>OY728159.1:155924733-157358304 GCA_963277665.1 Viscum album | reverse complement strand
AATAATTTTGACCATATTAGATAATAAAAATTATTATTATAAAAAAATTATCCATTATTCCAAATTCCATTCATATATGTTTCATATTATGATTTATATTTAATCACATAGAGGGAACAACAATGTTTGTTTTCAAAGTGAAGATGTTCAATTGCTTAAAAAGTTATCATATAAAAATTAAATTATAATATGATTAATACGAAATAAATTTCATTAATAGATAAATATTTTAAATATTTTTTTAAAAAAAATTGATACAATTGTGATGTTTTTAAATGTTTTAAATTTAATTACCATTATTAATAAAAAACATTATTTTTCAATGTTAATCAAAAATATATTTTCCAAGAAAATTCTAAAAAAATAACCATAAGATAATTTTGAAAATCTAATTTTAAAAATTATATTTTTCATTTTAAATAAATATTATTATTTTTTAAATATTTATTTTATATATTAGTGAGCAATAATAGAAAAATCTACATTATAGAAAAATACTAAAAAATGATAATATATTTGTTATATTTTTCCTACCAAACACAAAAAATTAATTTTAATCTATTAATTTAATATATAAAATATATATTTCATTAAAATAATTCTCTAAAATAGGTTTTTTAGTTATTAATGTGGAACATTTCTTTCTACATAAAACTAATTTTTCATAAAATCATTTTTATTATTTTAATTTATAATTAATTGGTCACCGAATAATTCATTTCAATTAGACGTGTAAAATATTTATTTTCATAATTTTATTAATATAATGGATTCCCATAATTCCAATGCATAGGTGATAACTATCATTTTGAAGAATAATTTTTAAAAGTGTGTAACATTTTTTATAAACACTTTATTGCGAGTATGATAAGATAACATCAGTGTTATATATAAGAAAAATTTATCTCAATGGCCTACATAAAAAAATAATTAAATGATTAAATTTATGTGAAAAACAATTTCACCACAATGTTGTTTAGTTTCACCCCCCTCCCCCCCATTAAATGAGTTTTTCCCTTGAAATTCAAAACTTTAGTATTATAAACCATAGATAATAATAGATCATTACATCCTTAAGTTCTCATATAACATCATCAAGATATGTTTTTTATAAAATACATTGAATATTTTATTGTCTATGTATTATAGCACATTTTATGTACGGTTCCCAATCACCGTCAGCTATTCCTAATAAAAAATATCTTATTTTAATGGTATAACCAATTATTTCATTACATATGATGGATTGGGTATGTAATTCCTCATGAGAGATGCATGGAACACCTCAAGAACCTAAGATAGGTTCATTGGAAGCACCAGTAATAAGATGACATCCCAATATGATGAAGAAATTACAAGGGCATTATATACCTATGTTTTACCTTTCCATTCTATTATGAGTAACAATTAATCTTTAGGTTGTATTTTGATTAGTTTTCCATTAATCGCTTACTTGAAGAAATGAAGATGAATTCGTTTATTCCTTAACAACTAATGGATCAAAATATCCATTATATAATGAAAAATAATTCTTTATATCTCTAGTTATGAAAAAAAAATTAGCAATGGTTATTCAATATGGATAAATCCTCTTGTATCAAAATCACAAATATAACACAAAAAATTATATTTTTTATAATTAATATTGAAAATTCATTATTATTAACACCTATATATGTGATATCCATATGTTACATTTATAAAGTCATTTGAAATAGGAATAAAATTGATTTTTTTCAAAACCCATGATATGTATGTGTTTAAATTCCCCACACAAAAAATGATTTTACATTTTTCAAGTTGTTATATTTTCATAAGAAATGAAATTTCAAATACCCCCAAATAACCTAATTGAATGCCTCTAAAAATATCAATCATAAACCAATCCATTCAATGGAGACCCTCCTTACCAAATTAAATAATTCCCCTGAGGACCTACCCTCTTCACCACAATTTCCATGACTCATAAATATCATAATAAATAGTTTTATCAGCAATCACATTGATGAAAATAATTCATCTGCAAATTATAGGATTAATATAACTATTACTACAATAATATCATTAATAAATAAAACACATTATTTCCAAAAAAACATTCCAAGCATATTTAACGACACTATCCCTTCATGAAGACCTCTATAATAATCTCAAAATGGAGTAAAATTATCATGGTCATTCAATATCTATTTTTATAAATAATAGATGTTGATCCAAGCCTAAAATGATATATAATATATAATTCAAAACATTGATCACATTTGGTCCATAATGAAAATAAACACACTCGTACCACAACCTATATATTTTATTATTAAATAAATTATTCTATTAGGTATAAAAAAACTAACATGATTGATAATAGTGTTTAATTCTCCATTTCATGGTAACCAATCACTTATTAATATTAGAAAAATATATTTTATTCTCACTCCTTAATAAATTCAACCAATCGCAAACCAAACCTCCCATAATATTAGATAATAATATTTATAAAAAAATAATATTATTATTTTAAAAATAAAAATCTACACATAACATACTGAGATATGTTTAAAATAATAAATCATTATAATGGATACATGAAGAGTCCATAATGTAACACTGACTACATATATATAAAAGTACCAAAATCTATGTAACATTTTTATTTTATGATTCATAATAGATTTTTATAAACCATAGGAAAAATTACTATGTATCCTTTAATTATTGAAATAATTAATGATCGTATTCATTCATCATCACGCGGAATCCTATACCCATCTCATGTAAAATTTCATTGATTTGAGATGATTTAGATATACAGAAATGGAATTATCACTAAATCCATATCTTGGAGGCACCAAAAATTAAAATAATAAGTAGAGTAATATATAAGGAATCTGTGACACCCTGAAATAAACCACTAGAAAATATACTAGATTTTGTTTCATGTGACTTCAAACTCACCAAACAATTTTATAAAGGCTATTAACTAGTGGTATGGGACAATGTAATACATTAAGAAGACTATGAAATTGATATCATAACCATATATTTTTAATAATTAACAAGTAACCATCTACAATGAAAATTAAAATAGTTCTTAAATAACAAAAAATTATGATATAAAAAAAGAATATATAGTCATATAATATCATATTAAAAAATTTATCCCACTATGATGAAAATATTAATAAAAATTATCATTATAGGATATAATACCATCCCTATATCTCACCAAAATTGCATATAAAAACACAATCATGAAACTATAATCCAATCCAGTTCACATCTGTTTCTCAAAACATGTATGTCATACATTATGTCTTCATGCCCATTAAGGATCTACAAAATGTTTTTAGAAGAATATTATATTAGGTTCTTAATAAATGCTTCTAATATATGTCAGTATATGTGTATGTTTACTCAATGATTTTAAATAATAAAAATAAGAACACACATGATTATGTTTTGGGTAATATTGTGATAATTAGGATTCTAGGATACCTGACTGTACATATAGATTTATATTCAAAAAATAATACACCTTATAGAAAAAATCCAAACCATACATAATAAGTCAATGTTGGGATTCATAACATATGTAAACACATACATTAATATATTGGATAACGTGTGATAGAAAGACTCAACTAATGTATAATGATAAAAATATGTTTTCTTACAAAATCATAATTAATAGATAATGATTTTTGGATGGTTTTCAAAAATGTGTTGAACCATATCAAAATACATATGGTATGTATTACCAATAAATTACCTATAATGAAATTTATAATGTGGTAATATAAATGTAATTTTTTTACACAATTAAAACAAACCCCATGGGGTATATTCCCATCACCATAACTCATATCACATTACAAAAGTGATATATAAAGGGAAAAATAATAAATATATGTTCAAATAATATCAACAACTCCCCATAAGGTGGGTACCATAAAAAATAATATCTATCAATGATCACATGAGGGTGTCTTAATATCCAACATCTCAATGGACATAAACCATCCCCTTATAATTTCATCCATTGTAAACATTTATGTTACATCACACACAATATATTAACAGGGGATTGAACCACAATATCCAAACTCTTCCATGAGAATAACCACAATATCACAAGTTAGGATCCATATATAATCACATTCCAATTAATATTAATATATAGCTACTAATTTCTCCAACAAAAAGGGTTCTAGATAATGATTTTCCAATCAAAGTGATTCCATCTATATTGCATTGACGTTGTCAATACTCATGGGCCATACACACATGACATTTCCACCCTTCACATATGGTCTCCAGCTGATCACTAGGGTTCTAATCACTCAAGACCTAGCCGCACATCATGAGAACATATAATAAACCATCTATCCTTACATTCATGTCTTCTTAAGACCATATCATCAGCACATGGTTTATATAGTTCTCTACTCAACATTCTTATCCCACAATTGAAGTCTTTTACTATGACCCTTACGCCAATCATAACCTATATTCATCGACACAAACTCATAATCATTAACTGATAATAAATTCACTAACAAAAGAATATTTTAACCATTATAACCTAGAGTCACATCCTTTATATTTCAACATACCACATTATATCCCGATATCAATAAGCAGTGACATTCAGAATCTTATTGAAACTAATCAACATATTTTCCCAATGTAAGAAATCCAGCCAATTTTCATGAACTATGCTTGGGTAATACATCTAATATCTCATGTAAATATATTAAGCCTATATTTATTAGGGGGAAACTAGTTATATCACAACTCAAAAATCCAAGGATGGCCTATTACACTCATGAAACATTCTATGTCTCTAATACAAAATCTGTAAGGTGTTTCCCATCATGCATGACATGTATGGCTATATCACCCATGGTTATTAAGACTATGCCTCGTATACCATACTGACTATAATATGGAAAATAACATAGGCCATTAAAAACTCTTCTTATGTTACAATACGTACTTTGGGTCTCTTAAAGACTAAATCGACTCCTTTTACACATGGATATAAGTTTTGTAATCCATAATTACATAATGTGAATAGTGCAACTATATATCACACAAAGAGGATTAATATATGTTTTTTAATAAACTCTTTTTTGTTGAAAACTTCATCCAATATTATTCCTAAATAATACACTCTTATACTAATATATGATCCCCTATTATAATCCATTATATGGGAAATAATTGTTAAAGAATTTATTTAATAATTTATTTTAATCCAATGATGCCTAATTACCCAAAACATTCTAGTGGAATATAATCACAGTATCTTCATGATACATAACACTATCATTTAATTTCTTTCTCCTTAAAATCCATATAAAATACATATCATATGGTAACTAGTTACTCAATAAAGCTCAGCCAATTTGATTAAAACCGTAAAAATAATGTAGTTGATGTGACATTGTCAAAAAGAGGATCATCATGTGGCATGTCCTATCATCATACATTCTTATTCAACCATTAAATTATGTCCCACCATTTATATGAGATTAATGAATACGTAAATAGACATAGTGTTCAAATTATTTCCTAAATCATCCCAAATAATAGTGAAATGAAAATAATTAAAACCAATATGTAATAGTAAAAAACAATCACCTTTATGAAATGTCAAAAATTAAAATGAATTAGTTATCACTAAGGGAGGTCAAGGGTGGAATATTTGTTTCTATAAAATAATGAAAAATTCACCCCATAATACAACAAATATTTTAATATTTTATGGGTACACGTGTAAATTAAATGATAACCCCTCCTTTTTAGAAGTTATAAAAGGGAGGCAATATAGTGTGGCATATTTGGATAATGAAATGATTTTGTATTCCATGAATTCTTAATATAATGTGACCCTAGTACTTGTATGGACACAAAATTCCATGGATGGAATAAAAACACATTGCATAACAACTCATTTAATGAACACTCTCATTGATGATAAATAAATCCCCATAAGATATAATAAAAATTATAGGCCCCAAACAATAATGACTGGTCCTCTCCAATTATGTCATGGCATCCCCAATGAACCCTATTATAAATTGTGAACCTCATACTACATATTGTGTATCAAATATAATGATTTCATTTTTAATATGCTCCAATGTATCACAATATTGCCTCATTTCTTATATAAACTCTCATAATTGAATTTGTAATAATTTTCTATTAAATAGGATCAATATAGGATGATTAATCCCATAAAATAACACGATACGTAATATATTTAAATGTATTACTAGAAAAAAAATTGGTCATCACAAAATCAAAAATTTCGATATAGTATATCTTCCCTTAACCCTTATGTTTATACAAACCTCAAAAATACCAAGATGTTATAAAACCCACTTGTCACTGTGTGACCTAATATCTCCACGTCATTGTCCCTGCCTCATAAAAAATGAAATACACCCACTAGAACCTCATCATAATATTAATTTCACCTATAACATAATTACGATGCATCTATACTATAAAATTAACAAGGGTATCACCGACCATACACCAAATTCAAATAAATAAATTTCCCTTAAAATTAATAACCAATAAATTCACTACGAATAGAAAAATACACAACATAATGATTATGATAACCAATAATCACTAAAATGTGTATCTTGACATGTAATACATCAATTTTAAGTTTATATTGATCTACATTCTTGATTTAAAACTAAAAAACAACCCTTTTTACTATCCATGTAATAATCTAGGACATAACATATTTTACCATGATATACAATTTTTATGACTAAAAAAAATCCTAAATACTAGATATTGTACACATAATATATTTTTCACCTAATTGAATCTAATTTTATGTGAAAACATCATTTTTTATTCAACTTAATATCTTTTCCTTGAAATTATCATGCACACCAACCAATGTGTCGTTAATTCTACATAACTAGTCATGATGACTTAATTATTTGAGGAAAAAAGATATTATTTGAGACACATCACTAATAATTTCTCATGAAACATAGTGTAATTCATGTTATTTGTAACCAACTGCACACAAAATATTTTATACTATTCCTATGATAACTAGAACACCTATCATCTAGATCCTTCTTAGATCACATAAATTATGTACTAAGACATATGAGAATACACTTACACTATATATATATAATTATATTCAAGAAAATATTATTTATTTAAGAAAAAAAAATTGGATATACTAACTCATATTTATCATGGTTTCATCCTAACTATACATCATATGGATTCACCAAATATAATAAATTTCCACCTCGAGGATCAATCATTTATGAATAATTATATTCTGTGCACCATTGGAGTATCCATCTTTTATATCAAATTAACTATAAAATGAAATCCAGAAAAACTAGAATCATTTCCATTACTAAAAATAATAACCTAATGTTACTATCTTGTACATATGGAACACCAACATCAATCATAAATCCCTTATATCACCCATCATACTAGGAAAGTCATCCATGAGATTTTCAACGTTTCAATCACAATGGGGGTCACACTATCCAAAAAATTAATAGTTTTCTCCCCACCATAAGTATTTATAGACACCACCCCAAGAGAAAATTGTACGGATGTTTTTCCCACATAAAATTCATGATTGTATTATAAAACTACTATCATCAAATTATTGAGGAACCTTTATCATGGTGCACACTCAAATCGACCATACTAGGGAGCTTTAACCCATCCCTTTTTCAGCACTTCTAATTGAGTGATATCACCCAATTTTATCAATACCTGAGGACTCTATTTCTACTGGTATATCATAAAATCAATCAATTTTTAACCTATATAGGGAAAAACACTAACAAAAATAGGTTTTATGAACAATTACTGCTCACATGCCATCACCAATAGAGGCATTTCTTAACATTCACTTCATTCACCCACCGTACTCATCCCAAGATACAATGATCCGCTAGAGACCCTGTCACAGGGTCTCATCCTTGACTAACATAGTCCCAAAAAATAAAAATAGGTACACAATCTCATATCATATTTTTATTTAAAATGTTACATTCTTTTACGAGTAAAAAATACAAAGAACAAATATCAAATGTCCAGTCAACTGACAATGCTTCTCTCACATATCAATCTCATTTAATCAAAATATCCCCATATTCTTACATTAACATGATCCAATATACTCTCACTCATTCCATGGAATTTCATACTATAATCATCACATTAGTACAATTATAAAACCATGAAGCATTTAAAAATTCAATACCGATTATATATCCCACTACCATATATAATAATTAACTATATCATAAATCCAACACCCAAACCATAAAAGTAACTTCAAATGTATAATCCCACCAATAAAATCTAACCTAAATACCTAGAACACTCAGAGGTCTTTTTTATCATAAATATTAATTAATTAAAGATGACTATACTGTTACCTTATAAGGTTAGCCACATAAACATTCCTATCATGTATCATATTCTAGGAGGATCAAACGTGTATTAAAGCTTCACTAGGGAATCTTATTCCAAAATCAACAATAAAAAATATCTATAATGTCGAAATTTTTTTGAACAATATAACCCTAAACATTGAAATTACATCCTTAAAATCAAATTATTGAATCATCATAGGAGATACTATGGTTTAGAAGACAATAATTCTCCTAATAGGTTAAATATGAAAACACCATATATGTTATTATTGAAACCAAAAATAGTTTCAAGCATAGTCTCATGTGAAATCATTAAAAATTAAGAATATTTTTGAAATTTTAATCACACATACTTAATATGATGCATGCATGCATGCCTCTTTCCAGAATATTCATTTATAAAAAATTACAATTAAAAGCCTTTAATACACACAACATACATTATTGAATATTAGTACTGAAAAACAGTGAATAATTATTGATGGTGCTACGGGCTGCGGGAGTCGGCGCTCCCTCTTGCTTCAATGGATTTTAGGGTTTTGGTTCGGCCATGGCAATTCCATTCTTTCTCGGTTTCAATCGGTTTTCTCATCTAGGCGGAGTGGCGTCGGCGACTCCATCCTTGACGTCTGCTTGCGATCCTCGGCGATTGGATGAGGCGTGAAACCCTACGGTTGTTGTGAAATCGATCTCTTTGGTCAGTGTTCATACGGCTTTGAAGCCTCGCACTGGATCTGTGGAAGCTTCCCAGCCATCTCATCCGATCTCGAAGACTGATGTGAGCCAAGGTGATTTGCGAACTTCATCATGTCGAGAGGCGGTTGATGCGGCTGTAGCCATTGTTGAGGCTTTTCCGGCTCTGCCCCGGGAAGAGTTGCTTCGTGATTTGGTTACGTCCCGTGGTGATGTTTTTCATGGATTTATTTCCTCTTATGATGCGATGAAAAAATCAAATGCAGGGTTAAATTTGGATAGAGCATGTTCATTTGCGCGGTTGAAGGACTCTGGTCGTAGTAAAATTCTTCGCAATGATTCATCAGCTCATGTTGAAGCAAATTCTGCAGCTCTTGATGAGCGAATGTAAATTGGTAAAAAATCATTGATTGCACAAATTTTCCTTCCAAAAGGTGCACAACCGTGGATGTTTGATGATTTGATCCATAGAACCTTGCTTTTGTGGGGTTTTTCAAATTGGAAATGTGTTTCACTTGGTCGAGGATTTTTTCTACTGCCTTTTTCCGTCTGATGATCTGATGCTTCAAACATGGAGCATGGGAACCTTGTTTCTCAAACCTAGATGGCTTCATTTACATGAGTGGTCATTGGATTTTAATGTCTCATGTGTAAGAAATTCTTTTTCTCAGTTATGGATTCGTCTTCATGGACTCAATTGGGTCCTCTGGCACCCAAAAAAGATGCATGATATTGGCATGGCAATTGGGACTCTGATTCGGCTTGATAAAGAGACCGAGGATGTTCAGTTTGGTCATTATGCTAGGATGCTGGTGGAGGTTGATCTCAGTACCACTCTGATTGACAAGGTAACCCTTTCCACTCCTTCTAAAAACATTCACATTGATGTTGAGTATGAAAAAAAACCTCTTTTCTGTAATGAATGTATGGTCGTTGGACACTCATTGGAGTTATGTCATAAGAATGTTTCTTGTGGGGAATGTGGGGTGAGAGGACATTCAGCAGCTCTCTGTCATAGGAAGTCAAAGGGGAAGGATTCAATGTTTCCAAAATCTTCTGCTCATGATGGTGATTCACTTAGCAAGCTCGTTCCCAACGATACTGGTAAAGGGATGGAAATTGATGATTCTCCGATGAAGGCCCATCGTGGCTCCTCTACGACTCCATCTGCTTTAGTCAAAGAGGTTACTCCAGTTGTGGACCCTGATACCCTCCAGGTTGATGTCTCCAAGTAGAATGATGCACAACAACATTTTGAATGTCAGTAGGAAATCCAGAAGCTTTTCCAAGTTTCTGAATTACCTGACTAATGGGGGAACGTTTCTGAGGGTGAAAAATGGAATGTGGGTACCCTGATTAGGGTCTCGGATAGTGGCGGTCACACCTCTTATAGGGATTCTGTTTTAAGTGGAAATACAAAGGGTGCTTCCGGTGAGTGTTTCACCTCTATTCCCGTAAAGCGGAGACCACGTAAGGATTATTCTAATGTCCCTAGAAACGTGTCTACCAGATCGTCGTCTAAGGTTTCAAGGAAGGTGGATACAAATATTTTTCAAATCTTAAATCGGGATAAGTCTCAATCAGAGTGGGAGACAGCTGGTGACTCTGATTATGGAAATGATTTGTCGTATTATGATCTCTAGACCTGTTTTTAGTGGTTGTGGGAATTTCTGTTTGTTTGATCCCATCTGCCACTCTTATGTACTCTTTTCCTTCTTTTTAATAAATGGTCAGAATCTTTGCTTCTGACTGGACTTGTCTCAATAGTGAATAATATTATCATAACCCTGGTAACATGGAAATACCACTTGAAATTAGTTATTGACAAACAAATTTGATGCATATGATATATTTAGGAACATTACTATGATATATATTCAATAACCCAAATAATAGTACTATGAAAAATAAACATTGATAACACTTTTCATAATGGGGATAAAACCACATGATATTATCCCAACCAGTGTTCACCATGACCTCATACATGACTCCTCAAATTCCAAATGTTGCGGACAAGTGATGAGGACCTAAATCAAACATTGGGGAAACTATAACCTTGATATCAATAACCTCAATGATTAATTAATATATATCCCAATATCTTCAAATTATATTTCCAGCATTAAGATATTAAAAAAACAACATTCTATAATAATTAAATATGATGTAATACAATTATACCTTCTAAAATTCTTCACTTAATTCTAAAAACATAAATAATATTACATAGAGGAACTTATACCATCATTGAGACTCACAAATAATCCTTATAAAAATTAATATCAGGATTATCAAGCACATATAACCTAACAAATTTTACTGAGACCAATAAATGAATCATGCATTCTTCACATTCACTATGGATCTTGTCCAGGGTATGAGAAACACATCCCAGAAGCGTCTCACCCAGTTATGATAAAATATATTATCATATACATTTCTATTCATAAGTAATGTAAAATAAATAATATATAAAAACAATAATATACATCATCTTATCATTTTCAAACAAAGAAACTACATCACGCAACAATTGTTTCTTCAAGATATGCTCAAAATCACCCACATTGTGACATTGCTCTAGCCTATACCTCATGTCTTAGAGTTTTTTGTTGGTTATAACATTAACCATTAGTAATTATTTAATATAGTTGATCTTAACCATCATCCAATCATACCATAATAAATTTGGTTCTATGTTTTACTAACTACTAAAAACTACACAATTATCTTGGTTAGGATATTATATTTTTCCTCGAACCATACGTAATGATGTACGGAATGTCTCACCATTTCAATACATCCACTGAATAATATGAGTACGATCCCGTAATATTTGAATTCATGTTCAGGATTATAAATCACCCTTGATTAAGGTCCAATGGACAAATCATGTTTCAAATATTATTTAAAAAATATTTATTATCATGGAATTAATATAAACAACCTCTAATGTAAACTAGACAACACCCCAACCATTGGGTTTCTTGGGAAAATCACTAGTCTTAGTGATATGAAGAGGTAATATCAATAGTTCTCCTCGCACAAAAGGAATTATATAGATTTTTTGTATGGTTCCATGGTTATGTCTCATATCAAATCACACATTGAAATTAATAAAAGAATCAAATCAAATTAGAAAAATTTTCACAAGAGCTAAACAACAAAATCACTATGTAGACCAAATATATAATCGAATACCATGAAAAATTAAAATATGAAAAGCAAATTCTCAAAAAAAATTGTCTCTATAAAAAACAAATTTCCCATGGAGAGGAAATCCAGTTAGCCCCGCCCTCCATTATACTTCTGAATAACACAAGAATAAAAAATGAACAAGGCTTCATAAACCATCCAATAAAATAATTATCTCATCAACATAGACATAGTCCCTAAAGATAGAAACCCACTTCAAAATCATATATAATCACCCATATAGCCCCAATGATAGTAAACCGAAGACTATCTTAGTTAAATAAGAGAAATGAGGAAAACATCTTGTAATCATCTACTAACCCATGTGGGAATCTACTGAGTCCCTTTGAACCATCTTGATATTTTGTCATCTCCCCCAACTCATAGTTGTCCCTATTAAGTTTCAACACATCTAAAAGGTCACTATTACCCCTATCATTAATTATATTTTCCCATTATATATTAATTTTCTTCTAAAAACCAATCCCCATTATTGGTGAACCGTATAAAAATAACTTACACTTATACCGATGGATTTCAAGTTCTATGTTTTCAAGATAAATCATGTGAACCCTTAAGAGATCTCATATCCCATATCCCTTCGACATCTCATAAAACCCTCATTAATAGGATTAAACCCTCCATGTATTGTCTCAAGTATACCCATATGAATCATTCTAATCATGGGTCTCGCCAATTACAAAATTCATGATAAAGTAGGTGTTCAAAATCATGCAAGAGGCATACAACTATCTCACTCATAATCACAACAATGTGTCCCCTCATTCCATCCTAAAATGAACTAGTAAACAAACATAGTGTTTTTGAAAATATTTCTATATCTTAAGACCTACATATGGTCCCTCATAAATTCAACAAGCACCTACACAGATGTTTTAAATTTTTTATTGGTGACACAATGATACATAGAGTTCAAGGGAACACATACTAAAAATTCATAAGGATAAATAACATACTATTGATTTATATAGAGTACTCTTAGTAAATATTTCTTTTACATAAGATATATTTTAAAAATTTAAATCATAGTAGGTCAAGACCAAGTATATGGTTTTATGTTATAGGTAACACCTACTACAAGCATGGGGTTATGATCCTATCTATGATTTTTATTTACTTTTTAAAAACTCACTTATGCCACAAAAAAAATTATAATAAAAACAATGAAACAATCTCAAAAAACTACTTCAAAAATGTTTAATTATACAAATTTATAACTAATAATTCACAATAATCCCATTAGGTATTATTTTCAATTACTATATGAGTATATTGAACTCACTATAAACATCATTTATCACCCATTGAAATAAAATTTATTTTTCTCAATACACTTTAAATATCTCTACATATGTACACTATTACTCACAAGATACATACATCAATTTTTATATGAATCATTGGGAAATTTATCTTCTATTTTTTTAGGTAAAACTCGGTAATAGGAATAGCTATAGTTTTTATCTATCTAAACTATTCTCTGATTAATTTTATAAAATTACTCGATCAAATAGTTACAAATTATAGGGAAAATATAGGGAAAGATAAATAAGGGGAAATAGTGTGATTCATGAACCTTGAATAACTATATAAAATTAATATTAATAACCACTCATGATTTTGTTTCAAAAAAGGATAGATAAGATTATTATATGAATGAAAATTGACCCCAATATTTTCTCCATTCCACTAAAATTGATGTGAGATGACCTAGAAATGAATGGTTGGAAAATAATTTTTATAAATATAAAAATGGGCACATTGTGGAATAACCCATAGAGCACACATCATCACTCCATTTTTTATACTACCATCGCATCATAGTTCCCATGGATATAGTGTATCAAACATTACCTAAATACATATATAAATCACGACTTATGTCATGATGGCATAAAACGTCTAGTCAATGTGTCGAGCATCCCCCTAGGTAATCAAAAAAGTATAGAGTCATCAACCACATTTTGTTAGCCTCCTAAAGCCATGAAATTGAAATCACCAACACCCCTAACCTTGGTTTAATCCACTCACTCTGTATCTCGGTTCCCCTTTATGATAATATTTTAAGACATAACTAATGGTGTCAAAAAATATCATCATTTGTAAAAAAAATCCAAAGAGAAATAAAATAGAATTTATTAATATATATGGTCATGATGTGACACAAACTGGGGTAATCAAACCCTATATATAAGATATATGACATTGTAAAAATTTATTATGTAAGGATCATTAAATTATAAAACCCTTTGAAACATCATGACATTTCATAACCATTATGTCTACACACACCAAAAATTATTCACCTCAATATGACACATATTGGTCATGGAATGATATTTTAAATTCGCATTGGGGTACATTTTATGCCCATATTGTTATATCTATAGAAAAGAATCATAATGGTGTAATAATTACCTATAGTAGTGTATTGAGTTGTCTGATTAAAAAATATTTTCTAGGGTCACCCCGACCCTACACTCAAACAAAACAAAATTCCCTTGGAATCAAAGAAACATAATTCCCTAAAACATTACAGAATTATCACAGTTAATATACAATAGAAAAAGATCATGAACAATTATGGGTCATTAATGAAAAGGGATATGTAATTAATAGAAGCGATATACCTCCATAAGAGTATATAAAACCCACTATAGGAATTTTTTCTATTTTCAACTGGCTATTTGCGAAGGTATCCTATCGAAAAAATCATTAGTGATGGTGTCCCTTTGCATATTGCCCATTGCTGAAAACAGCTTCTCATCTAGTATTTTTGGCGAAGGGCCCGTCCCAAATAATACTATTTGTGATGGGATGTCATTCCATCACAATTATATCTCAAATTAAATAAATTATATGTAAAAAACTATTTTGACTAGCCCGTTGCAAAAAATAGTTGCGACGGGCCCGTTGTCCCGTCCCAATAGTTCTCAGATTATATATGATATATATACCTAAACCTTTAGCGATGGGCTCGTCAAAAAAACTTATTTGGGACAAGTTATTTTACCTTAAAGAATAAGTTTTAAATATATATATATATATATAATCTATTTGTGATGGGGTCCCGTCAAAGAACGTCCCGTAGAAAATATTAAATAAAAAAATATTTAATAAATTTATTATTGATGAAAAAATAATATTAAAATTATTAAAAATATATATTTAAATTCTTAATATTCTCAAAATAAACTACAAAATATTATTATTATTATTATTACAAAATTAAAAAACATTAAAAAAATATATTACAAATAATAAATAGTAAAATATTAAAAAATATGCAATATTTTCACCAATATAAAAGACAAAAACTGTATTTAGTTCATATTACCACAAATTTTGAATTCAAATGTTTTTATCACAACAATAAAAATCCCTAGGGGTAGTTATCGGGAGGAGATAGAAGAGTTATAAGAGATAGTGGAATAATCTCCATCCCTAAACATCGAGTCAGACGATGCATATACTCCATCTGCTCATGATTTTGTTGCTACCATCAATGGTTCTTCTCCTCGTGTTGCTTCTGCTGACACATCTCTTCTTGTTGTGGACACATCTCTTCCCGATACTTCTGCGAACTCTTTATAATCTCTGCCTGAGCTCGCAACTGCTCCTGATACTCTAATCTGGAAGATTATGCCTCTCCATGAGCTTCTCTCGAGCTGGATGCCGACATCACTATAGTAGCATAATAATTTCTCGGAGTCAAAAGAGAGACGATACCAACTACGTGGCCCTTCTCAAAAGAATATCGGGTCGTTGGTTCCATGTCGCCTCATCAAAATGGTGGGCACTAGTCTGACCTGCCGTTTCAGCCAAACTCTCAGCCCGTGTTTGAGAGGTCACGGCCTCATATGACTTCATTAGCCGTCTCATCCTCGTGATTCTTCTCTTAATTATTCCAGTTTTTTTTTATTTTTTTAATTATTGCTAACTATTTCTAATTAATACTAATTACATCTAATTATTGATAATTATTGCTAATTATTTTTAATTATTACTAATTTTTGCTAATTTTTGCTAGTTATTGTTAATTATTTCTAATTATACCTAATTATTCCTAATTATTCTTAATTATTTTTAATTATTCCAAATTATTGCTAATTATTTCTAATTATTCATAATTATTGCTAATTATTTATAATTATTCCTAATTATTTCTAATTATTTCTAATTATTGATAATTTTTCCAAATTATTCCAAATTATTTCTAATTAATCGTAATTATTCCTAATTATTCATGATTATTGCTAATTATTGGTAATTTATTCTATTTTTTTCTAATTCTTGCTAATTATTACTATTTAATCCAAACAATTCCAAATTATTTCTAATTGTTGCTAATTATTTTTAGTTATTCCTATTTATTCCAATTACTACAATTTATGACTATTTATAAATATGTATTACTATTTACTACTAATTATTATTAATTATTAGTATTTATTTATAATTATTGGTATTTATTACTATTTATTAGTATTCATAACTTTTTATTACTAATTATTAGTATTTATTACTAATTATTAATATATATTACTAATTATTACTAATTATTACAATTTATTACTAATTATTACTATTTATTAGTCATTATTACTATTTATTAGTTTTTTTAATATTTATTAGCATTTATTAGTATTTACTACTGTTTATTACTAATGTTTAGTATTTATTATTAATTATTAGTATTTATTAATATTTTTTTACTATTTATTACGATCTATTACTAATTATTACTATTTTTTACTATTTTTTACTATTTTTTACGAATTATTACTAATTATTACTATTCATTACTAATTATTACTATTTACTGCTAATTGTTAGTATTTATTACTAATTATTACTAATTATTAGTATTCATTAATAATTATTACTATTTACTACTATTTATTAATAATTATTACTATTCATTTCTAATTATTATTATTTGTTGCTAATTATTAGCATTTACTACTAATTATTACAAATTATCACTAATTATTAGTATTTATAACTAATTAATACAATTTATTACTATTTTTTACAAATTATTAATATTTATTATTATTTATTTTTATTTATTTTTATTTGTTATTATTTAGTACTATTTATTATTATTTATTACTTTTTATTAGAATTTGTTATTATTTATTACTAATCATTATCTTTTACTACTAATTATTAGTATTTATTAGTAATTATTAGTTTTTATTACTAATTATTAGTTTTTATTATTAATTATTAGTATTTATTACTAATTTTTAGTATTTATTACTAATTGTAAAAATTTATTACTATTTTTCCTAATTATTACGATTTTTTCTAATTATTACTAATTAGCATTAATTACTATTAATTACTGCAATATACAATCACTAATTACTAATTACTGTTAATTGTTTATCTACATTACTAATTATCATTAATAATTATTAATTAATACTAATTACTAATAATTAGTACTAATAATTTCATTTTGTTTTTACATATAAATACTAATGACAAAACAATTTAAATCAAAGTTAATTAAAACTAAGCAAAATTAATTAAAATTAATATAAAAAATTGAAATAAATATAAAATTAAATAAAACCTAATTACCTTTAAACATGATATCTTATAATTGTATACGGCTTCATAACTTCTTCGTAAAAAAAACTAACTCTAAGAAATTTTCATTCGAAAATTGATGTTTAGAGAAGGAGAGAAAGTAGGAATTGAGGGGGGAGGAAAAAACAGATGAGGGAATATATAAATTAGATTAGTTGAGACAAGATTCCTGTTGCAAAGAGTATTCTTTTTTTGATGGGACCCATCACAAATACCTTTAGTTGCCTTAATTTCTATAGGCGGTTAAATGGTTATTTGCGACGGGACCTGTCTCAAAAAGAAACTTGATAAAACTGTATTTACGACGGGACAACATGCCGTTGCAAATAGTGTTTACCACTGCTGAGTATTTGTGACGAGACCTATCACAAATACCCTCCTGCGGACGAACTAGTGGTGATTGGGGATCCCCCTCCACAACTACTGTTTATTGCCTTCTTGTATTGGCGTCAGGAGGTGCCTACCTGTCTCAAATACTCTTCCACGCGGTTTGGTGCACAAACATCGTCAAACCACGCGTAAGTATTTGCAACGGGATAGCTAGTCCCACCGCAAATAACCTATTCAACATACTACTAGCGATGGATTTTTTTCCAGTCGCAAATAACCTGTCACAAAATTCAGTTTTTCCCGCACTAACCAATCATTATAAATAATTTTATTTGGTGAAATTTCAATTCCCATTGCCAAAACTTCAACACCAGATGAAAAGGTACGGTGTCTTTTGATAGTAGATAAAAAATTTCATCAGATTTAGGATAAATTACATAAAAATAATTTAAATATATAAATTGATATATTATTTTAAACAGATCTAATTAAACTACATTGGATAGCTAGAGTAAAATTCATATGGAAATGTGTAATCTATAAATCTTTTTAAGGTTATTTGTTTGATAGAAAATCATAACAATTTTTATAAGTGGTGTAACAAGATATCATAATAATGATATAAATATTATATAAGAAAATGGATTGTGTTAATGATATCCTATAGTTATAGAAAAAAATATATGAAAAAATATAAAATTGTTAGCATAATTAAAGGATCTCTTACAAGACTATAATAGTGGTAGGAGTCCACATATATCTTGGGTTGAATGTATATTCCCATAAAACGAGTGAACAACGTGGCTTTATGTATTGGTTTCAATTCCCATTCCATTTCATATAATATTATTAGTTGTGACGATTTAACAAATGCATCAGAGTTCTATATAATTTTATTCTAACATATCACATAATTACACTCATAATATAAATATTCATTTGTGTTCTCCGTGGGGAAATAAAACCATACATAAAGAAAAAGTATAATAAAACCTATGAGAAATAAGTGGGTTTGATAAATCTTTCAAAAATAAAAACATATGTTTATATCATAAAGATTCCCAAGAGAAGAAGAAAATAAATCAATTTTTATTAATGTTTTTATAAAAGAACATATTTTAGTATAATTAGATTTCAATTTATAAGAAATTATGAATGTATAATGGATTAATAGACACAAAAAAGATCGAAATTAGTGCTAATTTTAGAAATGAGAAAGTGGATATTCTGTATTATGAAATGATATAATTTTTTTAATTTTGACAATAATTCATCATAAATGGATATAAATAAATAATGATTTATTTAAAATATATAAATTATTAAAAATATTTTATGTGGGGACAATTATCATAAAATAAGAAATTGGAATTTTCAATTATTTCATGTTTACTAAATGGTGGGAATTTTGAAGGGAATATAATACAAGTATTATCTATAAAATAATGAATTATAAAACGATATATATCTAATGAACATGTATATATATATATTATTAAAGAGAATTTTTATAACAGTATTATGGTAATGGGATAAAAGTAAAGAAAATATGTAACTAAAAGAAACTATGTGGTTTTGAAGATCCTTTACTCAAGTTCTTATTCATTTTGTGTGTGTAGTTATTATTATAAATGATAATTTTTTTATTGAAAACATTATTACGATAATTGTTCTTATAAATTTTATATTTTAAGGTCTATATATTACCAAGTGTAATTAATTAACACTTTTTTAGGTTATTAAGCTAATGTTGTCTAATCAATTTGTCCATAACTCTTTATCCATAATGTACAACAAAATAAGTTTTATAAAAGGGATTCATAATATTAATAGTTTAATACCTGTATCTAATTTATTATTAATTTACCATTAAATTTAAATTGTTCTATATGTCTCTAAAAATGATGAAATAGCTAAAGTATCCTCGAAATGTTCTTTTTAAATGTTTAAGTTTTCTATTAATGATTATTATTGATATATCTTGAAGAATTTATAATGTTATCAATAATTTTATTATTAGTTTCCTAAATGTCATGATTATAAAATTGATATAATTTTAACTTCATCCATAGAATGAGGCGATGGAAAATAAAATCTGATATTCCATAGATTCTATAATCTACATGATTATAAGAGTATTGCCCAAATTATTCATTGAATGAGAGGAAGAGAAAATTTAAAATAAATTTTGATTTTAGGTTTTGAAAAATTTTCTAAAAATAATAATTTTATTTTAAAAAATTTATCAATCTATTTAATGATTTCTTTAATAATATAACTTATTGTTCATGGTGGTTGTAGTTCGTAGTAACAGATGATGTCATTATTTTTCAAATGTTTTCTAGGGAGGTAGAATTTTGATATTTTATATATATAATAAAAATTATGATTTTTAATAACAATGATATAGAATAATTCTATTCATATATTATAATTTGGATAGGAATGTTATCGGTAAATATTTTAAGTAGAATATAATACTACTATGGAGATAATCGAATTTCTCAAAATATTATTCATATAAATTAACGGATTATCACAAATCAAGAGACCATGTGTCTATTAAAGTTCAAGTTACATCAGGTAGAAATATATTTCAAAATTTTTAAATAATATTTTGTATGGAAAGTGATTCATTGAATTTTTGTAATTGATCTCCTTTTATTAGTGGATGAAAATAGGATTTTGTTAAATACTCAATATATCTCAATTTTTCACTGAGAACTCTAAACATATTTATGATTCATCAAGAGGATGGTTATGTAATACTTTATCTTTTGATAACATTATTATTCCCAAAATTTATGGGGTAATTTTTATACAAAATGAATATACTTTTATAAAAACCAATTTACCAAATAAAAATTTATCGGTTGGAAAAATTAATTTTTATATTGGTGCGCTTAATGTGCACAACCCATTTTTAAAAAATACTTATTTTCAGGAATCGAAGTAATTTTTTTATCTGTTTTTTATAAGGTTGTTAAATATTATTTAAACACCCCATTTTATCAAATATAATAAAATATTCTTGTTTAATAATTTTATTTCACAGTATAATTTTTCTGGGATATTTTTTTAATAACAAAATATAGTCCACATGTTTTTTATTTAGTGAAACTAGTTTACCTTAATTTTTAGCTCATTATAGTAATCCTCCATAACATAAAATCATTTACAATTTTTTTACTAGCAAAAAATAATAGATTTTAGTTGTATCTAATTTTATCCTCAGGTTACCATGTCTCTTTCTATAATAATTAATTCCCCAATAAATCATTGAAAGTTTTTGTGGTTTTCATCTACAATGCCTTATATATTTAATCAAAAAGATAAAATAGTATTCCTAAAAAGATAGGTCATGTTCTAATTTCACATCATCTATCATTAGTAAATGTGATGGATCTGGTATCTAATACATCAAAAACAGTACATAAAACACAACATGTGCTTTCTAGAGGTTTGGAGGGAGTGTTTAGTGATAATCTAAATCACTTAAAAAGATTAAAGATATTTTTGGGATTGATATAATAGGGTATTTTCATTCTTTTCTTCCCAAATAACACCCCTTCGATCCAAGTAAATGTATGAAGGAACACATTCAAACTAACATCAAACACAATATTTTATCAATGACAATTTCTATAATTTTTCTCCCATATTTCTACCATATTCTTTTAATGATGAATCGTTGGAACAATTTAAATCATTTCCCATCAATGTTAGGTAATATATTATTCATTCCCATAAATTTATCACCACCTAGTGGAGACCTATATCCTTTACCATATAATTCCATATATTGTGATATATGAATGTTGGAATAAAAATTATTTTTATATTTGAACTCTACAAAAGGTTAGTGTTTATCCCAATATCCTTAATGATCTAATAAATAAGATATCATAATATCCTAAATTGTATTAATTATCCTTTAGTAATAACCATTTATCTAATGGTTATATTGAGCTTATATAATATTATATTTCCTCAATGATCACAATTTAATTTTCAAAAACCTTGAGTTCATACTCAAGTCGTTATCAAATAAAATGGGTAGCATTACTCTACAAACCTTTTCCAATTCTTCTATATATATCATTGTCTATTTGTATAGAGATAAATCATCCCTAACAGTGGTAAAATGTACTCTCTTGGTGTGATTGTGAACTATAATACGAATAGTGTTATAGACTTTAGATTTCATGAGGAGTCCTATTATAAATGAATGGAAATGTTTTCCAATTTCAATACTGTTATGGTTATTGGTTGCATCATCCCCCTAGACTTATATAATTTTCCTTTACTTTTTATCAGACCAATAATCATGATATTTATTATTTAATATTTATTTTTAGGTACTCCCATAATAATATTTCAATTTAAACATTAAACATCTCCATGATTCAAATGATAATATAGTGGGATGGGCTATTTTTATTAAATTTTTTTAAATTTTTTGGTATTTATAGGACACATATTATAGTAGAAAAACAAATAACTAAATATTTATTAAATATTTAAACTATAATATTCAATAACATTATATATAACTCTATATCAACAATTTATGAATAATTAACTATTAATTGAATGAATGGTTACGGTGTAAATAAAAATTATGGTATTCATTTCCTTCATTTATGACTTCATGATTTATCCATTGTAAATAAACTAGTATTGGATATTGTTTAATCCTAATCATAGATAAGGTCGAATTATCTATCCTATTTAGATTATCTAATACAATGATTCCATTCCCATGGTGATATTATATTGAGGAATCATAGAAATTGATAAGTTTTAACCACCACATTTTGTTCATATTTATCAATTTTTGGAAAATACAACTTTTTTCATTGATTGTTAGTATAAATAACACAATTACACAATAGATATTATTTTAACAAATTTTCAATGAAAATTATTCTTTTTCTAGCTCCAAGTCATTTTTTTTTTATTTTTCCTCAATAACTTTAATTTATATTATTCATAACAAAATTATTTCATTCGAAATAGGAATAAATCCAAAACCATTTTAAGGAATAATCATTGTATGATACAAACCATTATCTATTTTATAGTAATTTTATTATAGGTTTAGTGTCCAATATGTTGTTTATTTTATTAAACCCTCATCACAATCTAGTTTAATTAGAAGCATCATGCTTTTCTATGTCACTATTGTTATGGAAATGGACAATAGTGTGTAATTTCTCCCAAAATTCATATTTTCTTGAACTAGCCCAGTAAAAAATACTAATATATATCATGGATTAATTCATCAATAAGTATTTACTTTCATAATTCCTGAATGAATGAAAATATATTATCTAACTAATGATAACATGACATAAGACCAATACATTCATTTTCTATGACATTAAACATTCTTAACCTGGAAATCCATTTGTTCTTTCATATTGTATTCATAAAAATATACAATCAATATCCATTTTATTAATTTAAAACATAGTATAAGGGGAAATCATCAATATTGATATAGAGAAGTTTATAATGGTCTTCTCTAATGACTCTATTCATTATATATCTGAAGATGGTGTGAGAATTTATAAACCCATATAGAATCTATAAAAATATATAGTCTCGTTATCTATTTTGGAATGTATATTATGAATCATATTCATGTTCACCCTCAAATAATGAATCATATATCGAAGTTAAATATTTGATATGTATTGATATCCATTTAGTAAATCAAATAGATCATTAATATGGGGTAAATGATGCATTTTTCTTCTTGATTATTCCATTAAAGACATTATTATAAATGAAACGATGCATTGATCTATCATTTGTTTTGATAAATTGGAATAATTAATCCCCAATAATTTAACATATGAACACAATCCCCTTATATAGATTCTAAAAAACATTATTTAATTATTCAAACAATTTAATGAGATCATTTATATAAGGATTTGATGTTATTATAAAGGATCTATGAATATGTTATGTTTAATGTTTTACCTCTCGGTTAAGAGGAATTACAATCATCACATCATGAAATACATAATAATATTCACTTACAAATGGAAATATATGTAAGATTCTCCCTCTCTGTTATTTTATTTTTTTCTAAAACAATATACTTTATTATAAGGTAATAATATCAATTCTTTTGATAACTATTCCAAATAAAATTCATCACCCTTTAGATTATATTTAATAATATGAGAATTAATTTTATGGAATGTGATTTTTTTCTCATATAATATGATTTTTAATCAATGTATAGACAATGAAATATTTCCCAGATTACCATATAACAACAATTGTGGTCGCATGATAAATATTTTTATAGAACCATCCCAAAATGGTTTACTAAGGATGTTTTATGTACATGACATGAAAAAAATGCCTCATATATAGTATTCACTAATATTCAGCTTCCATGATTTATAGTGGTTGATGAATAGTTATCTTTAACATGCATCATATGAATTATTGCGAATATTTGGAATAAAATAGAATAGTTACTAAATATTAATGAAAAAATCACATAATTGTCACCACATTATTTTCTTCATCAACCTTATAAATATTAATAATATAATACCTCATATTATCTCATGACTATAGTGTCTATATTTATTTGTTATCATTTAATACCCCGGTATTTTTCATTATTTTTCATAGTATATACATATGTTATATTGAAACTTTATAATCTAGGGTGAGGATTGAATGTGTAAATTTTTCCCACATTCAAATTAATATTATTATTTATCTTGGTTATATTTTCATTGGATTTTCATCCCTTTATTCAATAATTTAAAAAAAAATTCCTTGAGACAGTTTCTTGGATTCTTTAACCAATTATTTTTACATATGGAATGACTAGTATCATTCCAATCATGATATTTATCAAATGATCCCCTAGAATTCAATTTCAATATTATCTTTCTATATAAAATCCCCCAAAATAGTAAGAATCACCAATATATATTTTTAATTTATTGTAACATCATTGGACATCCATTAATCCATCCTTGTATCAGATATCTAAATATCATCTTGGAGTCTACATTATCCTACTAATATAGTGAATGATTTTAGAGTTTTTTTTATATTAAAATCTAGAGGAATGTAATGAAAACCTTATTAATTTTTTTTCAAATAAAACTATATAGATTCAACCTCCTATTTCATGAGTTACAGGAACTCCTTAATTATTAAAAAATGGATAGTTACGTGAAAATATTTATTGAAAAATATTATTTCAATGTATTTTATTTCTTCCATAGGTCTATAATTACAGATTTTTCCCCTAATGATTAACTTCTCTACAATATGATAATAAAATATCATGGAATTATTCTACATATAGTATATAAGGTTAAAAAATATAATCTAAATTGGGTTAATTATTATTTCTATGATTATGGGATCTTAAAATCCACTAAAATTTAGAGGCCTTTTTTTACATAAATGACTCAACTAAAAATTTCAATCATTGATGGAATTACACCTAATTTATGATATTATTCATAAAATGATTCAATTGTGACCATACACCAATGGAGTTCTCTACATCCACTACCATCACATTTCACATTTTGTAAGGGATATATCACCACATTTAATAGTTCATTTTTCACAGTTTCCCCAATATCAATCCATTTTCTAAAATAAAATAATTTTTAGATGTGATATCATATATGGGATAAAAATTGAACTAAAAAACCTTGAATGACCTAAATACCCTCTCTATAAATTTCAGGGTATTAATCTTGGATATCCAATGTCTATTTCCTATTATGTTCTATAAGTTATCATTATATACAAACTATTTACAATTATAAATATTATAAATATTATTTATAAATATCATATCCCAAGGGACTTTTAAGAGAGGTGTGTGGTCTTAGGACCAATAAAAATTTAAAATATGATTATTTAATTTATACTCAAACAATGATTATAAGAAGATTTCCCTTGTGTGAATATGGTCCATTTCTATCTATACTAAAAGTATCAATATAGGGATTTATTTATAGGAAAATAAAATACTCTAAAAGATAAAAAATTCATTGGATGTTATATTATAATTGGTCTTATCCCTAAGGATTTCTGTAATGATCTGTAGTTATAATCCCAATGATAAATGTAATAACTCTTTAATAACAATTATAGAAACCCAAGAATAAAAAAATTATTTCTTAATTTTGAACATATTTTTAGAAATAATATAACATATAGATAGAGAGGTCATCTAACATATTGTATTTGAGAAAAAATCTTATCAAATTAATAATAAATTACATCATTTTTATTTAAAACATCACATAGTTCCCTTAACTATCATAAATATTTTAAAACGATAGAGAATATTCTAGGAAATTAAAATAACAAAAAATGGTGAGATTGAAATCCATGTATAAGAATAATAATTGAAAAAAAAAATTAATAAGTGAGACAAGTGTTAAAACATTATACCATATAAAAATGACCATAATAATGGAATATTATATAAGGAAATGACATAGCAATATCATGGAGTCATAAATACATGAAAAAACATAAAAAATGAATTTTTAATAGTAATTGAAGTATCAATTGGAAGGCTATTATAATGGATGTACTACAATTATGGATTGTTTTTAATCCTCATTACTATAACATATAAAACATATTCATGTAGATGATTAGGTTATCCCCTATTAATTTTCATATTATATCAATGTATGTGATGCATTATATATTTCATTAGATGGATATATAATTATATAATGACCCTTAACATAAGGAAAACAAAAATATTTAAACTTATAAGTCTTCCAAATTATGAAAGGAGACAATACATAAAATATAAGCACGATTAAACCAATCAGAAAATTTTAATTTCTTGATATTATGTCAAATAATAACTTAATGTTATATCTTAATGATTCAATTAATATGAAGAAAATAAATCTTTTTGGTTGATAATAATTTAATGAATGACCATATTTCAGGAACATCACATTCCAATGTATGGAAATTCATAATAATGTTAATGAAGATGTATAGATAAAAATGATCCCAAAATTTGATGCTTCTCAAATTGATCAAGTGATCTTTTAAAGAAAACCCATTATAAATTTTTTTTTAAAATAATTTAAAAATGAAAGTATATTATAATATTATTTTGATTTTTATAATCAATTTTTTGTAAAACAATTATATGGAGGAGACCATTTTTAATAAATAATAAATCATATGATTCCCTTCTATTGGGTTTAATTAAGAATCGAATTTTTGAATAGAAAATTAAACATGGAATATCTAAAAATAAAGTTAAAATAAAATTAATTTATATAATTAAATGATATATATAATATAGAATAAATACATTATTATGAGTTCAATTAAGATGGATAAGTTGTATGTAAACATGTAATATAAATGTAACAAAGGTTCTTCAGAAGATCTTTCACTTAATTCCTTGATTTTTTTCGATGCATGAAATTAATATATTGAATAGAAAAATTAAATTTTTTAAATTATTTCATAAAATTCTAATTCATCAATATTTCCAATTATATATTATATCAATTACCATATGTAATTATTATAATATATAGTTTTAATTCATGTTCATTACTCATGGGTTTGGAAGATATTTCTCCACAACACTTTTAGTATGTTACCCTTGTAAAAAGGTGTTTTAGAAATGGATAAATGATATAAATAATTTTATATTATTATTTTTAATTATTACTTTTTTTAAAATTATAAATTACCATAGGTCTCCAAATTTGAATAAAAGAACTATGGTACCTATATAAGTTATTTTAGACAGTTATGTATATTGGGGTAATTTATTCTTGATATCACATAATTAATTTATAATATTATCATTAAAAAACATTATTAGTTTCATAAATATAATTTTTATACATTATAAATATTTTTAAGGTCATCCATTGTAGAAAAAAATTGAAAATGATATGTTTCTTTTCATAGGGGCAATAGTTTGCACATACACATGGTTGAATCTCTAATTTTCTTAATGAATGAGGGAAAAGAGGGTTGTAAAATATATTATAGTTTTAGAGTTATATTAATGGTTTTAGTATCATATTTTTTTAAGTAACAACTTTTTAGGAAAATATATTTAATTTATGAAAATTAGAACATGATATTTATAGTTTTGATAGTCTACACGCACTCATGGGGAAGTATTCACCTTTCAAATGGTTTTAAAGGGAGTTATAAAATTGATATTAAATTATTATAATAAAATTTCATAATATGAGTAATATTAATGTTATATTAAACTTATTTATATATTATATTTATAATTATAATATAAAAAAGAAAATGTCTAAGGAGTCTTTATTATTGTTGTGCAGAGCTTGAAATTTCTCTTAACTGTAATCAAGGAAATCAGATGCATATGATAACATATAGTTGTAGTGGTGTTTTTATATTTAAATTTACATTTATGAAACTAAAATTATTTATCTTTGAATAAAAATTTATAAGGGGAATTATTGTATGGAATGGATTTATGCGATCTCCTTTTATATGTTGTGGAAAATAGACGTTTAGTTATTACTGATTTCATCTCAATGATGTAATGACACAATTAAATTTTGAATTTCTCCCAAATTGGTCCAAAAAATTTTTTTGAGGTTTTCTGGCCGAGAAAGGATCAATAAAACATTTTTACACATGTTTTAAGCATTTTTTGTTTTAAAACATTAAATGTTTTACAATTTTCCATTAGGGTTTTTACCTGGGAAAACATATTTCTATTCTAATTAAATAATGGATTAATAAAAATTTATTGGGTCCACTGGTAAATAATTTGTTTGTTATAAATATAAATTTACCCATTATGTAACTAAATTAAATTTATAAACATAATAAAACTTAGTTTTATAAAAAGAAATTTAATCTTTATGTAATCAGTTCTTTTTGAAAAAAATTTAACCATTAAGTGTTCTAATTATTAAATAAATTTAATTAAAAAATAAATCAGTGATAATATATTTGTTATAATTATTTACACATAATATGAAATTAATTATATAATATAAGATTATGTAATATTAAAAAATAAAAAACATTAATTAAAAAAGAATTGAAATAACTATTTTATCATTATCATAGTATTTACCCTTAAAACATGCAATTATGATTTGATTACTTAAAAATAAATTTTAATTTTTAAATAATTTTACTTTATAATAATAAATTATTTTTTTCAGAGTTTTTTAATGGGTGAGAAAAATTAAGTATCATAATAATTTATTTTATGCATCGAACGCATTTTTTAGAAAAAAAATATATTTTCAATCATAAAATGTAATTTGTTTTATAATACATTTTTTATTTCTTTCATAATGTGGATTATTCATATTTACATACCTACAATTAACAATAAAAATATCTCATTAATTTTTAATAATACTGTTTTATAGTGGTGTTATATTTTTTAAATTTTGACTATAACACATGCTAATCAACATGATTTTTATTTAGTGAAAAGTATATAAAAAAATTATAGGTCATTACATACTGGATGATTCAATTGGAGGATGGAACTGCTAATATAAATTCTAATTGAGGGGTTGGAATATGATCTATTCCAGAAGAAATAAAATAAGGGAAAATAAGAGATGCAGAGTGACACTTAGTGACACTAAATAGTGCCTCATATATGGTGAATGGATGTTGTGTGACACTTTCTTTCATGGTGAAACCTCTTTATCATGGGGTATATTTTCTTCTAATATTTTCATGATTAAAAAAACTATCAATTAAATAGTATAATCCAAATTCAATGCCCATTCAAAAGTGAATGGCCTATGGGTTTATAGTGAAGCAAACATAGAGAACAAAAAACTTCAAAAAGGTGCCCTCTAGTATGAGGTTTCCCATTGACATTTCTAGGCTAGTTTTTTTGTGATAATATCAATATTCATCTACATTGAAAACTTTAAGGGGAAGGAGAAGTGGCCTAGATCATATCATTCATATATTATCATGTTTTTTATTCATCTCCACAAAGGGATCTTAGACTACTAGGTCCAGTAGAACATGAATAATATTTGGAGCAGTATCATGTCCATTTTTCATATTTTCATGTGGCTCACCAAACATACACTACTTCAAAAAAGATACTTTTTCATAAACAAGGTCATTAATTACATCAATAGTTGGATTTTTCACCTCTTTAATCCATTTTTACTTATAGTGTATCCTTTATGTGTCTCAAATTCAAATTTTCTGCGAAATAATATTGTGTCTATTTAAAATTATAGATAATATTATCCTTTTAGAGGATTATATTTAATCCTTGATGAAACATAGAAATCCATCGATTCAGATATTACCTTTCATGAATCAACCCACAACTATTCTATGTAAATTCTTGGCTTTATAGAGATCATTAAAGATAGGTAGAATGTGGGTACAATCATCATCATTAACCACAGTTTCAGTAGGACTCCAAGAACTCTCAATATGTATCCTATTCGGTATGATTTCTTATAATAATGTATGTGGTGATTCCATCATTTTTGTGTAGGTATCAACCAACCATACACTAGTATCACACGTAATCTAGAAGAAAATTGTTGGGTAATTCAATACTATCAATGTGAAATAAAATTCATCATGACACAATAACTTCATTGATTGAATGATTCCAAAATTCTCCCATAAAAACAAAACATAGAATAGTAGACCCACAAAAAAATACTTATAAGAAAAAATAATATAGCTATCAGGATATGAAAATATCCCATAACATTACCTGTAATAGATTATTATTTCTAAATCTATAAAATAAAAATAAACATGGATCTTGTACCAAATAAAATATTTCCCCCCTAATTTACCAGTTTATAAGGAAAGGGGATGTGAAATAAAATATTTAGTCTTGATGATGGGTGAACACTCTTTAATTAAATGGACATTGGGGTACTTGTGAATTTATATCAATTAATGACTGATTAATTTATTATTGTAATTTATCAATAAGATTTGGTAACTCTAAACCCCAATTTAAATAGATGGTGTAGTTGTAAATAAATTCTATTTTAAGGCATGTAGGGAAATATTTCCAGATACATTATATTCATGATCATTAAAGGTGAAAAAATATTGTATTTATTCACATAATGATCTGGCATAAAAAAGAAGTTGAATGGATTAAAGTTATATGGAATGTATTGAATTTTTATTGATTTCTCAAAAATCACGATTTGGTTGTTTTTGTGATTCCAAATGATTGTTTTTATAAATTATGGTATATTAATCATATATGGAAATTGCATTATAGTCTATAGGTGTTGTTCTATATTATGATTTTTAGGACTCATATTTTTTCTATTTCTACATAATTAAGGGTTATGATATTTAAATCCATAAATATCAATGGGAAATATGCACTATCTCAAAATAGATTTTTCAACACAAAAAAAACTATTGAACTCGTGTTGGGTTATTAAATGATATAAAATATCATTGCATGATTGTTTCTTATGTGATATAAAGGTTTAACTACAATAAACATAGATATGAAACAATAATGGTGTTGATTTTTTGGATATCCTTGAGAATTTAAAATGTACATATATGTGATATAGTCCATGAAAATGTGGATATATGTATTATAATTCATTATAGGAATTCAAACTATAATGTGGTAAATGTATATAAATATGAAGAGTAACAAAAGTAAAATTATATGGTTTCAATAGAAAAATAGCGATTGGTATAAACAAACACTTTATAATATTATTTTATAATGGGTTATAGTATAATTTTAGTGGATAAAAAATTATTTTACATTATCCACATATGTAGTCACCTCTAGAGAAAATATAGTATTGATCAAAAAATTAAACCTCATCAAGATTATTTATTTAATTATATTTTAGGACTATATTCCAACTCATACTTGATATTCTTTTTAGAAATATGATAATAACATGGATTGTGGGATCACAACTGTTAGAAACCAATGATTAGAAAAATGATAGAAAGAGTTTGTAAACATTGGAAAATATCTTATATTTTATTTAATCATTCATTTTTATATAAATATAAAAATTTATTTCATATGTTGATCTTATATTTTAATAAATATCATTTAATTTTTTTTAACAATTATTTTTTTTATAACCATTAATTTCCACCCCCCAAACCCCCATAAATGATGGTATAATCACTCTAGGCCTATATAAACCAAGGCACTAACCATTCAGGAGTCACTGTTTTCAAAGTTTTATGCTATATTATTACTATTCAAAGGTTCCAAAATGAGGCACCAATCATTAATCACCAAAATATTATAATAGTTTGAATATTATTTACTATTAATATTTTAATGGTATTATCATCATCATATATGTCAAGAAAATAAAAATTAGGGTTCATATTTTTCATTACCATAATTATTTTCCCTTGAAAATCCTCTATAGACCCGTACTATTTTTAATCATTATATAATATGAATAACTAATCAATTTTAATTTTTACAACCTTTGTAATAGAATAATGACTATTTTATTCAATGAAATAATACAATACATAGTGTACCATAATCAATGTTTTATTTTAAATCTATTAATTTATACAACATAAGAATAACCTATGGCTCCTCACCATTCAAAATATTATTACCATGATGGATCATTCATTAAACTCACATTACATTACAATATCCATCAACTGATAAAAAATAAAAACGATCTTTTCAAAAAAAAATTACCTTGATAAAATCTCTTTTTCATAATATAAATGTCCACAAAAAAATTATTTTTAATTAAAAATATCAATGACTAAATAAAAAACTATTTTAATTTAAATTTAATTATTTAAAAAAAACCAAAAAAATTGATTTTATTTCACTAAAATTTCCTTTTATATTGATTTTTTTTTAGAAAATATAAAATATTATACTACGGGGTATCTATTTTAGTAGAAATCAAATGAAAAATTATAGACAATGATATGATCAGTTATATATCCCAAATATATTCCTAAGTCTAATAATATAGGCAATTTTTGTAAAATTTTATTTTCAAATCTACCTTGGAAATTTTTATTATTTAATAGACATAACAAACCAATATAATTGTTTCTATGGTCAAGGGTATAAGGTTTATTTTTTAAAAAAAATATAATATATCATTATTATGCTTGATTTTTTATCAATGAACCAAACATATAGTATTTTCTATAATTTTTTCAGGTATTCAATGTAATTAAACAAAATTGGTATAACCTTTTAGTTACCAAGAATTCATTAGTATAAATATAGGTACGATATAAAAAATAATGCTTTTTTCAACAATAAATCACTAATACATATACTTCATCATCCATACTCAAACAATCCAGAAATAATTAGTATACTACACAATACCTATTTGATGAATTTATATATTTTTTAAAAAAGATTCAATGAATTATCCTGAGTCCATCACATATTTGAATTTAAAATATCACAAATTCCCTGGAAATTTAACAACTTGACATGAAAAATATATAAATCACTCTCAAAACAAATCAAACAAGTTCTTGATAAGTATATATATGTATAAGACACATGAATCATGCTTAAATTACATGTTATGAATGCATATTGTAGGTAAAAATGTTGATTCCCCTAAAATATCTTTAAACTAACTTAATATAAAGACTTTGTTGTGTATCCCATCATTATAAATATTTTATCATATCAATAAACATCATATTAAATTGAAATAAATATTATTATCTATAAAACATGTTAAATATAAATATTATTACCAAATAAATTTTTTTTTCAACCTCATACAATGAATGATAATTTATTTTTACCAATCATTAGATACAATTATAACATTTTAATAGACATAAAATTACTATCCAGGTTATATTTTCCACAAAAATAGGAATAATAATAAATTAATCAATTAAAATATTCATGTTTTATTTGTTTATAAATCATTAACTCCATAAAATAGTATGTTATAAAAATAAAAAAATAACAGAAAATCTAATATATATCATATTTAACATATCCTTTTCAAATCATTTAAAAACATTGAAAACATAAGAAATAACATTTTAATCTTTTAAATATTCATATTATTGGAAGTTTTTAAGTATCATCGTTGAAGTTATTTCAATAAAATATATAATTATAAACACAAATCATTAAAACCGAAATAAAAATGGTAAAATAAACAAATATTTTATACCTATATAAAAACATAGAAACATTTTAGACTATTTATCATCCATATAATTAAATAAAATATTTGAATAAAAATAATGTCATAATTTTTTTTTGAATATACTAATAAAAATAATATATTTTATGTAATTTTATTCTTGAAAATATTTTCTAGGTAAAAAGTATTAAATTCTTATATATATTAGAAATGTATCTTATAAATATGTGTCTTATTTAATAAAAAAATTGAATAAAATCAAAAGAAAATTTGATTCAACACAGATAAAAAATTCATGTCTGGAAGATACATTAAATGTATTTATGATAAAAAATATTATTCTAGAAAATAGACTAGTAGCCCCTTATAAATTATATTTTCCCTGAACTATTTAATTTTAAATTAGATACGAAACTTATTTAGTGACTTAAAAATTGAAATATGATCCCTCTAATTTAGTAAATTCTTATATAGAAAACTATCAAACATACTAAAAATGAGATTTCACATGATTTTCACCAATCAATAGTAATAAAACACATGAAATAAGATTTCTGTAGTTAAGACCCATATAAATCTTTCCTGATCAATATATCAATGGAGGATGCACACAGAGTGTGCAAAAGACTATTTAAAGTTGATCTGAATGATGATCAATCCTTATAGATTTACAACAAGAAAATTATCTTAATATGTGGTTTCAATGAGAGGAATATAATCCTTGAAGAGCATGTGAAGACCTGGGAAAATATGGCTTCTATCATCAATAATATTATTATGTCCAGAAGTAGATATTACCAACATTGAATGGTGACTATTTAAGGTGCAGAACTCTAACCATTTCAAATTATTCTGTAATGACCAATTAAACTATCATCTACCTTGAAAGTTTTCGTATTATAATCATTATTGGAAAATGGATAATAATTTGGGACTATAAACTATAAATTGTATTAATACACCAGAAGTCAGATCCAAGCACGCTTGGACCACAAATTTATTAATAAAAAGAAAAATGCAGAGACAAACAAGAGAAAGAGGATGAGATTACATGTCAGAATAGTCATAAGTATCACATTCATACCTGGTCATATCATCCGCATCGGCTGATTCCCATTCTGATTGGGGCTCATATTGTTTGAGAAACTTGATATACTCATTCCTTCGCTCCAATTTCTCCATAGATAGATTCTCTTTATCCTTCATGGAGGATGACCTGGTGGTCACCATCCTTGGAACTGTAGAGTAATCTTTCCCTGGTTTCCTTTTAACTGGGGTAGGAAATACACCCTCACTGTCATAGATTCTGGTCTTTTCTCCTCGAACAATATCACTGTATGAGGTTTAAATCATATTCCTATCACTTTCCTCATCAACCTCATGAGTGTCCCCCCACTTGCACGAGATGGAAACTCCATTTCCTTGAGTGGAGACCTCAGCCCCTTCCATCCCATTATCCGAGTTGTTCCTCCATTCCACAAAAGATTGCTTCTGAATATTCAACTGTGAAGAGTCATTCACCACCAATGCTGACGGAGGACTCAAATTATCAGAAGTGATAACCTCATGAGCTCTAGAAGGTACACTATAAGATCTTTTCGGAGTCGAATCAACAATTAACTCTTTTCCCTTTGAAGGAGTCAGCACATCAGGGGCTGCCTTCATAGGAGGGTCGCTGTCCTTGATGACATACTTTGGTGAGGATGATTCTTTCAAATAATCCTTTTTTCGACAGAGATTGGAGGGGTGTCCTCGCATCCCACACTCCTTAAAAGTGATTTTTTTACAACACAACTCCAAAGAGTACCCCACAGTCATGCATTTAGTGCAGAAAAAAAAAAGTTTTCTTTTCATATTCAACATCAATCAGAATTTGATCAGACGGAATATAAAGTGTTACTGTATTAATGAGAGTGGATCTGAGATCAAATTCCACCAGCATTCAAGCGAAGTTCCCAAATCTGACACCAGTATTTTCCTTATCAAGGCGGATGGGAGTTCCAATTGTCGTTCCAATATCATGCAGGATCTCTGGATGACAAAGAACCCAATTAATCCCATGAAGACGCACCCATTCCTGAGTGAAGACATTTTTTGAATTCGAGACATTAAAGTCAAGTGACCATTCATGCAGATGAATCCATCCCGGTTTTAGAAACATGGAACCAGAACTCCATGCCCTAAGCTTGAGATCCACTATTGGAAACAAATAGTGAAATAATCCCCGCCCAAGGGAGACACATTTCCAACTAGCAAAGCCCCACAACATCAAAATTATATGGAATAAATCTTCACATTTCCAGGGTTGCGCACCTTTAGGAAGAACAATGTGAGAAATAAATGAGTTCTCACCCAATGCCAACCTTTCAGCAATCACACCAGGGTTCGCCTCGACGTGAGCCAAAGATCCCTTTCGGAGAATCCTTCTATGGCAGGAATCCTTAATCTTTTTCTAATCCGATAAAGAATCCTTCATCACATCAACAAAGGAACGCTGACTACATGATGCAACTCCAGTAGGAACCCTCACAGATTCCTGAAAATGGCCAATATTGACATCAGAAGAGTAAATCTTCAAAAAATCCTTTACCATGGACCCAGAAGAATCCCGAGCACACTGGTTAAGGGATTTTTAGGGCGTAGGTTTCGCAGCAATGCGATTCAACCGGTCCACCCTCGCCGCACCGTCCTCCGATCTCAGTATAACAGTATCACTAGAGAAGTCCTTCACACCGCCAGCCAATGCAACATCAGCAGAGGAAGCCTCCAGGTTTTTGAAGCCACTCGGTTTTGCATCATTTCTAGAAGACTGTCGCTCGCTGGAGGAGACAACACCACCAGCCGACGCGAGCAAATCAGCATAGGAAACTGCTGGCTTTCTGAAAATGGAACTTGGCGCAGAGGAAATACTGCTCGGAACTGGATCATTTCCCATCGGTCGCATATCGAGGCGATTGAATCCAAGGAAGTGAGGAAGCACCATTTCGGTAGAAAACCCTAGCAGGTGCCATCACTCCACGCCATCGCTCGGTTCACCTCCCGTCTCGCCATTCAGATCGGTTCAATAGTATTAATAAACAAACAATAAATGAAAAAAAAATTAATATCTAAAAAACATTCAAATTACTAGATTAATTACATTATCATGTAAAATATGAATATAATATAATATGAAAATTTAAATTTTAAATATATTCTAAATATATTAAATCAATTTTCTATTATAATGATTAAAAAAATATTTTATTAGAATAATTTATTAATAATCACTTATAAAACATTCATATATATTGAAATAAGAAAAATATAATAATATTGAACTTAAAAAAATTAATCAATTTATTGAAATTTAAAATAACTATGATAAACCATTTATCATTATGAATATTATAATATCTATGCTTCAATCAATTAATTACATATTCACTAAAAATATAAAAAAAATAATGAAAATATAACAAGGGACATCAAATATTATTTGAATACATTATAATATTCTTAATAAATATTACCAAAAATGATGTATTATTAGAAGTGGTATACAATAAATAAAAATAAATCTCATGGTTTATACATTAAATTAAAAAAAAATCATCTTCCTTCAACCTGTATATGGAATATATATCATTCTAGAATAAAATTTAACCAAAAAGACATGTCTTTGAAAGATGTATAAAAAATGTCCAATCCTAAATATCACATGAAAAATTATTTTAATAATTACAATCCATTATAATACAATTTTTTGGGTTACAACACAATTTATAAATTCATACCAACACATATAAATATGAAAACAATCAATTCATACTATGATACAACTTTATAATACACAAGAATGAATATCATGTCATCATAACAACAATGGCATGCCCTAAACCTATGTTTTGTTCCTGGTCGTCTTATGTTGTAAAAATTATAAATACAACATACATAAATATTTTTAATGATTTAAAATTTATAAATTATATTGATAAAATGATATTATAAAAGTTATATAACGAAATAAAATTAAATTACTTCATGAATTAAAGAATGAAGAAAGTCAAAAATGTAATGTAATTAATATATAGTTTATATAAAAAACCAGATATAGATGGAATCTAAAAAGACTAAATACTTCTATGTGAAGAATGAAAATCATCAAGTTTTTCCACCACTATAGTGGTAAATCAATTACCATGATCAAATATTATTAAATAAAAATACTTAATCATAGTTGGAAGATAAGAAAGAGAAGATATATTATATGTTCAATTTAAATGAAAAAAATATAAGAAATGGAAAACTAATAATTATATAACATGAATATTATATCCACTTACTTTTATAAATACATATAATGTATAGTTTGAAACATAATAATGAAAAAAAAATGTTTTACTATTATTAATGTTGAATTGGGAAAAATATAAAACGAAATAATAATTCATTTGAAAATAGTTACAATATAGTACCGTGAAACCAAAAACTAGGAAAATGTGATGGAATAAAATACAAAAAAACTAGTATATTTGTTTTAATTTAATAGTGGAAAATAATCTTATCCAAGATACAATTTTAGATATAATTAAAGAAAATAAAATTAAAAAAATAATAATTTTTGGGTGGAAGAAATTAATATATATATATTGGTGAAATTAATGCATAAAAACTAATTTTTAGAAAAATTTTATTTCATGAATTAAATTACATATTTTTATTATACATATTTTTCTTTTCATTAGGTGGCTACTTTATATTTAAAGCCACTATTTAAAAAAAATATAAGAATATTTTCTTTTTTAATAATTTTTTTTATAGTATAACAGGTCTTGTTTAGTCTATAATGTAATATAATAATGTCGACATGTTTTTTATTTTGGGAAAAACAATTACAATAATTTTTTGGTCAGTAAATTATACCCCATGCAAAAAACATCATTTTCCAAAAAAAATTACGAAAAAAATTAGGGGATTCTAGTTATATCTCATTTGATCCTAATGTTCCCATGTCACATACTATAACTTATAATTTCCCAATAAACATATTCCATATGAGTTGTCCATATCTACAACAACTAATATTTTTATTCAAGGAGATAAAAAGGATTCCCTTCATAAGATGGATCATGTTACAATTTCCAATCACCTGAGTTCGTTAAATGTGATGGATATGGTCACTAATTCCTCTAATGTTATACATAAAACACATCTTGTTCATGACATAGGTCTTAAGGGAGTGTTACATGTTAAGATACAACACTTGAAATGATTAATTATATGGAAGGGATCAATATAACATGGTCTAATATTTCCTTCCTTCCAAATTATAATCCCTTAGATCCAAAGAGATGACTGGAGGAACACATTCCAATAAACATCAAACTCTTGAATTTAACAATTATTATTTTTATAATTCCTCTATAAATTAGTTTCAATTCCATTTACATATGAATGGTTTATACCATTTAAAAAATTTCCTTGTCAGGCCAGGGAGAATATGCTTCATTCCATGAATTACAACACAACACATTATTGACCTAAAACACATCCTATATAGAAACTCATATGGTGATATATGAATTCATTAATGGAAATTATTTTTATATTTTAACTCTATACAAGGTTGGTGTTGATTCTAAAATCCTTGAAAATTTAGGGAACAATATTTCCTCATATCCAAAGGTTAATGATTTTTTTAAGACTAATCATCTATCTAATGATGATATGATGTTCAAAAAATATTCTCATTCCTCAATTCATGCTGAAGAACATTAAAAAAATTGATGTATTCCTTCGATATTAATTAAATAAAATAGGGAGCATTTCACAATAAATACCTTCTGCATCATTTTAATATATCAAGGTGTGTTGTTCCTTAGAAAAATCATCCCAAATAGTAACAAAATTTGAACTCTATGGAAAGTGACTAACTATAACGAATATAGTGTTATAAAATTTATATTAAATAGGATGCCCTATTATAAAATCCATGTAAATATTTTCCTATTTTTATACATATATGGTTATTGGTTGAATTTTCCAATTAAACTTACTTTATTCCATATTAACTTGTTATCATAAAAATAATCAAGATGTTATTTATTTTAACTTCCTCTTCATGTTATCCCATATAAATAATTAACATAAAAATATAAACATCTTCTTTATCCAATGGTGAATATATTTGGATGATCTATTTTTATTACAAAATTTTCCTTTTAATGAGTCACTTATTCGATTACAAAAACATATAACTATATAGTTATTAAATATTAAGTCTACAATATTCAATACCATAATATATATCTCTATAACAACAGTATAGGTCTATTTAATTCTTGAATTAATAAATGTTAAAGGAGTCATTTGGGAATGATAGGATTCATTCCCATCCCTTTTTTCTTTAGGATATATCATTTGTAAATAAATGAGTTTTTGATATTTTTAAATCTTCATCAGATATATGGTACTAGGATCATTCTTACTCTAAATATCTAATACATTGTTTTCATTCACAGTGAGATATTTTATTATGATATCATATTCTTTGTAAGTTATAACCCCGCATTTATTCATATTTATCGCTTTTTTATGAATATGTACTTATATATTTTATTATGAGTATAAATATCATGCATCCCCCAAAATGGTGATACGACCAACTTTTCAATTCAAATACTATTCTTTACAACACCATATCATGTCTTTATTAGTTCTTCTCATGAATTTTTAATATACTGATGAATAAAAAATTATCATTTTATTCATAAAAATAATGAATCCATAACCCTTTAAGGAAGCATCAACATATGGTAAAACATTTCTCTTCTACATATTAATGTGAATATAGGTTCAGTGACCAATATCTTCTTATTGACTACTAATACCTCCAAACATTCAATTTTCTATTGAAACGACATGTTATTCCATGTAAAACTATTTAAGGGAATATAAAATCATGAGTAATTTCTCACAAATTGACTATAGTATCAAACTAACACAAGTATAATCTTGATATCTATCAATTTCATATGCATCAACCATTTTTCACATTTATATTTCATGAATGAATCCATATATATCATCATTAATTATAACATGACTAATTAATGTTACTTTCTTTCTCCATAACATTATACATTCAAATCATAGAAAACCTTCTGTTCATTTTTATACCATTTAATAGAAATATAAAAATAATATTAATTATATTTCTTTAAATTATAATAAAAGAGAAAATCATCAATACTGATGAAAAATAATAATAAATTTATTATATAGAAACTCAATTCATTATATCTCTCGAGGATGGGTTTAGAATCTATAAACCCATACAAAATCTATATAAATTCATAGTGTTCATACATCGTACTGAATATAGCTTTTGAATCATATTCTTGATCACGTCAAACTATTAAAACATAAAGGAAAGTTAAATATTTGAGATGCATTTAGATCAATTTATTTAATAAAATAGATCCATGGTATAGGGTAAATGATAAGTTTGGTTCATATATATTCTATTATGTTCATGGTAATCAATTAAATGGTGCATTGATTCATCATTCATTTTGATAAAGTGGACGAGTTACTCCAAGGAAGCGAACTCAGTAATAGAAACCCATCATACGGATTCTATTAGATAGTATTAAAATATTCATTCAATCCAATAAGATATATCATATATAGATTATACTTTATTATAATGGATTCATGAATAAGATAGTTTTAGAATTAGACCTCTTCATTCAGAGGAATTCTATTCAGCTCATTGTATAATACATAATAATATTACCTTATGATTTGTATAGTTTTCAGAGACTTACTCACTCTTGTTCAAATAAGTTGACCAAGACATTAATTCTCATAATTAAATAATAACAATTCTAATGTTGAAGATTTCAAATGAGATTCATCCTCCTTTCTATTATATTGAATTAAAAGGGAATTCAGAATATGTAATTTTTTTTCTCATAGAATATGATAGGGATCAATTTATTGAAAACCAAACATTTTTTAATATACTATATTACTCTAGTAATGGTAGTATGATAAATATTTCTTCTTGATCTATCCAAAATATGTTCACTCAGAAGGATTTATATACATTCCATTCACCAATTACATCATTTATTATTTTTAATGATATTAAACCTCCACAATTTATAGTGGTTGATGAATTGTTCTTCAAAACACGAATTATATCAATTATTTCATAAATATTTAATAAAATAGAATGTTCATTACATATAAATTAATAAATAGTATACCTATCTACACATTTTATTCTTAATCCACCTTAGAAATATGAAAAATATAATACCTCCTTTTATCTCATAACCATAGTATCGATTTTTATTTGTTACAATTGAATATAATTGAATTATTCATTAGTTTCAATATTTCCAACATCCATTATATTTAAAAAATGAGAATTTATATTGAATATTTATTGGGTCATTTTTTCATTCTTTTAATATGATAAGATTATTTTTTCTATATTCATTGGATTGATGTACCTTCATTCGAAACATGAATCATTTTTACTCCCCTTGGGATAGTTTCTAGGATTCTTCATCTCATTATTTTTATATGTGAATGGATTTATATTCTTTCTATTATGATATTTATTTGGTTATCACCAAGAATTGAGCTTAATTATTTTCTTATTTTATCCAATCTCCCAAGACCAATGTAAATCAATAATATCCTTTTCTAATTTAATGTGAAATGTTCAAACATACTCTAAGTTGAAAAAGTATCAAATATACAAATGTATTCATTGAATATAATTTATTACACTAATGTAGTGGATTTTTTTACATTTTTTATTTTAATTTACTACGGTATGTCATAAAATCCATTAGTTTTCTCCTAAAAACCTGATAGATTTATCCTACCATTTCTGAAGTGAATAAAAATCCATAATTTTTTATTATAGAGAGTGTGGTCAAACAATTTTATTGATAAGTAACCTTTCATTTAATTTTATGACTTTCGTAATATTGTAGTTAATTATTAGTTTCCACCATTGATTAAATTATCCCTCAACATGATAAACAACTAAGATGAAATTATTTTTCATATAGTGTTGAAGTATAAATAAAATCATCTAAATTTAGTTAATACATTTTTTAATGATTTTGGGATCTTTAGATCCTCTAAATGTTGAAGGCATGTGTTACATAAAGGGTCGAACTACAAATTTCACTCATTAGGGATGTTTCGTTTGATTTGTGTTATTATTAAAAACATTATTCAGTTTTGAAATTATACTAATGAAACACTCTACTCACACTCCAGACACATTTAACATTTTATTTGTGAAATAATAACATTTCACGTTTCATTTTTTTCATGTTTCCTTCCATTTCTATCCATTCTCTATAATTAAATACCATTATCTGTGGTATATCATATATGGGATAAACATTGAATTTGAAAACCATAAATTACCTAAATACCATATCTATGAATATATAGGTCCCAACCTATGTTATCCAGTGTCCATTTCCTACTATATTCTATATCCTAACAATATATTCCAATCACATAAAATGATTTTTAATGTGTAAATAAATTATAAAAATTATATCCCATGGGAGTTTCAGGAGAGGTGTATAGTCTTAAGCCCACTCGTCCTATAAAATTCAATGATTTGAACAATAATCATCCAACTTATTTAGGGTGATTTCCCCTAGGATAATCAATTACAATTCTAGATCCAAAACCATGTATCAATAAACATAACTATTTTAATGAAAATAATATACTCAACACATTACACAATTTTTATAATGTTATAATATAAATATAATTATCCCTAAGGGTTTCAATAATTATCTCTAGTCATAATACCGAAGATAAATATATCCTCCATATAATAACAGTTATAGAACCCCATAATTTATAGAAATTTGTCATGATTTTTAACATATTTTTACAATTAGTAAAATAAATGGATTAATATGTAGTTTGACATGTGGAATATGAGATATAATTATATCATCATTAACATAAATTAAATAATATTTATTTACGACATCACATAGTTCTCTCAAATTCAATAGATATTTAAAAACAATAGTGGATACAATGGAAAAATTAAAATAATGAATAATGGTTAGCTATAATTATTATTATTCAAATAAAAATGGTAATAAATTATAAAAAGTGAAAAAAGTGTGATAAAATTATATCATACATAAATAATGACAATTATAATGGGTACATGACATACAGAATTGATATTTTATTATAATAAAATCATAAATATGTTGGCAAAAATTAAACATGAAGCAGTATGAAAAATTGACTTCTCAATTTGAAGAATATCAAAGTGGATAGAGTCCTATAGCTGATTTTGTTCACTCTATATTCCCATAAATGTAGTGGACATAGTCATGTTGTGGATTTTGTTACACCCATTACTTTTAATAAAATATAATTATATGTTATGATTTAATTAATTCATTGGATAGATATAAAATTCCAAGATCACACACAATATATGGAAAATAATAATATTTACACATATACATCTTACACATTAGGAAGAGAAACCACACGTAATACATAAGCATGATAAAACTTGTGATAATGAATGGAATTTATTTATTATATCTCAAATAATAACTAAAGGATATATCATATGGATTCAATTATTGTGAAAGAAATAAATCATTTTTGAACATCGTAATTTAAAATATAACCATATTTAAGGATCATTTACATCTAATTTGTAGATATTCATAATAAGAATAAAGAATAAGTATTAATGAAAATGAACAGGAAATGTGATTATTTTCAAAATGAGAAAGGGATGTGTTATGGAAATGACGGGATTATTATATTGAATGGAAAAAAAATTAAAATAGAGGTTATTCTATAATATAATTAATTTTTTTATAATCTATCTGTGGGTAAAACAATTTATGCAGATCACCCTTATCATGAAACAATAAATATACAATTTCATTTAAGGTGGGTATAATTAAAGAATGAATTTTGAAAGGAACATAAAACAAGGATGATCAAAAAATATTGTCAATATAAAATATATTTATATATGTGTGTAATAATATTTTATAAATTATATATAAGAAATAAAATATAATTTGGCTATGGAAAATGGGAAAATTTTAATAGAACATGCAACATAATAGTAACAAGGGTGCTTTAGAATTTCACTTATCTCATTTCCTGATTTATTCTAAATGTGAAATTAATAACTATAAAAAAATTATGTTTATTTAAAATTTTTATAACATTCTATTTTATCATTATTTCTTTTTATATATTATATATCTTATAACATGTAAAAATGTAATAAATGTAATATATATTTTTCATTGATGATGATAACGTGGGCGTTGGTGGAAATTTCTCCATAAGGCATTCAGTATGATGGCCTTGAATTTTTTTTAAAAAGGATACATATTATGAATAATTTTAGATGTTTATTTTTTATTATTACTTTTAAAAAAAATTATAAAATACCATAGTTCTCCAAATTGGAATCAAAATACCTATTTTACTCAATATGATTATTTTCGATGGTTAAGTTTATTGGGGTAATTTATTAAATATATCACCTAATGATTGTATAATTTTAACATTATAAAATTTTTAATAGTCTAATAAATATAATTTTTATACACTATTTACATTTTTATGTCATTCATTGTATAATTAAAAGGAAAATGAGATATGACATTTCATTGTGGTGGTCTTCCCCACATACACACGGGGAATCTTTCATAATTCATTGAATGAGAGGATGATAGGAAGTAAAATACATTAACATTATAGAGTAATAAGAATGTTTTGAATATGATATTTTTTTCCTTAAATAGTTGTTTTTAAGAAACGTTCATTGATATTATGAAAAATATAACATCGCATTTATAGTGGTTACGGTCCGCATATACACATGATGAACTGTTAATTTTTAAAATGGCATTATTGGGATGTAGAAAAAAGTTATTACATTTGTATAATATAATTTTATAATATTACTAATACTATTTTTATAATACAGTCACAAATATATTTAATTTATAAGAGAAATATTATGAAATATTTTTAAGGGGTATCTATTATTTTCGTGAAGATCTTGAACTTCATCTTGAATGTATTCATTTACCTGAGAGGATTATTATAAAATATAGAAACTATGTTAATTTAAATTTTAAAGGGGATTTTAGGAATGTAAATTTATTTTTTTCCGTAAAAATTTATTTTTGGAATTATTGAAACAAATGGACGGATGTGATCTCTTTTTATATGTGGTGGAGAACGGATGTTTGGTAATTCATTATTACATCTCAATGATTTCATTTCAGTATTAAATTTTAAATTCATCCAAAATCTGTCAAAAAAACAAGTTGATGGTTTTGGGCTGATAAAGACACAATAATTTATTTTCACACATTTATTAAATATTTTTTTGATTTTTCTATAATTAATTATTTTGCAGTTTTTCATTTTGGTTATGAGATTGGTAAAAATATTATTCTAATTAAATTATGTTTCATTACAAGTATAAAATAAGCCATACTAAAAAATAGAGTTTTCTAAACCAAAATTTACTGACAATTTAATCTTATTAAATAACTAAATATAATAAAATTAAATTTGATAATAATAATATTAATATATATTTAGATATTTTTTAGATATTTTTTTATAAATATGTGTTATAAATAGTTTGTAAAATTAATAACCAATTAAATGAGTGATCATACAATTTTTAGATCTATTTAAACATCATATCAAAATAATTATAAAAATATGTCAATTTCTTATAAAAACATGGGAAAAATAAATAAAAAATAGTTAAAAATAACTAAATTATCATTATCATACTAATTACCCTTAATCTATGTAATTTTTTTATTCCATTAAATTAAATTGTAATAATTATATAATTTTAATCTAAAATTATAACTTCTTTTATACTAAATAATTGATTTGAAAAATTAATTTTTATATTCTTTCATTTAATGCTTAAAATGGATTTTTTAGAAAAAAATGTATTTTCTCCCATAAAATTTACATTATTTCATTATTCCTTTTTTATAGTTTTCAAAAGTATAAATAATTCACATTTATATTCATAGTTTTAAAAACAATAATATCACTTTAATTATAAATAATATTATTATATATTTTCATAGTTTATGTTTAATGTTGTGTGTAACACAAGCTGCACAACATGATTTTTTTCTAGGGAACATATTTAATGGAATATTATGTCATTACATAAAATATAATTTTATGGGATGAAGGATCCCATATAAGGGGTTGTAATTGAGTGGTTTGAATATGATCCTTTCCATCAGTAATAAAAAATGGGAAAAGACAAGTTGGGGAGTGTCACAAAGTATCAATAAATAGTGACTGAAATTTGGGGTAAGGTTGGAGTGTGTCACCTACCAACATTGTGAAATCCCATGATCATGTACTATATTATGGTTTAACATTTAATTGATTTCAAAACACAAAATTCAATAGTATAATCAAAATTCATTGGCTACCCAAAAGAGAGTATCATACAGGTTTATAGAGTAAACATCTAATTGTTATGTAAATCATTCCCTATTAACATAAATTAAATTCAAAAAATCACTTTTTATTTATTTTCAAGGAAATAACATTTATTTGAGTGTGAAATAGAAACATAAAATCTAAGGAAAAATAATTAGAACCATAATAACAGATAAACCTTTAAAATATTTATCTATTGGACAAGGGGATCTTATTGATATGTCCATGATAAGTTTTTTTGGTTATAAGCTCATTATTCATCATATTAGAATAATGTATGTAGAAGGATATTTTTTGAGATCTATTCCATAAAGGACCATTGGGTATTATTTTTCTCCTCCACTAGGGGATCCTGGGCTATGGGGTTCACTAGAACATGAATAATATTAAGATTAGAATCTTTAACATTAGTCTCATTTTTATGTGTCTCATTGGACTTACAATGCCACATTAGAGATACATGTTATTCACTAAGGTATTAAATTGAACCAATAGTGTGTTGGTATTCCTCATTCATCCCTTTTATATTTCAAGTGATCTATCGTGATTCTTGGAATTTTATTCCCCCCCCCAAAGAACTAATATCTATTTGTATGGAAAGATGTGAGTAATCTTTTCAAGGATTATATTTCATCATAAGAAAAATATAGAAATCCCATAATTTTGAAAGTTCCTTTGTGACTATACCTATGACTCTTCTAGGTAATCCTCGTCTACATGGATATCATCATGGATGGGTAGATTCTTTCTAAAATCCCATTCCTCCATATCATATTTATTAAGAATCATAGGGCTCTAATAAGTACCCTATCTGGTATATTTATTGTAAAAACATTTGTGGTTATCCCATCACTATTTTGACTCTATATTCTCTCACACCACTAGAATCATATATAATATTGAATGAACTTTTGGGAAAATTTGATACTATATCAGTGAAATAACATTCATCATGCCACAAAATCCACTTTTATTGAAATATCTCTTCTTCTCACAAAAAAAACCTACAACATTGGAGCCACTGCCCTATTATCTGGAGATTAAATAATTTATCAATCATGCTAAGAAAATATCACTTAACATTTCATATAATATATTATTATTTCTAAATAAACCAATTCAAACTCACATAGTAATCATCTTTCATCAAACAAAACTTTTACATAATTCATCAACCCAAAATAAAAGATAATGTATAAAAATTATTTAATTTTGATTATTGGTGAACACTCTTGAAGTGAATTTAAATTGGTGTACTTTTTAATTAATATCAATTAATTCATGATGAATACAGTATTTTGCATTAAAAATATGGTTAGAGAACTAGAAAAAACAATTTTAATACATGGTGTTGTTTTTAAATAACATTTATTTAGGGGTATTCTAGGAAATATTGAATGAGTCATTTTATTCATGATCATTGAATGTAAACATTTTTTTATTTATTATCATCAAGATCATGCATGAAAATGAAGATTATTGGAGTAGTTTTATATGGAATGGATTTAATTTTTATTGAGTTTTCAAAAATCATGATGTCAAGGTGTTTATAATTCCAAATGATTTTTTAATACATTATGGTATTTAAATCCAATACTAGAACCATATAATATCCCATATTCATCATTATATATTATAATTTTATTGAATCACATTATTTTTGTTTCACTCTTATGAAGGGTAATGGTTTTTCAGTCCACAACACTCAATAGAAAATAAAAACTATCTCACAATAGTTTTTTATCATAAAAAACTATGGTGCTTCTGTTGGATGATTAAATATTTTTAAATATCATTTTATTTTTATTTTCAAAGTTATTTAGTGGTTTAAATTCAAACACCTAGATAAGACATTATAATAGCGATGATTTGGTAGATCTCAATGAGAATTTAAAATGTCCATATATGTGATATAGGATATGAAAATGTGGGTCAATGTCTTAGAATGCATCATGGGAATTCACACTATAATATTTTCATATTTTATAAATATGATGAGTCATGAATAATAATTTAGATTATTTGAATAGGGATACATTTTGTGGTTTGAATAAACATTTTAGAATAGTATTATAGGGATGATTATGATTTATTTTTAAGTAATAATAAACTATTATACAGGATACATATATATAAACTCTTATAGGGAAAATATATGATTTATCAAAAAATAACTCTCATAAATATTATTCATTTAATTGAAGATTAGGGAAATCATTCGTCTCATATTTCATATTCTTATTAGTAATATGATATTAACATGGATATTTGGATCAAAACCATTAAACAGCAATGATTAGACACATTATAATAAGAGTCTATGAATATTTTAAAATGTTTTATATATTAATCATTCAATCAATCCCTAACTCAAAATATATACTTGTTTCATTAAATGATCTTATATAGTAATCAACAACATGGATATTTTTTAACATGTAATTTTTTAGTAACAACTAATAACCCCCCCCCCTCCCTCCCCGTAAATGGTGGTACACTCACTCTATGTCCTATTGAAAATAATGAAATAACAAAAAATAAATTGATATTTTTTAAAATCATACACCAAATGATTACGATAAATAGGTTCCACAATGAGGAATATATTAGTAATCTCATAAATAATCCAATAATTTTAATTTTTTCTATTTTTATTTTAAATTTTTAAATATCTTAATATATATAAGAAGAAAAATAATGGTGGAATATTTTTCATTACAAAAATTATTTTCCCCAAGAAATCTTCTCAATTAACTTTTATTACAAATCAATCTATCATGTCACTAACATAGTACTTTTCCTTTTGAAAATGTTGATAATATAATATTGTTCATTCTATTCATTAAAAGATAAAAAGTATTTAGTGAACCATAATCAATATTTTATTTTAATGTGGGTGATCCACACAATAGAGGATTTTTTGAATAACTAAACACTATTTAAAATTTTAATACCATGATAGTGAATTCATTCAAATCCCATTACATTCCAACAACCAAACACTAATTAAAAATAAACATGATATTCAATAAAGGAAACTATACACTAATAAAACATCATTTTTATAATTTAAATATAAATGGAAACTTATTTTCAGTTAAAAATATCAATCAAAACATGAAAACCACTATTTTAATTGAAATTAAAAAAAAATATAAAATTGTAAAAAAATTCACATTTTATTTCACCAAAATATCAATGTACTATTGAAAATTTTATAGAAAACCATAACACAAAAAAAAACTATACACCTTTCAGTATACATAAAATAAAACATCATAGGTAATTATTTCATCAGTTATATATCCCAAAATAATTCTCATGTAAAACGATATTGTCATTGGATGTAAAATTTCAATTTTTGAATTCATATAAGAAATCTAGATTATTTAAAGGACATATGAAAACTATAGAAGTAATTATATTTTCAAGGACGGAAGGTTTTTTTAAAACATTTCATAATATATTATTATAATGTATGATTTCTTATCAATGGAAAAATCATGTAGTATATTCGAAAATTGTTTGGGGAATCCATATTAACTACACCCAATTTAAAAATTCGCGTAGTAACCATGCATTCTCCACTATAAAATTTGTACAATTTTAAAATATAATTTGGTTTTCCTTTAATAAATTTTTAAGGTGTATTTTTCATATATTTTACTATAACTTTCCTTCTATATAGTAAAAACTATACACTGTGTATTAGAGTAATTTTTATATTTTATAAAATTTTTTCAATGAATTATTCTGATTCCCTCTCATATTTCCATACAAAACATCAAAATTCCTTGTAAATTTAACCAATCAATATGAAAAATATATATAATTCACTCCAAAAAACTGTGAAATCTAGTTCTTAGGATGTCTATTTATGTTCAACACACATTGATGAATATAAAATTTCATTTTTTAAATCTATATGGCAGTTAAACAAATTGATACCCATCAAATATCAATGAACTAATATAAAATAAAAAAATTTATATGTATCTCATATTCCCAAACTTTTCCAAAGATCAATTGACATCATAATAAAATGACATAAATCTTATTAATTATAAAACTTGAAAAAATATTATATTATTACCAAATATATTTGTATAACAAAACCGTAACTTTGAAAGTAAATTTAGTTTTACCAAACCTTGGATACAATTTTACCCCATTAATAAATATAAAACTAATAAATAAAATAAAATTTCAACAATAATAGGATGAAAAAATCATTAAATAAATTAAAATTATATTATTTTAAGTATTTATAAATAATCTAATCCAAAAAAATATTTTTTAAAAATTAAATATTAATAAAACATATATATACATATAAAAATTAACATTACAATATAGAAATTGTTATAAAAATTGAAACTGTATGATACATAATTATAAATCATTAAAAATCGATATTTTCAGACAATTTTAAATACCATCATTGAAATTATTTCTTTCAAAACATATATTTTTAAACACACATCAATTAAACTCAAAAAATTCCTCATAAAATAAAAAATATTTTTTATTTATATAAAAATACCTTAACCTTTTTAGGATATTTATAACTCATATAATGTAATCAAAAATCACAAAAAAAATTATGTGGAAAATATTAAGTGCATAAAATAATAAAAATATACATTTTTGAATAAAATCATTCTCGAAAATCATTTTTAACTTCAATTTAAAATATGCTTATATCTTATATAAATTTTTTCTTATATAAAGATGGCTAATTTAATAAAAATATAGGTAATAATTATTAATTCTATTCAACAATAATAATAATGTCCCACGGAGATGATTCTTCAAATTTATTTATGAGAAAAAGCAGTATCCCGTAAAATCGACTATTAACCCATTTTCAATTAGATTTCCCTTAAAATATTCCATTTAAAATTAGATATAAAACATATTTAGTGACATTTTAATTGAATAAAGATCCACTTAATTTAATGAATTCCTATAATAAACTGACAAGCATACGAAAAATCATATTTCTCATGAATTGCACACATCAATAAAAATAAAACCAATTAGATACATTAAATATAATTAAGATATTGAGTAAAAAATTCTACATATTGTAAAAACTATAATCGATATATAGTATTAATAGACCAAAAAATTTAAGAAATCATTTTATTTCTAAACCACATTCAAATTACCAGTTCAAGAAAATTAACATACCAAATTTGAAAACAATATTTCATAAAAAAATAAATTTTAAATATAATTTCAAAACATGAAATCCATTTTCTATTTTTTGTTTTAATGATGAAATCAAAATAATTTTTTCTAGATATTTTCATAATAATCACTCATAAAACACCCATATATATTGAAATAATAATTATTAAATTATTTTGAGTTATAAAGAAAATATTTTAATCTATATATTTATAGTTATAATCATTATAAATACAATTTATCCTTAAAAATATTATTATGTGTATGTATCAATTCATAAATGACATAATATTTTGAAATATAAAACAATGAAAATATACCAGGGATAATCAAATATTATTTTTGATAAATTATTTTATACTCGATAAAAGTTTTAAGAAATGTAAAATTTTTATAAGTGGTTTCCATTAGTCAATAAAATCTAATGGTTTATACATTAAGTTTAAAATAATCAGATTCCTTCAATGTATATACAAAATAAAAATCATTTAGGAATAAAATTTAACCAAAAATAAAAGTCATTGAATTATTTATTAAATCTATAAAATCCAAAAAATACTAGGAAATATGATTTTAATAATTAAAGTGGATGATAATAGCATTTTATGGTCAGATATAATTTTATTATAATCCTATAAAAACCTATCACTGTCCCAACTACCCATTAATGGTTAGATACATTTTTTAACATACAATAATTAAATGTAATTCATCATAACTAAACTATAATGTCAGAACCCAAAGGTGTGTTCTTGATAGTCACCTGTTTAAAAAAAATCAAATAATAACATTAATGATTTTTTTATGATTTATACAATATTTAGTATAACGAATAAGAGATACTACACAAGGTAGATCCCTTAATAATATTAAATAATTTTATGAATGGAATATTAAAAAAACATAAAAAAAGAAATGGAATTTGAACAGATATTATATAAAAAATATGATATACGTGGAATCTTAAAAGAGATATATTTACAATTTTAAATATGAATATTACCAAATTTCACCACCGCTATACTCGTAAATCCATTCCCATGATTGACTTTAAAGAAAGAAAATATAAATTCAATGTTGGAAGATAACCAAGCAAATATATTTTATATATGAACTGTAGTTTTACATTTGTAAATAAGTAAAACGTAATCATTATTTACAATTAATATTAAATACATTACCTTATATAGTGATAAATAAATTCTAGTTTGAATTATAATAATTAAATAACATTTTTTTAATGTTGTATTATGAAATGTATATTACATAATAATTAATTTTTTGATAATTTTATGACATAATAACAGAAAATCCAAAATGAAGGAAAATTAAATTGAAACAAATATAATAATTTAATTTAATTATTTCTTATTTTATTGTGGAAAATAATTGGAACATAGGGACCATTTTAGATTAAATAAATACAATTTTTTTCATTCAAATGGGTATTCAAACAACAAATTTAACTGAATAATGTATTAAAAATTATCGTAAGAGTGTCCTAGAACAATTACAACATTAAAAGAAAAAATTTATTAATTTAAAATGATTTAATGAAATTAATTAATCATAGTAGAAGTTATATGGAAATACAAATCTGTGGATATTTAATGGCTATAAATAATCACTGTAAATAAAATATTGAATCTTACATGTGTAAATTTCAACAAATAATTACAGTAGAAAAATAATTACTTATTTGGGATTGATGAAGTTATAAAAAGGAATCTTATTTATATCCCTCTTCGTGGTGTATTTATGGGTCATATTGAGCCACTCATCTCATGAACACGATTCTCTTACCACAATGACAAGATTTATTCTTACAATTGTGAACGGAGGAGGAATGAAGAGGAAATAAGTTGGGGGGAATCTACAATGAATGTGATAATTTATAATACATAGTTGTGGGATTTTATACAATCCTCAACAAAAATCATAGTGTTTTATACAACTATGTAATTGTTAAATTTCATAACTAAATTCCTTTATCCATTTATAAGTTAATTAGATGAATGAATATTAATTAATCCCATGAAAATAATAATGGTTGATATAATATATTCATATCATATATGATGAATTCATTAGAGAGAATATTATATAATCTCCCACTTTTACAAAAACCACATATTCCATGTACAATTTCACCATGTATTCTATATGATATAAAGACATAAGAAACAGTATCCAAAACATGTTTAATATATATTATATAATAAATTAAAACCCCTCACCAATATATCCTTATAAAATTTAATATTTATTACCTGATGAATACCCATTTAAATACACTTTTGGTTAAAAAATAAATAAATTTTGGATAACATTAAATAATCAAACCAAATTACCATTTATTCAAAAAAAATATCTACCCAAGGGCCTTTTTAATGTTTCAAAAAAGTATGAGACACAATATCCATAAGTATAATAATGGAGAGTTATTAGAAAAGAATAATTTCTACTCAAGATACAAAGGGATATGGAATTACATCTATCTACCATATGTATCTATATACATTTGTAAGGAATATAAATTATATGCACACCTAATAATTTTCATGCAATAAATTTTTCTAATTTTTTTAGAGAAAATGGTATAGAGTGTTTATGAAAATCATAAATACATATTCATACATTCTAGATTATATGAGTATAGATAGTCTATGTCAATGATTGCATCACAGGTAATCATTCATTATATATTAGCACATCATATTCCCCTCACTCAAATAGATAACCACATCATATGAAATATTTAAGTATGGATGTAGAGTTACTCAAAATAATTTAATAGATGTAATATATTTTATATTATCAATATGAGGGGACAAAATCTAGATTTCTTTTTTCTTTAACTGATTATGTAATCTGAAATATATCTAATCACCCCTTTATTGGAAAAACCATAGTGATTTCATAATAAATGTTTCAATTTATGATGGTTTTTATGTTATATATCTCAGTATCCACACTATATGGGGAAAACAGATATAAAAATAACTTATAAAACCAATTTTATGTCCCACAAAAAAAAGATAAAATATAATTTCCAGAATAGAACACACATTACCGATAACGTCAAATCAAAACATAACATTTTTCATGACTGACACTAGTTAGGTCAACTAAATTTTATACATTGAGTGGCTAATTATCATTACACATAATGAAATATATGAATCAATAAATACTTATATGTACCTAATACGAAAAAATGATATAGTGTTAACTTCCAAATATTAACATGTAAAATTTTATATTTATAAAACCATTTTGAAAGACTCAACCAATGAATACCCACATGTCCATATAATATTTACAAAAAATTGAAATCAATATCATTAATATCTTTCTATAGTTTCATGAGTTTTATTAAACCCATTACATATTTTTATAATACCTAATAAATATCAATTTGACAGTATGATAAATACTAATAAATTGAACCCTTTATTATATAGCATATATGATGTAGTATATTTTTAATCAAGGTGAGACTTAGGAATAATGTTTATAATATTAAACACCCTAAATATATCTCAATTATATAAACCCACATTATCAAATTAAATAATATTAAAAATTATATGGTCTCTTTCGACTCCATTAAATGTTCATCACCTACATCATGCATTAGAGATATTTCCATAAATTTTTTCATCAAAATATAATCCAAATACTTATATTTTATCCTGACCAATTTTAGTAAATATTAAAATTAAATTAGTATTTTGACATAATTAATATTTTATTTTTAAAATCATTTAACTTATCAAAGAAAACACACACTCCTAGTGGCCTCTTAAAATAATTATTCTCTTAATAATATCATTCAAGGATATACAAAGTCAATTATGTTTATATAAAATCATATCTTATATATATATATATTATACTATGATTTTTACAAAAAAAATATAAATATTAAAATTCAAAAATGTATTATATTTTTAGTGACCTTGTCATATCCTTACCCTCCTAATGGTCTTGAGTTGAGGTGGAAGTAATACACTGCCTTATGAAAAATCCCCATGGTTCTAAAAGATAATAATAAATGATGACAGTTTCATGAATGGATAGGGGATTATTTTACCATTTAAATAAGAACAACCAACCAAATGTTCCATTGTGAAATCACCACTACTTGATTCATGATAATAATGAATTACTCTTAAAAAAAGTCCATAGTAGAACAAAAACCAACCCAAACCAAACCAACCAAACTAATCAAAATCCCAATCTTAAGACTAATTTTTCTCAGACTTTTGTCATGGTGTGAATCCATCTATGGAGGATGGGAATATTGTTACCCCGCATTACTTCATTACAAATGTGGGTGACATACTTTTTGTATTCGGGGATATTTTCTCTTTAGATTAAATGGGATAATGGGATGATGATCTCTCAATCAATGGATTCTCCCTCGGAACTCGTTACCTAGTCTGGGTCTCCCTCATAGATTAAGACATTGTTCGTGAAACTCTTCCATGGTTCCATATTCTCATGGAACTGGTTAATTACATTGAATCTATCAGTATATTACAAGGGGTCAAGTTAGGGAAACAACCTTCTATTGGGGAAGTAGTCGTGTTGGACATGACTATGGTGTTTCAACGTTGAAGCACTGGTTCGTCTAGGTTTCTTTCCCTTATGATAAGTCTTCTTGAGGGCACAGAATCCAGAGTCATCCCACATCGAGTGCAGTGTATTATATGCCATAGGAGTAACAACTGGCTCATGGTGAAAGCACAAACACCCAACATTTTAACATGGTAGTTTAGTCATGTACCACCATTTGTCCTTCATACATGTTTTCCCTACCCTGGGGCCCACCCACATACCTGAATGGGTTTTTTTACTAATGAATGTCCCCATAGGCCAACACATGTACTTTATAGTGTGATTTTCCCTCACTGACACACACTTTGAAAAACCTTCTATAATTTCACCCATCCTTATCATTACTCTGGGTCAATCATGCTTAATTGTGGAGTTCTAATAAGGTAGGCTCCCAAAAAAGGTATACCTTGTTGAAATGAGACATATCATTTATACATTTAACCCTTTATAATTCTAAGGTGTTACATTCACCCCCCCCCCCAGAGCACAACATCCTCATTGTGGTCCTTACATCTCAACCAAAGCAGTGCACCGCACTTAAGGATGGGTTCCTCCTCTGATACCAAATGTAAAAATTGGGTCCCAGTAACAGAACAAACACCCTGACTATTAATATAAACGTCATGTCTGGTACCACCAGTTTCAACAAAGACATGTGGTCCCCACATAGGGGCCCAATCACTTTCCTGAATAGGTCATATGACTAATGATTGTCACCACTGGCCAACACATGTCCTTTCCAGTGTTCTTTGTCCTCACTCACACACACCCTAGGAAACATCCCAGAAGATCACCTATCGTGATAACTACTCAAGTAAAAGCACTCTTAACAGTGGAGTTATAATGAGACAGGCTCTAGAAAAGAAAGGCGCACAGTGTTCACATGAGTCACATCATTTAGTCATTTAACACTTTATCATTCTAGGAGTTACAATAAAAATGTCTATAAGGATTTCCTCATCATCCAAAGTTTAACAGAGGATATTCCAAGAGCTTAAAGTCTATAAGAGATTGATCGGACTAATCATAACACTGAGAGAAGTGGATGAGATGGGTATAGTCACAAGGGGGAGCACTTAGAAGGTTTACTAGATGGATGGATAATAATTCCCAATGATGAAGTATCTGATAAGGTGTGTTCCATAGTGATACGATGTAACACCGTGAAAGATGATCTGAAAACTACTAAGGGAGGATCCAGATGAGTGCACCATATAATGGCGAACAACGTGTTTTTCCATTGGTTGTGGTTGAACCTCTGGGTAGTTTCCTATATACCATGTCTATGATACATGGATCAAAAACCATGTATTTTGAATGGGTGATGAATTGGGGTGTACATAGAGGACAAAAACACGGAGACATTCTGGGGATAACACATGGATATCATCCCATCACAAGAGAGACACTCTTGGTTGAACGGTTCTGGACTATGCAGAGATTATGCATGGTCAGCTATCCAACTGTGACTAGGGGTAGCAAGGACGTGGATGACATGATCTCAATAGGATGTGGTGGCCTGGGTAAGAATCATGATGGATAATTTATGGTTGAATGGAATGGACAGGGGAGGAGAATAAACCATCATGGAAGTGATGGTAGTTTTGGTATTGAACCTCATATAGTCATCCTACATATCCTCTTGGAAGATAATCAATGTCCACGTAGTTTAGTGTGGCGATGGCACACATGATGAGGCGGCCCATGGGAATGGACACATGGATGGGACCTGGAGGAAGTAAGAACTTCAGGTTAGGGCATGATATTCCTAAAACAGAAGGGGTAAAGGGAGAGACCGGTATCAGACATGAATGATTGGCTTGGACCTCAGAGAATCTTACTACATATCCCCATGGTAGGAATCAACGACCACATAGATCAGGATGAGGCATGGAATCAGTGTGTATGCATAGGACAGTGACAGGACAACATGTAGGGGGTTAGACATGGTTAGCATCCTGAATGTTGGTCTGACTCCACTGAGGGATGGATCATGGATGTGGGTCCCATCATAAGGGACACTTATTTTTACTAGTATTTTGGGTTAAAACTCATGGTGGCTTTCTATATACCCTATATAGAAGATATGGATCAAAATCCATGTCGATCGAATAGGATTACCAGAGATTGGGGATGATCCTCATTGAGGTTTCCTACGTACCATATCTAGGAGACACATATCAAAAACCATGTAGTTCAAATAGGTATAGTTTATTATCATATAGGATGAAAGGGGAATGAGTTTTAATGTCATGTGAGATGAGGGTGAATGGACATGATGCGGTTGGGATCGATAGGTGTTGGGCTTGGACCACATGGAGGATTCCCACATACCTTGCCTAGAATGGGAATGGATGAAAGGGCACATATTTTGGGAAATGGGCTTGGGGATTACATTCTAATGCATCCCAAGAATGATTCCATGTTTGATTCATTCTTTAATCCCATGTGAGTCATGCACGGGGTGTGAAATAAGAGGCAGCAAAGACCTGATTATCGCTCTGAGAAATGCTTGTCTGTGAGGAATAATGAGGGGTTTACACTTGTTTAGTGGCCCAAAGAGAGAGAGATTCGGATATACACCATGATAGATACCTGATCGTGATAAATCCCCAAGGGAGAGGGATGGGGTATCAAAGGTCCATGTTCCCATATCTCTTATGTAATCTTTACACTAAAGAAGAGAGGAGAAAGGATGATACCTCCTACATGAAAGGATTGGGGCTTAAACCAAGATGGTTTCCCTTCCCCGCGTATAGATTTTGTTCCATAATATAAAATCTCATTACATGTGAGGAAGATCTCACTCATGTCAAGACCACTGCGCGTGGAGAATGTATGATATTATAACCTCGTGTATATTATATGTGGTGAGGCAATAGTTTAATGTCATGTTAAAAGGATGGTGTTTATTAGAATTTTAAAATCCTTCATTGTAGACGAGGAGGGTTCACTTCACATCCCTAAGACATACATAACTCATACTGACCCACCCTTGGGGAAGGGAGGGCATCTATAATTTCATGGTGAGGTAGTGTTATGGAGTGATACATTAAATGGATCACGTTAACGTGGATATTCAGAGAAGCAATGTCCATTAGCATGGCTATGTGATGAAGCACGAGGCTAATAAATGCAACATGAAGCACCACCCAAGGGACATTGAAATAACCACGCACAAGCCTGTAGGGTTGATCAGAAGAAGGGTTTGTGAAGGAAGAAGCCTCACAAAGAGGGGATTCTCAAAGCTAATGGGGTGGCAGAGCACGAGGGCTTGGAGATCGAAGAGGCATGTAGAGTACATCTGATAACAAAGCCCTGGGCCTCGCAGAGCATAGAGGATATCCGAGAAATCAGTATCGCAAAGCATGGGGGCCCGCAGAGCTCAAACGACCACAGAGCACCCAGAGTCGCAATGAACTGGGACTCGTAGAGTACAGTGGCTCACAGAGCCGCCGATATTGAGGAGTGTTGGTTCTTGTGAAGCGTAGAGGCTCATAGAGCACCTAGGATCATAGAGAATTGGGGCTCAGGGAGTGCAGAAGATCACATAACACTCGGGATCATAGAGTAGAGGGGCTCATGGAGCGCAGCAGCTCACATAACACCCTTGTCCGTGATGTAATAAGTATTGCAGAGCGTAGAGGATCAAAGATAACTCAGTCTCACTGAGCTTTGTGACCCAGCTTAAGAATGGGGTTTACATGTTTTTTTAGGGTGCTTTACAAATCATGGATGATTTGAGATGTTCTGAGAACCTAAAGGGGTCTCCATCTGTTAAAAAGACCCATAGGCTTTTCAAAGGTCCTGCCTCTATGATGTGGGGACAAAATTGAGAAAATGGGTATGGATTTCGCAATTCTCTTGTACCTTGGATGATTAATGTTTTCTGAAGGCTTGTAGAGAAATGGTTGCTTCACGATTTGAGAGCCGGAAGATGAAAGGTCCAGGTTTGGTTCTATTGCGAGTTGTGAAATACAGTTTCCCAGTTTTTTTATTGTTAATTAAAATTTGTTTTTTTTAATATGTTTTGTTTTAAGCCATTACGCAGCTGGTAAAGGGGACCCGCCCTTTCCCTCTCCACCGTCCATGTGTACACTCCAATTTAGGATTTATTTTTCATCTGCATCATCTCGGAAGCCAACCCAGGGATGCCTCCTCTCGTCGATCTACTCAAAAAAACCTGCAAGATACAGTCTAGAGCCTCCGAATATGGCGTCTTGCTCCTGAAATCGTTTATGGAATTCACGACTACGAGTGTTGCGCTGGCAGCCGAGGAAGGACGGGTGGTCGCGGTGGTGTTGGTTCATGAAGGCGGCAAGACTTCTTCTTGGAGGAGTCCATAGGGCAGCGGCCAAATCACTTGGAGTGCGGTGATTTTGGTTCGTCGTAAGAAAGGAGAGGGAGATCCTGACGGCCTTTTCCTTGCATCGTCCGAGCAGTAGCAGTATGGAGACGATGGTGGTTCTCCCGCATCTTGATGGGATCTACTTCGGATTGAAGGTTTTCTGACCCAGATCTAGTCGGATGTCCATCGTTGGGTTGATGTTGGACTCTGCAGCAATGGCAGCGGCATTGTGGCGTCGATATAGGAGGGGGTGATGTCATCCTTGGAAGCGTCGGCAGTGCATATTTGGCACTGGTGGCTGACAGATATGGCGACAACATCTATATTCTTGGGTGGCGATGGCAGCATGGCTTCAGGCTATGCAGGCAGCATGGTTTATGTGGCGTGTCTGGATGGCTAGGACGAGTCTGGACAGCAGCGGAGTTCTTGGACAGCAGCTGCGCACCTGGAAAACCGCATCATTCCTAGACAGCAGCGTCTACCCGTGGACAGACATGGAGGGATCATGCGGCAGAGGTAAAACCGAACACCTGGTATAGGGGTTTCAGTTCTGTTTGTTATTTCATTGTCGGTTGATTCTTGATCCCTGTTTCTGCTGCTGGTTTTTCGACCTTGTTTCATTTGTGTTGTTGTTTTCTTTGCTACACTCTTGTATTCCATTATTTCTCCATAGTAAAACCCCTGGTGATTCTGCCCTGTGCACGTAGGCCAAATTGGCCGAATCACGTAAATAAGTGTGTCCATTTAGTGCTTTCTGTTTTTGTTTCCGCATTTTTTTTGTCGACTTGGTTAATTTCTGAACATTTGCTTGCTTGCTTCTTGATTTAATTAAAAGCAGTTTTGATCTTGCTGGTGTTGATTTTGCTGCTACCAGAAAATCATTTCAATTATGGTTGATGGAATTGATTGGGAATTAGTTTGCGTTTATTGTTTTATTTGTTATAGGATCAGAATAATAAACATTAGATTCAGATTTTGAATTTTGGGATTTTGCGAACTTAATTTATACCCAATGGATCCAGGCTATTCGAAAGGGGGATTGCCTTGCGTAGCGCACCTCCCCCAACAAGTGGTATCAGATCCTAATTGGGTATAATTTTTTATCGTCAAAATTCGTAGTTGAAATATTCGTTGTTTTAAATGATTTTGTTAGTGGCTTTTACATGTGCAACATTCTTTGATTGTTTCGTTCAGCTAGGTCGTTTACGCTCTTTGGATATAAAATTGCAATATGTTTTATTGTTGTTTTCCTTGTTTTCCCTTGACTGTTTTCTGTCGGAACCCTATTAATGCCTCTTGGTAGTTGTTATGTGTTTATCTTGTTCCGGGTTCAGGAAGGGGTTAGTGTGAGGTTGGCCTGAGTGAGGGTGTCTTGGTTAGCAGTAAGGTCTGTGCCAGGGTCGGTCAGTTTGTTTGGTCTCCTATTTCCGCCTTTAGCCTTAGGAGAGTGAGCTAGAAATTAGCTCAAGATTGTTCCTCTGGTGTGTCTTGGTTTTCGGCTGGTGTCTCTAGGTGTGACCCGCTACGAGTGGTGATTGGGCTTGGGCAGTGTGTAGAGAGACAGTTTCATGTGAATAGGTTCGGTGATGATTGGACTTCATGGTGGTTCTGTCGGGATCTCTTTAGCGATGTTAGGTGGTTCCTAGATATCGTTGGGGCTAGACTGGGATTAGATTTCTTAGTCGGTAGCAGGTTGTCCTTGGATCACCGGTGTTCTCATAGGCTTAGAGTTTTCCCTTAGGACTCTTGGGACTGCATGAAATTTGCAGTGGTACCCGGTTTTGAGGAACCTCTCTTGTTGGCTTGGTTTAGGCTGTGCTTTTGTCTAGTGTGCTTCAGTGGGGCAGAGTTGTGGGCTCAACTCTTGGTTTTCCTTCTTTGTGTCCTAGGAGGGTTGGTCTTCTCGGGTAACTAGGTATGAGGATAGTAAGGTGTTGGGCAGTGGTTTGAGAAGCAGGTTCATGAGGAGATGTCTGTCTAACCACCAGACTTCATGATAGTACTGCTAGTATCTCTTTGTCGACATTGGATGGGTACCTGAGAATAAGGTTCTTGATGTCGCAGGTGGGCTAGACTAGGATGGTTTTTTCCAAGGTCGGTAGCGGGCTGCCCTTGCTTGCTAGGTTTTTTTCCTCTTGGTTGCGAGTAGGATCTTGGATCGGGGCTGTATGGGTTATACAACGGTAGATGTTAGGAGGTGTCTAACCCTGTTGCATTGTCCTAGGCAGTGTTTTCTCCGTAGGTGGAGAGTTTTCTGGGTCGGATAGATTCACCTGGAGACCTGTTTTACTTTTCTATGCTTGTTTTTTCAGTGTTTATTTAATTACTGCTATTTGATTGACTGCCCTGGTTTACTGAGTGATTCTTTATGAATTTTTTGAGATGTTTTTTTGGCATGTTTTGTTTGAGGATTGGTACTGCTGTTTTTGCTGCTTGTGTGCAGGTACTTGTTAGCAGTATGGGACTTCCTTGATGACATCATCTCAGAGGTCTGCTCAGGTAAGTGCAGGTATGCATTCTGTTTATGTTTGGAGCTCTTAAATAATGAGCATGTTTAGCAGTAGTGTAGAATATCATTAATTTGGGCAGCATGTGTCACGTTGATGCATGATAGGGACTCTGTTTGGGTCGTACCTTGTAGGTGTTTCCTGTTTAGGATGTGATGCCCAAATTAATGATGATAGGTGGTGTATAATCATCATGTGTTTAGGAGTTTACTTGCAAGGTGAAGAGTATGCTATTATTCATATTAAATATGTTTATGAATTTTAATTACCAAGGTGGAGAATTGTGAAATACAGTTTCCCGGTTTTTTTATTGTTAATTAAAATTTGTTTTTTTAATATGTTTTGTTTTAAGTCGTTACGTAGCTGGGAAAGGGGCACCGCCCTTTCCCTCTCCACCGTCCACGTGTCCACTCCAATTTAGGATTTATTTTTCATCTGCATCATCTCGGAAGCCAACCCAGGGATGCCTCCTCTCATCGATCTGCTCAAAAAAAACCTGCAAGATACAGTCCAGAGCCTCCGAAAATGGCGTCGTGCTCCTGAAATCGTTGATGGAATTCACGGCTACGAGTGTTGCGCTGGCAGCCGAGGAAGGCCGGGTGGTTGCGGTGGTGTTGGTTCTTGAAGGCGACGCAACTTCTTCTTGGAGGAGTCCAGAGGGCAGTGGCCAAATCACTTGGAGTGCGGTGATTTTGGTTCGCCGCAAGAAAGGAGAGGGTGATCCCGACGGCGTTTTCCTTGCATCGTCCAAGCAGTAGCAGTATGGAGACGATGGTGGTTCTCCTGCATCCTGATGGGATCTACTTCGGGTTGAAGGTTTTCTAACCCAGATCTAGTCGGATGTCCATCGTTGGGTTGATGTTGGACTCTGCGGTAATGGCAGCTGCATTGTGGCGTCGATATAGGAGGGGGTGATGTCATCCTTGGAAGCGTCGGCAGTGCGGCTTTGGCACTGGAGGCTGACAGAGATGGCAACAACATCTATATTCTTGGGCGGTGATGGCGGCATGGCTTCGGGCGATGCAGGCTGCATGGTTTCTGTGGCCTGTCTGGATGGCGAGGTCGAGTCTGGACAGCTGCGGAGTTCCTGGACAGCAGCTGCGCACCTGGACAGCCACAGCGTTCCTGGACAACAGCGTCTCCCCGGGGACAGACCTGGAGGGATCATGCGGCAGAGGTAAAACCGAACACCTGGTATGGGGGTTTCGGTTCTGTTTGTTATTTCATTGTCGGTTGATTCTTGATCCTTGTTTCTGCTGCTGGTTTTTTGATCTTGTTTCGTTTGTGCTGTTGTTTTCTTTGCTGCACTCTTGTATTCCATTATTGATGATTTTGCCCCGTGCACGTAGGCCAAATTTGCCGAAGCACGTAAATATGTGTGTCCATTTAGTGCTTTCCGTTTTTGTTTCCGCATTTGTTTTTGTGCACTTGGTTAATTGGTGAGCATTCGCTTGGTTGCTTCTTGATTTAATTAGAATCAGTTTTGATCTTGCTGGTGTTGATTTTGGTGTTAGCGGAAAATCATTTCAATTCTGGTTGATGGAATTGATTGCGAATTAGTTTGGGTTTATTGTTTTATTTGTTATAAGATCAGAATAATAAACATTAGATTCAGATTTTGAATTTTGGGAGTTTGGGAACTTAATTTATACTCAACGGATCCCGGCTTTTTGAAAGGGGGATTGAGTTGGGGAAGGTGGGTATTTATAGGCGCCATGGGGGAGTGAAGGGAGGATGATGTGGTGTGATGTATTTCGCAATCCGCGGCCAGAGGGAGATGCGGGAGGCTTGGTCCATCATCTTTCTTCGCGGTGAACGGAGAGAAGGTCTCACTCAACGAAGGGTACAGAGATGGGTTTGCTCCATGGTGGGCACAATGAAGGCCTCACCTAGACGAAACATTACATTCGAGGTGCGGGTTCATCCATGAGCTTCCCTCACGGTGGGCACAGAGAAGGTCTCGCTCTACGGCAGCCATTGAGAAAGCCTATGCTCCACGAGGATCCTTTGCGATGAAACCCTTTTTGGCCACGATGATCGAGAGTCGTCACCTGTAAATAAAGTGTGATGAACCATACTTTTTCTTCACATTCCTCTACGCCGTGTCTGATTTCATTAATTCCAGACGTTCCACGGCTCTGCGATCACCCTTTGAAAACTAGATTCTACGGATCAGTGCTTTGCAACACCACTCCGCATGATTACTGCACTGCACTCCGTATTTTCTATGCACTGTTCACTGAGTCCCCCTCTCTGTGACCGATTGCACTGCGAGCCTGAAGCTATGCACGATGCCTTTGTGCTGGAGCTTTGCACCGAAGCTTTGTTAACATGCTCTATAGCCCTGCTTTGCGACCGAGCTCTGCGACTGAGCTTCGTGACCGAGATTCACAGCCCTGGAAGAAAGTACCATAAATATTTTTAACGGGATGGCCAACCCAGAAGTCGCTCATGATCGTCTTTCAAATGCTGCTCAAAGGGAAGAAATGTCAAACAATTTCAAGATCGAAGAGTGTGTGTGATGCCAATTGGATCACAAATCCAAGCCAATAGAGATCAAGTGCTGATTAGGGCTGATAAGCTGCGCCTCGTGGTCATTGAAGAGGAGACAAAGTTTAAACGGCGGGAGAAAATTTTGTACGCCACGTTCCAAAGAGTGGTGGAGCTGCGACGCTATGTTGTGGAGTTCAATATATATGTTGGAGGGGCCAGTCCATGGGTGGTGTAATGTGTGTAAAATAGTAAATGTGCATTCATTCCTTGCTTGTTTATTTTTGTTTCATGCATGGGTTTCATTTTTTATTTTTGTTTACATCATTTCCAACACATTTGTAAAATATCCAACGATTGGTCCCTATGCAAATGGGGTTCATTCCGGATGTGAGAAATAAGGGAATATCAGTTTTTTATTCTGTTAAAATATTAGAGTACCGACTAGGATTTGGGAATCTGGAGTCTGAACAATTTATCATGATTTACGTCAATAAATTGGGACGCCTAACTGGATAAACAAGTTCTCAGAGAAATCAATTTTCTGCTTTCCTAATGTTTTCTTGTGCACGAGTGGGGTAATGTCGGGGGCATTACAATCAATCCAAACAAAGAAGAGTGGAATACATAAAGCACAACACCCCAAATTTGAAACACTATAAGGGTGTCTTGACAATTAACGATAAATGTTGACCAAGCTTGAAACACAGTATTGCTATTCCATTAGCTTGATATGAGGATAACAAATGAGGGCCGACCGCTGACTATCTTCGAAATACGGGTCCTACTCGAAATGCCATCCATTAGTCGTCATGAACATTAACCCAGGATAGTATTTGACCCATAGGCTGATAATCTACACTTTTATAGGGTTCCATTTAGGCTTAAAAGTGGACAAGTGTCCAAATAAAGGGCTCACAGATCATGGAGGGTGGATTGACGGGTTGTTTGAAAAGAGTCCATCACTCTTGAAATTAAACCACAATATTGAAAACGCATTTAGTGGGTGCATCTGTCTGATCAAGGATCAAACCTACTTCGAGATAGGACAACTCTAGTCTGTACTTATAATGACATGTAGTTTTACTTCATACCAATGAAGATGATAGAAACGTTCTTTAATGTCTTACGGAGAGTATGATGCACATAGTTTTAAGTTCATAATTCATGGACCATCGATAACAGTTGAAAGTCATGTTTCATGAATGGTATGCTCATAGTTTATATTCATAAAGACTGGATCGTGATCAGGGACGATGGGCCAGAAGGGCTAATGACCCTGGGCTTGGCCCGAGGTGAAATGCATGGGCGTCACTATGTATCCCATAAGGGTGATAATCAAGACAAACACGATTCATCAGAACAATGTGGTTAGAGACCAATGCTGGCGGGGGAAATCCTCTTTGATGAGGATACTGACACATCCCATAATTATCATGGGGAATTCTGACCATGATTAGGGTAACACCACGATTTAAAGTCATGCATTAATGACATGGTTACATAGAAAAGAAACACATGGTGAAGTGGATATCCCTAAATAAATGAGGACCATAGGCGTCCACATCACACCATGTGTTCCCAATATGATTTTTTTAGATCGTACACCAGAGGTGGTCTAAATTGGGGCTGGACCCAAAGGAATGTTCTTGGGAATTCTGATGTACCACATGAGGATGGGAATAAATCCACACGTAGTTCTGTATGAGTCATGTTTTTAATCATCATACGGTAGGATGGAGAGTGGAAGGGGATACCCCAAAGGGGGGAGTACGTTGTGCGTCCATTATAGACCCTACGTGAATGAATACATAAGCCCACATACACCATGTAACTCTGGGTAATTCTTAGGCCGAGAGACCGAAGATAGAGAAATATGGGTTGGACCCAAGAAAAATTGTCTGAGCATTCCTACGTACCCCATTAGGATGGGAATCAAGCCATGAATAGTTCTAAGATTGTAGTTTAACGTCTTGCAGAATGAGAGGCAGGCGTGGCTCAACTGCACCAGTACACATCCTACCAAAATCACTAAGCCCACATGATTTGTGCTCAATGCGTGAAACACTGAGTAGTGGTGGTATGTTCCTGGTACATGGAGGCATACAATAGGTGTAATTAAACACTATGTAAATGTTTTCCCATAATTATTGAACTACCTTCCAAATGAAAATTAATGAATAGAGGTGTAAAACCAATTTTGCTAGAATTCCACTTGAATGTAAGGGAGTAAAATGATGTGATTCATGGTGCTGGAGATCTGGATCGCAATGATGGTTTCATGATGACAAAAAATAATTTATAACCATGTTCGAAACACATCAACTGTTTCACATTAGCCATGTATGGGGACACACAAATTAGGGTCGACTGCTGACCTTGTTCAATACACGGAACCTAAAACAAAATGTCACCTGAGGGCTTCAAGGGCATTGTGGCAAGATGGTAGGTGAGCCAATGTGGTCTGAGACCAGGCCGTAGAGGGGGTCCATCTAGATGTGGAAGAGGATGGAGATCCAAATAAATGGCTCATGAAGAATGGATCTAAAATGAGGGAATTTCCATGCAAGAATTTTACACTTTGTATTATTTTCCCTGATGAATTTGAGAACACCAATGAGACTTTTCATTTAGAGGGAGTTGAATCTCTTTCAAAAGAAAAGGGAGACACATAGTGCAGTTGTTGAAAAAACATACATGAATGGGGACCCAAGTGGTACTCACGGCCACATGCTCCCAATAGTGTTCGGGCCAAGGGGCTAGAAAGAGGACATGATTTTAGATACATTTTCCTGGACCCAAAGACGAAATGTCTAGGCATTCCTACATATCTCATGAGGATGGGAATCAATACAAATGTAGTTCTACAAGTTTCATGCAGTTTAATGTCATGTAACCATAATGGGTGGATCTTATTTTTATGGTCTTAGATCTTGGACTGCAATAGAAAATAGCATAGGAGGTTCATGGTGCAACTATTGAAAAACTCAACATGAATGAGGATAGTAAAAGTCTCTATCACAACATGTTCTCCGAGGGGAGATTTTAGGTTTAGGGACCAAAAAATGAATGTTCAGGTTGGGACCTAGGTTAAGTTCCCATGTATTTCAACATACCCCATTATGATGGGAATCAAGATGTACATTGTTTTGGACAATTTCATGGTGGGGTACCAATTCCAGGGAATATATTATCATAAGGGTCTGAACGATGCCCCAAAAGAAGTGAAATTTGATAGATCTTGTTTGTTATTTAGGATGTATGTTTTTTTCTTGTGAAGAAACAAACCTAGAACAAAGAGTCTAGGAATTTCCTCACAAATCAATCCATATGCAGGCCTTGAAAAATGGCATTGTGGATGACTTTTAAAAAACATGATGTCTACTCGAGTAAGGAAATCATAATATGCAAAAAAAATCATCGAGTTTTCAGGACAATAATTTCATAGTTTAGGGTCATATGATAAGACAATCCTACATATTTTAACATCGTTCAACAAATACGTATATATTTAGAGTCATGTAGGACAAGATAGCATTGTTTAATTTCATATGTCTTGGATGAATATAGAATAATGATATTTCAGATGGAATGCACCGAGTGTCATAAAACATACCCTATGTGAGTAAGGACGAGGTCCACACCATACCATGCACAACACTCGAGGGGAAGCCTTAGGCCGAGGGGATGAAAAGGATTAGAGAATATTGGGCTAGACCCAAAGACGAAATGTATTTGTATTCCTAAATATCCCATGAGGATGGGAGTCAAGCCATACATTGATCTGAGAGTGTAGTGTAACATTATGAAGGACAAGGTGCATGAGAAACTTTCTCATAATTGGGTAGTATGTGGTGAAAATATTGATACCCCGACGTGAATGAGTGTAGTAGGAGTCCGCACCACACAATGAAATCCTATAAAAGTCAGGGCCGAAAGGCCAAATAGAAGTGATAATTATTAGAGCCTGAGTTGGACCCAAAGGAGAAATGTACGGGTGTTCCTACATATCCCATGAAGATGGGAATCTAGCTATATTTATTTATTAAGTGTAGTTTAATGTCATGCCAGGCGAGAGGAGATTTTAGTTTGAGGTCATAGAGCTCGGACTGAATGGAGTGGGACTCTTCCAAACAGGCATAAACCTTGACTAAATCCCTATGCCCGTGTGAGCCACGCTCGATGTGGGAAACAAGATAGGAGAAGGTCTTCACAACACACATAATACAGAGAAAGGGGGAAATAGTGAGGAGACTCGAATGACACCACGACATTGATTTGTCCTCTAAATTCCCAAACGTGCACTGGGGGATAACAAAAAATAGTGTCTATATTCCATTTGGACATGATAGAATAGAAAGTGATTTGAATCATGAAACCAATATTTAAGGCATAATAGAGTTGTCATAATGATGGAGGATGACTGTTGACCATGTTTTAAACACAACATCCATATTGTGTGACCTGAAATTGGAACAACAGAAGGGCGTTGACCACTGACCACATTCACAATGTAAGACTAGTGTCAAATTTTCATTAAAAATACTCTGGGATTTTGGCTTGAGATGGTGGGAGAGTCATGTGTCTAAGCATCTGTTCCATTTTGGGGTCCTTTCAGATGTTAAAGATTACGAAAGTCCGAATGAAGGGAATAATGATGCATGGAAATGGCTTGAAACATTTCCACGTAGAACCCAACACTGTTTTTTCTAAACCAAAGTGCTCATAAACATGTATGTAATTTCTAAGGAGGGTCGAGGGGCCCCATTTGGGAGTATATGACTTGAGAATATGAGTGTAGGAAAAGGGAATGAAGATCTCTCAAGAGGTAGTTACAAGGATTGTCTATAGAAAACATGAAACGAATGAGGGAATAACCCCATACCACACCACATACCTCCTTCCATAGGACTCAGTACAGATGCCAGAAAGGTGAGGAGGATTCTAGGAAATTGGGCTAGACCCAATGCAAAAAATTTCCAGGCACTCCTTTGTACCCCATGATATGGGAATTAAGACACATGTAGTTTTGGAGATGTCATGCAATTTTAAATCATGAAGAGAGGACTTGGTAGAACTTAATTCATGGTTATAGATCTCAGACCATATATTACTTGTTTAATATATTGTTAATGGGAAGGATGGGTGGAAAGAAAGAATTTCCATGATAATCATTTGGGAGACCACACATTGATGACAATGATTGAGGATAACTACTGACCATGTTTGCAACAGAGTATCTGTATCATGTGGCCTGGAATGGGGCCAAACAATTGGTCATTAAACGCTGACCATATTCAAAACATGGGACTTGTATCAAATTTTCATCTGAAATATTTGGGGACATTAGCCCAAGATTTTAGGATGTCCTTAGGTCCTAGAATCCATACCATTCAGAGGTCCCATTAGATGTGGAAGGTGATGAAAACCCCAATGATGGGTTGTATAAAGCATGGTGGTACTCGGTCAGTTTAACATCTTATAGAAAGGACGGTGGATGAAGGATAGATGTATCAAGGGGATGTGTTCGGCATGGAGAAAATAGCCCGATGTGAACAAGGACATGGAGTCTATACCACACTGCAAAATACATAATGAGATCTATGGATAGGGGGCCAGAATGGTTGAGGGACCTAAGGCTGGGCCATTGTTGACGCTCCTTTCGTCACAGAATCTAAAGATCGGAAAAGGGAATATCTGAGCTCAAAGTGATTAATCCTTTGAAGAAACATCAAAAATCGACAAAGGGATAAAAAAGGAGAACATTGCCCATAGATCGCGCAAGTTCCCTCTTGGTCGCGCAAGTACACTTGCGCGCTGCCTCAATACTTGCGCGACTCTTCATGTTCGTGCAAGGGACTTGCGCGACATATGTGGTAACCGCCTGGTAACCGCCCGGGGTCTTCTTTTGCCTATAAATAGACCCTGTGGGCCCCCCATTCGGGAGGATCTTTTTCCAGAAACTCGGATTGAAGCTCCCGACGCCCAAGTCTCTTCTCAAAGCTTCCGGAACACTTCTAAGGTAATTTCTTACCTAGAACGGAAGATCTAAAGAGAAAAAGGAAGGCTTAAGTGGTGAAACTTATCAAACACTTGCGCGCCTACTTAATTCCTTCAATATAACTTGCGCGTCCCTCTTCTGGAAGAACCTCAAGAGGATGGTGAAGGGTTTAATAAAGAGTCGCTCAAGCATTTCAATACTGGTTGAAAATCGCGCAAGTAACCCTCATGTCGCGCAAGTATACTTGCGCGACCAATACTTGCGCGCCGCCGCAGGACTTGCGCGCCTTTCAAGACTTGCGCGCCCCTAGCTTTTTGGGTGCCCATCTTGCCCATTTTTACCCCTCTTAAGCCATTTCACCCTTCCTATTCTAGATTCAGTCTTCAAGATACTCTTCAAAGCCATTTATGGCATGATTTCTTGATTTGACATCCTTATCTGAAAGGAATTCTGTGAAATATCTCTCAAAACCTAGTGATTTAAACATCTTTATGTCACCAAAGATTGAGAGTTCATTCATTTCAACCTCATCCTTTAAGATGAGAGAATCCTAACCTGGGTCTCCTTTTCAGGAATAAATCCCCAGTTATAAAAACCTTTTAACTTGGGCATCTTTCTTAAGAATAAGCCCCAATCAAGTCCTTTAATCTTGGGAATCCTCCTCAGGAGTAAGCCACAAACCATAATCCCTAACCTGGGTCTCCTTTTCAGGAATAAGACTCAGTCATAACCTTGGGCTTCCTTTTCAGGAGTAAGCCCCAAGTCCCCTAACCTAGGCTTCCTTCTCAGGAATAAGTCCTAGTCATAAATCTTGGGCATCCTTCTTAAGAGTAAGCCCCAAGTCTCTTAAAATTTCTCTTAACCAGTCACAAATTATCTTTGATTTGGGTTTCCTTTTCAGGAATAAAACCCAATCATAAGTCCCCTCCTAACTTGGGCATCCTCCTTAGGAGTAAGCCCCAAGATTAGAGTATTCAAATCTCCATGAAGCACATATAACTTTGTGGACCCTGTTCTTGGATTTTCTCCCTAAAAGTAAATCCTAAACCTTCGTCTATCTGGGTAGTCATCTATACATAAGCCCCAAAACAAATTCTTATGATTGCATCTTTTATGGCACAATTGTCTAAATTTTACCAATACCTCTTGTTTCTCACAACGAGCATGACTCACGTGAGCTTAGAGTGTAAAAGTAATTATGACATTCATCTTTGAGCCATCAATCATAAAACATCATATCCCATTCCTCGAACTACGTGGGTTCTGATTCCTTTTTCAAAACAAAGGATACGTAGGTAGCCCATTTATGGGTTTGATCCCAACATTGAAATAATCTCTGTCCTTCTGAATGACGATAAACTTCAAGTACCCCACTGAGTGGCTTTAAAACCAGCCTGGTCATCAAAATGACCAAGAGACTTTTATATAAATGTTTTGAAGGATACCATTGACCAAGAATCTCTAAACAAATATAGATGATTCTATATTGATGAAGAACCTCGAATACATATAAAAGATTCTCTAAATTTCTTGCATATTTAATCATTGATTGTTGAAACTAAAGGAAAGCTCATTTTATACTTGGTAATGTAATAAGGATTCACGAACTTAACTTAAATCTATAAAGAGAGTCCCGGAGTAGACAATAATTCCCCTCAAAAAGGTGTGATGAGTCCGACCTCCCATCCTCTCGACCAATGCAAATTCCCAAGCCTCATTAGCCCACAAACTAATGAGCGCCTGCCTTTGGAAAGTAGGTCCAAACGGATGTGGAATCATTGGATGTTTCCGGTTCTACGAACAAACCCGTTAGAAACCGATCGGAACGTTTGAATCTCCCGTCCAGGAGGTCATCCCCGGATTCCGCGCGAAACAAAAAATGGTGAACCCGACGTGAATCCTTAACCAAGTTAAAGTGATGTTCTTCTTATCTGTTAGGCCCTTTGGGCCAACAAGGCAATCATTGAAATATGATCATCCAAAAGATGCAGTAGCCGGATTCATCTTGATTATGTCTGTTACATGGAACAGGCACCCTTTTTTTTAAGATCTTATACAAAAATGGCTTTCCTTAAATTCACCCCTGTGAATACTGCTGCTGGGAACACCTCTACTATGAGGTCTGCTGCTGTGAAAACCAATGCTGCTACTCCTGCTGGAACGTCATCCGCTCTGAGGATGACATCACCAACTCAGCATCTTCAACGCTGTGTTTCTAATGCACTGGTTAAGGAGTACCGTCGCAACGGTACTATCCCAACTCTAGAGGCCGCTCGTCAAGCCCTCCAAGTTAACAATTCTACCTGGTCGTCCGGACAACGGCGACCAGCAATCAAGAAGCAGACGGTGCTGACTACCGTCTCCAACCGTTTCGGGTCGTTATCCCCGGAACGCAATTTCCATTCACTCCCTTACTCCGAGGAAGTGAATGAGCAGGTCCCGCAGGACCTTAATTCAAAAAGACAGGAGTCCTTCTCAAAGGCTCCCATCAACAATCGCCGCCAGACTCGTGCGGTAGTGCGCCCTCAACATGATGAGGGTACCGACTCCAGGCATTCAGCTCAGGTTCCTCGAACCCGAGCAGGCAAGATGAATCGCCAGAGACGGAATTCGGTTAACAATAGGCAGGTTGTCATCCCTGCCATCTCCGGAGAAGTCCACCAACCTAACTTGGTGGCAAATAACGAGCAGGCATACACACCTGTCCGTTTTAATCCCGCTGTCCAGCAGACTCGTCTGGTAGCATCAAGCCGATCCCGCCAGGCAATTCCGGCGGAGTACCATAGGCAGGAACATACACCTGCTTATACATCAGCAGTTAGTCAGCAGGCTCGTCTGACTACATATGATGGATCTCGTCAACCGCGTTTCGCGAAGTGTAATCAGCAGGCACATACACCTGCTAATACTAATCAAGCCTACCAACAGTCTCGCTTGGTAGCGCACGGAGAAGTCATTCGGAAAGCCCCGATGACAAACAGGAGGCAGACTAAACTCTCTGCCTCCACACTTGAGTACTGTCAGGATTCACTGACAGGAAAAGGAGGACAGGAGCAGGCACATACACCTACTCCAAGCCCGGAATGGACGTATATCCCCGTTCTGGCAGCTGAAGTCACCAAATATATTTTGTCAATGGTGAAAGAGCAGAAGCAAATTCCTGCTCATATTCTGGATGCTTGCCAGGATATCATAACAGCTTCAGCATCATCTCAGGGACAGACACATAAATCTATCCCTAGCAGTGGAGTGACACATCAACAATTCACTCCGGAACAGACACACACATCTGTTCCAGTCCAAGAGGGTTATGGGGCAAACTCCCCCATATCATACGGACAACCAAGTCAGGCACATACACATGATTTGAGCGATGATTGTCAGCCTAACCTGACCATCTTTCCTGATCAGGCACATACACCTGCTCAGAGCAATCACTTTCGTCATCAAGTGGTTTCTAAAGCGAGTAAGAAGGCATCTAAGAAAAAGATCCGCCCAGCACAGTCAGGAGATCAAAGGCCAATCTGCAACCAAGCCTTGCTCGATGCTGGAGTTCTTGAAGCCCTCAGACATTTATCTGTCGGAATTCAAGATTCTACTCCCTCAGTTCCCAATATCAGGAACATTAATCCCGAAGGTCTTCAACAGACACTTCCTCATGAAGACTTGCTTCATAAAAATTCGGTCAATCTTTAAGTTTCTTCTTCAGATGAGAGCCACAGGAACCCTCTGTGTGGTCAGAAGGCCAAGGAGCAAGAGATTTCATCTTTTGTTGTAACCCATCATGAAGGTCCTCCTCATGGTGATGAACTTCGCTGCGAAAGTCCTCTCCGCAGTAGTGATTCACATTGTCTCGAAAATTCTTCAGAAGGCAATGTAGTGACGAGAAAGCCCTCCTATCTCGAGGCACTTCCAAACGTAAAACCAGTCATGTCTGAAGTTTTACTATCGGCAGGTGAAACTATTTCTCCATCAGAAGATAGCTTGGGGTTCAGGTTATTCTCCGAACCTTCCCTGGGTCATTCATCTTCCAGCATGAATAGTAATTCCTCTACCAATCTTGTTGAATCCGATGAAGCAACAAGGAAACACCAACTCTGGTCCAAACAGGTAGAAGAATCTTCATTTAATGATAAAGAGGAAATGCTAAACATGAGGAAAAAACTGGCAAAAGGTGAAGTACCAGTCATGTTTTGGCCTTTGGATGATTCACAGTATGACATTCCAAAGATGTTGACGGATGATGGAATCCATGATATTCGTCTTAACATATGGAAAACTCTTTGTCAATTAAAGAAGAAGGTATTATCTTACGATGAATATGAAAATCATCTTAAGACAATAGAAGGGTTACAACGCCAGATTGATTTGGCATCTCTATCAGTCTCTCGGTATTCGAAGGCTGAAAAGCAACAGAGAACCCTTCAACGTTCATGCCTTGGCGCACTAAGAAGATTGTGTCAGTTAATTTCCAATGCTCCATCTAATATTCATATCAGAGGATGGGGTGTTCACGGAGCACTACATTTCACAGTGCTTTCCGGTCAGCAGAGCCCGCCGAAAATGGTCTCATGCAATGTTATTGTCCATGGCCGGCCACAGTCAATGGGCTTTGTTCATAATAAAAAGCTTGCTCGAGATCAAGCTTCAACTAGTTCCTCTCAAAGTCAAGTATATAGAGAACAGGTTGTTGAATTGCTCCTACATCAAGCAGGCGAGAATATTGCACAAGCCTCTCGTCTGGAGCAAACACGTCATCAAATGACAGAAGTTTCGGAAATCATCCAACGGTCTGTTGAACCAGGTGATAAAAGTGGATACAGGTTAATGCATCCAGCTAATTTCCGAACTAAGATTCGCAAGATCAAGAGAGATTTTAAAAAGATCTCAGACATAGCATGTCAAGAGACACCCCAGCTTGCCAGACTGGGGACTTCTCTAACCCAACCCTCAGAATCAACGAATGGGATTCGAGGAGTTGAGCGGAAGCAACAGGAACACCCCCAGTCCACCAGACTGGGGACTTTTTCAAATCTTCAATCCCTCCCTCAGAGAAAGTCAGTATTCTCTCGATTAGAGAATAAGCCTCAAGAGGAACGAAGAGCCAAGATGTCAGGAGATTCTCTCCAAGTGACGGTTCTCCAAGAAATTCCTGAGGGATCAAGTCAACGGAATGCCATGTCTTATCATGGACATAGAAGGAGACGATATCACAGTAATGATGATAGAAAGGATTCCATGCAATATGCATCCATTAATGTCATCAATGCCGTTGCTGCTGATTCACCAGATGAGGCTCAATCAGAGGGATCAGACGAAGAGGTTCCTGCTCAAGAAGTTGCGCACACAGACCTAAATGAAGAAGGTGTGCGCACACGTAATCAAAGGCTTACCCAAAATTAGGGTATTCTTTCAAGTAACCCACTTCCCCCTCTCCAAAAAGGATCCAATAAAGGGAAAGGTAAGAATCAGGTTACTTCTCACCCTTCCTCTGAAGGAGGTCAATCGCTCTCATTAGAGCAAAGGTTTGCACAACAGGAGGAAGAGATGAAAGAATTAAAAAGGTTGAATGCAGAACTACTTCAGAGTAGTCTTCTTCTTAAGAATGCTGAAGTCCGACAGCCGAAGGAATTTGTTGTAACTACTGAGATGGATCAGGAATATCCTCCTTTGTCAGTACACCCACAGAGATCTAATCCTACGGGTCAAACGCAACAACGGTTGGCAGCACTACCATTAGTTGCAGCACCAACCTCCACGGCTGTCCAAGCTCCATTCATTGCACCTACCCAAAACCAAGTTCAACCTGACGTTTCTCAAAAGTTAATAACTACTATTGAGTCATTAACAGCTCTGTTAGAAACTATGGAAGGGAAACGGGCGCAAGTTCAACCTGAAAAGAAAGTTTACCCTGAATGGGTAGATTCAATTTCTCCTCCATCCAGTTTTGGAAACCCTATTTTTCCTACATTCAATGGATCAGGCGACCTTGAACAACATTTGACACATTACGTATCTTGTTGTGATCCTATGATGGGAACTCCAGAACAGCAAGAAGCAGTGAAACTCAGATGCTTCGTGCGAACCTTGCAAGGACCAGCTTTTGTCTGGTATACAAGCTTGCAATCCCGGTCAGTCATCGGATGGGAGGATCTTCGTCAAAAATTCCTTCTTCAGTTTAGCTCAACTTTGCCAAAAACGACAGTTTTCGATCTTACAAACTGCAAGCAAAGGGAGAATGAAAGAGTCTCTGATTTCATTGCTCGTTGGAAGGGATTAACGTATTCCTTGAGTTTATCACTCCCTCAGGAGTAATTGTTGCCAATCTGTGTGGCAAATTTGCGTGACGAATTACGCACGCCATTGATCCCTGTGAAATACACAGGAGGGTTTCGAGACCTTACTTCAATCGCTCAACAGATTGAAGATTCCCTTATACAGGCTAAGGTTAAATCTCGTGTAATTCCATCAGCTCCAGGAAGAAGAATGGGTAAAGCAGAAACTGCTACAGTTATGCTTAAACAGGCACCTGTACCTATTTCTACTTCAAAACCTTCATCTTCTCGAAGGGCTCCACCTCCTGAACGCCAACAACAAAGGCTGTTTCGTCCAAATGATCAAAAAGATCAACGACGAAAACAATTTGAGGATATGAAGAGTAAAACATACTCTTTCCGAAGTGAGCAAGTTCCTGGTTACTTCATTTCAGCTCTGGAAAATAATTTGGTTCAATTACCAGTGCCGAAGAGACCAAACAAGGAAGGAGATGAAGACCGTCCCAATTATTGTCCCTTTCATCAAATGTTGGGACATCCCATCCAGGAGTGTTTTGTCTTTAAAGACCTCCTACAAAAGATGGTCGACTTGGGACAAGTCAAATTGAAGGGTTCTTCAGCTCATGTAGCGTGTATTACCGCTACAGATCCAGAGGAAGGAGGCGAGTGGCAGGAAGTCAAAAGCAAAACTGCGAAAAAATATGATGATTGGATGGTCAGAAAGACAATCAATCGGACCCATTCCATTTTGCGAACACAATTGAAGAAGCCAATTGTGTCTCCTACAAAAGCTGCAGTAAAGCCTCCATCAAAGGACAAATCCTCAAAAGGGAAGCGCAATTCAAAGAAGAAAGAGGAATCAGGAGAAGATGAGTATGTATCAAAGCCTAAATTGTCTTTGACTCTGGCAGATTTCATGCCATCTACTTCAAAGCCACGGGCACCGTCCCACCAAACGGCACAGCCTAAACAGGATAACCAGGCAGAGTCTTTATCAGACGAAGAGTTAATCTTTGGTTCTGTTAATATGATTCAATTAACAGATTCATATTCCAGTCTTGATGAGCCTGAATTCCCTGTATCAAATAAAGGAACCCGAGGAAGTTCTAGAGGTTCAGGATATAGGGGAAGACGTGGATCTTTCCGAAGCCACTACTCTAATTCTACCCCTGCTAGCACTGTATATGCAGCAGAAACTCGTGGTAGAGCCCTTCAGCGAGCTCAAAAAGAACAAGCAAGTTCTTCTGCAAATGGCCAACTCAGCTTCGGCACAGTTATTTTGGAAGACCGATTAAAGGTTCCATCTTCTTTATCTCATCAAGCAAATGGATCTAATCAGTCTAATTTTCCAAAACCAAGGATGTTGCCGACTTCAATACAAGATGCATCAGCTTCCAAAGCATCTGCTTCCAAGGTACCTGCTAAACCGCATATTCCTATTGGGAAACGCAGGCCTCTAGATCAAAAGTATGATATATTGAAACACTTGGCCCAAGTACCAGCCAAATTATCAATTTTGGATTATTTGAATCTATCAAAAGATCTTCGGGAAGCACTCATCGAAGCTTTGTCAAGTCCTCAGGAGTTTGAAGCTGAAATTGCTGCAGCTGAAATTTATCACATAGAGAATAATCCTGCAGAATGCCATGCAGTGATATCTTTTACTGATAAAGATGAAGATGATGTTGTGCATGGGCACATAAAACCTTTGTACCTATCTGGCAAAGTCAATGGTATAGATGTTCGAAGAGCTTTTATTGACAATGGTTCAGGAGTCAACCTCATGCCCATTCGCACACTTCGTCGATTGGGCCTCACGGAATCTGATTTATCTCCTTCTACCATGATGTTGCAAGGATATGATAAAAATGAACAAGAAGCACTGGGAGAAGTTACGCTCAGAACTCAGTTTGGAGATCTTGTTTCCAATTCAGATTTCATGATTGTTGATCAAGACTCAGCTTTCAATATCTTGCTTGGAAGACCCTGGTTACATCAGCATGCAGCTATTCCGTCATCATACCATCAATGTCTCAAATACCGTTTCGATGGTCAAGTTGGAACATTGTATGGTGATAAGGCCCCGTTCAAAACATGTGAGTCTCAATACATTGAGGCGGAATTTTATCACATGAAGGGAAGAGAAAAATCTACAATGAAGGAAATTACCAAAGTTAATGCTCCATATGGTTTGAAAAAAATTCCAATAAATCCATTTTCACATGTGAGTACAGATTATGTGTTACCTATCTGTCAAATTGACAAAATAGGCCCAAATCAAAATACTCTTATGGAAAGATCCATAATGTCAATTACGGCAATCGAGCCAGACAACATGGGAGAAATTGGTAACTTACCAAGCAGTGATGAAAGCAAAAGTGGTGACGTTTTCATTTCGTCTGCTGAAATCCAACAAGTCTATACTTCGCTAATCAGGCCAGAAGAAGTTATAGCAACACTAGAGGTGAATGTTGATGTCGATTCTCAATCCATCATCTCCTCTTTATTTCCCAAAGAAGACCCTTTTTCATCAATAGGGTCGGAAATGGAAGCTTCTTCTTCAAAATGTGAAAATTTTGACATCTCTTATGATCATGAGAATTTCGTTTTTTCATCTACTTTGCAAGTAGAAACGGAATAAATAACACATGATGAAGAGGAAGAGGAAGATCTTAGAGATGCTCCTCCAGCATTTGAAGAGGGTATCTCTACCACTGTGGATGAACTCAGAGAAGTAAATCTGGGTACAGAGAAAGATCCACGCCCCACTTTAATTAGTGCGGCCATGACCCTTGAAGAACAAGAGATGTATATTTCTTTTCTAAAGCAAAATAAAGATATTTTTGCTTGGAATTATACAAAGATGCTTGGCCTTGATCCTGATGTTTCCACCCATCATTTGGGTTTGCCAAAAGAACATCGAGGATTCAAGCAAGCCGCGAGAAGAACACACCCAACCTATGCTTCCAAAATCGAGGCTGAAGTGGATAAGCTTATCAAAGCTAACTTCGTCAGAGAAGTTCAATATCCCAAGTGGTTGGCTAATATTGTCCCAGTAAAGAAAAAGAACGGACAAATTAGGGTTTGCATCGATTTCAGAGATCTTAATCGGTATTGTCCCAAAGATGATTTTCCAGTTCCAATTACAGAACTCTTAATTGATGCGACGGCTGGCTATGAAGTACTTTCTTTCATGGATGGATATTCTGGATATAATCAGATCCGAATGGCCCCAGAAGATGAGGAATATACAGCCTTCAGAGCTCCTCAAGGTGTGTTTTGTTACCGGGTGATGCCCTTTGGTTTAAAGAATGCAGGTGCAACATATCAATGCGCCATGCATCGTATCTTCAAACCTTTTCTAGGGAAATTTGTTGAATGCTATGTAGATGATTTGGTGGTTAAATCCAAACAACGTTTTGATCACTTGGCTGATTTGGAAATCATATTTCACAAGCTTCGACAACATAATTTGAAGATGAACCCCTTAAAATGTGCTTTTGGGGTAACCTCAGGAAAATTCCTCGGCTTTGTTGTACGCCATCGTGGTATTGAAGTCGATCCTGAGAAGACCAAATCAATCCTTGGTATGTCACCTCCTCAGAATTTGAAAGAATTAAGAGGACTTCAAGGACACTTAGCCTATATTCGGCGTTTCATCGCCAATTTGGCAGGCAAAAGTTTACCTTTTACCAAATTATTGAAGAAAGGAGTCACTTACCAGTGGACTGAAGAATGTCAAGAAGCATTTGATGTTCTCAAGAAATACCTCTTAAGTCCACCAGTACTCATGCCACCTGTTGAGGGTAGGCCTCTTATCCTCTATGTGACAGCTTTAGAGCGATCATTGGGTGCCTTTCTCGCTCAAAAGAATGATGCTGGGAATGAAAATAGTCTCTACTATCTTAGTAGAACTATGCTTGAAGCAGAAACCCGGTATTCGAGTATTGAAAAATGCTGCCTAGCATTAATCTTTGCAGTTCAAAAACTGAGACACTACCTGCAACATCACGAGGTCCAATTGGTATCTCGTAATAATCCACTCAAATTCATCCTTAGTTGTCCAATGCTTACAGGACGTCTGGCAAGGTGGGCGGTTATTCTACAGCAGTTCGACATCCAGTATGTGTCTCAAAAGGCAATTAAAGGCCAAGCTCTGGCTGATTTCCTGGCTGAACACCCTTCAGTGGAAGACACGTATTCAGATATCGAACTCCCTGATGAGGAAGTTTTTTCTATTCAAGAGAGTCCTCAAACATGGGAAATGTATTTTGATGGTGCTTCTAGAAGTCCAACAGGGAAGAAAATGGAAAATCCTAAATTCAACAAAGTTGGTTTAGGAATTGTGCTCATTTCTCCAGATAAGGCAGTGTTACCTTATTCCTTTTTGTTGTGGGAAGGTGGTACCAATAATGAAGCTGAATACCAAGCTCTCATTGCAGGCTTGGAGTTAGCACTTCAAGCACAAGTGAATCACTTAAAGGTGAAAGGTGATTCAGACCTGGTAATCAAACAAGTCAATGGGGATTATGCCATCAGAAAAGAAGAATTAATCCCTTTGTATGATTATGTCAGAGAGTTAATGTCGGAATTCCCTTCAGAACCGACATTTTCTTATGTCCCAAGATCACAAAATGCTCAAGCTGATGCACTGGCTAATATAGCCACAGCTTTAGCGGATCCAAATCAGGACGAGACAACCATCTGTATTGCCCACCGTCGTGCAATTTCACCTTATGTTCAAGTCAGAACAGAGGAAATTAATGAAATTAGTCCCATTCCTGAACCATATGGTCATACTACAGGATGGATGTCACCTATCAGGGAATACCTTCAAAATGGAACACTTCCACCTGATAGAGCCGAGAGAGAACAAATTCGGCGACGTGTGGTCAATTTTACTCTTTATGATGGTCCAAACCACCTCGAGAAAATTCTCTACAAACGTGGTTTTGATGGAGTTCTCTTCAGATGTATTGATGGTGAAGAGACAATGGCTGTCATAAAAGAAGTGCATGCAGGAGTCTGTGGTGCCCACCAGTCTGGACATAGATTGTCTGATCAAATTCGAAGGCTTGGATACTTCTGGCCTTCAATGATACAAGATTGTGTTAATTTCACAAAGAAGTGTCATTCATGCCAAGTATATGCCAATTTCATTCATCAACCTCCAGAGTTTCTTCATACAGCTAAATACTCATGGCCATTTTCCACATGGGGAATGGATGTGGTGGGACCTTACCCTTCAGCTACGGCCAAGCAGTTTAAGTACATTCTTACTGCTACTGATTTCTTTTCCAAATGGGCAGAGGCAGTACCTCTCAAAGAAGTCAGTTCTAAATGCATTGTTAGCTTCATCAAGTCTAACATCATTACTAGATTTGGTGTCCCTCATACCATATTGACAGACAACGGCACCAACTTCTGTTCTTCTGAGGTAAAGAGATTGTATCAAGAATACAACATTAAGTCCAACCATTCATCTCGATATCATGCAGCGGCTAATGGCCAGATAGAGGCCTTCAACAAGACTCTTTCAAATATACTGCAAAAGATGGTGGATAAAGATAAGAGGTCATGGCCTGATAAACTCTATCATGCTTTATGGGCTTATCGGACTACCACTCGCAATGCAACGCGGTCTACTCCATATTCATTGGTATATGGAACAGAAGCAGTCTTGCCAATTGAAGTTCAATTGCCCTCACTCAGAATAGCCATTTGTGATCAGTTATCAACAGATGAGCAATCCCAAAAGCGGTTGAATGAATTGGAACAGTTAGATGAGAAAATATTGTGCACTTTGCACCACTTGGAAATCTATCAGAATCGAATAGCACGAGCTTTTAACAAAAAAGTTCATCTTCGTTCATTCATTCAGGGAGAATTGGTATTGGTTCTCAGAACACCAATGATACCAGGAAAGAAGCCTCCCAAGCTTGAACCAAAATGGGAAGGACCTTATTCAATACATAAGGTCTACTCCAATGGAGCATATTCTCTGATTTCAATGGATGGAGAACACATCACGACTCCAACTAATGCCAGATTTCTGAAGAAGTATTTTGTATAAACACAAAATATTGTTCCCAGAACCAAGACTCTTACATTTGGTTCATACAGCAATGGTCCAGTATGACCTTAAACTACAACTTCGTCCAACATGACGATAAACTGTACGGTCCATGCATATGACCTTAAACTATTCGCACTTATGTCCCTGCAACATGACACTAAACTGTGCAGCACCAATAGTCCTAACTGCAAGACTTTAAACTGCATAGTCCCTGATTTTGTCCTACATGACAATAAACTGTATAGAAGTTCCTATATTTTGTCCGAGATGACATTAAACTATGTTGTGTCCTAGCAACATGACATTAAACTGTGTGGCACTTTCATCGTCCAACATGACGTTAAACTGTGTCAGTTCCCTTATCGTCCAACATGACATTAAACTGTCACATTGGTTACTAATATGTCCTACATGACACTAAACTGTATATGTCCGAGATGACATTAAACTATATTTTGTCCGAGATGACATTAAACTATATTGTGTCCTAGAAACATGACATTAAACTGTGTGGCACTTTCATCGTCCAGTATGACATTTAACTGTAAAAAAATCCCCAGAACTGATATCCTCATATTGGTTCACCTTAGTCCTAGCTACATGACTTTAAACTGTACAGCACCAGTTCGCCCTTGCTATATGACGTTAAACTATACAGCAATGGTCCCGTATGACTTTAAACTGCATCATCCCTGGTCCATGAATATGACCATAAACTATTTGCAAATATGTCCAGCAAGACGTTAAACTGTGACGTCCTAACTACATGACGCTAAACTGTATAAAAGTCCCTCACGTCCGGAAAGACGTTAAACTATATAATCATCAAAAGTCCAGCATGACATTAAAACTGCACAATCCCCCTTTCGTCCAATATGACGTTAAACTATATTGTCCCCATCGTCTTAACTACATGACGCTAAACTGTACAGAAAGTCCCTTTTTTTTATGTCCTACATGACATTAAACTGTACATCGTTAAGGTTGTTATTACCTCTTGTTTCTCACACCGAGTATGACTCACGTGAGCTTAGAGCAAACATCAACCATAACACTCCCTTTGGGCCACTAACCATGTGTAAGTCCCAACAACATTTTTTTTAGATCATTGTCCACAAGAACAACTTGGTCATTAATTCATTCTTTAATTGAACTACACGGACTTTGATCCTTGCCCTCCAGGCTAGGTATGTAGGCAACCTCCCAAAGGTTCAAGCCCAAAAACAATCTCTTCACATTGGTTCACCACCATCTCATATGATGATGATTTGTGAAACCACCCCTGGAATCAATATCTTTACATTGATTCACTTTCTTCCTTGTTATATGACGTTAAACTATACAACACTTTTTGTCCGGTACGACAATAAACTACAATATTCTTTGATTTCCTCATTTGAGAAGGAACCATTATTAACATTGATTCTTTTTCAATCATGGTTTTCATTTTTCAAAAGACTACGTACATACATGGTAATGCCTAAACTTTTTATTTTAGGTTAAAACCATCATTGCACTAAAGTCCCCTTTTCACCCTTCACATGTATGAACCAAATTTGTACAAAGGGTAGTTCTAGAACTACGTGGACTTGATTCCCATCCTTATGGGATACGTAGGAACATTCGAGTGTCCCTCGAATCCAGTCCCAAGTCTTTTGGGCCTAACCCCAAATTTCACTTTCAGTCCCTTGGCTGAAAAGTCTTCATGAAAACACACACTGTGTATTCATTATTATGGTCCGAATTCTATGACCCTAAACTAAGATCACTCATACTTTCGTCCTGCACGACGTTAAATTGCATTTCAAGAACTACGTATGGCTCGATTCTCATTCTTATGAGATACGTAGTGAAGTCCAAGTTTCAATTCAGGACCCAGCCACAACATGATTATGGTTTTCATTGACCTATGTATCTCTATATACATTGGAAAATACCCATCTTTATGTATTATAATCCTAACCTTAAATATTTTCAGATCTTCATAACCCTTTTCATGACTTATAGTCACAAAAATGTCAAACTTCTGAGAATTCTTTTGCCTGACTATGCAGCACGTGCCCATAGGTGGCCTTGCATAAACAGTCCACATAACAGACTTGTCAGCCAAGAGATGCTATTTATTTGACCATGCAGCCAATGCCCATAGGTGGCCCTGCACGTTTTCAACCCCCTAACGGGTTTGTTAAATAATAGTAACTTCATTCTTGGGAAGAATGCCTCTTTTGTCCTTATTTGTCTTAAACGACAGTATGTAGGGATCCGCAAAAATAGCCATCCTTAACGTATTTGTCCCATATCCTTTTTCATGATCTGAAAGTATTCAAGTCTATGGTTTATTCTTCTTCCCTACGTTTGGGTCAGACCTTCGTAGGAGTGATATTCATCCAGTTCTTCGATATTCTTGTTTGGAAATATCTTCTCCATATTCAAGTACCTCTTTCCATACAACAAACTCTATGCTTTAGAAAATTTGAATCTCCATAAACTTTCACTGGCTTTTAGCACTAGGAAAGTAAATTTCTGGGAGTTCTTTTGCCTGACTATGCAGCACGTGCCCATAGGTGGCCTTGCATAAACAGTCCACATAACAGACTTGTCAGCCAAAAGATGCTATTTTATTTGACTATGCAGCCAATGCCCATAGGTGGCCCTGCATATTTCAACCCCCTAACGGGTTTTGTTAAATAATAGTAACTTCATTCTTGGAAACTACCCCTTCTAATACTATTTAGCTCTTTTTCATATCATTCCTCAGATTCAAATATTCTTAAGCCATAGTTTACATTTTTTTTCCCTCATACTTGAGTATGGTAAATATGTTTTCAGATAAATTGTCAAGGAATTGAATCCATTTTAATCCATTTTTCGGTCAAAGCTATTTCGACCTTAAACATTAGCCCCTTTATGTCCGGCGTGCATGACTTTAAACTGCCCACACAAAAGACAAAGGAACTCTGAATAAAAGTCAAGTTCCAGCTCACTAAATATACATTTTTTTTTGTATGATTTAGGTAATATTGAGCAGTTAAAAGGTTCAAAGTTTGTAGGGTTATTTGTAATAATCCTAGTAAAAATAAAACTATGCTTACTAAGCCCATTGGCTTAAGTAAATTTGAAGCAGGTAATGGAAGAATTCAAGTACAAATGATTGAAGACAAAAGTGTTTTTCATTGATACACAAGAGTTAGAAGGACATACACAGACTGGAATCTCTTCTCTTTTTCAAGAATTACAGAAGATTGTCAACATAAGTCTTCATTTGATTTATAGCATCCTGAGCCTTATCAACAGTTACTTGAAGCTCGTGCACTTGACCAGCTTCACTCTTTTCAGCTTGCTGAAATGCCTTCTTAGCATCTGCAATGGCTTTCATGCCATTCATATGAGTTTCATCCAATGATTTATTAAGCTGATCAAGTTCCCCAGTAACAACATCTAACTGTTGCTGGAGTTGCACCTGCTGGACGACCTTTTCTTTGATTTTTTGCTTCAGATCCTTCATCTTGACAGCATAATTAGCTTCAGCCTAGGATATCGCAGCCTCAAATTCTCCTATGTTGATTGACAATTTCACTCTGGTCAAATCTTCGCGACTTTTCTGCATTTGCTCCCTCCTGAAAATAATCTGTTTCACCGCAGCATGGATCTTTTCATACCCAAAACCACCGAGTCCCATTATAACAAATTGGGATGACAATCGGGAAATTTTTGATGGTAGCTCTTCTAAAGGCACCCCCGATATGATGTTCCATATGTTGTTCCATGCCTTACGTCGTGAAAAGCTGAACGCTTTGAGCATCTCTGGATCTGATTCAACATCTTCGTCAGAAGGGGGTATGTAATCTGGAATTAACATGCTTAAGGAAGTGCCTCGTCCTTCTCTTTCCCCTCTGACTTGGGCTTCTTCACTTTCAATTACCGTTGGGGCAGAGGCTGAAGCCTCATCTCCGGATCTAGCCATTACAGTTGATGGCCCTACATGATCAATTGAAAAGATTTTAGTTGAATCTTAAAGGATAACAAAAGAATGGATTGTCTTGCAAATAAAGTACAATCACAAATATTGTTATCCCTTACCCAATGGTGGTTCAGCAACATGAGAAGACTTCTCCCCATCTTTCCCGGTTTCAACAGGATTTTCAAGATGGGTCTCAGGAGAGTTTATTGGATTTAGCTCTACTTGAGCTAATGTTTCTGCAATGATAGGGTTGACATCAGTGTCCACACCCTCTTCGGGCATTGGCAGTTCAGCAGCTTCTACGGAAGAAACTGCATATTTTTTTACATCATGATTAGAAATATGTTTTGTTTTTAAAAGAAAAATTTGGGCGAAGGGTAACACTCACGCCCAAGGTCTTCAAAATCACATGACAATCTAGCATGATCATAAAATTCTTCAAAAGTCATTCCTTGATTCATCATTTCATCTAATGATACTTCAGAATCTTGGTTAGTCTCACCAGTGGGAGCATTTGCTACGTCTTCTTGCTGACTTATGTCCTGCAACCCCTGACCCTGGACAACATCTTCAGTAGTGGGAGGGATACTGGGAATGGATGGTAGCTCTTCTCTAGGAGCAACCAATTTAGCTTGAGTCTGTGGTTGTTCTACAGCACCCTCTACGACCTTTGAAGAAGGATCAGTCCCTTCCCTCAAGGGGGAAATTGAAGAAGCCCCTGCAATCCTCAGAAATATGAGTAACCATATTATTATGGGTATAAACTCATGATTGTTCGAAGGACTTACCACTGCTAATGAAACGTTTAGCTAAAGATTTCCTCCTTCGTTGCCTTGGCTTCTTTTGTTTTTTTGGAGTTTCAGTTGTCTCCTTTATTGGCACTTGGATTGGCGAATGAAAGGCTATGTCCAGTGCCTCATTCATGGCCTGCTAGCCTGGAGATATCTTGCCTGGTTCGCGAGGAGAATCAGCAGCAGCCCCAACAGCGGTACCACCAGGGATATATTGTGGCTAAGGAACCCCGGTCCCTTTCTTTGCAAGCTGCAAGATGAAGAAAATAACTTCCTTAAGTAACAAAGCTTCAACTGAAATCAAGTTGCAAAGAAAATAAGGAAAGAAAACTTACATCTTCAGGAGCCACGTACTCTTGCCACTCCTCATCTCCAGAACCACCAGCCCCCTCAGTGGTGCCACGATCAATCATTTCCTTCACCCGCCTGGTGATAGGAACCGAATTATCAGTGGCATATATGAGCATTTCCAGCTCTCTGATATAAGCTCGCACTTCATTGGGGTTATCTCCGTATTGAAGGTCTTTAGAAGCTAGAAGATATCCTATCCCAGGAAGTTGTAGGCCCTCACACAAATCCAGCCAGGCGGTCTCAGTATCACAGTATAAGCTCTTCCATAGCTGAACAGCCTCTGGTCTTAGATATAAAGGCTGTGAGGAAGGTCCTACAATTTTTGATTTTAATTTCTTCCCGACTCCTGCAACTACAGATAGAGAATAAGAAAGTGAGACTTATTACTTTATAAAGTAGCAGTGATTGAAGTTATTACAATCAAATAACTCACCAGGAGCTGATGGAGTGGGTCTTTTAACTCTGGCCGGAGGATTATATCGGGCACGAAACCGCTTTGCTGCCGGTTGTGCCTCATCATCCCCATCATGATAATCCGAGGAATCAGTTCTAGAGGAGGAGTCTGTTGAACCTATTTCAGGAGGAGAAGCATCACCTTCATGAGGAAGAGTTTCTTTCTCTACAGTCCTCTTCCTCTTTCCCACTTGATATACAGGGTGATTCAATATCCCTTTAGGGTATGATGCTATCCAGTGTTCGGCATAAAATGTAGTCAGATAATGTGCCGCTTTTTCAACTGGTAGATCGAATACTGCCCCAGTCTTCTCTCTTGATGTCAGCAACCATAGTTGTCGAGCAACCATCGGATGTTGCTCTAACCTGACATGTACTGGAGGGGATACAAAAATCTGTTGCAAACATTTGAATTGGCGTGCAAATCTATATGGAGCATAGGCCTCGCATATGATTTCTCCATCAATCCTGGCTACTAACACGCCATCCCTGCAAGCTAGCATGTATGCCCTCAAATCCAAAGGGGCTTTCCCATCATCAACAAACCACCCAGATGGCGGACTTCCATAAGGAAAGAAGTTGAATTCCTTATACATGCTTAGTCTTACTTTTATGTCATAACCATTGACATCTAATGGAGCAATTCCAGAGAATGCTTGCACTGACGGTCTGAAAGAGATTCCAGGAATTTGTAATCCATTCTGTACATTGTAAGTCCTGAAGTGAGTGGCGATCCATCCCCACAAAACCTAGAATGGTCCCACTATTCTTAAAGGAGATTTACCCTGGAAGACGTGAAGTAAACTCCTGTGAATCTTTGCTAAAATGGGGGTAGCTAACCCAACCATTTTTCCCTCAGCCAACTTGGCCGCAATGACGAAGGTCCCTGGCCTAACGCCTCCCTTTGAATCCCTGACCGGCAAGAGATAAATACTGAGCCACATTGCCAAGAAACCCGCCAGACGAGTTTTCTTTGGAATTCTTTGATTCACTTCATAGCCCCATTTTTCAAACTCTCCTGCTTCTAGAGTTGGCCAGAATGTGCCAGGAGCTCCTCTCTTCTCAGGTTTTGGACAAGTGGTAGGACGTCTGGGCCGGGTATCCTTGGATTTCTTTTTCTTGGATCCTTTTTCCTTTGGCTCCATACCTTTCTTCTCAGTAAGAAACACATTCATCCATTCTTCCGGATGGATATCTTTTCTGAAATGAGTTAATGAGGTCTCTGAACTCTTGAGCTTGTGAAAGATTTTGAATAATTCTCAAGCCAAAGCAGTAGTCTTCTCTGGATCATTCCAAGTCACCTTGGGAGGAATGAATTCATCATACATATCGCCCAATATTGGAGCTCCTGAAATCTTGTGGACATCCCACAAACTGATACCTACTTCTCCATGAGTCAAGTGGAAAGAATTAGTCGCTGGACTCCAATGGCTGAGTATCTCTGGCACGAAGATATCATGTCTGTAAATATATGTTTTCCCAACCCAAACAGCCTCATATATTGCAGCTCTCTTCAGATCCTCAATAAACTCTGCGCAAGTCTGTCGCACCCAGTATACCCACATCCAAGTTGGTTTCACACCTCCCCCAGGACGGAAATCCCAACTTTTCTTCCAGCCTTTGGATTGATCCATCTGAGCATTTCGGAAGATTGAAGGATGACAATGTGGTTGAAGCTCAGGTGTATGTTTTTTCAGATCTGGTGTGCAAGGGCTATGATGCATCACATAAGCCTTCTCCACTGTTCCAGCAGTTTGAAATGATCCTCCGCCTGAGATATTTGTTGAAGCAAAATTGGTATAATTCTGAAACCAAGAAAATGGAAGATAATTATTTATTTCTGGAATAATGACTTCTTGCAGATGACCATGACCATACAAAGGTAGGTAAGTGCAGTGAGGAAAGTCGTTATGATATTTCTTCAGATACTTAGCCAAATCTGGAAGAGTACTGTTTTCGACAGTATAGTAATCAGGGCCAATGATATTCATCATATCATCTATCTGCTTGCTAGCCAGTTCATCAATTAATCCAGGTCTAAGAGCCATTGAATCTGCACAGGAGTTGAATAAATTAAACTCTTAAATGGGTTTTATTTTTCATAAAATTTGTGAAAGAATTTGAAAAAAATGGCTAAGACATTAAGGCGTGCAAGTATGGAGATGTCGCGCAAGTGATGCATGTGCCGCGCAAGTTTTGGTCGCGCAAGTATTACCGCGCAAGCCCTATTACCTTGAGAGTAGCGCGGCAGCGAAGAAACAGTGAAAACAAGGGACTTGCGCGGCGAGGAAGACTTGCGCGGCGAGAGCTCGAGAAATCCGGAACTTCAGATGCCATCTACGGCCGGAAGCGGTATATTTATAGGCCAGGGGGCCTATCTGCGCGCCGCACCCAGAGCGCTCAAAGCCTGCGCGACGCAGACTTGCGCGCCACCCACTGACGCTGAAAGACTTGCACGCCCTCCCTTTTCCTTTTGAGGAATTCAATTTCCTCAGAGTCAAATCCTCATTTTCTCTCCGGATCCAACTCTGAGGGGGGAATTTTGTTGACGCTCCTTTCGTCACAGAATCTAAAGATCGGAAAAGGGAATATCTGAGCTCAAAGTGATTAATCCTTTGAAGAAACATCAAAAATCGACAAAGGGATAAAAAAGGAGAACATTGCCCATAGATCGCGCAAGTTCCCTCTTGGTCGCGCAAGTACACTTGCGCGCCGCCTCAATACTTGCGCGACTCTTCATGTTCGTGCAAGGGACTTGCGCGACATATGTGGTAACCGCCTGGTAACCGCCCGGGGTCTTCTTTTGCCTATAAATAGACCCTGTGGGCCCCCCATTCGGGAGGATCTTTTTCCAGAAACTCGGATTGAAGCTCTCGACGCCCAAGTCTCTTCTCAAAGCTTCCAGAACACTTCTAAGGTAATTTCTTACCTAGAACGGAAGATCTAAAGAGAAAAAGGAAGGCTTAAGTGGTGAAACTTATCAAACACTTGCGCGCCTAATTAATTCCTTCAATATAACTTGCGCGTCCCTCTTCTGGAAGAACCTCAAGAGGATGGTGAAGGGTTTAATAAAGAGTCGCTCAAGCATTTCAATACTGGTTGAAAATCGCGCAAGTACCCCTCATGTCGCGCAAGTATACTTGCGCGACCAATACTTGCGCGCCGCCGCAGGACTTGCGCGCCTTTCAAGACTTGCACGCCCCTAGCTTTTTGGGTGCCCATCTTGCCCATTTTTACCCCTCTTAAGCCATTTCACCCTTCCTATTCTAGATTCAGTCTTCAAGATACTCTTCAAAGCCATTTATGGCATGATTTCTTGATTTGACATCCTTATCTGAAAGGAATTCTGTGAAATATCTCTCAAAACCTAGTGATTTAAACATCTTTATGTCACCAAAGATTGAGAGTTCATTCATTTCAACCTCATCCTTTAAGATGAGAGAATCCTAACCTGGGTCTCCTTTTCAGGAATAAATCCCCAGTTATAAAAACCTTTTAACTTGGGAATCTTTCTTAAGAATAAGCCCCAATCAAGTCCTTTAATCTTGGGCATCCTCCTCAGGAGTAAGCCCCAAACCTTAATACCTAACCTGGGTCTCCTTTTCAGGAATAAGACTCAGTCATAACCTTGGGCTTCCTTTTCAGGAGTAAGCCCCAAGTCCCCTAACCTAGGCTTCCTTCTCAGGAATAAGTCCTAGTCATAAATCTTGGGCATCCTTCTTAAGAGTAAGCCCCAAGTCTCTTAAAATTTCTCTTAACCAGTCACAAATTATCTTTGATTTGGGTTTCCTTTTCAGGAATAAAACCCAATCATAAGTCCCCTCCTAACTTGGGCATCCTCCTTAGGAGTAAGCCCCAAGATTAGAGTATTCAAATCTCCATGAAGAACATATAACTTTGTGGACCCTGTTCTTGGATTTTCTCCCTAAAAGTAAATCCTAAACCTTTGTCTATCTGGGCAGTCATCTATACATAAGCCCCAAAACAAATTCTTATGATTGCATCTTTTATGGCACAATTGTCTAAATTTTACCAATACCTCTTGTTTCTCACAACGAGCATGACTCACGTGAGCTTAGAGTGTAAAAGTAATTATGACATTCATCTTTGAGCCATCAATCATAAAACATCATATCCCATTCCTCGAACTACGTGGGTTCTGATTCCTTTTTCAAAACAAAGGATATGTAGGTAGCCCATTTATGGGTTTGATCCCAACATTGAAATAATCTCTGTCCTTCTTAATGACGATAAACTTCAAGTACCCCACTGAGTGGCTTTAAAACCAGCCTGGTCATCAAAATGACCAAGAGACTTTTATATAAATGTTTTGAAGGATACCATTGACCAAGAATCTCTAAACAAATATAGATGATTCTATATTGATGAAGAACCTCGAATACATATAAAATATTCTCTAAATTTCTTGCATATTTAATCATTGATTGTTGAAACTAAAGGAAAGCTCATTTTATACTTGGTAATGTAATAAGGATTCACGAACTTAACTTAAATCTATAAAGAGAGTCCCGGAGTAGACAATAATTCCCCTCAAAAAGGTGTGATGAGTCCGACCTCCCATCCTCTCGACCAATGCAAATTCCCAAGCCTCATTAGCCCACAAGCTAATGAGCGCCTGCCTTTGGAAAGTAGGTCCAAACGGATGTGGAATCATTGGATGTTTCCGGTTCTACGAACAAACCCGTTAGAAACCGATCGGAACGTTTGAATCTCCCGTCCAGGAGGTCATCCCCGGATTCCGCGCGAAACAGCCATGTATAGAAAGTTCTATCCAACTTGCAGTTTATCATTATGAGAGATGAGTACAGTGTATATTTATGTCCTTCAGTTTGGATGGATCATGTAGTTTAATGTTGTGCGGTAAGGATGGCGGGGATCTTTGTTTAATGTCATAGATCTCATACCATGATCATATGACCCTTTATATGGTTATTTACTTACCAAAGATCCTAAGTCCACGTGAGCAATGTTCGGTGTAGGAATCATGGAGAGGGATCAGGTTTTCTTCAACATTGAAGGACAGTTAAATAAAAGAATGAAATTGGGCAGGGTTGATCCCAACCTGGCCAACATTCTTACTCAAGGATGACATATATTTTAAGGGACAGTAAGACAGCATGAATCATTGAACCAATTATTTGGGACATATAGGGGTGTTGATAATGATGGAGGATGATAGTTGACTGGGATCGAAACACAACATCCATATCATGTGACCTAAAATGGGAACAACAAATGAGCTTCAACCACTGACCACATTCAAAACATAAGACTTGTATCTAAGTGTTGTTATAAATCATATAGGACATTGGACCAAAAAGGAAACTGATCCATAATTCTGATCAACTATACCATTTGGGGGTCTTTTCATTTTTGAATGTTGATGGAGACAAAAATTAATGGGACACATGAAGCATGAGTATGCCTATGAAGTTTAACATCATGCGGGGTGAGAAAAAGTGATGAAGATATCCAATGAGGAGTTACATTGTGTGGGCATGATATCCTCGACACTAATGAAGGAAATGAAATATGACACCACATAATGAGTTTTGGGAAACATCATGGATAAGATGGCGAACCCAAGGAGAGATCATGATGTTTGGGGCTGGGCCTAAAAACAAAATGTTGGGGCATTCCTACATATAACATTAGGATGGGTATCATTGCATGTGTAGTTTTTAAAGGCCAATGTAGTTTAACATCATGTGATGAGTATGTGGGAGGATAGATTAATGGGAGGGGAACATGGGGTGATTATTGTAAAACCATCATTAATGGGGAAAAAAATTCCACACTACACTTTGTGAAATCCTCCAAGAGAACTATAGTAAGGTGTAGTCAAAGAGAATAATTTGGGGGCTGGAATTTAAGATGAAATATATGACTGTTACTATATATCCCATGAGAATGGGAATCATGCAATATATAGTTCTTGAAAATGGTGTGCAGTTTAACATCATATAGCGAGGATTCTGTGAGATCTTAGATTATGGTTGTTGAGATTGAACCATCTTGCAATTTATTGACATATAGGATGAGTACTGGGTAGTTTTTCCTCTTTTATTGTTGGAATATCTTTTATTCGAATGTCGTGTGGTGAAGACGAAATAGTTTAAGGTAATGTAGGACTAAAGAAGGTTTCTCAAGAAAATTACTGCTTGAAGAATTATGTGTTGGTGGGAGGAGTGATCCACTCACCATCCAAGGTAACCAGAGAGTACGTGACCTTGTGGTAAACCATGTGAATGATGAATGGTCCTTCCCACATGGGATCTACCTTTAGTGGTTTCATTCTGGGTATCATCGATGTTATCAGGTCCAACACCATGTCACCATGTAAGAAAGAGATAAGGTGAAAAATCTTGATGAAATATCTGGATGTCTTGTTCTAATGCCTCTCCGAATTTTGCAGGGAACAAAGTTTATTCTCATCAAGTTCTTTCAGTTCATCCAAACAGATTTCAGCCACCTTATCTAGTTTATGTTGATCATAGAAAGATTTGCACAATGAAGTCAACATAATCTCAATGAGAAGGACATCTAATTTTCTATACACCAGAGAATATGGGGTCAACTGAGATGAACTGCGAGTCATCATTTGATAATCTCAGAGATCGTTGGTGAGTTTATCCATCCAACTCTTTTTTTCTTACCAACTAGCTTCAAAAAAAATTTAGAGAGGGTTTTATTGAATTCCTTTATCTTCCCATTAGCTTTCACATGGTAGTGGGATATATGGATAGAAAGATGATGTACATGGAAAAAAATTTCCTTTAATTCAGCTACAAAGAAATTGGTTTTATTATCGATGAGGATCTCACAAGGGACTCAAAATCCAAAGATTTTATTGAAGTTAAAAATTTCAATGATATAATGGCCCTTTTCCTCCTTAAGAAGAAAATATTCTTCCACTTTGAAAGAATATATGTTGCTATTAGGATGAACCTGCACTGTCGGGCTGCCACCAGTGGATAGGGTCCCACGACATCGAGTCCCCAAACCACAAACGACCAAGAGTTCTTCGTAGTGTGGAGTTGCTCTGATGGACGATGCACAAAATCGGCAAGGATTTGGCATTCCTGGAACCTATTGAAAAAATCTATACTGTCACGGATCATTGCGGGCCAAAAAAACACTAATCTTAAGATATGGTGAGAGAGTTTTGGCCTTGTATAATGAACCTCGCAGGAACCAAAATGAACCTCCTGCATGACCTGAACAAATCTCACATTCTTGAATTCAGTAGAGTATAACCTCATCAAACCCATGTCTGTAGTGAAATTTCTTAAGACCGGGACCACCCTTGAGGGTGAACTAAAATGTGCATCGTTAGACTCACTCACGCTTAGCTCGATCTGTTGGTTGATTACCATTTTGGAGATTCTCAATAAAGGGAGTCCTTAAGTTAGGATTCACATCTAACACCGTGTCAGGTGGGCTAGTGTTTTTGGCATGGAGGAACTAGTGGAAAGGTGGATTACCGGTGGGCTATAATCATCATCTAGAGTGACGAGAGTGACGAATCTTCAGTGTTCCACGTGAATAATCAAATCATCTTGCTCAGGTTCTTGAAGAGATACTGCCATGATGGAAAATGCATCAGATTGACCATTCTACGAACAAGGTACTAGAGTAACTTCTGGCCATGTTGGGAACTGGGCCATCATCTGGCGTGTACATTTTAACAGTTGTACAAGATTTGGCTTCCAGAAGACATAGTCACCGTTGATCTATTTGATTACTAGTTAAGAGTCCCTTTTCACATTTAACTAGGGAACATCAATCGTGAGGTCCAGTTCGAGACTAGTAATTAGAGCATGATACTCTATCTTATTTTTGGTACAAACTACTATCAAAATGAATGAATATGGAAGAACAAGGTCTTTTGGTGTGATGAATATAATAATAAGGCCCACTTTTTTGAGTCTTAGGTTATTGAGTCTTCTGCTGGTAGGGATTCGAGAAGCACCATAAAAGTGCATTTTCCCACATGTAACGACTTGTTCTACTGACAATATTTCCTTATTATGAAAATAAAGATCTAGAGACTGGTCTGCGTATGCTATATGGGAAGCCAATATGTGTGCCAATGATTGACCCTTAATGGCCTTATGGGGTAAAACCTGATGTTGATCTTCTAGAATATCACTACCCACCATGATAGATGCCCTTTTAATGTGGGGATTTTCAAAATGTACTTGAACATTTCAACTCGTGAAACAAGTTATATCTCATGAGGCTACATGTATTATCGTATTTTTCCACTACGAATACCATTGTAAGACATCTTTTCATGATAGAGGACTATTTGGTCTCTATATTGAGGGGAATGAGATTGTGGTAGTATTAACTGTTCTTCATTCCCTCATTATTCTTATAGGCGAGAAGGACGCTGAGAGATTATTCCGGAGTAGTCACATAAAGGACCAGTGGCTTTATAGAAACAGGTGGCATTCAGACAAGAGGCTGTAACAGTTACTGCATGATCTTTCCAAAATGTAGTTTGACAATCCACATCCCACTAATAATCAGAACCTTTATTCATAAGCTGAGAAAAGGGATTACACTTCCCAGCAAGATTCACGATGAATTGGTTGATATAGGCTATGTGGCCTTGAAAGCCTTGAAGCTCCCAAATATTACTTGGAGGAGACATCTGATTGATGGCTTTGATTTTCTTCGGATAGATCTCAATGCCTCTATATCTGACAACGAAGCCAAAAAACAATTCGGAGGTGACCCCAAAGGTGAAATTCAAAGGTTTCATCTTCATATGGAGATAATATAGGAAATAAAATACATTCCCTAGATTTTTGAGATGGTTTTAACGTTGTTGAGATTTGACCACCAGATCGTCTACGTAGCATTCCAATGAAGTCCAGAGGATCTACATAAATATATGTTTCATAGCATGCTGATAGGTGGAAGCTACTTTCTTTTAACCGAAGGGAATTACCTAGTAGCAGAACATACCTTCTGGTTCCTTGAAGGCTATATACTCTTCATCTTCGGATGCCATTCAGATTTGATTATATTTGAAATAGCCATCTGTGGAGGAGAGATCCTAGAAACCAGTAATGATTTCAATCAATAGTTTCATCATAGGAAGTGGAAAAGCATTCTTTAGACAATAATTGTTGTCATCCTAGAAGTTAATGCAAACTCTGATTTGACCATTATTCTTCATGATGTGCGCAATGTTGGATAACCATTTGGGGTACGTGACCTCCTTGACCATGTTTTCTCTGATGAGATTATCAACCTCACCCTCGACGGTGTCACTATGAGAAAAGTGCATCATTCTGGGAGGTTGTTTGAACCCACAATGATTTGATGAAAAACTGTGGCGGTGGACGACAACCTGGTGATCTAGTCTTGGAATATAGTCATAACTCTAGGAAAATACATCATGATTAAACTTCAAGATGATCACATATCATTTTTTCTCTTCAATAGGAATAATGTCACTAATCAAGGTTGGTTTTGAATCCATATCATTGCTAAGGATCAGATGTACCTGTTTGTCGACAGTGGTGGAGACACCCTCTTCGAATGAGGGAGGACCATCCTACAAATCATCTTCTTCACTCACAAAGTGGGATCCTTAGTGAGAAGCAATTCTTCCAAATCCATAGATCCTGACGGGACACTAGTTCCCGCCTATGTAGTAGTGGACACCACATCAGGAAGCTCTTCTTATGCTGACACCATAGTAATGAAGGCGGTTGAACTGATCCCATCCGGCCTTCGGCCCTAGGGGCCACACTTGATGATATCAAAGTAATAGTGGTACGTCGACTTGAGCCAGTTTATCCAAGCCCAGTGAAAAAAGAATGTCTGATGTATTTCCATTTCCATGGGGTGTACAACCCGATACCTTATGGTAGTAGAGGGCTCTGGGATCACCCAAACTTGATTTGTATAATCATACAAGGTGATATCCCAACATCGCATAGACATGATAAGGTGCTTCCCTCTCATTCTAGAAACAATAAATCATTTCCCGAAGTACATAGTCAGGGTCTCTAATTGGTTGATTAGGAAAATTTTGGCATCATTCATGTTTTTCCTGTAGGTTTCGGGCACAACATAAGTGTGTTGGTGGGTGTACCCAAATTGAATTTTTTTACTTTAACAACGATCAATATGAGATTAATCACAATAATAAAACACCAGATCATTTGAATAGAATAAAGAACGAATGAAAGGAATGGAGTCTTGAAACAATAGAGATGATCATCATATGTTGGTTATTATTAATGTTATTAAAATATGAGAATTACCATGATGGAATTCTATCTCTGTTGATGTTTCCACTCATGATCTGATGTGATTTGTCATTGCATCATAGAATACAAGTGTAGGATTCCTCTAGTAGTGATCCACACGTGATCCATGCATCTCTAGACATCGTCAAAGGGATCTCGAGGTGCTATAATATAAGATCCTTCACTTGTGATGTCTGCAATTGATTACCCTCAGAGCTGCATCGAATGAGCTCTCCTTGATCTAGTGGAGGTGGATCTCTATCATAAATTGAGACCATTATTAGTGTAAAAAGAATTATCTCTTGTCTTGATAGATTTTCAGATCCATTGTGTGAAACCACAAAAAATTATAGGCCAATGAGAATTATATAATTTGGATTTTAATTACCTAGAATAATAAAATTAATGAATTACCCGAAATCATTTATTCATTTCATTTAATTCTTAGTAAGACCCCATGTATAATAATAACATTTGACTATTATTATTACCCGACATGTGACTAGAAGATTACACGTAATATTATTTAATTAAAATAATAAAATTATTTTTCACAAAACCCTATAAAATTACACGTTGTGTACTATTTTTCCATTTTCATTATTTCCTCCACAACATTTATTAGACCTCAATTAATGACTATTTATTTATTAATTAAATATAATAAATTACACACTAATAAATATATTATTTCACCCACAATATATTCTCTCATATAACTTCTTTCAAAATAAATTTGATCAGTCATCCTTGAATAATTATTAAACCAAAATCTGGAATATTCTTTATTCCACTTGTTGAATTAATATTTAACTGAGATACTTGGACACAATTAGTGTGTGACCCTCTAAGCCTCTTTCTCAGTGGTTTTAGGTGAATCCTACCTATAGTTCATTTTTATGAACTAGAAAAAAACCTAGGAAAATGTAACACCCCAAGCTTCCACGGTACGCTTCTCACTGAATAATACAGTAGCGTGTGTTGAATGCATCTTTAAGTTCTAACACACACCAACTAATAAAACTAGCCGTTATGAATAATAATACCCCCTTTTTGAAATTTTATAAATTTTATCTTTCTAAATAGACTTAATTTTTGGATTCGGAATATCTAAATTAGCATAATGTGAAATTTTAGTACTATTCGGATAACTTTCATATTTTGATGAATAGTGAAAATTACTAAATTTTAATTAAAAACAACTTTTTTAATCGAAATAATTAATAGTGATAAATTATGAATTTGAGTGGTTTTAAAGTATATTAAAAATATATTTTTACAATTTTATACAATGTTGTTCATTCGAAATAATTTTACAGTTAAACTAGAGATAAACAAGTGTCAATCTTTTGATAGTTATTATCTCTTAAAAACACTCTTTTTGTTTTAACAACAGGAATTAATTTTAAATTAATTTCTGCCACTTCTTTATTTTGAATTTGGAAAAATGGATTCCATATTTGGAATCAGGATTTCTAAATTGTGTAAATAGGTAACTTTTATTTTTAGACATTTTGAATAATTACTTCGGTAAATATTTTATTTACCATGGTTAAAGGGTAACTCTGGTAAATAAGGGTAAACAATTAATATTATAATAATAATAAATTACCCTAAAAAGTTTCCTAACCTTATTGGTTGATACATGTCCATCCATAGGAATCATTGGGATTATTTTTGGACTCCATGGAGCCACTTGTAAGTGATAATGACACTTTATATTAATTAAGTTAAAATAAATACACAAATGACAAAAGCATATATCTTTTAGAAAAACAAGTTTTACATAGGCTTTTATATGTTGGATTTTCGACTATAAATATTCATTAGAAATATAAAACTAATTCCTACATAATGGTATTTTATTTATAATTTTTAGACATTTAATAATTAATATTATTTATGACACAATAGTGATGCAGTGTTTTCCTTATTAATGAATGAATCTAATAATTGGTATTATAAATGTTAAAATTAATATAATTTCAAACTTTTTATGACATAAATGAATTTTATTACATAATATGAAACTATAGTATTTATTAAATGATTTTTTTCTAATTAAAAAAGTTGTTAAGACTTTAACAAAAATCAATTATTGAATAGTGTCAAAATTGACATAAAAGAGATTTTAAAACAAATATTATATTATTAATTAATATTAAATTCCTAAAAATCTAAGGTTCACCTAAGAGAGTTATATAATGATATGTGTATCATTAATGGACCACTTGTGGGTATCTTGGAAGTTTATAGTAAGTTTATTAACTATATAATATAAAAATACAAAGTGACATGGTAAATGTCAGTCTAATTAACTAAGAGTTTAAATTAAAAGATAAGGTTAATATAATGACCAAAACCTGTATAAAATATATTGGTTGAGTGGTTTTAGACATATAGCCACCTTAACCTTTAAATAATCCACTTTTGAGCCATTATAAACTGAATATGAATTTATTATAAAATAATATTTCTAGCCTTTCCTAAAGAGCCCCTCACCCCTCTTATAAAAGGGCACTCCCCCTTCTCATTAATTCACACCTTCAAAGCCTTTTGGATCGGCCAACCCCTACCAAAACAATCTCTCAACTTACCTCAATTCAACCTATAGTTCTTAGTTTGATCAGAATGCCATCCTAAGGAGCCCTTTTGATCAAATCAAAAGGAAGAACCTGAAGAAGAGGCAATGTCTTCACCACCCTCTTTGAACTTCCTTTCTTCTTCAACTTATTCTTTCCTTGTTATTTACATTATAAAATAATAAATCCAGTATCTTCTATATACTGCGATGTTATTATAATTATGGAACAAACAAATTCATTATTCTATCCATCCCTTGAATGACATGTCACTATACGTGTGTGCGTACGACCTACCGTCTCCACATTGTGGTGTAATTGTTATTCAATATATTATTATTTAGATGTGTATAATAATGATTTTTAAATCATGTAAATAATAAATATAAAATGATAATGATTCCGTATATATGATATAACACCCAATTATATATTATTTTAATATGAAAATAATGATATTGTCGCTCGTGCGTACGTACGGATTACCGTCTCCACAAACACGATGAGATTCATTCCCCGTCATATCCATTGAAGAATAAATTTCATTTAACGATTAAAAATAATGTTTACATACATGATATAATTCTGGATATGAATAAGATATATCCCATCCATAACAAATATGGCTCTTATAACAAATATTATAAAGGAAAATGAATCTGTTCACACCCGAAATGACGATAATACAAAATTATTATTAACAAATCAATGTTAAAAGATCATATATGATATCATATTAATGTATATGATTCTTTTATAATTAAATAACAATTATTTCACCATTATACAGTAGTTTAACCTACCCTCGACCAAGGAAAAAGTACAATGTAAGGGGTTTCTTATCTCACTCTTAATTTCGTGAGAATTCCATTGTTCACCACTTATTTATTGCATGTGTTGTATGTGTACTGCCCATGATTGTATTCATTATGTAAATTAATTTAATTTATGGGTATTTACATCATCATTGTATGATCCTTCTTTCATGGGTGTTTGTTCGTAAGTTACCTAACTGACAAGGGAATTTGAAATTTCAATTTGCACTCATTCGGCTTTAGGCATACTTCATTGATTATTTTACTCCAAGATTATGTGTGTAATCACTATTCATTTGATTATGCCATAATTTCCACTCCCATTTCCATGGATATACTTCTTATACACATAATCACTCCATTGATTAATTCCCAAGTCATCAATTTGAACTTGATAAGAGTAATTCTAACTCAATCTCCATTTGTTGAGTTAAATATCCAATTCATTGGTGTTGTTTTTACAAGAATATGTGTGAATGTCATTTGATTGGTTTTCAATAAATATCCAGTCATATTGAGTGTATTTATATTTTTCATACATAATTATGTCGTTGATTTATCCTTAACCTAAGGATATGGTCATTATAATAGAATTCATCTCAATTTACATTCCATTGAGACTGCTTTGTTGTTATACACCAAATCACTTTTATATGGTGTATATAATGTACTTTGACATAGTATATCATGAATACCTTTATTCTCATGATATTATAATTTTTTCATTACCTCAATTATTTGTATTCAAGTGTCTTTATTTTGGTTATGAACTCTAACTAAATTATCATTTTAAATGTTTTAAAGATTTATTATTCTAAATCTTTCTCATTATTGTCCATGTTTTAAAAATGTTTTTAAGGATTTATATATATGGACATTAATGTTTTAAAATTAAAATTCCTTTTAAAAGTTTCAAAGTGGTATGGGACACATTGATTCAAAAAAATACATGTTAAATGGCTTCATGACAAATAGTGTTAATTTTAAATGTTTTCAAGAAAAAGGGGGATATTTCTCTCAATAGTTGTTGATTATTTTAATCTATGTAAATATCCTTCATTATTCTCAATTTAGGTTAATCTGATACAATACAATCATCCATATTGTATCGAATGAGTTATATTTTACTGTGGATGTGCTATTTTTATACCATTCATGGTTTGTGGTTAAAAGTATTGACATTCTGTATGCTAGTTTTAATACGAATGTTTATGTTATGTTTCAAACTTTTCATATGGGGAATGCATTGGACTAAGTATGTGACGGGTGGAGCCCGCTATTGCTCCTTGATGCATTAGTAGGTCTAATGAGACAAACTAGTTTCTTGGCATGAGGCTTTGACAAAATCTTATTTTTAGTCTCGGCACGAGGCCTTGGATACGTGGTTATGATAGTCTGGAATTATGCATTCCATCATTATGAAAGTTGTTATTGATATTTCATGTGATTATTCGACTATTAAAATATCCATGTGAATAAGTAAATGGAATTATTTTATTTTATCATTTCCATATTATGCTGAAGTTCATGTTTAAAAGGCTTTTGTTTTAGTTATACATTGCCTTAAGTGTTTATGATTATCTGTGAAAGGTTCTGCTATATTTTTATCCTTTCTGAGCATCTGAGCTCACCCCTTTTAATGTTTTATTTATCCCAGGATGTGAAGAAGTAATTTATGAATGACCTGCGGGATAGTATGATTGGATATGAAGACAATGTGATGTTGTAGTTTATTTACCTTATGATGTAATGTAAGACTTATGAATATATCTAGTGTTTCCATGACAACTATTCTAGTCGGTATTTTGAGACTTGATCCTTTGTGATCATGCTAATGTTATGTAATAATGCAACGACTCTAGGTAACTGGGGTCGGGGCGTTACAGTTGGTATCAGAGGAAGTTGAGTACAAACCTTGGGAGCTAGATTTAGATAAACTCTGATTAGAGCACATAGCCCTAAGATAGAATTTGAGGATTAGTATAGAAGAACTTCATAGAATTTTGGTATTGTAGAGATTTTGTGAGTTTTTCGAGCAATACATCCCTGTCTGGATACGAGCAGGTAGAGGCGGCTCTGGAACAGATGTGCCAAGGGGTAAAACCTGAAAACACCGCTTTGAGCTAGACTCGAACGGGAACTGGTACACGATAACGGGCCGTGCTGCACTCTTGGTTATGATACTCCTGGGGGATATGATTAGGATAATTTACATTTTTTTACAAACTAATTTGAAGTATTATATATAAGATGAGAGTAAATGTCCTTGGTTAATCATAATGTGTTTCAAATTGAGAATATGGTGACATGATATTCTCTAAATGATTTTATGACTACTATTACTCACAAATGCTTTCTAGTTTTAGTCAATGGATGGATTCCAAGGAAGTCATAGTGACTTTGAGAATTATTTACAAGGTGGGAAAGGTGGTGGAAATGAGCAACAAAATTGAATGTTGATAGGCGTAAAAGATATCGTCTTCATGTCAAATCAATTTTCCAAAAATATGATCAACAATACATATATTAACCAATTACTGGACTCAACAAAGAAGAGAAAGGTCATGAATTATAAGATCTCCTGAAGTGGAGACCATGGGGAAAGGAATCCTCAATTTCCATCATGTTTGAAATGTGGAAGGAGAACCCCAAGAAAGTTTCTCAATGGGAAAAGAAATGATTTACGTGTAGGAAGGAAGGACATAAAGTGAAGAATTACTGAATAAAAATGAAGAGTATTATAGAAGAAGATAAAAATAGTCCCAAGAATCAATTTACAGTCATTTTCCATAAATGTTGGGGGCCAGGACATTACCCGAGTGAATGCCCTATTCTATAGGATATTTTCTTGGTCAAAGAAGAAGCTATGTGGAAATAAATGGTTAGAGAAATGTTCTAAAAGTATTAGTGTCCTTGTTGATGGGTTTACTTTGGAATAATTTTCTCTTTTATTTGTAACCCTGTATTTTTCCATGTGAGAATGATATTTAAAGAAAAATTATCTTTTCTTTTGTGTATATAGTTATAAATAACTAATTGGTTTTATATCATCATTGGGTTTGAGGAAATTACAAGTTATTATAATTTGGGATGAAAATGAAAGGTATGAGATAACATTGGTGGTTAAATTATGTTATGGTTATTTTTAGGAATTCAACTAATTTTGGTAATGTTATAAATTATAGTTTTTGAAAAGGGACAACACACGGACCGTGTGACAACCCGTCGTGTCGGGCAATGCTGTGGGAATCGAACCCACAACCAATGTGCAATTGGGATTTATATTCTACCACTGGACTACGTGAAGTCCCTAGTTTGTGTGACTATTATTTTTAGTTAAATTATTTTATTGATAAATAATAATTTCATTTGGGATCTTATGTCTTATCAAATGAATACCATTAGTATAGGAAAATGATTTTGTGATTAAGTGATAAATGTTATTTTGGAAGATGTTCGCATTGTTGGGAACACTATACACCCATGGAAAATAGAATACTATGGGATTTCATTTGAGGGGTAATGGGGGAATTTTTATCAATGTGTTTATTGTGGAGTTATAGTGATTTGGGTTATTTATGGAAATGATTAACCTATAATAGAGAATAGGTGATTAGGTTAATTACTTTTAAGTATGTGACTTTAAGAGTAGTAGATGTCACTTGGAGATACCATTTAATGTGGAAGACTACATAGCCAAATTCTTCTAAGTTTTGAGTTTCAATTGGATTTTATTGAAGGATTTTAAGGATAATTCTATATTGAAATCTATTTATTTAACTTTGGGGTATTGTTGGTTTAATTTTAGAAATTAAGATTAGTGTTTCTTTCTCTAATGGAATATCCTTTTGGGGGATCATCAAATCTTGTACTAACCATTTTGGTGTTGATTATTCTCTAAAGAAAAGGTAAATATATAGTTTAACCTTTGTGGATCATGTTATTCTCTAGATGTTCATTCTAGCTCTTCTAGTGTGACCAATTATTCTGGAATACTCATCGTTTAAAAATGAGTTAGTAGTAGAAATTTATTAAAGAATGAAAATTTACTTAAAAAGTAAGTATATCTCTTTATGTTCATAGTCTATCTCATAAATTAATTCATCATCTTTTTGTAATGTAACTTAAAAGAAAAAAAATATAAAAATGTTGTCTTTTTACTTTTCCTACTGGGAAACTAATGACCGTTTGTCCCATCATAAGTATATGGTTTTCTTATTGTTAACATTCTTCTGATAATGTTTTTTATTCATCTCCATTAGAACATGACACTTATTTTATCATCTATATCCATTTTTTTATCAATGTAATCCTAGTATTGGTTATCTCGGGTGACCATTGTACTTCTTTTTCATTCATTTAAAGTGATAGTTTTATTGACTCTTTTTCCGATGTGGGAATTTCCATTATATTACCATGCCCAATTTTAAAAATTTCAAGGATGAAATTTATTAAAGTAGGGGAGAATGTAACACCCCAAGCTACCACAGTACACTTGTCACTGAATAATACAGTAGCGTGTGTTGTACGCATCTTCAAGTTCAAACACACACCAACTAATAAAACTAGCTGTTATGAATAATAATACCCACTTTTTGAAATTTTATTCATTTTATCTTTTGAAATGGACTTCATTTTTAGATTCGGAATATTGAAATTAGCATAGGGTGAAATTTTGGTATATTCGGATAACTTTCATATTTTGACGAATAGTGAAAATTACTAAATTTTAATTAAAAACAAATTTTTTAATCGAAATAATTAATAGGGATAAATTATGAATTTGAGTGGTTTTAAAGTATATTTAGAATATATTTTTACCATTTAATACAATATTGGCCATTGGACAAAATTTCACATTTAAACCAGACATAAACAAGTGTCAATCTTTTGATAGTTATTATCTCTTAAGAAACGCTTTTTGTTTTAACAATGGGAATTAATTTTAAATTAATTTCTGCCACTTTTGTGTTTTGAATTTGGAAAAGTGGATTCCATATTTGGAATTAGGATTTCTAAATTGTGTAAATAGGTAACTTTTATTTTTAGACATTTTGAATAATTACTTCGGTAAATATTTTATTTACCATGGTTAAAAGGTATATCCGGTAAATAAGGGTAAAACATAATAATATTATAATTATAATAAATTACCCTAAAAAGTGTCCTAACCTTATTGGTTGATACATGTCCGACCATTGGCATATTTGGGTCTATTTTTGGACCCCATGGAGTCACTTGTAAGTGATAATGACACTTTATATTAATTAAGTTAAAATAAATACAAAAATGACAAAAGCATATATCTTTTAGAAAATTTTTTTACATAGGGTTATATATGGTGAATTTTCTACTATAAAAATTCAGTAGAAAGATAAAATGATTTCCTACATAATGGTATTTTATTTATAATTTTTAGACATTTAATAATTTATATTATTTATGACACAATAATAATGAAGTAGTTTCCTTATTAATGAAATAATCAAATAATTGGTATTATAAATGTTAAACTTAATATAATTTTAATGTTTTGATGACATCTATGTTTTTTATTGCTTAATATGACATTATAGGTTTTCTTAAATGAATTTGGTTCTAATTAATATAGTTGTTAAGACTTTAACAAAAATCAATTATTGAATAGTGTCAAAATTGACATAAAAGAGTTTTTAAAAAAATATATTATATTATTAATTCATATTAAATTACTAAAAATCTAATGTTCAGCCAAGATATGTATATAATGATAGGTTTATCATTAAGGGATGACTTGGGGTCTCTTGGATGTTTATGGTAATTTTATTAACTTTATAATATAAAAATACAAAGTGACATGGTAAATGTCAATATAATTAACTAAGAGTTTAAACTAAAAGATAAGGTTAATATAATGATCAAAACGTGTCTAAAATCTATTGGTTTAGTGGTATTTGACCAATACCCACCTTAACCTTTAAATAATACACTTTTGAGCCATTATATACCGAATATGAATTTATTATAAAATAATATTTCTAGCTTTTCCAAAAGTGCCCCTCACCCCTCTTATAAAAGGGCACTTCCCTTCTCATTAAATCACACCTTCAAAGCCTTTCCTTAGTTTGATCAGAATTGTAACGCCCCGACCCCAGTTACCTAGAGTTGGTGCCTTATTACATAACATTGGCATGATCATAAGAAAAATCAAATCTCGAAATACCGATTGGTTTAGTAGCCTTGGAAACACTAGATATATTCATAATGTTTTACATTACATCATAAATTGAAAAAATACTACAAAAACATATTTTCTCCATAGTCCACACTATTATCCCCTCATAATATCTCTTCAGGTCATTCATAATTTACTTATTCACATCCTGGGGAAAATAAAACATAGAAAAGGGGTGAGCTCAAATGCCCCGTAAGGATAACAATATAGCGGAAACATTCATAAATAAGAATAAAAATTTAAGGTAGTGTATAACTAAAACAAAATCCTTTTAAACTTGAACTTCAACATAGTATGGAAAAAATAAAATGAAATAATGCCATTTACTTATTCACATGGATATTCTACTAATAGAATAATCACATGCAATATCAATAACCACTTTCATAATGATGGAATGCATAATGCCAGACTATCATAACCAGATAGCCAAGGCCTCGTGCCAAGACTAGAAATAAGATTTTGTCAAGGCCTTCTTCCAAGACACTAGTTTGTCTCATAAGACCTACCGATGCAATTTTTTTTGAAGATATTTACGTTTAAGATTTCTCAAATATACTCCAGTGTTTTTCTGAAAGCATTATGAAAGCTTATGAAAACAAAATAACTAATTCTGAGACTTCTTGACTAATTACAGGCCATGATGGGTCCTCTCCCAATCCCTTCCTGTCTACCACACTCGAGAGTCGGGTTTTCGGAAAAAAATTTAATCTTGTGTTAAATACGTATACATTTGCACTGGATTTTCATGTATTTGAGAGAAATATATCTTTTTTGAAATCACATAATTATAAAATAAAAAATTTACTTTGAAAATATTCTTATAAGATTTTAAGGGAAGCTTCAACGATTTTATTATGGTCGAAAATAGCCGCACCCTCCGTATAAGTTAAAAAAACATTCTTCCCTTAATTCTGTCGAAAAGGTTAAAAAGGACGTTGTTTGGAAAATGACAGAAATATTCCTTTATAAACCACTTATAAAAGTCAACAAGGGTATAAATGACTTTAACCCATATTATAGTAAATAGTAAAAAAATGTTTTGAAATACATTTTTCAGAAACATGGATGTGGATGATAAAGAAATCCCAGTAGATTATTACGTATAAACAACCTCGGATAATGAAGAGATTGTGAAATAAACCCTTACCTTGTACTATTACTTGGTTGGGGGTAGGTTAACCTCCTTTATAATGGTGAAATAATTTTTATTAAGTTATAAAAGAATCATATACATTAATATGATATCATCTATGATATTTTAACATTGATTTGTTAATAATATCTGAGTATTATCGTTGTTTCGGGTGTTAACTTACTCATTTTCTTTTATATGTTTTGTTACATAAGCCATGTTTGTAATGGATAGGTTGTATCTTATTCATATCCATAATGATATCAAGACCTTAAACATTATTTTTAAATCATAAAATGATAATTATACATGAATGGATACGATGGAGAATGAATCTCATCGCGTTCGTGGAGACGGTAGTCCGTACGTACGCACGAGCGACAATATCATTCTTTTGATATTAACATAATATATAATTGGATAGTATATCATATATAAAGAATTATTATCATGTTATATTTATTATTTACATGAATTATAAATCATTATTATACCCATCCAAATAATAATTTATTGAATAACAATTACACCACGATGTGGAGACGGTAAGCCGTACGTACGCACGTATGGTGACATGTTATTCAAACGATTGATAGAATACTGAATATGGTTGTACCATATTTATAATAACATCACAGTATATATAAGTTATTGGAGTTATTATTTTAGAATGGTAATAACAATGAAGGAAGAAGTGGATGAAGAAATGATCTTGGAAAAGGGTGGTGAAATCATTACCTCTTCTTCGAGTTCTTCCTTTTGATTAGATCCAAAGGGCTCTTAGGTTGGCTTTCTGACTTAAGAAAGGAGTCTAGGATGAATTGAGGGAATTTGAGAGAGTATTTGGGAAGAGTTTGGCCGAACCGAAAGGCATTTATGGTGTGAGTTAATGAGAAGGGAGAGTGCCCTTTTATAAGAGGGGTGAGGGGCACCTTTGGAAAAGCTAGAAATATTATTTTATAATAAAATCATATTCAGTTTATAATGGCTCCAAAGTGTATTACTTAAAGTTTAAGGTGGGTATGGGTCGCAAACCACTCATCCAATAGAATTTAGACAGGTTTGGGTCATTATATTAACCTTATCTTTTAGTTTTAACTCTTAGTTAATTAGTTTGACATTTACCATGTTACTTTGTATTTTTATATTATATAGTTAATAAACTCACTATATACAACCAAGAGACCCCCCAAGTGGTCCATTTATGATACAATTATCATGATATAAGTCTCTTGGCCGAACTTTAGATTTTTAGGAATTTAATATCAATTAATAATATAATATTTGTTTTAAAAACTCTTTTATGTCAATCTTGACACTATTCAATAATTGATTTTTTTTGAAAATCATAACAGAATTATTACTTAGAAAAAAGTTAATTAAGTCAATACTAACATGTCATATTAACCTAGAAAATTATTTTAATTCATAAAATGTCTCCAATTATATTTATTTGGGTATTTATAGTATCAATTATTTTAATTTTTCACTATTATCGTAATTACTGCATCATCATTATGTCATAAATAAATAAAATTATTTAATGTCTAAAAATTATAAATAAAATATAATTGTATAAGAAATATTATTATCTTTATAATTAATATTTGCAATCGAATTTATCTTATGTATAACCCTATATTAATTTTTTTTAGTAAACAAAGATTGATTTTAACTCTTTTAACTCTTCTTTGAATTAAATAAAAATAAATGTCCTAATCTAATCCAAGTGGACCTAAATGATAATATTTTATTCATAAGGTTGTTTTTGGTCGAGATACACCTGTCCAATAGAATTAGGACATGGTTAGGGTAATATTAATATCATTTTTACCCTTAATTACCCTATTTACTTTTAACCGTGGTAAATAAAAGTAAAAAGTTACTATTCACCAACAATTATTTTCATCTCATTGAACCACATTTTATTACTTGATATTAACCTTGTCTCTCAGATTTTTTAAATTTCATTCACAGAAGCGCTAAAATTAAGTTTTATGAAAAATTCAGTTTTTTAACTACCACTTAGTGGTTTCACTATTCATCAAAAATTGATGTTTTTCAGAACAATGCCAAAATTTCACCCTAAGATATAATTGATATTCCGAATTCAAAAATGATGTCTATTTTACAAAATTCCAAACATATATGTTTCATTAATTAATTTTATAATTAATTACTGCGGTTACGACAAATAACGTGTTTTTAAGAAACAATATATATCAAAAGATTGATAATTGTTTATGTCCAATTTCAAAGTGAAATTAATTCTAATGAACACCATTGGATAAAATGGTAAAAATATATTCTAATTATACTTTAAAACCACTAAATAATATAAATTATCACTATAAATTATTTTTATTTAAAAAGTTGTTTTGAAGTATTTTTCACTATTCATAAAAATTGGAAGTTCTCAGAAAAGTACCAAAAATTCAACTTAGGATAATTTCAATATTCTGAATCCAAAAATGAGGTCCATTTTTAGAGATAAAATTTCTATAATTTTAAAAAGTAGGTATTACTATTCATAACGGCTACTTTGATTGGTCGTGGAGTGTGTTAGAACTCGAAGTTGCATACAACACACGCTACTGTATTATTCAAAGAGAAGCGTACCATGGAAGCTCGGGGTGTTACATTCTCCCCTTCTTCAATAAATTAAGTCCTCGCAATTTGATATTATTCTTTGAAAATAAAAGTTGAAAATAGAAAATATATTTGTGGAAAAACCCACATCGGAAATTTGGTTAATAAAATTTAGTCTTAACAAGATGAAAAGAGAAATGAAAGGGTCACCACAAAATTATGATCTCGATTAGGAGGACATTGGTGGAAATTATAGACATATAATTGGAGGAAGAATGTAAATATTTATAGGTAGTGATTGTGTTCATCAATCACAAACAAGTTTAAAATTGAGGTACTTAAATTCATCAATCTATGATGATTTAAAATACCATCGGTTAAACAAAACATAAGGTATTAGGATAACAAATTTTTGACGTTTCAAAATATCTTAGTTGAAATCACACATCGAAAAATGAATTAATGTAGCCTCTATTTAAAATAAAGAGTGGAAAGTATGCATATTACCAAAAATAACACATATTAGGGTTCCATATAGGAAAATATGGATATGGAAGAGAAATCTAACCATCAATTATCTGATGGAGAGTGGTAGAGAACATGGCTATGAAAAGGCCAACATTCCCAAAGCCATAAATTAGTTATGATCTAAGGTACCATCTAGGACAACATTTTTGTTCTAAGTTCATTTTTTTAATGTTGAGGAATTTATTTATGAGATTGGATAAGATCATAAGGAGATATACTTACTTTATAATTAGAGTTTTATCCATTTATAAATCTCTACCACAAACTCATCTTTCACCCCAAAACAAAATACAACTCAAAAAATACTCTATTTATCCTAATTGAATAGGGTTCCAAATATAATGAATTTATAATTCACACATCAGACCCTTTATGTAAAGAAACTACATTATACCATCCAGGAACTTCATGTAGCACAATGGTAGTTGATAAATCCCAATTGCACTATAGTTGTGGGTTCGATTCCCGCAGCTTTGTCCGACATGACGGGTCGTCATATGGTCTGTGTGTTGTCCTTTTATAAAAATCCAAAAAAGAACCTTTCAAACTTAATCCATTCCAACCATTAGACTTATCCAAAATACTATTATCCAAACTCACAGTCCAAAATTTACAAGGAAGTTAAACATAATGAGGATCCTTTTTTCCAGGTAATAACATGTGAACGCCTTCCTCATATATTCTTTTACAACACCAAAACATCCTGAATTACCAAAATCAACCATCTCTTATTCCAAAATCACTACCTCAATATTAGGGACATATTAAGTTTTATCTTTCCTTCAACCACGTAATTTCCAAAAATTCTAACTCGTTGTAGAGTCACTTTTCATAGTACCATAAAATCTCAAATCCTTAATTAAATAGTACTGCAGTTCAATCATTATTTATTTCCAGAATATCATTGATACAACACTTAAATGAAATAATTATAAAATAACAACATAAGAACACTAGTCATTCCTCTTCATCTGTGGTAGTATCATAACATGATTATTATCTAATAGCATCATTTGCGGCATAGTCTAATGACTGGGACATTGGTTCGTGTAGTGTCCAATCTCCTTGCAAATGAATCATTGTAAATTTAAAACCATTTCCCTACCCTTGCAGTCACGCACATTGTGCCCTTTTCCTCCACACTTATAACAAACTCCCATACCTTTCAGGCAAGTTCCAGAGAATTTCTTCCCACAGTTATCACATATGGGAAAATTATTCTTTTCCCCCATCCATTTATCCATCTTTCTCTCTTCTATCCTTTTCTTCTCTTGCTTCCCTTCAAAGCCATATGACTCCGAGATTTCTTTACTCATCTTATCAACACATGATACTATTTGTTCATATGATGATAATACGTGGGAAACTATTTCCCTTCTAAATTCTAGCTTAGGACCACGAAAGATATGATCCTTCTTACTCTTTGGATCATACGTATCACGGGAGTTCACATTCCTTCTACTGGGCGCCATTTCTAGACAATAGCATAAACTATTTCAGTTTATGAATTGCAATGAATAATTACAAAAATTTTAAAATACCAAAAAAAATTGAACTATTTATGGATATAATTCATAATCATAAAAAAAATTTCTTTGAGGAAGTATATACTCATAAGCCCATCATAATGATTTATAAAGAAAATGAGAGTTATCCTAAGCATATCCCCCGGGAGTGTCGTAACCAAGAATACAGCAAGGCCCGTTGTCGTGCACCATTTCCCGTTCGAGTCTAGCTTAAAGCGGTGTTTTTGGGTTTTACCCCTAGGTACATCTGTGCCAGAGCCGCCTCTACCTGCTCGTATCCAAACATGGATGTATTGCTCAGAAAACTCCCAAAATCGCTACAATACCAAAATTATAGGAAGTTCTTCTATACTAATCCTCAAAGTCCATATTAGGTGTATGTTCTCTAATCAGAGTTTATCTAAATCTAGCTTCCAAGGTTTGTACTAAACTTCCTCTGATACCAACTGTAACGCCCCGACCCTAGTTACCTAGAGTCGGTGCACTATTACATAACATTAGCATGATCACAAGAAAAATCAAATCTCAAAAGACCGATTGGTTTAATAGCCTTGGAAACACTAGATATATTCATAAAGTTTTACATTACATCATAAAGTGAAAAAATACTACTAAAACATATTGTATCCATAGTCCACACTATTATCCCCTCATAATATCCCTGTAGGTCATTCATAATTTACTTCTTCACATCCTGGGAAAATTAAAACATAGAAAAGGGGTGAGCTCAAATTCCCAGTAAGGATAACAATATAGCAGAAACTTTCATAAATAAGAATAAACATTTAAGGCTATGTATAACTAAAATAAAAGACTTTTAAACTTGAACTTCAACATAGTATGGAAAAAATAAAATGAAATAATGCCATTTACTTATTCACATTGATATTCTACTAATCGAATAATCACATGAATTATCAATAACCACTTTCATAATGATGGAATGAATAATGTCAGGCTATCATAAACACATCGCCAAGGCCTCGTGCCAAGAATACAAATAAGATTTTTTCAAGGCCTTGTGCCAAGACACTAGTTTGTCTCAAGAGACCTACCGATGCAATTTTTTTGAAGATACTTATGTTTAAAATTTCTCAAATATACTCCAGTGTTTTTTGGAAAACATTATGCAATCTTATGAAAACAAAATAACTAATTATGAGACTGCTTGACTAATTATAGGCCATGATGGGTCCTCGCCCAATCCATTCCTGTCTACCACACTCGAGAGTCAGGTTTTCTAAATGCATTTTTAAGCTTGTGTTAAATACGTATACATTTTCACTGGATTTTCATGTATTTGAGAGAAATATCTCTTTTTTGAAATCACATAATTATAAAATAAAACATTTACTTTGAAAATATTCTTATAAGCTTGTAAGGGAAGATTCAACGATTTTATAATGGGGGAAAATAGCGGCACTCACCGTATAAGTTAAAAAAACATTCTTACCTTAATTCTGTCGAAAAGGTTAATAAGGACCTTGTTTGGAAAATGTCGGAAATATTTCTTTATAAACCACTTATAAAAGTCAAAAAGGGTATAAATGACTTTAACCCATATTCTAATAAATAGTAAAAAAATGTTTTGAAATACATTTTTATGAAACATGGGTGTGGATGATAATGAAATCCCAATAGATTATTACGTATAAACAACCTCGGATAATAAAGAGATTGCCAAATAAACCCTTACTTTGTACTTTTCCTTGGTTGGGGGTAGTCTAGCCTCCTGTATAATGGTGAAATAATTGTTATTAAATTATACAAGAATCATATACATTAATATGATATCATATATGATCTTTTAACAATGATTTGTTAATAATATCTCTGTATTATTGTACAATAATAGCTTCCAATCGAGTATTTAGATGGATTTTTATGAACATCTGTATGGAAAATGATGTATAACTCCAACCTGTTGGGATGATGTTGGAGAAATAAAGCTACATCGACCCGATCTTGTGCAAGATGTGATAGAGAAGGTTCAATTAATCCAGAAACACATCAAAGATACTCAGAGATAACAAAAGAGCTGTGCTGACAACCGTCGAAGGGACTTGGAGTTCAATGTTGGAGATAAAGTCTTCTTTCGAATAACACCATGGAAGAGAGTCATGCGATTTGGGAAGAAAGGGAAGCTAAGACCAAGGAACATTATCCCATTTGATGTCCTTGACCATATAGGAGCTGTGTCCTATCGACTTGAACTTCCAAGAAATATGGCACAGGTTCATGATGTTTTTCACTTATCACTCCTGAGGAAGTACATACCTAATCCCACACATGTACAAAACATAGAGGTTGTACAGCTGGAAGATGATATCTCTTATGATGAGGAGCCAATAGAGATTCTGGACTAGGGAGATAAGGTTTTACGCAACAAGAAAACCCACCTTGTCAATGTCTTGTGGAGGAAACATTTGTTTGAAGATGCTACCTGGGAACCGGAAGAGGTGATGAAGGATAAGTACCCTCACATTTTTGTTTAATGTGAAATTTCAAGGACGAAATTTCATAAGGAGAGAAGAATATAACGAACCAATGTTATTCAATGGAAATTACCTTATTATATTTATGTCATAAAATAAAATGAAAACACAACATAAAGAACTACTAAGTGCTAATTCAAATTTAAACATAATTTTCTCACTTCTGTGTTTGGAATTTCGAAAATCTGACATACACGATTGTGTTCAATATGATTTTAGGGGTCCAAAAAGAAAAACATAATTGTTTTTGAATAGTAACCTACCCATAGGATTAGTAACCTACCCTTATGAATAGTATTACAACCCTTATGAATAGTAAATCATCCAAAAAAAGAGTTACCTTACACCGACATAATTTAATAATATTTAGGCATCTTAGAAAGTAAAAATTTGACCATAGTAAACGTTTTGATATTTTTCTAAGTCATAAATAATTATTTATAATTAATTAATTAATTTAAAAGAAAATAAATTTTATTAAAATGTCTTCATAAATTAACAAATCTATTTATTCTTGTTTTTTGATTATTTTATATGACCCTACATAAATTTTGAAAGCATTGAAATATCAGTTTTTATTTTAAAAATAATATTTTTCATATAAATAATGATTTTAATTAAATATTAAATTAATAAAATTTAGAATTTTTTTTTGAAAAATGGAGTTCATTTTTTGATTATAATCTTCGAAAATGTGTTGGGATAATTTTTTTGGGATTTTTATTAAATACATGAATTTTTATGAATAGTGGAATACCATAATTTAAAAAATAAGCTAAATATGTTAATTATAGAGTCATGTATGATTTTCTACTGATGTAAGACAAATTGGTTCGGTATTAAATTATAAAATTCCAATTATTGGTCATGGAAGACTCCATATTCTTTGTCTTTTGGAAAAATAATAAATTATTGAATTTTATATTGAGAAAACCACTCTCCCCTCCACATTAAAAACAACCCTTCACACCGTCATTTCCTCAAACCACTCAAGCTTTAATCACTATCTAGACTCTACCCAAGAATCATATCTATCCCACCCTCACATCCAAAATATTTTGGTCGTATCAAAATACCATGCATATGGCCCTTAAGTAGGATCTCAAGAGGAGGTTTCCAGAGGTAATCTCTCTCATTATTTTCTATTAAATTTCATTCAATTTCATGTTCATTTCTTATTCACTCTACACCTATATATGTCCAAATTGTTTGGAAACTCTAGTACCATACATATAATATAATTTTAAGATACTACAGGGATATTATACCATCCAACCCCCTTAACCTCTTCCATTTATTTTATAAAAGAAAACATTGTTTGTGAGGTGTTAATCTATCACCTTCGAGAACGACATGTTTTCTTTTTTTCATTTCATCCTTCACATCATGTCATGAAATCATATTTATTGTTAAAAAAATATATTATGTGTATAATTTTCTATTTAATGTTTTGTATCTAACTAATGTATATATTACTAAATGATTAATAAAAACGAGTTCGATGTGATCAAAAAAACAATCCAAATTAACTCAAACAATCATAATTAAATTCTTATCTAATGATTTATGCCCATGGAATATGATGCAATTAATTATAAGAACATTTTAACTACTTCATTATCATTAATAATAGTGAAATATCAGTTTTTGATGTTTACCCATGCTCTACCCGAACATCAAATTATAAATACAACTAAACAGCTCAAGAAAACAGTAAAAACAAACATTCCCGAACAATGTTTTTAATCTATATAACTCATAAAAAGGACATTAAAATAACATAATGAAACCAAAATTAAGCATATTTATCTATAAAAGGGTCTGGAGTTTCTATTTAATTAATATAATGTCATTATACCAAACATTAATGTGAGGGAAGCATTTAGATGTAATGGAAGGGGAAAATTTCGAACCCAATCTTCCTTCATCGGGTTATCCCACATTCACTCCAAATTTGGTATAGTAACTCATTAAAAATAATTTTTTCGTCATTATATTACCTTTTCTGGGATATACACGTTTGAAACTGAATTTTATGTCAAACAAAATGTTTTACAAAATAACTCTTCTTTTAAGAACTCACCTTTTACATCTCATTCAAAGTTGATGATTCTTGTTTAAAGAATGTTATTCCCTCATTCTTTTGGGAACCCAATGTTTATAAATGTGTTCATATTGGATGAAACCAATTACATTACATGGGTTAGTTATGTTCATTATTGATATATATTCTATGTGGAATGTAGGATAATTATAATGTTATGATGTGACTGGTGCACCCAAAATTTTATAGCGCAAAATGAATGTTTGAATGTGATGGGTGCACAATGAAATATACCACGCTCCAATGCATTGGGTAAATTGATGAAACTCATGTGTAAATGTGGAATGATTTTAACAATATTATATCATTGTTCACAAGTATGTGAGGTAGTTTACCACAATGACATGATGTTTCATTTTTATGTATTTCCACATTTCATGTCTTATATTTATGCTACCTCTCATGTTCATGATCATTTTCCTATGTTATTACTATGCTCACCCCATGCTATATTGTTATTATCTTTCCCTTTACTGGGATTCTAGATCACCCCTTTTGATATATATCCTCACGTGACTACATATACTAGTGAGAGGTCAAGTTCCAGTAAGAAGCTAGAGAAGATGAAATTCAATAAATGTTTATGCTCTATGTAGTAATTGTTATGTACGGTCCTAGTTTTCCCAAGACAATAAACTATTGGACACTCTATGTGTAATACTATTATATTATTTCATATTAAAAAGATGTAATAGTAATGTAAGAAATAAGTTGGGTCTCTATAGTCAGTATCTAATAATATTACATCACATTCAAAATTTACATAATACATTTGGGTTCCCACTATTGACAAGAACAAAAAATAATGGTGTTTAAAAAAACAATCATTATTGACAAAAAAAATTCCCTACCTTATAAAAAATATAAGAATTTGACACATATATAAACATGTACATAGGATTATCACTAATGTTCTTTCATACTAGTTTATAATGGTAAATAATCCTTTCTCTAATAGCAACTGTATCAACCAACTCATTTCCTTGATAAATAAAACATCTTATTACATTAATATTTAATAAAAAATAGGCCTATCTAATCTATAATCATATATGATAATTATATTAGTAAACATGAATACCTAAAAATTGTTTCTTGAGATATATTTATTGTCTCCCATTATGTTTATCATAAAATTTCCCATTATTAGACATACCATACATAAAAAAATTCATCAAAACAGGATGAATGTAATCATAACAAATGGTGTGATCAGATTCTCAATTAACATAACAAAGAGTGATATTAATGATAATATAAATCTAAAATGAGAATAATTGTATGAGAAAATAATATTAATATGTGAAAACTATTCCCTGAATGTCAGTTACCATAATTATTGTTCAAGGATTAATTGTTGGAAATTTATAATAACTGAATCGTAATTCAATCAATGAACATAATCCCTAATAAAATAAAATGTAGATTTGAAATAATATTTTAAATTTTATATATTCATAAAACGTAAATTTCTTAGTCAAAAATCACTACCAATACAATCATTTTGGATTTGGTTCAATTTCTATTCCATTATATCCTTAGAAAATTTTCACTGCCAATACTATTAAATAGACATATACACATAAAAACTGGGTTTACAACCTTTTATAAATTTTATTATCTTATTATATATCCATAATTTTTCAATTAATTAGAGGGATGTATAATTTTGATCCCAATTATTCACAATATAATAATCTATTAATATTTAGGACTTAAGATCATTAAACAATGATCATAAATTATATCTGATACGAATGTAAGTTGTTTTATAAAAAATCCAACATTTCATCAAAGCACATCCTATAGAAAATAAATACATTTCATAGAAATATAATAATGATAATAAAAAAATTCATAGTATCAATAAAGATGATATTTTTTGATCATATCACATCATAGAATAATTAACAACAATAAATGTAATCATAAATTTATAATTTCATTAAAATAACTCTGAAATATTTCAGAAGGAAATAAAAAATTTAATTTTGAAAGGAATTATTATAAATTAAAAAAAATCTCATATATAAAGAAATATATACCATTTAAATTAAATGTTTTTTATGTTAGATGCTGCAATTAAATGATAATTATTAATGATGGTAAACTTAATTTATGCAATGTTTTTTTAAAAATAATGATTATCTTCACATTCTAATAAAAGTACCACATTCCAAAAAAAAATCATATTTAATCCAATTTTTAAATCATTATAATGGGAGAAACTAAAATATAAAATCATGTGATTATATTAAAAATATATTTAAGTCATATATATAAAACATGTTCTTGGAAGATGAAATATGATTCATCTAAAAAGGGAAATACAATAGTTTTCCTTACAAATGCTATTTTAGTATCTTTAGTATAATAATGATGAAAAATGAAAGGAAAAAAATTAAATTTGTAGACAAACAGTGGATATTAAAATTAATGATTACCATGATATTTATAACATGAAATTTCCTCAAAATAAACATAATCATAAACAATATCAATAAATAATGAGATTATAACATAAATATCAATCGTCATGTATGACCTACTTCGAAAGCACTCTAACAAACCATATGGTAAATGAGATTTTATTATAATTATTTACTAAAATAATTAAATTAATTATAAAATCATATATCATCCATGTATAATATTTTTACACCCATTGATTAATAATTCTATATTAAAATCAATATTTTTTTTCTAACTGTTACATTTTTTCATGGATCTTTTTTTTACAAAAGTTCTAGTCATTGTACATTGATCTTGGTTCCATAAGATCTATTATATTAATTATTATATGGATATATATATATATTATATATATATATTTATAGTAATTTATAAAATGTTAAGATAGAAAAATGACTTACATTGTTCATAGAGACTGTTGGATGTATGTATGCATGAACACTATTTCCATTTTTCAAAGGATAAAACAAAATAATGGTAAATAAATTTTCACCTTCATAGAAACACTATTATATAATTTATTTCATATATAATAATTAAAAAATTACTTTTTAACATCTATGTAAATAATAATTGAAAAATTAATCACATCTCTTCAAGGATGTGATAGTCCACACAAACGCACGAGTGGTATTAGCATTTCGAACAGATTGGTAGGTAATCAGTTAGATAATATATTATAACTCTAGAATCATAACTATGTCATAAATATAATATTTGAACATTAAAAACAACAGAAAAAACAAAGAATAGTTTTGGTGAAAAAATATTTCTACCTCTATGTGTAAGTGGTAGTCCACACGTACACACAAGTGAACCATTCACATCAAATTTGATGGAATATATACTGTCTAATGGTTGTTCCATAATTATAATAAAATTTAATAAAATTTATGATATTTAATTTGTTTTTTATTTATGAATTAAAATATTATTACCTGTGTTAGAGGATGAAATAATTTGGAAATGGTCAGGTATGATGATTACCCATACTCTCGAAAGCCTTATTTAGACCTTTTATTATGGACATTTATAATGGTGTTTTATGAAGAATTTAAACAATTAATAATCTATAAGGGAGTTTTTAATATAATTGAGTATGTTTTGTTTTATATAGAAGGATCATGTAGGTATAACTAAAGAGATAAGGGTTATACTTTATTATTATGGGAATGGAAACATTACAAATTACAAAAAATATTAAAATATATTTATTGTCTTGGTCATGTATAGAGCATCCAAATATCTATATCATCAATAAAAAAAGGGTATATGGTATATATATAATTGTACAGTTAAATTTTTACTTCCTTTGATTTAGTTCCATCTGTTCGTTTCGTTTATAATCATTATTGTGAAATTTTAATCATAATTATGTTAACAACTTTTGTTAATAATAATGGGTTATAATTTTACTTATAAGAAAATAATTGGAACCTAAAAGTATAAATGATGAACCTTTTAGCCATTATTAATCTTAATTATCATATTTAATGATATTATGATTCATAAATATTTTTGTAAAATATTATTTTTAAAAATTATCATTAATGTCATTTTTTCACACTATTAATTTTCATAGAAATTAATGTCATAAATAAATTTATGTATTTAAAAAAAAATAATTAAAAAATTGTGAATATTTTATTTTGATCTTGAAAATTTTTGGAACAATATAAATACCTCAAATTTGTAATACATTAAATATTTTTATAATCATTTATTGAATTTTTATATTATTGAATAAAAATTATGTCATCATTGCATAATCATTAAATAGAATTATTAAACGAATAAAAACATGAAAAATATACCATGATTAAAATAATATTCCATACTAAAAAATGATATTTATAACTGAACGTATCCTGATTTAGTCCTTATAAAAATATTTAGAGCTATTATGGTCAAGAGAGTGACATTTTCTATTTATCAAAATTTTAAATTTTTAAAAAATCATAATTAATGTAAAATTGACCCAAATGGACACATATTATGGATATGGAATTTAATAGGCAAAATATTCTCATATAAATGTAAATGTAACTGTTATAGATATTTTAAATTTTTATCCCATTGTTTTACCTATGTTTTACCCTTTTTACTATTCCTGATGTGACATATATTTTCATTTATTAATATTCATATTGACAAAAAAGGGACCTATTTAAAAAATTTACCACTTATTATTCCAAATATAGGATACCTTTTTCCTTGATAAATTCTTATAAGTTTCACAAATTAATTTAATTATAAGGTCAAAAAGCAAAATAAAATATTTTTCTAGAAAATGAATATTTGATCATAAAAAGGATAAATTCGAATTAATGGAATAGAAATAACCTTCTTATGAATAATAAAAAATATTATTCAATGTATTATCTTATAATTTTAATTAAATAATTCAACAATGGCGATAAATATAATTTATTAATATAAAAAAAGTTGCTCAAAAATTATTTTTTTTAAGAAAAAATAATTTATTTTAAGAAAAAATATTTTTTTACAATAAAACACATTTATATTCATTTATAACTATTTTATAAAAAATGAAAGTATATTATAAGAAAAATGAAATAATTTTAAATTAGGTAACCATATTACTGTGGGCTGATATAATGGCTAGGTGATAACTTCCACAATAAATAATACAATTTCAATGGTATAGTGTTGTTCCATTAAACATGGTGTTTCATGTAATGAATGATACCAAAGAAATAAAATTCCTATAAAGTAAAATATATCAAAAAAATGAAAATATATTTGAATATCTTGTAAATTTTTAATTATAATATATAAAAAAATATAAGAAAAAAATTTACAAATATGTACAATTGGAAATCAAAAAGCAAGTATAAAGGAAGTAAATGAAAAAAAGGAAGAGGAGATAATCTCTTGCAATTAAGAGTTATTTAAAATATTTGGTGGATCATCATAATAAAATTTAAACCCCAATTGTGGTATTTAAATTGATATATTATGTTGATATTTTTGGTCAATGGGATTATTTCTGAAGGTGAGAGTGAGGTTCGCTCGGTATTTATAGATAAAGTGTTGGGAATTCATTATAAATTTATAAACATATATATTGTAATATGAATAAAAAAATAAAAAATAAAAAAAGAATTATGAAGGTATATTCCAAACAATTATGTAAAGGGGATGTGGTTTAAATATTTTACAATGATAAAAACAAAACATAGAACAAATAATACATGTCGTGATATAGAAGTGAGTGATGTCCATAATGAATTGTTTTTAAATTATTAAAATATAATATCTACTTAGTAGGATTCATTATATGTTAGTAAACCTAATAAAATAAAATCAAAACATATTATTTTAATGGATAAATCTATTTTTTCTGTGGAATAATTTTAAACCATTTGTTACATCGCTTTTTTTAAAATAATGTCATAATACATACTGTATTTAGTTTTAACCCAAAAATTTATTATTTCAAAAAATTATGAAAGATTAAAAATTTCATAATTCTAAAATATTTATTTCAAAAATTATATTAATTTTATAAAATAAATAAAATGTATAAAATTTCAATATTAATTAAAAATTATTATTGACTAGAAAATATATTTTTTATGTTTCTGATAACTATCCAACCATTATAAAATTATATTGTTCATAATTAAATTAAATTAAATTTTATATTTTAATAAAATATATTATATATATATATGTTATAAAAATAATAACTATTTTATAAATATGAAATTTATAAAAAATTGAGCTTTTCATGAAACTATAATATTTCCAAAAAAACTAAATTTTGATTTCTTTATATCATAATCTTATAGTAATTAAACTCATTATATATTACTATGTATAAATTAATAATTACAATGAATAAATATATTAATTATTTTATTTTAATGAAATATAAATCAATTCATACTGCTGGGGTCTAGATACATAACCCATTATTACACCAGCTTTCACACTAAGTGTAAGGAATGTAATGGCGGTACTTTATTTAAGTATTTTAGTGACCATTGTATAAGACATAATCTTGATAGGATTATAATCATCTACTAAATGGTTTATCACAAGTTTTAGATGTTGAATATTAGTGTTCGATTGGTTTTGAGAAAATCTAGGGCATTCTATATCCCATGTAACCTCTGATAAATGGGATTCATAAGGTATGATCATATTGGTTGAGGTCAACACTTTATCCTTCTATTTCAATTTGATATAATTATAACAATTTAGTATATAATAATAATAATAATAATAATGTTTACCATTTAATGAATATATTATCAATTTTGCTGATTCTTTATTGTTTTTAAATGATTGATCTGAAATATTTTACAACATTATAAAATAAAGCTTCAAGTATAAAAATTTTATATAACTAAATCATATAAATGAAAGTTATTTACATAAAAGATAAGTTTATTTATAATATTATTTTTATTTATAGTGTTTATGAAAAGTACCGTTTCTTGTTTCAGTCAAAATAATATTTTGTCTAGTTCTATCTTTTATGAACATGTACATATAAACAATATACAAAAACCTATAAATTATATTCCCCGGTCATCTGTTCTCAACAAATTGAGAATTTATGTTAATGATTTCATGAGTATTAATATTATTGAATAATTTATAATTTTTAAAATATAGTTATTTTTATAACTAGAATAAGGATTTTAGAAAAAAATTGCTTTCTAATTCCATTATAAAACTCAATCACATTATGTATTTGAGAATAGATTAATGTAATGTATGTTATTTTGGGATGAAATGACTTTGTAAACATTATGTGAATCATTAAATACATACCTATAGTATCTAAATCCAACTATTGGACTACTTCAATAGTTTAATAGTTCTAAATTTCCTACACATAGAATATTTCTATTAGTTAAAAACACTTCAGAATTTTACCATATTATGATTTTATTACAAGAAACATATTATTTATAACAAATTGATTTCAAATTCATGTTGGATGATAATGATGAAATTTATCTATAATTGAATATTTTTAATGATGAGTATCTTTTAATAGAAAAATCATACAATACAAATTATCTATTGTGATTTCACTAAAATAATAAATACTTTTAAAATCAAACACATACAATAATTGTATATGATAAATATTTCACTAAGAACATACACCTTATTTGGCGAGAAAAAATCAATTTTTATATTTAGTTTTGAAATCATCTAAATCATGTCATATATAACTCTTAGATGGTTAAGGGATAAATAGTTTTCCCATACAATATATATATATACACTCGATGCTATTCCTACGGTTTCATAATTATTTTTGTATTTAACTAAGTGTAGTATAATGAAAATATAAACAAGGATGAACCTAACTCTAATGATCACCTCATTACATTATTTCGTTAGATGATATTTTATACGGTATCCCAAACATTGGCATGAAACTATAGGGATTGATGATATAAGTCTTTAAAATTGTTCATAATTGATTTTATATAAGTCCTAATCATTTGTAAGTCGATTTATCAGTAAATATTACCACATGATTTCCATTTTATATTTTTTAATTATCATAAAAATTTATATTGGAATTTTAATCCATTGTACAAAATCAAAATGGTCTAACCATATTAATTTAAAACTCTATACAGAACCCATAAAATATGTTAATAACCATAATTAGAATCCGACTACATTTATACATATCAAAATTCATTCCACTAATATTTTACATGAAATGATTTTATGTAATTAATTTAAATTATTTTAAATTAATAAACTCCAAAAGAGTAATATTGGATCCATTAATGGTTGATGAATAATTTTTCTATACAAGGCATAATCCTCCGAAATGGGGATCAATATTAACTAAAGTCCATCTACCTATTGATAAATTATTTTTGAGAGGCATCAATTCAATGATAAAAGTAACATATAATATGTATAAAATATAATTTTGTATCTAATTAAAGTTTACAATTTAATTGAATGAGATGTTAATATATGAAAAAGCTAAATAAAATTTCATACCAACAATGTGACCCCTTGTATGTGTGTATGACATTTCAAAATAAATTTAACTATTTATGTATTACAATACACATATTAATAAAAAATATATATATACATAAAAAAGAAGGGATTAAATAAATAAACGAAAAATTCATAAATTTAACTATTTTATAATAATTTATAATCAATTATTTAATAATTAATAACAAAAAAATTATATTGTACCTACATATTTTTTCGATTCCATAATTTTGTAGATATATAATATTTATATATTTTATTAAAGTCAAAAACATAAAATTTCTATCATATTTATTTTAAAATAATTATAATATATTAAATTATAACCAACAATTAATGGTGGAGTGGTAAGGGTTTGGCGGTTATCTATAGGTTTCACGGTATATTCTACATTATTTCTTATTTAATATTGTTTCATTCCCTACATTGTGTTCTATAGTGTAATATGTAATCAACATTAAATATTCTTTTAAATTAAATATAAAATTTTTATAATCCATTTTATATTAGTGAAAAAGTATCATAATCATAGTATCATAAATTAAATACTTCTTAATCAAAGACAAATTCAACCATTAAAACGTTTTTTTTACAATTATTAAATAATTAAAAAAAATACAAATTTTAAAAATAAAATTTAAATAAATAGAATAACTCATTAAATTATATATAAAAAGAATTACATAGAATCCTTGTTTTATAAATTTATGAATATTTATGCAATTTCAATAATAAATTCCATATAAAAAATTATTTCAATATTACTCTTAATAAAAAAATAATTTTGATTGGGATGTTTAGTATGGATCTGCACTTCCATGTGTTTTTATCTCATTTGTGATCTGTTTTATTTTTAGATAATTTGTATCAATTATACTCTTATTATTATAAGATATGATTTTTATTATTCTCCTTGTGATTATAAAATGATTTAGACCACCCTATGATACTATTTCATTTATCTATGTTTTTCTTTTCCATTTGTTTTATTTCCGTCTTTTAGTATGGTGCTCTATAAGATGGTTCCAATCAAAATTCTGTACCGATGTTATCATCCAAAGGAGAACACTTATCCCCATCTTGGTTAGTGAAAATTGATCCCATAATGAATTGGTTCACTTTGAGAGGGATTGTATTTTTTAATATCATATAAAATAATTTTTATGGTTTTTTTAAATCTTTTAATGACTATTTTTTAATTACTATTCACTATATTGAGATCTTTTTATATTACCCAACATAAAATACCGCAGGCATAGACTAATTTATTGATTCCCTAGGTGGTTTGAGTTTTTTGTGTTTGGATATATTAATTTCTTCTCTCGGTATGCATTTTATAAATTTTTTGGGTTACGATATCACATTTTTTGGTTCAAACATAGTGTTTTTAAATATATTCTATCAAACTTATTCATAGTGTTTTTCTTTTGTTCCCTTAACCCATCTCTCTTCATCCCATGTGTTCTGATTCAAATTTTCATCAATAATATACTCTTATTATGTCTTCATGTATGGTCCATGGTTTGTGTTCCTACTGCTGGATATCTCAGATATCATAGTGCAACTATTTTTTTGGTAGGTGATGTATTGTGGATTAGTTTTTTTTTCATTTTTACGTTTTTGGTTTTCAATGGATGTATAGGTTAAATAGTTGAGTGGGTGATACACATTTTCCATATTAAATATGTTTATACAATGTAGAAAATATCTATCTTCCCTAGTTGGAGGTTGGTACACCTACCACACCAACCATGGAATTGTTCCTCGAGGGTTGATTCCTTCCATGTTTGACATTTAATATTTTTTCGGTGTATTTGGGATTGGTGATGCTTGTTATAAATACGTAATAAATCATCTTTGAATATATATATATATATATAAAGATGTTTATGGGAGACATCCACCATCATATCTATAAAATAGAGTGGTCTTTATTCTAGTGAGAAAGCATTGAGATCTTCATTAGAGAGAGATAGTGGTATAGAGAATGATTTTTTATACATTTACATGTTGAAATAAATCCCATTTTCCACAATTTTTTTACCAATTATATTTATTTATGATTAATGATTTAGAGAATGTGGTATTAGATATTTTTTAGTCATATGGTGGTGATTATTATATATTTTCTAAAGACGAGACAATTCATGTTTCATGGATTTTGTTTTGAAATATTATTCGGAGTACTCATGTCATGGATATTGTAGTGGAGAAATGTTTTTCGAAAATAGAGTTAACACGATTTTACAAGGCTCGTTCAATGTTTTTTTAATTTTTTAATGATTCCGTACATGATTTATAGAGAAGAATAACTATTTATTCACCTATAAAATTATGGTAAGATTCCAGCTGCTACCTTAGCCCATTTCATCACTACCACATAGTTGGTCATTCTTGTCCTTGGATACAGATATAGTTCTCTCTAGAAAAAGCAGAGTCCTATTTTTATTATCAACAAGTTTATTGAAAAAATAAAAAATATTTTGGATGAATCGATAAACTCCATTTTTTAAACATTATGTCCATGATTAACAAAATTTAAATAAAATTTAGGGACCATCCACAGGAGGCATTATCATGCCAAATTAATATAAATAATCCATTTTGAAGTCATTAATAGAATATATAATTATTGAGACAGATCTTTTTGGCCCCATTTTGAATATGGGAGTCAATAGATATTTTAAATTTTTTTTTGATTATTAAGAAGATGAAAGTGATTGGTTAAAAATGCCAATCCACTGATCACATAGACTATGATCATGTTTCTTAAGATACAGTAGCATAAAAACATTGGATGAGGGTATATAATATTCCTATTAAATGAATAAATTAAAAAAACATTTGAAAATGATGTTCATGAATCATTGATTACATAATGGAATCTCTATTCTTGAACAAACCAGTGTGTTACCACTCATTGTGAATAAATTCATGGTAATTGGTAAGACTTTGACTAATAAATATCTAATGAACCAACTTTTAAGGACACTTTACAATAGTTTAGTTATTATTTTGGTTTCACTAAACAAATTTGTATCAACAGAAAAACATACCATTATAGTCGTATAAGATATAATGTTCAAAAAAGTGGATTAGAGTAAGGATGAGAGTTAAAAAGAGATAAAATATATTATTATAGATAAGGGAGGGATATAATAAGGATAATTTAAAGGGCTAGGATATTGGGGAAAATGAAATTTTATGATAATATTCATTGATGATTGGAGACCAATATAAAATTTATACCATTTTGTGATGAAGGGGATCATGAATATGAACTATCAACACATGCAAAAAGAAAATTTCCAAAGTAGAAACAATTAATGTTGAAATAAGGACATGCATGTGAGAATAACCAGTAAATTTGTGATTGATACAAATATTAAGAAGAGACATTCATTTACATATTAATACCTAAAATTAAATGGTTTGGATAATATTACAGTACAATACGATGTAAAAAACATCATTATTTTTTCATGAAATATCAAATACTCAACATTTTTTCCATAAAAATGGAGAATAATAGTTTACTAGATATTTTGGGTATCAGTAATATCATCATTTTTATCAGAATTGGATATTTAATCACTTTAAAAAATGATTATAATGTTCAAAATCATTGAATAAATATGTTATCATGAATTTACATTTATTGAAAAGGAAATGAACACATCATTAAAAATAGAGTACGGATGATAAATAAATAATCCATATTTATCACATAATGAAACCTATTCAGTATGTTGTGAAAAACAAATGTCATGATATGTGTATGAAAATTCATCTTTCTAGAAAGATTTAATTCTTCTCATATCTATTATAGAAGAATTTTCCACATGATTGAATGATTTTTATATACAATAATAATAATAAATAACCCATTTTTTTAAAGGTTTCATTACTCGATCAATGGAAATACTTATTTTATGTGAATAAAAATTAAGTCTCATGAAAAACTGATAAATAAATGAGATTAGCGTTTCCTGACTTGGTTTTTTTGGACCAATGTACGTGGATTCCCCATGAAGAAACAAATATTTCCTATCCATTATTTATGATGAATCTCATTGGACATTATTTTCCATCTAATTATAAAAAAGTAAATTATTATACTACTTAAATGTGTTTCATTCCATGGGGGAGGTAGAAACCTGATAGTACTGTTTTCATCTTGAAAAAAAATAACTATACACATATAGGGAATGTTTTTCCCAATTTCATAAGTTACGAATCTGTCATGAGAAGATGGTCTCAAAAACCACACAATATAATAGTTCTATAAATTATTATTAGAACAATCATCGATATAGATATGATCAATATGATTTTTCCTATTATTCCTAATCCAATTCAAGTTGAAGCAGTTCATGTTTCTTTCTATCGCATCACAAGATCTCCATCAGTCCCACATAATTTCAAGATTCAACAGAAGATATGGTTTGATAAACAAATATCGTACAATCATTTACATGTAATTTAATGTTTTTTAATTTGAAAATGTATCCATGTAGCTTAATAATAAGCTTGATAAATGATCTACTATATGATTCCTCATTTGAAATAGAGATGGAAATTTCATATATAATCATTGGGACAATAATGATAAATAGTTGACCAAAATATGATATGTAGTGTTAAAAAAAATCATTTGATTAAGGAAATTCCAAATAGAATAAAGTCTTGAAGGGAATGTGTCATATAATCAATTTTTAATCTAATATGTGTACCAAAAAAAGCTGCCAACGACGATTTTGAGGTGTAATAAGACTATTCAACAATGAACCAAGAGGTGGTGGAGAAGGATATTGATTTGGTATAACTCAATCCCATCCAAATGAAGTCACAAAACCATAACATGATATAGGTGATGTTGTGCCTCTTAAACAATACATTATATAGGTTTGATGAATTTAAAATAGAAGGATTCCCTCAAAAATGCATTTGTTGTCAATAATATATTTCTAACTAATGGGGTGGATCCATTGGAAATCATTAAGCATAAAGACATTTAATATCAATGGATATGTGAATTTATAGAAACATAGTTTTTTGGAATTATAAATATTTACAAAAATGATAACATAACATAAATCATGATAAAGGTGGTTCCTTGAGAGAATATGTACCTTTTATAAAATCTATTAGATTTTAGATTGTAGTGGATAATTTAAGGGGATTGTTTCTAAATTTAGTGGATAGTTGTTGGTCACCAACCACACCATCCATGGATGAAATCCATAAAGGACACTCTCTTACATTTATCTAGTCCAATTATTTGTCGGTGTTGGTGGAATAGGTTGGAGTTGTGTCTAATATGGAAGCATCCAAACATAGATATAAATAGAGAAAATGAGGAGCCGCTCACCATCATCCATATTAGAAAGAGATGCCATATATATTTCTAGATATACTTGATATCTGCATTTTTAGAAAGATTATTTGTAGATATGTAGTTATTATAATCATTTTTCATGTTTAAATGATTCCCATTTTGTCCAAATTATCTCCCAATACATTTTATTTGTGATTGGTGAATTAAAAAAAACTATAGTATTTTATTTTAAAAATCATAAGAGATGTTTAGAGATATATATTACAATTGAATATACATATATATATATATATATAATTTATAATTATTTATTATCAATTTGTTAATTATTTATAAACATTTTAATATTAAATAATTTATTAAAACCCATATAAATTAAAAAATATAATAAGTACAATTTAAATATAATATATAAATTTTTTAGAAAATATTCAATTTAATTTATAATTATTAATTTTGGAAATATAGTTTTCATTTAATTTTTAAATGTTATGGTGAATTGAACCCATATAATTATACTTTTGTAAGAAATAAAATATTTGAGGACTCTTGACTATAATAATATTGGTTGTGAAATAATATATATGCATTAATCGGAATAAAAATATTTCTCAATCCATTCTTTAATTAACCATGCATTGTGTAGGAATAAATTAAGTGGTTAATGATATTTTTTAGGATTGACAGAGGGTCAAAACTAAGAATTATGAATTAAAATCCATAAATCATAACATATTATAAAATTTTAAGTAATATTGAGACTACATATATTTGAGATTAAAAATATATACATTTTTTTCTAGTATTTATATTGAGCTCCTCTACCAACATTATAATACCTCATGAGGAGCCATGAAGGAATAAGTCTCATAATGGTGAATTTGAAAAGTTAAAATCTTATATCCATATGAGAATAGTCATATAAAATTTATAATTTATCTAAATAACATGAGTGATACATAAGAATAATAAGGGGTATATGCATCTTATGTAGTATTGATCCTTCTCTGTATAAGATAAGAAACCATTTTAAAGATGAACAATGCATGAAATATGCTTTGTGTGGAATTAACATAAAATATTCTTCTTTTTTCATAATACAATAATCATGTTCCTATTGTAAAATATGATACCACAACACCACATCCTTAAATCATATTTAATAGTTCAAATTGAATGAAATATTTTTTTGGTGGACTTTTTTGGATGATAATGTCTATTTCATGCATTAACATCATTATAAGAATGATATAAAAAATCTTTTATTGGATCTAATTAAAATAATGGGTTTCAAAAAGATCTAGCCACACTGATTTAAAACTCTAAAATATATTTTGACACCATGAACTGGAAAAAAATTATAGAAACTGAAAATTCTATATATGTAAAGTGATGTATATTGAATGCGCTCCTTTCAAAGTTGAATGCCTCTTCCATGATCATCACTCACACAAAATTGATGAAAATATGAAGTGATATATGAATGAAAAAATTCCACTATGATGTATGTATGGGTTTTTTTTGATATCACATTCTACATGCATTGGAATAATCAACACACATAATGATAGTGTGTTGGAATGATAAAAGGTGGAGAATGGAAGAGGGAATCATGGTAGCTGGGATTATTCTAGGCACGTATACACACACAAATATAATTAAATAAATATTCCTCATATATAATTCTTGAGGACACCCCTATAGTTTTAAATATTTATTAATATGGTAAAATTCATAAATAAAATTCTTTAAAATTTTATATATACATAATATGAATGTATATTATATACAAAAACGTTTCTGAGTTTATAACAATAAAATTAGTTGTTGTCATTTGTAAATATTCAAAACAAAATAGATTAATGTTATATTTTGATGAAATAGAAAATATTAATATTTTTTTTAAATTGATATCAACATATATTTTTAATTGATATACCCAAATCATCAACCATGATTGATCATAATCATTTCCATTGTGATTAAGTATCTAGGGAAAATATCTTTCCAAAATAAACACCAAAACTCTACAAAAATGAATATATATAATCATATATTAATGAGTTCCATAAAAAATGGGATTCTATTACCAATATACTTTTTTTCATCAGTTTATGAAACCCCAATTCGTAATGAGATATTATTTCATAGTCATTGGGTAAAAATTTCAAGAGGCTATAAAAAGATCTTAGAAAATGATCGTAACTTGTTATCGCTAGCTTCATTAGAAAACACCCACTATCATGGTAGTAAGAAAAAAATGGGAATACCATTTTTACATAATATCTACTGGTATAACACTATTCACCTAAATTAAGACATAACATCACAATCCATACTTATTCATTAATAAAATATTGGTTTCAAAATAACTCAGAAAATGTGTAAAAAAATTATTAAAAATCATAGTGACTAAAATAGATTAAACATAATTAATAAACACATTTCAAGGATATAAACCATTTAAATATAATATAAAATTTTCAATAGTATGTTAAAATATATTCACTTTAACAATATTAGGTTAAAGAACATCAGTGTTGTGTGTAACAATCTCTATAATCAGTATTATTTATAACAAAATAAAAACATATCTTTATGTGTAATGTAAGATAGAATTAGAGATACTTATAAAGAAAGATAATATAAATTTTCCGGGTTACACTATATATCAAATGGATTAAATTAATTTCTAAAAATAATATTTCAAAAAATCACAGTTTGTTAAATTTTTTTCAAAATTAATAATAATTTCACTATAAAATTCATCTTGTTCATTTATGTTTTAAAATATTAATATTCCATCATATAAACCCACATCCCAAAAAAATGAATAAAAATTTTCCCATTAAACAATAATGATGGAAATGCTTCATTTATCCAACAATACACATATCTCAGTTTCCAAATTGATGAATATATGAGATAGTGAAAAAAATGACATATAATCGAAAAATAATACCAAAATACGGATGGAGAGTGATAGAAAACATGTTCAGGTGTAAGATGATGATCAAAAATTCATAAAAAGGATGGTTGAAATTTGTACATGATTTTATAAAATATTATTATAATGGAAAAATATTTATTTCAAAACCATTTACCTATGGATGAAAAACTTTAAAGGGAAGATAAACATACTTTATTTCATTCCATTTCATATGGAAAGTCACTCCATGTTGGTGTTCCATGATTAATGTCAACATTACCCATTACTCCACATAATAACTGTTATTTTTTAATTCATTAAGAACAATGTCCTAATAACTGAAACTAATATAATTATAATTAATTTTGATTATCTATTGTAATCATCACTACAAAAGTTATTGAACATATCATATAATATTCCTTTATATTGAAATGGTGAATTAATACATTAATCTCTAAATCCACAACAAGATTCATCATAAATATTTTCCAAATTCATAATTGTTATAACCCATTAAGAATTAAGAATTAATAAATAATGTAACTAAATTTTTCAACAAAAACATATCATTTATCCCTAATATATCATAAATTAGGTCTTTATTTCCACATACCAAACATATGAATACCTTCATCACATTTTCTTTCAAAACATGGTAATAACATTATTTACCAAAAAACAATATCGAAATAATAAATTCTTCTTCATTCATTATAAACAGTTATATTATAGTAATAATTTTTATTGGAGTCTTAGGTTCATCTTTATGTCGATAGAATATATTCTTTTATTACTCCAAAATCAAAGTAGATAATCACATGAAATTTCAGAAATGGATGACAAATGATCTTTTCATAGTGATGATTCTTAAAAAATAAAATATTAAGTTACCAACTAATGAGAGGAGGATAAGAATTCCAAAAATATCATGGTCCACTTAATTAATTATTATTGAATAATATTTCATTATTTCTTTCTCTTCATAGGTTTTTGTGGCTTATCATCCACATCATCCCTTTGATTTGGGAACTGGTTATTATAATGACCAAATTTATTGAAATTCAAACAATGATGTGGGAGAGGTTTCATACATGGGTATTTATCATTATTCAAATCATTCGATAACATTATATGATTACATCAGTATTCATATTCTTGATGATTTTCATTTCCACACATAAAACATTTACAATTCACCTTAAGGCAATTCCCTCCATGTTTCTTCCCACACTTTGACCATAATGTAGTAATCATAATACACTCTCCATGGTTATTATATTTTCCTCAAAATTACATTTTTATCTTATTATACTAAACCTGAGATTGATACATAACTCCATCCTCCATTTCCACATTGATAGGACATCAAAAAATCTATTCATTGAATCTAAAGAACAGTTTTTATAACCCCATTCATAGATTTTATTATAAGAAACGGAAGAATATGTCAATATTAATTTCATTTATAATGTATATAACTAAATATTACCTAAACTTTAATGTATAAATCCCATCATAGTCAACAAAATATTATTCATCTTCTTCCTTAGGCTTTATAAATTCTTTCTACATCCTCATATGAATAATACGATGAATATACTTATTGAAATATATGTTCATTAACTCATCCAAATACATGGATTCAATTTCATTTTCCCACCTTATAATATTGATAATATTACACCATTGATCCACCTCACATTCACTATCTCATATATCCACATTAAATTTTTCATGCTATGAATAGTGGAGTATAGAAAATGTCATTTCAGTGATGTCTATCCACTGATTATGAAATAAAAGATATATGGAAACAATAAATGAAGATGAGAAAGTCCTCATGGATGACTAAATTGAAATTTTCCTTCTATTTTTGTTTGTATTTTTTCCATTATTCATTTGTAATATCATTCCTCACGATCCACTTAACCACTGCCCTAGTCTGGGGGGTCACGTGGCCTCAAGCATGCCTCCCATTATGTTATAGGCTTCCGACTAGAATTGGGGGGTGAAAGGTGGTACAATGGGGAGACTATAACATCATATAATATTGACAAAATACCTAATATAAATATACCGAAAATAATATATGAATATATAAAGATACAATATAAGAACAAGACTAGTAACCTACCATAGTGAAATTAGAATACAAAAAACAATATAACAACTAAAAAATATTAAATAACCAAGAAATAATATAAAATTACAATATGATTAGTAACAAATAAATATTTAATTGAATTATAATATATAGAATGGGGGAACCTGGGATATGGATATATAACAAGTTATAAAAAAATACTAAAAATATTAAATAATTTTCCACAAGAATTTAAATCATATGTTTTTCCCTAATACTATTATCCATAATATAAGTAAAAATAATCAAATAAATATATAATGGAACATGACCTTATATATACATTTAAACATGTTATCTACTAGGGTAGCAATGACTTTCTGTGTAGGGTGTGAGATAATACCCAAGTAGGTCACAACTAATTATGTCGAGAAGTAATCTAGGATATGTACGTAGCAAAGTTGTGTGAATGTATATTAAACAAAAACAATTCCGGAATAAATAAATACTTATCTAGTAAGGATCCATCATGAATTTTAACTAGATATACCTTATATATATATATATATATATGTAGATTTATGATTAGTAACCATACTCATATAGAGTAATAATATATATATATATATAATTGTTATATACTATATTAACATATATGCACTATATATGTGAGGACGTATGTTTTCATTACCATGATATTAGGTGCAGGATAGATGTGGGGAATATCTGAAGTGTTCAGAACCAGCCTAACAAGATATAGGCTCATGAAAGGTTAAATTTCTTAAATATTGTAATGTATAAGATACAACATGCTCAACACTCGTGACAGATATGGTGAGATGTTTGGACCAAAACATTATACAGATGAACATTGAATGTTATAGATATAACCTAGATAATAATATAATGGTGAGATATGTCCTACTCATAAAAATGTGTAAGGGAGTTTGAAACATCATGATCAATAGAAACCTATGTATTTTTAAACATCCCATATATAATAAAAAATTATAAAAATATTAATAATATCTTATGGTTTCACCAATTTTTTATAATTTAAAAAATTCCCCAATAAAATGAGGCCATCATAGTTTATATAATCCATATTTAAATATTATTATTCATTAACTTGAATTTCCTTCTAACCCATAATTAATAATTTTAATTCATCCATTTAATTAATTTTTGAAATTAAAACCATCCTTAATATAATATATTCAACCAAATGGTAAGGAAATCCCATTCTTGATTAATTAATCACTTAACAGGTCCATAGTAGAATAAAAATATATGACAGAGTAGGAATTTCCATATTTAATTATATATAAAATTTTATATGGTTTTGGACCACTAAACAATAATACAATTGATGGAGAATTATTTAGGAAACCAATTGGGGTATAAATAAATGTGGTCATCATCTTCAAATTAAGGAGAATGGTTAAATTAGAGTATAATAACTATCATACAAAAATTTAAATATAATTAATTAATTTCATGGAAATGTATAGAAATAGTATGCATGTAGAACAACATCGAGGCTTTGAAAACTCTACAACATTTGGGAATAAAATATGGATCACCTCCCTTAGAGTCATAGATGACTTTTCATATTATATTGCATTCGATTCAAGGTAGATTGGATTAAATTGGATGAATGATCCAACACAATGAATACAAATGGAAAATAACCTTGTACATAAATATCTCAAGAGATATGAAGACTATAAAAGAAAAAAATGACAATTGAAGAATATACTAGTGTGGATCCAATGTGGAAATCAGTGCCCAAATATGGGTATGGATAATGATTTTTGGGAAAATCTTACATCACTGATTGAAATTGGTTGTCCTAAAGAATGTGTTGTCCTATTAAATGAAAGGAAAATAGTGGTTTTCTAATTATCAACTAATTAAGAGAATGTAGGTATTAAAACATGTCCATAAGGCATGGTTGCATTGTTTTCCATGATGTATGAAAATTGTGCCCCATTAATTACATTAATGGGTTACTAACATGTTTTTTTGTTCATAAATTCTCTAACTATGTGAAAATTTTAACTCATCCACATTCAAATAATTCAAGACCCTCGCTTTAGTATGGAATTTTTGACAGAGGCTTGACCATTCTATATTTTTTGATGTTTCCTTGAGGCCTAACCTAAATTGTTTTTTTATAACCCTACGACATTCCTATTTTTTTGAAAAAGTGAGGCTCTATGATCTAAATAAGACCAAGAAACTCGTGCAACATAGGTGACTCCAGTAGGTAAAATTTGAAGAGAAAAATTAATAAATTAAAACTAAAACAAGATGATCTATACCATCAAAAATATCTTGATCATTACAATATCCCCTATTTAAAGAAACTCATAACTTAGTTGACCATATGTGGATAAAGTGGTATTTTCTGAGGTAATTCTCATCCACTAAGCACATTTTAATCTTCTGGATCATTGTACATATAATTTAAATGGTTGTTCTACAATATCAACCATACCAATGAAATTTACCTACCTCATAATGTCTTGATGATCCTATCTAAAATATGAATTGGATTTTACACAAAAGATCCACTCATCTATAACTCATCCTTATCTGGATGGATTTCATGTGATGGTTTTGGAGAATATCTCTAAAGATAAGAAACATGAAATTTATTAGGTATATACCAGTTTCTATAAGGGACAACAATATGGTAATCCATAGGTCCAATCCACATCAAACCCACAAAGGGTCCAATGGATCATGCTGAAATATTACCCAACATATAAAAATGATGGACCAACCTAGATGATACATGAAAATATTCAAATTACCTACCTGAAACAAAATATGTCACGGAAATTGATTTTCATATGACTTTTGAATAGGTGGATCCATCGTCTTACGATTTATGATCAACTTAACTTACTATGAACTCTCCTGGACAAGATAACGACCATGTAAAATGCCTACCTTACCTCTAACAAGAAATGTTGTGTTTAGAAAGACCTAAAATATAGTAATTCATAAGGATCTATCTAAATACAATCATAAATTATTTCATTATAATCTAACTCCACAAGAGATTCATGTTTCTCCTCGAAACCCATGAACTCGTGAAACAATTCATGGAGCATATATTTAAACACTTGAATTGTACACTCAATATATTTGTCATTGTTAAGGTGATAGGATATTCATAGAAGCACACGTGCCCTAAATGCCTTATAAAAACCATTTTATAACTGATAAATGAGTCGATTTAATATATCAGATAGATAAGATCATGTAGATCCATGAAGATGCATGACCTCACTGAAGTATACATATCTAGATCATCTATCAATAAGTTATACTTAATAGGTTAATAGTGCCTAACCTTTATCAAAATTTCAATTACAAACCAATATTTAACATGTACATGAAGATATATATTAAATCAATAAAACAATCTATAGAAATATCATCTCATATCTACATTGGTGTGGAAAATAGTTTTAAAATCTATTCTGGTCACCAATGTTCCACCTTCATCAACATAAAAGTGGAAAATCCATTAATGAAACTATCAAATTCCTATTAATACATGTCCACCAGTACTAGAAATTTAATTGTCAATACATATTGGTTTCATCAGGATGTATATCCCTAGTTGACGTATTATATTCAGAAATCATCTCCTCTCTGATTTCTGCTAGGATCCAAACACAACAACGAAAGAATTGGGTATCATCCTCATTAATTATAAAACCAGGTGATGAATTTTAATATGAGATACTGTACCTTACTAATAATCCAATATGATATGAGAGTTTCTTAATTATCACCCATATAATAGGGTAGAATCCAAAACTATATATTCGAGGAAACTCTTCCAATAATCTTTTATAACATCGACATGAATATATGAAAACATCGGAATGAGTATCCATCACTAATAGACTCTGAAACAATATTTTTTGGAGTCTTTTGGAACAATGAATAAGTAGAAACATTATGATTCCTTGGAGTGTATGCTACCTGAAAATTGACAGTCTGTAGATACTCAACCCATCAGTTCTTCCAGAGATTCAGATCATGTATCTTATACATGTACTCAATGATTTTATGGCCAATTAACAACACAAAATTATAAAAAAAAATAATGTCTCTAATAAGATATATCATTTAAAACCACAACTAGAATTATGTCATTAATTAAGTAAAAATACTCATGAGGACTATGTTGGTGAGAAATGTACATGATGACACACTTATCTGGCATTATAATTGCTTCCAAATAGATGCCTAATTCTTTATAATACACAATATAGGTCCATCATATATCTAGAAGAATTAGTATAGGAACTAAATTAAATAATCCTCTAAAATACTAGAAGGTTGATTCAAAATTTTCTCCTAATTTGAATTTTACACCCTTTATGTTATGACCAAAAAGAAGCATAGATATGCATTAAAATCCTAGATGAAGTGTATATGATATCATGATAGACTAAAGAAACTAAATATATAATTTTTTTTGGGATTCTCTCATGAAACTACAGTTATCACATTATTAGGGTCCAATGATACCATGAAATCCAAGTTGATATGACACATGAAATGGAATCTATCGATCACAAAGTGTAATTGACTTGTAGAATAAATCTAAATCTCCCTTCTAATATTTATAATTATCTCAAGATTAATGTAACAGTAATGTCATTACTGAGAATATATCAACATTTCATCTAAAAACACTTCCATGAATGAATTCAAATACAAGTTCAAAAACAAATTCATTTACACCACCAAGACAACCAATAATTTTGGGAGACTGAATGACATTACAAGGTCCTCATAAAGATAATATCATAATCTAAAAGTTATATGAGGTATGTTTTTTGACATGAAATTCACTAGAGGTTTACTCAATATAAAATCATTCATTGAAAACCCTTTTTATCCACGTATAATGTAGATGATGTTAAGTATTTGAGGCTATGTGTACTAATTATATACTAAGATATGGTTCAACCATCTGTCTCGGAAAACCATTAGTTTAACATCTTCCTTTTTTAAAAAAAATATCTGGTTAAACCTATAGAGATGTGATGGGAAGTATAAATCATCTATCCACTATGTCCTTGAACTAGTTATTTAGCTCTAAATGATCATTAGGTAGTATATTTTAAAGTAGAATAGAAACTGGTCCCACTCCAAACACTATTTCAAGGGTATATTCTACCTCTCTTGCTTGATATATTCCAGAATGGTCATCTGGGATGATATCCAACAAAAGATTGACTATAGGATTGAAAATACTTGGTCATAACCCCTGATCATAAATTATATTTAGTGAAACCTATACTCTCACTCTACGAATAATATTTTACTCGGGTCCGACTAATGTATTAGGAAAACACCATTCTCTCATATAAATATTTCTACTTTCCTCTAGTGATGTAAACATCACCTACTAATTATAGAATTCAATATGATATTTATAGGGGAATAATGATCTCATCCGTATGATTAAATCAATGCTATCATGTTGTGGAAGAATAAATCCCACATAAAGAGAAATATATCTTCTCAAGGACAAAATAATTTCAATGAAATACAATATCTAAAAATAACCAATGATTAATTGAGTTTCATAACACCAAAAAAATTCTATATCATAGAATAGACTCTCTGTATTCCTTGTATATATAAAGAAATATAATGATCCTATGTCAGATAATGTAGAAACTATAGTATAAGATATTAAAATATACCTTGAATTATATATGGTTAAATTCATTTATGCATAATAATAGGCTACACTACATGTAACTCACATATGCTATGACACTGAGTCCCAACAAGACTACCCTCAACATCTCACTCTTCTAGTGCTGAGAATCCTAAGTCTGATTAACTCTACCTCAATGAAAACCATTTTCTTTTCATCAAGAGATATTCTAGTTGTCTACCTATCATGATACTACATGCCCCGCTCTGGGAAATTGAGTTGGTTTACATCCCCAATCACTAGGAATAAATTAAATGGTACAATAGAAGAACTGGATATGCCCCTTCCAACCATTTATTATATATTCCACTTGATCCTATAATAAATGGGGTTTTAAATGTCATAGATTCCCACACCGGTGATAGATAACAAATTTTCCATCACAAACTACCTGAATTTTACTACCCCTATGAGAAACCTCAATGTGAAACTTTCTCTCACTAGAATAACCAGTTGTATATATTTGTTCTAAACAACCCTAGTTCCCACCAAGAGTTTACCTCATATTTTACCTATAATAAGTTTTTTTGAATATATAAAGAATAATATTCCATCTTATAACCTTGGATTATGATCAGATTTCATTAATCAATATATCCTTGAACATCATGGCTGTTATAAGGTCTTTACAGTAAAGAGTCGACAAGAATTGCTTCCACTTAATAATGTTATCAGAAAACTCCAAGCCCGATGTGGATCCATGTTGTATGTTTATAAACTCTCTACCCAGGTCATCCCTCATAGTCTATAGAATGATGTAGTAATAGATGAATTTATGGAAATATTCTCAGATCATGTCTTTATGTCCACATTCTTTGGTAATGACAAACCACCATCTATTGAAAGAATCCTGTAGAATATAAGTTGCAAGATTAACCATATTATCTATATTATTCAAAATATCTTCAATTATTTAAAGAATATCATCTATCCATGACATGGTATTTAATGGAAATTTATCCTCAAATATGTTTTAGGATGATTATATTTGAGCTCCTGAAAAAAATATTCTATATTCTGGTTAGGTTGTGATAAACAATTATAATATTTTATCATATGGTAAAATAATTCACAAAACATGGTGTAAATTCCAATATCAAATAAAAATAGGTTGATCCATATATGAAACTACAGGAGGGATCACTGACAACTCAAGGCCCACCACCTCCACTACATGGTCAGCACCACCTTCCGGGAGAACAACTCAAAGCTTCTATGGTGGCATGATTCTAAAATTCCAAAATCAGGTTTCAGAATATAATTTCACTTGATTAAGATCACATATAGATAAATTGGATATATAAATATCCTTACTATGAAAAAATCACACCTCTCTTAATACTTTAGAATTTTTTTCCAGGTGATATTGAATGACTATAATAGACCATATGAATGTAAGAGACTACTGACTACCCACAAATAAATTTGGGTCACGGTCTTGGTTATGTATCAAACAAAAAAAGATAGGAATTTAATTTTATAATTTTTTTTAATAATTGTTCACATTATTCATTTAAATATCTATAAATGGTTGAATTATATATATCATCCTTTTGAATTTATTAGGATTCATTCTCAATATAAAATTGAATGTGGTGTCCATTAAATCCTAAACATAACATATTCCATCCACTGTGATGAATGGTTCATTGCTCAACATGACATAATTTAATAATCAAGGTGTCTTTTTTATCCTCTGAAAAAAAACACATTTATGTTTTGGGAGTCATATTCAATTTCGGTTATTTTTTTATAGTCCTACATGCAGCATCATCAAATTTACAAAAAAATACATGAAAAAATAATATATAATTAGAAAATTTACAAAAACAACTAGATGTGGCGTGAAATATTGGTTGAAATTTTTTTCCTATTATGCTAATATAAATTAATGATATTTCAAACCATCATTTCATCTTGAAGAAGTAATGAAATATAATTCCAATAAAACCATTAATAATAACATCGTAAGACATGTGTGTTATCCAATAATGAAAATGTATGATCACTAAGATATATAATCACTAATAGAAATAACCATTGTCATGTAAATTGGGTTTACCCTAAATTTTGGTATGCTACACCAAAGAATAATATAATTTTCATATTTCATAATATCCTATTTTTATATCTAATAATCAAATAGTAATAAAAACTTAAAATTATGCCCTGGTTCTAATTTGTAACATCCTAACGTGGGATCCACTTAACCTTTTCCCTGGTTCAGTAGGCCACACGACCTCAAGAATAATTCTCAAAACTCCATAGGTTTCTGACTAATAGTGAGGATCTATGGTAGTATAGTGGGGAGACTATCTATTAGTGTTTGAGAGTTGAAAATATAAATAAAAAAAATTCTTTAGAAGTATTTATAAATATAAACTACAAAACTGGACTAGTAACTTCTATAGTAAAGAAATTATACAATAGAAATAATAAAAACTATGGAAGAGTAAACAATAATGTAACTAATAAAAAAAATACAATAATAAGAATGATATGTAATGATGTCATGTAATTATTATATTCAATAATGGGAAACATGGGAGTATCATATAAAAAATTCAATACAATAATAAAAAAAGAAAGATAGTGTGTTCCAATAAAATCTCGATCATATGTCTAGTCCTCTCATCCCATGATCCATACATTTGTGAAAAGAATCAAACATCACATGTTGGGTTCTTGCCTTTATACATACATGTTGTCAAATGATCTACTCGGGTACTGAAAGAATCCTAGGACTCTAGTTGGATAAAATCCTAGTAGGCCACCGCCATGAAGTGTACAATACTATATAGAGTGATGGTGTAAAGAAAAATAATAAATTTGAATATATAAATACCATATGGCTATCGTTACATCATGAAACCTATTTTTATCGAACTTCACCAGCATTACCTATTAGATGTTTGATCGAAAACTATACTATTATATATTAGTAAATATATTTTTATATCAGATCATTAAATTTTATATCCACCTATAGGAAATATTTATACGAGGATGTAATTAATTAGATTTTAGGAAATAATGTACCGGAAAGACCAAAGCCACAACCGATGTGTCCATAAAAATTATAATGATATATAGGTTGATGAAATAGTATATTCCATAAATCTTGAGATTCATTTGAGACATCATGATAAACACTTGATATTGGTGGGGCGATACATCATGAATAACAAGTAATATAGATAAGAAGATGTATTTCCACACCCTTCACTGAAATAATAGTATAACTATAAGAGACATCTTGCTCTACACTTAAATAAAGGGATCCTAAAATATCATGCTCATCAGAACCCCTAATTATTATTCTATATCCCACATAAATGGAATAATCCTAGTAATTTTATTAATATTATGTGGTATCACCACTTTGTAATAATTTTTACCAAGCCAAAATAACATGAGGGCATCATAGTTCATGTAATCCATATTTAATATTAGAAATCATTAATTTTAATGGACTTTCCCCCCATATTTACCCATTTAAATTAATCAATTTAATTTATTATATCCATTAACATAGCCCAAAAATTTGATCCATTGAATTAATTATTATTTCAAAACTACTCTTGATAATTCATGGAACTATGGGGTTCTTCATCAACAGGAAAGGTATGTAAGAGTGGGAAATTACATTTGTAAGAACATATGAATTCATAGTTCATGTTTGGACCATTTATAAAATATATAAATGAGGGAAATTTTTTTATCACACCTAATGTGTATTAATGAATGAGGTCATCATCCACTAATTATCTATAATGGTTCAGTGGGAGTAATAATATCATGCATATAACATTTTAGCGGGAAAAATTAATTTATTTAAACTATCCGAAATGGTCAGTGTGTGGAACAAAATAAAGGCTATGGGAACACTAATTTTATTGATAATAATACCTCGAACACCTATTATATAGCATAAACGACTCCATATCCAATATCATCTTCCGATTCTAGGTACATTTTATGAAAACATTTTCATGGTACCACACCCTAATAATAGGGAAAAGGTATTTAACCAAAATAGAATAAGAGAAATTAATCCTGAAAAAATGGAAAAATTTATCGAAGAACTAACCAGTGTGGATTCAATGAAAAAATAAGTACTCGAATACATGTTTTTATAAATATTTAGTGTCAAATCATACCTCACAGATTCAAAGAGGACCTTAGAATGAAAATGTATTCTTCTTGAAAGGACGTATAAGATAATTTATAAATTTAAACAACATTATGGTAAATTCAGTCATTTTTTCCAAAAACACTCGGCAATAGAGTTTGGCCACATAGTTTTCCAAACCGTGCACCAACCATTCCCCATTCCCTGTGTGAAAAGGGGACTGACATGGTTTCATGTATACAATTTACCTAATCATTTAAAAAATGTGTCTCATACACTATCAAAAACTAATAATACACTCACATGAGTTTTTTCCTGCTTCCAAATGATTTTTATAAACCATGAACCTCATAACAGTGATCCAGGACATCTGTCACGGTTATATATAATATTTTTTCTCAGCCATCTGAGTTTACTTTAATTGCATTGACTTCCTTTTTCATCCAAAATATATTATTAATGTCTTGAAAAAGCCCTAGACACCCTATTAACCTATATTAATATATTGTGTAACATTATAAGGGACACAATAAATATTAAAAATGTTTAAAATGATACATAACATTGAAAAATTCTAGTTTTTGACACATGTCATAACAATTTTTGTGTGATCATAACCAGAAGTTTTTTCATTTAGGTACCCATAAAATTTACATAATCATGAGTAAAATATTTTCCTTATAAATTTCATTTCTTAATAACATTGTTTTTTCAAGTTACATACATTGACTAAAACAAAAACAATTGTGTGAGAAATAATATTCATAGTGGGGATCCACAAAATCAATAAAACTCACTTATAGAATGTCGAAATCATGACACATTATTCTTTAATCTATTAGACAATAGTTTTATCCTACGTTTTTATAGTCATATTATATTTATATATATTATTATTGATTTTAAATAGTTTTCAAATTTTTATTGAATATCTCAAAGGAGTTTCAAACAAAGTGTGAAGTAAGGCCCTTTGTTGTGCACCAGGTTATGATTGATTCTTGGTTGATACATTTTTTTGAGGATGTTACCCTAGCTATATTTGTCTCAAAGACACATCCACTTGTAGGATAATAATAGGGATGCGTTTCGTGAAAACCACATGTTCAATCATTTACCAAAATTTGAAGACGATTTCATATACTTTATTCATTCTTAGTCTTTTCTTTAGAGTCATCACTAGAGATATACTTATATAAATCTATAGGGATATGAAAAGAGTTTTCACATATGTGTTTCCAATGGTTTACTAATACATTCTATTTATAATAATTATAATGAACCAGGATTTTCATACATGAGTATGGCATCATTTTTTATAAATATTCCCTAAATTACACAGACACCTGCCTGAGGGTTATAATAGTTTAGTGTCTTTGGAAAATTTGATCACAATGTGAAAATTGTTTGACTGATAACAAATATTTCTTCTTATGGGATTTAAATTTCAACTTTTCATATACATAACCTTTATAAAACGCCTCTTCATAACCTAGGAAAGGAAACATAAGAATGGGTGATCTCAATTTATTAGTATTAGTAAAAATATGATATATATAATAATAACAAAATCATAGGGGTATGAGAACATGAGAATAGTATTTGAAAACCACACACATAATATCAATGAATAAAATCAAGATTCATATAATAAATATAGGATGTTAATAAGACATAAATCTATGATAATCAAAGAACAGGATCCATTAGGACATAAAATTGGTCTATGGTGTGAAATTTTTGGCATAAACACAAGAATAAATATTTTTTTAAGGATAACCACCAGGACATTCATAATATATTAGGCTCGGGCTACCCACTTGTGTAAATTTATTGTGTATAGGATGAACACCAGTGTACCCTTCTTTTTGGGATTAGTCTGAACACCTTTATACCTTAAAAATTGGGATTGGGATAACTGTCTATGTAACCACATTGTTGGGATTGGGATAATCACCCATGTACCCTGATTTTTGGGTTGAGGATAATAAATTTTGTACCCTCATATTTGGAAATGGGATAATTGCCCATATAACCTCATATGTAGGTTTGGGATAATCACCCATGTGCCTTCTGGCCTCATATAACTTTTATTATTACGTAATACACTAGACTATGATATAGGCCTGATCATGAAATAATGAAATAATAAATATGTGTTCCATGAGATTAAAAAATTAATCATTTAATTTATCATTAAATGAAAGAGGAATCATAAAAATTTCATCATATCAAAACCTTTTTAAAAGATAAATTATTTATGGTCATATTACTATAGAATAATATGAAACAATAAGTTGAATTCATAAGAATTTTTTCATTATATAACTCATAGAGTATAACAAAGTATCAAAAACACATTTTCATCAAAAATATAAACCATTGAAAGAAAAAATAAGAATGATTTCCATGAATTATATACCCTGTAAAGAAAAAAATAATATCAATTGATATTATCATACATGGAGATGAATTTTGAAATATCACATATAAATTTTCTTAATGAAAATAAAATTTCATTTAAAATTGTATCCATGATAAATTTTCGTAGTAATTTTTTCAATAAATAAAATTGGAAACAGATAATGAAATATTTGATAACTCATTTAAATAATTTCATGAGGAAATTATTCTTTATGAATTCAAGAACACTATTTAACATTTAAAACATTATGAAGTCCTTTTTCTTTGAAAATAACAATGAAATATTAATATTGAACAATTGAAAATAATTAATTTTTTTAAATAATCATTCTTAAATTTATTTATTATAATTTTTTTAAATTATTATTGAAATTTTTTTTTTGAAAATATGTTAATAAAACATTGTTTTTTAATAAAATGTATTTTTGACAGAATAGGAAAATAATTCAAATTTTATTAAAAACAGTCTTTTAGTTATAGTATGTACCAAATATTGAAATAATTGTACCATTAAATAAAGATAAAGTCAATAACTATAGGATAATATATTTCCTGATAATTATTGATAGATATATAATAATATTTCATCATCAATATCATAATAAGTAACAATCCAGATAAACAATGAGATTGTATGATTAAATCAATACCACTTTGGTAACCTTGAATTATAATGAATATGAATGATTAATATAAAATTTAAATTAAAATATCATGAGGATATATAATTTTATTTCATTACATGTAAACTATGAGGTGTATACACCACAATATAGAATATAGGTGCATATCATAACATATGTATCATGGAAGGAAATTTGAGACAAAAATACAATACAGATATTGTAATTTTTTAACCATAAACCTCATGAAATATCGATCCTAAAATAAAAAATTAAATAGAAATAAATATTTAGATAAGAATAGTAAAATAAATTCAAGGGATGTATATAAACCTGATATAAGAAATATGTGTTGAATAAATCTTGTGTCACTGAAATGTAAAAATTGAGACGAAAATCCCTTACTATATGATTAACGTTTGAATCAAAATCCCTATGAAATTATTAAAAACATACAAAAAATTATTATGAAGATATAATGAAGAATAATTATTTAAGGTATCATATTTTAATATATATACAGCACAAAAATGAAATGTGTGTGTAATATGGCATAAATCTCTCAGAAGTTATAGTGATACTAGAAATCCACTATACATTGTGTCTTCACCTAAATCATACCCATTAAAACTTCGTATATAAGTAATATAATTTTATTTTAAATATTTCATATCATAATATTATTATATATATCATACCCTATATGAATATCTTATGAAAAAATTATTTTGTTTCTTGACAATTCCATGTAAAATCTTCCCTTCAAGTAAAAACCACTTTTTATTTCATTTAATATTTGATTTGGTATATGTTTGGATATCATATATTTATAATTATTTAATCATGTCAGTAATTTTAAAAATTATATGAATATCATATTATATATATATATATTAATTTATTATAATTTATAAATGCTCGACATTGGAAATATAATAATCTATTTTTGGAGACGGTAGTCCATACGTACGCATGAATGTTGTTTCTATTTTCATGACATATTGAAAGAAATAAAATGATATTATATATTCTATAATTATAAACAATATTTATTTAATATAAATAATAATATTTTAACCATCCTAAACACATTAAATGTATAGCGTGAATTAATTGCATCGCATCGTGAGGCAATATTGTGTTGTATTCACAAGCAAATTTATCATGTTACTAAAAAATTAAATGTATATAGGTATGTAATATAAAAATAATAGAATCATAATAAAATAATATATATATATATATATATAATTTATAAATATTTTTCCATTTTATTCCCAACATTGAATGGGGTAAAATAAAAACAAATAGCATTTTTAGTGAGGCAGTAGTCCGCCTTACACACGAATGATGATTTCATAACCCATTTGATTGATATTTATGTAGTTAAATTTATAAAATTAAAATAATAACATATAATTACACTTATGATACATAGTTTATTAAGTAATCATAATATTAAAATTAATTATAGGGGTTTTGGGACAAATAAAACAATATATATCAATGAATGTCACTTATTCTTCAGGAATCTTTTTTTGCTTTGCACCAAAGGTCTTTAATGGTTATATTTAATATCAATGTAATGATTCTATGATTATAGAAGATAATTTTAAATTTTATTTGGGATGGTCTGGGATGAAAAATGTTTTATTTAATGTGTTAACATATGGGAACAATGTGAGTCCTTTTATAAAGGCGGTGATCGATACTCTTGTAATTTTTGAAAGACTGAATTGAAACTATATTTATTACATGTTATATTTATCCAATAATAGAAATATATATATAATACAATTTATATGGTAAAAATATGAACATATAATAGTTTTTAGATCAGTTTCTATTTTGTCTCTTTATGTAAAATATTTATCCCCCTCGTAAATTCATTTTTCTATTCGTCTTCTTAATTACATTTAACTTTTTTCACTAATAATTATGGTACTAATTTATTTTATTATTTTTATAATTTATTAATAATTAAAATTAAAATTATTGAATATCTTTTTAACTTTAATTCTTATAAGTGGAAAAAAAATAATTTAAAATTAATCTCACAGACATGTTGAGAAATAGGGTTTTCAATGCGAATATGTTCAATAGTTTTGAATGTTTTAATATCATATTTCAATATAAAATGATTATAATGACCAAAATTGGAATAATATATTTATAATTGAACTATTTATACGTTAAATTATTTAAAATATATGTTAACTATGTAATTAATTTGATTAGAAAGAGAGTTTTCGATGCAAATATTATATTTTCACTGTTCATAAAAAAAATTAATCAAATCAAATAAATCCATATAATTAACCCTATGGATTTTTTTTCAATGATATAAATTATAATTATATTATCAAATTTAATTTAAAAATAAGTCAATAATATTTATAAATACAATGCACCATTAAAAGGAGGAAAACCATTTTTTTGGAACAATATATATAACACCCCTAGAATTTTCAAATAAATATAATATAGAATGCATGAAACACTGACTCAATAAAAAACAAAACATTTTATAAACTAATCAATAAACCTAATTTTTTCACTTCTATAATTTGAATCTCAAAAAACTGACAAACATGGTTGCATTCATTAAGATATTTTGAGTTTGATAAAAAACATATTTTTTTATGATTTTTAACATACCCCTATTAATAGTAACATAGTAGTATTAATAGAAATTAATCTTAATGAATAAAAAATTGTACAAAAAATAAAAACATCACCCATGAATGTATAAAAACAATTTATACATCTTATAAATGAAAAATTGATCATAGTACAAGTATTGGTATTTTTGTTTGTCTTAAATATTTTAATTACAATTTTATTATTAATTTAATACTATTAAATGGATATATATTTTCATAAAATTGAATCATAAATTTTCAATTTATTGTCTCATTGTTATAAGATAATTTTATGGAACATTGACTAATATTTCAAGGTGTTATAAAAAGAGTTTTTGTTTTAATGTAGTTTTTTAATAAATTATGTTTTAATTTAAAAATTATATGAAAAATATTCAGAAATTATTTTCCAAACATGGAGTTCATTTTTGAAATATAAACTTGAAAAAATTGTTCACGTGATTTTTTTGGGTTTTTCTAAAATAATAGAATTTTACATGAATAGTAAAAATACCGTTATGAGTTTTTAGTATGTTTAATGACATCATAGTCTCTTAATAATTAATATAAAATTATAGTTTACAAGTATACAATGAAATAGGATGTCATGTGTCCCAATTGGATAAAAACATGGGAAAATACCATGGCCAAGCCCATGGTTTTGACAAAACCACTAATGAGGTGTCCCTTTAAATTAAAAAAACATCATCTCATTTACTATAAATACCTACTCATTAATTAATTTTAGTTCATTCAAAACTCATAACCCTTAAATATATAGTATTTTTACAACCCCATTAGTCCTCCCAAGGTTTCTGCAATCCCCCAAAGTTCCAACATCTTGTCTTAGGGGTTACACTATAATGAAAGAGAATTCTCAACTTCTCTTTTCCATCCAAGTTCTCTTTTATGTGGTATGTATTTCAAAATTTCATTCCATTTTCTTATTTACATATTATTATTTCCCTGTACTATTTTATGAGTCTTATTATTTTGTTACTGTGGTACATTTTCTTTTTAATTTTTTCTAAAACCTTGTTGCATAGTCGTTATGCTGCAGAATTTTCATATCAAAATATCTATATTTTAAAGCACTCTTATTATGCTATTATATTTTAATTTAATTTTTTTTATTCTAGGATATTACATTACATATCGACCATAATGTTTATATTATTTATGATTTATGATATACCCTTTTTCTCTCATCAATATGTTTTATGAAACTTTATACAACACCATTTGGCTAAAGAATTTTCGTGAGTAATTTCTTAACTTTTCTTTTATTTTTAGTTATTTTATATTATTTTTGTTTCCTCATCACCCCTATTCCGAATGATAGGATAATTTCATTACATTAAAATAATTTCAATTTTATTATTCTTCTCGAATATTTCTTTGTTATCTCTCCTTTACCATTCATTTATACTAAAAATGAAAACACCATTTGAGATGTGCTAATTTACCACATTCAAGGAAAATGGATTTTCAATTTCTACTATTGTATTAAATTATGTTCATGAAACCATAATTATTGTTGTAAAAGACTATAATATATTTATTATTTCTTATCTATGGTTCTGGAATCTTTTTTTACCTATGATTTTTATTGATAAAGAAAATGAGTTCATGGTGTCCAAAAACCGCAAATTATTCCAAACAGTTATCATTAAATAATTTATATTATGATTCATCTTTACTCTAAGTATCCAAATAATATTTACAACCATGATTCCTCATATATGTTCACTAATAAAACATAACTTCATTTGTATATATAACACATCATTTTACATGATTCTTCATTCATGTTTAGAATTATACCGATTATGAAATGAACGTACCCGAACAATGAAATAGAACCTCTTTAACCATAAAAAGGCCATGAAATAACTCAATAAGGATATAATAAATAAATTATATGTGTAAGTGGTTATTAAAATATTAATAAATGAATATAATTTTTTATACAAGACACTAATATCAAGTAAAGAAAACCATCTGACTTAAGGTAAGGGGTTTCTTCTCTTTCTTCAATTTTTGTGAGATATTCCGTATTCACTACTACTAGTTGTGTATGGTGTATGTATAATTAACATTGATGTTTCAAATAATGAATATATTTAATTTAATTACATTCAATGTATAATTTAATTATCATTAATTTTGGGTCATATGATTCAATAGATTATATAATTATAAGTATTTTCTAGAAAAACCTCCATTTTCATTCAGGTTACTCTTATTTTCTACTCACCACAATGAAATTATTATTTAATATTATTTTATAATCATAATTTTTTTATTGTTATATATATTTTTACCAATCAGAATAATTATTTATTTTATGGTGTGTTATGTGTTTTAATATAACCTTTCAATAATTCTTCCAAAATGCAAGCCATATTAAAAGAACATCTCAAATTTTACATATTTTGAAGTTCACTCTATAATCTATTTTAAGACATATTTATCAATAAAAAATAACAAATTTAATTTGATAAATATATTTCGGTTCATTTATTTTTTTATAAAATCTATCATGCCTTTCACATTAAAATATCGTTAAATAATTCACTAAACCGCACAAAAATGTTCTATTTCTATACCTTTATTAAAAACTCTTTTTAAATGATTTTTCCTCAAAAAAGATTTCATTTAAACCTAAAATATAATTTCAAATAAATTCCATTTCATTTTATGGGATATAAATCTATAATGTCTGATTTCATGAAAATTATAAATGATTTTCCAAAAGAAGTCTTCTATCCAAAGTAAAAATGTTTTTTCTCATCTCACATTTACTTTTATGAGATATATGCCTTGTTCACCACTTATTTAATTCTCATGGTGTATTTACATACCATTTTTATATAATTTAAAGATTCTAATTATTCTAATTATTTTATAAGGGATTATTATATGATTTTTTCAAGGTCGTATGGGACACTTTGGGATGATTAAGGATTATTTCCTCAAGAACATTTCAATGGTCTCATTTAATAGTATCTTCATCTATAGAGTTGTCATTTCTTGAATCTTGTACTACATTGTGGTTTATCTCCTATGATATCATCCACCACGTTTTATTGAATTTTTTATGATTATTTTGCTAACTTTTGGATTATGAATTTAATTATTTAACATGGCATGGGACACTTTGTATAAGTGTCATTTATATATTCCAAGTGATATCGGAAAATTTGAATAAAAGTCATAATTTAATTATTCCAAGTGGTATGGTACACATTGAATAAAATACTTAAAAGAAATATGAGGATTGAATTATACTTATAATGTGTTTTGTGGGGCCCGTTATAAACCCTTGATGCATCGGTAGGTTTCATGAGAAAATCTAGGTCGTGGAATGAGGCCTTGACAAACTGGTTATTTATGGTATTGGAATGAGGACTTGATGGTATGATTATGATGCCTTATATATTCATATTAATCATTATGAAAATACTATTGATAGTTAATGTGGTTATTATACTAGTATAATACACATGATTATGTTTCATTATGGCATTATTTATTCAACTCTTATTCCTTCCATAATGTGGTCAATTTTATTTTTAAGGGCACATGTTTTTGTTATTCACCATGCCTACTATCTATGTCTATGTTATCTTCCACTATATTTATTAACCCCTACTGAGAATTTAAGCTCACCCCTTTCATTTTTTTCATTCCCAGGTTATGAGGAAGAGACTGTTTATTGAGTTTTCAAGGATGTAATTCATTAGCTTTTGTTATGAATTATATTTTTTTCATTTCCCTATGTAAAATGGGTTTCATTTATATATCTAGTTTCTTCAATACTACTAAATTGATCAGTCCTTTAGGATTTTATTCCTTGTAATCTTACTAATTTATTAAAATAATGCATTGGATCTGAGATTCTGGGGTTGGGGAATTATAGTTGGTATTAAAAGAAGTTTAGAAGAAAACATGGATACCATATTTAGAAAAAATATATTTGGAAAAAACACTAAGAAAGAATTTTAGGATAAACATACAAGAATGTCTTATAATTTTAGAAAAGGAATATATTATTTGGATGTTTATATGAAGTAAATACCTATCAGGGTACGACAAGTGGATGTGGATCACACATTGATGAGATTTAGATTAACAACTCTGACATGGTGTTTCAGACGTGACCTAGGGTAACCAGGTACACGAAATGGCCCTTTTTGCATACCTAGTTTGAGACAAGTAAGGGATATTCTTACGATAATTCACATTTTCATTAGAAACCATTATAAATGAATTAAATTTAATTTTTTCTTCAAATAAACTATGACTACGATTCTGACAACAGTTATGGATATGATTTCAATTTATGCTAATTATTTTTCTTTGTTTTTTATAATACATTAGTATTTATAACATAATCTAGTGCATTCTGTTGTTTAGAAATGGTGCATGGAAGATGGAATGAGAACATCACCAATGCACATGATGAAACGAGAAATAAGGATCACATATCTTATCGTCTGAAGCCATATTTTAAAGGAATAGATTCTCCCATGAATCCTCATCTTACGAGGAAATAGTATTATGTTTCAAAAATTAATTTATACAATTTTTTGAGTCTTATTGATTTTATGGGAATAAAAATAAGAAGAGGATGATAGGAAAAAATATGGCTAAAGGGAGGAATGGAAAGATGGGTTTTCCCACACGTGATAAGATAGAAAAGAATCATCCTAGTAAATTCATGAAGGGAGTGAGAGTTTTTTATAAGTGTAAAAAAAGACACCTATTTTGTGATTCAAAAGGTAAGAAAAAGGGTTCTGATGTACAATTCTTCAATTTCTAGGAGATAGGACACTATACGAATCATTGTCCCATGAATCAAAGTAATATTTCCCAAATGATGATACTAAATAATGATCATGTTATGATACTACCACAGTTTAATTGGAAGGAGTAATATTCCTTATTAAGAATCTTGTCTTTCGAATATTTTATTAGCAATGTACTAATTATATAAATTATGGAATATATAAGGATTTTACTACAATACTATTTAATTATGTATTTGAGGTCGTATGATGAATAATACCAAGGATAAGTCACTCAGTAGAAAGTTTAAATATTGGGAAATTATATGTTTAGGGAAAGAAAAACATTAATATATATCTTATGTTGAGATAATTATAATGAAATGAATGATTTAGATAAATACTAACTAACGTGGAAATGATTATTGACTTGTCGAGAAGTAGTATGTGCTATCGTAGATGGTGTTTAAAACACTTTTGGATTTTAGTAATATTCCCAATAACATGTATCTTAAATAAGGAATACATAAGAATGCTTGTTTCTAATATGGATTTTAGTGTAATTCTAGTTATTACAATATTTCAAGAGGATACATGATAATGTTTTCCCCATTTTTGGAATGTGAAAATTTATAGATACTTCATATTGTTTAAGGGTTAATGAGAATATCATCTTGGAAATTCAGATACCTTACTTCTAAAGTGTTGAATCATTATATATTGGAATGTTAAATAATAAATTAAATAGTTGATCATTATACAAGATTTTAGAGGTAAATTTATTTCTTCACTATATAGTGTAACTTGTGCTTAGGGATAAAGTATAGAAAGTTCAAGGTGAAATCAAATTAAGAGTTTGTAAAGAGAAATTTATATTTATACTCTTATAGAGTGGAATAATACCAAAAATATTTTCATATTATCATAATATTTTATGATATCGATGAATTTTTTTACTGTAGTTTATAGTTTTGTAGAAATAATATTTCATCTAAACATGTTCTATATCACATTCCATCAGAACATCATAGTTAGATTTTTTTATCCATGTCCAGGTTTTTACCAACAAATAATGTCACCCCATTCCGAAGCGTAATTTTTTTGTTGAACACATCATTTCCCTTAACCTCTTTTAAAATGATATTTTATTAACCCTATTTCTGATATGGGTTTCCCAATAGAGAATTTTTAAGCAACAACCATTAACATTCTAATTCCAATTTTGAATTACAAGGGAACAATTCTATTAAGGGTGGAATAATATAACAGCAGAAGAATTTAAAAATAGATTTAATATAGAATACATGAATCATTTCTTCTATAAAAAAAGAACATCATTATATCCTAACCAATAAACATAATTTTTTCACTTCAATAATTTTAATTTTGAGCAAATGATATACACAGTTGCATTCATTATGATATTTAGAGTCTAATAAGAAAAATAAAATTTTTATGAATAGTAACATACCCTTATGAATATTAACATGCCCTTATAAACAGTAATTAAAAGTAATGAATTTTAAATTTAAAAAAAATTATAATTCACCCATAAGTGTTTAAATAAAATTTTATCATCTTATAAGTGGATAAACAGTCATAGTATATGTATTGGAATTTTTGTTTGTCCTAAATATTTTATTATCATTTTATGATTAATTTAATAATTTAAAATTGAAATATATTTTCATAAAATATAATCATAAACTTTTTAATTTATTTTCTATTAGTTATAAGATAATATTATGGGACCTTGATTAATTTCTCAATGTGTTATAAAATGAGTTATATTTTTATTGTTGATTTTATTGAATACATTTTGTTTTTTTAATTTAAATTATAAATATTTAGAAAATTATTTTTAATAAATATAGTAAATTTTTAAATAATAATCATATGGAAATAGTTTGGGATAATTTTTGGGATTTTTTTCTAAAATACATGAATTTGTCATGAATAGTAAAAATACAGTTCGTAGTTTTAAGTATGTTTAAAGAGATCATAATGATTTAATAATTAATAATAAATTATAATAGACTTTTCTATAGTAAAATGTTATGTTAGGTTTCCCATGTACAAATACTATGTGAAAATACCATGGGCCAGCACACGGTTTTGATAAAACCCGTAATGAGGTGTCCCTTTAAATTAATAAAAAACACCATCTCATTTACTATAACTGCCCACGGATTCCATCATTTTATTTCATTCCCAATTCATAATCCTATACGATCTAGTATTTTAACCACCCTAGTAGTCCTCCCTTGGTGTCCTCAATCCCTTAAGGTTCCAACCATCAAGTCTTAGGACTTTCTCTACAAGGTAAGAGAATTCTCAACTTCTATTTTCCATCCACATTCTCTTTTATGTGGTATACATTTCATGTTTTCATACCATGTTCTTATTTACATTCTATTCTGACCCTATAATATTTTATTTTAATTTTATGAATGTTTTACTCCTATACCCTTTCATTTTAATGTTTTCAAAAATATTTTTTAATAGGTGTTATGTTGTAGAATTTTTGTCTCAAATTCTATCTAATTGTTAAGAAATCATATTATGTTATTATATATAACATTAAAATGTTTTATTCTGGTATAAGAAATTACATATCTACCTTAATTTACATATAATTTATGATTGATAAGATACCCTTTTTCTTTCATCAAATATATTATATGCAATTTTAAGTGACACTATTAGGCAGCCGAATTTTCATGAGTGATTTGTCAACTTTTATTTTATTTTGAGTTCTTTTCCTTTCTTTTTCATTCCTCCCCACCCATCATAAAAATGATATTTTAATTAAATTACCTTAAATGAATATTAATTTTATTATTTTAAGGGAACATTTCTTCATCATCTCTCATTTCCCATTATTTTATACAAAAAAATGAAAACACCATCTGAGATGTGCTAATTTACAACATTAATGGACAAAGGGTTTTTAATTTATACTATAGTATTCAATTATACATAGGAAAACATTCTCATGGTTGAAATAAACAATAATATATTTATTATGTCTCATATATGGTTCTATAATCTTTTTGTATATATGCTTTTGATTGATAAAAAAACTGAGTTTTTGGTATCAAAAAACCTCTAATTAACCCAAACAGTTATCATTAAATAATTTATATAATGATTCACTGTCAATATAAGTATCCAAATAAAATTTACAACCATGTAACCTTTTTTATGTTTCTGAATATTATATAACTTACGTTTTGGACAACAATCCTCATTTTACACGATTCTTTGTTCTTGTATATATGTATATAGATCATGAAACAAATGGACCCGAACAATGAAATTGAACCACTTAACCATAAAAAAGGACATGGATAAACTTAATAAGGTAATAATAAAACAATTAAATGTAGAAGTGGTTCTAAAAATATTAATTAATGATTTTAATTTGGTTATACAGGATACTAAGATAACGTAAATAACACTATCAGACATAAGGTACGAGGTTTATTCATCTCAAATACATTTTTGGGAGATATTCTATATTCACTACTACTAGTTTTGTATGATATATGTATAATAACCATTGATGTTTAAAATAAAAAATAATTTTCTTATCATGATAATCAACATATAATTTAATGATGATAAATTTTGGGTCATAATATTCAATTGATTACAATGTTGTAAGTATTTTCTACCTAAACCACCATTTCTATTCGGTTTGCTCTTATTCTCGACTAACCTAAATGAAATTATTAGTTAATATTATTTTATACTCATAAATTATGTGTAAATTTTTTATATATGTTTATCAATCCAAATACTTCTTTATTTCATGTGGTGTTTTATTTTGAAATAACCTCTTAAAAATTCTTTCGAAATCCACGCTTGATTCAATGAACTTCATGAATTCTTACCTATTTTGATGTTTTCTCTTTAATGTGTTTTAAGAAAAATTTATCAATAAAAATATTAAATTTTAATTTAAAAAATATATTTAGGTTCAATTCTTGTTTTATTAAATAAAACATTCCTTTTCAATTTAATTCTCTTTAAATAATTTCACAAACTTCACTAAAATGTTATATTTCTAAAGATTTTTTAAAAAATCTTTATAAACGATTTCAGAAAAAATATATTTATTTAAGCCTAAAATATAATTTCAAAGACATTTTCTCTAATTTTCTAGGATATACATGTTTACAATTTTATTTCATGAAAATTACAAATTATTTTCTAAAAGAAAACATCTTCCGATGTAAAATGGATTTTTCTCATCTCAAATTAACTTTTATGTGATATATGCTATGTTCAACACTTATTTCATTCTTATGGTGTACGTATTGAAAATTAGTATATCATATAAGTAGTCTCATTATTCTCATGATATTATAAAATATTATTATTTGAATGTTTCAAGGTTGTATGGGACACTTTGGAAGGATTGGGTATTATTTCCTCAATAAATTTTAAATGGAGTCTTTTAAAAGTATCTACGTCATTCAAAAATCCTTTATTTATCTTGTACATCATAGAGTTTTATTTTCTATGATATCTCCTACCATGATTTTTTAAATTGTTTATTATTATTTTCATAACTTGTGGATTAAAAATTAAAATATTCAACATGGTATGTGACACTTTGAATAAGTGACATTTTAATATTCATAGTGGTATGGGACACTTTGACTAAAAGTAACAATTTAATTATTCAAATTGGTATGGGAAAAAATTAATAAAATAATTAATATTCTTATGAAGAATTTATTGGACTTATTATGTGATGGGTGGGTCCTTCTGTATCCCCTCATTGCATCAGTATGTCTAATGAGACAAACTTTGTCATGGCACGAGGAGTTGAAAAAATAGTTATTTATGGTTGTGTCATGAGGCCTTGACGGTGTGGTTATGATGTCCGACATATGAATTCACCTCATTATGAAAATATTATTGATAGTTCATGTGGTTATTGAACTATTTGAATACCCATGATTATGTTTTATTATAACATTATTTATTAAAATCTTAATACTGTCATAATGCGTTCAAGTTTTTTTTAAAGTCATGTGTTTCAGTTATTCACCATGCCTACTTTTTATGTTTATGTTATCTTCCTCTTTATTTCTTAACCCTTACTGTGAATTTGATCTCACACCTTTAATTTTTTTCCTTCCCCTGGTTATGAAGAAGAGATCATTTATTGATTTTTCAAGGATTACGATTATTAGATTTTGTTATGTATCATATTTTCCATCCATTACAAATGTAAAATGGGTTCTATGTACATATTTGTTTTTCAAGACTACTTAAATAATCTGTCCTATAAGATTTTATTCCTTGTAATCATTTTAATGTATTTAAATAATGCACTAAATTTAAGCTTTTGTGGTCAGAGTGTTATAATATATATTTGAGGTGTAAAACTGGCTTTATTATTATCTATTTTCTAGAAAACACATATTATTAATATTAAATATTTGATTGAATTTAATATATTCATATATTTATATATTATTCAAATCATTCATAAAAAGTGGTTTATTAAATTTAATGAGATAAAACATTTTGTGCATATAAAATTAGTTATTTAAAAATTGAATTTGTCAATATTCTAATAGTTCTTATATTCTTTTAAAACAAATTAATTACCAATGAATTCATTATATAAACAAAAAAACAATTCTTTATAATTTAGTTAATCTTTTTCAATCTATTTATTCCAGTGGTATATTGTTAACTATATTAATATTCCTATAATATATAATCATTTTTCTAAAATTAATGTTATGTGTACCTCATGCTAGGATCATTATTCTATGTAAATAAACCCAAACATACTGTTTTTTATAAAACAATTCAAAAATAGTATTTATTTTATGGAAATACAAAATCATTTTTTCATGTAACACTAAATATTGGAAATATTAAATTCCATTGAAAAAATTATATTTCACAAAATCTCATGTTGTTAGAAATAAAATCTAAAATGATATAATAATAGTTCTGATATATTTTTTTTTGGGATAAATATATGTGTATGGGCATAAGATAGGTGGAACATTCCCTTATGGGATGAGTTCAAATTTATAAAAAAACCATTAATTTCCATGGTTATGTCCTCCATAATGTTATGATAAGAAGTTATCCAAAAATATATAGTGACAGAATATGCATAGAATAAATTTTTGGTTGAATATTTATAAAGAAGTAAGAATATTATACATTTATTAATGTCAATAATATTTTTTTTCACAATAATTAATAGGATGAGGGGATGTTCTAATAAAAGGAGAATTATCCACTCCTGGTAAAATGATCCTTATCCACTCATCTAGGGTACACATGATGTGTCTATATTCTACATTATAGAAGTGACTATGAATCATCACCTTAAATTGGTATTGATGTGTAAATGTCACTAATAAAAGACTGCGCGTAAAGATGAATAACGATCATACATATAGAGTTAAATTATTTTATATGTGCATAAATATTGGTTTTTTATTATATTATTTATATTCAAAAAATCAAAATTTTATTGTTTTTATTCTTTTATAATGGATGATTATCTCTAAAATAAATCATTGTTTATTATTTTGAGTCCAGAATGTGTTATCATCTTATGGAGATTAGAGTTTTTTCATCAAGATATATAATCCTTTATTATTTTATGAAAATAAAAATTACAATAATTTTTTATAATCTCAACCACTCAATCATGTAATTTATATGTATTCTTATTTTATAAATAAGGAACTCACATGGTCTTTTAGTAACATATTGATATTAACTTTTATAGTGTATTATGTGACTAATTTAACTTAATTTTAGAAAACACTCTAAAAATTGATAATATTAACTGAATGTTATATTAAATAATATCCATGTGAAATATTAACTTATTGAAATTTTTTTATACAACTATTATCACAATTTCATCCCTTAATACTATAAAAACATCTAATTAACGAGAAATGATGTTCCATGTGAAACCTTTTTCATTACAAAAAAGTCTACACATAAGATTTTGAATTATTTCTATCGAAGGACTATAAGTATTTAATAAATCTCTTATTTTATTCTCTATCATTATCTTCTTGAAGAATTACTTGCTAATAAGTGACCAATTTTTATATATTTAATGTATTTGATAGGCAGTTCATTTATTCATACGTTTACCTAAATTATGTTTCTTTGTATAAAAGAGTAAATTTACAAAACAAAATTATATTATCTTATTCAATAATAGAACCATATTAGTTTATTTATCATCGAATATTTTAATTATTTATTTGAAACCTATATATCCTACTATTTCATGTTATTAAAGGATTCCCCTAATCTTATCTAATAAGATACAAGTGTCCTTTTAGTTTTATCAAAAAGAGAAGTTATCATGGTATTTATATGTAGGGGTAAAATATTGAAATCCAACTAATATTGAATAATTCCAATTAGTTTCTCCCCCAATTTCATATCATCCAGTGTTTCTATAAATTAATTATTTTGTTAAAAAATCATTTTTAATCTCTAATATAATTCATCCAAATATTCATATTTTTTTCATTATCACATCTTCTAACAAAATTTAAAATACTTGTTTCATTTCATATTATACATTATTCTATACTTAGAATAATATATAAACTTATCGGGATCTATTTAACTATTTTTCATCCCAAAACATTACTTAAATACTTCAAATATAATGAAAAATGTAATGCATTAATTACATTCCCATCACTCACAATATTTTTATAATAAAATATTACCCACAATGACCTTACTATTGAATTATTGAAACATAGATCGATTCCTCAACAAAGTCAAATACAACATAATATAAATACGGTACCAAACATTTCATATATATATTACAGGCTTGTCCATTAAATGATGGAATTAATTTAGTTTTTTTAGGGTGTTTTTACAGTGAATATAAATACATTATTAGGGATCTGTAATGAAAAAATAAAGATAAAATTACAAATAATATGATCATTTTAGTACAAAATAATTACTCTTAAGAGGGTGAATTATTGTTTATATAATTCCATTTTCAATTGAAATCACTCATTCGATAGTAAATCAAAAATCCCCCAAACCCACCTAGTGAAATATATATATGTTGATAAAATGTAATTTATATATGACCATCTCGTGTGTGGGTGAAATTATAAAATTGGTATAGGTTTTTTATCCATAACAAAAATTGAATATAAAATATTATAAAAACATACATAGGGATAAGGAATATATTTTAACATAATAAAATAATAACATAAACTTCTTATTTTTGAGAATCAATACTATATAATGAAATAAAAAATGATATTCCCTTAAAGAAATCACCACAATGAAAATGTTGAGTCTTCATACAACAAGATGATTCTATTATTGTTTCACTGTTTAAGAGTAATATGTTCTTTTATCAATCGTAATAATATTTGATAATTATATCATGTATTTAATGATCCTTATGAAACTTCCACCCAAAATAAATCCTTTCAAAAATATATTTTTTATCACATGCATTTATTCTATAATTTATATGGATTCATTAAAATAAATGTTCTAATATATTTCATGTATGTTAAATATAAATTGGGATGTAAAAAACATAAAAAGTTATCAATCAACTACCATTAAACATTCCAAAACATTTTAATTTTTAATATATTTTAATTTGTAAAACATTATGTGAACCATATTATTATAGTGAGATAAATATAGTTTCATAATTATGTGCATCAATAAAATTTTCCTTTAAGATCAATCAATGTATTTTAATGGAATCCAATGAGTGGTTTTTTAAAAAATTTTACTTCTTTATATAATACCTAATATATATCTATGTTATCAGATGTTAAATAGTATTAAATAACACACATTATTGTGAAAAAACTATACTGTAGTATTTTTTGAATAATAGTGAGACATAAGAATATTATTCCTAATGTTATACTGCATAAAATTATTGAATTTCGATAACCCCAAAATATCTTAATTAATTATGTTACTAAATTCAATAGTCCCCTAAGAACACATTAGGTATTCGCTTCAATCAACATCAACTGGAGAAATTTCAATCAAATTTCTTTTAAAAATACATTCTAATGATTTTCCTTTGTTCTTTAACTCCTTTTAGATAAAATGTAATTAATTTTGTTTTTTTTATTTGAATAATTTATTATTATCTATAATTGAACATATCTAAGAACAAAAGTAATTCTAGTGGAATCTTAGAACGTTTATTCTCTCAAGAATATCATTGTAGGATATAAAATCTCATTTTTTTTATTTATGAAATCTAATATACATTATATGGTTCATTTTATTATTTAATAAAACAAGATACACATAATATAATACAATAAGATATATAGTCTTTCTTCCGTAGGGTAAGTAGATAAATATCAAAAAAACAAGAAATATTACTAAAATGGAACTATTTTAGAATTCCAAAGTATTCCCTTAAAATTAAATTGACATTCTAAAAATCACCATGATAACCAAGGGATGTATATAAGAATGTGGTGAGAAATAAAACCAATTAAGGGAATTATCAATGAATAACATAATTTAATGTATTGTATCTATGTTAAAATTAATTACATGAAGACATATAATATTTAGATTCATAATACTGAATATCAAATCATAATCATGAATATCAAATCATAATCATGAATATCGAATTGTGATATAATATGTTAACATAAAGGAATCATTGGATTGTAGAATCGAAAAAAATGACATCATAATAATAACTCAAGGAAACCTCAGGATAAATCATATTATAGAATGTTTAGAAAACCCTATAAAAATAATACATTTTATCTCATAAAATAATAAAATCACCGAAGACTTTTTGCGGTTATTTCATTATATTCCAATTTGTTAAAATCATATGATATATTTTCATTTGATTTCTACATAGATATTATAACCCATGATCATATTTAATCACTTTTAATCCCACAAATAAAGAGTATCGATTAAATAAATTAAAATTTTTAACCAACAAAAGATAAAAAAGTCTAAGTGTATACCATTTATTCTAAATTGGGATGTTTATTAATAATTTAAATGTCTTGCGTGGAAGGCCTTCAGATAATTTTAGAACCTTAACAGGGGTACATAAGATTCATATAAGGGTTCAATAGTAGTTAATGGTGGTATACAATTATATGGGAATCACAATAAAAAGAAATAAATAGTTTATACACATTATAATAAGGATAATTGGAAATATAAATTCTTAGTACAATTAAATTAAATGAAAATAGTAAGAGAAGACAATATCATACATTTATGGGTGATTATAAATGATTTAGAGGAGCTTATTAAAGGCATGATAATATATTGTGAGGTATTTTGAAAATTTTATTGATAATAACATCATAATAAATTATTTTTGGATGAAGATGAGTTAGAGGTTCATTGTGTATTTGTTGGAAAAAGAGTGGGGAATTATATATTAATTTCTAAACATATGTTATTGAGTTTATTATTAAAATAATCAAAAAAATACCTTCCTAAGGGGTCTTCCCATTTTTTATTCTATAGAGGAATTGTCTTCAATGTTTTATTATAATATGAACCAAAATCATCAATATAAATCCTTTCATGATTTAGAAGTGATATATTTTCATGATGAATTGTTTAAAAAACATAAAAATATAATATTGTTTTGAAGGATTAATTATTGTTTTTTAAAATTTGAAAAAAAATTGATAAAATATTATTCTAATAGGGACCAATGTTTTTTTTATTAGCTACATTTTATAGTATTTATTACATTATTTTGTTATTTTATATTTCCTTAATAAATATCATATATTTATTTAGTATTTATGTTTTACCCGTGAATATGATGTCCTTGAAAAATAATGTTAAATTAAATATTTCTTATTTTTAATGCGATGACTAAAAATATAATTTTTATTTTACAGTTTTTTTTCTAATAAAAGAATTTACATATTAAAAAATATTTTAACTATGTTTTTTACTAAACGAACTACTTTTTGATGTTTATAAAAATTAAATTAGACATAATTAAATTTTATTATCGTTTATATTTATATAATTATTATCTGATATAAAATATTAAATAAAAATATATTTTGTTTGAAAATTCAATAATTTATTAAAAAGAATTTTCTCATTGAGAGTATATATTTCCCAAAACTAAAATTTTTAATTATTTATATCAAAATCTAATTTTTTAATAAATTCATTTTAAAATAATGTGTATAAATAAGTCAAAATGGATAAATACAATTATTATTGTATCAAAATTTAATATATAAATAATTATATTACTATGTTCTAGATACACAACCCTTTATTATAATTTAATATTTTATAAGGGTAATGTTTGTGATGGTGTTACATTCTTAGGGTGGTTTAGGAAATATTGTTATGGTGGAAATCTTGATCAACATGAAATTATCATATGATCGATATTTTACATGTTTTAGATGTTCAATATCATATTTTTCTTAGTGAAGGAAAAATATTTGTGATTTCAACTCCCTTATAATATTTTATATATGGGATTCATATGGTACAATCCAACTGGTTGAGGCTACAGATACTTCCATATGTGTCAACATGATATTATTATAACCCATTTTATTTTAAAATCATAATATTTACTATACAATTCATATAGTATGGATTTTTATATACCCTAATAATTATTTTTCTATTACGTGATTTATTTTATAACCGTCTAGAATAATCAATGTAGCACATGAATTTTATATATCTACATTACCTAAAATAATTTTTTTCATTCAAATGGGAATTTAATTTATAAATTTTTTGATAGTTACCCTCATCCCAACTATAAAAATATCACCGTTATTATTTTTTCATTTTCTTAAATAGATGAGTTTCCATCTATTTCATTTCCTCTAATGGTTCCCATTTTCCCCCAAAAACGTGTGCCTCCACCATAACATATTAAGATAGTATGTGGTTTTTATTTACCAGACATTGTCTCTATGAACCAAGATATTTATCTCATATCCTTGTATGAAAGCTCAATATCCAATTGTACCAACAGAATATTAAATTTTTGTAAGGGGTCTTGTATGTACTATTGTAATATGGATATATGGAAAAAACATTTTCTTGAAATATGATAGTTGGAATTTCTAGTCAATAGTACATATTCCTATGAGTTCAAGGAATATATATCTTGGAATAATAATTATATTATTTCTTATATATCATGTATTAATTCCATGATGATATTATAAAACATCATTTCATCAACCTTAAACACTATGTCACATCGAAAAGTTTCAGTAGATATATTTTTTACTTTACCCACATTTCAGATGACAATAAATTGATTTAATTTTCTATATCATATCTTAGATACAATATGTTACCATCACCTTTTTCACTATATCATCATTCTATCATGTTGTATTATATTACCATTTCCCAAAAATGGATCACCTTTGTATCTATTTGATTTAAAGAATGGAAACAATTATTAAATTTTATTACCAATTAGAGAATTTCTTTATCCCAACATTATTTTAAATCTATTGATCATGATCTCTACATATCATCTTGTGTTTGAATGGATATCTCTTGTTTAAAATCTATATAAGGGTGATATGAATTACAAAAACAATCTATATCTAATTCTTAATTATGAATTCTCTTAGAATATCAAGGTAATCTTCAAATCAAATTTAGATACAGTGTACAATGATAATTCATTAAAACATTAGTTTTCTCTTATGTATATAATATAGAGTTGGTAATGTGTTAAATCATCAATGAGTGAAAATAAATGTATTGATTTTTTTTGATTGATTACCATATAAATAGAATTATATAAATTTGAATTATTTTATAGTGATATAATGATATCCCATGTTAATGTTTCACATATCCATACCGATATGGAAAAAGTTTCCATCTTACCCATTGAATTCATTAGCTTATCTTTGAATTGTAGGTTTCCCTAGAATTAATATACAATTAATAATATATCCATATTCATATTATCCATCTATAAATATTTCTTCATATCAATATACATCATACATCATCCCTCTTGAAAATATATGGATGTGAAATGGGTACATTAAGAAGATCCCACTTCTATTATGGTTTTTACGGGACAAATATATGGATTATAAAACTTATGAACCCATAATTATCTATGTCTATCTCAATAATATTCACAATGTATAATAGTTTTTCCTTATCATATATTTGGCCTATTTGATCGTATCAAAAATGGATGGATAAGATTTTATTGGGGAAAGGTATGATGAAATTACTTTTATTATTTCCATCCACAAAGATTGAATTTAATAAAAATATTGGATCCCTTTTATTAGTCATCATTGGTAGGGTAATGGAATCATTTATACAAAAAAATCACCCAAATTATTTTTATTCCTATGAGATTATTGGATTAAATTTCTATAACCATTTATTAGTTATATCTATCATCATCTATACATATTGATATTATTTTTTGTGAATATATAATTGAGGATTTTATTCCTTATAAATATGTCACTCTTATCTATATAGAGAAAATATCACTAAACAATCAATAGAAAGATCACTATGTCCAATTCCAGATCATTCACTATGTAGTTCATCTCATGGATAAATACATGGAAGGAGACATAGTATTTTTCCATTCCATAATTCATGATCTTACAACCAAATCATTTTTTCGATAAAATGTTTATGATAAAACATTATTCTATATTAGTTTTAAATTTTATCACATGTATAATAATTATACACTTATTTTAATAATTTATGTGGACCTATTATTATACACTCAAATAAAAACATTAGTCCCACTTGAGTTATTGTGGATTATATTTTTATAAATCATGACAATGAAGAAACAATTGTTTGACATTACCATAAAAATTTTAGGAGACCATGATCCTCGATCACAACTATTGGTCGGATCCATCCGTAGAATTCCATTTTCCTCAAAGGATCCATATATATCCCTTTCCTATAATTAAATATTCTATATCCAAAAAACAAATTTTCTTTCTTCATATATAAAATTCACTTTCATAATTTATTTGTTCAAATATTCCAATGATCTTCATGTTTCTACATTAATTCAATGATAATTATAATATCATCTATAAAGACTACAAAAGTTTTTTCAAGATAATTTTTATGTAATCTATTAATTAAGATAATAATGATAGAATTATAATTAGTAATTATAAATGGAATACCAATGATCTTATAGTTCCCATACCATTGCAAAATTAATTCGTGAGGATATCCTCCATCACCACCATAATAAGATAATATACCAACTAAATATCTACCATGGATATATATGAGGATCTATATATATTATCAAACAATTCAAAAAAATTTAGAATAAAATGTTTAGTATTTATCATGATCATATTGAGCTCATGATAATCAATAAATAAGTATGTATACACATCATTATTTTTGAAAAAAAGTAATAGTTCTCCCTATAGGAAATAACATGGGAAAATAGACATAATATCTATAATCTCATTTAGTTTATTCATTAACTCGTAATGACCTAGTGTCAAAAATAAAAATGTATTCCTCAATATTATAATTTTTCTAGGTATATGATATATTAATAACTCCACCTATAGGTTAGGAGTAAGTTGATTAAATACATAAAGAATCACATCAACATATCCCCATATATTGGAAAGGTCATCAATGATGGAAGATTCTTTAATAAAAATATATTAAACTAGTTATTCATACTGATAAAGAAATAGTATCTATTAATGTGATGATGATTCCAATAAATACTAGTTATCCCTCTTACCAATATATAGAATCAGATAGATATTCCTAATATGTGGGGTGGTTACCTAATTATATAAATTTATGATTTCTCTATAAACGGAAAGAAAATTCATACCTATAACATCATCACATTCCATTGAAGATAGTATGTCATGGTTTATTTGGAAATTTACGCCCAAATGTTGATATGGAATAGTTTACATTCTTAGGGTAGAATAATTTAATCATAATACTTTTACATTGATAACCCAATATCCATGTTCTGATGTGATGTTTGAATATTTCAACTAATCATTCCAAATAAAAATAAACGTATATAACAAGAATAATATTCATCACTTCATTTTTAAGATCCACGTTAGCTATTTTTATGGAATATGGTAACCCATTATCTCTATTGAATGATTTATCTTTTTCTATGTTACCATCAATAATCCTTAACATTTTACTTTTGTTCACATAGTTTCATTGTTCCATATAGTTGAAACATAAAAAATATGATAGCGGTTGAATCGTGCATTCCTTTCTTAAATCATGTAGGTAGCTTTATTCTATTAGTATTCACTATTTTTCTTCCTCTCACTACAAATGATAATGAATTTCCATATCCCATTCAATAAATTTATTATATCCTTATTCAAATACTTTTGATAAGTTAAATGTTGGAAATTATTACCACCATGTTATTTCTCAATATCTCTTCTAAATTTAAATTCCATTCTCAATATCCTATATTCAGGTCCATGGAACCCTTTAGATTCACCAATCATTATTTAAAATTTTATTTCATATTAGAGTAGTTTTATTGTTGTTTCTAAACACTAAAATATCCAAATATATTCATATATTCAATTTTATACAAAATAATAATCTATCAAAATTATATTGATTTTCAATGAAAAGGCATCAGTGTATCACATAATTCATGTGATATTCACCATCTAAGCCATAATCTATTAATCATCCTTTTTCTTTAGACCAAAAAACTACCCCTCTATTTTTTGTTTCATATTGAAATGAAAATATTTATAAAAAACATTTTCCATAATTTTTTCCACACCATTAATTTTATTTAATCCTTACGATTTTTATTCTTGATCAAACACAACTTTTAATTAGTTTCTCACTCTTTGTGATAAATATCCATCATATATTCCCTTTTATGGAGAAGTTAAGTATAATTAAGTGCATTTCAATTTAGTTAACTTGTTTTTAATTAATTAAGTTATTATAAGATCCATAATAAGTCGGTTGAAATTTTTAGGTAACTATCTTTGTTGAAAAATTATATTTCTTAGGGGGATGTGGGTGTTCTACCTAATTTAGTTTTCTAACAATAATTATAGTTATATGGGTATGTATTGGGATAAATTTCTAAAATCATGATCCAATCGATTTGGGAATCACATTTGGGTTGTGGTCACATTGGAGTGTTATTTGGAGGGGATGACACCCTTCTCTCCGGGCTCTTCCCCTCTCTCAACATCGCCTAGGGTTTCATCCTAAAACCCAATGATTCGGGGTCAGAAGTGAATCTATGTACCATTTAATCATCCTTTACACCCTTTTTCTACTCTTATAACCTACTCATACCTCTCCCTTTATGGTGCACAATTTTCTTTATGTTTGTCTCACGTGGTGGATCTATAGCTCTGGATGAAGGCTTTCATTGATGAATCACCTAACTGCCTATAAATTTCTCTTTCCTCACATTGCACAATTTTACTCTAGGTCGTATCTAGAGTGATTAAAACACTATAGTTATGGGCTATGTTTTATAGTAATAGATTTTTTTAAGGAACTCCTACGCCAACATGTTCTTGTATTTTCCACCCCATTTCAGCATCGTTGTGTTAATGATCGAAGTTCTAGGTTATTCAAGTCACTTCCATAACCTCAATTTACACTTCTCATCTCTGAGACAGATCGAGAATGATGTTAACATTTATTTTCTGGGAGGTGTTATTTGGTGGCCGACGGTTCTCTCAACATGGTTTGATTCAGTTTTTCTCATTTCTGTTCATTTTTTCCAGGTGAAAATAGAAATAAACATTGGTTTGTTTCGGTATTTTGAATATATTCCCCTTATTTTTGATGTTTTTTAGTGGAGGATGTCGGTTAAATTCATGGTTGTGTGGTTTGGTTGTTTCTGGTTCATTATGTCATGGTGATGGGGTTTTACGATGGTTATGATGGGATTCGATGGTCTCTGGACACTAGTGTGGGTTCAGATGATGATGACGACGATATTGAGGATGACGATGTCGATGGTGGTTCTCAAGAAGATGTTGTATGGCAACAGGGCTTGACTTTTGAGGTTGATGATTATAGAAATTTTGATTGAAATGGTGGCATGATGGATGATGATTTTTCGACGGTAGTAGGTGGTTCCCACAACTTCTATTTTAGTTGTTTCTCAAATTTTGAGTTCCATGGTTTTTTGTGTTTCAATTTGAATTTTGAAATTCAATGTAATGGCTTATTTTGATTTTTGGAATATCTTGTCTTTTTATTTTTTTTGTGGTATTTGCGACTCACACTCATATATAAAGTTACCTTTCAGAAGGAAAAAAGTATTGATGGAATGGTTGTTGTCACATTTTCCATAACTATGGTTATAGACTTGATTCTACAAACATAAAGGCACTGAAAAAATAAAGGGAGGTATTATAGATGATAATATTAAAACTAGTAAACATAAAAAATGTAAACTATGTAAAATTATGTTATAACTTAGAAATAAAATATACACCTTAATATATGCATTTTTATGTATCAAATAATGCTATATAACGAAAATAATCTAATATTTAATGTCATAAGAATTATTTCCATTAAAATTTTCTATAATTAGATTTTTAATTTTCAATATCATATCCCTAGATGTGACAAAGTAGGAGTGAAGAGAGGCCTAATATTAAATCAACATTTTATGATCATGTTTGTTACATGATCGTCCTTTATAGTGTCATTACCCTTTGTACAACTATGATAGACCCACATAAATTTATTTTATATTGGAAGGTATTTAATATAATAAAAAACTATTGGATTTATAATTTTAAAAAATTTAGTTATGTAGTACTATATTTTATTTTATCCTTAGGTTTTTCAATATGGTATGTAATCATATTCACCAAAAATAACTATACATTTCTCATATACAACTTATTCCAAACTATAATAATAATACTAATTATTTTATGATTTAATACATAATGATAAACAATATACAATCCTAAAATATAGAGTTTCCTAATTCCATTAAGTAATTTAATAGGCGTAAATGTAAATAAATACAAGGACATTACTAAAATAATTTACTAATCCCTATCATACCCATAAAATTACTTAAAATAACAAAACTAAATGACAAAACCAGAGGAGGTATATCAATTAATCAGTTATCAATAAATTCTATTCATGGAATAATTTAATCCTATAATTATTTAAAGAATATTTTGTTAATAAATAATAACAAAATGATGAAATACAATGGTGATAAACATAAATATGAACATAAAATCATGATATAATATGATCACATCAAGGTATCATATTAATGTTTAAACATCATAAAACATAATATCATATGATTATATCATGGATAAACCCCATAAAATCATAACATAATTGTCTTAGGATAAAAAATCATAACCCCTACATGGAATCACATTATATAAAAGAATTACCCAATACATTGAATGTCGATGTAATTTAGAGCCCACCATCCGCATTCATATCATGTATATTCTTTTGTGTGCCAAATAGATCATAAAACATAAGAATGTGTTTCATCACATACAATAATAAAATTAAGAATATTGGGTTACAAAATTATAAGTTTTAGATAAATTAAATATAAATATATCTTAGTGAATAACCTTGAGTGTAAGTGGGGATATTTAATAATATCATAAACATCTACCTTGGAAAATCATAGGATAATTTCGGCAACATAACAGGTCTACATAAAGGATCAAGTAGGGGTTTATCTAGGGTGAAATGTGTTATATAATTATTCAGATAATTATAAATAATGTTAAGGGATTTTTTAAAGAAACATTACTTCATGAAAAATTGTAAATGAAAAGTCTTACTATAAGAAATGTACATGAATAAAAAATATGATGTGGGAATCCCTTACCTTGATGGGGATTATCTAAAATTATTATATGATCTTAAATAAATCTTTTTAACACCATGAGAGTTACTTATAGATAATTAGAGAGATAACATCCTAATAAATGGACTTTTAGTAATTATTTTTGGGAGGTTTTGTTGGTATTTATAGTAACAAACAGGGGAATTAGTTATCAATTTATACACATAGATTTTTAGTCACTATTTAATAATATAATCAAAACAACAAACCTTGAGATGTTTTTCCCATGAAGTCGATCAAATTTGAGTGGTTTTAAATAATTTGTTAATGTTACAATATAACTCAACAAAAACAAAAACATTCATGATATGTAAGTGAGTTGTGATTATAAAGATCTTTTTTAAAACCATAACTTATAATATGGTTTTTGATAATTTATATTAGGATTATAGAAATTATAAAATATCTGAAGGTATTTTTTTAAGTATGATTATATATTTTCATAAATTTCTTCAATATCATTTATTATGCCACTTATAACCTATTATAATGTCATTATAAATACTCTATATTTATACCATATACATTTTTACTCAATGATACGACTACCTATTAAAATTATGAAACCATCATAATTTTAAAACCATTATTTTTTAATATGAAAAATAATATTTATTTTAAAAAATAAAAATATCATATTTAAATTATGAAATAATTAGCTTATTTCCTTTGAAAAATATCCATTTTACGACAATAGAATATTTATGACCCTTAAAAAACATTCATTAGAGTTTGTTAAATAATATTATCATTTATAGATTAATTAATTTTATATAAAAATAATATTTCCTAAAAATATATGTTTTTAAAAAATACTATAATTTCTCATAATATTTTTTTACATTTAAAAGATAAATTTTCAAAAAATCACTATTTTGATTTATTTGTAATAATATCATGTTCAAATTAAACTCAACAAGTAATCATATGTGTAATGTAATATAAAAATAAATAAATATATATTTTATTGAAAATGAATATATATCAAATCATACTACATGAGTCCTGATACATAACCCATTAGTAGACCAGCATATGTCAAAAGGGTAAAGTGCAGGATTGTGGTTCATTATTGGGTAGGTTTGGAGAAAATGGTTTTAGAATGGATTTTAATCATCATTAAATTCCCAAGTAAGAATAATTGAGTTATTAATATTATCTATTATACTACCCAATTACATCCATAAATCATATTTAATAACTCAAACTAAATTGATGATGTTGATAATGATTCCATTTTTTGGAGAAGCATGAACAATTCATGCATTCAATTCATTATCCACATGATTACAATATTAAAAATGAACTAATAGGATCTAATAAAACTAATATATTTCAAATAAACTATAGATGATGATTAATAACTATATAATAAATTAAAAAAAAAACCAAGATCAGTGATGTGAGAAACAGAAACCAACCTATATATAAAATGGAAAAAATTTCATATGATCATTGCAATGATAAATATTTCTGCCACTATATTCAATCATATTTTCTCGATGAACATCTCCAAAGAGGCATATAAATAATATATGTCCATTATAATTTGTCTATGGGTTGTTCAAAATACTTTTTTTGAGGGGTGGGACTAATCCTCTGAAAATATAATAGTCTCTTGGGATTATAAAAGTGGGAGGATGATAGGGGACATCATGTGGGGAGGTATTTTATAGGCACACACACACATATATATATTTTACTAACATATCCTTCTATATAATCTTCAAGGTAACTCCTTATGTTCCATGTTTCAATTTATGTATTAAAACAAAGAAATAAATGGATTTTAACATGTATACATTTATAAAATGAATGATTTATACTACCCATAATTAGATTCAGTGTATGAAATTTTATGTAAATGATATCCATAGGTTGATATTTCAATATTAATAAAATAATTTTATATATCTATAAATCATTATATATAAATAGATTTTTAATATTATACCAAATTATCATTTTATATGATATTGTTGACGCTCCTTTCGTCACGGAATCTAAAGTTCGGAAAAGGGAATATCTGAGCTCAAAGTGATTAATCCTTTGAAGAAACATAAAAAAATCGACAAAGGGATGAAAAAGGAGAACATTGCCCAGAGGTCGCGCAAGTTCCCTCTTGGTCGCGCAAGTACACTTGCGCGCCGCCTCAACACTTGCGCGACCCCTCATGGTCGTGCAAGGGACTTGCGCGACAGATCTGGTAACCGCCCAGTAACCGCCTGGGGTCTTCTTTTTCCTATAAATAGACCCTGTGGGCCCCCCATTCGGAGGATCTCTTTCCAGAAACTCGGATCAAAGCTCCCGACGCCCAAGTCTCTTCTCAAAGCTTCCAGAACACTTCTAAGGTAATTTCTTACCTAGAATGGAAGATCTAAAGGGAAGAAGGAAGGCCAAGTGTTGAAACTTATCAAACACTTGCGCGCCGACTTAATTCCTTCAATATAACTTGCACGTCCCCTCTCTGGAAGAACCTCAAGAGGATGATAAAGGGTTTAATAAAGAATTGCTCAAGTATTTCAACTCTGGTTGTAAATCGCGCAAGTATCCCTCATGTCGCGCAAGTATACTTGCGCGACCAATACTTGCGCGCCGCCGCAGGACTTGCGCGACTTTTAATACTTGCGCGCCCCTATCTTTTTGGGTGCCCATCTTGCCCATTTTACCCCTCTTAAGCCATTTCACCTTTCCTATTCAAGATTCAGTCTTCAAGATACTCTTCAAAAGCCATTTACGGCATGATTTCTTGATTTGACATCCTTATCTGAAAGGAATTCTGTGAAATACCTCTCAACACCCAGTGATTTAAACATCTTTATGTCACCAAAGATTGAGAGTTCATTCATTTCAACCTCATCCTTTAAGATGAGAAAATTCTAACCTGGGTCTCCTTTTCAGGAATAAGACTCAGTCATAACCTTGGGCTTCCTTTTCAGGAGTAATCCCCAAGTCCCCTAACCTAGGCTTCCTTCTCAGGAATAAGTCCTAGTCATAAATCTTGGGCATCTTTCTTAAGAATAAGCCCCAATCAAGTTCCCAAACTTGGGCATCCTCCTCAGGAGTAAGCCCCAAACCTTAATCCCTAACCTGGGTCTCCTTTTCAGGAATAAGACTCAGTCATAACCTTGGGCTTCCTTTTCAGGAGTAAGCCCCAAGTCCCCTAACCTAGGCTTTCTTCTCAGGAATAAGTCCTAGTCATAAATCTTGGGCATCCTTCTTAGGAGTAAGCCCAAGTCTCTTAAAATTTCTCTTAACCAGTCATAAATTACCTTTGATCTGGGTTTCCTCTTTAGGAATAAAACCCAATCATAAGTCCCCTCCTAACTTGGGCATCTTCCTTAGGAGTAAGCCCCAAGATTAGAGTATTCAAATCTCCATGAAGCATATATAACTTTGTGGACCCTGTTCTTGGATTTTCTCCCTAAAAGTAAATCCTAAACCTTCGTCTATCTGGGCAGTCACCTATACATAAGCCCCAAAACAAAATTCTTATGATTGCATCTTTTACGGCACAATTGTCTAAATTTTACCAATACCTCTTGTTTCTCACACCGAGCATGACTCACATGAGCTTAGAGTGTAAAAGTAATTATGACATTCATCTTTGAGCCATCAATCATAAAACATCATACCCCATTCCTCGAACTACGTGGGTTCTGATTCCTTTTTTCAAAAACAAAGGATACGTAGGTAGCCCATTTATGGGTTCGATCCCAACATTGAAATAATCTTTTTCCTTCTGAATGACGATAAACTTCAAGTGCCCCACTGAGTGGCTTTAAAACCAGCCTGGTCATCAAAATGACCAAGAGACTTTTATATAAATGTTTTGAAGGATATCATTGACCAAGAATCTCTAAACAAATATAGATGATTCTATATTGATGAAGAACCTCGAATACATATAAAAGATTCTCTAAATTTCTTGCATATTTAATCATTGATTGTTAAAACTAAAGGAAAGCTCATTTTATACTTGGTAATGTAATAAGGATTCACGAACTTAACTTAAATCTATAAAGAGAGTCCCGGAGTAGACAATAATTCCCCTCAAAAAGGTGTGATGAGTCCGACCTCCCATCCTCTCGACCAATGCAAATTCCTAAGCCTCATTAGCCTACAAGCTAATGAGCGCCTGCCTTTGGAAAGTAGGTCCAGACGGATGTGGAATCATTGGATGTTTCCGGTTCTACGAACAAACCCGTTAGAAACCGATCGGAACGTTTGAATCTCCCGTCCAGGAGGTCATCCCCGAATTCCGCGCGAAACAAAAATGGTGAACCCAACGTGAATCCTTAACCAAGTTAAAGTGATGTTCTTCTTATCTGTTAGGCCCTTTGGGCCAACAAGGCAATCATTGACATGTGCTCATCCAAAAGATGCAGTGGCCGGATTCATCTTGATTATGTCTGTTACATGGAACAGGCACTCTTTTTTTCAAGATCTTCTACAAAAATGGCTTTCCTTAAATTCACCCCTGTGAATACTGCTGCTGGGAACACCTCTACTGTGAGGTCTACTGCTGTGAAAATCAATGCTGCTACTCCTGCTGGAACGTCATCCTCTCTGAGGATGACATCACCAACTCAGCGTCTTCAACGCTGTGTTTCTAATGCACTGGTTAAGGAGTACCGTCGCAACGGTACTATCCCAACTCTGGAGGCCGCTCGTCAATCCCTCCAAGTTAACAATTCTACTTGGTCGTCCGGACAACGGCGACCAGCAATCAAGAAGCAGACGGTGCTGACTACCGTCTCCAACCGTTTCGGGTCGTTATCCCCGGAACGCAATTTCCATTCACTCCCTTACTCCGAGGAAGTGAATGAGCAGGTCCCGCAGGACCTTAATTCAAAAAGACAGGAGTCCTTCTCAAGGGCTCCCATCAACAATCGCCGCCAGACTCGTGCGGTAGTGCGCCCTCAACATGATGAGGGTTCCGACTCCAGGCGTTCAGCTCAGGTTCCTCGAACCCGAGCAGGCAAGATGAATCGCCAGAGACGGAACCCGGTTAACAATAGGCAGGTTGTCATCCCTGTCATCTCCGGAGAAGTCCACCAACCTAACTTGGTGGCAAATAACGAGCAGGCATACACACCTGTTCGTTTTAATCCCGCTGTCCAGCAGACTCGTCTGGCAGCATCAAGCCGATCCCGCCAGGCAATTCCGGCGGAGTACCATAGGCAGGAACATACACCTGCTTATACATCAGCAGTTAGTCAGCAGGCTCGTCTGACTACATATGATGGATCTCGTCAACAGCATTTGGCGAAGTGTAATCAGCAGGCACATACACCTGCTAATACTAATCAAGTCTACCAACAGTCTCGTTTGGTAGCGCACGGAGAAGTCAGTCGGAAAGCCCCGATGACAAACAGGAGGCAGACTAAACTCTCTGCCTCCACACTTGAGTACTGTCAGGATTCACTGACAGGAAAAGGAGGACAGGAGCAGGCACATACACCTACTCCAAGCCCGGAATGGACGTATATCCCTGTTCCGGCGGCTGAAGTCACCAAACATATTTTGTCAATGGTGAAAGAGCAGAAGCAAATTCCTGCTCATATTATGGATGCTTGCCAGGATATCATAACAGCTTCAGCATCATCTCAGGGACAGACACATAAATCTATCCCTAGCAGTGGAGTGACACATCAACAATTCACTCCGGAACAGACACACACATCTGTTCCAGTCCAAGAGGGTTGTGGGGCCTACTCCCCCATATCATACGGACAACCAAGTCAGGCACATACACCTGATTTGAGCGATGATCGTCAGCCTAACCTGACCATCTTTCCTGATCAGGCACATACACCTGCTCAGAGCAATCACTTTCGTCATCAAGTGATTTCTAAAGCGAGTAAGAAGGCATCTAAGAAAAAGATCCGCCCAGCACAGTCAGGAGATCAAAGGCCAATCTACAACAAGGCCTTGCTCGATGCTGGAGTTCTTGAAGCCCTCAGACATTTATCTGTCGGAATTCAAGATTCTACTCCCTCAGTTCCCAATAACAGGAACATTAATCCCGAAGGTCTTCAACAGACACTTCCTCATGAAGACTTGCTTCATGAAAATTCGGTCAATCTTGAAGTTTCTTCTTCAGATGAGAACCACAGGAACCCTCTGTGTGGTCAGAAGACCAAGGAGCAAGAGATCTCATCTTTTGCTGTAACCCATCATGAAGGTCCTCCTCATGGTGATGAACTTCGCTGCGAAAGTCCTCTCCGCAGTAGTGATTCACATTGTCTCGAAAATTCTTCAGAAGGCAATGTAGTGACGAGAAAGCCCTCCTATCTCGAGGCACTTGCAAACGTAAAACCAGTCATGTCTGAAGTTTTACTATCGGTAGGTGAAACTCTTTCTCCATCAGAAGATAGCTTGGGGTTCAGGTTATTCTCCGAACCTTCCCTGGGTCATTCATCTTCCAGCATGAATAGTGATTCCTCTACCAATCTTGTTGAATCCGATGAAGCAACAAGGAAACACCAACTCTGGTCCAAACAGGTAGAAGAATCTTCATTTAATGATAAAGAGGAAATGTTGAACATGAGGAAAAAACTGGCAAAAGGTGAAGTACCAGTCATGTTTTGGCCTTTGGCTGATTCACAGTATGACATTCCAAAGATGTTGACGGATGATGGAATCCATGATATTCGTCTTAACATATGGAAAACTCTTTGTCAATTAAAGAAGAAGGTATTATCTTACGATGAATATGAAAATCATCTTAAGATAATAGAAGGGTTACAACGCCAGATTGATTTGGCATCTCTATCAGTCTCTCGGTATCCGAAGGCTGAAAAGCAACAGAGAACCCTTCAACGTTCATGCCTTGGCGCACTAAGAAGGTTGCGTCAGTTAATTTCCAATGCTCCATCTAATGTTCATATCAGAGGATGGGGTATTCACGGAGCACTACATTTTACAGTGCTTTCCGGTCAGCAAAGCCCGCCGAAAATGGTCTCATGCAATGTTATTGCCCATGGCCGGCCACAGTCAATGGGCTTTGTTCATAATCAAAATCTTGCTTGAGATCAAGCTTCAACTAGTTCCTCTCAAAGTCAAGTATATAGAGAACAGGTTGTTGAATTGATCCTACATCAAGCAGGCGAGAATATTGCGCAAGCCTCTCGTCTGGAGCAAACACGTCATCAAATGACAGAAGTTTCGGAAATCATCCAATGGTCTGTTGAACCAGGTGATAAAAGTGGATACAGGTTAATGCATCCAGCTAATTTCCGAACTAAGATCCGCAAGATCAAGAGAGATTTCAAGAAGATCTCAGACATAGCATGTCAAGAGACACCCCAGCTTGCCAGACTGGGGACTTCTCTAACCCAACCCTCAGAATCAACGAATGGGATTCGAGGAGTTGAGCAGAAGCAACAGGAACACCCCCAGTCCACCGGACTGGGGACTTTTTCAAATCTTCAATCCCTCCCTTAGAGAAAGTCAGTATTCTCTCGATTAGGGAATAAGCCTCAAGAGGAACGAAGAGCCAAGATGTCAGGAGATTCTCTCCGAGTGACGGTTCTCCAAGAAATTCCTGAGGGGTCAAGTCAACGGAATGCCATGCCTTATCATGGACATAAAAGGAGACAATATCACAGAAATGCTGATAGAAAGGATTCCATGAAATATGCATCCATTAATGTCATCACTGCCGTTGCTGCTGATTCACCAAATGAGGCTCAATCAGAGGGATCAGATGAAGAGGTTCCTGCTCAAGAAGTTGCGCACACAGACCTAAATGAAGAAGGTGTGCGCACACGTAATCAAAGGCTTACCCAAAATCTGGGTATTCCTTCAAGTAACCCACTTCCCCCTCTCCGAAAAGGATCCAATAAGGGGAAAGGAAAGAATCAGGTTACTTCTCACCCTTCCTTTGAAGGAGATCAATCGCTCTCATTAGATCAAAGGCTTGCACAACAGGAGGAAGAAATGAAAGAATTAAGAAGGTTGAATGCAGAACTACTTCAGAGTAGTCTTCTTCTTAAGAATGCTGAAGTCCGACAGCCGAAGGAATTTGTTGTAACTACTGAGATGGATCAGGAATATCCTCCTTTATCAGTACACCCACAGAGGTCTAATCCTACGGGTCAAACGCAACAACGGTTGGCAGCACTACCATTAGTTGCAGCACCAACCTCCATGGCTGTCCAAGCTCCATTCATTGCACCTACCCAAAACCAAGTTCAACCTGACGTTTCTCAAAAGTTAATAACTACTATTGAGTCATTAACAGCTCGGTTAGAAACTATGGAAGGGAAACGGGCGCAAGTTCAACCTGAAAAGAAAGTTTACCCTGAATGGGTAGATTCAATTTCTCCTCCATCCAGTTTTGGAAACCCTATTTTCCCTACTTTCAATGGATCAGGTGACCCTGAACAACATTTGACGCATTACGTGTCTTGTTGTGATCCTATGATGGGAACTCCAGAACAACAAGAAGCAGTGAAACTCAGATGCTTCGTGCGAACCTTGCAAGGACCAGCTTTTGTCTGGTATACAAGCTTGCAATCCCGGTCAGTCATCGGATGGGAGGATCTTCGTCAAAAATTCCTTCTTCAGTTCAGCTCAACTTTGCCAAAAATGACAGTTTTCGATCTTACAAACTGCAAGCAAAGGGAGAATGAAAGAGTCTCTGATTTCATTGCTCGTTGGAAGGGATTAACGTATTCCTTGAGTTTATCACTCCTTCAGGAGGAATTATTGCCAATCTGTGTGGCAAATTTGTGTGACGAATTACGCACGCCATTGATCCCTGTGAAATACACAGGAGGGTTTCGAGACCTTACTTCAATCGCTCAACAGATTGAAGATTCCCTTATGCAGGCTAAGGTTAAATCTCGTGTAATTCCATCAGCTCCAGGAAGAAGAATGGGTAAAGCAGAAACTTCTACAGTTATGCTTAAACAGGCACCTATACCTATTTCTACTTCAAAACCTTCATCTTCTCGAAGGGCTCCACCTCCTGAGCGCCAACAACAAAGGCTGTTTCGTCCAAATGATCAAAAAGATCAACGACGAAAACAATTTGAGGATATGAAGAGTAAAACATACTCTTTCCGAAGTGAGCAAGTTCCTGGTTACTTCATTTCAGCTCTAGAAAATAATTTGGTTCAATTACCAGTGCCGAAGAGACAAAACAAGGAAAGAGATGAAGACCGTCCCAATTATTGTCCCTTTCATCAAATGTTGGGACATCCCATCCAGGAGTGTTTTGTCTTTAAAGACCTCCTACAAAAGATGGTTGACTTGGGACAAGTCAAATTGAAGGGTTCTTCAGCTCATGTAGCGTGTATTACCGCTACAGATCCAGAGGAAGGAGGCGAGTGGCAGGAAGTCAAAAGCAAAACTGCGAAAAAATATGATGATTGGATGGTCAGAAAGACAATCAATCGGACCCATTCCATTTTGAGAACACAATTGAAGAAGCCAATTGTGTCTCCTACAAAAGCTGCAGTAAAGCCTCCATCAAAAGACAAATCCTCAAAAGGGCAGCGCAATTCAAAGAAGAAAGAGGAATCAGGAGAAGATGAGTATGTATCAAAGCCTAAATTGTCTTTGACTCTGGCAGATTTCATGCCATCTACTTCAAAGCCACGGGCACCGTCCCACCAAACGGCACAGCCTAAATAGGCTAACTTGGCAGAGTCTTTATCAGACGAAGAATTGATCTTTGGTTCTGTTAATATGATTCAATTAACAGATTCATATTCCAGTCTTGATGAGCCTGAATTCCCTATATCAAATAAAGGAACCCGAGGAAGTTCTAGAGGTTCAGGATATAGGGGAAGACGTGGATCTTTCCGAAGCCACTACTCTAATTCTACCCCTGCTAGCACGGTATATGCAGCAGAAACTCGTGGTAGAGCCCTTCAGCGAGCTCAAAATGAACAAGCAAGTTCTTCTGCCAATGGCCAACTCAGCTTCGGCACAGTTATTTTGGAAGACCGATTAAATGTTCCATATTCTTTATCTCAGCAAGTAAATGGATCTAATCAGTCTAATTTTCCAAAACCAAAGATGTTGCCAACTTCAATACAAGAGGCATCAGCTTCCAAAGCATCTTCTTCCAAGGTACCTGCTAAACCGCATATTCCTATTGGGAAACGCAGGCCTCTAGATCAAAAGTATGATATATTGACACACTTGGCCCAAGTACCAGCCAAATTATCAATTTTGGATGCTTTGAATATATCAAAAGATCTTCGGGAAGCACTCATCGAAGCTTTGTCAAGTCCTCAGGAGTTTGAAGCTGAAATTGCTGCAGCTGAAATTTATCACATAGAGAATAATCCTGCAGAATGCCATGCAGTGATATCTTTTACTGATAAAGACGAAGATGATGTTGTGCATGGGCACATAAAACCTTTGTACCTATCTGGCAAAGTCAATGGTATAGATGTTCGAAGAGCTTTTATTGACAATGGTTCAGGAGTCAACCTCATGCCCATTCGCACACTTCGTCGATTGGGCCTCACGGAATCTGATTTATCTCCTTCTACCATGATGTTGCAAGGATATGATAAAAATGAACAAGAACCACTGGGAGAAGTTACGCTCAGAACTCAGTTTGGAGATCTTGTTTCCAATTCAGATTTCATGATTGTTGATCAAGACTCAGCTTTCAATATCTTGCTTGGAAGACCCTGGTTACATCAGCATGCAGCTATTCCGTCATCATACCATCAATGTCTCAAATACTGTTTCGATGGTCAAGTTGGAACATTGTATGGTGATAAGGCCCCGTTCAAAACATGTGAGTCTCAATACATTGAGGCGGAATTTTATCACATGAAGGGAAGAGAAAAATCTACAATGAAGGAAATTACCAAAGTTAATGCTCCATATGGTTTGGAAAAAATTCCAATAAATCCATTTTCACATGTGAGTACAGATTATGTGTTACCTATCAGTCAAATTGACAAAATAGGCCCAAATCAAAATACTCTTATGGAAAGATCCATAATGTCAATTACGGCAATCGAGCCAGACAACATGGGAGAAATTGGTAACTTACCAAGCAGTGATGAAAGCATAAGTGGTGACGTTTTCATTTCGTCTGCTGAAATCCAACAAGTCTATACTTCGCTAATCAGGCCAGAAGAAGTTATAGCAACACCAGAGGTGAATGTTGATGTCGATTCTCAATCCATCATCTCCTCTTTATTTCCCAAAGAAGACCCTTTTTCATCAATAGGGTCGGAAATGGAAGCTTCTTCTTCAAAATGTGAAAATTTTGACATCTCTTATGATCATGAGAATTTCGTTTTTTCATCTACTTTGCAAGTAGAAACGGAAGATATAACACATGATGAAGAGGAAGAGGAAGATCTTAGAGATGCTCCTCCAGCATTTGAAGAGGGTATCTCTACCACTGTGGATGAACTCAGAGAAGTAAATCTGGGTACAGAGAAAGATCCACGCCCCACTTTAATTAGTGCGGCCATGACCCTTGAAGAACAAGAGATGTATATTTCTTTTCTAAAGCAAAATAAAGATATCTTTGCTTGGAATTATACAGAGATGCCTGGCCTTGATCCTGATGTTGCCACCCATCATTTGGGCTTGCCAAAAGAACATCGAGGATTCAAGCAAGTCGCGAGAAGAACACACCCAACCTATGCTTCCAAAATCGAGGCTGAAGTGGATAAGCTTATCAAAGCTAACTTCGTCAGAGAAGTTCAATATCCCAAGTTGTTGGCTAATATTGTCCCAGTAAAGAAAAAGAACGGACAAATTAGGGTTTGCATCGATTTCAGAGATCTTAATCGGTATTGTCCCAAAGATGATTTTCCAGTTCCGATTACAGAACTCTTAATTGATGCGACGGCTGGTTATGAAGTACTTTCTTTCATGGATGGATATTCTGGATATAATCAGATCCGAATGGCCCCAGAAGATGAGGAATATACAGCCTTCAGAGCTCCTCAAGGTGTGTTTTGTTACCGGGTGATGCCCTTTGGTTTAAAGAATGCAGGTGCAACATATCAACGCGCCATGCATCGTATCTTCAAACCTTTTCTAGGGAAATTTGTTGAATGCTATGTAGATGATTTGGTGGTTAAATCCAAACAACGTTTTGATCACTTGGCTGATTTGGAAATCATATTCCACAAGCTTCGACAACATAATTTGAAGATTAACCCCTTAAAATGTGCTTTTGGGGTAACCTCAGGAAAATTCCTCGGCTTTGTTGTACGCCATCGTGGTATTGAAGTCGATCCTGAGAAGACCAAATCAATCCTTGGTATGTCACCTCCTCAGAATTTGAAAGAATTAAGAGGACTTCAAGGACACTTAGCCTATATTCGGCGTTTCATCGCCAATTTGGCAGGCAAAAGTTTACCTTTTACCAAATTATTGAAGAAAGGAGTCACTTACCAGTGGACTAAAGAATGTCAAGAAGCATTTGATGTTCTCAAGAAATACCTCTTAAGTCCACCAGTACTCATGCCACCTGTTGAGGGTAGACCTCTTATCCTCTATGTGACAGCTTTAGAGCGATCATTGGGTGCCTTTCTCGCTCAAAAGAATGATGCTGGGAATGAAAATAGTCTCTACTATCTCAGTAGAACTATGCTTGAAGCAGAAACCCGGTATTCGAGTATTGAAAAATGCTGCCTAGCATTAATCTTTGCAGTTCAGAAACTGAGACACTACCTGCAACATCACGAGGTCCAATTGGTATCTCGTAATAATCCACTCAAATTCATCCTTAGTCGTCCAATGCTTACAGGACGTCTGGCAAGGTGGGCGGTTATTTTACAGCAGTTCGACATCCAGTATGTGTCTCAAAAGGCAATTAAGGGCCAAGCTCTGGCTGATTTCCTGGCTGAACACCCTTCAGTGGAAGACACGTATTCAGATATCAAACTCCCTAATGAGGAAGTTTTTTCTATTCAAGAGAATCCTCAAACATGGGAAATGTATTTTGATGGTGCTTCTAGAAGTCCAACAGGGAAGAAAATGGAAAATCCTAAATTCAACAAAGTTGGTTTAGGAATTGTGCTCATTTCTCCAGATAAGGCAGTGTTACCTTATTCCTTTTTGTTGTGGGAAGGTGGTACCAATAATGAAGCTGAATACCAAGCTCTCATTGCAGGCTTGGAGTTAGCGCTTCAAGCACAAGTGAATCACTTAAAGGTAAAAGGTGATTCAGACCTGGTAATCAAACAAGTCAATGGGGATTATGCCATCAGAAAAGAAGAATTAATCCCTTTGTATGATTACGTCAGAGAGTTAATGTCGGAATTCCCTTCAGAACCGACATTTTCTTATGTCCCAAGATCACAAAATGCTCAAGCTGATGCACTGGCTAATATAGCCACAGCTTTAGCAGATCCAAATCGGGACGAGACAACCATCGGTATTGCCCACCGTCGTGCAATTTCACCTTATGTTCAAGTCAGAACAGAGGAAATTAATGAAATTAGTCCCATTCCTGAACCATATGGTCATACTACAGGATGGATGTCACCTATCAGGGAATACCTTCAAAATGGAACACTTCCACCTGATAGAGCTGAGAGAGAAAAAATTCGGCGACGTGTGGTCAATTTTACTCTTTATGATGGTCCAAACCACCTCGAGAAAATTCTCTACAAACGTGGTTTTGATGGAGTTCTCTTCAGATGTATTGATGGTGAAGAGACAATGGCTGTCATAAAAGAAGTGCATGCAGGAGTCTGTGGTGCCCGCCAGTCTGGACATAGATTGTCTGATCAAATTCGAAGGCTTGGATACTTCTGGCCTTCAATGATACAAGATTGTGTTAATTTCACAAAGAAGTGTCATTCATGCCAAGTATATGCCAATTTCATTCATCAACCTCCAGAGTTGCTTCATACAGCTAAATACTCATGGCCATTTTCCACATGGGGAATGGATGTGGTGGGACCTTACCCTTCAGCTACGGCCAAGCAGTTTAAGTACATTCTTACTGCTACTGATTTCTTTTCCAAATGGGCAGAGGCAGTACCTCTCAAAGAAGTCAGTTCTAAATGCATTGTTAGCTTCATCAAGTCTAACATCATTACTAGATTTGGTGTCCCTCATACCATATTGACAGACAACGGCACCAACTTCTGTTCTTCTGAGGTAAAGAGATTGTATCAAGAATACAACATTAAGTCCAACCATTCATCTCGATATCATGCAGCGGCTAATGGCCAGATAGAGGCCTTCAACAAGACTCTTTCAAATATACTTCAAAAGATGGTGGATAAAGATAAGAGGTCATGGCCTGATAAACTCTATCATGCTTTATGGGCTTATCGGACTACCACTCGCAATGCAACGCGGTCTACTCCATATTCATTGGTATATGGAACAGAAGCAGTCTTGCCAATTGAAGTTCAATTGCCCTCACTCAGAATAGCCATTTGTGATCAGTTATCAACAGATGAGCAATCCCAAAAGCGTTTGAATGAATTGGAACAGTTAGATGAGAAAAGATTGTGCACTTTGCACCACTTGGAAATCTATCAGAATCGAATAGCACGAGCTTTTAACAAAAAAGTTCATCTTCGTTCATTCATTCAGGGAGAATTGGTATTGGTTCTCATAACACCAATGATACCAGGAAAGAAACCTCCCAAGCTTGAACCAAAATGGGAAGGGCCTTATTCAGTACATAAGCTCTATTCCAATGGAGCGTATTCTCTGATTTCAATGGATGGAGAACACATCACGACTCCAACTAATGCCAGATTTCTGAAGAAGTATTTTGTATAAACACAAAATATTGTTCCTAGAACCAAGACTTACAATTGGTTCATACACAAAGGTCCGGTATGACCTTAAACTACACAAAGGTCCGGTATGACCTTAAACTACACAAAGGTCCGGTATGACCTTAAACTACACCAAGGTCCGGTATGACCTTAAACTACACCATGGTCCCGTATGACCTTAAACTACAACTTCGTCCAACATGACGTTAAACTGTGTCACCTTCAATGTCCGAGATGACATTAAACTAAATTTTGTCCCGGCAACATGACATTAAACTGTGCAGCACCAATAGTCCTAACTGCAAGACTTTAAACTGCATAGTCCCTGATTTTGTCCTACATGACAATAAACTGTATAGAAGTTCCTATATTTTGTCCGAGATGACATTAAACTATATTTTGTCCTAGCGACATGACATTAAACTGTGTGGCACTTTCATTGTCCTACATGACACTAAACTGTATTCTGTCCGAGATGACATTAAACTATATTGTGTCCTAGCAACATGACATTAAACTGTGTGGCACTTCCAACGTCCAGCATGACGATAAACTGTAAAAAGATCAGAACTGATATCCTCATATTGATTCACCTTAGTCTTAGCTACATGACTTTAAACTGTACAGCATCAGTTCTTCCTTGCTATATGACGCTAAAACTATACAGCAATGGTCCAGTATGACTTTAAACTGCAACTTCGTCCCACACGACATTAAAACTATGAAAAAGTTTCATAAACAGTCCAGCATGACCTTAAAACTGCATCATTCCTGGTCCATGTATACGACCATAAACTATTTGCAAATATGTCCAGCAAGACGTTAAATTGTGACGTCCTAACTACATGATGCTAAACTGTATAAAAGTCTCTCACGTCCGGAAAGACGTTAAACTATATAATCATCAAAAGTCCAGCATGACATTAAAACTGCACAATCCCCCTTTCGTCCAATATGACGTTAAACTGTATTGTCCCCATCGTCCTAACTACATGACGCTAAACTGTACAGAAAATCCTTGATATGTCCTACATGACATTAAACTGTGCATCGTTAAGGTTGTTATTACCTCTTGTTTCTCACACCGAGTATGACTCACGTGAGCTTAGAGCGAACATCAACCATAACACTCCCTTTGGGCCACTAACCATGTGTAAGTCCCAACAACATTTTTTTTAGATCATTGTCCACAAGAACAACTTGATCATTAATTCATTCTTTAATTGAACTACACAGACTTTGATCCTTGCCCTCCAGGCTGGGTATGTAGGCAACCTCCCAAAGGTTCAAGCCCAAAAACAATCTCTTCACATTGGTTCACCACAATCTCATATGATGATGATTTGTGAAACCACCCTTGGAATCAATATCTTTACATTGATTCACTTTCGTCCTTGTTATATGACGTTAAACTATACAACACTTTTGTCCAGTACGACAATAAACTACAATATTCTTTGATTTCCTCATTTGAGAAGGAACCATTATTAACATTGATTCTTTTTCAATCATGGTTTTCATTTTCAAAAAGACTACGTACATACATGGTAATGCCTAAACTTTTTATCTTAGGTTAAAACCATCATTGCACTAAAGTCCCTTTTCACCCTTCACATGTACGAACCAAATTTGTACAAAGGGTAGATTCTAGAACTACGTGGACTTGATTCCCATCTTTATGGGATACGTAGGAACATTCGAGTGTCCCTCGAATCCAGTCCCAAGTCTTTTGGGCCTAACCCCAAATTTCACTTTCAGTCCCTTGGCTGAAAAGTCCTCATAAAAACACACACTGTGTATTCATTATTATGGTCCGAATTCTATGACCCCAAAAAACTAAGATCACTCATCCTTTCGTCCTGCACGACGTTAAACTGCATTTCAAGAACTACGTATGGCTTGATTCTCATTCTTATGAGATACGTAGTGAAGTCCAAGTTTCAATTCAGGACCCAGCCACAACATGATTATGGTTTTCATTGACCTATGTATCTCTATATACATTGGAAAATACCCATCTTTATGTATTATAATCCTAACCTTAAATATTTTCAGATCTTCACAACCCTTTTCATGACTTATGGTCACAAAAATGTCAAACTTCTGAGAATTCTTTTGCCTGACTATGCAGCACGTGCCCATAGGTGGCCTTGCATAAACAGTCCACATAACAGACTTGTCAGCCAAGAGATGCTATTTATTTGACCATGCAGCCAATGCCCATAGGTGGCCCTGCATGTTTTCAACCCCCTAACGGGTTTGTTAAATAATAGTAACTTCATTCTTGGGAAGAATGCCTCTTTTGTCCTTATTTGTCTTAAACGACAGTATGTAGGGATCCGCAAAAATAGCCATCCTTAACATATTTGTCCCATATCCTTTTTCATGATCTGAAAGTATTCAAGTCTATGGTTTATTCTTCTTCCCTACGTTTGGGTCAGACCTTCGTAGGAGTGATATTCATCCAGTTCTTCGATATTCTTGTTTGGAAATATCTTCTCCATATTCAAGTACCTCTTTCCATACAACAAACTCTATGCTTTAGAAAATTTGAATCTCCATAAACTTTCACTGGCTTTTAGCACTAGGAAAGTAAATTTCTGAGAGTTCTTTTGCCTAACTATGCAGCACGTGCCCATAGGTGGCCTTGCATAAACAGTCCACATAACAGACTTGTCAAGCCAAAAGATGCTATTTTATTTGACTATGCAGCCAATGCCCATAGGTGGCCCTGCATATTTCAACCCCCTAACGGGTTTTGTTAAATAATAGTAACTTCATTCTTGGAAACTACTTCTTCTAATGCCTTTTTAGCTCTTTTTTCATATCATTCCTCAGATTCAAATATTCTTAAGCCATAGTTTACATTTTTTCCCTCATACTTGAGTATGGTAAATATGTTTTCAGATAAATTGTCAAGGAATTGAATCCATTTTAATCCATTTTCGGTCAAAGCTATTTCGACCTTAAACATTAGCCCCTTTATGTCCGGCATGCATGACTTTAAACTGCCCACACAAAAGACAAAGGAACTCTGAATAAAAGTCAAGTTCCAGCTCACTAAATATACATTTTTTGTATGATTTAGGTAATATTGAGCAGTTAAAAGATTCAAAGTTTGTAGGGTTATTTGTAAATAATCCTAGTAAAAATCAAACTATGATTACTAGGCCCATTGGCTTAAGTAAATTTGAAGCAGGTAATGAAAGAATGCAGGTACAAATGATTGGAGACGAAAGTGTTTTTCATTGATACACAACAGTTAGAAGGACATCCACAGATTGGAGTCTCTTCTCTTTTTCAAGAATTACAAGAGGCTTTCAACATAACACTTCATTTGATTTACGGCATCCCGAGCTTCATCAGCAACCACCTGGAATTCATTCATTCAACTGGAAACCAAAAGGAGATGCAGTGATACCAGCTCTTCTTGGAACAATTGTAAAAGGATGTTCTTGAGTGCGGTTTGAGAAAATTTTCTGCTGATCAAACAGTGACTCTGTTTCTGTCCAAGAGACTTGGAAGATGGATACATGGATTTGAGAATGGAGCATTGGAAGTAAAGAGCCATTTGAAGAGAGTACTCTTTTCAAATATTGCTCTAATACCATGTTTGTCTTCTCTCCACCAACCGGTAGTGGAAAACATTTCAGCCCATGGGTTTTCCATTTTCATATCTGCAAGGAAATGGCATGCAAGGAGAATTTGAAAGTTCACACCATTGTTGTTGCATTTAATGCACAGCATAACCGAAATGAAGGAGTAGCAGCGCAGCTGCATTTCAGGTGTATAGTTGTTTGCATTTGGAACATTGACTCCTTGCAAGTGACCATGACCACATAGAGACAGGTAGATGCTCTGTGGGAAATTAAGATGATATTTCTTCAAGTACTTAGCCAAATCTGGAAGAGTGCTGTCGCAGATGTCATAGTAATCAGGGCCAATGATGTTCATCATGTCATCAATCCGCTTGCTAGCCAGTTCATAAGTCGTTCCAATTCCCTTGGGAACCACTGAATCTGCACAAAAGATGAATAAACTAACTCTTAAATGGGTTTATTTTTCATAAATTTTGTGAAGAAATTTGAAAAAAATGGCTAAAGGCATTAAGGCGCGCAAGTCTACAAAATGGCGCGCAAGTGATCACGTGTCGCGCTAGTTTTCGTCGTGCAAGTATAAACCGCGCAAGTACGAATACCTTTACAGGAGCGCGACATCAAGGAAAAACAGAGCAGACTTGCGCGGCTTAGGTGACCTGCGCGGCGAGAGCTCGAGAAGGTATGAGGTCCGGAAATCCGGATACTTGTACGGAGGTGAGGCCGTATATTTATAGGCCAGGAGGCCTACCTGCGCGCCATACCAGAGGGTTTAAGGCCTGCGCGACGAAGACTTGCGCGCCTCCCTCTGCGCACTGAAGACTTGCGCACCTCCCTTTTCCTTTAGAGGGATTCGATTTCCTCAGAGTCAGATCCTCATTTTCTCTCCGGATCCAACTCTAAGGGGGGACTTTTGTTGACGCTCCTTTCGTCACGGAATCTAAAGTTCGGAAAAGGGAATATCTGAGCTCAAAGTGATTAATCCTTTGAAGAAACATAAAAAAATCGACAAAGGGATGAAAAAGGAGAACATTGCCCAGAGGTCGCGCAAGTTCCCTCTTGGTCGCGCAAGTACACTTGCGCGCCGCCTCAACACTTGCGTGACCCCTCATGGTCATGCAAGGGACTTGCGCGACAGATCTGGTAACCGCCCAGTAACCGCCCGGGGTCTTCTTTTGCCTATAAATAGACCCTGTGGGCCCCCCATTCGGAGGATCTCTTTCCAGAAACTCGGATCAAAGCTCCCGACGCCCAAGTCTCTCACTACTGGAAAATGTACCTATCCCCACGGTTTTCACCAAAACCGTGGGGATAGACCCCCCCTATACCCACGGTTTTGGAAAACCGTGGGTATAGGTGAATTTTCATGACCTATACCCACGGTTTGCCAAAACCGTGGGTATAGGGGGCTCTATCCCCACGGTTTTGGGAAACCGTGGGGATAGGTCCTGAAAAGTCACCTATACCCACGGTTTCCCAAAACCGTGGGTATAGGGGGGGTCTATCCCCACGGTTTTGGGGAAAACCGTGGGGATAGGTCTGGGATAAAATACCTATACCCACGGTTATGAAAAACCGTGGGTATAGGTCAATTTTGTGTGCGCGGGAAAAAAAAAATTTTCGCGTGAAGGAATTTTTTTTTGGCGGGAACCCTATACCCACGGTTCTTCCCTCTATACCCACGGTTTTTATAACTATATTTAACTAAATATATATATATATACATATATGTGAAGTTAGGGTAGTGGTTAGACGCGGTGTTTACAGCGAAGAGGTTACGGGATCGAAACTCGACGCCTGCATTTTTTTTAGGACCTATACCCACGGTTTTGAAACCGTGGGTATAGGTCGTTGAAACCGTGGAAATTGTCTAAGTTTCGGTGACACGGTGGCAGGACACCTATACCCACGGTTTTCCAAAACCGTGGGTATAGGCTGGGGACCTATACCGACGGCATTCCAGCCCACGGTTCCCAAAACCGTGGGTATAGGCTATACCCACGGTTTTGGGGGCTATACCCACGGTTTTGAACCGTGGGTATAGGCCGTTTTTCCAGTAGTGTCTTCTCAAAGCTTCCAGAACACTTCTAAGGTAATTTCTTACCTAGAATGGAAGATCTAAAGGGAAGAAGGAAGGCCAAGTGTTGAAACTTATCAAACACTTGCGCGCCGACTTAATTCATTCAATATAACTTGCGCGTCCCCTCTCTGGAAGAACCTAAAGAGGATGATAAAGGGTTTAATAAAGAATCGCTCAAGTATTTCAACTCTGGTTGTAAATCGTGCAAGTATCCCACATGTCGCGCAAGTATACTTGCGCGACCAATACTTGCGCGCCGCCGCAGGACTTGCGCGACTTTTAATACTTGCGCGCCCCTATCTTTTTGGGTGCCCATCTTGCCCATTTTACCCCTCTTAAGCCATTTCACCTTTCCTATTCAAGATTCAGTCTTCAAGATACTCTTCAAAAGCCATTTACGGCATGATTTCTTGATTTGACATCCTTATCTGAAAGGAATTCTGTGAAATACCTCTCAACACCCAGTGATTTAAACATCTTTATGTCACCAAAGATTGAGAGTTCATTCATTTCAACCTCATCCTTTAAGATGAGAAAATTCTAACCTGGGTCTCCTTTTCAGGAATAAGACTCAGTCATAACCTTGGGCTTCCTTTTCAGGAGTAAGCCCCAAGTCCCCTAACCTAGGCTTCCTTCTCAGGAATAAGTCCTAGTCATAAATCTTGGGCATCTTTCTTAAGAATAAGCCCCAATCAAGTTCCCAAACTTGGGCATCCTCCTCAGGAGTAAGCCCCAAACCTTAATCCCTAACCTGGGTCTCCTTTTCAGGAATAAGACTCAGTCATAACCTTGGGCTTCCTTTTCAGGAGTAAGCCCCAAGTCCCCTAACCTAGGCTTTCTTCTCAGGAATAAGTCCTAGTCATAAATCTTGGGCATCCTTCTTAGGAGTAAGCCCAAGTCTCTTAAAATTTCTCTTAACCAGTCATAAATTACCTTTGATCTGGGTTTCCTCTTTAGGAATAAAACCCAATCATAAGTCCCCTCCTAACTTGGGAATCTTCCTTAGGAGTAAGCCCCAAGATTAGAGTATTCAAATCTCCATGAAGCATATATAACTTTGTGGACCCTGTTCTTGGATTTTCTCCCTAAAAGTAAATCCTAAACCTTCGTCTATCTGGGCAGTCACCTATACATAAGCCCCAAAACAAAATTCTTATGATTGCATCTTTTACGGCACAATTGTCTAAATTTTACCAATACCTCTTGTTTCTCACACCGAGCATGACTCACGTGAGCTTAGAGTGTAAAAGTAATTATGACATTCATCTTTGAGCCATCAATCATAAAACATCATACCCCATTCCTCGAACTACGTGGGTTCTGATTCCTTTTTTCAAAAACAAAGGATACGTAGGTAGCCCATTTATGGGTTCGATCCCAACATTGAAATAATCTCTGTCCTTCTGAATGACGATAAACTTCAAGTGCCCCACTGAGTGGCTTTAAAACCAGCCTGGTCATCAAAATGACCAAGAGACTTTTATATAAATGTTTTGAAGGATATCATTGACCAAGAATCTCTAAACAAATATAGATGATTCTATATTGATGAAGAACCTCGAATACATATAAAAGATTCTCTAAATTTCTTGCATATTTAATCATTTATTGTTAAAACTAAAGGAAAGCTCATTTTATACTTGGTAATGTAATAAGGATTCACGAACTTAACTTAAATCTATAAAGAGAGTCCCAGAGTAGACAATAATTCCCCTCAAAAAGGTGTGATGAGTCCGACCTCCCATCCTCTCGACCAATGCAAATTCCTAAGCCTCATTAGCCTACAAGCTAATGAGCGCCTGCCTTTGGAAAGTAGGTCCAAACGGATGTGGAATCATTGGATGTTTCCGGTTCTACGAACAAACCCGTTAGAAACCGATCGGAACGTTTGAATCTCCCGTCCAGGAGGTCATCCCCGAATTCCGCGTGAAACAGATATACAGAAATAATTAATAATGATATTGTTTAGTCATGTGAATTGTGATTAAGGATTGGGAAATATAACCGTTTGATAAAACACCATAAAATAAATAACCATGTATTTATATAATTTTATTTTAATCTGAATAATAATCATAAAAATTCAGATGGAAAACTCAATATAGTAATAATAATAATTTTATCCTAAATATAAACTTATACAACTAATGTTTTTAGTGAGGAAATTTCTGATTTTCATGGGGATAACCTTCGACTTAAATATAATCATATCCATGAAATTTATCCCAGCATGTTCTAAGTAGACTCATTTGGAAACAACAAAAATCTAGGGAATGAATAGAACTAGTGGATACTGGTCAGTTTGTTATCTCAACTAGTATGACACTCTTCATATAAATTTTTACTTAACTACTCAAGATAAACATTTTGTTCTTCAGAAAAAATGAAGAAAACAATTCAGAATATATAAAATTCAATTTCAAATAAAATTTTGACAATTATTTAAATATATAAAATATCACCACTATATTCACATCTAGGAATAAAAACATTTAACAATAATATAATTTTTTACACCAGTATATTTTACTATATTTACATAAGTAATAGTAATAGTAAGTACCTCATTGGTGTAAACATATAACATAAAATTAACATTATATCATTTCATATAGAGCTCAAATCATTGGAAAATTAAATCCTTATATATTATAATTATAAATCACTATATATAATTTGTTAAAAGAATATTATTTAAAATATTTTAAACAAACATGATATATTTCATAAAAAAAACACTTTCCAAAACAAATTATGAGTATAATTTTGAAAAAAACTAGTCAAAATAATATATATTTATATAAAATATTATTTGAAAAATATAATTGAAATATTTTTTAAAATAATTATTGGTATCTTATTTTAAAACATAATATTATGTAAATAAATAATAAAATCTTTGGAAACTCGTCATGTTTAGATCTATATTAATGAATAATCCATAAGAGGGGAGAATCAAATTGGAAAACCTTATCTTAAAATAATTCACTTAAGAATTATTAATTAAATGATCTCTATGACTCAATTATAAAACAATTTAATGAATTTTATAACTAATTTAAATTATTGTTAAATCCATTAAATGTGATTAAATTACTAGTGTCTGAAATTTAATACCTCTCTTTCACTCTCTCTTCTACTCACACACTGACATACTGATTTCCTATAATAATAATAAAAATTAAATGGAATAACCATGAAGCATAAAATATTCATGTAATAAAACATGTTCTATAATAAGTATCTTGATTTAATAAGTTGTATAATTATTATAAAAATGAACAATGATTAACAAAAAAATATAAACCATCGTTTAAACTATAATTATCTGATATACTTACTCATTGAAAATGATTATCCTCCTAGATGTGGCTCAGAATATATGTATTGAAAATTTATATTTTTTCACCCATTGATTTGACACCATTAATTAAATATATATTAATAACAAAATTATGAAGAAACATTCTATGTCCTTTTAAATTTAAATCACATGGAATATAGAAAACATTGTGGAAATATCAAATTCATGTAGAGAAACAAATTATTGTGGTGTGATGTAATTAAACTTCTAATTACACTAATGAGGAACAATATGTATTTTGGTTTGATCCATTTTGTTAATTTTTAACTCCAATAAATCTCAAGAATCACAAAGAACACTAGAAAAAGAAATTTTACATGGGTAAAACATTCAAGAAATAGATAACTTTTCTCTCAAGAAAAAGCATCATAAAAACATCATGGGTAACTCTCAGTGGATTGAACCCAACTCAAATTACAATAATTACATTTCATTTTGGAATTTCAAAATGATTAACAATGTGAACCCATTAACAAAAATCCCAAAGACACACTAAATTTCCCATAGATCAATATTAGGGAATAAATGGTTCACGAACCATAGACTCTTAACTACAACACCGCCTATTATATCATTGAATTATGATTCATGTCCTAAAAATTCATCATTCAACAAAAAAATTATTCATTCATATTTTAATTTCAGAGTGGTTATACCAAATTGGGAATGATTTGATTCTATACCAAATCTTCCACTATGTGTCATAATACACATTGTAAACTTATTTTTCACTATAATGAATTATTTTGGATTCATTGAATCAAAAATGATCCTTTCATTCTCAATATCATCCAAATCTTATGTACTAATAGTATACACATGAACCATTATAGAATAATTATTCCTTAATTTTATTTAAGAACATATCTTGTATGGAAAAAAAATTAACATAATCATCACCCACATGACTAAATATATCCACTTTTTTAATTATTTTGAATAATTTTCAAACATTATTTATATTAACTACATTACTCAAATATTTTCCTCCAAAATCAGAATTTACCAATGTATAAAAATGTATCATATACTCCACTTTATTAATTATTAACCATAACACAGAAATTCTCATTTTCTATATATTCTAAAGAACATAAATAGTTCTCCACCACATTATGCATAATAAAAATAAAGGATTGATGTATACGGATGTTGACATTCATATCAATGAAACATATCCTGTATCAATCAACTCAATTAATAATTATGAAAAATCAATACCAAAAATTGATTAATATATCCTATAAAGGAACATATAAAAAATTATTCATATGATACTTAGTTCTAAAAAAAATTTAGCCAGATTTTTCATTACATTTATAATACTCATCTCAATAACACTAGTGGAAAAACATTTAACACATCAGAATTTTTCACATCGGTTCTATATAACCGACGTGCAATGCTTTAATAATAGATCTATCATGTAGGTTATTTTATAAATGATGTGATGTATCGATCAGGATCCATTTTTCACATTTGTTATTTTATAACTGACATAAATTATATTGAGATTAGCTTTTTAAATCGGTTATTGTATAATTGATGGGAAAATCGAATCTGGCATGCTTTAAAACATCGGTTATTTTATAACAGAAGTGAAAAAAGAAATCTCGGCTCATTATTATGGTGGTTATAAAAAAATCGACGTGATAAAGCTAATATTAACAATTTATCTCGTTGATTATCAAAATAATTGACATGATAAAGCGACATTTATCATGTTATTAATTTTACAAACGACATGATAAATTGTATTCTACGACGTTTATTAATTAAAAAACATTATAAACATTAAAAAAATAGTTTAACATGATGGTTATTAAATAAACAATGTGATAAATATTTTAAATGATTTATCGCACCCTGTATTCAGTCATTCTGTTTTCTTCGATCGGGTGACCGGTAACTCGTCTATCTCTGTTGGAAATCCTAGAAATGATTATTCAAATTCATGCCCTCCAGCGTCATTTGGCCAACATACTTATTCATATTTATTATAATTAGATCTTTCAGGTCGACTCATAACACTAAAGTAAGCCTCACATGACTCGTTTTAATTTTTTATTTTCTGCGATGCCCTGAACTAATTTTTTGAGATATTATTTTTCCTCATTCTTGATATCATGGTAGGTTTCATTGTGTTCATTTATACCACTATAAATTCATTTTTGGTAAAATTAACCTATGGATTTGATATCATGAATGTTTACGATTTTTTGTGTTCCATCATGTGTGTGTGCGTATAGGGGGTTTCCATCGAGGTGGGGGCTGTGAAAGTTGGTGGGGGTGTCCAGGGGGGTTGGGGTGGGCTTCCTAGTGGGGTGGGGTGTCCAGGGGGTGTCAAAGGGGGTGGGTTTGGTTTCCATGGGGTGAAAGGGCTATCCAAGAGGGTTGGGGGTGTCCAAGTGGGTGTGTGGGATTTCAAAGGGGTGGGGGTGGTGTCCAGGGGGTGTGGGGGTTGTCCATGGTGGTTGGGGGTGTCCAAGGGGGTGGGGGTGGTGGTGTCCTAGGGTGTAAGGGGGCTGAGAAGGCTGTCCAAGGGGATAGGGGTGTCTAGGGAGGTTGGGGTGTCTAGGGAGGTGAGTGGGCTATCCAAGCGGGTAGGGGGTGTCGAGGGGGTGGGGGCTGTCCAGAGGGGTGGCTGCTATCTTGGGGGGTGGGGGCTATCCAGAGGGGTAGGGATATCCATAAGGGTGGAGGGGATTATACAGAGGGTTGGGGGTGTCCACAGTGTCCATGGCGGGGGGGGCAGTTCAGGGGTGTGTGTATGGGGGGTCTAAGGGGGTAGGCGTGTCGAATGGGTGGGGGCTGTCAAAGGGGGTGGGGGTTGTCAAAGGGGGTGGGGGCCTATCCAGAGGGTTTGGGGGCTGTCCTGGGGGGTGTTTAGGGGGTTAGGGGTCTATCAAAGGGGATAGGGGTGTCCAGGGGGGTGGGTGGGTGGTGTCCAGGGAGGTGAGTGGGCTGTCCAAGGGGTTAGGGGCTATCCAGGGGGTGGGGGCTCTCTAGAGTGGTGGGGGCCGTCTAGAGGGTGTGGGTTGTCTAGAGAAGTGGGGGTATTTACAGAGGGTTCGGGGGTTCTTCAGAGGGTTGGGGGTGTTCAGGGTGTTCATGGAGACCACGAGGGGGGGGGGGAGTAGTCCAGGGGTGTGTGGGGGGAGGGGGGGTTCCAAGGGGTGGGGTGTCGAAGGGGGTGGGGGGGGCTTTCCAAGGGGGTGGGGATTTCCAAGGGGTCAGGGGCCTATCCCGAGGGTTTGGGGGGGCTGTCCAGAGGGGAGAGGGCAGTCTAGATGGTTGCGAGTGTCTAGGGGGTGTCCAAGGGGGTGGGGTGTCGAGAGGGGTGGCAGTTGTCCAAGGGGTAGGGTTTGTCCAGGGGGGTGGGGGGGCTGCCCAATGGGGTGGTCATGTCCAAAGGGATTCCAAGGGGGTGGGGGTGGTGTATAGGGGGCGGGGGCTGTCCAAAGGGGTTGGTGGTGTCCAGGGGTGTCCAAGGGGGTGGGGGTCGTGTTCAATGGGGTTGGGGTGGTGTCCAATGGGGTGGGGGTGTTTCCCATGGGGGTAGGGGTGTCCAAGGGGTGGGGGTGCTGTCCAAGGGGGTGGGGGTGGTGTCCAGGGGTGGGGGCTATCTTGAGGGGTGGGGGGCTATCCATAGGTTAAAAATCATTAGGATATGTGTAATTTTTAGTAGTGAATGTATACATATTTAAATATTTATACATCATATTATTTTTTTACAAAAGGGTGAATTTTGTATCTAGTTCCACCATTATGTATTCTTTGTGATGCTTAAGAAGAAAAGATCCAAGATGAATTTAATTCTATAATATATAAATATATTTTCTTTTTAAAATTATTTTCATGCATATTTTTAAAAAATATGAATTGATTTGTTTTATATTTCAAAATTTTTTTACATTCAAATTATGATATTTCTCATATAAAAATATATTTGTCTTATATGAAAAAGTTTTAAAATTTATATATTTATAATAGGTAATAATGAGTCGATGTTGGATTACGACACATCAAATGAGTAATGAATATGATGAAGGTGTTGATTCCTTTTTGGAATTTAAAAATTGAAATGTTCCAATTAGTGACATTTGTTTCTATCCACGCCTGAAATGTTTGAATATAATGATGTTGAAAAGTAGATAGATAAAAGATCACCTAATTTTTCATGGATTTAATTCAAGTTATAGCCCTTGGATTTGTCATGGTGAAACTGGAAGAAATGTCAGATCTACTGATGATGATGATTCGAAAGATGGTAACTCCGATGGAATTGAAGAAATGATTCGCGATATTGCAGCAAACAAATTGAGATAGAATCGAATGTTTTGCGTCTATATAGTGATTCTGAAAAACCATTGTATCATATTTTTACAGATTTTAAGGTTTTGTCAGCGGTGTTAAGATTGATTAACCTGATGGTGAAACATGGATAGAGTGATAGTAGTTTTACAAAGCTGCTAAAATTGATGAATGACATTCTTCCAAAAGATAATGATCTTTCAATTTCACATTATAAGGCCCAGAAAATATTATGCCTGATTGAATTGGGATAAAAGAAAATACATGCATGTATGAATGACTGTATGATATATAAGAAGGAATATGAATTTCTTGTCAGAGTGTCCTAAATGTGGGACTTCACAGTATTCGGTGAAAGACAAAATAGAGGCTGATGTAGAGATTACAAATATCCCTTCCATGGTATTTGGGTATCTTCCTATAATTCATCATTTCAAACATTTATTTTCAAATTCACATGATAAAAAAAGTTTAATATGGCATGCAGATGAGCAGATATGTGATGAAAAAAATTCATCTAGATGATTGTACACAATAAAATAAAACTGATGAGAAGTATCCTACATTTGGAAATGAAATTATAAATCTCAAACAAGGGTTGTGAATAGATGGAATGAATCCATACTGAACCCTCAGTATCACACATCATTAATGTCCTATTTTATCAGAAATTTACAACCTCCTTCTTGATGTTTGTATGAAGTGCAAATATGTCATGTTGAGTATAATGGTTTATGGTCCGAAACAACCCAGCAATGATATTGATGTTTTCTTTTCACCATTGATTGATGATTTGAAAAATTTATGGGAAGATGGTATTACGGTGTATGATTCATATAAAATGGAATATTTTTAACTACATGAAGTGCTTATGTTCACTATAAATGACTTCCCATCATATGGAAATTTTATTGGATATAGTGTTAAAGGGCATAAAGCATGTGCAATTTGAGAACAATAGACTTTATATTGTCAATTACATCAGGGGAGGAAAAAAATATACACGGGTCATCGATTTTTTTTGCCTAATGATCACTCTAATAAAAGAAAAAAAAGGCATTCAATGAATCACAAGATTTTTATATTTCTCCAAAGAAATTATCCTCAGATATATATTTTGAGAGGGTGGAAAACCATGAAGTGACATTGGGAAAGACACAAAAATAAGGTAATGAAAAACATATTTGAAAGAAAAGGCCAATATCTTTTGAGCTACCATATTAAAGATATCATGATATTAATCATAATATCGATGTCAGGCACGTGGAGAAGAATATTTGTGATAGTTTGATTGGGAAATTGTTAGATATTAAAGGAAAGGCATTATATGGGTTGAATTCATGATTAGACATATTTTCAATGGGAATATGTTTGGATTTATCTCCCACTCCTAATGGACGATGAACATTTCTTCCCCCGGCTTGTAATACATTATCCAAGAGGGAAAAAATTAGTTTGTGTCAGTGTCTTCATGAGATCCAAGTCCCTCAAGGTTATTGTTCAAATGTAAAAAAATTTGTCTCATTGAAGGAACTATTGTTGATAGATATGAAATCTCATGATTTTCACATCACGATGCGACAACTTCTACCAGTTGCATTGCATGGAATATTTCCCATCCGTGTCAGAAAGACTATAAAGAGGTTGTGTTATTTTATCAATTCAATTTTTAATAAGAGGATTGATTTGAATGATTTTATCATTTTGGGAAAGGATGCAATTTGTATACTTTTTCATTTTGAAAAGTATTTTCCTCCAACTTTCATTGATATAATGGTGAAATTAATGATTCATCATGTTTGAGAAATAAAGCATTTTGGACTTGTATATCTTATTTGGATGTATCATTTTGAAAGGTATATAAAAATATTGGATGGGTATGTTAAGAATCCATGTCAACATGAAGCCTCCATTATTGAAAATTATATTTCTGAGGAGGTTTCAGAGTTTTGTACGAGATACTTTGCTACGACACAGCACATAGGTTTGCCTCCATCTCTCCATGAACGAGTTTATAAAGAGGGAAAGGGTATTTGAGTCTTGGAATTCTAATCATTGTCAGCTGAAAAGATGAAAAAGTTATTATACATCTTGAATAACATAGATAATGATCAATCGTATATCACATTGCATATTATAGTGTTGAAACAATTTAATCCAAAGAAGAAAAAAATGTGGATTTTGAATGTGCACAACAATTTATTTTTCAGGGTTAAAAAAGACAATGATTGGTAGATCAGATGTATGAGATACATTAAAATGGGTAGTGGGTGGTACATATTTAAATGTGACAACATGGTCAGGTTATGACATTAATGGCTATACATTTCATACAAAATCACAGGACAACAAAAGTGCAGTTCAGAATAGTGGTCTATTGGTGTTTCCAAAAGCAATTCATTTTTGGAGTGCAAAAGAAAAAAAACCCAATTTCTACATCAAGTGCATATTATGTAGTGATTGATGAAATATTGGAGGTTGATTACTTTAAAATTAATTTTCATTATTTTAACTGTAAATGGTTTATCAGTAACAAGAGTGTTAGACCTGATGAATTTGGACTGACAGGTGTTAATCTGAATATATTGGAAGACACATCTTATTATTTTATAATGGAAACACATGCCAAAAAAAAATTTCTATCTAGTAGATCAATCAGATATGCAGTGGGTTGTAGTTTTACAAGGTAAAAACAATATTTTGGTGAGTATGAACTTGATTAGGATTCTGATTTATGTGAAACCCCTACTTCCATCGAAAGATTAATAGAACATAATGATGAGCATGTTGAAGACATGGTTTGCGGCATAAGGAATGATCACAATGAAAGAATTTGGGAAAATAATTCATTTGTACATTCCTAATATTACATTTAACCTTTGTTTATTTCTTGTTTACATTTATTATTTTCATAAACGGTTAGATATTGTAAGTTATTTCTTTATTAAAACATGTATTAAAACAATAAGTATATGTTTTTGTTTGTTTTAATTTTGTTTAGTTTAATTTATCATGTTTACCATTCCATAAATTATATATATATTATTTTGGTTCAATGACTATTACTTTACAATGTTTACCATATTTACCCGGTTTACCATATTAACCCAATTTACTATATTTATCATTATTACCATTGTTTAACAAGCATACCATATTAACCATGTTTAATATTATGTAACATAGTATAAATATTTTTTTTTACATTAGTATTGTAATATTTGAATTTGTATATTTGTGAACTGATGTTTTTTTATTTTAATGATAATGAAATATCAATTAGTTGATCAACCACATGATTCTAGTGATGAGGATATTCGTCTTACCTTTGGGGAGGAATATTCACATGATCCTCTTGATGTTCACCAATCTTCTTCATGTGTTCCCATTATGACAAAGAGTTCAAGAGTTCATAAACGTTGGTGAAAACATTTACCAAAATTATCACTTGCCCATCCACATGATCAGAAGATACTCATTGAGTTTGATGAGGATGATATTCCTAGAGGTCTAAATGGAAAAGATTTTAATAGTCATGTATCTACTTAGGGTAAGAGAAAAGTAATAATTTAGTATGATGACTAGAGAATTGTGGAAAAAGTGATAATCTCTTAGTCATGGGAGACGATTTTGGTAAGATCTTTTGATATTTTTTTCCTAATCTATAAATGTTTCTAGTATATATAATATTTTTAAACTCTTATTTATCAGATTAAATTTTATATTATCGACACTGGAGGAGTCAGGAAGAAATTCTTGTCGATGGCTGGCATGAGATGGAGGGTTTTCAAATCAACCCTCTCATCTGATTTAATATTTGGTCATAGGAGTCATGAAAATCCATGTAATATATATCCTTACATAGATGAAGACACCTCGAGTCAATTTTTTGAAAGTAGAAGAAATTATTCATTTTTGGTATGTGAAATTTAAACTTTTATAAGATTTCATATATAAATGGTCTTATTTTTTTAATGATTTATTATTCTAAATTTACAGAAAACAAGGAAATCACATCAGGAGATCCATATCTAAAAATGTGTACCCTCATAGTTTATCTTTGGGAGGGTAAATATTATTGGAATAAAAATTAATGGAGGAATAATTACAAAAACTAAGAGCTGAGACTTCAAGCTCTCGAAAGGTGTCCCCTCCATCCCCTTCATGTAGACATATAAAATAGAAGAGATCTAGGATGGGAAAAAAAGGTAAATATCTTTCAGAAGATTCGAGAAACATAGATGAGAGGATTATAAGATATATATTTTATTTATTTATGTTAACTATATTATTCATATAATTTCAATCATTACTAAAATGGTTAGTTAAATAATACAAGATTCTCTTGAGGAGCAGAGCTCATAGGGGGTATTTACAGCTGCTGGGAGGCAAGATATTTTATCTACAATATTGGGAATTCTCAGACATCATGGTCGTGTACGAGGATATCCAGCAAGTGTATCAGTAAGAAATGGTTTTCCACATATTTCAACTTCTTACGTTGAGGTTGTTTATAAAAAAATAGAATCCTTGGAAGATTATGTTCATAATATTAATACGAAGGTGGAAGAAAAGATTAAAGCATCGTTATTGTCTATGTTTTCAAACATGAAAAGACAATTTTAGACTATAGGTCCCACTCGTCCACATCCCCCTAAAGACCCCATTATTTATCCTCAACCTCCGCCAGTGGCTCTCAATCCCCCACCTCAGTCCGAGAACACCATTTTTTATCCTACTCCTCCGCCAAAACTTCCTACTTATTGCGATTTGGGGTTTGATGATCCTCAACATCATATAGTTGGATATGGGCTGGTATATTGTATAGGAGATACAGTTCATCATAAAAAATTATTGGTATAGACTCATAGGGTCACTTTACATGATATTATAGATAGATCATCTCAAGTACCATTATCTACATATGAGGTGATGATAATTGGAAATACTATCGGCCATTTTTAAATTTGGCCATCCAGACTTCTACGACTCTTTACCGTAGAAGTATGTATGTTATATCTTCTATTTTATTTTTTATTAAAGTTGTTTTATCATTTTAAAACTAATATATTTTTATATTTATTTTAACAAGAATACATAGAATGTAAATAAATAATGTATAGATAACAACAATGACAAATGGTTATGACATCATATACAAATTCTAGTAGTCATGATAGATTATCCAGATATTCAAATTTTTTGGTGGGTCATTATAACTTTCCAATTGAAGGACATGTCTGTAGACGTTCAATAACTATGGGGATGGTGAAAACTGAAATCATGGAGCTTGTTACTGGAGATAAGTTTGGCATCAACGTGGGGAATTTTTTTTCCATGTAGGTATTAACACCTTTGCACTATATTAAATTTATTAAAAATGTATACTTATATCTGTTTTATATTAGGTGTCTTTATAACATTTGTGAGAATAATGGGCGAACATATGTATATGGATTCATAGACCCCCATTTGATTCCCCTGAAGCACGTGCATTGGATGAGGAACAAAGAATGCATTATATTGCTGAATGATTTGAACAGAATATAGTCCCACAATTTTGGATGATTCCTTTTTGTGGGAGGTATGAAAGACATCTCTCTCAAAGAGTTCATTATCTTTTAATAAAAAAACACTAAAATTATATATTCTTTTATCAGTGATCTTTGGATGTTAGGTATTTTATGCCCAAGAATAAAAACACTTTATTTGATATGCTCTGTCCATGGCGATGTGTGGGAATGTTTTATGAAATTTTTTGAAAAGTAAGTTTCAATTTATCAATAGTTTTATATATTATAATTAATTTTAAATTTATCTCATTCGTAATATTTTCAAATAGGGGATTGTTCTACTTTCAAAAAAACACAATGAAAAGGATTGGGAAGATCAAATATGTAAATGTAAAGGTAAATATCCATTTATAATTTTCAATTTTTGATTTATTACATAAAAATAATATATTGAATTTATACTCATTCAAATAGATTTTTCATGAACAACTAGGGGTCATTGAAAGCAGATATTATATGTTAAGATTTATGTATGAAATAATGACAACTATAACAGTTTTGAACATTGACATGGAAAGATTTACTTTTAAACATTTCCATAATATTTATTTTTATTTATTAATTATAAATGTTAACTAATATCCTTTTAATTTGTAGTAATTATATGACCCTCAACTTTATAGTGTTAATGATGTCAAGCACTTACAAGTGGAATAGTAAAATTAATTTACCAGTTTGATTGAATTTTAGTTTTTTGTACTATAAAATGTAATTTTGAATATTTCCATTGTAAGTGTGTATTTTGTAGTCATTTAGTTTGGATGTAGTTTTTTAGGTTTCATTATATGTTTTTAATGTTATATATGTGAATGTTTAATTTTTCTATAATTCTTATTTTGGTCTACATATGATGGATTTTCTTGTATGGATTCTGCACTGGAGTAGAGGGTTTCCAAGGTTGTAGGTGGTGTTCAGTGGGGTGGGGGTATCTAGGGGTGTGGGAAGGCTATCTGGTGGGTTGGGGGGTGTCATGTGTGTCCATGAGATTGGGGGGGGGGGGCAGTCCAGGGGGTTGGAGCATTTCCAGAAGGGTGGGAGGGCAGTCTTGGGGATTTGGGGTTGTCCAGGGGGTGTCTAGGGGTGTGGTGGTATCATGTGGGGTGAGGGGGGTTTCAATGGTGTGGGAGGGTTGACCAGTGGGGTGGGGGTGTCTAGGGTGTCCATGGGGATGGGGGTAGTCCAAGGGGTTGGAGAGGAGGTTACGCCATCCCTCGGGGGGTTGAACACTACTGGATGGTAATCATCACTCTAACATGCGAAGTTTGAGCTCTGAAAATGTTTAACCAATGATTTCTTCCCCTGTAAACATCATTCATTAAATAACTATGATGCTAGTATAATAAGGGGAAACACTATAATGCATTACTAAAAGACCTATATCATGGCGGTGGAAATCTCTTGGATCTTATGGGACTGAAAATAATGATCACAAGGCTTCCCATGAGACGCCTGAAATAGCCTCCGCACACCCATGGAGCTTGTGAAGTTCCCATAAGCTTGTATTTTGTTTCACCCCATCCTCAACAACAACATAGACATCAACTTCATAAAAAATCACTTTTAGAAGTACAAAAAATCAAGGAATATGTTTCTCACATGATGTCAATGGGCAAGTATAAAAAATCAGATGATGACGGAACACCTTCACCACCACCTCAGTTGTTCTCTTCCACGCAATGTTGGTCCAGGAACATTACCATCATATCTCGTATGTCACCAAAAAATCACACAAACAACCCTATATTTTTTCAATCATCTAATTCGGGAAACCAAACAGTCACTTACAAGTACTTGTTCGGTATATTTCGGATCATTGCAGTCGTCTCCTCCGTGTCCCTCTCCACCAACTAAACCAGAACCCTCTTTCCACCAGTAGGATTTCTATTATCGTCGTTTAATGGGTCTCATGGGAAGCCTTGGGAACATCATTTCATGTTACACAAGATCATGATGATTTTTACCGCCATGATCTAGGTATTTTAGTCACCCATTACAGCGTTTCCCCTAGTAATACTGGCATCAATGTCATAGAATGAATGATTTCTATTGTGGAAGAAAGTATTGGAGAAAAATTTTGAGAGCTCCAGCTTCACATTGAGAGTTATGAGTACCTTACAGCGGTGTTCAGCCCCCCGAGGGATTGTGATGCCTCCTCTCCCAACACCAGCTATGGAAGGACTGTCCAGGGGTGGGGGTTCTGGTTTTGTTTTGGCCGGGTTTTGGTCTGTTTATGGTCTGGGGTTGTATAGTGAGGTGGGGGGTTGTCCAGTGGTGTGGTGGGGGATTCACAATGTAGTGGGAGGATGGGAAGGTGTCCAAGAGGGAGGGAGGGATGTCTAAGCGAGTGGGGGAATGTCCAGGGGTTTCCAGGGGGGTAGGGGTCTGGGAGGGCTATTTAGTGGAGAGATGTCCAGTGTTTTGGGGTTTTCCAGGAGGGTGGGGGTTCTAGGGTAGTGGCAGGGCTGTCTAGGGGTTTGGGAGTGCTTTCCAGGGGGTGGGGGTGTTCAGGAGTGCAGGGGTTTTCCATTGGTGTGGGAGGGATATCCAAGGGGTGGGGCTGTGCAGTGGTGTGGGGGTGTCCAAGGTTTTTGTGGGTGCTTTTCCGTGGGGGGGGTCTGGTTTAGCTTTGGTCAGGTTATGGTCTGTTATTGGTCTGTGGGTGTCCAGTGAGGTGGGGGTGTCCAGAGGTGTAGTGGGGATGTCTAGTGGTGTGGTAGGGTATCCTAGAGTGTGAGAGGGATGTTCAGGCGAGTGGGGGATGTCCATGGGTGTCCAGGGGTGTGGGGGGAAGTCTAGTGGGGTGGGGGTGTCCAAGAGGGTTGGTGGGGGGGGTTCTAGGGGTGTGGGAGGGATGTCCAGGGTTGTGGGGGGGGGGGATGTCCAGGAGGGTGGGGGTTGTCCTGGGATGTGGAAGGCTGTCCAAGGGGTGGAAGGGTAGTCCAGGGGTTTGGGGGTGTCCAGGGGTGTGGAGGGGGTTGTCCAGTGGGGTTGGGGGGGGGGGGGGGTTCTAGGGGTGTGGGAGGGCTATTCAGGGGAGTGGGAGTGATGTCCATGGGGTGGGGTTTCCCGGAGGGTGAGGGTTGTCCAGGGGTGTGGGGGACTGTCTATGGGGTGGGGGAAGTCTAGGGGTGTGGGGGGTGTCCAAGGGTGTGGTGGGGGCTGTCCAGTGGGGTTGGGGGGTTCTGGTCGGGTTTTGGTCTATTTTTTGTCTTGGGGTGTCCAGTGGGGTGTATGATGTCCATGTGTGTGGTGGGGGATTTAAAGTGGGGTGGGGGATTCTTGTCTGTTTTTGGTCGGGTATTGGTCTATTTTGGGTATGTTTTTGGTCTGTTTCTGGTCTTCTGGAAGGGCATAGCAGTGGTTGATTGGTGATGGGGGTTGTCCAATATGGTGGGGGATGGGGGGGGGGTCTGGTCTATTCACTGTCTATTTCTGGTATGTTATTATACTATATTAGGTATTTTGGTTGGGCATAGCAGTGGTTGATCAGTTTTATTTAAAAAATTTGTTTTTTACATCGGTTATTTTATAACCGACATAAAAATGCATTTGGATTAGTTTTAACGTCGGTTATTTGGAAATCAATGTAACAAATGCATGGGAAATGGTTTTTACGTCGGTTATTTAATAACCAATGTAATAAATGGAAATGAATTGTTTTGTACTTAGATTATTTTATAACTGACGTAGTATATATGTTTTCACATCTGTTATTATTTAACCGACATTGGAAACCGCTTGGCAGACAGGTTTATCACTTCGGTTATGAAAATAACTGACGTGATAAACAATTTAGAGCAGTGATTTATGATATCAGTTATATAATAACCGACGTGAAAGAGTATATACCACTTTGGTTATTAAATAACCGACATAATAAACCACGACTTTGATGCATTTTCCACGTCTGTTTTTTATCAACCGATGGGGAAAACGCTTCGGAATTTCATTTTTTACATTGGTTGTAAAATAATGGAAGAAAAAAACAATATTTATAACATATCCTGTAATAACATCAGCCAAAATCAGACGTAAAAAATTAAAAAAACCATCGTAAAAAACGTTTTCTACACTATTTTAAATAGATTAAAAATGTATAAATAGTAGATAGATTATACCTTATAGTTTATTTTTAACCCTCAACATCAAATAAAAGAGGATCAAAACAAGGGAAAATTATAAAAACATAAATATGGGATGATAGGTACTGTATTTCACCACCATACACTCTCTTAACATCGAGCAATTCTCAAATTATTTTTTAAATACAATAAAAAAAAATTCCTTGGGAGAAATAAATTTTAGAATAAATGTGGCATTATCCACCATTTTAATCAAGAAATTATTTATGATGTTGATATGTTTTGATATTGAATGATATAATAGATTATTTCAAACAATTTATTTTTATTTTATTTAGATAACTAATAAATAGTTTATATATAGAATAATTATGTATATCTTTATGTTTATTCTTCATCCATATCTTTTATAAAGACACTTGTGATGCTACAAATTTTTTTCCCACAGTTCTACTCAATGTAATAAGGGAATTCTTCTTGAATGTTATAATAGATATTGAAATATTTTATTTGGATTTTATTTTAATAACTAATAACCAATGTTTATAAATAATAAATATACATATATTTATGTTTATTATTCTCCATATCACAACTAATGACACTTGTTATGATAAAACTTTGTTTTCTACAAATATAATCAATGTAATATGCGATTTCATCTTATTATCCCATGGAAGACATCTAATACCAAAAAAGAGTTCTCCTCCAGATGTGTACTTATGATCATAATTACCAACATACCCATTTATGTCCTTATATCATTTAAATTAATTTTTTTTACTTCTCATGAAATAATCTTTAAATTTATTTATTCATTAAATACCCAATAATATAATTTTCCTCAATTATATGGTCCTCCTTTTGATTGCATTGATACATTTCATAGTGTGTGACAAAAAATAAAAACAAGGCAATGAGGAATTTAAATAAAAGGAATTAAAATTAAAATTAAAGAATTTTCCCCCCAAGTTCCTATAATTAATCATCACTCCATGTTTTTATGCACAATGAATGTGGTGTACACTCTCATCATTATTAATCCTATATAGATAATTCTAAAAAAAATCCCTTGAATAAATATTTTATAATATGAATTTTTTTTTAAAGAAATTTTATATTTATAAACCCAAGGGTAAATATTTCTCATCACATCTCAAATATATACTTCATTTAGTGTCGGAGTCATTATGTAATGCTTTATTACACCAGGTGAAGATTATATCATCAACACATACAATCATAATTGGGAAACTAGTTTTGGTGTTCCTTATATACATGTTTTTTCAAATTATAATTTTTAGATTTTGTTCACTTCATATATACAAAATTATTAAAATATCATGATCATGGATCATTATTTAGAAAATAGATATAATCATTCCTTTTTTGATTATTTCATATTTCTTAAGAATAAATCCCACATAAATCATAATGTCTACTTCATAATTTAATGAAAAATTCAAGAATGAATATTTATATAAAAATAAATAATTTTATAATATAACTATTTTCCCTTGGAAATTGAAAATCTAATTTTCAGTTTTCTCAAAAATAGAGAAATTGATTCCTTAAAATCAAATCAATCCATTATGAATAGACTCTGAAAACAAAATCATAAGTATTTCAGGTAAAATCATTTTTTATTCAACATGTATCTAAAAAATAATTTCCTGTTGATTTTGTTCTCTTCATATAAACATGGTATGAACTCCCATTGATAGGACCTATCTTGATGGGGCATTAGTTTCACCTACACCAAGACCGTTTACAATAGGCTAGGGGCTAGTGACTACCCCCATGATGGAATATCACTAAAATGGGAGGCATTAACATAATGTATGGGTGCACACACACACACACATTTCAATCCAATAAAATGTTAATATTTAATGAAATATATAACAATGAATGAATACATATATAATACCATAATCAGAGTATGATGTAAGGTTATAGAAAACATAAAAATGTGGAATAATTCAATGACACACAACTGTAAATAATTTCTCAGATACTCATAATGATGTAATTGATCTCAAATTCAAAACCAATATACTCCTCAGTATTTCTAGCATAATCATTGATCCACCTAATCCTAGTAGTCCAATGACTCCATAAAAATATAAATCATTTTTATAATCCATGAATCGTGGGGGAAGAGCCTGTGCAAGGGTGAGTATAATAATACTCAGAGGGAAAACTCAAAATAACCAATCATAAAGAATCATGATTTGTCATCTAATCGTTGGATACAACAATCATAATGAGAAATATGTAGTAAAACATCCAAATATACTAATAGTAGACATAAAATCTAAAGGTAAAGTCAAAACCACATTTTTAGCCTTAGAATTTAGCTTTATAGTTCCATTCAACACATATATAAGATAACACACTCAATTATATGTATTTATACTATGATAGCCATTCCATAGATCAAGATCATCTAATAGAATCCACTCACTGATATATATTAATATTTATGAAACTCATCCTAGTGGCCACTTTCATATGGACTATACATGATGAAACACGAAGCACGAAGGATGTCTGAATGGATTAATACACATATGGGGATCACTCCCAAGGCCATGGTGTATTCCAACAACCCAATATATATTAACATTATAATTTGGGTGACTGATTTCCATATTATATTGGTTATGAAAATTCCAAGAAACTATCCTTGGAAAAATCATTGTGAGTTATTATCTCACTCTGGTACTCATGAAAGGATTCCATAAACTCTACCTATGATTGATGTTTCTGAAAGGGTATCATCATCCCATAAACATGACATGATAGCATAGAATCCCATTGGAAATAGATCAATGGAAGAAACCCTTCTGATATTAGTCCAATCAAAGTAATAATATCTCACCACAATGTTAAACCAATGTGAAAGTGGAATCCCTCATGTTCTCAATGGAGTACACAGGGCGTATTTGGGAAATATGATTTGTCAAACTATACCTAGAAAATTCCATGTATTGTGCTACTACAACATACAATAATCCTTATTAAATATTTTATCCCTGTGATACATGATGTGTATATGTTTTCTTGGAACTTATCATAATTTTCTACCCATTTCCATCTAATTTCATAAGTATACGGTATTTATCCCTTCACACATAGTGTGTTTGGACACACATTCTCTTTTGTATATACTCCCTTTACATGTTGAACCTCCTGCAAGGGTGTACATGGAGTTTGGCATGGACCACATGGAATGTAATTTCACACTATCTCCTAGGAATGTACCTATTATACACATTGATTTGTCTATATAGTGACAACATAGTTTATTATAGTGGCCCCATTTTGTGGGATCTTTTTCTTTTTTCTGAATCCCTACCCACTAATACTAGTGAATTATATCATGTGTATCTACAAATTACACACCATATAACTACACATCCCATATATCCCACTAGATCTTCTAAAAATTGTATTCTACACCACTACCATAAAAATATGACTAAACAATGAGTATCCGTGGTTAGATAATCCATTCCTTCTATTATCATTGGGATCAAGCCTTTCATACATCTCAAGAAAATTCCCTTGTGGCCCATCCGATGTGGTATCCTCTATATGTGATGAATGAATGTTATCGATCCATTTTGACCCACCTATGATCATCTTCCATTTTCAAAACACCTCAATCATATCGTCATTAATGATCAAAACACAAGGTATTGATTCATTGAATAGATGAACATTTTTATGATGATCGAATATTTAGTTATTTTATTGAATCAAAGTTTAATGAAACTCACCGCGATGAAGTAGTGAATGAACTAGGCTGTAAACCATTAAAAATCATAGTGAGGAATTAATATCAACCATTGATCATTTTAAAGCATGATATATTATAATATAATATAATGATAAATCGATATAAACATTAATGAACCAATGTAATATATTTTCTACCCATTTCTGTCAAATAAACTCATAACTATAAAAACAACTGATCCAAAAATCATTCACATAAGCAATTGGATACAATTTATTATTGGAAAATAAAATGGGGGAAAATCTACAAATAAACTGTCATACACTAGGATTATCTTATCCAGAATGAATAATGAATTTTCATCATATTCATTAGTAAGATCCTTGAACCCTGATAGTATAATGAACAATCATCTTGATCAAATTTGTTACTTTCCACCAAGTATGCTCTTCCATAATGGTTATGTGTATATATATGGTTTTGATTCCATCCATGATATCTCATAAAGACATTATACTTGGTTCAAACATTAGTTCTGGGAAATTTAATAAAATTTATTATTTTTAATTATATGTGTCATTTAAAATTATCCCAAAACAGTGCCCAACCTGAAAATCCAATGTGATCTAAGGATCTATAGTTCCTAGTGTAAAACCCTTTCTCTAAACAAAATGACATCATCATATTTTCAATTAGTGTCCTTTTGTGCTATTTATTTAACTTTTATAAGAACATTTTGTCCACATTCCATTAATATATTTAATATATATCAAAAATAAATTTAATGTTAATTGGGATTTGGAATATCACAACATATTAGACCTATCTCCATATTTATTCATAAAAACTACATAATTCACACATAAAAAAATTGGACATTAAACTATTCAACAAATCCAGGATTTTCATTCCAAAAAACAAAAAAAAATCATAAAGGTGGGGATACTGAGATCCAATCTAGTTATCCTACACCATGGATCTCCCCCAATAGTTTTATTTATTCCAAAAAATACACATCCAATAAAAGAATTTATCATTATGGGGTTTCCTCTAACCATACCTCAGTGCCACCAATATAATTTAAATAGAAAATACTCTCCCAAGTACCATCTTAACCAATTCAATATGTTATAAGTATTTTTTCACATACCTCCATAACTACGAAATGTGTAGAACACCACGAAATAGAAAATCATTTAGTCACGGCGTCACACATTACACCACCATTCTATCTTGAAATAACAACATAAAAATAAAGTGCCTTATATCCACAATGATATCCAACATTCTGAGATAATATTTTGTACCTTCCCAACTACAAAGTATTCCAACAATAGTATACTATGTAATATTTAGTTTTTTAGGAATTCCATATCCTTCCTTCAATAAATTGTCTTCTTTATACCCATTACATGAACTAAAACAAAAACCTAAACATCAATACCCAATGGATTCAACTAGTATAATAGTTACCAAGAAGGAATCTCATACATGGACCTAAAAAGTTGGTACTCTAGTGATGGAGTGGTTGTTGAAATGATACATGAACATCATCGATGCTAAATTATCATCCCTATTTTGGCCCAAAATCGACCTGAAAAAATAATCATGTTCAGTCAAACATGATATTTTAACCTTTCTATCAATCTTGTATGAATGGGAGGAACAATTTTTTAATGGAGATATAGCCTCCAATAAGATTCCAACATCCTATCAAAAATCATTCAATGAACTATACACCTTAGTTTTTTATGATTATTGAGATAATTACACAATGATGAGAAAAATCATTCATGATTCATTGTCCCAAACAATCCATGATTATTTTTTCATCATCCCCCATACACATGAGAGAAAATAAGTGTTTATCTCAAAAATAAGCTACAACTCCGATGGTTTTCCAATTGACGAAAAGAAGTCCTAGTACATACTCTCTTATAGTAGACATATTCCTAAGTGAAAATAGCCTCCTCAACACCTCATTTCATAGTGTAACCCATTTATTAATTTTTACTTAAACAAGATGATGAGCTCTACACATTTTTAAAATAAATCATATCATGTCTACTGTATATACATACATGGATAGCCCAACTAAAATAATCTCTATAATGCGACTCAATATCATAACGAATGGGAAGAGGGGTAATGATAATAAATTGGAGAAATCTCATGTCAATATCAACCATAAGGGACAACTATAAATATGTAAAAATCCCTATAATATCACCCAAATGTATCCAATAGAAACTCTAACTTTGAGTATCTCCGAATATGATCACAAAATTTGGTGGATCTCAAGATGACATAGCTTCAACATATGTCAGGCCAACTATCAATCCCTTGTATAAGAATACATGTAATAATAAGTGGAAATCCTAAATCAAGACAACTCTTTATGAGAGTTTACCAAAAATTTGTAGTCACATATTAAGTATTGAATCTATCCTCATGTTCATATCATATAATTTTGATGCTGATAACATATGGATGCCACCAAAGAATAATACCATGAACTAATCCATAAAGGGTTATGTGTAAATTCTATAGGGCTTAGAAATATACTAAGTCGTACAACATAGTGAAGGGAATCATGATGAAGTCAAAAAAACATGGCATCTTTGGAATGATACTTCTAGTATGTCCTACCCCAAAAGGAGAGTTGGTGGGATATTGTCTCCATTATAAATTCAATGAATAAATTCGACCCAAACCATTGATCAAGGAACTCAATGGTGGAATGTGATAATTTTTATCATATAACATGGTTGATGTGACACAAATTTAAAACCAATCTCACGAAATCATCCTATAAATACGTGGAAACATGTAGGATACCCAATTCTCTAGACAAAACGATACACATTCATTTATATGAAAAATACAGAGTTCAAATTCATCTTATAAAGCACTATAGGCTTCATATGATGTGATATCACCGAAAAAAAAGTTGCCCTAACTACTAAAATTCTTTGTATAATCCCAATTCTCGGTGTGGACATAAACTTGGTACATCCCTATGAACGATTTCCTCATAATCCATCACCGCTATAGGAAAGACATGAACCTAGAGTATCCAGTACTCTAATGTTATCTGTAGCCATATAATATAAATATGTCCTTAACCATCTTTACATGAGACCATCAGGGGCTTCAAGGGATCACTAATTTTTAATGGAGGAAAAATCAATCCCAAAAAACCAGAAGATCATATACTCTAACTCGTCAATATTATCTATTCATGGATGGTTGGAAACCATTACAGACAGAGGAAAACATCATAGGATCTCACTTACAATATGAATAGATTCCACTTGAGTATCTCTCTCCTCTAATTATCATGTTAAACTAACTGTAGAAGCATGTAATCACTGACCCTCACTATAAGGGCCTCCAACATAATGGTTGAGAAAATATGGATCCATTGGTATCACTGGAATTCAAATAGAAGATAAAAATATCGAAATGTTCCTCATAACTCTATAATAAACCTTCTATTGGGGCTCAGAAGGCACACAACATACCTCACACTACACTCAAATCCTCTATGAAATCTTACTTTTTAGAACTCTTCCAATTCATCTCCCAAAGGTCTACTACAACCTGAGATTCCTATCATACCTTATTACATTCAATAATTTCAACCATATAATTTAGAGAAAATAATCACCAACATAGTTTTCTATACATTCCCTATATCACACGTGAGATGTCTCAAAGTGTGATTTTTCATCAAGAGTGTCCCTAACCTTATATGTCACTCACACAATATGATCATGTCAATCCACCACCAGTGAAGGGGTATGACCCACCACGTAAAATGGTAATAATATAAATTTAAAATTCATTATGTAAAATCCACATTTTGTGTAATCTAATAGAACCATTAGGTCTAGATATTGTTCCATGATGAAACTATGTGACAAGAGAAACCATATGATTGGTCGATGGTCTACAAAAGATAGATTAGCTAGACTATCACCTCAATACATTCCTACACATCCTAAGGCTCTATAATTCCATAAACCTATAGCGATATCTGCTTCTTGGACACATTCAATATTTCATGTACAAACATAACATCATCATAACCCGTTAGATCCATTGGTTAACAAACACATTGTCAAATATTCAATGGATGAATTGAATGATATAATTACTTTCAAAACATGTTAAAATTAATTTGTGAATACATAGAGGAAAATAATCACGAGTGGGTCCCTGAAATGAGCCATCTTCACTAAAATGGTCCTTATCATGACACGATCTCAAAATCCTAGATGGATATCATAATATAATAATCATGAATATTATCCTGATGAACCACATTCATTGAACGTATGTAAGGAGGAAAACTAATAAAGAAATGAAAATTAAAACCCATTCATATATGATTTATTTACCAATGATTTTCCTCCTATAGGTTATTACATGTACCGTTTCATCATACAGTTTATCAAGGTCATCTTATATGGATATTTTATCTCCCAAACAAAAACATCACACCATGGATTGATACCCAAAATTGTAACAAATTGAAACTATATTTTGTGTTCCCAAAAAACCTCAATGATTTAAAAAATAAACTACTGAACTTGTTTCTAAACCCAGTCGATGTTATATCACAATAGGTTGGGTATCTCAATATTGACCTAGTAATAACATACATCGATATTACATCATTCTTGATGAATATTTCATACATTAAAAAAATACACCCCTAAGGACCATAACAGTTTATTGTCATTGGAAACATGGAAACAAAATCCTTTATCCTGGTGAAAGATATTCACATATCCCATATAGATCACCACCTTTAGTACTTCTTCCAAAAATTATCCTTCATAACATGGGGGAAGAAAACATAATAAAGGGTGATCTCATATTCTTAGTAATGGTAAATAAAGGAAATCAATAAGCATAACCTTAACTGAAGGGAATATAACTTGAGACTAACTTTTGATGATCACACCCAATATATTAGAGATTGTAATAAGTATTGAAAGATAATAAGATATAGATAATAAGATAATTAAGATCAAATGTCATGAAAGCATAAAATACAAATAAGACATGGAATTTGTGGCATGCACATTGGTTTATAATGGTGTGGACATGTATAAGTAGACTCATGATCACTTATTATGTTAAGGAAATGAAATAAGTACAATAAATATACTTTTGGAAATGTAACTAGGAACATGGATAACATTTTTAACATATAATCATATTCTCATAACATTGTGAACATGTAATCAGGTTCACGTAAAACAGTATGAGCATATAATCAGATTCATGCATAAAAATATAGATATGTAATCAGGTCTATGCACAATATTGTGAAAAATGTAATCCGGTTTACACCTAATATTTATACTCTTGAGTCATAAATAATTACCCAAAGCATTATAGGGATATATAGGTCCCACCCATCCCACAATAAATTCATTCATTCATGTACCATTATATAATTATACATTGATCATTTCCTGACACATAAAAAGATATAGGTTTTATAAAAATCAAATATTAACAAATTAAATGAAATGGGTATCATTAAGATTTCATCACCTCATAACCAATGTTAATGAGATTGGTTTTATAACCATTTCATTAAAGTATAACCTATGAAAATTAGCAAGATTCAACAGTTTATAACCTGTGGAAAAGAAATGAATATCATAAGAATTATTCCTTTAAATCATAAACCATTCATGAAATAATACGAATCTAACATTTTGATCATTTCCTACAATGTCATGATTAATATAATGTTATGTCATCATAGATATAAAATAACATGGAATGATATTTTGGAAACATTTCTTGAGATAAATATCATTTCATCATTAAAGAATAAATTTTTAAGAATATAAAATTTCTGAAATCCATTTTATTTGAAAATAAATTGAAAAATAGAAATAAGGATTGAAATAATTTTTAAAACAATATTTGTTGAAAAAATGTAATATTATATTGAAATCCATTTTCAAATAAATATTAAAAAATAAGCATCATCCCATTTTGAAACTCATTTAATTTGAAAAATAATTGAAAAAATATAACGAATATTTTATTTTTTAAAACAATTTCATTGAAAATAATTAAAAAATATTAAAAATTAACCATTTAAAATTTAAAGGAAGTTTCAAAGAACTGATGGTTGCTAAATCCATACATGTTATTTGATGTAAATATAACATTATATTTTGATTGTAAAAAGCACATAAAATTTCCTTATTAGGAATGTGAGAAAAAGATTCATTTTAATTGATTGGTAACATAAAAAAGTGCAACATTTTATTTTAAATCTTATAAGGTAATGGTATAATATCCTTTAAAACACTTTTTATAAAAACATTTTTTAAGGAACACAAATTTTCAACTGAAGAGTTGGTAAAGATAAAATTTATTAAAAACACTTTCTTAACTATATTAAGAAACAAAAAGTGAAATAAAGGGTACCAATATTTGAATAAATCATTAATAACACAATGAGATTAAATTTCATGAATGTTTTTGAGATATGGAAAATAATATTTCATCAAAGGAATCATTATCATAAACACTCTCGAAAAGTGATGGGATTTTTTCAAAAATCACTTATAACATAGTAACTTTGGATCATATCCTCCATGTAAGAATTAGAAGTTGAATGAATCATAAAATATCATTGCAGGAAATAACTTAATTATATAAAATTCCAAAAATAATTATATACACCTATAAAAAAAACTAAGGAACATAAAAATACATGGTTCTCATATAATAAAAATTCAGACAAAACAATTTTAAAAATTAGGTAACATTTGAAACTTAAACCCCATGAAATAAATGTTATAAATTTATATGTGAATACACATAAATTTAATTATAATATTAATTTAATACAATAATGGGTAGTACCTGCACTACATAGAAGGAATAGGTGATTAACATAGAATGTATCTCATAGAATTAAAAAGTGTGCTGACCTTGCCCTTACCTTGTGTCTTAATTCTCGTCACACTCATTCAAAACTCCTATATAATAAATATACATTTATTATAAATCTATCATATAACTATATTATTATTTATAATAAAAAAAATTGTTTTATTATGGATTTATATCATCCTCTTCTTGACAATTATATTTTTAGGATTCACTTCTGGAACTATATATTTTGAATTTCACATGTGTCTTAATTTGTTATATATTTGATAGTTTTTTTTATAAAATGATTTTCAGAATATAAAAAATTATTTATATTTAATTTATATTCTATATATTATCTTTATAATAATGTTTATCATAGACAAGTATCAAATATAATATACCGTTCATGGAGACAGTAAGCCGTATGTACTCACGAATGCTATTTCCCTTTTTTTGCAATGTAGAAATGATTAAGTAAGACACACACACACAGATATATATATATATATATATATTAATGTAGCTTTATTATATCTTATATATCATATATATTAACAAAACCATCCTTATTACATTCCATGTAGTGTTTGAATGAGTCACATCACTATGAGGTGGCGATAATCCACACATCCTTAAACAAAATTATCAGGTTAACAGAAAATGGAACGTAGAAATATATGTGTTTTGAAATAATTATATAAGATTAAATACATAATAAATATAATATATAACATCTATACTCATAGTTCCAAATTTAATTTCAACCAAAATAGGCAATAGAAAAATTGAACATTCATCATTTAGTGAGGCAATAGTTCACTGTACACATAAACGATATGTTCATTATCCATTAGATGGAATTTTGTGTAAGTGTTGGTTGAAAAAATTTATAAAACACTTGATTATATATAGTATATAGTATTTTTTATACAGTCATGTAATAATATTACTTAAGTGAGTGGGAAAATAAAATAGAAGAAAGGGGTTTGAGGGACTGTGTTACCTATTAATCAAGTTAATCAATTTGGATTGAACCAGAAGGGAATATTTGCAAGGATTTATGAAAAACTGATACTTCAATAATAAATTTTTAGATTATCATGAGCTATAGTGGAAGAGGTTTGTCTAGGTAAAATCGATTTTGAGGTGTGAGGAAGTGAGAGGAGATGATTCCTTTTATAACAGATGTGTGGCAATCATGTTAATTATAAAACATAGGAACCTCACCAATGATTTTTAATAAAAAATGGATAAATAATAATCTAAATTATATCTAATGGAGTATTGGGTCGAAATATATCCATCTAATGGATTTTTTACAGGTTTATTGTTCATTTCGGTACTTAATATTATGGTTTAGTTCATTATTATGAATAATTTAATCTTATTTGTTGTAATTAATTTTAATTACATTAACTAATCCTTTTGGTAAGAAACAAATTGTACCTTATTATAAATTATAAACTATTTATATTCCTTATATGGAATAAATTTTTCAAAATTCCCAAAATATAAGTGGTAGAAATTAATTTAAATTTAATCTCGTAGTTGGGTTGACAATGCATGGATTTCAAGATAAAATGATCAAAAGTTTTCAATGTTTTTATATTCAATTTAAAACATAAATTTATTATAATAACCTAAAATGAATTGATTGATAAAAATAATATCTAATTAAAAATTTAATGAAATGTGAAAATAATTTATCCTTATAAATAAATATGTTGGAATTTCTTTTTGAATTAAAATCTACTATTTTTAATTACTCATTAAAAATGAAACATTACAGATAAATACTAAAAATTTATCTTAAAATAATTTTAATATTTATATTCCAATAATAAAGTTTATTTTGACATATTAAATTTATAAATGTACCCAAAAAAAATATTTCAAATGGGTTCTGCATTATAAGGTTTTAAAACAACCTTAATAAAAATATTGGTTTTTAATGGGTGAAACTTGTTTTATTTTTTATTATTAATATAAAATATACAGGATAATTAAGAAACACATTCACAAAAATATATTACATATATATGACAGTTAAATTTCTTAATAAATTTAATTATTTAAATTTATGTAGATTAAAACATAATTTTGAGCATAATAATAGTTTTCTATATAAATACTCTTTTTGTATTCAATTAGTTCTTATATTAATTTCTAAATAATATGTATGAAATAAATTACTTTTATACATTGTTAAAAAATATTTCTATAAGTTATATAATTATATTAACAAAAGATAATTTAATCACTAGGTTATATGTTATTATATTTTTTAAATAATATATTATTGTTCTGTTACACTCACCCTTTCATATTACACAAGCCATCGAGGAAAGTCATTGTTGCATATAATGAAATCTATCTTCAGTGTTCCTTGTAAATAAATATAAAAAATAAGTTGTTTTTAGTGCAAGATTAACATGGAATTTTATAGAATTCAATAAAAACATAGTTCTTTAATATATACTTATATATAAACTATTTTCAATGTTTCTTGAAATGAAAAATATTAAAACAAAATTAAATTAATTACAAGAAATATTAAAATAATACAGGGGTGTTATACTCCCCACTATAAAATAAATTTCTCCCTTAAAATTCATATAGTTTATTGTAGGATTAATACATTAATGTTAAATTCACAGAAACCCACATTATAAAAAATGAAAACTAAAAATACCTTTTGATAAGGAATGTTGGAAAAGTAATGGTTAACAAAAGCGAAAATAACATGTTTTTTTTACATTGGAGAACATATATAGAAAATGAAAATAAAGAAAAATAAGAGAAAAATAACCAATATGTTTGACTAGGGGGTTATAGAGAACAAGGTTATGATAAAGTTACCCATCAAAAAGATATAAACCTATAATAAACTTAGGTACAATTAGATTCATCAAAAAATAGAGGTAATAGGATAACAATATTGGTTTCAAGATCCTTTCATTATTTTTGATGAATTTTAATGAAATTATATAGTTACTTGATTCAGTATTATCTCATCATTGTTTGTTCCATGATCAACATCAACATCATCTCTCATTCATGGAAATGAAGGTGGATTTTTCATTACTAAAGAATTAATAGATTATGATATCAATAAATTTAATGATACGTCATTCCAACCATCTTTATCACAAAAAATGTTATCATACATTATCCAATATGTCATAAATCTACATATGGATATATAATAATTTAATTCTCAAAAACATCTTGTGATGTTTAATTTAAACATTCCATAAATGGATGAACTCATTACCCATTCAAAATATTCCTAAAATAATCTATTGTATTAAATATTTTAATTAAACAATGGGTACATCCTTATGCTGATAGAATATCAAAATTTATTTTATTATTCCATATTCCATATAGGGAAATCTAATCACATGAAATATCACCAATTGATGAACAATAATACATTCATATAGATTATTCATACTAAATAAAACATAAATTCAAATCAATGGATTGGAGGATAATTATTTTTTAATTACCTTGGTTAACTTCATCCATTGTGATAGAATAAGATTGTCCCTTTTTCCATCGTATTCAAAGTATTTTCTATCTTATCATTCACATTAGTCCTTGGATTTTGTTAGTTGTTAGTGTAATCAAAAAAATCCATGAATTTGAACCACTGAATTGTGGGATGTGCATTCTGTGAGGATTTCCCATTATTTTTATCATTATGTAACATCCTCTCATCACTTTAACATTCATATACTCTATGATCATTCCGTAGATGCATAACATTTAGTAGTACCCTTATGATAATTACCTCAATGTTAATTTCCACAATCTGTGTATAATAGAAGTCACATTTTAATTTCTCTATGGTTGTTACATTTTCATTTTAATTCCTTATTCATTTTTTGGTCAAAACCATGAGATTGATACATGACTCAATCCTCTATTACTATTTTTTTAAAAGGTTGGGGCTGAAGCCTCAATTTATTATTTAAAGCAAAGACCTCTTTTAGTGGGTAGAGGGAGAACCAATACATAGCCCAAAGGCCTAAGCCCATGTGGCCTAAATACAAGGCTTGGAAGCCCATTTTTTTGGCCCAAAGGACCCTCTGTGAAGAGTACTGCTAGAGTACCCTGCGCAGCTACAGTAGCTACTACAGTACCGCCGCTGCTACAGTATCCTGCAATAGTTCCTCCGCCGGTACACTGCTGCCGCCGCTACAGTTCCACTGCTGCTACAGTGTATGCTATATTGCCCCCGCTACAGTGCCCTGCTATAGTACCATGCTACAGTACCCAGGAAATTCATCCCTACCTAGATTTGAACCCGGGTCATTTGGATGCCAAGCAAGAGCCTGTACCACTTGGGTACAGGCTCGTCGGCGCAATCCTCTATTACCTTACTTATTGAACATCCAACAACTTATTTATAGTTCTTAATGTCTATTATAGCCATGAATTTTTGAATAATATGTTTCATACCACCAAATAATCGATCAATTTATCTTTCTAGATGAATGATAATACCAAAAGGGTAACTTGAAAACCTTGTAAAATTTTATTCATAGGCCCGAACATATTTATATTTCATCAGATTAAGCTCAAGAAATTAATTTTCTATCTTCATAAGAATAATATAAAGAATGTATTTAAAGAAAATATGTTATTAAAGTCATACTAATACAATGATTCAAATTAGTATTCCTTTCTCATATTCTTGAATTGTGTCACCCAAAGATTTGATTCACTTTATAACTGAAAAAAATCTTGAATGAATTTCTGATTTTGTAATTATTATGTGGTTGTGATATATTATTTTGAAATAAGTGGATCAAAAGACCTATTAAAATAAGCATGAACATTCCTCATAAATGACTCAATATAATTTTGTTCCCTCATTTCTAAATTTTGGAGCCCATCAAGGTTTACAACTTGAGAAATTTTAGTGATTATAACAACAATACTTTTCATTCCTTCACCAACAAGAATTTTGTTCATCATGGAGAAAATAACTTCATTATATGTTGAAATCTCTATTAAGATAGATCCTTCATGTTCTATTAGTTGAATAAAACCAAAATAATAGTGTAAGAAACCATTATTATAGTAAGGATTCAAGAAATAATGAAAAACCATTTATATGATGTTTAAATTATGAAATCTTCATTAATATATGAAACCTTGGTGTATTTTATGTACATATATCCATATTCTAATTAAATCTATCCTGATGGTTTTTGATGTTTTTGTTAATTTACAATGTATAACCCCATAACTATCAAACTATTTGTGCAGCAAGGCCCATTATCATGTACCTAATTACTATGAGTAAGGCCCAAAAAAATCATTTCAATTTTTTTACCCCTAGGTACATATATGATATATCAAAATAAACTTGTAGAATCCAGACATTGATATATTTCTATAAAACCACACACTCAATCCATTACAAAATTATTAGGACACATTCCTAAACATTAACTCGTCCTTATAGTTATCCTTAGATACATTTATAAATATATCATAGGAAATATCAATAGGTATATCATTCTACCTTATAATGGTTTGAAAAACAATTAAATTGATACAGATAATAGTGACCCATAATTAACGTACATGGACATTATATCATTTGAGATGAATTTTTAGTAAATTAAAAAATACATGCCTATGGAATTGAATATTTTAATGTCTTTAGAAACATAGAAAAAATCATATACCATGATAAAAGATCTTCAACGTCTCATATAAATATCTCCACCTTTAGTACTTCTACCTAAAACCTTTCTTCCAAACCTAAGGAAGAATACATATTAAAGGGGTGAGCTAAGATTCCCAGTAAGGGTAAATAATTGAAATTTATAAGCAAAAGATGAACAACAGGGTATGGAAATTGAGAATAATTTAAATTATCATACCCTAAATATTAGAGATCATAATTATTATTGGAAATTCATACTATATATCATAAGACAATTAATTTATTAGTTCATTAAAGAATAACATATGAATAAATCATGATTTTTTGGCATTCACATTGGTTTATAATGTTGTGAACATGTATGAGTATAAAAATGTTCACTAATTAAGATAAATACCTGAAATAAGACCCCTACTTAAAATTTTGGACATTACACTAGGTTCATTAATATCATTTTGACCATGTAATTATGTTCATGCATTATAGTGTGATCAAGTAACCATGTTCTTGAAAAACACAATGAGCATGAATTTGGGTTCATGCATAAATTTATGGATATACAACCGGGTCTATGAATAAATTGTGAAAATTGAATCAGGTTCATGTTTAAAATTAATACTCATGAGTCATCCATCATTAACCAATTCATTGGAGGGAGATATAAATCCAATTCATCTCATTAAAAATCATTCATGTGTGTTCCACAAGATAATAAAATATTCACCATATAATGACTCATAAAAAGGCATAGTATATATAAAACTAAAATCAAAACCCAATAATGGAAATGGTTATCATTAAAATTTCATCAAATCATAACCTATCAGAGGACATTGGATTCAAAACCATTTCCTCAAATCATAATCTGTGAAATGATTTGGGTTTCTAAAGCATATAACACATGAAAGAGACACATTTGTCATAATCATTATTTGTTCAAAATAGAAACCAGTCCAGAAATATTATTAATACAATGTTTGTATTATTTATTATAAGGGATTGATTAACATAATCAAATGAAATCACTGATGGAAAACAACCTGGAATTATATTTTAAAAACATTTCTTGAGGAGAATATCCATTCTTATTTGAAGATGTGTTTTTAATTCCTAATACCATTTTGAAATCCATTTTATTAAAAAAGTACACTGAAAAATAAAAATAAGGGTATAAATATTTTATTAAAAAATATCCTTCAAAAAATTCAATAATTTAATTTTGTTGAAACTCATTTCCTTGAGATATTATAAAATAAGCATCAGAACATATTAATAAACGTTTTCCTTAGAACCACATAGAAAGATTATAAAGAAGATTAATTTCTTCTGAAAACCATATTATTGAAAATACTTTTAATAATAACAAATTCTTAAAATTTATTATTTTATAAATGAAAATGACTATTTAATGAAATAACTAGGGATAAATTTTCACATGTCACCTTAGGTAAAAAAGAACATTTGTTTTGTATGTTAAAAATGATAAACAAATTACTTGTTCAGAAAGAGAAAAAAATGTTACATCAACGAGAATAGTAAAAAATGGTAAAAATTTCTTATAATTATTACATAAGAGTGGAAAAATATTGTTGAATACACTATTTAGAAAACATTTTTCTTAATGATCACAAATTTTCGATCGATGTGTGTATAATGTCAGGCATTATTAAAAAGACATTAATAACTATCTTATGTAAAAAATATTGTATTAAATGGTACCAATATGAGAATAAATCATTAATAACTAGATGATAATAAATTTCATGAATTTTATTGAGATATGGATCATAATAGTTTTTCAAAGGAAGCATAATCATAAAAATTCTTGAAAAGCAATGAGATTGTCTCAAAAAATATTATAACTTTGTAAATTGGCATCATACACTCCATGAAAGAGAAAGAAATTACACGAAATATAAAATATCATGAAATGAATTAAATTAATGAAATAACATGTAACATGTGATTATATACTCCTAAAAATATAATCTATATTCATAACAAAACATGAGTCTCAAAAAAGGAAAAAAAAAATTATTTAGTAATTTGGTAACTTTTGAAAATTAAACCACATGAATGAATGATAATGGGATGGATATTTGAATACCCATAAAATTAATTATAAAATAAATATAATAAAATCATGGAATGTACCTATTTCACAAAAAATGAAATAGTGGGGATCATATCATATATCACACGAAAATAAAAAGTGAGATGAAATACCCTTACCTTGTGTTGTGACTCTCATCGTTCAAATTCAAAAATCATGTATAATAAGTACAATTTTATTATATATAAATTAAATAACCATATTTATCTTTCTAATACAATACAATTTTTTATTAGGGATTTATATCTCCATCATGTTAACTATTAAATGTTAAGGTTTTACATTGGGTAATATCTGCTTTGTTGTTCACATGTGTCTTAATTTGTTATATTGTTGGTCCTTATATTCATATCAGGATATCCAGAATGTAAATAAATATATAAATATAATTTATATTTAGTATGTTTTTATTTTTATAATACTGATAATATATAATTATCATATAGAACTCACAATTCATGGACACGTTAATCCATACAAATGCATGAACATTATTTACATTTAATTATCGTGTTAAAATGATGAAAGTAAAAGACAAACGCACACACACACACACAGATATATCATAACTAAACTAGATTTAATATTTAATATATATCGTATATATTTACTAAAACTATCCATAATACATTCTGTGTAGTTTATGAATGAATCACATCGCTTTGAGGTGCCAGTAGTCCACACTTTCTCAAATGAAATTACCACGTTAATACAAAATGAAAAGTATACAAATATGTGTTGTAACAAAATTAAATAATAATAAAGACAAAATAAATATAATTTATAACATATATAAATATTGTTTTCATCATAGTATCCACCATAACATATGATAAATGTAAATTGAATAATCATTATTTAGTGAGGATATACTTCGTCGTACACATAAACTGAATGTTAGTAACCCATTAGATAAAAGTTTGTTTAAGTGTATTTTGAAACCATATAATTATAAAATAATAGTATATTTATGATACTTTTGTTGTAATAATATAGTATAATAATAATATTTATGTAATTGGAGAATAAAAATAAAAGAATGGGTTTTTAGAGAGTGTGTTACCCTTTAATTAGGTGACTCTTTTTGGTTTGAAAAAAAAAGGATTACATGGGTGGATTTATGCCAAAATTAGAATTATATGTGTAATTGAGGGATTTATTGGAGATATTTTTGAATATTTCAGTTCGATGAAATGATTATTTATAGTTATGATGAAGTTGGTCGAGAGGGTGGATTTTATAATGGAGGAGGATTGATACTCTTGTAATATTTTAAAATTATGGAACTCCACCCATGTTTTTTATTTATGGTTGAAAAGTAATGTTAAAAAGTATATAAAACGAAGTAAATGGGTTATATATATACATAAAATGATTTTTTTACAAGTTTATAGGTCGTTTTGGGCATTATAGTTATGGCTTAGTCACTTGTTATGCTTAATTTAACATCAATCGTTGTAAATAATATTTATTAACTTCACTAATAATTTTGGAAAGAAAATAAGTTGAAATTATTAGAAATAATATATAACTATTATTCCAAATATTTATTCCATTTTTTCTAATTCCAAAAAAAAATAGTTATAAAATAAAAAAATTAATCTCGTACTCAGGTAAACAATGCAGTTTTTAATTAAAAAACGTTCAAATGTTTGTTATGCATTTATAGTCAATTTCAAGGTGAAATTTATTATAATTACCTAAATTTTATTTATTGGAAAAATATAATATAATTATATTTTGAAAATAATTTATAATATAATTTTTCCTTATAAATAAATTATATGAAAAAATTGTTTGGAATTAATATCCATTATTTTCTACTATTCATTAATAAATTAAACATTATGAGAAATAAAAAAAATATCATAACCAAATTTCTAGGTTTCACTTTGAATTATGAATATCATATTGAGATATTAAATCTATAATAGTTCAAAAATCATATATTTCAATTGGTTCACCCTTAAAAAGTTATAGAACTACCTCAATAAAAATATTGGGTTTTATGTGTTAAATTCATTTTATTCATATATTATGAATATAAAATCAATTAGATTGTTATAAAAATTATTTACTTTGATATATAAAATATATATTATATTAAAATTTCATACTAATTATTATTAATTTAATTTATTTGGATTAAAAATATTTTTGAGCCTAATAATAGTTTTTATAAAATTACTCCCATTATATTCAACTAGTTCTTATGTTAATTTATAAATAATATGTAAATAAATAAATAATTTTATATTTTTTGAAAACAATACCTTAACGTATGTTAGTTACTAATATTTATAAATTATTATTTTATGGTTATGTTATGTATTATTGTACTTTTTAACAATATATTATTGTTCAGAAACACTTGATCTTGCATATTAAACAAGACATCAAAGAAAGTCATTATTGTGTGTAACAAAATATATCATAAATATTCCATGTAGAGAAATATAAAATTTATATTGTGTTTAGTTTAAGATTAACAAGAAATTTTATATAATTAAATCCTAACAATATTTTTTCAATATTAATAAAATAACTATTTTCATGGTTGGAGGAAATGAAAAATATCATACAGAATAAATTAATTTGAAAAAAAAATTATTCACAAAAATATTAGGGTGTTGAAATACCATTTGATACCATTATTTAATGACATGTCCTGATAAGACATGATCCATAACATTACCAAGCTCATATCCAATTGAAAAGGGCTGGTGACTGGCACCAAGAATATATATCACACACATGGGAGGAATTGGACTAAATTATGTATTCAATTGCACAAATATCCAAGGCCATACAATGATGAAATGTATAAAAATTAGTAACAGTGAGTTCATAAATCTATAATCCAACCATTATGGGATGATATAATTTGATGGAAATCATAATAATTCGAAAATATAAAAAACGAAAAAAAATCAAAAAAATGTATGACACTCTCAAATGTAGGAGACTGCTATAAAATGAAACAATGATATACCCACTATATATCTTGTCTAAATTAGTCTCTACATACATCAAGTCCACCAAGTCTCAATGAAGGTATATGTCATTTTTAAAATACATGAAATGTAATGGAATATCTTATCCTTTGATGAGTATAAAAATACGTTATAGGACATCCCTAAATAACAGAACATAAAAATATAATTTCTAATCTCATCAAAGGTTATTTAAATAATAATATTATAAATTCAAAAAATATCTATAAGTTGTCACAGTAGAAACATAATATCAAGTAATGATCACAACCCCACACCGAGCATGTGATTTCACCTTGATAGTTCTATACATCACTCATTAGAGGGAACACAATCACGAGCTATACTACCACTATTAACATTAATCCCATAGGTTATGCTCATCTGAGAGGAACCACTCCATGACCTATACAAATAGAGAAGAAACACAATATAGAGTTCTTTCACATCTAGTCATTCTACGAAGAATCACTAAGGATATCCAAAATGCTTGATACATATATGGGGACCACACACATGGTCTTGCCTAATACCAATAAAAAAATATGAATTAACCCACAATGAAGGGGATCAATGTATGTATAGTTTTTTCATTAATTCTCTGAGAAACCCACATAGTGAAAATGATGATAATAAATTATCTCACTCTGGTTTCCATGAATGTAATTAAATAACTATATCTGAGACTGAAGCTCCCCAAAAGAGATCATAACCAAATGAAAATGATGTTATTTTACTAAAACCTTTAGTGAAAAGATCAATGGAACACACCATTCTGATACTATTCGAATAAATATTATAGAATCCCACCATGAATATAAACATAAGAGAGAGAAGAATTGACATTTCATAAAATGAGTACATGGTGTGATCTATGGTGTCTAACTATTCATAGAACATCTCATTTCTCATAGACACATGATAACCTTTTAAAATAATAAATGTTCTTTCCTTGTAGTATAAGAAATATATATTTCGTCGTAGAACATGGTCATTCACTCTTTCAATTCCCATGTTCTTCCCAAAGTAAATAACATGTATCCCTCCACACATGTTATGTGAGGACAAATGATCTCTTGGTATTTTAATCCATGCACACGTCGAGACGCCTTCCAATATAAAAATGTAATGTGGAAGGTCCCACATGATGTGTAATTCTACCTAGGCTCTTTAGAGTTTCATCATATATATGAAGATATATGCAGCTAGATACCACACAACATATGATCTCTATCTCTATTTGGAAACCCTTGTGGGTTCTTATAGTGACCCACATGGTGTGTATCACTTGATTACAAACCATGTAACCAAGGATTTCATAGAGCCCCTGATTTATTGTCCACATTATCCTACATGATCTATCCGATAAAATTATCACTAGAATAAAATTATCTCTTGTTGTTTGATCCCTTCCATCTGTAATCACCTATATCCATAATTCAAAGGATCTTGGGAAAGACTGGCATGTGCAATCTATAGTCACATAGTCAATATGGGATGAAATAATGTTAAAGATCCATTCTGATTTCCATATAGTAGTTATATTCTCTCAACACACTTGAATAAAATCCTTGATCATTATCCGCACCCACATTATCAATATGTGGAAATCATGAATATTATTTTAGTGATCGCATATGAGGTATTTCATCGAAACATGGAATAATGATATTTCTCATAATGAACAAGAAAATAAAATCTGAATAAAATTATAAATGATTAATATGAGGAATTAAAATTAGATATTGGTCATTTATATCTTTGATATGTTGTAAAATAAATTTTGAATGAAGATGTATAAATTTCAATAAAAAAAATATAATTATGTCAAATCCTACAAATAAAACCCATACCAAAAAATGACTTATCCACAAATAAATCTATTAATTGATTAGTATTCATAAATTGAAAATAAAATGTGGATAAATCCACAAAAAACATCTCTACTCAATATTGATATATTATAGATGAAAGACGAATCCATGTCAGCATGTTTGGTTTGATCATCAATCCTAGATTTTGAACATTTCCTAAATATATATCCAATATAATTTCATATTTAAATAATTATCTCCTCTAATGGTAATATAGATCTATATGATTATGTGTAAAAACATATGATCATCACATAACCATTTATTAATAGAAATCCATAGGTCATCAAATTTTATTTATATAATTTTTTTTTAATTTTTAATTTTATTTAAATAATAACCCATGAATGCACCCAATTAGAGCATCTGATGTTGTCCAATGTTATGTCAGAACCATGGTAATAAAATAAAATCAGAACTCAAAAACACATTAGATTTGAAATTATATCCACCATTTGGACATTATTTAAATATCTAGGAAAATATATTGTGTGTTTATTTGATATATTTCATATATTTCAACTCAAAATTCCAAAAAAACAGTGTCATAGAATCTCACATTGTCTTAGTACTTGAATCAAACAATATTTCTTGATATATTCTAACGTATTACATGTTTAATTATTTTTTTTCACAACCCACATAATTTTACTTTCAATATAGTTCAATTATTAACAAATAACATTAACACATCCCATGTTCTCAAAAGCATTATCAACCATTTTGGGTAAAAATATTGAAATAAGACCATTATGGTTAAAATTTTTAATTATTAATTTTGTTTGAACCGCATAATTATAATGTTAAGTTATATTTATACCATATAAATTCATTATAAGTGTTTAAATTTTTCAAATGTTCCTCAATATATGAAGGTTGTCACCAAATTTATTATAATATACACAATTATTCTATATTTCTCAATTCTCTTCACCTTCTACCATATGATTAATAGTTATTTCATTATCATAACAATAATCTATGACTAAATTTATTTATAAAATATAATTCTCAATTATTTTAATATCAATAATATAATTTTTTTTAACATTATACCATCAATAGGAACTTCAATGACATGTATCATTTTAAAATATTTCACATTTTTATTTCTAATCTATATTTTCATTACTTTTTAATTTACTCATAATCAAAAAAATAACTCCAATATATGAAAAGTCTATAAAATATTACATTATCAAGAATGGAATTTCATATTGAATCATTACTAAAACAATTTTGAATTATTTAAAAAAAAATTATATAATGTATAAATATGTAACTTGTGGAATAATAATTTAATTCAATGGTTCTATATATATCAATAAGACTCATTTTATCTCATTAATATATTAATTTTATTATGAGTTTATGATTCCCTAATCTCATTTCTTTTATGTGTCTACTCATGTATTATTATTTTTCTATGGTTGAATATTTACTTACAATGACCAATCTAAATAGTTTCATGTAATAACCTATTAACATCTATGATATTATCCTAATAATGTTAAATATACTTATATATTCGGATTTATAATACATAATCTTTATAAAATTCATTTTACAAAACCCAATAATGAATATGATGATATATGTATTTCAACTTCTTTAATACATTCTTCTCAACCCATTAATATCTCAATTTGATAACTCAAATGGAATTCATGATTAACATTAAACAATATTTGGAAATTTAAACCCCATCATCCACTTATAACAAAATTTTAGAATTTTTAATGTGTATTTCATTAGGAAATGAATATTTTTCAAAAAAAATTTAATAAAAAATTTAATTTCATTTTTAGAATGGTTGAAAAATTGGCTGTTGAGAAATATTTTATTTTTCTTGTATAATCATTTATAATTTTGGTTTTTCAACTCTTACTCAAGATATATTATAATTATTTTTTAGACCACATAAAACTAGAATTAGAAATTTAAACATTTTCACCATGAAACCATAAAACCTCAGTATCAATTAATTTCTATCATAAATTTTTTATCATGCCCAAGAAATATACTTTTATCCTTAAAAAAGAGAAATTTGATCGAATTTTGTTTATATAGGAGAATTCCATATTCTTATATAACACATTTAATTCACAAGATTCCATTAAAAATTAAAAAAACATATCCTTATATATTTTTTAAAATATTTTGACTATTAATATCACCAATTTGGTGTGATGAGTAAACACAATCAATAAAACCTATATTCATAGTGTTCCATGCTTTTAATCCATCATCAACTACATATTAATATTGTTTATCTAAAATATTTTTTTATCATTTTCTTACCTAAAATTTTGACTTAATAATAATTGATGTATGAATATACACATACATGGTGTGTTTCCCCATGATCATAATTTCTTCAATGTACTTTCTATTTCTCAATCCTATTATTTTTCTCATCAAACATAATAAAATAATTATTAATTATTAATAATTTTTTCTTTATGGTGAAATTTTTGACTATTTATCTATCTTTTATACATTTAGTGATATATTATATAATATAGAATATATGTTTTCATGAAATATGATACAATATTAGAAATAACATATATATATATACTTTACTAATAAAAATTATAATTTAACTAAGCTGATTGGTGACATCTATTAAATCCATTGAAGACATCATTTCACCAATAATATTATCAAGAATACACAAAAATTTATTTATGTAATACATTAATAAATAAATAAAAATTTTATCCAACTATATAAATGCTTATTTTAAAATAAATTTATATTTTTTAGTTATAAAAATTTATATTTTCTAATAGACGCACATATAATCTTGATCTCCCGTTATGATGTTGCATCAATAGAACCCTTTCTTATATCAATTCCCTTTAACACAATTATTAAATTATTATTTATGTATCATGAAATCATTCAAATATTTTTTATATTAATTATTTTAATTTCATTTTATTTAGAATATTAATCAATTTCATTATTGGAGTTTTTTTGACAACCATGAATGTATTAATATATCACTCAAAATAAATAGTATTTATCATTATCATTTCATTATCTAAATTTCAAATGATGATATTATAATTAATCTAATATAAGAAATTATATTTTTATTTTAATTATTTATAATTATACTTTCATCTTCCAAAAAAAAGTCATCCTTCTCAATCATGAAATAATTAAAATCATCAAAATTATTCGTGAGAGGTTATTTCTCATATCATAGTGTTTAGAATTATTATTGATTCACAATTTATTAATATCAAATTAATTATTTATTTTATTTAAACTTATATTTTATGGATTGTCAATAGTGAGAACTGAAACAATGTAGGATAAAAATATAAAAAGAAAAAATTCAATTGCACTCTATGGGAAGTGATAGAAGATTTCGATAGAAAATAAAATTATCTGTAGGTTAAACCCTCTTTTTCGTGATTCAAATTATAATGTATCAATAATAATGAATTTTATTAATCTAGAAACCCTATCAAATGATTTATTTTACATTTTCATATAGCGTTCATAATTTTAAAATGCATATAAACTAGGCTGTTCAAATAAGGGAATATTTACATGGGATCAATTTCCACTATCATTAGATTAATTCCATGATCATTATTTTGAGATAGGTGCATAATATATACCTTTAATAAACCATCATAGAGTAAAATACATACAAAAAGATAAAAAACAATGTGGAACCATCATTTTGAATCATATATTCTTCATCGTCCATGGTTAATGACATGAAATCATGCACTATGCGTGTTGAGTTTATGTCAAGTTGTAGGGGATAATGTATAATTTAATACATATTTGAATATATAATTTTTTTTAAAGAAATATAATAAAAAATATAACATATTATATATGATTGTACTTTACAATCCATTGAAATATAAACTTTAATAATTGATCATTACGACGGTAAGTAGTTTTATCCACTTATACCTGATGACATACCCTTGGTGTTTAGAATTTTACGATTATTAAAAAGGTACTAGAAATAGGTAGAAAATATAGAATTGGGAATTCAAAATATTTACGAGATATGATTAATAACCTGATACCATGTTTCTATGAACTTATCAAATGTTCTATGGTCATAGAAGATTTCAATGAAATCAAAAATAAGGTACTAGATAGAATGAGTTCAATCATTAAAAAAATTCATTAAATTTATATAATACCTATAGATAGGATGGACATTGGAATTTAAAAACTAAATAAATTATATAATTGTTAATGGATTTCATTATTGGAAATAAAATGTGATTATTATTCCAAATCAAGAATTACATTTTGAAAAAATGTGTGGTTTCCCACAGGATGCTTTTATAATAATTTCTGATCAATAATTATAATATGATAAATGATATGAACATAAAATTAATGAATCATGAAACTAAATGGGTGAATAAATTGTGATAATCATCATTAATGACATATAACCTATTGAGGAACAGTTATTTTCTGGTATCAATAATGGAATAATAAAGGTATGGATTTTTATGGTTACAATGAATATGATAAAAGATTTTAGGCAACAAAATTATGAGTGGAATAATTTGAAATAATATTCATAATATAACAATATATCATCTCTTTCAATAACCCAATATATAATATATAATAAAATTCATGTATTTCCTTCAAGAATCCTACAGATATGGGATAAGCTCCTCATTTTATTATTATTTCCCTTAGTTGTCATCCCATATTTTAAACTGAAAACACAATATCATAAAGAGTGTAATTTTATAAAAACCCATTAAATATTTCATTGAATGTCATGAATAACCACACCAAAATTCATTTCAATTACCCCACCCTCTTCAAATGGATATTCTAGAAGATCCAAAATGGACTACTATTAGTGACCCTAACTTGGGGTGTCACATAAGAATTAACTAAACTTGCTGTCAATGTTATGACCCTTAATTTTAGGGACACATATGATACATATAATATGAAATTATATTTATTGAAAGCATGGTTTATTATAGCTTTTCTTCTAAAAAATGATATTAGAATGATCTTGTTGTTATTGATAAAACCATAGATTATAGAATAAATATTATAAATGTTATGGATAAAAATATAGATAGTTAAGATAGAACAATATAGATATTTCCTCAAAAAATATTATTTAAAATATTACATTTATATTTTATTTTAATTTGATCTCACCTATATTTTAATAAGAGTATCTATAAAGGTAATTTATATGATATATTTATATTACTACATAATTCATTATGATGCATATGTTTTTTAAATGTATGAATGAATCCCTTCTTTCAATTCATGAGGTGTATAAATTTATCTTCCAAAAAGTGACATGAAATTATAATGTAATTGTGAAATACATGAAACTTTTACAATTCCCCAGATAGAATTGAATTACATTGTTTCTTGTTGAGTACATCTGCATCAAGGAAGAACATATTGGGATATTAGGATACAATTCATCTTCGATCAATATTATATATATGAAATTTTACCTTCTAACCTATATGGTTTGAATAAAAACATATTAATAAGAAGAATGTAAAAATAATTTCATGATACAACATAGTGAATTTATCACATATTAAATTCTTAAAAAGAAAAATCCTCTCTAAACTATAATATTCTTTATCAATATCAATCATTATAATAAATTTATTTGAGTTCTCCTCAAAATATAGATCTTGAATTATCTTTTTTATCCCAATTTCTCTATTATGCTTCTATATTTAATATAATTACTTTTTATAAGGACACTTTTTCATTGAGAAAAATATATTTCTTATCATGATAAATCATAAATATTATTTTATAGGGTATATTTTTATGTTAATAGAACAATACTAATAGAATATTTTTTTTCTTTAGACCTTATGGATGAGTACAAGTGTGGTTGAAAATGCTTCTCTAGAATTATTATAATATAATAAAAAACATTTAATGACTTGATTTTAGATCTCCGTTAATGATTTTCAAATAGATTCCCTAAAAATATAGAGGGGTTATATCTAGCATTGTAATAATTTAGAGGTTCACAATTTTTTAGCATTTATTATAATAATCTCTTATGGAATTTTATCAGGGATATCAATGCCATAATAATTAATAATCAAGGGAAAAAGTTTATGTTATAATATTAATATATAATTATAGGGTAACCATCATGTTTTAATTTTCAACATTATAGAAGTTATGAGAAATTATCCACTTCAATTGGTTATATTCTGTATATTTCACAAACAGACCAATCATCAAGTTCAATATTTATCTTTCCTACATTGTTATATTATTTTATAAATGAATGAATAATAGTTATATTATCATTACCCTCTATGAATCATAAGTATCTCAATATTTCCCTCCATTTTCTATCATCCTGCATAATTCCCTCTGATAACAATTTTTATTTTTTAGGCCTGGAAATGAATGTGTTATCATCCCCTAAATCCTATATTTTTTCATCAATACCTATAATATTTAATTCTTCTATGTAATTACTGACTTCAAAATATTAGTACAATCTAGACCTATATATCATTTAATTTCACAATCATATTATTTTACCAATCAATATCACCCATGGTCCTCTAAATACATCTTAATATCAATATTACTAATGTATTAATTTAATTATTAAATTTATAATGTGTTACACTAAATATAATTTTGATAATAATACACAAAATATTAACTTTTTTTCATATTCATGAGAAATAAAAAATTATTGATATCTTTTTATGTGGGTCTCCAAATCATTTATTCCCCCAACATTTAAAAAATAGCATACTAATGAGGAAATATGCTCTATATGATAATTTTATTTTTTAATTATTAAACCATTTAAATTTGGATTTATTTAAATTAAAAATTTCTTTATTAATAATGGAACATTTTTTGTATTAAATACCACTATATTATTTATTTAGTCATGAATGATGTGTGGATAAAATATGACCCCTTATTCCATATTTAAAAAAATTAATTTACTTTTTATTCATACAATTCCCCCTTATATGAAAATTGTTATAAAATTTATAATATATTAAATTATTTTATATTATCCTCTTCATTAATATCACCATAGTCATTTTTTGTCATCAAATATATGATTTATTTAATTAAAACCACCTCATTCTACTTTTTATTTATTTCGTGATATCTCTTCTTTTTTAATCGTATGCTAACGGTTTTCATTTATTATTATTAAATGTGAAGATAAGATGGACATTATATTAAATTGATAAAATAACATAATATAACTAATCTTGAATATTACATATTATTTTGTTCACCAATGTGTAATGTTCATGAGATTCTCCAAAAACTATTATTAAGTTAAAACTCATGTTTAATTTAAAAAATAATTTATCAACATATTCATATTTCGTTCATTATCACATCTTCAATATTAATTATAAATAGTAATACCATTAACTATGAAACTTAATTCTCACACCATCAAAAATCATGTTATTACACCATTATTTTCAAATAAATCAATTTCATCATATTGTTATAAAAAATTAAGGTATACTACGCAATTCGATCATAATGTTGATAAAAAATCAATTAAATTTTTTTCAAGGGTATTTTCCAATATGACCATCCTTAATCAAACTAATGAAAACCAAAAATCTGTAATTATCAACCGCACTATTAAATTATATCCACTAAGATAAAATAATTACATCAAGAAAAAATATTATTTAATTCACTATTCTAAATCATTGAAAGTAGATTTATCGCATTCATCACTTCAAACTATGATATTTCAATTAAAGTTTTATTTAAAATAATAATATTTTATAGGTTCACTCAATTGTTATCACATTAAACATACACTGACATATTGTAACACATAAATCACCATCTTAATTATTTTTTTCATATATAAAATCAATTTAAAACCAACTATAATAATCATAATAAATTACATTAACTAAAAAATAGTCACTGAAAAAATACTATTATGTAGTATACAAAAAATGAACTAACTATTTATATTACCTAATAAACATCAACTAATATTGTAAATAGCAACTAAAATAATTATTATTATAAAATAAAAAATCTGTTATTCACCAAACTCAAAATTCACATGAAACCGAGTATGTCACGAAAGACCCAATGTTGAATGTGGGTAATGGTTTATTACAATAAAAATTTATTTCTAAAGAACACAAATACTTATTTTAGATACCATAATTATATGAGACAATAAATTATTTTATATTATTATCAAAATATTCCAAATTAATTTGAATCACTGTACCTAAAAAATAATAAAATCTTCCATTACCAATCCAATTTTAACATATTATAAAATGCAAATAGAATCATCATTATAGAAATTAGTAATGTAATAGAATTATTTACAATAATCTTATCATATATATTTATATATATAAATGAATCATGGAATTTATTTATATACATTAAATAGTGCATGATATTGAGAGGTACCTTTTTACATTACATATAAATTATTGGTTTGAAATAGTTTAGAGAAATATAGAACCACTCCATCACAATTTCCAAGAATAAGAAAATTTAAAAATACCTAAACATGATGGAAACCATGTGTATAGAAAAAAAATATGGAAACCACTATAGTTCCTATAATATTTAATCTATGTTATTACTTATTAATTTGTAAAATCATTATTTAATGGACATGTTAAATAATAATTTAATTGCATGACCAATTAGTAAAATGATTTCATAAAACACATTATAATACAAGATCAACGTACAATAATGAATAAATAATATATTTTTTTCCATATAATAGTGATTATACTAACATATGATTTTTTTCATGTCATAATAATAGAAATAAACCATTTATTTCCCACACTACCATAGTTGTTTCTGACTCTTTATTCGAGGCACACATGCAGATCCACTATATAGTATTCATGCTAGCTAATATTGTTACACTGTATTCCCTAATTATTAGGTGGAAATAGTAATCAAATTAAACATCAATATATTCTCCTTCATTGAAATGATATGATGGGATTTATTTTCCTCCATTAATGTATTTATCCTCATAATTATTCTCCTTGTTTAAGTCTACCTTATAGAGTTAAGTATGTTCTTGTAACTCATTCAAAATTCAATCTCTTTGTGGATAACGATTAATTATGCTTCATCTATAAAGATATTTCAAGGGGTATTGATATTTAAGTTACCTTTGTTTAGTATATTAGTCATGTTGGGAATTGGTGGTATGTCTAGACATTGGGAATATTGGACACCTAAATTCTTCCTTATAGGAGGGATTCTCAAAGATGAATCTTGAGTTCATAACCCAAGGAATCCCATGTCGAATATATGATATCTGGTTCCAAAGGCATATCATACAAATACATCACATCAAGAATCCCAATTTTATGTTATGTTAGAATTATGAATCAAGTAGAGTGTTTAAAATATTACAAATATAGACTAAGAATGATCCAAATTCCATATGGATTTTGATTAGGGAGGGTGTCATTGTCAAAGAACACCTGAAATTTTTATTGATGAATAGAACATAACACTATATAGAGGTGTATCTAGGAGGTGTGTCCCCTAAAAGGGAGATTCCACACTATGAAGGTTGATATGAACACCCCTGAAGGTGGATTAGAGGGGTTAACCCCTTAGAGGAGAGGGGAACGAATGTTTACGAGGTTTGAATTGAATGTATAAGAGGCATCATGTGTACCCTTCTTAGAAGTCAGGGGTCAAAACCCAAGTATTTCTAGAAGTGATGTGGGGACTATAGTTGGATGTTTCCCAAATGGGTGTCATGATATCAAAGGGATATAGAGACCACGGTAAAATCAAGATTTGTTATGAAATAATTAGATAAAATTTATGAATTAGATTAATTTTTGGCGTCCTAGGATTTTACATAAGAGATGCTTCCTATGTTTCCCAGTTAGTGGGGAATCAAAGTCCAAAAAGTTCTTGAGGGGGATTTTGGATCAATCTTGTGGGGTATGACAATGGAAATAGTCCATGTGGTTAGGGGTTACACATTAGAGATACCAGATTAATTGGGGAATACACTTAAAGGAGTCCCATATGTGGAGATGGGATGTGGTTGTGGTATATAGGTTGAAGTTTCCCGGTTGGTTAATGTTATGAGACATATGTCTATGGATAGGGACTATTTTAGGGTTGGGATCATCTGGTTTTCATAGTCACAATTAACTTTTATCCAGTGCGAGTCATTCTAAGTGTCAGAAAAAATAGGTAGAACTGAAATATAATATCAGCCATTCCAAGTTGTCTGCTGGTGGGTGAGTTTACAAATACCAAAGGGAGATGGATGAGTCCTTGATTATTCAGCTATACTATTTTACATTTGTAACCTAAAAAGTCACATATTGTTATCAATATGTGTATGTATGATGTTTGGTTTAAGTGAATAAATAGTCCCCCCTCCTGCAAAAAATGCTAGCATCATGCACCAGGAGGGATTCCTAGGAAGAAGAAATTCCTTCTTTAGATGATTTCATATCATTCACATAGAATCTCATTCCATGTGAAGATGAACACATTCCCAATCACACATACACAAAATATCTTGACTTTTACTCATATGTTTATATCATAGTTTAGCGTCATGTGTGGAGAACGTTTGTTATTTGAAGTTTTACGTCATGAAGCTTTTATGTGGGGGGGGCACTCCTTACCCCTTGAGCTTACATAACTGATGATCATGCACCCTGGGTGGGCCATGGCTTTGGAAATTCCACGTTTGAACCTTATGGAGGAGTGGTCCATCATAAGGTCCAGGTTATAATGTCCTTATGTTGAGATTAAATATATGGTTAATCTAACTTTTTTGTAAGGAAAAATGTATGACAACTCATAAAAAGGCATAGGGGATCACACATAATGGACCAAGAATATTTTTCACACAAGCCTGCAAGAATTTCCCAAGAGGTACCTACAATACATAAGGGTTCTGAAAAATAGGGGACTATATATGTGGATTTAAAACATAAATATTCATGGATCCTTAAAAAGGGTTTCATTCAATACACGAGACTTTCATGCATGGTCATGCTTTCCCACAACATTGAAGTGGTGGGAGAATGATCAAGGTTTCATGTATGAAGATCTCATTCCAACACCTTACAAGGGATGAATGATGTTGGATGAGGATTTCAAAACTTTGGGCCCACTCAAGGGAGTACACACCAAGAAACTGTCACATAATATCAATACCTTGTGGGGTTACATTTCATTATTTATGCCATATAAGGTTGTTCTTACGCACTAAAGAGAGTCAGTTCAACTTCTGGAGGAAAATACTAAATAATGTTTTGGCCATCAATATATAGATGCAGCCTTTTTTAACAGTGGATAATATTTCAGTTTTAGAAAAGGTATTCCACATGGCTGTGAACATGGTGAGTTCACAAGGGCCTTTTTGAGGATGCATTGGGTTAGAAAGTGTTTTACAGGAGGATTCAAGTCATTCATGCATCATAATTTTTTCTAAGAATCATCCATATCCATTTGAGTGTCTTGATGAGAACTAAAAATCTAACATTGCATTGGGCATGCATGAGTCTTGTTGGTGGATTTCAATCACCTGTGTGCATCTCGAAAAATATTTGATCCTCCATTTCCTTTCTCATAATAATCTATAGTGTCAGATGATGGATTCAGTTTACCAATAGGAGACTATTTTTGGGTTCAATTATAATTTGGTACTAAATCCACCCCTTTAGAATTAGATCTATACAGGGAATTGAATTTTGGGTTCTGATGGAAATACTGAAGAACATGGTATATTCTAGTGGATGCACACAAAAATTGGACTGGGACATGTAAGATGAATCACATGCATGTAGAAAACTAGGTCCTCACCTATAAATAAGAGGGATGGGGGTTGTGTATTACCTTATCTATCTCCATGATAGGAAACTCTCTCTCATATATGTATGTTCAAAACATTTGAAGGAAAAATGTGTTTATACTACTTCTTTTGAACATCGCTATTTTTTGTGAATATTTTCATTCTAAAATCTCAGTATTTTCCATGTCTGCAACTATATCATTCATGAAAAATCATATCTTTCACTCATATATTCCATTCTTACATAATATAACCATATATTTTTTAAACACTTTTGAAATGTCCAGCCCATAGGATGTTGGTCAATTTGAGGCCGTAATTGGAACTCAAAGATTTTAGATGACAGGGGAACAATTGAATCTTTATTCTATCAACATTGTATTAGACAAATAGATGTTGATGAAAATTCTAAAATGTTCAAGGAAACATTATCCACAAAGTGACAATCTGTCGATGTGAAACTTTTGGCTTCCATATGAAGTGATTATTCATGATTTCGTGATAGACTCATCATAGTCATGGTTAATGTGTGAAGATAATATACATTTCTAGATCATTAATTTCCACACAGAAATTTCTAGGATTCATGGAGATATGGCTTTATATGTACTAATGGGAGGGTTGGAATAGTCATAGGTAATGATCCAGGAGAGAAAGAGCTTCATACTCATCACACCATTTCCTTCTAGATTAGTATTAGGGACAATAATAATGGATGTTAGATATATTGGGAATTGAAGTCTAGAAAAAACATCATCATTGAGTGGGAATGGGAATACTACATATGTTACACCATCCAGGAATATGGGATAGAACCAAGATATATCATGATTTTTGAATCTTCGAGGATGTCGTTGTTCCATTTGTTTTCTCAATGGGATTTAGATATAAATCTTTATATCTAATGGTCCCCAAAAAATGTATATATTTCACCTCTACCATGGGTATGTTGGCATTATATTATGAGATATCCATTTATTTGAAGGTATTCTACTTGAGGGATTTTTTGAACAGTTCCTCCCACCAGATAATATATATAGAGACTGTGAGAGGACTCTATCCTAATAGAACTTATCATTGAGAGTTGAAGGAAAATATGAATATCCTAGATAATTCCTAAAATATATCCCATTCAATGATTGGTTTGATCTATTGCTTGGGAAGGACCCGAAGGTGGGGATTTTGGTTCAATGGGAATACAGTCAGGTGGCATCACATAGCAGAAATTCATGATCCTAGGGGTTAATCTTGGAGGAAAGATAGTACTTTATGTGGTTGTACAACATATTGAGTGGCTGGGGAATTCTAGTTCGTAACACTAATTTCATGGCCACCTTTCTGAGTTGGTGGTTTCTCCCATTGAGGGACTCACTTGAATGGGTGTCTATCTAGGGATAATAGAAATAGGAGAAATACTAAAAGCCATGAACATGGTCCCTATGGGAGTACTAATGATATCCAAAATGTAGATAATATTTGTATTTTTTGAAAGAGGATTATTCCTTAAAAAATTTGTGGAAATTTTAAGTTTCATCATGGTTTTATGATAGCACATCTCTAGGTTTATGACATCATGAACTCCATTCATCCTCTAGATTCTAGTTTGCATCCTTCAATAAAATGTTTTTAGGGTTTTGGCCAATTACATTGTATTATTATCGTGTTTTACTATATATTGGTAAAAGAAAACATCAAAATCCATACATTATTAACTACAATTGTCTATACGGTGGATAACTTGTTTCTATCATGGGTGAAATGAGAGTACTTGTAGAGTATCATTAGTAGAGTTTTGGTGGTTTATATCGAAGAAAAAATCCTTTGTGACCCATAACCTCTAACTCATTTCACCATGAATTTTGGGTGACTTCAAGATGTGGTGAAATTTTTTTACATGTGGTCCTATGAAAATAGTTACCCTTATATCTTTCACATGATCTAGTTCATGCTACTGATTATGGGCTCCAGAAAACAATATTGATGTCACTGACCAACTTGGATTCCAATATTTCGATGTAATGTGCTATAAATTAGGTGGAATCACACATCTATGAATCCTATAGAAGTGTATTCAGATTATTGAACATACAACTATAAATCCGGAGTAGTGGGGAGGTAGACAAGATCCTCCCCAAGAGGGAAGACAATAATCTATAGCCACTATGGTAGGAACTGTTGTGTTGGGGACGTCCCAAGGTGCAGTCGTACCTCCACCTCTTGCAGTGGAGTGGTCCCAAAAGTGGCCTCTAGGGATATAAAAAGTTTCCATTGAGAAGAATTTTAGATATTTTATCCATCCACCTATCATCTATTTCTTCCATTTCCTATGGTACTCCTAGAGAACACTATGACAATCGATGATGAAATTTGACTTGTAGAATAAGATGAAGTGGGTGGAACCAAGTTACTAGATTTTAGGAACATTCAATATGAAATAAAGGTAAAATTACATCAGATACAAGCTTAACTAACAACTATATATATTTAATCTTTTATACGGGGGTAGTATGGAGAACCCCCACCCAAGAAAAGTTGATTCTTTTTCAAGAATCATATTAGGAGGAAACATTTCCCAATGAATAAACTGAAAAAGAATAAATAACATTTTATGGTAATGAGGAATCTAAGGGACTACTACTAGTGATGGGAGTCCCTAGGAAAGTAATTTGATCATGGGCTCTAAATAAGACCCGACAAAAGACCTCATCAAAACACTTATCTTCATAACATATTTTATTGACCTCTCTATTTTACTATATGTATTTTCTAATATAATATTGTCTTGAGTAGTAGAACCTTGATACTTGAAAGGGGATCCCACTATTGAGGGTGAATATGTGCTAATACGTCTCGAGGAACAAATTCAGATTCCCATTTCTAGAGCTGAAAAAACTAGTGTTGGCCTAACCAAGGATGTTCGAGTTGCAAGATTTTAACCCCATGTCCTTATTATCATCAATGAGGGTCACACCTTGGAATACCAATGTTGGAACCCAACTTAAGAACAATAGTGTTCCCAAGAAGACATATCTTTGAAAATACTTCTCCCTGTGGTGTGATCAGATTTAGAATTACTTGTTTATAATCATGATTTCAATTATCTTTAACATCAATAAGTTTTCTTGTTACATACAAATTCTACACAAAAAATACATGGATAACTGGTTCTAATCAAAGAAATACCCAATGCTGAAGGTTCTCATACAATGTAAGTCAATTCCATGACTCAAGAACTCACCCCAGCTACGCTCATCACCTATAATTCCTTACATTCACGAATTCATACCTATACTATGTGGATCAAATTGACTAAAGATATTCTATCCCATATAGTTATCATAAGATAACAAACCTGGTGACTAGATGAGGAAGAGTCATCCATGTGATCTCTTTCGATGGATTTACATGATCACGAAGAGTTGTTTATCCAAGGAGATCGATCCTTTGAAGTTATGAATGAAAATAGGTTGTGGTTGTGAGTTATTTCGCTAGTTTGGATGAAGTTAAGGAATGAATGGTTGAGAATGCTGAATATGAAGAGAAAAATTGAATACTCATGCCTCATCATATTGATCCTAGTTACTCGAAGATGATACCATAAAAAGACCATGATTTTGAACTTCTCACCGCTTTTTCAGAGAATGAGATCACAAATTCTAAATAGATGCATGAATCTGATCATGATGTAGAAGAAGAATATCATTATATCCAGAATATGGAATTATGGTTTCATTTATATTTACACAGATCCACATTTGGTGGGTCGTATGGGATCTATTCACTATTTAATGTGCAATTTGTGACTAGAGGGGTAGATACCCAAGAACTTGAAGTGCTAGAATCTGATTACCTTGCTGAAAATATGTGGTAGGTGAACCAGCACAAGGATGTTTATTTGTTTGAGAAAAATCCTAATATCATAAAAAATATTCTCTTGGTCAATTTGAAGATTCATCTTCTGAAGGATCAAGAGGATGAGTGTGGTTCCTTCCTTAGGACCCAAAAAGAAATCATTATAAATCTTAGAGATCAAGTTGAAGAGGTTGACATCCAAATGAATCAGTTGAATGCTCCAATTATGGATACCTATATTTACTATTTTTGTTCATAGGTGAGAGATAATAAGCATCATCCAATAGCAAGCATGATAAATCATAGATGGGGATGAAGAAATAATTCTTCAAAGTCACACTCCAATGTTTGTAAAAGTTTAATCACACCATCACTATGGTGGAGATATCTGGGATATGTTGAAACTAACTCTTGAGATTCTCTAACATGTGGATTCCTCAGTCATTCCTTGACATTATTGATTAATTTTGAAACATTATGTTATGGGTAAATATCTTTCATTGTTTAATTACTTCTCATCAATAATATTTTGTAAATAATAAATTAACAATCCATAAAGTCATGTGGGTAATTTAAAATGTGATAAAAATGAAAATTTTACATAATTGTGAACTATGTATGATGTTTCAGATAACCATTGAATACATAAGGTTTTTATTTCTAAATAACCATTAATAGTGGGAATGATTAGAGAGGCTATGTATGGAGAACATGTATTATAGATTAGCCAACATTAATTCTTGATGTGAGCTAGAGAACTAAAATAAAAAAACACAAAGGATGTTGAGTTATATTTTTGAAATGGCTAATGGGGAATGTGAATCAAAATACCAAACACCTAGAACCCTAGGAGAATTTATTGGAGATATATAATAACTACTAATAATGTTCAAAACATAGAATTTATATCCTTAGCCTAAAATGGGGATATAAAAATGTTGGTCCTCCAAAAACCATGTTAGAAACAATGAACCAATCATAGAATGTCATCTAAAAAATTTTTGATGCTGACCTTGGATAATAGTTGATTCAAATTGGCATGAGACCATGTCATTAGTGGCTCCCATCATATGTGGATACAGATTAGGATCCAAATAATATGCTTGAAATGATTATGAATGGAGTGATTGAATGTTTGAATGGATTCAATAACACTAGGAATTAAACTATAGTGGATTAAGAGATATTTTTGTATGTTCATTGTTTTTAATGGAGATCAAATCCATTTAATAGGGGAGCATCATATTATATTCCAATTTAATTTAGAAAATGTGAACAATGTGATAGATGGCCAGCATCCGGAGATAAAATCATAAGCAAAGGACTTATATTTTTTTTAGTGTCAAATAATTCGACTAAGAATGATGGAAATTAAATTTACAATCATATAGTGAGGAATATTGATGGTATATTTTAACATTATGTGATGATTTCATGTTCCAAAATTTTACATCATGTGACTAGGATGTTTCACATTGTTTAAGGACAACCCTGGCCATCAGTTTAAAGTCATCTTTCATAATCAATATAAATATATATTACCATAAAATGTTTTTCATATATGAATTAAATCAAATGCTAATGGTCCAAATTAGACTTCCATGCCACACAAGTATTAGAAAATAGATTGATATCAATGCGAATGAGGATCAAGGGTCCCTTGATGCACTGAAAATCTCTAAAGGATGGTCATATGTAATTTAATTTCATTCTAAAAAATATTCAAGGTCATAGATGTTTTGACCGATGGGAAGTATGATTACCGTAATAAGATTATTTATTGAAACATGTTACCAACCTAACATAAATGAGGCCTTAGCGGGGATGGTGTCCTATCACATTTTCTTAGTGAAGGACTTAATTTAAGGCCATATATTTTGACCAATAATAATTTTTGTGGAGACTTAATATATCTATACAAAACCTACCATATCATATAATACCATGTGAGCCTTTCCTAGTATGAAATAAAGGAACAACAACAGGGGTCTACCTGACATGTGGGATCATGTATTAAGGGTTATACTAAGTCTTAAATTTTACACCAATATAGGATATTGTAAAGGAGGTAAGTTGGGACATTCATGGTCTAAATGAAAGGGTGACTGGTGACTTGTGATCCACGTTGACCATGTTTGAGACACAGGAACCAAACCCCTATTAGTCATGAATGGGGAGATAAAATGATGGACCAACCATTGACCATGTTCGAAACATAGGAATCATTGTTTTATTCCAAACAACTATAAGGGTGTTGGCCTAGCATTGGAGGAGATCAATGAAAAATATGAAACCATAACAATTAAGGGTTACATATTGATATGAATGATTATTGCGACATAACCAAGAAATACTCGATGTGGTGGAATGTATAATGAGCATATCAAAGTGTGGGATTCCAAAATCATGTTTTGTGAATTCTTTAATGTCATAATTTATGGAAAATAGAAGAAATTATATATGCATATTTATTGTATAGTGATATCTCAAATTATGGTTAAGGAGATCGAACCGTAACCAAGTCTATGAGGAAATATTTTTGATATATTTCCTACTGCACCAAAAGAATAAAATTTATGTGCATCACTATGTATCCCATAAAGATGGGAATCAATACACACGTAGTTATTGAACACACATTGGTAAAAGAAAAAACTTTATGGGGGGAAATCACCTTTGGAATGAAAACTATGTAATCAAATAGTTATCTTGAGGAATACTAAATTTATTAGTATTAGAATAATAGTTTAATGTCGTACGTTGAAGACATTAGTTATTAGTTTATTGTCTTAGAGTTCAAACTATGCGGTGAGAACACCAAAAAGAATATGTGTACATTTGAATATAAAATTAATAACATGAAAGAGGGCCAATAAATCCCACAAAACACATATGTCTTCCTAATGAGGGTTTCATACAGTTTGAATTCATGATTCATGGACTAAATTGAGGCTAAAGGGAAGAATGTATTATGTGTTTTAGGGTAGAAACAATGAAAACATTTATATCCATAACTGTATATTCCATGAATATGGTAGTCAAACCACATGCCGTTTTAGAAGGAAATATCCATGTATTGGTAAGATATGTACACAAGGATGGGGGAATATCTAGTTTTTTATTATACCTCTTTTTGTGACTAGTAAAGAATATTGAATATAGGCATCACTATGTATCATGTTTGGATAAGAATTAATTCATAACAAATTATAGAAATGTGGTATGGTAGATGATCAATACTAAAGAAAATGTCCTCTCAAGTGAGAAAATTATTATAGTGTTTAGTTTTTCATCATATGGAATTGACTTTTGTTGCAACACTGTTTAACACCATGAAACTAGGTTATTAGGGAAACACTGATTAAAGTCATTCATTTTAGATTTTAGGGTATCTCAGGTTATTTTCAATTATTTTGAACCAAAAATATAAATTTTTTCATATATTTTCATGATGGGATGTGAAGTAACAAACCACGCTACAAATGAAGATCATGGAAGGCCCACTTCTATACAAGATATTAAAAATAATTCCATCAAACTATTTAATTTTATGATGCTTATAAAAGGGGTTATTAGTATAATGTCATATGGTTTTGACCATGGGGGTATTTATTACTGTATATATGTTTAATGGATGGGTGATAACCCCAATTTGGATGAGGCCTAGGAGGCCCACTGCTATATGACACATTATAAAGAATACATTTCTACATTTTAATGTCATTATGATTGGACTAAGGCATTTCAGTTTAAAGTCATACAACTCGTACAACAGAAACATAGTTTAATGTCATCTTTATGGATGTGAAATGTTATGTTGTTTTTAGTCAGGAATCATGGAATATAAAACCTAGTTTAAAATTATTTTTAAGAGGAAATATATGATAGTTATTTTATTATCATGCATCTTGGATGATACACCATTGTTCATCATCATTTTTTGGAGATGAGAAATGAATATTTATTCAACATATCTATTGGGGAATTTTGTGTTGGTTGTATGAGTGTTACACTCTATACAAATATTTTACATATATAACACACAATTGGTATATTCCTTATGAATGATATATGGTCCTTACCACTTGGTATCCAACATTGGTAGTTTCCTTCTTAGTATCATCGGTGTTCTTAGAATGAGTATTATTTCACCATAGAGGAAAGAGTGGAGAAAACCCTTCTTATTGAAAACCATATCAATCTTGTGCTTGTCTCTCTAGATTATTCATGTCCTAAAGCATGCTCTCATAGAAAGATTCCACCTCAATGAAACTGAATTCTTCAACTCATGGTTGTGTTTGATGATCAAAGATAGATATTATGAGTCAAGAAAATTGGTTCTCAATGAGTAAGACTTTATCGAATCCATACAATAGGGAATATGTAGTCACTTGATATGAATTTCGGGTCATCATCTGACAAGCATAGATAGTTTTGGGGATCCTTCCCAGCCAACATTTCTTCTTATGTCCCACTATCTTCTATATAATTTTGGAGAGGTTATTGTCGAATGATTTGATCATCCATTTATCATACACATGGTAACAACAAATATGGTTTTACATGATGTTTTACTTACCATGAAACTTCCTTAACTTATATAATCATAATTTTGTGTCATTTTCTATGAGAATAAAGTGAGGCCATAATGTTTGATGATTTCGACTCTTAAAAGATCAATAATTAACAGAGACATGACTCCCTTGAGATAAATTACTTAATCCCATATGGAAAAGAATTTCATTCTGGTCAGAAATAACCTATATTGGTAAACTATATATAGTGTATACAATCCCATGACATTGATTCCCCAAACATAAAAGGGCCAACGATACATGTTGGTGTGTAGGGGATTTGGAATTTGATCCAAAAGTTTTCATGGATTTGAAATGTTTGAAATCTCAAAGTGAACTAGATATAGTTCTAGACCATGGTATGCTAGACGTATCCCAGCCTTTCAAATTTGTTGAGAATGTTTGAACCAATCCTAATTAGAACCACATGAGAAAACATGGAATTCCTACAGGACCTAATGCATCTCGTCTCCTTGAGTGAAATGGAGGATAATTCCATAAGAAACATTTCTATTGAGATATTGCTAAAGGTTGGACCCTCTATAAAGGGTGAACATTGCTGTGAACTGATGGATTCACTCATGTTCAGCTCTGTCTGGTAGTGGAGTTTTGTATTATAGTTACTCAAAAAAAGAAGCTTTCCAGTCAGAGGATTCTTCCACTGTGGGAGGATCTAGAGGTCCTGATGTGGAATCACCTGCATTCAAGTGGTTTACCTATATGACATCATCATCATCTATAAGTACTAGAGGTATTACCATTTGATGCTCCACATGATTTAATAGATCATCCAAGTCAATCTCTACAAGTGATGTGGCTAAGCTATATATGGAATCAACTTGGCTATTATATGATTGAGAAACATGAGTCACTTATGAAAGATAATGGGACTAGTCCATCAATAAGAGAGTTCTCTCATGCAAGGTCATACTCTATAGAATCCTGATGGTGCAATCACCATTTTTTTTATGAATATCTCAGAGTCTCCTTTCACATTAAAGCATGAGACTAAAATCTCAAGGGCTATCTTTAGAGTAGTATTTTGAGCCTAATACATGTTCTCATTATTGGTGCACCCTTTTGATCATAGGAATGAACATAAAAAGTCATCTTCTGATGGGGTGATCACGATGACCCCATGCCTACTTTATTGAGCTTGGTATCACTGTCCCTTTTAATATGTGGCCTCTGAGAGGCACCATTGAAATTCATCTGCTAACATGGTATGAACTAATCCACAAATATGATGGACTCATCTATGAAATCAATATCCATGTGTGATAATTTAGTGACTGGATGGGCATCCATAAATTCTTCTTGTTCATGATCCCTGACAACCTTCTATAAGGAAAACCTAATGTCAGAGTTCTGAAGGACCACTACCCAACATTATATACATCGTAAAAAATTAGTGTAATTATGATATAATTTAAAAAACCACATGGTACACCTAATGTATCTACGGATGATCCAAATAATTCCACCACTTCTGCACTAAAAAACCAGTGTGAGGCAGCTCATCTCGTTAGGGGGCATCTGAAGTCCATGTGGTGAAGTGTGTGACTGAGATAGTATAAACTATTCTTTTTCCATTTTTTTCTTCAGAGGTGGAAGGGTACTGATGTATAATTCTATGGTTTTCATATAGATGAACAGAGGCTTACTCGAGATGGGTGGAATTAGAACTAGAATATTTATCAAATATTTCCTGATTTCATAAAATGTGGCCTAATACTCTTAAATCCATTTGTAGATATTTCATCTCTATATGATCATGTAAAGATGATTACACTTTTGAGAAGGAATTTTTATTGATCGTTGAATGTAGTATAAGTTGACTTGAAGGCCTTATAGATCATGATGGTTTCTCGGAGGGGGCATCTATATAATAGAATTGATATTTTGTGGTTAGATATTTTTTCCTCTTTATATGAAAAAGAACCTAAGAAATTTCCCATAGGTAACACTAAAATTACAAATTAAGGGCATCATCTTGAAATGCTGAGATAGGAAGAAGAAATACACAATTTTTATATCTCTCAGATGGTCATAATATTAGAAATATTTTACCGAAAAATCATCCATGTAGAATTCAATTGGATTCATAAGGAGTGTTTTAGGAATTAATTTTGATGATTTATGATAAGTGTCTCCTATATTATTCAATCCGAATGAAATTTCTTGATAAAATATGGTCGCTTGGAGGGCTATGTATAGAGTGGAATCTTAGTGTTTAGAGTCCATCTTGATCTAAATGTATTTGGAATATCATTTAATATAAGGTAGATCCTGAGAACTAATCTTTGTCATTGACAAACATATCTATAAGGATAAAGATAAGCCGATCCATTAGATAGTGGTGGATGAGCTCCAGATGGTGATGCAGACTCAGAATTGTTCACTCTTCTTCATGACAAGAATAATGTTGGTGACCAACTTGGGGTATTGTACCTCCATGATGAAGTTATCTTTGTTGAGTTTATCAATTTTGACCTTGATAATTCCAGCATTAGAATTTTAATTTTTCTGAGTAGGCATCTTGAGCATGAGATGATTTTCCAGGATACCAATATGGTGGATAGTGACCGAATGTACTAGTCCAAGAATATCATTATAACTCATAGAAACAAAATCAGGATGTTGCATCCAGAAATCCATGTACTAATGATGTTCCATTTGATGCATAGTTTCACTGATCAGAGAGGGCCATGGGTCTTCCTCAGTACCAAGGTTCACTTGCACTAAATCATCGATGGTGGTGGAGACACACTCCCCCAATAATGGTGGAGTGTCTCCTAAATCATCATCTTCAACTGGGGTAACATAATCAGTTGGATGATATGGTTCATGAAATTAAACAGATTCTAGGGGAATGTTGGTTACTCATCATAGAGAATCAAATTCCTCATAAGGGGATCTTACAATGCTAAAATAATTACAAGAAATCCTTTATGCCAATTCTATTAGGTCATTGACCATGGGTTCCATGATTAATGTCAAATCAACGGTGGTGGGTTGGATTATGTCACATCAACCAATCCCTTCAAAATAATAATGCATGATTCAATGTTTTATCCATGAGGTGAACATATAAATTGATTACATGTGTAGAAGTTTTTGGTGTTACCCCAGGAAGACCACTGTTGGAGTATGAAGTAATATTATGATACTCCTTGTACATAAAGACGTGATACCTTTTCTTTTTAGAGGTCATGATGTAGTGCCCAATGAATTTCATCGTAGAATTTTCCCAATGAATTGGGAGGATGGATACATCATCCAGATCTATCCATTGGCTATTTTCAATTGTTCTATTCATTACCTAATTGATCTAAACCTAACAATCCTTTCCTTTTCAATATCTATAATTAATAGAGGATTATTCATAACAGTCAAAGGGAGAGGTGTCACCCTTGATCACGACTACACAACCATTTAGGGAGTCTATATGGAATTGGTGATAGGAAGAGAGAATTCCTACATGTAGATGGATATACGGGCTACCAATCAATGTGATGTACATGGAATAAAGTGATATAACCATTTATTCTATGTTTTCTACCTACCCACCAATCATGGTATTCAAATAGATACTTCTACATGGTCATTTTTCAGTCCTGTTCTAGCCTTAAATCGTCACTTTAGAGGGCTTCAAATAAAATTCAATCATTCCCTTTCAGTGGAGTTTTCAAGTTTGTGTGAGACTAATCTTGTAACATCTATCAACCATACAACGGTGAACCTATAAGCCATTGAACTAGTAGATGATGAAAATAAAGAGGGTGTACCATTGCATGTGGTAGCCCCAATATTCATCTAAGAACAATAGGGTGTCTTGGAATTATTATTGTTCAACCTCCTCACTATAAGCGGACTCTATAGACACAACCTCTTTTTAAAATTGGAGTTATATTTTCATGGAATCTATGATGGCATCATGAATTTCTTGAGGGAGGTGTAGGGACTTGAGTACAATGATATTTTAAAGAATGTGGGATAGGTTCTTCAAACCATCACAATTTATTTCATGATGAAAATTTCTACCCACATGATATTTATCTTTGGTTAGAGGAATGGATGGAATTGCATGACAAACCACTATATTCTAGGAGGTGCTAGAAAGGTATATCTACTTATCAAGAAACTCACCCAGAACCACTATTGTCTAATTTTTGACAAGTTGTGGCATAAATTGTATTGGATGTGACTAATAATGATGCGGTCAAATGTTTTCTCCCTATTCAAGTATCATTATTAGTGGAAGAATAATTTCAAACAGAACTGACTAGAAGGATTGTTCCTTTTTATCTCCAAAAAAATCCTACTATTTGGTCTTGGAAACATTAATTTCATGTCTTGTAGCACTATCTTGTGAATTTTGATGGTATACATGACATGGAATTCTTCTATGCTGGTATCGACTATAGACACTCAGAGTCACAACCTGATATTCTTCATCATGGGTAACCATATAGGGATCCATCAACCTAATGATATTCATGGAGGAATACTCATGCATATCATCAGAGGAGTCTTCTAATGATGGAAAATCTCAAAGAAGTGATTCCTATCCTCGGATGCATGTAATTTTTTAAAGTATGAAAAGTATTTTATTTTTTAAGGGATTTTTCATTCCATTGCACCATTAGCGTATAATCATTTTAGACTTGGATGACTGGGAAGTGGATACAGAAGAAGTATTCAAATGAGATATGTCAACATTAGGAGACTCTTTCCAGTTTATATGGGTGCGAATAATCACATGGGAATGAGTAAATTCTTATAATTCCAACACAACATCATACTTCTAGGTTACATAGTTGTAAACCTATTTCCTTTCACCCTCAATATCTATACCTAGATCAAATGAAAAAAAATTCCCTTTTGTCGGGACATGGCCCAATATAAAAAAATAAATTTACTCTTAGTCCTAGATCCAATCCATGAATACATTAATTTTTTTTAATTTTATGTTCAAGGATAATGTGTTTGGGGAATTAGTTAAGGTGATCATTAATCTAGACCACATGCAGATTCTTACATTCTGGTAGTTTCACAACCCCTTATTCTGTGTATCTATTTAAATAATTGGGAACCTGATCCTCCATGAATGTATATGATTAATTATTAATGACTTGGAAGGAGTATCTAAGAACTTATCTCTACCTAGGGTTAGATCCTGATTTGGGGATAGAGTCACATTATCTCATCTAGGCAAATGCACTTGGTTAGGAGGAGCCTTCTAGTTCTACCCAGGGTGAGGCTGATAATCACGAGGAAATTTCTTTCTTTGTGGATGTGCATGGGGTAGATCTTTTGATAACATCTATAATAGATCATGGGACCCCACCAATACTATAGTGGATGTATCTTATATGAATTTTATTTCTACATGATTTTGAAGATACAATGTATGTGCCTGCATGGCCTTATAGAGGGTTTCTTCTTGGCATTGTGCCTTATCAAAACATCATAAAATACACTTTGGAAATTATGAGTCAGTTAGGAGGGGACCAATATATTATTTTTGTTCCCCACATACAACATTAGTTGGTGATCTTGGGTAGTGTCATATTGACTGAATATTTTATGTGCTTCCATAGGGTGACTAATTCTGCGACATGGTCAAGTGGTAGATTCTTGCACATAAAAATGTATTCATTAAATTTTTTTATGTTGTTTAACTGAACTAGTAAAAAAACTACCAATATAGATCCTACCAACTTGTAATGGTCCTTATGGGTAACTACATGTAACAAAAAAATGATGTCCCCTCCAATTATTGTGCAATGATTTGGAGGTTGATGACATTAAGCTGGTATGGGGGTTGCAACATGTGTCTACACATCAAGATAAATTGGTCTAGATGCAGTAGTAGGACACCAATCCTATTGAAGAGGGAGAAGGTAGGACTCACAAAATTTGTAGGTTCTCTCATATTCTACAACCAAGCTGGGTCCTGCTTTCCATTGAGTGGGATTTCCAAATATCACGTCCCAAGGGATTCAAAATTAGAAGTGACAACAGCTATCAGATCATTATGGGGGGGGTTACAATCATGGAGGTGAACCCTTAGCACTAGTATATTGAATGCACCAACAACCCTATATACTTAATTGACATATCGTGGAGTGTCTTGAGTATTTTCTCATGCGGCGGCTTGTGGGGATGCTTTATCTTTCTCCGAAGGGTGATTATCACATGGATCATGTATATTTGACACTGCATACCATGTTTTTTTTGATGCACTATATTTTTACCATGTTGGGATGTTCTAAATAAACATGACTGATCTCAGGCATTTAGATGAGAATAAATTATGTCTTTCCTTACATACATAGTGGATAAAGAACGTGATCTTATTGAGGGACACCACTATTTGAGCATCACTCAATAAGGAGTTCGATGATGATCATAATCTGATATGTGATTTTCTGATTTTTAGTGGAAACTATGTATCATACTCTATATTCAATGAAACCTCAGATGAACCATATGAGTTGGAGTGCCTGATCTTCAATTTTCGTTGTTGGTATTCTGACCAGATGGTAATAATATATACTTTTCCTTGAGGGCGAGTGCCTGCTTTGTTAGAGAGTACATACATATTTATGGTGTACTTAATACTTCATTTTCTAACAGAGATGGTTATCATTTTCAGTCTCTACACCGATGTCTCCATTCTTAACATATATATCAGGAACAATCATAGTCACTATTATGGTACCTATATGTGCACCCTCTACTTCAACTGGTAGTTCTAGAATTTTCATGATAGTTCATAAGTGGTGTGATTCATACAGTCCTCAACCTTGAATCTAAACATTCAAGGTGTCTCATTAATAATTATACTATGTACAATGAAGCACTGGATGGATCATTGTTGGTCGGTCAGCAGGTATTCCGGTGAAACAAAGTGTTCATCCACTATAACCACTATAATCTTGACCATACATGATTTTTGTAAAATTTCATTAAATTCTCCCACCTCATTAGGTTTACCAAGTATATATCATAAATGAATAACACATAGCCTATATGGTCTGATGGAAGTAATTGACCTAGTACTCAGGCACAGGCTTTAAGATGTTGATGTTGGGAACCACATTCTACCAAAACACCCATGAAAACTGATCAACGACTTTAGTGACCCAAAAAATTCATTTTTTAGAGGTTGTTCAGTGGATCATGGTTGGAAAAATATTTAATTGGTGATGGATATAAAACAGGATACAACACTAATGTGGATCAGTGCAGTGGTGGATGGGCCAATTAGCGAGTTTCTACTTCAGATGACTACTCTCTATGTGTCATGTCATCAATTGAGGGTGACACTGACCAAATAAACACATCCCTATAAGACTAGTTTTTTAACAATTACACATGTGTGTGGGAAGAAATAGTCATCTTTTGGTCGACCGAATGCTCATTGTCTATCAAATTACTAGATACATAATTGTTATCTTAGGTAAAGCTAAAGAATGAATCTAGTGACGAAGGAGATGAATAGACTACGAGACCCTATAAGGGAGCCAAATCATTGTCCATATTCAAGTTCTTGTGATGGCATTTAGTGATTTGGTGAATCCCACCTTATGTGATGACTAATCTCACAAATTAGGATCCTTCCTTAGTCTCTAATACAGATAAATGGAGTGATGGTTCCAACATTAAATATATTTATCCCTCATAATCAAATAAGGGGATGATATTTATAATGTCATGGAGATTACTTGAGGTCTTCCTTCATCGGGGGTGGTTCTCCCCTCTTCACTGGTATGTTTCTAAATGAAATTGAAGTTTTTTAATTAAAAGAGGACATTATGTAGGTTGATGTATGCATTGGGAGGACTTATACATTTGGTGTTGACACAGATAGGAGGTCAATTAGTTTGGAAAGAGGGAACTAGGGGATGACCTACATAATGATTATGAGAATAGTGAGGGCCTATTCTTTGGTGGGTTAAAGTCTGAGGAGGACCTTCTCACTAATAAAATGGGAACCATTGAGGGTTTACATGTAGAGATGAATGAGTATGGGGATGACCTACATATTGGGATCCAAATTCATGGGGAGGACCTCCACTGTGGATGGTTGAAACATGGTTGCGGCCTCCATGCTAGTTGATTATTTCATGGGGAGGACATCCGTACCGGACAGTTGTTGTGTTGGAGGACCTTTTTTTATGATTGATGAATCAAGAGGGATCTCTTCATAGATCGATTCTAGATAGCAAAGGAAATCCACTTTAGCTTGTGGAATCATGGGGAGGGCCGCCATTTTGACGATTGATATAGCTGGTAGGATCCACACTACGGTTTTCTATTTCATGGGGAGGAACTTGATGTTTGTAACAACTGGATATTTTTGAATAATAATTGTTTACTAAAAATGCGTGTTATATTACTTTCTAATCAACATAAATATTTATCATTAACAATAAATTTAGTATAATTTTAAATGTGCCCATTCGATTTTGAAAATTATATAAAAATTAATCATTTATGACCATTGAACAAAATGATCATATGGAGATATACTCTTAATAAATATTCTAATTTTATAATTTTTGTTATAGGGAGAAATAATAAAATCAAGTTAATGCAGAAAGAATATTTGATGGCCTAATAAAGTAGAGTTTTTCCATATGAAGACCATTTTTTAACCCGATAGGGAATTAGAATCATTGGTATTCTCTCTTGATCAATCCCATGTCAAGCATCAACAAGTAATGCTAGAACAAAATTACAATCAGGAGATTTTCATTTTAGTATAAATTAATATTCATGCGATGTTAGTTGAGCCCACCCATGACTCTATAACCATCACACATCTTACCCTTAGTTTTATAATTGTGTTTTAAGGGGTTTTGTGTTATTTTCTTAGTTACAAAATATATAATCCCATTTTATAAATAAATTTTTTGTTCGATAATATCTTTTTTGAGTTTAGTTTCTCGTAAAAATATAATGAATTTTTTTAAATATTTTCTCGTAAATAAATTTTTATTTATATAAAAGTTATTATTTTTATAAAAAAATTATTTTTTATTAATTATATTTATTTTAATGAAATAACTTGATTAAAAGAATCATATTTAAATTTAAATGGTAAAATTATTTTATTTTTTATAGTGATAGAAATTTCCTATTCATTTTCTAGCCACTATTAGTTTTAATTAATAAGTATTTTTATATTTAAAAGTTCAATTTATTATACATAGAGAATTATTATGAAAAAATAAATATAAATTCTAATTTTATCATGTAGAAATTAGGTTATGGAGAATTTATGAGAATTTTTTAAAATTTTTGTTTTTTTTCTAAAGAGTAATAATATAGTTTGAGTTTTTAGTATGTTAAATTGCCTCAAAATGACGAATTATATAATATACAAGTTCGGTCAAATATTGTGGATTGTAATAACATAATAGATGAACCATGAGGCTAATACCATGGGATAACACAGTGGTAAATCCAATGGTTTTGAATTTAAAACTACCTAGGAGTCCAAAGAATTAGTTAAAAAATACATAAATGTTTTTATAAATACCCTCTTAATTCTCCAATATATTTCATTTATCATTTCATCCTCCACAATTCTCTAACAGTTTTACCGTTCAAGGAGTTCTCCGAAGGTTTCCTCATTCCCCCAAGGTCCCAATCACTGAGTTTTAGGAGTTACTCTTCAAGATAAAGGAAATCTACGATTTTTATTACCTTTCATGTCCCCTTTTTTATATGGTATATATTTCAAATTTCTATTATATGTTATTATAGACATTTTATTATATCAATTTAATTCATATATATTATTTTATGAATTGGATACCCTTTCTCCCCTGAGTTTTTACTGTTTTCAAATACCGTGTTTCATACCCATTATGTTGCCAGATTTTCATTTCAAAATATCAATATTTTTCTCATGAAATTTACTTAGTTTCTCTCCTAAAAAACCAAACCTCTTTTACATCCAAGGATATCAACCTAGATTTAAAAATTATCTATTTTATTATAGTATTAACATAAATTAAACCCACCAACACTTTTTGGGTTAATAATGGAATAAAGATCATGCATTTAAGAACATTTTTTAAAACACCTTCATTTTTATTTGAAACTCATTTCTTTTAAGATAAAAATATTATTTTTTAAATATGTTAGTATGATATTTTTCGATCATGTTAATTATGAAATATTAATGGTGTTCGCTGATAACTCTCTAATATAATGGGTAATTAATTTAACCTATAAGGATTAAATGTTTTATTATACCTTGGGGAATTGCCTTGGAAATTGTTATGACACCTCAGTTATTATCATTAGTGATATGATTATGAATGAATCAATTAAATTTTTTAGCCACATTTTCATATGTGGATTCATGTTATTATTATTATTATAATATTCCTCATTCTCATTCTATTATGATATTCCTCGTGTTATTATTGATATTTCTCAATATCACATGTAAAATGTTCCCCATTCTTTCCCTTAATGGACCGTATTCTCACCCTTTCCTTTATTTTATGCCCCCATGTTATATGATGATGTAAATATACATAGGATGAACCTATCATAATTTATTTAAAGTTTATTAGACTAATTTTTTATGTTTTCATGTATTATATACCTTATATCCAAAAAAAACTAAACATTAAAGGGTCATATATTTTTGTACAATTTAATGGAATGTTCATGTAATAAAAGGAGGGATGTCATAGTAGGTATCATAGGAGAGTATATTTATTTGTAGAAATTATTATTTGAAAACATTAGGAAGAACCTTATATAAATTTTTAAATATTAGAAACCATATCGGTATTTTGGTGATGTATTATGTAAGTGGATTTTGAGTAAAAAAATATCTATATGTATATGAACATATATACATGGATCTAGAATAGATGTACCTAGGGGTATCAAATATGAATGGGTGTGTTAGTCCTTACAAAGTGTAACCTGGTGCATGGAAATGGGCCTTGTTTTATACTAGGTTGAATATCATGGGGGATATTTTTGGTTAATTAAATGATTTCTATGAACAACTATGAAGGATTTATAGAATATGTAATTTATGTAAAAGAGTAACAAATTTAAAATTTTTGTTTTATTACATGACATTCCAAAATAATTATACGAATATTAAATAAAAAATTTACTCATTAAAGTTTTAATATATTTAAAATTGTATGATATAATAGAAACCTTGTATATGGTGAGTGAAATAAACCAGATTTTGATTGATGTTCAATATAATCCGAAATATAAAATCATCATAGGAATGATGAATCAATAGTCTCAAGTTATATGAAATAAATCGAACCAAGATGAGATACCAAATTCACATAAAAACATAAAACATTATGTTGATTCATTTATGCATCAACAACCACCTTCATTCAGTGGATCTACTAGTATATTGATTACAAAACAATGAATAATATCAATAGAAATAATTTTCTCTATACTCCATTGTTCAAAAAAAGTCACCCTAGATATGTACCTCATAAAGGGAGAAGCTGATATATGGTGGAAACTAGTTAAAAAATTAATCCAGTGGAGAAAATTTATTATATGTATTGGTAAGAGTTTAGGGGAACCTTTTTCAAAAAAATATTTTCCTTGTTCAATGCAAAAGAAATGGGAAAGGAATTCCTAGAGGCGAAGGAGAAGGAAACTGAATATATTGTAACCTATGATAGTAAATTCACAAGATAGTCATGTTGAACCTATATCATTTTCATGGAACCTATTGGGAAGGATGGTATATTATTTGGAGGACTAAGACCCCATACATGGAAGAATCTATCCAACCGAGACTATGTCAAATATAAAGATAGTGTGAGGTGTACTATAAAAATTTAACTAGAGTACATAGTGAAAAAGTGTTCACATAGATCGAAAGTAAATAGTAGATCATTGGAGCCAATATTTGGAAGGTTCATTAATAAATAGAGAGGAGGAAAGAAAGTGAAACTTTCCACATGCTACAAATGTGGGAAGAAGCATCTGGGTAACTACATTCTTGAGAGAGGGAAATGTTACATGTGTGGAAGAGAAGTACATAATTCTCCAAACATTCAAAGTGGGGAGAACCCTATACTTATCAACACTAATAGAAAATAGAATAAGGTCAAGTTCCTAAATTATTTACATTTCGAAAAGGGTGTAAATATTGGGAACATTTTTAATCACTGTTTAATTATGATGTTAGTGGAGGGGAATCACCATCATCCTCATCATAGGCCAAGGTAGAAAAGAATGGTTTTTTCTATCAAGATACCAAAATTTGATGCTCCAAAGGATTTTTTGGAAGGTACTCTCATTGTTATCACCCATCTAGAATGTATATTTTTGGGGTTTGGTTCTATGCATTCCTTTATTTCATACATTTTTATTATTATTACATAATAAATCCCAAAACATCTAGAAGTAGAACTATCATTAAAGACACTTGTGGGGATTATCCACCCATCAACAATGTGTAGAAAATATAGTATTAAATTCAACACAAAAAATATCATAAGAAATCATGTAGTAATTCCCTTATAGAATTCAACATTATAGAAAAGGATGGAATGGATATGAATGTATAATGATGTGATCAACTGTAGATGAAAAGAAATATTAGTAATATTTAATGGAAAACCTATAGTTGATTTCAAAGGAGAGATATCTCTACAAAAAAATTTTCTAGAAGCACCTCTTATAACATTATTTACCAAAATTATTGGAGGGGATAAAGAAGAAAATGAATATATATGGACTAAGAACTTCCCCATGATTTATGAATAAATTGATTTTTTTCTTAAATATTTACATGGAACTAAAAAAAAGATTTAGAGTTCTCCATGCATCTCTTGTTTGGTTCCAAGATGATACCAAAGAACCCATATAAAATGGAAAATTTGGAGCAGTGGGAATTAAATAAATAACTCTATGATCTTTTGTATAAGTGGTTTATCCAAAAATAAATGACTCCCTGGGGAGAACCTATTGTCCAAGTGAAGAATAATGATGGATAAATGTAAATATTTATTGATTATAGATAACCTAACTAGATCACCAGGAAAAAATACCCACTTCCAAGAATTTATTATTTTTTTACCAACATTGTGGGAATAATTTATTCTATATAATTTATTTTTGATCTGGTTTTCATCAGTTGAGGTTGAATAAAGAATATATTACAATGAATGATATCCGATCATGATATGGGAGTTATAATTTAGTTTTTATGACCTTGAGATTGACTAATGCTCTTATTGTTTTTATGGAATTGATGAATAGAGCCTGTGAGGAGGACATTAATTACATAGTGGTAGCCTTTATTGATTATATTCTGATATATCAAAAATTCCATGAGGGGAATGGTGACAATAAATGGTTTATTTTGAAAATATTGGTAAGGGATAGGTTATTTGGAATGTTCAAAATATTTTATTTTTGTGTACAACAAGATTCATTCTTGGGAACATTGTAAATAATGATAGAGTATTAATTGACCATTCAAAGACAATAGTTGTGGAGGAGTGGACTCATCAAATAATAGGAACTATGATTCATTGTTTCCATGGATTATTATAATTTTATAAGTGTTTTGTGAAAAACTTTCATGAAATTCTATTCCACTAACATTGTAAACATGACAAGGGGATAAATTCATCTTGGATAAAAAGTGATAACAATGTTTCCAAAAGCTAAATGAGTTATTTGTTACTACACCCATTTTAAATCTACCCTATATTATAGAACCATTGATTATTTTTAGGTATTTGGTGTGTCCTCATGTAAAATGGAATTGATATTGATTGTGTATATAAACCATTTAGGACTCATGATAAGAACTATCATACACAATATATGCATTTGGATGTGTTTGTTTTTTTAAAAGATACAGATGCACTATAAATATAGGGGAAAATGTGATATATAAAAATAATATAAAAGATTGATGAAGATTTTCATGAAAAATGAATTGAACATGAGATAGATGAGATGGTTGAAACTTCTTATAGAATATGATTATTCAATTAATTTTCTTCCTAGAAGAGAAAACAATGTCACTAATTCATTAAGTTGGAATGAAATTGTTGTTCTAGTGATGATGATGATTCAAGTCGATGCATTGATGAATGTCCTAGTAAAACTGAATGTGTGAATAATAAGGGAATATATGTCTTAAAAACTATCCCAAATGACCAATAAACCATAATTACTATATATGGTCGATAAATCATAAAGATAATATCTTTTTTAGTAGTTGAAGTTAGAGGCTACAAAGAATGAGAAGTTTTCTATGTTCAATATTGATCAAGAAGGTTTATTTATATTTTGTGTAGGGATATGTTCTCTATCAATCTTGGAAATAAAGTGGGAGAAAATGGATGAAAATTATAGTTTATCATTTTATATAAATCCTTTATCTATAAAAATATATAGGGTTATTCAAGATATTTATTGGTGGGATAATATAAAAATGGATATCTTTTAATAAACTATGTTGTTCCTAGTGTGTCAAAAATTAAAGGCATAGAGACCACTTATTATAGTGGTATTATATCTACAACACATACTAGCATGGTAGTGGACTAATATCAATTTTTAAATTATCATTGGTCTCTTTAAAACATCCTAATAAAACAATGTGATTTTGGTTATCACAGAACAGATCACAAACACGACTAATTTTATCTCCATTTGGGATGATTTATCTCCCTAATTTTTTTAAATATTTACATAAATGAAGTGGAAAGGCTCCATGGGGTACCAATCCCCATCTTATCTGATCATAATCCAATGTTCACATCACAATTTTTGATATGTCTTCAATATTCCTGGAGTTAGGAATTGAATTTCAGTATGACCTATCACTCCCAAGATGATGGAATATCTGAAAGGAAAATTCCAACCTGTGAGGACATACTGTGAACATGCTCAATAGAATTTAAATTTTGTTAGTATCAACATCTCCAATTATTTGAGTTCTCATAAAACAATATCTTCAATTCTTGTATTCAAATGGATTTCAATGAATCTCTATATGTAAAGAAATATAGATCTAATACATTAAAGGGTGAGACTATTGAGAGAAAGATTCATAGGACTGATCTTATGCAAGATATGAAAGAAAATTTTCCTAACATCCAATAAATCATAAAGGATACTCAGATTTGGTAGAAGAGATATTCTGAAAAACATCAAAGGGACTTGAATATTGATTTTGTAGAAAATTTGTTCCTTCGAATTATTGCTGAAAAGAGATTCATGTTGTTTTTCAAGAAATGTCATCTCATCCCCAAGAACATTTGACCCTATGAAATCCTTCATCACATAGGATAAGTGGCCTATCAGCTTACACTTCTTCCAAATCTTATTGAATTTCATTATGCATTCCATGAATCACTTATGAAGAAGTACATATATCAACCATCAGACATACTAAATCCTAAATAGGTACAACTTGAACCTGAAAAATCTTATTAAGATTATCCATTGATGGTTTTATACTGTATAGAGAAGGTTCTATGCAATAGGAATACCCACCTCAATAATGTGTTGGTGATGAACTACAAATATGAAGAAGGAATTTGGGACACTGAGGATACAATGATGCAAAAGTACCCACACATTTTCTCAACCGAGAGAATATGTTAATTTTTTTCATATGATATTTATTAATGGGTGATGAATGTAATGACCCAAACATTTTGAATAATTTTTGTTTAATGAAAATTATTGTGTCATTAATTTGTTTTGAACATAAATATATCTCTTTAATAATGAAGTGAGTATAATTTGAAATGAGACCATCATGTTTCAACCATTATAATACTATTTTTCGGTTATGATCAATGGTCAATTTGATCATTGGAAATAATACCCATTTTATTTATTTTAATTTTATAAATTTTATTTACAAGTAGAACTGATAAAGTAAAATTATCAAAAAAATAAGAGTCCATGGCCTCATCTTGTAGAGTCATGTTGTACATCGCCCGTTTGTCAGAACATATAAGACAGGTAGTGTCACTAGTAGTTTATCTTTTCTGATACCTAGCTGAGCCTTAACAAGTTATGCTTTAATGAAATCACCATTAAGAGATGTTCAAATTTATGGAAATTACTACTCAAGTTATGTTAGTCAAGCCACCTTAGGAATTTATCACAATCACACACCTTACGTTTATGTCATAAAAATGTGTTATTATGGGTAATTTTTCAATCAATTAGTTACTTAATGTATAATCCCATTGAATATATTAAATTATTGTTCCATTTATTTGTTCTGAGTTATTTTTAAATATAATGATTTTGATAAATAGATTTCTTGGACAGAAAGTTTACGTTTCAAAAAATATATTATTGTTATAATAAAATAATTTCTTATTAATTATGTTTATTAAAATTATATATTATGATTAAGACAATGTTATTTAAATTTAAATAATAAAAAATAATTTTTTTCAAGTGTTATAATTTTTAAAACGCATTTTAATATTTATTTTCTATCCCATGTTATTTTTAATAAGTAAGGATTATTATCTTTAAAAGTTAATTGTTTTAGAAATTTGTAAAGACCCAACACCAGTTGCCTATAGCCAGTTCCTTTTTTTATTACATTGGCATATAAACAAGGAATATGCATCTTTAATATCCTAGTAGTTTAGTATATTTGGAAACAAGATACATACATATGTTCAACATTACAACTTGAAATAAAATTCAACATATAATATTTATTGGGAATATCAATAAATATAAGTTTATCCCTATAAGTTATTCATAATAAAATTCTTAATTTCCTAATAAAATAAAACATAAGAATGGGGTTATCTCAAATGATCAGTATGGGTATGAAATAAATCAGAATATATCAAAATGATAAAAATTTGGCATGGTGAATAGCTAAAAATACATTCCTTTAAAAATAAACTTGAACACATTGTTACAGGAATAAGTGTTGAATAAATAATTCCATAATATAACATAATAATTAGTATTCTAATAGTCAAATGACCACATGAAAAATAAATACTATTTTTATAATGAAGGCATGCATAATGCAATACATCGTAACCATTCCTCAAGGCCTCGTTCCATGACCATAGATATTCGTTTTTTCAAGGCCTCATTCCAAGACAATAGTTTGTATCATGAGGCCAACCGATGCACTAAAGGGTTATATAGAGCCCTAAATGACACTTACTAAGTCCAATTCATTTATTGTATGAATTTTTCTAAACAAAAACAACCTATACATTCTTTTGGAAACTAATATATGAAATGTAAATATCTTTCTCTAAACAATAATCATAAACACTAACCATTCAGCGTAAATTGGTGAATGGTTTTCAGATAGCACATCCATAGTCAAACTAAAAATAAAACATTAAATTAGTTATGGTAGATGAATTAAAAAAATATTAATAACAATAATAGGTAATAACCAACAAGAGTTTTTAAATAGATGAAGATTTTATTATAAAATCATTGAGTAATTTTTATGATAAATACTCTTTTACTTTGAAAAGATGAGTTATTTTTGAAAAATATTTGCATAAAACTAGAAGTGAAATAATATAGTATTTTCATAATAAATTGAGTGGTTTTATAAACATATTGGTTTTTTAAAAAGTATTATATATTTCCCTTAAAAAAGTTAATAAGTTGAGAAATTCCCTTGAATCGGTCTTGTATTTTTGGAAGAAATTTTAAAATATACTTTTAAAACATATAAGTCCACATAAATGAATGTAATATTCTAGATGGTTAACAAATATATAACTTATAAAAGATTATATATAGAGTAAATATGAATAAATATGAATTTAATTGATGTATGTAGATAATAAGAGTAACTTGAATGAAAATGGAGGTTTATGCAGAAAACCCATACCTTATGTCCAAAGGTGTTCCTCACTTGATCATAATGACATGAATAATAAAATTTAGTTTCATAAATTATTGATTACATAAACTCCTAAACATTTAATTTATTTATTATAACTTTATTAAGTTTATTCATGGTCTTTTGATGGGTTAAGAAATTCGATTCCATTGTTTGGGAGTGTTTCCTTCCTTAGTTTTCTTTATTGGTTTACTTATATTCATGTACGGATAAACATGTAGAATGAGGATGATTGTTTAGAATAAAATGTTTATTAAATTAGTGATAAACCATAAGATTACTTGGATATAAAATTCTCTTTCTTATTAGGAGTGAAGATGAATCATTATATAAAACTTTAATGACAATTGTTTGGGTTAATTGGTGGATCTTGGTCACAAAAAAATATTTTGATTTATAAATTAATATCATGTGTATAAAAGGATTAGAGAACCATAAATAATTTATAATACATATTTAATATTTTGGTTCAACCATAAAAATAGTTTCATGACCTGATTTGAAAATGGTAACAGTAATTGAAATCTCTTCCTCCTTGAATGTGATAAATTAACACATCTCAGATGGTGTTTTAATATATAGTATAAAAAAGGGGAATGAAGAGATCAAGAGGAACTAATAATTAATTGTAACAATATTTCTTTACATATAATGTTCTATAGTCATCACAACATTGAATTAAAGTATATGAGGAATGTAAATGAATAGAAATGAAGTTGAAATAAAAGAAATGAAAAGAGGAATTTACCTCTTCAAGTTATCTGCCTTGAGAGCCTCGTTAGGGGATTGGTTTTGACCTTTAAGAGACCAATGACTTATGGATGTGGAGGAGGAGATTTGGAAGATATTCGAGTATAATTTGGAAAATACTCAAGGCTTGAGAGGACTGAAGAGGAGAGGGAGTGAGGGGGGGTTTGTATAGAGGAGGATGGGAGAGCTTGCCCATTATTTTACTTAATTTTTTATTATTTATCTAAATACAACCAATAGTATTGATTCTGGGGACCATGAATAGTAATATGTGCACATTATTTTCAACCAAGTGTCATTACATCATCCATGATGATAGAAATAATGAATTTAAATGATAATTTATAAATACGAAAAATTACCATATTTTAATATTCATAAAAATTTGAATATTTTTTTAAAAATCCACATAAATAACCATAAGAATTTTTCGACCTGTAGAATTCAAAAATTAACACCATTTCTTGAAAATAATTTTCTAAATATTACAAATTTAATTTTTTAATAAAATCATAATTTATTCAAAATATAACAATTTTAATACCATAATTTTATTTATATCACACTGGAAATTAAACAAGATATCATTATCTTATAACCTTAAGACAATAAAAAAGTAATATTATTTACTATTCACAAGGGTCATATTAATTTTCATATTACTATTTATAGGGGTATGTTACTATTCACGAATAATTAATTTTACCTTATCAGAATCAAAATATCTTTCTGAACGCAACTGTGTTTGTCCATTTTTTGAAATCCAAATCACACAGTTAGAATTTTTTTATGGGTAGGTTATAACAAAGTGGTGTTTAGTAGATACTTTGTGTTTTATGCATTCAGAATTAAATTTTTTGGAAAATTCTTGGGTTGTTACATAATTAGATAATATTTATGACAAAATTAATATCATTCTTTAAATCAGCGCATAGAAATTATGCTAGGGTGAATTTATCAGAATTTTGAAAGAAAATCAATGAACTGTATAATATCATTTTTACTTTTTTTAGTATATTTATTTACATGAAAAATATGTATTATTTAAAATAAAATTATTTTAGACTCATTTTAAATATAAGAATCCAAAAGTGTTCTATATAATTGGAAAATACCATGGTATATCCCATGGTTTTGAATTTACCACTACCAAGGTGTCCGATGAAAATATTAAAAAAATAATTAAATTTTTCTATAAATACCAATCCATTTATCCATTATCATTCATTCTAAATTTATCCAGCATAAAGATATTATTGTTTTACCTCCAATAGAGTCCTCCCAAAGTGTCCTCAAGCACCCAATGGCCCAATCATACTGTTTTAGGAGTTACTCTTTGAGGTAAGGGATATCTCAACTTCTATTTCTCTTTCATGTTATATTTTATCTATGGTATGTCTTTTAAATTTATGAGGAATGTACTTATTTATATTTTATTATATACTTATAATGTATTTATATTCTTTTATTTATGGGATACCCTTTCCCACTCTTTTTAATGTTTTCTAATACCAAGTTTCATACCAGTTATATTAGCATACTTTCTTCTCAAAATATCCCTATTTTCTCTAACTACATTATCTTATTTTATTTTTCGAATAGATAAAACCACTTTCATTATTATTTTAATACACCTATATTTCAAAATGGTCAAATTATTTTTGATTAATATATATAAATCCCACCATCCCTTTTCATGGGTTAATAATGACCTAAATATTTTTTCCAATATGGAATTTTTATTAAAATACAATTATTTTGATATGAAACCTATTTCTTATATTCTATATAGGTTATTTATAAAGTATTTTATTATATTATATGTGTCCCAAATTAATTTATACATATTATAGACATGCACTGGTAGTGATCCAATGCATTGGGTAAAAAATTTAATCTCTATTGATGACATGTTTTATAATACCTTGGTGAACAACCTAGGTAATTATTATTTCACCTCAGTAATAAAACTTAGTGATTTGATTTTTAATGACTCAATTAAATGTTGTATCCATATTTCCATGTTTTTTTATGTTCAAATTTTTATGGCATTCATCTCACTCATTCCTTTATGATATTCTCCATGTTCTTATTGATATTTCTCAACATCACATATAAACTATTTCCCGTGTTTTCCATTATTAGCCCTTATGCTCACACTTTCCATTGATGTATGTCCCCAGGTTATGAGATATAATAACAATACATAGTATAGACCTATTATGATGAATATAAAGAGTATTAGATAATTTTTTTAGGATTTCATGTATTATGTTCCTTATTTCTAAGAAACTAAACAGTAAAAGACCCTATATTTTTATATAATGTAATGCATGTTTTATCTAATAAAAATGTTATTTCCTAATAATGGCTTGAACTGGAGGTGGGAGGGCCTCCAAGGGATCTAGTAATGACTTGTGGAATCCTTCATGCTAATGGTTAATCATTGTAGGAGGACCTCGGTATCTGGAACCATTAGTATGTGGAGGACCTCTGAACTCGATGTCGACGAAGTGAGGAGAACGTCCACTTTTATTAATTCACCAAACATATGGAGGACCTCCATATTGATTGTGATAATGTGGAGAACCTCCTCTATGGTTGGAGATGGCATGGGTAGGACCACAAATCTCAATCTCATCATCACGAGACAATCGGTAATGACTAGTAATGAATACAATGGTTGACAGTCAATCCAACTGGCCTATAGGGTGGCTCCGTTTTTTATCCCAACCGGGAATTTATGGGTCCATACTCTAAGGTGGTAGTGATCTAATGAGATTCTCTTATGGATTAAGGATCCAATATATTAGTTGAATATGATTCCATATTTTTTGAATCCTCTTAAGCATGGGATCAATGTGGGTGTCGGTTCATTCAAACTGGGTTCGATTGAGTGGGGGTGAATCGCACCTACTCCTTGGCTTGGATGATTGGTCAATATTTTCATTGATGTGGACCAATGAGAGAACTTTGTGGTAGCTCATAGGTAGTATTCACATCCATTATGGCTTGAGAATCCCTCACCTCTTTAGCATAGGGAAGGGTGTTTTATAAACACTCTGGGGATATAATCTTAAAGACATTCATCATTAGAGTGGGGAGGAGTCGATCTAAGCATTTTCCTTAGGGAAGGAAGTTATAATGAAGTAGAAAACCTTCTATATCTGGGGTAAGATATCCCTTATGATAATGGACCCCTTATGATCATATATTCTTATAGGGGTATCTATACCACTCTAATGAATTATTTTTTAGGGTGAGATGCAATACATAATCCCAATAGACATAGTCATGGATGTAGTCATGGTGGAAGTGGATTCATGTAGGATTTACACATAGAAAATTCCTCCTACCAATGTTTCTATGATAATTTAGTGATTGATTTCCAATAACATGCACCCTAAATGGTGGAAATATTATCCTTTTTGTACATATACATTGACATCAATTACCAATTCCTAATGTCATCTAATCTTTCATCGATGATATGAGATATCCATGATGATGATGACACATACGAGAAGAACCAATATTTAATTTACCTAATATCTACTGTTTTCCACACTAGGAACATTATTTTCATATTGGTTCCTAGATCTAGATAGCTGAATCTGGTGACATTATAATCTTTTAATGTCTCTAATTCTACAGGTTCATATGTTGAGAGGAAGAGCATCAAATCTGGTTCACTATTTATGTTTTTGACACATTCTCTAGGGTGCGCCCATATATCTACAACATCGTATGAAATATATGGATACTAATGTTACCATCTATTCCAACATTACAAAGTCATAGAGAATTAATCACATTTATCAGAAATTTCTACTCCTTGATAAAAAAGACATGATGGGATATCAATTTATCATTCCATTGCTTCCTCCTTGGAATTAATCTATGTGTTTCGGTATCCTTCATAAAGTTATGTTTGCTCATATAACATGTTCCTAGTTCCATCTCATTGTGGATGTTGGTTAATTACACTTCTTTTTTCTGGACATTCCAAGATTTCTGGAAATGGAAGAAACATTCATATAGGAGAGTATTCATTTTGTGATTCATTTGTATGTCTAGATGTTGGGAACATTGGCCACCGGTATTCTTCCATATGGGATGGAATATCAAGTAGGCATATCAGGTGTGAAACTTGAAACATCCCATGTTAATCATTGGTTATCATATTCCAAATAAATAGTTTCCATGTATTTCACCTCAGACATCCCATGAATAAAATTGGGTTGTATTATGAGTCATGTTGCGAGATCAAATTATTTCAAAGATGAATTTTTCATTATCATAATTACCTATGGAGGAAGATCAATGATTTTTTTCCCTAATAGGGAACACATGAACGTATTACTGATGGATGGATTGCAATGCCTTATGGTGGAGGATTTAGGATGACTTCCCTATAAGGGGATGATTTCACACTGTAACAGTTAATCTGAACACCCCCAATGGTGGATAGGGAATGTGCAACCCAGATAGGGGAGGGGAAGTAAAGATTACAATTGGTCGGGTCTAAACCTTAGTGAGGTGTCTGATGTACCTTGATTAGAACTATGGATCAAAATACCCGCATTTTGAGTAGTGGCATGGTGATTACATATGAGATATTCTCGAATGGGTGGAATGATCTCACCAGGATGTGGTGACCCTTGTAAAATCAGGATGGATAATTGTTGGTGTGGATGGAATGTATAGACTAGATGGAGTATTTTGGTGCAGGGAATAATCCTCACAGAGGATTATAACATATCATAGTTAATGGGATTCAATTTCCATGTTGTTTGGGAGGGGTTGGGGATCATTATTACGAAGTAGTCCCCTGGTAATGGGACAAGTGGTTGTGTATTATGCAAGATAGATCTCTGTTTGGTTGGGTGTTACACATAGAAGCATCTTGTTGGGGATATATGATGTGGTTAGTATTTATTCATAGAAGAGGAACATTTCATTATATGTTTTATATGTATGTATATGGGGAGAGACCAGTTGAATATTAGGAACATGTGGATGTCATGATCATATCTATCCTCTAATACCACATGTGTCATTCTTGGGGTGAGAAAAAAGAGGTATTAGTGGACAAGAATATCACATGATCTACTTTTTCTACTGGTGAATGACCCACTACATCGTTAAAAAATAGGGAGACGGGTTTTAAATTTCATGTATCTTATTTTATTTTGGTAATTGGGATAGTCACATAGTGTGATCTATTTGGCTACGTCCTAGGATATGGGAAATATAGCAACAATGTTGCCTCCCACAATAGAGGATGGAGATTTTTCCAAGACAGATACCCATTAGGTAATCATTTCTTATGCGGAGGATGTCATTCAATATGAGGATTTTATTACATGTAAGGAATATATTATTTCATATTACACATACATAGGAATTAAATTGTTTTCCATTGAATGTGATATTATAGATTAATGTCATGTGGTGAGAACATTGGTGTTATGATGCTTTACATCATGTTTCCCATACATGGGGGGAAAAACTCTTTACCCATTTGGATTACAAGACAGTAGGTAATGAACCATATGTTGGACATGGTTTCTAAAATAACATATAGAAATTGTGTGGAGGATTGGCACATCATGAGTTCCATGATAGATTCCATATTTTGATTATTAATAGGGATTATCATACAAATAATGATAACAAAAAGGTAGGGTAATTCATTCCCAAGGGTTATAGTGGGAGACTTATGAGGGACCTTGACTTCATTGTGCATATTCTAGGAGGGACACACCCAAGAGGTGAGTTCTAGGAGTGTGGGTTACATATAATAGGTCATCATATATTGGTATTTAACAAAGAGGGAATCCATGGATAATAAAATAGTGGGCGTCTGAAATAATAGGAGATTATATGAAAATTTATCATTTTTCATAAAATTGGAGTGTTACAAGAATATTCAAGGTTGCAAAAACAAGTGGGAAGAAAGAGGTTGTGATATGATTGAAAAACTATGGGAACACTCATGGAAGGTTCCATAAGAAAACAATAATTAAGGATATATACCTTTAGGGTTCAATGACTTTTATATTGTCAAAGTAGATTGGTCTTGCATGAAAAAGAGTGATGGTTCGAAAACCAGATGATCATCCTGAACATAATGGGGGGGGGGGTGGTAGCCTTCAATATATAGATGAATCCATTAGTGGTGAAACATATCATTTTAGTCTCAGAAGAGGAAATCTATAAAACTATTTCCATGGAGTGTTAGAAAGGTTTGGTTTGATGTCTCATTTGGCATGATTGATTTTTTTTCATGGCTTCGAGTCCCCCTCATAATGTAAAAATATTGTGGTCATATTCCATTATTGATTGAGAGGCCTACATGTAAAGGGAAATTTGAGGATTCCTTTAGTTCATAAGAGTCGTGGCACAAATTTTAATCATTCATGTGCATCTGAAAACATGCATACACCTCCCTTGGCTTTTATGGAATGTTCCATCAAGTTAGATGATGCCATTAGTTAACCCAAAGATGGCCATTTTCAGCTTCGAGTGGAATTTGGTGCAAAAAATAGTGATTTTGGATGATCATATCTATTAACATTAATAATTAAATTAAATTAATTTTTATGATACATAGAATAAAAACCATGGAAAAATCAATGTCCAAGATCCATGATTTCCAAACATAACCAACATAGTCTCAACCAATTATACACCTCCTCCTAATCCCCAATATTGAGAGAGGATTACACCACTCAGAGGATAAATTAATCAAAAATTAATATTATATAAATGTGTGTATCTACATAAAACAATGGATAAATCAGGATTTTAGTCTATGCTATATATAAAAATATTTTTACATCACAAAATATACTCATTTTATGTATTTAAAATAACTTTCCCCTATCATAATGATTAAATTATTAATCAATTGGAAAATATCTTATCATATAGTATAATCTCTCCAAAACATTTATATCCATCAAAATATAAAATATCCACACCATTCTAAAAAATAAATTTCATATTAAATGCATTTTAATATTTTACGCATCTGTGGAAATCAAACAAACCAGCATCTATTTGAAAATCATTTCATATGAAAATATATTTTTTTAAACCTTTTTAATATTTTATTTCTATTTTAAAAATGTCTCAAAATATTTATTATAAATACAAAACCCTTATATAAACCCATTTACCTTATTCATTTTGAATATTATACTATTATTAAATGTTTTCATGTTTAAAATTAACAATTCTACACAGTTTTACCAAATAGGTAAGATTAACACCATAATATATTAATAGTTATACCCATATTTTAAATATATATTTATTTAAAACCAATTCATTTGTAAAAGAAAAATTAAAAAACATGATCAATTCCATAGTTTTATAAAGAATCTTTCAATACTGAAATTCCATTTCTAAATATATCTAATTATATGCATTATATAACCCCATAAAAAATATGATTTTTATTTCAAAGGAATATTTTACCCCCTCCACAATCAATTCTATTGAAATACCATATTTACAAAAAAAATTGATATCGTCCACATTTTAGAAAAAATTCATAAACTAGACCAAGGAAAAATTTAAATATTATCTTTTACTAAAAAATTATGATGTTTTGAATAACCAATTATTTCATTATTAGAAATTAAATTTCAAAAAATACTTTAAAAAACTAAAAAAACAAATTTAATCTAAAATAAATTATCCAATAAAAAAATATAATTAACTCTAAATAAAATAATGAAATAATATTAATACTTCTAAAATATAAATTTAATTTATAAATCATTTGAGAATATGCATTTTATATAAATTTGATATCCAATTATATAATAAATTTCATCAAAAAAATATCTCATATTATTTACACCAAAAAAGTACATATCTAAAAATAAGAATTAAAAAAAATATTTCACAAAAAAATTATTTAATATATTTATCCCAAAAAACATTTTTTGTAATTTTATGAATACATAATAGGTATGGAAGACAGATTCTAGTAATAAGCACAATAATTACTTATTTGGGATTATTAAGTTCCATAAATTTTAGTTACCCCCAAATAAATTATTTTTTCCACATGGAGAAATACATTCAGACACGGGTCTATCCCGATGGTGATTTAATGCACAATAAAAACCCTAATTCTCATTATACCATAGGTGAGGTATGTGGTATTATTAGCTACCATGTGATATTAATTAGGGAAAAATCAATTAAGGCACGTTATTGGGAAATTATATTTAATGATGATAGATCCTTTTTATTGGTAAAGGATTTTTCTCTTAAAACTATAATTAATAATGGGAGTGTGGAGCATGTTTCTATAAATAATGTGTCAATTTTCAAATGCATCATTTTTCTTATGCACACAATTATTTTACAGGATAATCTATATCAGACTGTGGTGCCTTTTTGAATTTTATGAGATATTGAAAATAATATCATTCCTTTAGGGTTTCTATAATTATAAAATGCCACAAAAAAAGATTTAGGTTCATTTACATATTTTTTCAATATGAATAACAATATATATATATAGCATGTTTTTTATTTCAGAATCTCTGATACTATGTATACATGTTATTCAATAATGGGATTCCTTTAAAAATAAATTTCACTCCTAAAACACTATATATTTGATGTGGGTTAGGTATTGTAGACAAATTATTTCTATTAGAATCGTATAATTATATTATACATTTCTTCATAAATTGGAGTCCCAACTAAAATGTATATGGAAAAGAGTAATTGTCTATATGGGGACTATGCATGTATTATATATAAGGTTCAAATATCATTACAACACATTAATAAATTTTTTTCAATAGATGAATATGACTAATATATGATAGTGGTGTATGAGAATATACCAACCATTTTTCATATTTTCAAAAATAATTTTCATAAAGTTTTGTTATTCCAAAAAAAGTAATCTAAAATGTGTTCATTTTTTCTATACTTATGTATTTGAAGAGGAATACTATAGGAATAAATCAATTACCCAAATAAATGATTCAAATAATTTTTATAAATCTATTAGTTCCACATATCATCATATTAACATGGATAATAATAAAATTAATGAGAGTCCTAATATTTACCCACGCAATGAATGCAATTTTACATTTTAAGATGAGTTATTTATTTTAGAATAAATGGATGTGGGTTATCCATTCAGTCTAAAAATAATATATTAGTTTTAAAGTGTCTAAAATACCAATTCAAATTTAAATGTTTGTTATATAAACATTAATGATAGGGATACATTGCAGGAGAAATTTAAATTTCATTAATATGGTTATGGAAACCAAGCTAATGATTAAAAACATGAATTTGGTATCCGTTCGGATCATACTGAACATGAAAATGATGATTTCAATGACTCTATATCAGGCCACATAATCCACACAAATATATATGAATAGTTTAAATAATACTATTATTCTTGTACAATAAAAGGAAACAATAATATCTAAAATAAAATAGGTTCACACTATTTAAGAATGAAAAAATGAAAACCAAAAATATATTCCTAATGACTAAATGTTTTTTGGGTTACATGATCATCGAGATTCATGGTAATAAATTTTAATGTTTTTTTTAAATGATGAGATATAGTATTCAATAATGGATTCTTTAAAAAAAATCTATCTTATCCTTGTATTTTATGTAATTCATTGATGATCATTGTAGAAAGTTCTATAATATTTAAAATGTTAGCATGTACAATTTTTATACTTACCATAAACCATATAATCAAATGATTTCAAAAATGTATGAATATGTGAAATCCATTGAGAATGTTTACATTGAAGGACATCCATTGGAATGATAGTTGTTCTGCTTTGAATGAATTTCAATGGGATTATACTTTATGAAAATGTATTGTTATGATATCTTTCACAATTGAAATGGTATGTGATTTTGTTAATTTATTTTTCATTTCATGAATTATTTCTTTTGTTTGGTGTAGACACTTGGATTTATAGAGAATTAGTTGGTGTTGTGGTGGTGATGTAGTAAAGGTGGTGGTGATAGATTACACATAAGATGTTGTGTGTTGAGTATATAAGGTGGATTCTAGATGGATGGGATTTCATGAATTAGTATGTATAGCTTGATATTTTTGGTATCACATATCGGATTTTGGAATTCCACTATCTTTTTTTGTTGTGTATAGATCACTCAACTATATTGGACATGACACATCCCCCATTAGATGGCACAAAATGCGACACCTTGAATGATAGTGATGCATCTCATTTAAATTGGAGTATAAATTAATATTGATCTAATGTGGGTATTATTATATCAGATACATATTTCATTGATCAACTTTAGGTTGGGATCAAATATCAAATAATTTTCTACCTAAATTGGGTAATGATTCACCTGAATATTTTAATTGTGATATATTTTGTTTTAATAATATTCTTATGATTTTATCCATATAATCCTTAATATTGTAAATGTTTATGTTTTTTCAAAAAACAATATTACTGGAATCTTTGATTTGGTCTTCTGAATCCATGGTTTCTCTTTTCAGAAAAAATTTATCGGGAACTGTGATTTCCTTTAGTGACTTTGAAAAAAATTATTATCGTTTTATTTTGATTAAATTATAAAATTAATAACTATGTAAAAAATCAATGTATTATGTAAACTTCATATTAAATAATTTCTAATCTAAAAACATCTAAATAAAACTATATTTTTAAATCTATATCCAATTACAATATGTAATTACACATTCATGTTCATATATTTAACCCATATAACAGGATAACTATAATGAATATATGTTATCCCAGCATGGTTAAATACCATGGGGTTTAGAATCTCGGTGTGAGAGAATAAAACTACTACCCATTTATATCTTTATTCCTAGTTAATAAAACATTATTCACTCTATTTTTCATAGATATGTGTGATTAAAAATTAAATAATACATGAGGTATATAATGTTAACTTGGTTCATTATCATACCATCATAAACTATGTAACTTTTACCCTTACACCACTATGCTAAACTTGTTTTATATTGAAAATTATAAGAAAAAACAAGTTTCATTACTTGTTTGAATCATTTATATTTATTTATAACTATTAAAAAGGGTAATGTTTCTTATTTTGATGATTCCATTGTAGGAGGAGGTGATTTGGAAGGCCCATGATGATGTCTAAGGAAAATGGGCCAAACTGCACAGGATCCAAGCACACTAGTGGGTTAATCTTCACACTTCTACTATAAAATTCTTCCAATTTGTCTTAAATTTTGTTTTATGGTCCAAAATTCATTGGGATATATTTCATAGGAAGGAACTAACAACACATTCGGCCATCTGATGGCCCAACCGACTTGATTTGTCTAGCACACCAAATCTGCACTGAGTCAAAAGTGGTGTGATGTGATATGTCTATATATCATGATATAAGTGCCTAAATTATTCCAAACGATTAGTGGAGACATACATGATGTGGGTATATAACTTTTTTATTACATAAAAATCGAGATATGGCTGTTTGGAGGTCGAAACACCTGTGAAAATTGGTTTTAATAATTCTATATGCTCAAAACCACCTTCTCCTTTTCCTAAAAAATGGAACCTTGGGATCCGAATTTGGAAGCTCCATCAGGACGAAAATCTATAGTATTTTTTAGACCCAAAGGATTCATCTCATTATCCAAGGTGTTTTGTCTGCCCCTATCCTCATTGGGGAATCAAGGATGAAGGTGATGTTTCGCCCGAGCTTCCTCCTCCTCCCGATGTCGAGCTAAACAGTGGACCATCATTTCGAGAGATCTACACACACTTGGGAGGGAGTTCCAACACATGTTATTATTCTGGTATTGTGTAATTTGTGTGATGAATATTTCACTTATTTCATATCTTTAAATGATTCTTCTTGGATTGCATTTCTATAGTTAAAATTAAGTGAAACACTTTTTATTTCAACACCAATGGGGTTGAGATTTCAAGTGGGAATCTTGGGTTGTTCCAATTGGACAAGAAAAGAGTACTATTTATCTCACACATAAATATGATTTATGAATTCGTTGTTACCATTTAGTATCTATGATTTATACATAAACCTTGATAACACGATTGTTGGGTCAATGGGTGGTTATTTGAGCATCATTTAAGAGGAAAGATGGAAGTTGAGATCTTGAAAAACCTCAACCAAATGATTCTATTACATGTGTATTTTTCTGAATGATGAACTCACCAAGATGTGAAGGGAACTTGAAATTATATTCTTTTATTATAATTATTAATACAACACCTTTATTTATCAATTTTTATACTCTTTAAATCATGTAATTTTTTTTAAACTGTTTTCAAACCACCCCCTCTTCTAGTACTTCTAATTAAAAACACACTCTCTAAACCCACCAATGCTCCTCGAGAGAATACCTAGGGTCTTCCTTATACTATAAATCATCCTTAAAAAATAATAAATATGATGTGTCAAGATAGAGCAGTTAAATTTTGGCGTCGTTTCCAGGGAGTGCTTTTGTTTTTAGTGCGTGTTTTTGAAAATATTTTTGTTAAATTTTGTTAATATTTATCTATTTTATATTATAGCTCTACCTATATTTTTGTATTCTGATATATTTTTTATATAAGTTTAGTGCATGACACGTTCTAATCCGGGATATTTACACTATTTCAAACCCGAACCAGAGAGGATCTTACATCAATGACCCTGAGACGCATAAGAGAACCTATGGATGGAGGACACACAAAACATCGACACTCTTATTGATCCTTCCTCTTATTCTTTTGTAACCAATATAAAAACTTAAATAAACTTACATAATATGGCTGAAAACAACCAAACATTAAAATAACTAACTTCACTTGATGTCGATATCCAGCCCACCTATATTCAAATTCAAGGCGAGACACCCAATTTGGAACTGAAATACGGTCTAATTTACTTATTATCATGATTACATGGACATCCTAGAGAAGATAGACACAAAAACTTAAAAAAATTTATATGGTTGGTTCTACATTAAAACCTGAAAATTTGGAAGAAGAAAAAGTAATGTTAAGGGAATTTCCTTTTTTATTAGAAGACACAAAACAAAGATTGGTTATATTATGTTATTTCCCCAATTAGGGGTTGGGAGAACATGAAACACCTATTAAATGGAAAATATTTTCTAGACTCTCGAACTGCAACAATAAAGAATGAAATTTGTGGGATAAGAAAATCTCAAGGGGAAACATTAGATGAATATTGGGAATTCTGTAAAAGGTTATGTTCAAGTTTCCCACACCACCAAATAATTGATCAACATTTAATTCAATATTTTTATGATGGTTTAATCCCAATTGATCGAAATATGATTGATGCTGGTGTAGGTGGTGCGCTAGTTGATAAGACCCCAATTGGTGTAGGACCACTAATTGAGAACATGGAGAAAAACACACAACAATTTGGTTCACGGTCCAATTTACTGATTCGAGGTGTCCATGAGGTACAATGTACTGAATTCAAGAATGACGGTGGACACAATGTTCGAAGAGGTATGTACCCTTCTTTGACAACTTGCTCTTTCCCAAGGGAAATCCCAATCTCCTCCTCCTATCCATTGTGGTATATGTTCTTCTAACACCCAATAGTCTGACAAATGCACCCAATTGAGAGAAAATTCTGAGAGTTGTGAGAAAATCTTCCCATTACACCCCTATAACCAACCCTTTTGGAAAGAACCATACAAAAAATCCAACTTTGGGTTGTAGGGGAACAATTCATATAAGAAAGGGGGTATTCAAACCATCCTCAACAACTATGTAACCAATCGGGGCATAATAGTCATCCACCACCACCACCCAGATATCCTCAACCACCCCAAAGGCCATTCCAAAAAACTCCTCCAAAACCATACCCTATCCTAGAGGATATGATGAAACAAATGGCTAACAACAACATCCAATTCCAACATACCACTCAAGCATTTATACAAGAACTCAAAACCCAATTAGGCTAACAAGCTAAATTAGTGGGTGAAATTCAAAGTCACGGATCAGGTAAACTTCCCTCTCAACCAGTATTTATCCCTAGGGATAAAGGAAATGTTAGTTCCATCACCCTTACGAGTGGAAAACAATGAGAAAGTAAGATGAATCCTCCATTAATGTCATCCCCTCATGAGGAAACCTCCATCCCAACCATTAAAAATGTTTCAAATGTTGATGAACATTGTCCTACGAAAATCCCTTCCAAAGGAAGGAGTGTGTATATTGATGATTCACCTAGCCATTCCATTCCTATTCTATTTCCTCAAAGGGACGCCCAACGAAGATAACAAAAGGAAACTGAACATGATAAGGAAATATTGGAAATTTTCAAGAAAGTGCAGGTTAATATACCATTGATTGATGTTGTAAAGAAAATTCCATGGTATGACAAGTTTCTAAAGGATATATGTACACACCGAAGGAAACTTCGTGGAGATGAGACAGTTAGATTGGGGAGAAATGTTTCAGAAATGAACGAGTCGTAACTTCCCACCATGTCCAATAATCCTAGAACATTTTCAATTTCATGCACCATAGGGGAGTATTGCTTTTCTAATGCTATGCTAGATTTAGGATCGTCTATAACTATGATGCATTACTCTATTTACTCTACATTTCAGGTTAGGTAATAGAAACCCACTAGAAATATTGTTCAACTGGCTTATAGGATTACCACACACCCCTCTGGTGTGTTAGAGGTTGTCCTTGTGAGGGTTCAATATTTAATTTTTCCTACTGACATTTATGTGGTTAAAATAGAGAATGATATGATAAATGGACATTCCCCTATTATATTTGGGAGACCTTTCCTAAAAACTACCAAAACCATAATTAATTTCCATAATGGTACACTATCTGTGAAATTTGGTGGTGACATAGTCCATTTAAACATCCTTGATGCCATGAAGGACCCCTCAGAAGAACATTCTTTCTCTCAATAATTTTTATTGATGTACTCTATTCCCCTGAAAACACTTCTTATCATTCCCCATATCCACTTTCTGATTTTTCTTCATTGATTGAAATTCTAGGTAATGATTCATGCATTGATTGTTGTAGTGATCTTGAAAATTGTCGTGAATCTTAAATTATTGATGATCTCTTGAACATTGAGGATCAAATTACAATCGATGATACTTCTAAGATTGTAAAAGCTCATTCCTCATCAGAGGATGATACCATTGAGCTTTTAGATGTGATAAGTTCCCTCTCACTTTCACAAACACTAACATCAATACAAAATCTACCTGAATTGGAAATGAAACAACCACCTCAAGATTTAAAATATTCATATCATGAGAATGGAAACAAGTTTACCATCATCATTTCTAACTCACTCCCTCATGAGAATGAATTGAAACTAATTGAACATTTGAGGGAGTATAAACAATCCTTGGGAAGTACACATGCTAAAATTCCTAGAATGAGCCCATCAATTTGTACACATCATATTTTATTAAATTTTGAGGCTAAAACAGTGAGGCCAACACAACTAATACTGAACACAAACCTCCTAGAAGTTGTGAAAAATGATGTAACAAAATTATTTTATGCTGGAATCATTTACCACATCTTTGACAGCTGATGGGTCAGTCCCGTTCAGGTATTTCCTAAAAATACTGGCCTTACAGTAATCAAAAAATGAAAACAATGAATTGGTTCCAAGTCATGTGTAGAATAGTTGGTGTGTCTGTATAGACTATCACCGACAAAACCAACACACTTGGAAGGACCATTTCACTTTTCCATTCATTAACCAAATACTAGAGAAGCTATCAGGTAATCCCACTATTTTTTTCTTTTAAGGGTATTCTAGATACTTTCGGATCCTTATTTTCCATGAGGATGAGGAAAATGAAAACTTCACTTACCCTTTCCATACATTTTCCTATAAAGGTTGCCATTTGGACTGTGCAATGCTATGGGTACTTTCTAACGATGCATGGATATTATTTTTTAGAATTACATGGATAATTTCATGGAAGTATTCATGGATGATTTCTCTTTTTATGGCTATTATTTTGATGAATGTTTGATTAGTCTTGGTTCAATCCTACATCACTATATCGAAAATAATTTTCTATTAAATTATAATAAATGTCATTTAATTGTGACACAAGGTATAGTTTTGGGGAATGTCATTTCTGGGGATGGAATCCAAGTAGATAAATCAATAGTGGATATCATTTTTTCCTTACCATTCCTCAAAAATGTATTGGATGTGTGGTCTTTACTAGGTCTTGCAGGATTTTACTGTTGATTCATTCATGAATTTAATAGAATTGAACTCTCCCTATCCCCCTTACTCCAAAAAGAAAAGGAATTTTTTTTTGATAAAGAATATGATGAAAATTTTAATAATTTAAAATGGAATCTCTCGTCACCCCCAGTAATCGAACTACCTTGGTGGGATTTACCGTTCGAGTTCATTTATGATGCCTCTAACTATGAAGTTGGGGAAGTCTTGTCACAAAGAGTCGATCAAGCTCCACATGCCATAGCCTATGCCTCACGTACATTGGATCATTCCCATGAAAACTACACCTTAACTGAAAAAAAAATTCTTTCCAATTTTGTTTTCTGGGATAAATTCAGGTCATATCTTTTAGGGTCCAAAGTCATTGTTCCTCAGACCATGCAGTCCTCTAGAATCCCCTTAAAAAACCGGAAGCAAAAGCACATCTCATTCGCTGGATGATCCTCATTCAAGATTATAATCTAGAAATTAGTGATTAAAAAGTATGAATGAATGTGGTGGCTGAACATATCAGTAGGATCCTTCCATCCTCAGAAAATGACCGATCCCCCTGTATTCCAATTAATAACATGTTTCCCGATGAGAAATTGTACCGAGTTCAAGATTATCGTCCAGGGTATGCTGAAATTGTAAATTATTTTGTAGTATCTTTCATTCCAACTGTGTTCAATAAAAACCAAGCCAGTCATATGAAACAAGGGTCTTGTTGGTACATTTGGGATGACCCCTACCATTGGAGTTCAGGTAGTGATCAAGTCATTAGTCATTGTGTTACCGATAGTGAGTTTCAGTCTATCGTTATATTTTTTCACACTCTTGATTGTGGAGGCCACATTAGTCTCCAACGGTCTTCTCGTAAGGTCCTTGATTTAGGCCATTTTTTCCAACACTTTTTCAGGATGCAAATGATTTTTTCAAATCCTGTCCTCATTGTTAATGAATGGGGAATGTATCTAAAATAAATGAAACAACACAAAAACCATAGCTCGTTCATGAAATTTTTTATTTTTGGGGCATTGAATTTATGTGTCCCTTTCCCAATTACTTTGGAATCTTTTACATTGTTCTGGAGGTCGATTATGTGTCAAAATGGGTTGAGGAACAAGCTAAAAAGACTACGGATTCTAATGTAGTTGTTGTATTTTTGAGAATCCAAATATTCTACAGTTTTGGTTTATCTAGGTTCATCATCAGTGACCAGGGTTCCCATTTATTCAACCGAAAAATGCAATAACTTTTTTGTCGGTACGGGGTCGGTCATCAAGTGTTTACTACATGTCACCCATAGACCAATGGTTAAGCCAAGGTGTCAAATAGAGAGGTAAAAAAAATTCATCAAAAAACAGTTCAACCCAATAGAAAATATTGGAGTCTTCGAATTGATGATTTATTATGGGCCTACTATACTGATATCAAAACTCCCATTGGAATGTCACCCTATCATCTTGTGATTGGAAAGAGTTGTCACCTCCCTGTTGAGATTGAACATAGGGCCTACTGGGCCATCAAATTATTCAATTCTAATCATTCTATTGTAGGTTCTCAAAGGAGGTTGCACATTTAAGAGATAGAAGAAATGATAAGAGATGCATATGAGATCTCCAAGATTTATAAATAGTGTATTAAGGCTTCCCATGACCGTCTCATCCTTCATCGTCTGTTTCACATTCAGCAAAATGTCATATTTTATAATGCAAGTATTAAGTTACATATATTTAAGCTTCATTCTCACTGGTTTGGGCCATACATTGTTATTAATGTATCTCCATTTGGTGTTTTTCTGGTTCAAAATGAAGAAACCAAGCATACCATCACTATCAATGGGCAGCGGATGAAGCACTTTCATGATTCCATTCCAGAGTTCATGATGGAGGAAATCAATGTTCATGAAGCAACATACTAGTGAAATACACCTGGTTTTATCCTTACTTCTCACATTCTCAAATTTTACAGTGCGGACACTGCACATTCTAGGTGTGGGGGATGGGTGCATTCATGGGTTAGTTAGGAAATTTCATCATTTTTTGGTCTTCTCTTTTTTTCCTTATTTATGGTATTTTCACTTTTCCCCATCTTTTTAGGTTCATTGGGACTTTTAATTTCTTTCTCCTTTCTTTTTACACATATTTATGGTATTTTCATTTTTCTCCCATCAATAATTTCAATGTTCCATGATGTGGTGCCCATAACTAGGGGAAAGTAAAATTACCATAACGAAGTAAAAAAATAATGTATGTATGAATTTTACAGCAGGTACTTATTGTTAGTAAATTGGTTTTTTGTCAAAGATATAAATGGTTTTATCAATGTGAAACCATTGAGATGATTGATTCCCCTTGCATGATTATTCTTTGGAAAAAATGTTTCACTAATGTCTCAACACATTTTTTTCACCAAACCACAAAGGGTGAATATTTATTACTTAATATAAGGTAAATATATGTTAGGTTAATACATTTCAACTTTAAATAATATTTGTATACATTCATTCCATTTCCAATCTGTTTCATTACTGTACCACATATACCTTTTTGTGTGTACCAAATGTCCGACTATTGTACACCCTCAGAAAAAATTGGGTTGTGTCTTGGGAAGGTCAAAAACAACTCCTTATCAACCTTTGATCTTTTTATAACTATTGGAATTAGTGTCATGAGGAGATAAAAAAAGGGTTGAGATATGACTGTGAGATTTGTTCCAAATGTAACTTCTAAAAAAATAAAAATGTATAAATGAGGGGAGTGATGAAATATAAAACATATGGGGATATCTAGTTGAGGAGCATATGGTTCGACTTCTGGGAATGCATAAGTGAGTGGGTCTTGAAATATGATTGCAAAGGATGTAGGGTAGGTTTGGGGGGGGAAATCATTAAAGATGAGAAATGTTAAAATAACATATATTTATTGGATAGTAAGTGTGAAGAATAGCGTGGAATGGTTTTAACACACAGAAATTTAGAGATAGTGTCATGGCTGACTTTTTAATTCTTTTCTCAATTTGATACCTTCTGAATTTCACTATGATATGATTTATGAAACATCATTTCCTATTTTTACTAGAAAGAACTCCTTGTTGTGGTTCATGCATTGATCACAATAATTTAATAAAAATTTCCTCAAATGTTAAATATTAATGAAGTTAAGAATATATATATTCATAATTTTATTTGGATATGTGACATTTCCCAAGAGTGAAAATTTTTAGGTGTGGGGGTGTGATCGTACCATGATTCACTATATAATTTTCACCATCACACCACTATGCTTAACTTGTTTTATATAGAAAATTATAAAAATAATGACACGATTAATTCCATGTTTGAATCATTTATTTTTTGTTTATCACTATTAAAAATGGAAATGTTACTTGTTTTGATGATTCCATTTTAGGAGGAGAGGATTTGGAGGGCCCATGATGATGTCCAAAGCAAATCAACAAAACTATGCAGGATCCAAGCACACCAGTGGATTAATCTGCACACTTCTACTAGACCATGAATCCAATTGGGCTGAAATTTTGCGGGATGGTCCAGAATGCATTGGGATACATTTCATATGAATGAATAAAAGACTCTTTCAGCAATCTATTTTCCCAACCGACTTGATCTATCCAGCACACCAAATCTGCATGTATACAAAAGGGGTGTGTTGTTATTTGTCCATATCTCATGCCATAGGTTTCCAAATTATGCCAAAAATTTGGTGGAGACAGCCAAGAGGCGGGGATACATCTTTTTTATTTTCTACAAATCAAGATAAGGTTGTATGGAGGTTTAAACACCTATGAAAAATGTATTTATGAATTCTGTGTACTCAAAACCACCTTCCCATTTTCCTTTAAAATGTAACCTTGGACTCATCATTTGGAATTCGGATAGAAGGAAAATATCTGTAATTTTGGAGACCCAAAGGAGTCCTCTCATCATTTAATGTGTTCCGGATGCCCCAATCCTCATTGTGGAATCAAGGATGAAGGCGAAATTCCGCCCAAGCTTCCTCTTTCTCCTGATGTCAAGCTAAATGGTGGATGATCATTTATAGGGATCTACACACACATGAGAGGGAGTTACATCACTTTTTATTCTGCTGGATTGTTGTAATTTGAGTGCTAAATATTTCACTTATTTATTATCTTGACATGATTCTTCTCTGATTGCATTTATGTTGTTAAAATTTAGTGAAACACTTTTCATTTCAACATCGATTGGGTTGAGATTTCAAGTGGGAATAATGGGTTGTCCCAATTGGACAAGAAAAGAGTCCTATTTATCTCACACATACATAAGATTTTAGTATTCTTTGGTATCCTTTATTATATATGCTTTATACCCAAACCTTGACTACATGATTGTTGTGTCAAGGGGTGGTTCTTTGAGCATCATTTAAGAGGCAAGAGGGAAGCTGAGATCTTGACAACCCTCAACCAAAGAATTCCATTATGCCATGTGTATTTCTCAGAATGATGAACTCACCATGATTTATAGTGAACTTTAAATGATCTTCTCCTCTCATAATTATTAATAAGCCACTTTTATTTATAAACTATTAAACCCTTTAAAAAAATTGATTTTCTTTCCACTGTTTTAAAACCACCGTGTCTTTTAGTACTTATAATCAAAAATGCACACTCTAAACCCACCAAAGCTCCTTGACAAAAGACCTAGGGTCTTCCCTAGACTACAAATAACCTTTAAACATAATCAATTTGATGTTTCATGATGAAGAAGTCTATTCAAACCCACTAGGCTACATCCATAGTGAATAAAAATGAAATTTTCATATGCACATAACCCACTAATGTTAACTATTTTTGAAACGATACAAATGGAATCACATTCCATCCCAGTTTAGACCCAATATAAATTAGACAGCTCACTACTCTCTCAACAGATGGTTGATACCTTGTCCTTTAGAGGAATCATTTGTTGTTCTGAAACACATTAGAAATGATTAACAAGTGATTTTTCCATAAATCTTTTTTTGAAACTATAGATGAATTAAATATAACCACATGAACATTTACTAGAGGATAGACCTGTAATGAATTATTTTTAGACCATTCATGAGATACATTACACATTTTGGCATAAGTGCTTCGTGATGCGACACGTCACCATGGATGGAATCTACATTGCATACTTCCATAACATCATGGATAAATGATGCTTCATGAAACCATTTTAATATGTGAACTAATGTTCCCTAAAATCCCATTAAGTAAATTTTTATCATAAATATCCTTGTTCATGAGCAGAACCTTTGAGAACTATATCATGAATCAACTCATTAGAGAATCACATCCTTTAAATAATTCTATATTTGAGAACCAATTTAGACTAAACTGAACTCTTAGGGCTATTAATTCCTATAATGAAATTACCTCTCTACTAAGAGATGTGATTTTATAACATTATATAGTCAAATAAATCAATGAGATGTCACTCATTAAAATTACACAAAAAAAAATTATGGATTAGTTGTCAATGTGAACTTTCTAGGTGGTCCACATAAAAATTTAATTTTCTGTGGTGCCCCTTAAATAATTTCCTTCCTCCAAAAAAATTATTATAAATTTTTGGATTCCATGATTTGACACCAATACTCCGCAACCAAAATTCTTCTTTTGAACTGATCTGGTTATACAGTTCGCAGTGCATAACCCTATACGATGACATGATGTCACCAACTACATACAAAAATACAAAACTCCCTTATAGACATACATTATGGATTAAAAATATATATATTTACATTTTTAACACCTTTATATGATTTTTGGTCTGAAAAAATTCATTGTATACATAACTCATTTCCGAAAAAAAATCCAGATTTAATGTGAAAAAAATTTAACAAACCCTGGGAAAATTGTTCCACCTTTAAAAGATATTTTATATAAACCATACATTAATTTTGTCACCCATATTTTCCAAAAAAACAATAATAAACAAAAAAATAAATATTAAAATATTAGGTATTTAATTATATACATATCCCCCATTGGGTTTTTTAAAAAAATATTTAAAATGGTCAAATAATTATACTAATATTTCTTCTTCATATTCTAGATAGTGATAAAGATTTACTCAACATTCACTCTAATCCAACAAGATCCATTAACGGTGTGATAAACAAGAGTTTTATGAATAATTCCTAAATGAAACTCATCATTCTCAAAAAATTCAACTTATTTAATCATGAACCTCATCTCTCATTATATATTTCCTTCGATCAATGAACCATAAAATTTACATATTTGAAAATGCACCTACACCCCTTCTCTGCAAACAGTTTCTCCCCTATCACGATGTAAATATTTTATCACCCTTTATCAATGAACACATAGGTAACCCTTATGTGGATTAAATATTTTAAATAACACATATAATCACATAAGAGAAAATTGCATCAATCCTCAGGTAGAGGAGGTCCCATATCTACACACTTTCATGTTTTAAGAATTGAATGAAGTCATTGATCTAGTTGATGTTTCCCATACAACTCTTTGGGTAAGGGATTCTTCAAAAATTCCGAAACCTATAATTCTATAGGTACATAATCCAATGTTAAGATACATTTATCTTCCTTCTAATTGATAAAATGGTACATAATTTCAATGAGATTCATTTTTTACTCGTAGAATATTATTTTTCTATGATTTATAAGACCAAAATTATCATAAGGGATTATGATCAATGAATTCACATCAACTACCACGTAATATAATTCTACATTCTTAATAAATATAAGAAATATTGAGTATTCGTATCATATTCGACATATAATTTTCTCAAATAAATGAAATCATGTGTCTTCCATAGCTAGGAAATTCAAAATCCACCATAATAAAATATAACCCCTTACATTGATTTTATATCATCTTCTGATCCTTCATAATCTGTATCTTTTTATCCCAATATTTAATTCAGGGATATTTTATTGTACTCTAAAATGAAATCCATAATTTCCATTATATAAAAAATTATTATGATTTTACTTATAATAAGATTAATTATTTGGGATTTCATCAATATAATACTACTTTGTATGTGGAGAAAACAATATCAGGTCTCATTATAGTCAAGTACAATAAAATGACAATGATCATCCCATATTCTATGAAAATTACTACTTTTCCTCCATCAAATCATGATAGATTCAACCAATTAGATAATGGATTCATCGTATCATTGAAATTATCCATTATAAATATTATCCAAACCTCCTTGGTATATTTATATTGAAAAATAAATAGGAAATTACTTATCTCACCTTTATGATACAGAAAAAGGATGGTTCAATAATCATTTAAATTCCAATATCACTTTTAATTAATTCTATAAATTTTATCCACTTCACATCATTTAATCTTCCAAATAATATGTTGATTACATACACAATCCACAACATCCATTTATTTCTATCATAGTTCGAATGTAGACTGTAATTATTTCCAGTATATGGAAAAATGAGAACATTCAAAAATTGATCAAGTTTGTAATTCCATTATCTTAGTTTTTTAATCATCCCATATAGTTACTTCTTTAGTTGAAAAACTTAATTCTCATATTTATGAATGATAAAATAATATATAATCTAAATCTTCAATTATTATTCTAAAAATCCATTCAGAAATGATGACATGACATCCATATGGAAGTCATTGAACTTTATTTTTAAGTGTCATGGACGAGAATTCTTTAAATGTCTCTATCTTTCAAACATGTGAATTTTCTCCATCAAAATAAATACCCTATATCCAGGAGTACCCTTTTTACACTAGTCATTCTTTCTTTTTAATCGCTATTCATCCTTCATTTAGTTTATTATTAGAAAACCATTTGGTTCATATTCCATTTTTATCTTCTAGTCTCAAAATAATATTCCATGTATTATTCTTCTCAATTTTGAAAAGATCTGCATTCATATCCTTAACCCAGTTCACATCACAAGTTGATTCATCAAAAAAATTATGCCCAACCTAAGACAGGATTGATTCCAACTATAGATATTTTATTTATGTGTTTGATTTGTTGCTTCATGATAACTAGTGGTTTTTCTTGTCTCCATTTTAGCTCAATTTTATGTAATGTCCAAGACCTCCCCAGTCAATTCCTTTGATAAATTCATGTGTTCGAGGTGTTATGGGATGTAACAGGAAACCATTTCAATATTTTTTTTTAAAATATGTCTTTTCCAGTGGTAGCTTCATGATGGTGGTATGTGAATGTAGGTCTCCAATGGTTAGTCACCCAATGGTGACTCATTTCAAGAGTTTAAGAAAAATCCATTTTTTCAATCTTAGCTAATAGATGGTGGAAAACGATGGTATCTTTCTAATGATGAGTCACTCAAAAGTGACTCATCTACCGGTTTCTAATCCACTAGTGTGTCATAATGGAAAATTTTCCATTGATGATTCGCAAAAGTATGTTTCTAGTGGTGAAACATGATGGTGACTCATATAAAATTAGGTCACCTAATGGTGAGTCATCAACCAATAGAGCATCCACCAGTGAGTCACTATGGTGACTCATACATCAGGGACTAGAAATGGTCAGTCGCCAGTGGTGACTCACGAGGGTTACTCATCCAATGGCGGGTCATCTAATGATGAATCTTCTGGTGGTAGGACATCAACTGATAATTCATTTCCATAGTTTTTCAAATTTTCATTTTTTCTATATTCACCACATTAACATCTTATTTGACATAAAATTAATTCAAAATCGTATTTAACTGATTTTGGTCTATTTCAATGAATATGAATTATATATTTAAATTTTTTATGATTAAGTGATTTTTAGATAGTAAAAACGTGTGTTCTTGATCATGATACATATTTAATGTCTTATGAAATTATTTCATCCCTAGATATAGGATGTGACCTTTCTATAGATGAGACCCTTTATTCATTGTATATTTTTGTTTTACCTATGCTAATAAGTTTCACCATATCCTTTTTTTCACCATGGAACTGTGCTTCTCTATTTCACCCTTAGACTAGGTTTCCCTAGAGCCTTGCACACTCTTTTTTTGCAAGAAGGAGGTGTTGATCGTTTGTTTCATGATGTAGGGATCATTCAACCCTCTTATTTTCATATCATCAAGGGTGGTTGTACGAATGTTTTCCATGTGAAGGAATAAGAATCCAAATTTAATAAAGATAATGGAATTAGGTTTAAACCAAAAAATTAGGGTTGGGTAAAAGTGACGCAAGCTTCTGATTTATTTTTTACAGATATTGTGATATGTTTTGGATATATTCCTACTAAAACTCATGGTAATTGGAGGTCTTTGTTATTGCACTGTATATTAATTTTTATATCTTGTTGTTGCTAATGTGTAGAATGACGGTATATATGATGTTTATTATTCATGTATATTTTGGTAAATAAATGGATTCCCTAGGATTGAACTTGTTTGGTGATAACCCTTGAATTATTATTTTGGAATTAAAGAATGAGTGTTTTATTAATCTGAATACACATTTCCTTATTTATAGTTGTTTTTCACTTTGTGTGGTTTTGCTCTATATTTTTTCATTTGTGGTTTTATAGTGCTAATTTTGAGAGCATGATTGTGTGTATGGGGTGGTTTGGGTGGTGTAATAGAATATCATGTTAATATATTGATTGTTTGTGAAATTTAGGAGCAGTGTTTGAGTATCATGGTTTTAGGTTTGTGTTTTTATATATTTATTTTACTGGTTGTGATAGGTGTGGGGTTGATATACAGCAAGTCTGTCAGGTTTGGCCATGATGATGTGTGTTTTTGAATTTATATTTGAGTTTAGGGATTTATTTTTTTAGAGGATGGATTGGTATGAACGAATTTGAAGAACGGTAATGGAAGTGGTTGGTATGGGTGCTTCTCCTTTGATCACATGATATATGGGTTGTCTTAATGTGATGTGGATTGTTTTACCATGGTTCTTCTTCCCCTGTTTTTCTTTGTCTGGGTACTAGTGGGTGTTTTGTTCATGGTAGTTCCCTGGGTATGTATATAATGAATAAATTGACTTCTTAATAAATAATTATAATTGGGAAAATATGTTAGATGGGGTTATAAATTGAATTGTGGATTTTTGTGTTTTGTGCATTAAGAGGTAGCTGACAAGTCTGTTTTGTGGGCTGGTTGTTTGTTTGGAAAAACCCATATGTATGAATTGGTGTTTTATAATTATATATAGTTTTATACTTATATATATAGTTTTACATTAATTTATTTCTAGAAAAACCCACCCTAGTTGAGAACTATGTGATGAACAACCGCATAGTCATGGGAGAGGGTGTTTTTCCCAAACGTCTCAGTGGGCGGGTAGATAGATGGATGCTTTATTTTCCCTACTCCATCTTCTTGGCAGTGATAGACCATGATTTTTTAGGTAGGTTGTGGTTTATGGTGCTTAGGTGTGTATAGAAGAGTTTTGTTTTCCTTGGTGTCCTTAGGATGAGTTAGTGGTGGTTTTCTAGGTGTCTTCAAGAAGAGATATATGGTTCATTAAAATGTGTTTTCAGGAAGTGATGTGGTATGTGAACAATGTGCCTTCAGGAAGGACATGTTTTTGAGAACTATGTGTGTGATGGTTGAATGAGATAAGCTTCATTTTCCCATGTTTTGGGACCAGTTATGAGGCCCATGTGTGTGGAGGTGGTTTGTGACGTGATACTTTCAAAATATGCGGGAGTGACAGGATGATTCTTTTTAGCATGTGAGAGTGTTAATCAGTGGGGGGTGGCGTAGGTTACCCAACAATATATGTGATTATTATATTACGTTACATGACATTCATTATGTTGTGATCATGCCTTGGTGAGGTTGTGATGTTTATTATTCCTTATTAGGTGATGTTGGTATGTACTGTTTTATCATAGGATAATTAGTATTATTCTCATATTTGTGAATGAGAGACTTCAGTTTTTTCCTATTGAGTATACTCGTATTCTCACCCTATATATATAAAACATCTTTCAGGTTTCCATGACGACTAAAAGGATAGTGTTGGGCACTGTTAACACAGAATTTTGTATTTTTATTGTGTCATTGCTTAGCCTTGTTTTTTTGTTATTTACATTGGAGAATTTTTTATAGAAGTTATATTTTATACATATATATAGGATGGTTTTTGATTTCTTATATATATATATATATCTATATTGGTGTTTTTTTGGAATGAATTCCCTTATATCCTGATCATGTTTTCATAGAATGGGTCACACCTTCCTTTTGGTGAGATTTTATACCCTTAGTGCTTATCGCCACTCAGGGCCTAATAGAGGTTGGACTCAAGGGTCATTATCTCTGATCCTTAATTTCTAGATTAAGAGGGGAATCTTTGGAGGGAGTGCGTAGTGGAAGAATGGTAATATAGGTGATGGTAGAGTGATAATATAGAGTTTTGATTTTGGTATAGAAAGGATTACATGGGTTAGTAGGAAAATATTTTCAGGTGATCTTGGGGTGTAACATATTCCAAGATATACTAGCTAGTAAATTAGATGCTATGTCCCCCCATGATCCAATTTAAGGACACAAAGTCTTTTGAATGACCATCTGAGCGTACATATTTTTTAGGGATGAGACCCTAGGAAAGGTACTTCCATCATAATAATTTTTTTGTTTCAATTGGGAATTTCATGTAATTTAAATAAATGATGACTTAATGTGAATCAAAAATAATATTCCATACTACATGGGATAATGAATTTATTGTTTAACTATTAACTGTGGAACTCAGTTGCCACCCATGGGTTGATCTGTCATTTTTATCTTAGAAGGTTGATCTGGTTGATTGGCAGAGGGATAAACTTGTGGAGGGTCTTGTGATCACCATCTGTTAGATCTTGTAATGGATGGAGTACTGGGTTCCTTCAACAGTGAGCCAAATGTTGGGATTAGTGCATAAGTAGTGGACATTGTACCTGGGGGAGAGGAGGGAGACTGATGTTCTATGGGTCGATTTTTGGGAATGAGTTCTGAACAGAATTAATTTCATTAACCATGAAGGAAAATAAGAGGTAGGAGTTACTCTCCCTCTACCAAGGTAGTATTTCGGTATAGTGGAATATGATCAATTTTAAGGATCTTTTTCTTTTGTCCGTGTATTTGTTTTCTAATGAGGAGTCTCATGTGAGACACATATAGGAGGCACTTCATCCTTCTCTCTTGTACGTGGTTACTCCCTTCCCCATGAAGACATACATGGATTTCTAGAGGATGGTGTAGGTAGTTGACCCTATTATAGAATGATGAAGTCTACCATGCGAGGGTTGTTGGAAATGTTTATTAAAGGGAAAGGCTACTAGAAGTAGGTCTCAGACTCTAGGGCATTCAAGGATTTTACCAGTGGTGATTTGACCTTAGATATTTGGATTCCAACATTCATGTCCCTGTCCCATTACTGTGGGATTAGGGAAAATGTAATTTGTCTATGGGGTCCTTAGAAATCATCATAATCATTTACTAGTGGTCGTTCGATATCTGTATGTTGGAAGTGGGAAGGTTTAGAGAAAACCTAAGCATCATTTTCCAACCAAGCCATTTCTATAGTAGGGACAGCAAGCATGTGCTCCACCGAGGAGAGACAGATCTGGTTGGGGCTGACCTCAAAGGGTCCATCAAGGACCTAGACCCATGTTTTCTTGAGGATGCATTCATCAGAAGAGGGGTAGAGGAGCTGGGTGTGGTTAGTTGCACACTGCAAAGGTATCAATTCCAACCGAGATCGATATCGCTTGAGGTAAAATCAGCATTTAATTTCCCTTTCATGATTTTTTATTCAAGTGATCACACTTCTTTTATTACACCTGATCAATACAATAATATTGGACTAGACATAGTGTGTATTCTCGTGCCCTCAGTGTTGAGCATCCCAACCAGAGGTCAGACCATCATGTATGATGTATACTAGAGATTTAGGTTAATGATGGAACTATATCAGTCCCATGGGTATAATTTATTATTATATATACAACCATAATATATCATTATTTTCCTCAAATGGTTGAATTATGTAAATTCCATTATCTATTGCTTCCATACAAGAGTTGTTTTTTTAGATGTGGATGGGTAGCATGTGGTATCCCTGGAAAGAAAAGATGTCAGATAGGTAGTCGGTATATGGATCCACTTTTTTCTGATTTGGATGAGATATTAGTCGATTCATTGGATGTTGAGATATAGGAGGATCCTATTATTGTTTTAGAGTTATTTGATGTCTTCCACAAAAAGGTTGTGACTCTACCCCCTTTGTAAGAACCCGGATCTCTTTTCAGGTATGTTTTTCCTATTTTCTGGAGTTTTTGAGAAAAATTATATTTTTGGAAATTTCAGAAGTACACACCCTATACTTTCTGAGTACACGCCGTGTACTCTTTCCCAGGTCAAATCCATGTGCTGGCCGTGTCTGGGCCACACACACGGTGTGTAAGGCTGAGGTGGAGGCCGGTTATTTCGGAGTACGGAAAATTCGAAGTACACGCCGTGTACTCCAAAATTGAACACCGTGTACATTATTTTTTTTTCATTAAATAGATAGGGGTCACATATAACCCCCATATTCATCTTCTTCTTCAATTTTATACCATCCGGGAGCGACCGTACGACGGGATCTTTGACGGACGACCAACTCGTCATCTGTTCTCTGATTCGAGCACGGTCAGTTGCATTGGAATCACAGCGGTGAGTTCTTCCTTTTTCTTGAGCCTTATTTCTTGATTCCTCCTTGATTTCATGTTATCGTGGGATGAACGTTTTATGTTTTTTCTCAGATCTACTTCATTCTAAGGGGAATCTCTCATCAAGGTTCACGTATATCGATCTCCTAGGATCGAGGTAGGTGGTTTGTGCCTTTTTGTAGAAAGTCTTTGCGTATTTTGTGAAAATTCCACCAATACCCTTGAATGGGGTATTGCGTGTTTCATGTTTTGCCCTTGTTTCTTTCCTTCATTTCTTTTTTGCTTTAGTAGAGGTTATTTCTTGTGATTAGAGTATTTTGGTTGTGCTCAGATTACTTTCCCTTGCTTGTTATGCCTATTTGGCATTTTTCTAGTTTCCATGCCTAGTCGTAGGATAGTGTAACTATTGTTTTATTATTGCTTCTGAGCCTTAGTTGATAGCCAAGTAGTTATTGAGGTTTACTTGGATAGTATACACGCACTGAGCATGTTTAGTTACTCAGGACTGTGAGAATATAGAGTAGTAGACCAAAGGTAGAATTGACGGAAGGTATTCTCCAGAGTGTCTTTTTAATCACGATGCGGGACCAAGTGGAGAATTGACGGAAGGGATTCTCCAAAGTGTCTTTAACTACAACGCGGGCCAGAGGGGGAATTGATGTAGAGTGCTTTACCAGAGATCCTTTAGCACGATACGAGACTATAGGGGGAATTGATGGTGAGTGCTTCCCCAGAGAGTCTGCTTATTTTTACGTAGTTGAACCATAGGGGTGAGACTGTGTGTGCCTTCCAGAGGGTTTCTAGTACTTAGAGGTTGAACCATAGGGGTTATAATGTGAGAGCTACCAAGAGGGTTACCTGTTTACTTTTTTTACTGGATGCTTACTTGTGTGCTATGTTTGTTAGAACTGTGGAATGTAGCTATTGTGCTTTTCTGTTTACTGCTTCTTGTTTTAGTACTGCCATGTATTCATTGACTGTTTGGCATAGATCATTGGGTGGTTGCCTAATGGTATTGTATCTCACACCCTGTTTGGGCCAGGATTTTGGGCCCAAGCAGTCTATGTTGCTGCAGTTATAGATAAGGGCAAGCGCCCTTCTACTTCAAGATCTTGACTGCACCAGGAGCGGGGAGCATGGGACCGAGCCATGGATCGCGATGCTGAGGATATTACTTGTTTTATTTTGAACTTGGTTTTAGTTGTATTTAAGCAGGTTGTTGTGTTTTCTATTTTCCTGAGATACTTGTACCTACTGCATCATTGTCATCATAGTTATATATATACATTGCTTCCGCTGTTTGGCATCTGTTGTTATGCATGGTGTTTACTTCTTCCACTGTTTATTGTTGTTTCTTCCCTTGTATACCTCCCCTAATGAGGGAATAGATTCCCCACTAACTCACCAAGGACCTCGCTGCTAGTCAGCAGCCTCTGGCATTCGGGGAAACGCACTTGAGGTCATGTGGTGAACTGGGTACGAGGCACCAGAGGAGGGGCTCCGGACTCGGGGCGTTACAATGTGGTATCAGAGGAGTTCTTTTCTCTTACTTTACTATTTTGAGACTTTATCCAGGGATAGGATGGATTTGGTACATGGTATTAATCTATGCTCGGGAGTAGCTGACCCGTGTACAGGGAAAGGCCATACTACCTCGTTAATTGCAATTTGCTGGTTCTGAGTTTTTTGGTTGATATGTTTTCACCTAGAGTGATTCAAATGACTTGTACGGTTATTGTTTTGATATTTCGGTTCTATTTTTTTTTCGCAACCCGATGAGATGAGGGTATTCCATCTCATGCATCATACAGGCACTTGTAGAAATCACTTGTCATGCATTCTTTCCATGCCATCTAGGGTGCATTAGCGATTGCATGCCATTGTGATAGGCTATGTGTAGATTATGCATGCTGTTGTGATAGATTCTTGATATACTCTCTTCTGTTGTGTTAGAAAACTGTTTGTTTTGATCTTTTCTTAAAGTGAATGCCGAAGTTTGGATCTTGTGGTGTTATGGGCCCTCACGGATCAGAATTTGGCACTTTTTCCCTTGTTTTAGTATTTCTAAAATTCTGCACAGTTTCTATGCTACTGACCAGAAAAACCCATAATACATGGCGTGTACTTTTTAGATACATGCCGTGTAGTTTTCAGGCCGTGTCACTGACTGTGTGAGCAGAACACGGTGTTGTGGGAGTAACTTCGGGAACACGTTGTGTACCAATTGTACACGTCGTGTGAGTTTGGAGCCATGTAACCGGTCCTGTCACTAACAACACGGGTCGGGAAAGCTTGGGTAGAACACGCCGTGTCCATAGGGAACACACCGTGTATTCCTATCCAGGTACCCATCTATGTCACGACAAACACAGGCCGATGTTACCTTCCTTTCCACATGCCATGTTTGTTCGGAACATGCCATGTAGTCTTTACCAGGTACCCAGCCATGTCACGAACAACACGGGACGATGTCTCCTTCAGCTATGCACACCGTGCTTGTTCGGAGCATGCTGTGTAAGGTCCTGCCGTGTAGACGGCCGTGTACTCAACAAAACGGACCGTCAGAGCCTTGTCTAGTGCACACCGTGTTTGTTTCGAACACGTTGTGTAGTCTCGGGTTGAGTCGGACCATGTGGGTTATCCATGTAAGGATAATCGGGCAGGGGAATAGTTTTCAAGTACATGCCATGTGTGGGGGTCAACACGCCGTGTAGTTTTTAGTGTACACGATGTGAGGGGAAGGAGTACACACCCATGTTAGTGGTTTAAGAAGACACGCCGTGTAGTTTTATACACACAGTGTAGTCGTTTTTTTGCAATCATGTGTGTTTTTCTTCCCCTGTTCCCATTTTTACTCTTGTGTTCTCTGTCTTTGTTTTCCTGATCCAAGGTTTTCTTTTGATCTTTCAGAGCTATGCCTCCGAGATGTCCTCTGGTCGTACGTCTGTCGACAAGTAGTGATCAGATGCCAGGCAGGGCTGATCAGGGACTTCCTGTCGATCCCCCAGCTGAGCCAGCCTTGGCACCGGTTGTTGTACCAGTTGTAGGCGCTGATGCAAAGTTCAGGGAAGGTTTCATGAGGATGATGCAGTCCTTCTAGGGAGCACCTCCTTCTGCCTCGTCTATGGAAGACTTGATGCGGGTCTTTCAGCAGCTGCATCCTCCCATGTTCTCGGAGGAGGGAGGACCTTAGGCTGCAGATTCATGGCTGGAAGCCATGTTGATTATCTTCGAGCACCTGGAGACGCCACCAGAGAGGCGGGTCAATCTCTCCACCTACATGCTCCGAGAATCCTCCAAGAGGTGGTGGGACGTGATCTCACAGGCGGGTCAGCAGCATGCTATGACTTGGGAGGAGTTCTAGCGCGTGTTATACGACTACTTATTCCTAGAGACCCTGAGGGCCGATCGAGCTTGGGAGTTCATGAGCTTAGAGCTGGGTACTCTATCTTTCATGGAGTATTCCTCTCATTTCACTGAGCTGCATCATTTTACATTCCTTCGGGATGAGAGTGGGGTGGTCTTGGAGAGGATGTTTGAGGATGGGCTCAGGCGGGAGATCCGCTCGCAGGTGAACATCTTACAGATGACTTCCATTACATCCATTGTCAATCAAGCACTGATTGCGGAATGCAATCTGAGAGACTCTGGAGCTACGAGCCAGGGTGGTTCTACTTCCAGAGCTAGCTTTCCTTTGGATGACAGCAAGAAGCGCCGTAGGGAGCCTACATGCGGTGATTCGAGGAAGTGAGACGCATCATCAGGCAGCCAGGTGACATGCTACTAGTGTGGCCGGACATGGCACACGAGGCCACAGTGCCAGAGAGACCATGTGGAGTGCCAATCTTGCTGTAAGATGGGTCACCTTCAGCGTTTCTGCTAGGTTTTCTCACCAGCAGCAGGTGATCGGGGTTCTTCCATGACTCCTTGTTCAGGGGAAGCACCGCCAGTTTCTCACCAGTTGGGGAACTGGAGTTCTTCCGGCTGTTCGGGCTGAGGTGGAGGTCGAGGCTGTAGGGCGGTTCCTCAGCACCAGTAGGGTGGTTCAGCCACCAGTTCCTCAGCACCAGTAGGGCGGTTCAGCTCAGAGTGGTCTGCCAGGGGTACAGGGCCGCGGTGCAGGCCAGTCTTTCGCCGTAGAGCAGACTTATCATGACCAGGATCCCGACCCCTCTACTGTTCGAGGTACAGTTTTAGTAGCCTCAATTTTATCTTCATCCCTTTTCAATACTGGTGCTACGTATAGCTTTATCTCTATTGCTGTTGTGGAGAGCCTTGGACTCTGCATCTTTTCTTCTACTGACTCGTTGACACTAGACGCACCCTTGGGGACGAGGACATATAGTTTATGCCAGTGTAGAGAGTGCCCTCTCGAGGTTGTAGGTTATCGCTTCTTATGGGATCTCTATGTCCTAGAGATGGCAGGATATGATGTCATCCTTGGCATGGACTGGTTGATTCCCTTCCGGGCAGTCATCGATTGTTATCGCCGCAGAGTCAGTTTCATTTCCCCAGAAGGTGAATCTTTCCTTCATATAGGTGAATGGGACGTTAGGGCGAGTCGGGCGGGACTCAAGCATCTTGGGCTAGGAGGGGTGACTGCCCCGATTGCTAGTCTTTATATGGATGATCAGGGGACTCCACAATTGGACTTTCCTCCAGTGGTGGATCGCTTCAGGGATTTCTTTCTAGAGGAATTTTCAGGTTTTCCTCCGGAGCGTGAGGTAGACTTCTCTATTGAGCTTGTGCCAGGAGAGGCACCGGTTTCCATTCCTCCATATAGGATGGCCACACCTGAGTTACAGGAGCTCAAGAAGCAGTTGGAGGAGCTACAGGCTAAGGGTTTCATTCGACCCAGTTTTTCTCCTTGGGGTTCGTTTGTTCTGTATGCGAAGAAGTCAGACGGTACCCTTCGGCTTTGCATGGATTATCAGAAGCTGAATCAGTTGACGGTTAAGAACTGATATCCCTTTTCGCGGATCGATGACCTTTTCTATCAGTTTCGAGGAGCCCGGGTGTTCTTGAAGATAGAATTGAGGTCCGGTTATCATCAGTTGCGCATTAGACCAACAGATATACCTCTGACAGCCTTCAGGAGCAGGTATGGTCTATACGAGTATACAGGGATGTCGTTCGGCCTCACGAATGCGCCTGTAGTTTTCATGGCACTGATGAACCGAGTGTTCCATCCTTACATGGAATCCTTCATCGTGGAAGATATCTTGGTGTACTCTCAAACTCGACACGACCATGCCACACATCTTGAGATCATTCTGAGTACACTGAGAGAGCATCGGCTTTATGCTAAACTCTCGAAGTTCCACTTTTGGATGGATCAGATTCACTTCTTGAGTCACGTAATCTCAGAGGCAAGAGTATCAGTGGTCCCAGAGAAAGTGAGAGCTGTAGTTTCCTGGGAGCAGTCGAAGAACGTCTTTGAGGTACGAAGTTTCCTAGGGCTGGCTGGATACTACCGACGCTTCATTCAGAACTTTTCTCGTCTACCAGCTCCTTTGACAAGTCTGACCAAGAAGGGGGCAAAGTTCTTATGGTCAGATTCTTGTGAGTCATCCTTTCAAGAGCTGAAAGGGAGGTTGACGTCAGCACTGATACTAGTCTTGCCAGAGCCAGGCAGGAGCTACACTGTTTACTATGATGCTTCAGGTATTGGGTTGGGAGCTGTGCTTATGCAGGGAGATGGATTCATTGCGTATGGGTCTCGGCAGTTGATGCCACATGAGAGGAACTACCCTACGCACGATCTAGAGTTGGAAGATGTTGTTCATGCCTTGTGATGTTGGAGACACTATCTTCTGGGAGAGCACTTTGTGGTCTTCACTGACCACAAGATTCTTAAGTATATCTTTACTCAGCATGATCTTAATCTGAGCCAGCGCAGGTGGGTCGCGTATCTTCAGTCTTTTGATTTCGAGCTCACCCATACGCCGGGAAAGGGCATCTCCGTGGCTGATGCATTGAGCTGGAGAACTCAAATTCAGGTAGTTCAGGAGGCCAGTACTGAGTGACAACTGATGACTCTGTTCTCTGAGATGCATCTGGAGGTGCACGACAGACGGGGACCGACTTTTCTATCTTCTGTACCTATTACCTCCACGCTACTTGATCGGGTACAGATGAGGCAGCTATCAGACTCAGAAGGCTTAGTCCTGTGGGAGAGTGTGTCAGGAGGGGACCCTCTTCCTGGATAGACAGTGGGTGAGGATGAGATCTTGCGCTTCTAGGGACGCGTATGGGTGCCAGCAGACATACGGGAGGAGCTGATGCGGGATTTCCACTCCTCTTTTTGGGAAGTTCATCCTGGCATCACCAAGATGTATCGGGACCTTCATCACCAATACTGGTGGCCTGGTATGAAGAATGATGTTGCTGGTTTTGTCTTGAGAAGTTCTACTTGTCAGCAGGTGAAAGCAGAGAATCAGAGACCAGAAGGCCTTTTACAGTAGTACCGATTCCGGACTGGAAGTGGAACGATGTTTCAATGGACTTTGTGACCGGGTTGCCGAGATCACCCTGAGGGAATGATGTTGTTCGGGTTGTTTTAGACAGACTTATGAAGGTTTCTCACTTATTTCTGATCAAGGAGACCTTCAGTGTCGATGATCTAGGATGACTTTACATCAGAGAGATTGTTTGTCTGCAGGGAGGTCCGCGCACTACTGTTTCATATCGAGATGCGCACTTTACCTCTCGTATCTGGTAGGGACTTCAGAAGGCCTTGGGTACACAGGTACTTTTGAGTACAACTTAGCATCCCCAGACTGAAGGCCAGTCCGAGCGCACGATCCAGGTGCTTGAGGATATTCTCTGAGCTTGCATCCTTGACTTTGGAGGTTCTTGGGAGAAGCATATTTCTCTAGTGGAGTTTTCCTACAACATAAGTTTCTAGGCAACCATTCATATTGTGCCATACTAGGCTTTGTATGGTAGGCCATGCCGATCAACCTTATGCTGGCTGGAGGCAAGAGAGGCAGCTTTGCTGGGACCTCGTCTTGTTCAAGAGACTTCAGAGAAGATACAGCTGATTTAGAAGAGGATGGATACAGTGCAGTCTCGATAGAAGTCTTATGCTGATCAGCGGATACGACCTATGGAGTTCAAGGTCGGTGATCAGGTTTTTCTATGTGTCACACCGAGGTTGGGGCACAATAGGATTTAGAGACAGGGTAAGCTTTCACCGGGGAACGTCGGTCCGTTTGAGGTCTTGGAGAGAGTGGGGCCGGTTGCCTATCGGTTGCAGCTACATCGGAGGTATCGGGCCATGCACGACATCTTCCACGTCTCTCAACTCCGATGCTACTTTTCAGACCCATCTCACGTCTTTCAACCTGAGGAAGTCGAGCTTGAAGAGGATGCGTCGTTTGAGGAGTATCCTATATGGATTGTCGATCGTAGTACAAAGGTTCTCCGCGGGCGGTCTGTTCCTTTGGTATGAGTGCTATGTCAGAACGGGTGAGTACTAGACGAGACCAGGGAGAGGGAGCTCGATGTACGATCGCAGTGTCCAGAGCTGATCGGGGTTTCTCCTTCTCTGCCTCGTTAGGGAAATTCGGGGACAAATTTCTTTAAGGGGGGAAGTTTGTATGAACCCGTATCTCTTTTCAGTTATTTTTCCCCTTTTTATGGAGTTTTTGAGAATGATGAATTTTCTGTAAATTTCAGAAGTACACGCCTTGTACTTTCTGAGTACACACCGTGTACTCTTTCTCGGCTCGAAGCCATGTGATGGTCGTGTCCGTGCCACACACACGGTGTGTAAGGCTGAGGTGGAGGCCGGTTATTTTGGAGTACGGAAAATTCGAAGTACACGCCGTGTACTCCAAAAGTACACGCAGTGTACTTTTGTTTTCATTAAACGGACTGGGGTCGCGTCTAACCCCCATATTCATCTTCTTCTTTAGTTTTCGACCGTCCGGGAGCGACCGTTCATCCGAATCTTCGACGGATGACCGCCTCACCATCTGTTCTCTGATTCGAGCACAGTCAGTTGCGTTGGAATCGCAGTGGTGAGTTCTTCCTTCTGCTTGAGCCTTGTTTCTTGATTCCTCCTTGTTTTCATGTTATCGTGGGATGAATGTTTTGCGTGTTTCCTCAGATCTAAGTCGTTCTAAGGGGAATTTGTCATCGAGGTTCACGTATATCGATCTCCGAGGATCGAGGTAGGTGGTTTGTGCCTTTCTATAGAAAGTCCTTGAGTATTTTGTGAAATTTCCACCAATACCCTTGAACGGGGTATTGTGTGTTTCCTGTTTTTCCCTTTTTTTCTTGCCTTCTTTGCTTGATTGCTTTAGTAGTGGTTATTGCTTGTGATTAGAGTATTTTGTTTGTGCTCAGATTTCTTTTCCATGCTTGTTCTTCCTATTTGTCATTTTTCCAGTTTCCATGCCAAGTCGTAGGATAGTGGAAATATTGTTTTAATATTGCTGATGAGCCGTAGTTGATAGCCATGTAGTTCTTGAGGTTTACTTGGACGGTATACACGCACTGAGCATGTTTAGTTACTCAGGACTGTGAGAATCTAGAGTAGTAGACCAAAGGGAGAATTGACATATGGTCTTCTATAGTGTTTCTTTTAAATCACGATGCGGGACCAAGTGGAGAATTGACGGAAGGGATTCTCCATAGTGTCTTCAACTACGAAGCGGGCCACAGGGGGAATTGACGTTGAGTGCTTTCCCAGAGAGCCTTTAGAACGATACGAGACTATATGGGGAATTGACAGTGAGTGCTTCCCCAAAGAGTCTGCTTATTTTTACATAGTTGAACCATAGGGGTGAGACTGTGTGTGCCTCCCAGAGGGTTTCTATTACTTAGAGGTTGAAACATAGGGGTTAGACTGTGAGAGCTACCCATAGGGTTACCTATTTACTTTTGTTGCTGGCTTCTTACTTGTGTGCTATGCTTGTTAGAACTGTGGAATGTAGCTGTTGTGCTTTTCTGTTTACTGCTTCTTGTTATAGTACTGCCATTTATTCATTGACTGTTAGGCACAGATCATTGGGTGGTTGCCTACTGGGATTGTATCTCACACCCTGTTTGGGCTATGCTTTTGGGCCCAAGAAGACTATGTTGCTGTAGGTATAGATAAGGGCAAGCGCCCTTCTACATCAGGATCTTGATTGCACCAGGGGCGGGGAGCATGGGACCGAGCTGTGGATCACAATGATGAGGATATTACTTTTTTTCTTTGGCACTTGGTTTTAGTTGTATTTCAGCACGTTGTTGTGTTTGCTGTTTTCCTTAGATACTTGTACCTTCTACATCATTGTCATCATAGTTATATATATACATTGCTTCCGCTGTTTGGATTCTGTTTTTATGCATGATGTTTACTGCTTCCACTATTAATTGTTGTTTCTTACCTTGTATACCTCACTGAATGAGGGAATAGTTTCCCAACTGACTCACCAAGGCCCTCGCTGCTAGTCGGCAGCCTCTGGCATTCAGGGAAACGCTCTTGAGGTCATGTGGTGAACCGGGTACGAGGCACTAGTGGAGGGGCTTCAAACTCGGGATGTTACACCCCCGATGTGATGTTGAGTTCAAGATAGAATAACAACCTTGTGATTGTATTATTTTAATGAATTCTTATCAGATGGCACCTTTTGAGATGTGGGGTATGGTTATTAAGATTAACAATCTGATGTAGAAGGGTTTTATCTGGCCTAGTGTGTCATTGTGAATTTCTCCAATCTTGTTTTTGAAAAAAGGATTATGGTGTTAGGATGTTGTTCAATGAATATCATAGGTTGAGTCAGGTGAAGGCCAAGAACCTTTTCCCACATCCAAGTATGGATTATATTTTATACTAGACAAGGAGATAAATATGGTTTTCAAAGAAAGATCACTATTTTGGATTTCACCAGTATATGGTAAATGAGGTAGATATCTTAAAGACATCCCTCAAGTGAAGGTATGGGATCTTTGAGTTCGTATTCATGATTTTTTGTGTTTTGAATGAACCATCTATGTTCAAGGGCCTCATGAACTCAGTATTCTCGGAGTTCCTAGACTAGTTCACCATCATATTTATCGATTACAGCTTGATCTACTTGATGTATGAGGAGTAGGATACCAATAATTCATGGAATTTTTTATAGGTCTTTCGACACCACTAGATCTACGTAATGTTTTCCAAGTTCAGGTTTTTCACATGGGGGAAAATTTACTTCGGCATGCGGTTTCACGGTAGGGTGTAGCAGTTCACCCTTTGAAGTTTAAGGTAGTTTTTTCTTAAGAATCACCCAATAATGTGGTAGACGTTTGCAATTTTCTCAGTATGGAAGGATATTAATGGATGTATGTACCATATTTCTCTATGGTTTTAGATACATTGAAATATCAGATTATAAAGTAAAAATATTTAGTGTGGAGTGAGTAGTTTTATACAGCATTCATATATTTTAAGGGGATGTTGGCCAGTGCTCTAGTGCTACTATTTCTAGAAGAAAAGTTGATGTTTGAGGGGTTTTATGATTCTTCTCGTTTAGTATTGGGATGATTGTTAGGAAAAAATGGAGAGTGATATCTTATGGGTCTATGTAGTTACATTCACATGAACGTATCTATGTCACCCATGATATAGAGCTAATAGCAGTTGTTTCTACGCTGAATTTGGGAAAACATTACCTCACTAGGGAGAAATATTTTGTCATCATGGATCACAAGATCTTGAGTAGTATCTTTTACTAGTGAGATATAAACATGTGATAGCGGAGGTGCATGGAGTTTCTTTAGGACTGTGATATTGATATCTCTTACATCTCAAGAACGTGAAATTTCATGACTGATGCATTGAACCGGAAGTCACAGAAATAGGTTGTTCATGAATTCATATATTCTTAGAAGGTTATGTAGGAGTTTTCAACCTTACACCTTGATGCATGAATGTATAGTGGCGGATGTTATCTTTTTCAGATGATAGCACATTCGTCTCTAATGTGGTAGGTGGCAGACTCTTAGTGGGGAGTCTCAGAGACAGATGTGATGTGTTATCACATTAACCGTGGTGATTCTCTAGAGGGGTGGTCAAAGGATGGTAAAAATCAATTAGTGTTCCATGGAATTATTCTTTTTCTAGTGGTGATGTGTGAGGGGGGCCTCTTTTATTTTCACAACTCACACTTAGTGTTACACCCAAGAGATTCCATGATGTATTCTGTATTGAGGGAGAAGTTTTGGTGGCCCGACATGAAATGGGTAGTAACTAAGTTTGTGGAAAGGTGCCTGGTGTTTAAATAGGAAAATGCTGAGCACTATGTTCCTAGTGTTTTGATGAATCCCTTATATTTAATTTAGTGGAATTCGGATGACATAACAATGGATTTCTTCATAGGGTTAATATTGGAACCCAAATATGTGGTTGTGAAAAAAACACAAAGGATCCCACAATGACAAAAGGGGTTGCTTCATGAATAACCATCGCAAAGATCCTTATCATTGTTGTCGGTGAAAATCCATTCAATACCACGGTAGGAACAAAGCCAAAGTCTTTTATGAGATCACTATAGAAGAAAGAGATAGTCAAATCTATGGTTAAGATGAAATTGACGGAATTCTTCACACCATAGAGGGAACACGCTCACACTTGTGATTTCCTGGGAATTGGTGAAAGCCTCTAAAAGCATCTCTGAGGTAAGTAATGAAGCATCTATTCCATATAGTGGATGATGGTCAAATCATTGGTTGTGTTGAACTTGAAACAATCTGCCTCTGATGGAGAAACACAAGAGGCTTCACAGTGCGGCATCAGAGCATTGTTCCCCCTTGGTGGCAATAAATACAACTCTACTAATTCCAAAAGGGATCTACATTATGACCCTTCACCATCCAATATCCCAAATCCCAAATCACCCTTTACAATTAGAACCATTAGAAAAATGAATCATCTGTTGTACTTGGGCATTGAATAATCCCTTTCCACTTAAATAACTTTACCCCCTTATCAATAAGGGATTTCATTCATGGAGCCTATGGGATATCGCCAAGGAAAGGGACCCCTTTCAGTACATGAGACCTAATGAAACACTCAAGCTTCATGAGGCACACTCCAAAAACATGTCTACTCCATGTTGTGGTCGATACACTATTCTTTTCAAAGTCTTCTTTGTAGATTAATATCCTATGTGAGGATTTTTTCAATATGAATATCTTTTCTCTGCAAATCCAAGTACTATATGAATCATTACGGTTTGCAATCCCTTAAGCTATACGAATACATAGGATCTAAGAATCCCTATTCTATGTGACCCCTTTAGATTTACAAATCACCTATCTTTGTGGCCTCTAGCTATGCAGACCCTTTTCCTATACGGCTCTCTAGGCATGTATGAAGTGATTTCAAGGTACCTTGGGTGATGATTCATGTTGCATTTCTTTTCCTTGTGCTTCTTCACGTAGGTACTCTAATGACTATTACTTCATCACATTTCCATGATAATGTTATCCCTTAAATAGATCACTCCAAAACCCCACCTTAACACAACATTTATGGTTTCATTCCTTCACCAAGGGTTCAATTATGCAGGTTATGTAAGTCTTAGTGGTGAAGAGTGATGCCTCACTGTCCGAGCTATAAGATGTTAAACTACCAAGCACTAGAATCCTTGACACAAGACGTTAAACTACGAGGACTTCATGTGTGGTAGGTCCATAGAACCAGAGGGGGATGGTAACATGTTCCCCCCTTCTCTCTCACTCTCTTTGGGCGTTATCATCATGAACACCTTAGGAAATATCCATGTAAGCCTTGACACCCTATGTTGAGTTGATTTAGGTATGATGGAAATATCCACCTCGTATATTTGAACCCCTACACATGCCTCCATCTTGAATTGTGTCCCAATCTCCATCTCGATGGGAAACTAATTAGGAATAAGCCAATTTTTCCTCTTCGGGACACTAGCCATACAAAATCCATGTTTTATTCCTCACGGATGAACCTTTTTTGCGGTGATCATCGTGTATTTTTGGCCTCTTGTTTCTCGAACTGTTCATGACTCTTTTGGGCATAGTGTAAGCATCGACATGATATCCTCATGCTGAACACTTCATTGTGTAAGCCCTATCCTCCATCCATCCAAACTATGTAGACTTTGACCTTTTCCCATTCTAAGAAAGGTATGTAGGTATCCTCTATGAGGTTCAATCCCATCACCCTTTGGTCCCGACCTATTCACGCTAGCTCACTCTTGTCCTGCATGACATTAAACTGCATTCCCGTTTTTGGTCCCACATTACATTAATCAATATGCCTCTTTCATCTCCCATGATGATAAACTACATACATTCAAAATATGTGGGTTTTGATCCCTATCTCCTAGGCAGGGTATTTGTGAACCCTCCCTGTGGATCATCCCTAGACACTTGTAAACAAATACGTCCTCTTTGTTTCGACCCGCATCTATGGTCTATCACATAGTGGTGTTAGAACAACACACGGGAAACTAACCATGTGTAAGCTCTACACTCAATTCAAAATCTTCTAGCAGAGATTGTTCCTATTATGATGGGCTACTATCAATGTATATTCCTCAACATGTCTCTCTGTTGTTTTCCATAGTGCACACCCTGATTCTATGCCCAACCCTTAACTACGTGGACTTTGATTCCCCACCATGGGGATATTTAGGATGCCTCCCTCAGGTTCAATCCCATCACTCATGTCCCATCCTGGTCTCTCCCCTGATGATTTGTGTTTCATGATGTTCATGCCTTAAGCTATGGGTTCTATATCCTTCAGGTCCCATCCATGCATCCATACTGATGAGCCACCTCCTCAGGTGTCCCATCACCCCACCGAACTACGTGGACATTTATTCCCCTCCACGGGGATGCATATAAAGAATATTTGAGGGTCAATCCCAACATCAACATCATCTTCATGTCAGTTCCACCACATTCCTCTCGTCATCTTTATCCAACCATCCATTATCTATTCATATTCTAACCCAAGCCCCCACATCCCGGTGAGATCATGTCATCGATCCCATCACCGCCCATTGTGGTACTCGGGAAACTAACCACATATAAGCCCCACATAATCCTTAATCATCCAACCATGTGTGTTGCTTTTGAGGTGGGTTATTGTCAATGTTTAATCCCTATCATGACTTATGGTCGTTGTCCTTTTTGAACACCCTGATACTATGCCCCATCCTAAGAAACATGGACTTGGATTCCCTAACATAAGATATTTAGGAATCATCTTTAATGATCAATCCCGTCACTCGTGTCCCATCATTTTCTATCCCTTCATCCGTCGTATTTTGGGATGTTTATTATTTAACCTAGAGGTTTCTACATCCTTTGGGTCCAATCCAATGCATCCTTTCTCATAGGCCGCCTCCATAGGTGTCCCATCGCCCCACTGAACAATGTTTAAACTGATTACCGACCATGGGGATACATTTTATTTCTATCTAATCTTCAAGAACAACATCACCATCATCTTCATGTATGTTCCAACCCATTCCTCACATCCACTTCATCCAACAAACCATTATCCATCATGATTCTAACCTGGACCGCCACATCTCAATGTGATCATGTCATCCATCCCATCACCACTCCTTGCGACACCCTTGCATCTAACCACACATAATCCTCACACAATCCATAATCTTCCAATATAGAGTGTTCCATTTATGATGGGTCGCTACCAATGTGTATGCCTCATCATATCTCTGGGTCACTGTCCTTTGTGTACAACCTAACATTATGACTCACCCATTATAACTATGTGTGTTTTGATCATTGTCTCTTAGAAAGGGTGTGTAGGATTCCCCATGAAGTTCAATCCAATCCAATGTTAAACCTTGGTGTCCCCATTTTAGGGGTGCACTCTCCCATATCCACCCTCAGTGATGTCCATATTATCTTTCACGGTGTGAAATCTTCTTTTTATGGTTCATAGCACCCTAGGTCAACTATAATTAGGAATTATGATCCTTCCATCCAGTATTCCTTATAGGTGATCCCCCAAAGGGATGTACCCATCTGATATACTCCCATAAATGTTTTGATCAGTCATATCTGTCTCTACTAGGTATAAAACTCACATCATACCCCATGTTAAACATTTGAAGCTAAGGAAAACCTCAGAGTAAGGCGTATAGAATATAATTCATTGTACTCGATGTGGTATGAACCAGAATTATGCTCCCTAGAGAATGCATATCATAAGGGGAATAAATTCAGGTGTACTAATGTTTCATAATCTAGACAAGCTATCGATGTCCAATGTGACTACTCCCCTGACCGAAGGTTGCTTCATTGACATAAAAAATTTGTAATTTCTTGATAGAAGTAGGGTAATTTTTCAGTGACCATAATGATATTGAATTAGGAATGAGATTCCTGAACAATGTAATATATCTATGATGGAGACCCATACTAGGTGCCAAATCATTCGGATGAATTCAAGGATGGATAGACTGAAATACCATCATCTCATTTTAATCAAAGAGAAAACTGTTCAAATAGTAGGTTCCCTAGGCCCAACTATGCAGTACTTTTTGATTACAATATCATGTGTAAATTTTGCTATGCATGATGATATCTTAACATTATAGTGAATACATATCTGCATCCACTATAATAATGGTAATTTCTAATGGTTAATTGTCATGTCGAGAGGTTATAGAAGACCACATGCTATAATGAGAACCTCGAGATACAATGACATTGATCTTAAATATATGTTCTGTAGTCTAGATACGTCTTACTGAATGAACATAGTATATTTCCGACTATCAGGTGCAGGGGGCTCATAAGCATTGATACTTCTTCTCATGATGTTCGGACATGGAGATCTCTAGTATTTGGATCATGAGGATAGACCCGCCAATAAGAACACCACATGTTTTGGGTTTCATTAGTTGTTCTTATCTATGGACCTGTGTATTGGTCTCCTAACTTGAGACCATTACCAATGTATATCATTTTATTAAGTACTTTGATTCAAGACAAAAACCATGGAAGTGATGTCGTGGAGAGGTAGTTTGTGTTGGCTGCGTCGTTGGTGGTATGAAATTAGCTAAATGGTCAAGAAAGGATTTGTCGCTTCCAAGTTCAAAAAGTTATATATCACAGGCCTGGTTGATCAAGATGGTTCTGTCTCCATAAGTCATTGGAAAAAGAAGTAGAAAGGAAAATCCATCCGGATAGATCAAAAAATAATAAATCAAGAGAAGGGCGATGCCACAAGAGTGTGTCATGCTTTGTGAGATATTTAATGGAAAAGAGATTATATTACACAGTAAGTGTTCGTAAGATAGAAGTCATTGCTATGACTATCCTTATCTCTTTAGAGGCCATGATGAGTTACTAGACTCTGCTCTTGGTCTGTGGATTTTATTCACTACTATAGAGATGATGGTCTATTGGGTCACACACAATAGTGTATTCAAGAAACCGCCCTATTCAATGGAATAAGTATATGGACATAGTGGGCAGCACCACGGGGGTCTGAGCATTGTCCAATTTATCGATCAATGATAATTTGTATAAATTCATTAAAATTAAAGTGACGAATATTTGGGATTGAATTTATTAAACGTATTTACGAGTTCTAAAAATACGACAAAATATTAATCCAAGGAATATTATTTTAATAATTAAGGTTCATTTAATATTAAGCGGGACAACGAGTCAATTTTAATGGCTCAGATTTTATCACGTCATAAATTTCATATATATTACAAGTATGTGATAAAAATAATAAATAATATTGTTGCAGTTAAGTTCATCAACATTATTTATTTAGTGAACGTTGAAATATACGGGTGTCGGGGAACCCTACCAGGTATTTACCAACGTCTATATAAATTAGAGAGGAAGATCACTCTCATTCTTGTGAAAATCACCATTAATTCATTTTATGGAATGAATGTTGAGAGCATCTCTCCCCTCCCACTCTGTAGAGAGAGAAGCTCTCGATCATAGAAGCTTGGATCAAGATCTCTCTCATGCATCAATGGATTCTCGATGCGGAGATCGTCGGGACAACGAAAGCATCATCAGATCACCATGGTAGTACCCCGAGGTTGACGATAAACATTCCATCGGATTTTTGGACCACGTGGGGATGATCCTGAGGGATCCTTCATTGGATCATTAAAACCATGGTCGCCATTGACTAGTTGCAGTCGACTGCGACATCAGATTTAAAACGAGAACTTTTTCATTTAAATTGTATTCTCTTTATAATTAACACGAGGTTCTAGGACCTCTCTAGGGCTTGGATCATCAGAGACGACACGTTATGTTGTCCCGCCGATAAAAAATATATAATCTCCGACCCACCGGCTTCCGCTGCGGGCCCCAGAAACCAAACATTGGTTTCAAAGTGATCAAGTAAATTTTTTGAGACAAATAAAATTAATTTTCATAAAGGTTATTAGAGGGTTCAAAAATGGTCTCATCAGTTTAAACTGCATGCCGATCCGATCTTGAACGGCCATGTTATGGCTAGTTTAGTTTTTCGGATTGGATCGAATATGTAATTTGATATTGGGTATTAATTTTTCCATCCTTAATAACTAATCATGTTTCTTTTGAACTAATTTAGTTTTTCATAGAAAATATAATTATGTGAAAATTATAATTTTATTTTAGGATTTTGAAAGTAAATTTTATTATTGTAATATAATTTTATTATAATAATAAAATAATAATAAATTATAATTTTATTAATATTATATCCAAAGGCTATTCAGTAGCCTTTAAAAAATTGGAAGGGTGGAATAAGACTTCAAAAAGGGGGGGGGAATGAATGTCATCAAAAGAAGTCTTGTTTAAAAAAAAGGTTAAAAAATGGGAGGCCGACTATGCAGGTTCAGCAAAGAAAAACCAAAAAAAATTAAAAAAAGGGAAAATCTGGTGTCCGGCGGACCCCTATCTCCCGCGTCGTGCGTAGCTGCATCACCTACACGGTGCACTTCATTGCCGTATGGGTGCTCCTCTGGTTCAATGTATAGTAGTAGGGCCCTACACATGCATGCCACACCCATAACCCGCGCACGCCTAGTACCTTTACGCTGATGACCCCCCCGGGCTTCATGCATAGTCGGCCGCATCTTCTCCCTGGCATGCCTATGTTGTACCCAGCACAGTAGCACGAGCCGCGACACCCCTTCGCCTCTGAGGAAGCCATCCCCTCTCTAGCCGGACACCCTGGCATGCCCCGCGCTCAACCTGTCTCCTCCGGCACAATGCTAAGCCTTGGCCGTCGGACCCCCTCTCCCAGTAAGGCTCCACGGTCCTCCTCTGTAGCAAGCGCGCTACGCATGAAACACCCACAGTGCCACTAAATGCTCCCCACATAGTTCCCAGCCTTTTCCTGGCCTTTCCCATTCACCGGCCACCTAACCTGCATCAGACAAGCGTCCGCCTCCCTCTGAAGCCTGCCTGCATTGCCGTGCCGTTGTCGCCCTAAATCCAGCCACCCTGTGATCATTCCACCCGTAGTGCCAGAGATCTTGGTGCTTCCCTCAGCTGGATTACACTATTCATGACCGCTAGTTGAACCACTCTACCCCATGCCGCTGGAAGCACCATCGACTGTCGGAATTCAATTTTGGCTTCTCCATCACCGAACAAAATCACGATGGTCAGACCCGACTAGAAACATTGGCCCTACCAGATTCCGCCCTTCTGGCCAGCACCGGAGAGCCCTGCATGGCCTTTCGGGTGCACCGAGCATCGCCACGCCCTCGGTCAAGATCCAAGATGTACTCTTTTTCCTGAAATTAATTCTTCATAGTATTTTTAGCCAAGAAACAGTCCAGGTGGTCCTGCCCAACCCAAAACGGGTTTGGGTGGATCGGTCCCGCCCAGTTGGGCCCTACACGACCTTGTATGGTCTTGCGCTGGTTTGACCCGACCCGCACGGGCCCTTCTGTGAGGTTTCGAAGACCATCCAATTTAAAATTAATCAATATTATTTAAATTAGTTAATTTAATTTTAGATTATAAATTAAATTACTTAGAATTAATTTTGGTTAATTATTTTAATAATCAGATAAAATTAATTCAATTTAATTATTAAGTAGAATTAAGTTAAATTAATTTAATTTTCATATTAAAATTAAATTAATTCCGGGAATGATAATTAATTAAATAATTATAATTTATTAATTCATTTAATTTTATTAAATAAACCCTCGTACATATTTAATGCATTTTAATTTTATCGCGCTTTATTTTTTCCGCTGTCTGGTATTAAGAATTGATCTTTTTATGTCTACATTTAATTATTTATTCAAATAATTATTTATATGTGTGCGATGATTGTAATTAATTAAATGGACGGCCTACGCATCTTCTTTTATTCTTCGGTTAAAATGTATAAGGTCCTACGCGCCCAATAATTATATGATGTAAATTTATACCCGAGTCCCCCTCTCCTGCCCACAAGTATTTTTGTACTTCGGACGAAGACGGTGAAAAAGGTGGACCCCGCTAACACAAGGTGGTGCACATTGGTCAAGATGATACAAGGCGACACATGGACCACACTAAGACGGGGTAGTACTCCAAGACATGACATGGACTAAGCCAAGAGAGGGTCATGTTGCTTATGCGAAGCGAACATACAAGACATAGGGTTAGGTGCATTTTGAGTCAAGCTTTGACTCAGGTACGACACACTTAGGTCGTTTAGATTCTCAAAACCAGTCAGGTAATAGTTTATGTTTATGCATTTTTTTATTATGTTATGCATTTTAGAACAGCGGAAAAAATACATAAACTAATAGAAAATAAAATGCATAAAGAAGAAGCATGTGTTTTTCTATTAAATTTCAGTTGTGAGCGTGACAACATAATTAAAAAGTATAATATGAATGGATCACATTCATTGAGAGAGAAAACCAATAAAACCCACAAAGAAAATATTATGTCACAAACAGCCATCCATCATTAAGTTTGAACAAAACCAGGTGTTTGAGGTGCTGATCATGACTTTTCTAAGTGTGGCTCATACTATCGGAGTGTTCTTATTCATTTGGTGGGTTGACTTAATTAAAATTGCAGAAAAGAAATATCCTTAGATAGATTGTTTTAATTTTAGAGGAAAGCGTTGAGTAAATCAGTAAATGATTTTTGAAGCTGGGACATCACTAAAAAGATCAAGGAACTAAGAGTTAATGCAGTTGGCCAGCCAAAATCCTACCTTGGACCCTCCGAGTATTGGAGTAGCCATAGCCTGTATATTATGAGGGAGGTTCAGGGATCCTTTCAAATAGAATACTAAAGTGTATTTCAATTCTAGTACAGAGGGTTCCTCTAATTTGAAAATTAATGGGATACATTTAATGATTAAATAATCAGGAATTTCACTTTAGGTAATCACTTAAAATTATAGTATGCTAAAGTATATTTGTAGATAATTGAAAGAAATACCACAATAAAACTATGATATTTATTAGACAATGAATATGTCCAAACAAGCAAAAAATTCTAGATGTAGTATAGGTGCTTGCGCACACTACTACTATATTAGAAATGCATGGTACTTGTGTCCCAACCTGTTAAGCCACCCTAAGAAGCGATGGTGTAAAACTGCTAACAGGAGACTCCTGAGTTAAGCATATGATGAATCTTTCATAATTTTATCATCAAATTTTGATGTTGATTGTGGTCTCTATATCAAGACATGTATGATGTTACATGTAGTCTCATCTCCAAGATCCTTTTGAGGAGAAAGAAAAGAAAGATTTGAATGTGATGATTTCACTCCAATTGTGTAATGTGAAAGACAGTTCACAATCATTCATGTCATCCCATTATTAATCCATTTACACCCAATTAATCTAGTTTCGTTTAAAGGTACAAATGAATGGTATAGAGTAAACACTTCATTACCTTTAAGGTAAAATTTTCTATGTAATAAGAATATTGGAGATAACGCCATCTTTTATTATTATGGTGAATACATTGAATGGTAAGGAAAAAAGTCTAATGGAATGTTACACCAAAGTAACCTTCGTCATGACCACCAATAGCGGTTGGTTATTTAACAGGAAGTTATTTGCATCACATAATTACATAAATTCATGGAAGTTTAAAAATTGAAATACAAGAAGCAAGTACACACTTCTTGGTCAGTTTATATTCATCAAGTATATTAATGTTTCTAACATAATTATTGGGTATTGAATATAATATTCCAATAACATATGTATTTAAATACTATAACCAACCAATTATAGAAACATTGCTATAAGTAAAGTGTTTTCTTCAAGCAGCTAAGAAAGAGTGATTCCTAAGTCAGTGGTGAGAAAAGAATATCTTCTAATTGACATATGGTTGATTCAAATTGAAAAAGTTGTGGAGTATAACAAAAAACATTTATCTCATGTGCCCATTTGGACATGATGAGAAATTATTCCATGTTTTGGAATGAATATTTTTTGTGGTAACATATTCAACAAATAGTCCACTACTACTTGAATAAATGGAAATACATGATGAATATAAAAGGTAAGGCCTAACCAGTTGTGGCAATGCGATTGATTGTCAACTAAAACTAAAAATGGACTTCAACTTTATACATAGTAGGGTATTTAGGCTTGGCATATCTAAAAAACTTTGGTATTATTGACATATTTATTTTAGACAAATAAACCTTTAAAAATAAAGGTATGCCATAAAGCCTTCTGAGGTTAGTTCATCAAGACATCATGAACTATTCCAAAGAAAAACAGAGGTAAAGATACATCGAATGTTTCCTTTAAGTCATTATGAAATAGTTAATTATATGTTTGGTAAAAAGATTTGAGTTGCTTTGTATTGGCATGAAGAATAATATCTTGACCAAACAATCATTGATCTTGATAATGTAGCGTGGAGTATTTCTTAAACGCATGTTACCTTATCTACATCACCGTATTTATGTTCATATAGAGGATTGATGACGAGTCTTATATATTAACATTTATCAACAAAATTTAGTGTGGAGCAATTCCTAAATGCACATTTTATACATCAAAGATATGATGTAAGTTGTATCAATGTTACAACATGAAAAAACATCCATTATATTTCATGATGTACATTTCAAATAATTGCTTAAACCCCTAACCAATATGCCAACTAAAATGAAAAATGGATATCATAGGTGTCATAGTATGATGGAAAATCCATTATGTCTTAGGACATGTTTAGATGCAACACATTTTTTAAGATTTAAAAAAAATGCATCAAGATAAACATGTTGTGCATCTAAGATAATTATCCTAACAGTTTAATAAAATATTTCCTAAATCCCTATGATAGAAAAGATGTAGTCAAGTATTAGACTACTTTTCTATACAGGGGTTCACATATATATAAGAGATATTGGGAGCTGAATTGACTTGGACTTAGTCAATGCTCGAGATGCACAAGTGGTTGGCATAGGAACAAGTTTAACAATTAGATGTGGAATAGTCATGTTCCAGAGACCTCAACTGCAAAAGAAGAATGAAACCATGGTGATGGTTTTATATTCCCAGTAGAAGGTTATAAATTATTCATTAAGAATAATAAATCCTACATGCGTTATATGGGAACGAGCTAAGATTGAAAATATCAACTAAAATTCAATAATGGATTCCATGTATCAAATTTCCAAGGGGATTATAAATTGAATACTACGGTGGGTATTAAAAAGAAATAATAAATGGATGGTACATGTATGGTAAAAATAATGGTAGATTGGTTATACCAAGTTAGTAGGCCTAGATATATTAGAATTTTTCTTGTTATAGCTATCGTCTATGATCATTTAATTGGCCATTGGATGTCAAGGTCATCTTTCATGGAAGGTTTCTATACGACACAACCAAAAAGAGATGATGACATCAAATGATGCCAATAAGGGTTGAATGTTACTGAAATCCAGTTCTAGATTAAAGTAAGCAACAAGATATTAGAGCATTCATTATAAATGAATCTTTTCCTTGTGTCTACCAATGGTTAGTGGGAGCGACAATGTTTTAAAATTGAAATATGTTTTGCAACATATAAAAATTGATTTTGATCTTACAGTTAGATAAGATAAGACTAAAAAAAATCTCCAATTATTGACTTTAAGTAGCAACCTATGTTCATGGGAACAGGATCTACATAGGTAGATCCATAGCTTCCTTGGTCCTAGTAAATCTCATACATATAGTGACATTGTATTGAAAACTACCAGTTGGAACAATTCAAGTTCAGAATTGTTGCATATGTTACATGACTTAATCTCTTCAAGTTAACATGTTCGGAACATAGGAAGAGATTAATGTTTTGAATTGATAACATATGTTTTAGCGATGGATCAATCACATATTCCATAATATGTAAAATTATTGATACTTCATGGATATAATTTATTTTAGGTAGATATCAATTATTTGTAGGAGCACTGCAAGTGATGTAGTCAGAACAATCATATTGTACTTCGGTAAGTACAAATGATATGTACCTAGAATATGAAGAGGAGGGTATACCCATTTTTGGGACACAAAATAGTAATCCATAGATAAATTGGATCTAGTATCGCAGCCAGACAAAGGAGATGAGTGAGTCAAGCTCATAAAATCTTATGGTGGCCATACCGAAAAATACTGAGTACGTTGTAGCTTCTAGGATAGCTAAGAAGAAGTTATAAATTACAACGATTTGTTCCAATTCATGGATTCTCACCTAGTGAGAAAGGTATTATCATAAAGAGAATTATTATATTCTTACCAGACAAGTTGTTAAGTTATGACTGTGAAAAAAAGTTATATACTCAGGGATACCCTATCTTGAGAAGTTTTACTCAAGCATATGAGGTCGCATATAGAGGATATGCCACGTGGTGAAAACATGAAAGGCCCAGCAGCTAAAGCCATTACTCAGAAAAATCATGGTATTTATCATTAGAGTAAATAACATGTTTAGTTATAAAGTTGGCTCTAGTGAAAGTGGGAGTTTTGAAATAGTGGGATCCCTAGACCCAACTATGCAGTGCTTTTTGATTACCATATCATGTCTATAGTTATCTATGAATGATGATATCATACCATTATAGTGTATAATTTTCTATGTCCACTATAATAATGATATTGTCCAAAGGTTAATTGTAGTGTTGAGAAGTTATAGCAGATCCCAGGCAATAATGAGAACCTCGAAATACAATGACATTGATCGTAAATATAAGTTCTATAGTCTAGATACATCTTAATAAATGGAAATAATAGATGTCTGACTATCAAGTGTTGGGGGTTCATAAGCATTGAGACTTCTTATCATGAATTTCGAACATGGTTATATCTAGTTGTGAGATTATGAGGAGAGACCCGCCAATAAGAAAAACACATGATATGGGTGTCATTTGTTGTTCCAATCTACATACATGTGTATTGGTATTCTAACATGAGACCATTACCGATGTAAATAATTTTATTACATATTTTGATGAAAGACGAAAACCATGACAATGTTGTCATAACAAGGTAGTTTGTGTTGGGTGTGTCATTGGTGGTATGATTATGGATTAATGGTAAAGAAAGGATTTGTCGCTTCCATGTTCAGGATGTTGTATAACTCAGGTCTGGTTGATCAGGATGGTGTCTCCTTCATCAGTCTTTGGCCAAAGCAGTAGAAAGTCAAATCCATCCAGATAGATCAACCAATAATAAAGAAATATAAGGACGATGACAAAAGAGTGAATCCGGCTTTATGAGATATTTAATGATAAAGAGATTGTATTACACAGTTACTGTTCGTAGGATGGTAGTTGTTGTTATGACTATTCTTATCTCTTTATGGGCCATGATAAGTTGCAAGACTCTGCTCTTGTTATGAGCATTTTTTCCACTGATATTGAGATGAGGTCCTAGAGGTTCACACAAAATAGCGTATTCAAGAATCTTCCTTATTCAGTTGAATAGTTTTATGGACATAGTGGGCCCCACAATGGGGGTCCAAGCATTGTCCAAGTTATCGATCACCGATAAATTAAATAAATAATTTAATATTCAAGTTACAAATATTTGGGATTTTATTTATATAATGTATTTAAGAGTTCAGTAAATATGATAAAAATAGTAATTGAATGAATATTATTTTAATATTCAAGGTTCGTTTAACATTAAGCGGGACAGCGAGTCGAGTTAAATGGCCGAGATTTTATCGCGTAATACCCAGGAAAGTCTGAACCATGCGAAAGACTGATCCTGCAAATTTATTGAAGAAAAAGTGCAAGTAAAGACAGTAGGAAAAATAGATGTTACATTACATCAAATCCATAAGCACCCCTCTCCCCATCAACAGATAACTCATCATCAGGGTCAACTGACTCCCATTCAGAAGACTCGTATTTGCGCATCATCTCATGATACATGTTTTTCTTTCAAAGCATTTCTTCAGACAATTTCTCCTTGATTGGCTGCTTCCCACTGGGCCCTTTGTCCTTCTACAGGGACCCTCCTCTTCGTTTGCCACTGTACCCATTTACAATGATAGTTTCTTGTGACCCTACATTCTTGTGTGCAGACCTTGTCACCATTGATTTGGGTAGGTCCGTATAGTCACTCCTTGGCTTCCTCCTGCTCTGAGTTTTTTCCTCCACTTCCTTACTTAGGGACTCAAGAATTCCATTCTTAACAGCATCCCTGTAGGATGTTTTTTTACTTTTGGGCTCTTCTTCATATTCAGATCTATCCCCCAATTCTTTTTATGGGCCAAAGGAGGACTGACATTTCCATCCTTCCCACCCTCCATTTGAGGTATCATGATTGTGTCATCATCACAGGGGCTTTTAAATTCCTCACTCAATCCTCCCAGGCTAACATTGCCCTCTTTCTCTCCAACTTCCTCTGCCATATCAATCTCCTTTGCCTCATTTTCTTCAACATCAACTAGCGCTGCAAATTTGTTTATAGAACAATTAAACATTTCATTAGTATTTTCCTGCACCATGACATCAGGTGTGTTCCTCTGTTCAGACACCAGTTCCACAGGTTTAGAACTGTCCTACCTCAAAGCAAACCCCCTGCCAATGTACTGAAAGTCAGTGTTTGATCTCTCCATCTCATGCTGAACCTTGGATTCAGAATTCACAGATCCTGCCATCTTATGTAGATCTGAATCTTCTATCACCTTCATATGTGTGTTAGACTAATTCAAAATTGATTCCACAGGCTGAGACATAGCCACTCCAGTTTTTCCAAGTTGGGTTCCCCTAGCTCCATCCACTGGAATCTGCCCAGATCCAGCAATCAGAGAGGTTCCATTCATTGAACCCCCCTGATGATACTCCCTGCTCCATGATAGTAGTGGCAGCCGGATGAGATTCATCTTCTAGGTGTGCACCTGGAACAGGATCAGCCAACGCTGTACAGGCATCCACTCTTCGTGCAGTTGTGCCACTCTTCTGACAATCATGCCTCTCGTGCCCCTGCTTGTGACTAAAGGAGCACAATGGCATCCAAGACTCATAGTAAATCTTTTGTGCATACCTGTAATCACCCTCCACCACGATCCAGATAGTACCAGGTGGCTTCTTTGAGAGATCCATCTCCACACAGATTCGTGCAGATGTAGGGTTACCCATGGAGGTTGTCCTCTGATCAGAGCATATTAAGCGCCCGATGGAGTTGCCTATCGACTTTAGAAGCCCGGAGTTCTGGAACGGGAGAGGAATTCCCAGAAACTGCAACAAGATGGCAAGATTTGGGGAATCTCGGTTCATATGATGTTCAAAAGACCACCGAAAAAGATGGAACGGGGAGGCTTTCCTTGGTCTAGACCATGCTCTCCCCAATTCATCCTCATTAGAGAAGATGATGAGGATTTGACGAGGCCCAAAAATCCTGACCGACGCCAGATTCATTAAACCCCAATCTTCAATCACCATTTTCCAAAAATCCTCAATCAAAGGGAGACACTGCACAAACCATTCGATTAAGGCTGTGGAAAGCATCGAAGTAGCTTCAGAAAACTCTCGAACTGAGACTGGAATGATGGGCTGACCAGAAATGCATCCTGGAACCCTCGGTGCAACCTGTATCTCAGGAACGAAAAAAACATATTCAAACATACCTCTATTTGCGAAACCAAAGGACAAAGAAACCCCTCCCCCCGCTGCGGGAGGAGGGGACACAGCAACCACCATCATTGATCTAGGTTTTCATCTTGATCCGCCATTGGGGGAGAGAATGGTTCAGACCCATTAAGGATTTCAAACATGTTCTTGTCGCGTAATATATTTCATATATATTACAAGTATGTGATAAAAATAATAAATAATATTTGCGCAGTTAAGTTCATAAAAATTATTTATTTAGTGAACATTGAAATATATGGGGGCCAGGGAACCCTACCGGGTTTATATCAATGCATCTATAAATAAGAATGAAGTCTATCTCTCTTTGGTGTGCAAATCACTATTCATTCATTTTATAGAATAAATATGAGAGCCTCTCTCTCCTCTATATCCCTAGAGAGAGAAGATCTCAGTCCAAGAAATTCGGATCAAAATCTCTCTCATGCATCAAAGTATTCTAGATGCGGTGATTTTTGGGACGGAGAAAGAATCGTCAGATCGCTGCACTTTCACCTGGAGTTTGACAATCGACGTTCCAGCAGATTTTTGGAGCACGTGTGGATGATCTAGAGGGATACTACTTTGGATCCTTAAAGCAACAATCTCCATCGACTAGTTTCAGTCGACCACGAATTCAAATTTTAAACAGGTACATTTTCATTTTAATTTTATACACCTTATAATTTACGTGAGGTACTCGGACCTCTCTGGGGCTTGGATCATCGGCAATGACAAGTTCCGTCATCCCGCCGATGAATATTATAAAAACCTCGGCCCACCGACTTTAGCTGTGGGCCCCAGAAACCTAACACAAACATCCCTAAATTAGAAATGCACACTGGCTGCCTTTGGAAAGTAGGAATTTGGGGCTATAGCCTGTGCGTCCTACACAGAACGAGATGTGCCCTGAAAAAAGCATCAAAAATAGAAATAGTGAACCAGATGTGATGATTCTCTTCAATATGAATATTAGTAGATTTCGAGACATCAATAGATGAGTGTGTCACTGGATCTGGATATATGGATCTAGGTCTAGTCAAATAAATAGTTGGACTGATGTAAAACTCACCAATGATTGGGGTAGTCAATAATTGGGCATTCTGTTCTGCGACATTGTTAGAATGGATCTTTATATCAAGCCATGGAAGACTGAATGGCATTGGGGAGATGTGAATCACTTTCTTAATTTCCATACTAACGAGTGAATTTAAATACATTACAGGACTGATGATCAAGATACAGAAAACCAGTCATCTTCTTCCCGTGGATGCAAGGATAGGGGAGATATGAGTTCTTTAATTCCCCACAGCCTCTTCCCCTCTATGATGGCTCCCACCCCCATAGCTACTGGGTGTTCACACCACCTCTCACCCTACGAATTTAATCATAGATGAATGGTTGATACTCTAGTTTGATGATATGAGTAGTATGTGGTCATCTTAATAAGGGACATGGCCTGCCAGGACACGAAGGCCTCAGTGTCCTATCAATGTTGCCACCCCAAGGGCAATGTAAGAAGCTGATGCTCCCCACTCTGGCCTTTAACAGCTTCAGGAGTCTATCCCCGAAGTGATACTATGTATTTCATTCCAATGCTGAAAATATATGGAATATCCGGGTCCACCTGACCATGACATTATCTAGGGATACACCGAAGAGGGATCCCAGCTGGCCGCATCAGCGTCGTCAGCCAGTCCTATAGACCGAAGAGCCGGTAGTTCATCCCCCTGCACTACCGGCTCTTTTTCTTCTAACCCATTGTTAACGCTAGGTGAATGCTCAAGAGTATACCTTCCAGAGGGCATCATCATATGTAGATTTAGTGGCCCGAGCCACCACCAACACGAGGTATTTACCCACTATCATCATTGGGATAGGGAACCTATCAGTTATAGAGCATGGGTGCTTCAATTACCATCCAAAGATGAAGCACTCGTCACCTTCTGAGTAGGTTGAAATGAATCTCCTAGTTACCGAGGCATGTAACAGCTGTCACAGGCTGACCTATGATGATAGAATCCAGTAAGGTGGTCTTCTCCATAATGGTATCATATATAGTTTAGTTCTTTCCCACTCCTTTATTCATTATGGAGTTCCTCTCCATTACACCACCATCAACCCCAGAGGAGGCCCTCCCCGCTTCATCGACATTCTGCACAAAGGTCATCCCCATTCTTCTGGAGTCATGTATGAGGATGTTCCTTACATAACAGGTTATGAAAATGGGTGAATTCTTCTCCCAATCAACCAAAAACTTGGAGGCACTCCCCATGTTATCATCGATTCTGGCAGAGGTTCACCCATGATAGAAATTACCAAATTAGAGATCCTATCTACTTCATCAATGATGAACACATTATCCCTCATTCCTAGTATAATCAGTACAAAATCCCTCTTTGTTTCACTCCCACCATTTCCGACCGACAAGAATGTATTCCCCTCCCTACGGAAGGCCACCATGGATGTCATCCCCACGTGTTCGCTAGTTCTAGAAGAGGCCCTCCCTACTCCACCACTATTAAACATAGAGTTCCTCACCATCTTCTATTCAAATTATTTCAGGTGCCCCTCTCAACCCAGCTCATCAGAGCGGATGATCTCTCCATGTCAGAAATTATTGATATAAACACCCTCCTCATATCCCATAATGAATGGGCGAAGGTCCTCTCCACTCCTGCAAAAAACTATACAAAGGACCTCCCCATGTCAAAAACAAACCATATTCTAAAGAGTCATCCCACGGTAGGGGAAGTTCATCACCGTAAAACTAAAAATATTAAGGGATTTCAAAATACAATCAAACTCATCTTCTTTTCAGATTCTACGGTGGGGTGAGACTCGGTGATGAAAACCTCATTGTTATCATCTTGTCAGGGGTTGGTGTTGGAACAAGGTGTATAAGCCTCATCCTTTCAACAAGTGTGGTCCATCGGATCTCTGCATCGCTTTAATGATACATACAAGAAGTGGAATATATAGCCCCTTTCAAGGACTTGGTCATGAAATCCTTTTTATCGTCAACTTAATCATTCTCGACATCAACAAGGGATCACATAGAGTTGTTATGGCGACCAATATAAGAAAAAAATTATGTGACCCACCTCTAATGATAGTAGTCCCTGTGTGCGAAGCAGTGGTCCTTAGTCCGTCTTACAGGGATATAGTGGCGCAATCAGTGCATTATTCAGAAGACAACCAAAGATTCATTGGCCTATCATCTTGTGAAATGTATTCTCCACTGGCCAGTCCACCGTCATGGTTTTCAGTTTCAATACTGTTACTAGTCCAAAAACTGCCTCTAGTCGAAGAGTAAAGCAATCATGGAGCGAATATCGAGTATGAACTTAGATGTTTGGGGGACATTCTCACCAAAGATCACCTCCTTGAGATGTTCTAGACCTATGTAATAGAAGTATTAAGTATTCTAGAATCTATCAACTAGGAGGAGATCATGTTATTTGTAACACCCCAAGCTTCTGTGGTACGTTTCCCTTTGGATAATGTAATAGCTTGTGTTGTATGCAACTTCATGTTCTAGCACAACACCACCAATCAAAACAGTCTTTATTATTAGTAATACCCAATATTTGAAATTTTTGAATTTTTTTTTTCAAAATGGTCTTCATTTTTGGATTCGGTATATAAAAATTATCATAGGGTGAACTTTTTGTATTTTTCTGAAAACTTTCAATTTTTGATGATTAATGAAAAACATTACATTAGAGTTTAAAAAAGATTTTTTTTAAATAATTTTTTTATTTTATATTATATTATATAAGGTAAAAACAGATACATAGTAACTATATGTGTTCTATGTAATTCATTAGATTTATTTTATAACAATATTAAAAATTCAAAATTATATTGAAATTTTTTCCTTCTTTTACCCACCTTCTAGGCACATTTGAAAATTTTCATAAAACATAATTTTACCACTTATGTGAATTGAATTTCAAAAATCCGAGAGACACGGTTGACATTAGTACATATAATTTTTCAATAAGATGAAAATAATTTTTGGTGAATAGTGACTTTTGACTTTTATTTACCATGGTTAAAAGTAAATATGGTAATTAAAGGTAAAAAGTGATATTATAATTACCCTAAAACATGTCCTAATTCTATTGGATAAATTTATTTCGACCAAAATCAATCTTAGGAATAAAATATGATCCTTTTGGTTCACTTGGATTAGATTGAGAAATTTATTATTATTTTATTTAATGAAGAGTTAAAAGTGTTAAATTAAAAGATTAATAACTAAAACATTTTTAATATAGGGTTATACTTAAGATTAATCCAACTATAAATATTCATTAGAATGATAAAAATATTTGCAACATAATTGTATTTTATTTATACTTTATATAAATTAAATAATTACATTTCATTATGACACAATGATGATGCAATAATTACCTTATTATTAAAAGATTAAAATAATTGATATTATAAATATTAATATAGCCGTAAATAGACACTTTTTATGTATTCCACGAATTTCCTAGGTTAATATGACATGTTAGGGTTGATTAAAAAAATTTAATGTGATAAGTTTCTTATGTCTTTCACAAAACTCAAATACAAAATAGTGCAAAAATTGACATAAATTAGTTTTTAAAACTAATACTATATTATTATTTTATATAATATTCCTAAAAATATAAGGTTCTTTAAAAGGAATTATATAAAAATATATATGGAATTATTGAACCCCTTGTGGTTCTCTTGGATTTTAATAGTACGTTAACCATTTATTTTAATAATACAAGAATACATAGTAAAAGTTAAACTCTTTAACTAATATTTAAAACGAAAAGATAAGGTTTATATGGGGACGTAAAACTATCTAAAACCTATTGGTTGAGAGTTTTTAGACCCATCTCCAACTTATACTTAAAATAAATCCTTTTTATCACTTTTAAACTGAATAATATTGTATAAAAAAATAATATTTCAAGCTTTTCCTAAAGTGACCCCCACCTCTCTTATAAAAGGGTACTTCCCATTCTCTCAATATCACACCTCCAAAGCCATTTGGCTCATCCAAAACCTACTCAAATATTCCCCCAACTAACCTCACATTAACCTAGTGTCCTTAATTTGATCATAAGCGAACCTAATAAGCTCTTTTAATCAAATAAAAAGGAATCTCCGGAAGAAGATGAAATAATTTCACCACCCCTTTCAATGTTCTTTTCTTCTTCCACTTCCTCTTTATTTGTTGTTTCCATACCAAAATAATAACTCCAATACCATAAACATACTGTGATGTTATTAAAAATATGGTACCACCATATTCAATATTCTATCCATCCTATGAATGGAAAGTCAACATACGTGTGAACATACAGCTTACAGTCTCCACATCGTGGTGTAGTTTGTTATTCAACACTTAATTATTTGGATGGGTATAGTAATGAGTATAACTGATGTAGATAATAAATATAACATTTTAATTATTATATATATATATGATATAACATCCAATTAGATATGATTTCACTATTAATAGAATGATATTGTCCCTCGTGCGTACGTACTGATTACTGTTTCCACGAACGTGATAAAATTTATTCCCCATTATAACCATTCAAGAATAATGTCCATTTTATGATTAAAAATAATGTTTAAGAACTTAATATATTTATATATATGATTTAAATACACCCTATTCACAAAAAACATGGCTTACGTTACAAATCATATAATGGAAAATGAATTATTTAACACCCAAAACAATGATACTACTGAAATATTATTAACAATGAAATATTAGAAAATCACATATGATATAATATTTATTTGTTTATTGTATAAATTAATAAAAATTATTTAACTATTATACTAGAGGTTAATATACCCTATATTTAGGAAAAGTACAAGTTAAGGGTAAATTCTACAATCTCTGTATTATATGAGGTTGATTATATGTGAGTATCTACTGGGAACTATTTATCATCCACATCTGTGATTCATAAAAATGAATTTCAAAATATTTTTCATATTTACTTGAATATGGGTTAAATTCATTTATTCCCTTTTTCGAATTCCTGTATAATTTTTTTAAAGGAATCTTCTTATCATTTTTTAAACAATGTCTTATACAACCTTTTCAACACAATTAAGGAAAGAATGTTTTTTAACTTATATAGTGAGTGTGGTTATTTTCTGCCATTATAACATCTTCAAATCTTCCCTTAAAATCTTATAAGAATATTTTTTAAATTAATTGTTTCTTTTATAATTATTTGAATTTTAAATTATTTCAAAATATAAAGAGATATTTCTCTCAAATAGTTTTAATTTCATTGATGTAAACATCCGTTGATGGATTTTACACTTGTCTAAATTTGATCAATTATGATATAATATTCTATATTGCATTGAATGTTTTTTTATATGTTTGACTGTGGATGTGTTAGTTTTATACCATTCATGGTTTAGGGTTAAAAGTATTAACAATTCATTTGATAGTTTTAATACGAATGTTTGTGTTATGTTTCAGCCTTTTTATACGAGGAATGCATTGGACTTAGTAAGCGATGGGTGGATCCCTCTATAACTTCTTGATGAATCGTTAGATCTCAGGAGACAAACTAGTGTATTAGAACTAGGCCTTGACAAAATCATATTAGTTGTATTGTCATGAGGCCTTGACTATATGGTTATGATATCTGAAAATATGAATTACATCAATATGAAATTGGGTATTAATATAGCATGTTATTATTCGAAGAATAGAATATTCATGTGAATAAGTAAATAGAATTATTTGATTTATATTTTCCATATTATGCTAAAGTTTAGGGTTAAAAGGGTTGTGTTTTAGTCTTATAAATAGCCATAAAATTTTTATGCTTATTTATGAATGTTTCTTCTATATTGTTATCCCTACTAAGAATTTTAGCTCACCCATTTCTATGTTTTATTTTTCTCAGGATGAGAAGAATTATGTTATGACTGGCCTGGAGGGATAGTTTAAGGGAGATGAATCTGTTCAATGGAGACACACTGTTTTTGTTTTTCATTTAATAATGTAATGTAATACTTATGTCTGTATCTAGTACTTCCATGGCTATTAAACTGATCGGTATTTCGGGATTTGATCCCTTGTGATCATGCTATTTTAATTTAATATTGCACCAACTCTGGGTAACTAGGGTCGGGGCATTACATTTGGTATCAGATGATGTTTCATACAGACCATGGAATCTAGATTTAGAAAAACACTTATTAGAGAACAATACCCTAAGATAGACATTGAATATTAGTATAGAATAACATCCTAGAATATTTCTAATGTAGAGATTTTGTGAGTTTTTCAAGCAATATATCCCCTTCGGGATACGAGTAGGCAGAGGCAGCTTTGGTATAGATTTACTAGGAGTAATATTCTGACAAGGGGTTTTGGGATTGACCTAGGGTATCATGGTATACGAAAACGGGACTTGTGGGCCTCTTGGTTACAACACTTCTGCGGGTTATGATTGGGTTAAATCACATTTTCTTTACAAACCATTATGAATGAATTTTGAGTATATACCTCATCAATGAATTTTTTTATGATTATGGATTATATATATAAACTGTTCAATTTATGTTAAGTGTTTCATATGTTCGGAATTATGTATTGCGATTCATAAACTAATCTCGAATTTTGAATTGTTTAGAAATAGAGCCTATTGGATGGAATGAAAACTATATTAATGCACGTAATCCATGTAAGGATTTCCCTCCAACTCAAGATAATTATAGAGGAGTTGGTGATGGAACTGGTTCTGATAATCTTATCACCATATTGGGAGAACTCACTCATGTTATGAATTATTACTTTACCCATATGGAGCAACCTATTCCACAACATGGAGGATCAATGTTACACCCCTTTATGAAAAACCAACCAAAAACATTCAGTGGGACTAAAAATCCATTTGTATTTGAGTAATGGATAAGTTCCATAAGGAAAATATTTCATGCTTTTGGGTGTAGCAAAAGGGAAAAAGTTTTCATGGAAGTTTATCACCACACGGGAGATGAAAATCAGTGGTGGTAATTAATTAAAAATACAAAGGAGGATGAATAATTATCAAATATGGAATGGAGGGAGGTTAAATACCTTTTATTAGAAAAATATTTTCCTCGTGACCTACAAGCAGATATGAAAATAATATTTCTGGGTCTAAGGCAAAAGGATAATGATAATGTCGCAATGTTTGGGGCTTACATTACAATTTTAACAATGCATGAAGAAGATTATATAAATAACACAAGGACTAAGATTGGTCGATTCATTAATGGATTAAAACCATTTCTTCATCAAGCATTAGTCTCTAAATTGTTCTCATCATATGAATTTATTGTCTAACTTGCTATTAATATAGAAAAGGAGTTTTATAAGTGTTATTAATTTAATGAAAATCAAGATAAGAAGAGATCTATTGAACACTTTGGAAATAGAAATAAGTTGATGAATGGAAAAGTTGAATTTCTATCCCGTAGTGAATTTAGGATGAAGAACCCTGATATATCCCTGAAGGGAATGAGAGTATTTTAAATGTGTTGTAAGAAAATCCCTCAAGATCATGATTGGAAGGGAATAAAAGAGATTGTCAATGTTGAATGGTACAATTTTAATAAAATAGGGGATTATGAAAATTAATTTCCTAAGTTCCAAAGAAGCGTACCTTAGAAAAGGCCGATAGAGAAATGAATACTTATGAGATCGCTACTACTGAGGTTGATGCTCATAATGACATGGTGGCAGGTAATTTAATTGTTTCCTAAATATTATCAAATGTTTTATTGGATTCTGGATTATCAAATTTTTTCATATCTTTTCAGTTTTATAAGAAAATTAGATATTTCCTACTTGATTTAACAAGGTATTTGTAAGTCAAACTCATAAGGTAAGTATCAATACAACAATGTTTTGTGAATCAGTTCCCATTAGGTCATATACATTTTCTTTATCTGTTGATCTCATCATCATACTAATGATTTAATTTGATATAATCTTCAGTATGGATTGGAATTTGGACCATGATTCGAATATTTATTGTAAGAAGAAGGAGGGTACAATTTTATATGTCGATAAAATGTTCTTTATCTTTAGAGCAGAAACATCACCATCTGATTCATATCTAGATCCACCTCGATTAGATCTACTAAATTCAATTACTGGGGAGTAAGAAAATGAAATTACTATGGGTGATTAAATGAATGTTCAACTAGAGAATGTACTAATTGTACAAGAATATGTTGATTTGTTTCCACATTATTAACATCGACATCCTCTAGAAATAGAAATTAAGTTGTCCATTTATTTTATTCCTAGTTCAAGGCCTATATCGAAGAACCCATATAGAATGTCCACTTTGGTATTAGTGGAACTAAAGAAAAAACTAGAGGAATTGAGTATCAAAGGATTTATTCTCCCAAGTTTTTCTCCAAGTGGATCCGATGTTATTTATGTTATGAATAAATATGGATCTATGAGGTTGTGCATTGACTATATGGAGATCAATGCTATAACAATAAAGAAAAAGTACAACATACCTCCAACTGATGATTTATAAGATCATCTTCATAGAGCTCAATAGTTTTCAAAGATTGACCTTCAATCTGGATATCATTAGTTATGTCTGAAGAAGGAATGCATTCTAGAAATAGAATTTTGAACTTGGTATGGGGATTATAACTATACAGTAATGCCTTTTGAACTATCTAATTCAACCTTTGTCTTCATGGATCTAATGAATATAGTTTTAATTGAATATCTTTATGACTTTTTAGCGGTATTTATTGATGATATCATGGTTTACTCTAAAAACTATGAAGATTATGAAAATCACTTGCATAATATTCTATAAACCCTCAGAAGAAATGAATTATATGGGAAGATTAGAAAGTTTGATTTTTGGCTTCATGAAATTTCTTTTCTTGTCCATATTGTCTCTATGGATGGATTCTCTGTCGATCCATCAATGACCAATGAAATCTATGAATGGGCAGTTCCGACAATTATAATTGAGGTATGTAGTTTTTTAGTTTAGTAGGTTATTATCTACATTTTGTCCAACATTTTTTCCAATTGGCTAACTCATTAACCCAGCTCACAAACAAAGGGGTTAAATTTCTTTAGAAAAACTAGTGTGTTGAATGTTTTGAATAATTGAAGAGAAGATTAGTCAATACCCCTCTCTTGACTCTACCATCGGGGAATGATGAGTTTGTTATTTATAGTGATGCTTCAATGTAAATAATAGGTTGTTTCCTTATGTGGAATGATATGGTTATTGACTATGCATCACGACATCTAATAATTCATAAACAAAAATATCATACTCATGATCTCGAGTTAGTATGTGTAATCTTTTCATTGATGATATGAAGACACTCACTTTATGGTAAAAATGTTAGATGTATACTGATCACAAGAGTTTGAATTATTTTTTCTCACAAAAAGAAGTCAACATTAGGAAAAGGAGATGGCTTAAACTAATTATGTATTATGATTTCACTACACACCGCCACCTGAGGAAGGAAAATAAGGTGGAAGTTGCTTTGAAAAGAAAGGATCATGGAGTTTTGAACAAGATGAGAGTTGAAAGGGATCCTATGTTCATTGATCTAGTAAAAATAGATATGGGAATAATCTTAGAAGGTGAAACATTGATACTTTTTCAAATGGTTTCCAACCCATCTTTACTAGAAAGTATAAAATGTTCTCAAACTGATGATAAAAACTTTTAAAAGAAAATTAAAGCCGTGAAAGATGGGAGATTGATTGACTTCATATATGAAGATGGGATTTTGAAATTCGGGAAGAGATATTGTATTCCTGTCATAATTAAAATAAAAAGGCAATTTTTGGATGATGCTCATAACTCCAATTTCTCTATACACCCTCGTAGCACTAAGATGTATTGATATTTGAAGGAACTTTTTTTTGGACAAAATGAAGAGAGATATTGCTGATTATGTGTCAACATGTATGGTTTGTCAACAATTGAATGATGGAATACAACATCCTAGATGAGTCATGCAACATCTTTCCATACCTGAGTGGAAATGGGATGATATTATAAGGGAATTTGTCATGGGACTATTAAAGACTCCTAGAAGTAATGATTCAATATGGGTCATTTTTTTTCATCATACAAAGTCATAACATTTTATTGATATAAGAGAATATTTACCACTTGAAAATATGGAAAGAATATATATTAATGATGTTATAAGTCTTCATGGTGTACCCCTATTGGTTGTTTCTAATCGTGATCCCCATTTTACATCAAGATTCTAAAAATTCCTTTAGAAGTATTTGGATATGAAATTAGATTTGAGCACTACCTACGATCCTCAAACTGATAGAAAATAATAACAAACTATTGAAACCATAGAAGACATGTTGAGATCCTTCTCACTTGACTTTCAAAGTATGTGGAATCAATATTACCTCTGGTATAATTTTTCTATAACAATAGATTCCATTCAAGTATTCAGATAGCACCATATGAAGTGTTATATAGAAAGAGATGTCAGACACAAAATGATTTGGATGATGTTGGTGAAATAAAACTCGTAGGTCCATAAGTTGTTGAGAAAACATTGTAAAATGATTATCCAAACCCAAATTAATGCAGCTCAAAGTAGGCAAAAGAGCTATGAAGATAACTAAAGGGATGATTTATAATTTCAAGTAGAAAATCATAATTTCTTGAAGGTATATTCATGTAAGGTTGTTATATGTTTAAGTAAGAAGGGTAAATTAAGTCCCAGGTACATTGGAATTTTCCAAATTTTTGAATGAATTGGAGTTGTAGCGTATCATTTCTTAATGTCTCCATGTATCTCCAAGTTCATGATTTGTTCTATATATCACTGTGGTGAAAATACATTCATGTAATCAGATATGAAGAAATATAACTGGAACCTAAACTATCTAATTGAGAAGAGCCTGTCAAGATTATCGATACGAGAGAACAAGTGATGAGAAACCGAACAACTCGCCTGGTGAAAGTTCTATGGAGAAACTATAAGATGGAAGAGGCAACCTGGGAACTCGAGGAACTTGTGATAAATAACAACCCGAATTTTGTTATGCTATAAAATTCTTGAAATTTTGAGGAAAAAATTATTTTAAGGAGGATACAATGTAACACCACAAGCTTCTATGGTACGCTTTTGTTTGAATAATGCAGTAGCTTGTGTTGAACACAACTTCAAGTTCAAGCACACCATGACCAATCAAACTAGCCGTTATGAATATTAATACAGACTTTTTGAAATTTCAAAAATTTTATTTTTCATAATGGCCTTTATTTTTGGATTCAATAATATCACAATTATATTAGAGTGAATTTTTTGTATTTTTCTTAAAACTTTAAATTTTTTATAAACAGTGAAAAAAACAGCGTTATTGTTTAAAATATACGATTTATTTAAATAACTAGTTATTTTAAATAAAATTATATTAGGTAAAATTAGATAAATAATACATATATATGTTAAATTTAATTCATTGGAGTCATTTTTAATAATATTAAATATATATTATTTTATTTAACATTTTACCGTCTTTTACCAACCTTCTAGGTGCATTTGAAAATTTGCATAAAAAATAATTTTACCACTTCTGTGTACTGAATTTATAAAATTCAAGAGACACAGTTTATATTAGTCTGTAAAATGTGGTTCAATAAGATGACAATAATTTTTGGTGTGCAGTAACTTTAATGTTTTATTTATCGTGGTTAAAAGTAAATAGGGTAATTAAAGGTAAAAAATGACATTATAATTACCCCAACACATTCAATAATTGTTTTGGATATGTTTATTTCGACCAAAATCAACCTTTTGATTAATATATTATCCTTTTGGTCCACCTGGATTAGATTATGTCATTTACTATTATTTTATTTTAAGAAGAGTAAAAAGTCATAAATTCAAAGTTTAATAACTAAAACATTTTTAATATAGGGTCATATATAAGATAAATCTAACTATAAATATAAAAACATTTCCTAGATAATGGTATTTTATTTATAATATTTAGACATTAAATAATTATAATTATTTATGACACATTGATGATGCAATAATTACATTATTTTTGAATGATTAAGGTAATTGATATTATAAATATTAATAAAATTGAACATTGAGGCTTATGATGTATTCCATGAATTTTCTTGGTTAATATGACTTGTTTGTGTGAATTAAATGATTTTATTTCAATGTGATAAAGTTTCTATGGATTTCAAAAATACCAAATACTAAATAGTGTCAAATTGATAGAAATGTGTTTTTAAAACAAATACTATATTTTATATAGGTATAATATTCCTAAAAATATATGTTTCAGCCAAAGGACTTATATAATAATATATATATATATGTCATTAATGAAAAACATGGGGTTCTCAAGGATTTTTATAGTATGTTTATTAACCATTTATTATAATAACACAAGAATACATGGTAAAAGTTAAACTATTAAAGTAAGAGTTAAATATAAATGATAAGATTCATAATGTTATCTAAACCTATTAAAAACCTATTTTATGAGGCTTTTTAGACCCATCCCCACAATATAATTGATATATATCTTTGTTTAGACATTATAATCGGAATATTTTTGTGTAATAAAATAATATTTCAATATTTTCCTAATGTGACATTCACCTCTCTTATAAAAGGGTACTTCCCCATCTCTCAACATCACTCCTCCAAATCCATTTGGCTCAGCCAACAACTACTCAAATATACTCCCAAATACCATCACATAACCCTAGAGGTATTAATTTGATCAGAAACCAACCTACGGGGCCCTTTTGAAAAAATCGAAACGAAACACCCGAAAAAGAGGTAATAATTTCACCACCCCTTTCAATGTTCTTTTTGTCTTCCACATCCTCTTTCATTGTTGTTTCCATACCAAAATAATAAATCTCATACCTTATACATAATGTGATGTTATTATAAATATGGTACCACTATATTCCTTATTATATCCATCCTATGAATGACAACTCACCATACATGCGTAGGTAAGTCTTACAGTCTCCACGTCGTGGTGTTGTTTGTTATTCCACACATCATTGTTTGGATGGTTATAATAATGAGTATAACTGATGTAAATAATAAATAAAATTTTAATTATTTTGAATATATGATATAATATCTAATTACATATGATTTCACCATCAATATAATGATATTGTCGCTCATGCGTACGTACATATTACCTTTTCCAAGAACGTGATGAAATTCATTCCCCATCACAAAAATTTAAGAATGATTTTTATTTTATGATTAAAAATATTGTTTAATAAATTAATATCATTCTGTATATGAATTAAATACTTTCTATCCTAAGAAACGTGGCTTACATAACAAATCATATAAAGGAAAAAAAGTTAGTTAACACCCGAAACAATGATACTACTGAAATATTATTAACAACGAAATATTAGAAGATCATATATGATATCATTTTTATGTGTTTATTATATAATTTAATTAAAATGATTCAATTATTATACCTGAGTTAAACGTACTCTCGATCAAAGAAAATTAAATGGTAAGGGTTAATTATAAAATCTCTTTATTATCTAAGATTATTTATACATGAGTATCTACTGGAACCTCTTTATCATCCACATCCATGTTTCTTAAAAATGTATTTCAAAATGTTTTTACTATTTCCATGAATATGGTTTATTTCTACTTTTACCCTTGTTTTACTTTTTATAGAATGTTTATAAAGGAATCTTTCAATCATTTTCTAGAAAAAGTCTTTTACGACCATTTCGTCAATATTCTGGAAAATATTTGTTTTTGACTTATATGGCGAGTGAAACTATTTTCCACCGTTAGAACATATTAAAAGATTCCGTTAAAAGATTATTGGAATATTTTAAAAATAAATATTTTCTTTTATAATTATGTGACTTTTAAATTATTAAAAAATAGAAATAGATATTTCTCTCAAATAATTTTTCATTCATCTACATCAACATCCTTTGATGCATTTTACACTTGTTTGAAGTTGATTTATTATGATACAATATTACATATTGTATTTAAGGATTTGTGATATGTATTACTATGGATGTTTTATTTTTATACCATTCATGTTTTACGGTTAAATGTATTAACATTTTGTATGATAGTTTTAAATCTAATTTTTATGTTATGTTTCTACCATTACGTATCATGAATGCATTGGACTTAGTAAGTGACGGGTGGAGCCCACAATATCTCCTCAATGCATCGATAAGTCTCATGAAAAAAACTAGTGTCTCAACAGATGGCCCTGAAAAAATCTTATTTGTAGTCTTAGCATAAGGCCTTGAATATTTTGTTAGGATGTCCATAATTATGCATTCCATCAATATGAAATTCTCTATTGATATTACATTAGGTTAATCGACTAGTATAATATCCATGTATATTAGTAAATGGCATTATTTGATTTATATAAGACAAATTATGTGGATGTTTACGTTTAAACGGCTTATCTTTTATTCTTATACATTACCTTAAATGTTTATGATTATTTATGAATATTTTCACTATATTGTAATCCTTTATGAGCATCTGAGCTCAACCGTTTATATGATTTATTTTTCCTAGGATATAAATAAGTATATTGTTAATAACCTTCAGTGATTGTCTAAGTGTGATGAATGTTTTTAAAAGAGACACAATGTTGTTGTTTCTCATTTCATAATTTAATGAAAAACATATATATGTATCCAGTAATTCCAAGGATACTATAATGATCAGTCTTTCGGGATTTGATCCCTTTTGATCATGCCAATGTTTTGTAATATTGCACAAAATCTGGGTAACTATGGTCGGGGCATTCATGTTTTTACCAAACTCTCTGGGAAACACACTTTCATATTCGTCATCGATGGGTAACTTATCCCAAGATTTAGGAACACATCAAAGAAATTTTTTAGAAATGTCGTATGGTCGAATTGGTTAAGTTCTGCATGGATCAACACCTAGAGTTGCCCAATCATCATCATACCCTCTAACAATGATGCATTTAGATCTTTATAGTGCTCCATAGAATTATTTTGGAGGCTTCTCCCATGTCCAGATCCATTGTTGGGGACAATATTCTACACTTCATTTCAGTCCTATCTAGCACCAGCCCAGGTTGCTGGGTGATATTATGGATGTTCATCTAGGAACAATCATGGATAACATGGCTGACACATCAGAGACAGAAACTGATGTATGACTCATTGAATAGAACATAACTCTCCCCCTCCCCTGGGGTGGTGCCACACCTATTGGATCCTATGGTCAGGGTTACTTTCTAATAGTGAAAATTAATTGGAATTCAGGCACCTTCTAATTCATTATCCTTCAGTTGGGACTCTAATAAGGGTAAAGAGCATGTTAGGTGCATTAATCCTTCGAACCCATATGGATCAATGAAAAGTATAGAAGATGAATGTGAAAAGGCTAAATTTTTCCAATATCTAGGGGAATAAAAAATAAATTCCAAGACCTTATTGATGAATGTGCTATAGAGTGGTGACCAAATTACAGTAATCCCCGACTAGGGAAGCATAGGTAGGTACAACCTCCCCCGGTGAGTTTCCTCTTGGTGACCTTGACCATCCATCACATATATATAGAGTATAGGATAAGGTTTATGTAATTTGGGTGCGTTATGGACCATCTAATCCACTATAGTTGAATGATAACCCACCTTGGGGCCCTTCTCAGGTTCCTCCAGCCACTCCACTGGTCGTTCACCCAATAGTCCCACAAGTCATTCTTCTATCTGCTCCACAAGACAATGGTCTTTATTAATATTATGAATAACACACAAAAGAATTGGGGTTTTGGTACCCTCATTACAATTGGAATCCCTGACAATATCATCCAATGGATGCTATCATTACCCACATCAAGGACCTAGAAACTCAACAGGTGGAAATCCCGTTTGATGGAAAGCCATATCCGGGGAGGGTGAACAATATGATAACACCACCAAGATTTGGTAATACAATTTTATACACTTTTAATGGGATGGGAGAACAAATGTAGCATCATTCCCACGTCATTTGTAGGTGTGAACCCATGCTGGGAACTCCAGCATAGCAGGAGGCTGCCAAACTCTAGTGTTTTGGGTAGACATTGGAAGGGACCATGTTTGTATGGGACAACCTATTACCCATTGGGTCAATAGCTAGTTGGGAGGATCATTAAAGGTAGTTTCACTACTAATTCTATTCCATGACACAGAATACAAGCACTTTTGACCTCTTAAAGTGAAATCAGAGGCCTAATGAGCGCATTGCCGATTTTTTCACTAATTTGAAGGGTTTCACTTATTCCATTGATATGCCACTAACCGAAGAGCATTTAATAACAATGTGGATGGGGAATGTGAATACTGAACTGATCCCTTATCTCATCAATCAAAAATACAAGGGGTATTTTAGGACTTATCTAACAAGCCCCACCCTCTAGGGGAATCTTTTTAGCATGCCATGAAAGCTCATCCACTGCCTCCTATAGTTCCTGCAAAAACAAAGGCCAAGTCTGAGCCCTCCCTGGTAGCAAAAATAGAGGTCCCCAGGAATATGGAGTTAGTACTTGTCGAACCACCTCCATAGACTTGCTGAGGGCCACCACCTTAGGCACAGTCTCTGGCCCAACAATGCCCACATCCGAATCAGCAGGCACCCCCACGCAATGCACCACTGCTACCCAAGGGAGACAATCATGTCCCTCCTCCTCATCAGGATCCTCCAGCCCCTCATCAATTCCAGACTCCTATATACCCCATTCTATAAATATGGATATATACTTACTCATTTAATGAGGTTTATACCCCTGGTTATTTATGATGTTCCTTAGACCAGGGAATCCTACAGTTACCGGAATGTAAGAATCTCGAAGAGGCTGATATCACTGATTGCCCCAATTAATGACCCTAGAAGTGGATCCTTTGGAACACTCTTAGAAATTTATTTGTTTTTAAAGACTAGATCCAATTCCATGTTGATAAAAAAATAGTCTGGTAAGGTCCAACCCTGACAAAGGTGGCATGACTATTCATAAAGCCTAACAGTGACAACGAAAGTGAGGGAGAATAGATGCATTTTTTATGCGTAGGTCCCAAAATTATGAAAACCTGATAGCTCATATGGAATTCACTCACACCCATTGTATTATCCTTTAATTTTTGAATCAACCCAATCCTTCATAATTCGTTGCATTACCTGCAACAATTATTATTACGTTAACATCTCAGTGTTTTTCTTCTTGCGAGGGAAAGCATCGGTGTCATAAGGGAAATAAAATCCCACCCCTGATTCTATCGTCATCCCATACTCTCTGTAATTTCATAACCTTAGAGATGTAGATTTCCTCCTGAATATGTCCAGTGAAGGAGGTTTCATCATATGGTGACGAAGGGTACTCTTAGGTCAATACCGTGGAGCTGGTAAACCATTAAATGGTTCCTAATGATGAAGAGTGTCCGATGGATCCTCCCAAGTTCCCCATTAGACACCAGTATTGGAAGATCCTTAATTATGTGAATAACTAAAATTAATTCTTTAGTTCTTCCATCCAATAAAATCATTCCATATATACTAGATAATTGGTCCATCGTAGAGCTCAGTATGTACAACCTTCTCATTTTGATTCATCAAATCCACCTCAATCGCCATTTTTTTAATTGATTAGGAAGATCCACCATGACCATGCTATGTTAATTCATGTTCATAAATTTATAGATCTAATTAATCAAGACCTCATCTATGAGGAACTCAATAAAATTCGACATGTGGGGAATTGGACTTTCCCAAAACCCGCTTGAATTCACCGGTTCAACCTGCAGCACCCGACAGACCTCTTGCTACAGAGCAACCTCTTGTCAGCAGGAGTGAAAACATGGCTTGAATATATGATATCATCAAGCATATAGTCGATATTCTTATCAATCTATCTATAATAGAAACTCTTCTCCTGTTAGCAGAAATGCATGAATTTCTTGCGAATGATTTAAGAATCGCCCTTCTGTTTGAGATATAGGTAGTATCCATAGAAGCATTCCATGATGAGGCAGTTCAACATGTGGAATGTTAGGGAATTATCTCTTTCTCTGGAGAAGATAATGGTTTCTCTATACATAGGAATATCCTCACACTGTACAACACTGACCATTTCAATAGAGTGGATGTCTACCACTATCTTGTTGATATGGGCATTGTGATCAACCTTATCATGACACACACACTGAAAAATGGGGCTATCTGAGTCATATATGAGTCCCTCTAACCTGAAGATTCATGGATATGACAGGAAGAAGCATACCCCAGTCAAATATATTCTCTAAAAGACCAAGTTTGGTGGCCTAGTATCTAGAACCAAATTCATGGTTGTCACACAAGACATCCCTTACAAATCGTTGATGGGTAGACCATGGATCCACCTGCATGTGGAAGTCCCTTCCTCATATCATAAATTCCTTAAGTACTCCATTAATGGTTGATTAGGCATACACCAAGGTGATGAATCTCCATTTGTCTCTAGTGAATCCTGCTACATGGATGTTAAATAATACAATAGAAAGGGAAAATTTTTTGGCTAATGAGTTTGAACATGCTACGACTATGACTGTCCTGTGGAATGTCCTATATTACACATAGGTTCATCCAATTCATCGATTGGAGGCCAGAACCCACTACATGGAGAAAAGAATCATTGTCTCAGGAATGAGAGGGATGAAAATTCCCAATTCTAATAAATCCTAGGAGATCACCTCGTATTCTTACACAAATCTGGAATGTGTTACCCCTAATCCCCCTACTCCAATAAGGTGTCGATATGTCTACCCCATGGAAATAACAATATTTCATTCCTTCACGTTTCTTCATGCAGGTATAAAACAACACAAGATGACATTCTACTATTTTTTTATCCCATAAAATGTTCCCCCTTAGGTTTAAGAAGAAATGGGATCTGGTCGATAGATTTAATTGCTATAGTTTCAGTAGTGCAAGGGTCTCAGGATGTGGATTCCACCATTGTTTAGGCAGGCACTAGTTTCCCATCATTTTCTATCAAGTAGGAAGAGTTGCCTCTTTCTGATGATCCTCTCACCATGGATGAAGATGATTATTTAGAGGATGCCCCTTCCAAATTTGAAAAGGAGTCTCCACTACGGTTGATGAATTGGTACAGGTGTACCTCGTTAACGACACACATTTGAAGCCAACATTTATTAGAGCCACTATGCCCATAAAAGAGAAAATAATATACTTGAATTTCCAAAAGAAATATCATGATATATTCATCTTGCGTTATAGCTAGATTCCAGAGCTAGATCTTCATGTCATCATCCACTGTCTTTGTCTCCCAGAAAATCATCGCGAGTTCAAACATCCTCCCGAAAAGATGCATCCTTCTCATGGTGCCATGGTTGAGGCTGAGGTTGATAATCTCATTAGAGACAACTTCATCAAGGAGGTACATTACCCTTGATTCTTAGCTAGTATTGTGTGAGTCTGTAAGAAGAATAGACAGATCAGGGTTTGCATCAACTTCTGGGATCTCAACCATAACTGTCTGACGGATGACATTCCCCTTCTAGTGAGGAAACTATTAATCAAAACCACCACTGTGTTTGAGGATCACTAATTAATGGATGGGTATTCCAGATATAATTAAACCTGAATTTCCCCCAAGTATGAATATTTAAATACATTAAGGGAACCACTAGGTATGTTTTTATACCAGATAATGATTTTCGGTCTAAAGAATGTTGGTACCACCTATCAGGGTGACATGGACCATATATTCAAGCTGATACTTGGGACATTGGTGGAATGCCATGTTAATGATCTTGTGGTTAAATCTCATAAAGGTCCGACACATATTAAAGATTTTGATAAAGTGTTTTCATTCTTTGTTCCAACCATCTAAATATGAACCACTTGTAGTTTTCCTTCAGGGACACCTACATATAGTTTCTCGACATCATTTTAAAATTCAGAGGCATTGCGATCAATATGGAAATATCAAGGCCATTAACAAGATGTCTCATCAGAGAAACATTCGGGATCTCTTAGTCTTTTATGGAAACTTAGCCAACATATTCCAGTTCATTGCATATTTGGTTGGAAAGTGTAAGCCCTCTTCGCGGCTCTATAATAAAGGTTCTGATTATTAGTAGGATGAGGATAACCAAATTACTTTTTGAAAAAATCAAGAAGTAATTTCTATGGACTCTAGTTCTGATGCAACATATTCCCCAAAATCCTATGGTCCATTATGTGGTAATATAAGAATGGTCCCTCACTATACTTCTAACATAAATGAACAATCAAAATCATAGAATAGTTTATACTATCTCATCTACATGCTCCTCAACATTGAGACCAGATAATCCTCTATCGAGAAGAGCTACCTCGCACTAGAATTAACAGTGAAAAAATTGATACATTACTTGTAGAACTATGAGATACAGCTTGTTTTCTATATCGATCCACTGATGTACATTTTGAGATGCCCCATGTTAATGGGATATCTAGCTCTGAGTGTAGTGAACCTTCAATAGTTCCACATCATGTTTTTCCCCAAAAGGCTATAAAGGCACAAATATTGTTAGACCTTCATTCCACCCATCATTCACTTATATAATAATATATGGATTCTGATTTTATAGATGAGTAAATCCTCTAAGTTGATCATTTCATTCCATTTCAGAATATGCACTATGATGGTGCTTCCTAGAGAGCTATGGGAGAAGACATGGTGATCCCAGCATCAACAGAATGGGATTGGGTATCATTGTCATCATGCATGCACAAGATATACAACCCTATTCATTCATGCTATTAGAAATCTATACCAACAAAAAGTTAGAGTATCAGTCTCTCATACCTGGTCTTGACATGGCCCTCGAGATTGTCATTCCCTACCTTCATGTGAAGGGAGATTCCAAATAGGTTATCAATTAGATCAATGGTGACTACATCGTTAATAAACTGGAGATCGTAGCCCTATTATAGAACAATCTATAGCTATTAGACAAGTTCCCCTCTCTTAAAGAAGTTACTCAGGTCCCTCGATCATATAACGGTTGAGATGATGGCTTGGAGGGCCAGGTTGCATCATTTGAAGAGCTTGACTAGGATGATTTGATTATCCATAATGTGCATTGAATATTCATCGCTCTAGATACTTCAGATGATGATGATAGCCAATAGGTAAGACGCCATACCATTGTTTCCTCCACATCAGGCCTCTAGGTTCCCCTATCGTGGTGTTGGAAGGGACCACTGATTTGAAGACTCCCATTATCGAGTATATCTAGTACAATAATCTCCTGGAAGACAAAGATGAGTGTGAGTGGATCTGACAACGCAAAGTACAGTTCACCGTCTAGAGTGGTCCCAATATTGACATGATCCTCTAAATAGGTGTGTTTTATGGGATTATCCTTTGTTGCATTCAGTTATGTGATATTTCTTAGGTCAGGTAAAGAAGTTCATGCTGGTTCTTGTGGGGATCATCAGATAAGACTGAATCTCTCTCATCAGATCTGATGATTGGGGTATTTTTTTCCCACCATAAACTATTACTGTGTTGAGTTCTCCAAGAGGTGTCGTTCATTTTAGATAAATTCTATTTTTTTGCATTGGCTACCAGAACCTCTCCATTCTACCAAGTACTCTCAGCCCTTTGCATTCGGGGGACTCGATGTTGTGGGACCATATCCCCAAGCAATGGATCACATATACAAGTTCATCCTAAATGTAATTAATTTCTCTTCCAAATGGGAAGAGGGTCTTCCACTCATGGATGTAAAGGACCATTATTTAGTCAACTTTCTGTGATCCAATATTATCCTTCAATTCAGAGTTCGTCACATCATCCTTACCAATAACGACACAAACTTTTGTGTAGTCGAGCTGGAGAAATTTTATGCCTAGTATAACATCCGTTCTAATAATACCTCTCACTATCATGATACAAAAATTAATGATCTAGGAATTCAAAAAAACCCTCTCTAACATCTTGCAGAAGAATTTTGGTTAGAATAATAAGAGTTGTCTGGACAAACTCCTCAACTCTTTCTGGGTGTACCAGATGATGACTCATAATTCCCCTTAGGTGACTCTATATTCCCTAGTGTATGGATCAAGGGTAGTCCTTCCTATTGATATTTAATTACCCTCATTACACACAGACATTTACGGTCATAATACACCAGAAAATGTATTTGAAATTTGTCTGGTTGAAATAGACGGGCTTGAAAAGAATAGGATTTGTGACCTAGACAATCTTGAGAGGTATCAGAACAAGACAACCATGTATTTCAATAATAAAGTTCATCTATGCTCATTTTTACAAGATGATATGGTATTTCCCCTGAGAACACCAATGGTACCCAGTAGGAATCCACCATAACTGGATCCCAAATGTGAGGACCTTATATTATTCATAGGTTTTACCCAAATAGTCTATACTCTCTAGTCACCATTGATGGTGAGAGTATTACTCCTCCCACCAATGATAAATTCCTCAAGAATAATATTACATAAGAGTACATGCCCCATCATCACAACAAAATGTCAAAATATGTCATCCATCCAAGCTTAAGGACCTAAAACTACACACCACTCATCTCACATGAATTTAAACTATATTACCTTCCGAGCAGACGTTAAACTGCTCATCCTCATCCTGCATGAAATTAAACTATAAAAATGTTCTGAGCTCTACAACCATAATCTAAGATATCCATTGTCCTCACCACCAGATGTTAATCTACATGGGTACCACAACACTTTATGTGTCCCGTTATTTGGGTATCCATCATCTTTCACATCTAAAAGTACCCCTTTTAATGTCCTTGTCTCATGCTACCTTGGCTCTCCTATGAATTTGGGAGAACATCCTAGAGGATCTTGAGTGACAATTTGACACAATTACCATCTTTCGAATATGGTTAGGGGTCAATTGTCAATTTTTTTTCCATTCCTAGTCACATGTGATGGATACTGTGTTGTGAAAACGGTCAGCAGTTTTCCCAATAGTTATTTCCATCCCCATGTTCTCCCAAACGATTGGGGCAGTGATTTAAGTTTTTCTACCCTTATGTCCCCATCACATGGAATTAAACTAGGAATATATGGTCCAACATCTTAGACATTAATCTAAGATATCCTACATCCTTATTAAATTATGTTAAACTACATAGAATTTTCAGAACTATGTATGGCATGATTCTCATCCTTAAGGGATACATAAGGACACCCAAACATTTCATTCATGGCCCTACATCATGTCCCATGACCTATAAACCCTCTTAGACCAATTTTATATTAGGTGTGAGTAATTTTGTATGGAATATTGATTTTTATTCACATCAGGATATTTTTTCCACTCCACAGATATCCCTTCAAGACACTCCCCTTTTCCCTCATCCTTACCCCGTGATGTTAAACTGTATGAATTTCCAGAACTACCTATTGATTTATTTTTATCCATATGGGACACGTAGTAACTTTTTTATATTTCATAATCAGGTCCATCCGAACTAATATCTTCACCCCCAAGTTTAGTTCACTTCTTGGGATTTCATATCACACGGTATGTGGAATTGTTTTGTCACCATTCATGTCAGGTTTCCAACGGCCACATCATATGACCCTCCTTCCAAAACAACTATCACCCCTACATCCTTAGCACATTATGTCGAAAAACATGATGATTCCATAACTATATATGGATTGATTCCTATCCTAATTGGATACGTAGAAACAACTATACATTTCATTTTCATGTCCAGCCCAGGTTCATCTATCCTTTATCTCGGCCACTTAGCATGAGTTCTCTCCATGAATTATGAACGGTTTTTGTGTATAAGGTATTATGTCCACATTAACCTAAGGATATTTTTGATGATAAACAAAAATCATCTTTGAGATACCCCTTTCCCCTCGTCCTTACCGTATGACGTTAAAATGCGTGAATTTCATAAATACATTCCCATTTTAATGGGAAACATAGGAATACCCATACATTTCTTCTTTAGGAATAGTCCTTTATTTAGAATCCTTCTATTCCTTTTGGCCCGCTATCATGGGTTCTTTAGGGGTATGTAGTTTGGTGTGGTCTTATGTTCTCATTCATGTTGGGTTTGCAACAGCCACGCCATGTACCTCTTTCTAGTGATCTCTCCATTCCCCATTCCTCCACTCAATTCCACAATTAATCTTCTCCAAATTGTGCCCCTCGACCCTATTTGGTACATCAACTATGTGCTCATATGCACTGCGATTTGGTACATAGAGAGTTGTATTTTTCCTGAATTGCTTTTGTTCCATCTTCATGCTTTACATATTCCTTATTTTGGGATTTTCGTAATCTTTCATATCCAAAATAAAATTAAAATTTCAGAGATTCTAGGCCTTACTGATCTTCTAACTTCTTAGAAAAATGTCTTGGAGGATGTTAAGTGACATTATGACACAAGTATCACATTACAAATATAGTCACCAGTCAATGCTCATTTCATTGTTCCCATTTCATGTTATAGAGTGTGGATGTTATGTTTTGAGCATGGTTAATGGTTATCCGACATTGTTACTCCATCCCCATTATGCCCCAAATAATGATATCATGATTTATTCCCCTTTCCACTTCATCATGTTTGAGTGGAATTCTAAAACCATCGGTATTATCACTATATGAGAACATGGACATCAGGAGGATGAATCAATGTCTTGGTGTCATTCATGGATCCATCCCATTTCCCCATTCTCTATATTCTTTGGGTTTTGAGGATCTTCTCCATCCTTGTTTCCCATATTGAGCATTACTCATGTGGGCTTAGGGACTTGGTTGAGGTTTATAGCCACATGGTGTAATCTCACTTATTTTGTTCTGAACTTTATGACATTAAACTAATACCCCTACATATCCTTACTGGATGATGTCAAACTACATGAATTGTGAAAAATACATATGGAATCATTATCATCCTCATGGTATACGTAAGAATGCACAAACATCTCATTTCTGGGTCTATCTCAGGATCAAATAATTATCTATTTTTTTTCATTTTTGGCCCTCACTCGTATGGGTTTTCATGGTGTCATGTATGTGGAACCATGTCCTCATTCACATTGGATCTATAATATCCTCACCACATACCTTTCCCTATGGTCTAGTCCCTCCTATCTATATCCTTACTGCATGATACTAAACTCCATGGTGTTTCTAGAACTACTTTTGGCTTGATTCCCATCCTCATGAGATATGTAGGAATTCCTTGACATTTTTTCATTGGGTCCATCCCATTTCCATTGATATTTTTTGGCCCCTTGACCTGAGGTCCCATCCCCCAGGGGTTGCATGCGGTGTGGTGTGAACAAATGTCCTCATTCAGGTGGGGTATGATTTATCACACTACAATCATTCCCTCTAGAACCTCGTTCATCTGTATTCATCCAAGCCACATGTCTTGAAACTATTGCATCATTGTTGCACAACATTAAGATTCATAGAATGATCTTTTTATATGACCATTAACTGTGACACTGTCATCCTAGATGCACGATGAAAAACATCACTACATTGGGGTGTTCTCAATTAAGAGGACATCATGTCTGGTATCATTCCTCCACTATGAAACTTTTCGAAGCCTACACATGGGTTGATTCTTGAATAAACACAGGAATTCATTTTCTAGGGTTTGTTGTTTCAAAACACACACCACTGAAGAAAAAATTTAATCTATCAAATACCACTAATTGTGGGGCATAGACCACACATACACGATAGTATTGGCACTATCATTGGTAACCTACCATACCATTTTCAAGAAAAACACATTGTTTGGTTCCCATATTTATTGGATACGTAGGAATACCCAGACATTTTTTGATTGGGTCTAACCCGATGTATCTCAAATCCTACCTTGTTTCCGGCCCCTTGTCACAAAATCCATCGAGAACACATGGTATGGTGTACATGGGATTATGTCTCTATTCACATCGGGTTTATAATGAGATGATGCATAATTCCCCTCCTGGGTCACCCTTCTAATCTTCTTGTGTCTTCATGACATAAAACTTCATGGTGTATCAAGAAATATGTATGGATTGATTCACATCATTGTGGGATATGTATGGATTCCCAAACATTTCATCTTTCGGTCCAGCCCTAGGTTCATCAAACCAATTTTCCCCTTCTCTTATAAATTTATTTCCCTCTATTATGCCTCCCCAACATGTTCAGAGGCACTGTATTCCGGGACCTACAGTGTTGGATTTTATTTTTACATGATTTCATTCGTCTCCATGCTTCACATCTCTCTTTATTTTGGTTATAATCATATTTGGAATACGAATGGTCCACCAAATGGCATGGATATTATGCCTCAATTCTCTCCTAACGTCATGGGACAATGTCCCTGAAGATTTTGGATGATAATTTGACACAAGTCCTACCTTGATTATACGGTCAGCAGTCGATGCTCATTTTTTTGTTCTCATTTCAGGTCACACGATATGGATGTTGCGTTTCATACATGGTCAAAATTTATCATCCATCATTATACTATCCCCATTCACCCATATATATTGGTCATTTGATTAACATCCCTTTCCATTCCATCGTGTTCAAGTATAATTTTGACACCCATGGTGTTATCCCTCCGTGAAACCATTCGTGTTGAAAAAGATGAATCAACGTCATGGGCGTAATATTTTGGTCGTAATCTAGGGTGTTTGTTCCCTTAGTATGGTAATCATGACTTTTAACTATGTTGATTTTATGGAAATTTTTGTTTCGGTGCGGACTATTTTATCCCCATTCAAATTAGGTAGCCTTGTGTCACCACATTACTTATTTTCACTTTGAGAAAATTCCCATTATTTTCATCAAGCTCTATGACCATAAACTAAGACCTCTTATGTATTTATCATGTAGAGATAAACTAAATTATATGTACCTAGGTTGTGTGATGATAAATTACCTAGTAATTTAATGTCTTCACTCAAGAAGACATTTCCCACCTTTTGGTATTTCTCTCATGTCGTACTACCTCTATGAACTACATCTGTCTTGATTCCCATTTATGGGATATGTAGTGATGCATAGACTTTTGTTTGTGGTCTAGCTACATCATAATGGACCATCGATTTCCATTTCATCATGATTCCTCAAAGGTATGGGGTGTTTTGTGGACTTATGTACTCATTCACATCAGGTTTGAAATTTTCCACACCACATACATTTCTTTAGATCTCCCCATTTCTTTGACCTTAACCCATGACAATGAACATCACGGGCATGTCCCACATGCATGACATTATTCTGGGAACCTTACAATCTAATATCTATGACTTTAAATAGTGATTCTTACAATATATGTTCACATGACTTTAAACTGCATAATAATTATAGTATTCCTATTCAAAAGGGGATATCTCTACCTTTTGGTATTATCCACCTCCCAAGCCATATCTAAGAACTATGTGTGTCTTGATTCCCATATTTATGGGATACATTGTGATTCCTAGACTTTTTGTTTGTGGTCCAATCGAAACTAATTTTCCTCCCCTACCCCTTTCGGACTGGGCTCTCTCAAAAGGTCTGTGGTGTGGTGTGGACCACTTTGGTCCTCCCCTTTATTCACCTTGCATGACAGTAAAAATACATGAGTAATATTCTTGAATCTCACATTCCGTCATTTGGATCCTCACCATCTTTCACATCTGAAGGGACACCCATATGTAATTGATGGTCTTCATTTTTATTTCCTACCATTGAAGGCTAGCGAATCGAATGATATTGGAAAACATTTAGATTTTGGCCTCATGTTTCGAATAAAATCAGTGGATGACCCTCATTTTTTTGTCCACATTTCATGTTAAAGTGATATGTATATTGTGTTTCGAATATGGTCAAAATTTATCCTCCACTGTCATGTCACATCTCACGGGGTTCTGAATTTCAAGTATCACAATTCAAATTCCTCATTCTCCTTTGTCTTGATTTATTCCAACACCCCTTGAATTATCCTACACGTGATCTACAACTTTTTTTGAGAGGGAAGGTTAGATATTTTTAGAATCAATTTCTCTGATCATGATCTTCCCAATTATTCATGAAAACTCTAACTGGTCATTAAGACCCTGGATACCTGAAGATTTGTTGGCACTCTCATATTAAAATGGAAAAAACGATGCAATCATACTTCGTATCTCCCATCACTCAAGACCCACATTATCATAGGGAATGATCGTTGGATAGTTACCGCCTATAATTGTAATTATGGAATCAATAATGATAACTGAACATATGATTGAAACCAAAATAAATAAGTAAGCAATAAATTACATTTATGAGTTCACACAAATTACATAGCCAAGGGATTTTCCCCTCCATTAGATGGATTATCCACTTCAATGGAGCGTCCCATCTCCACCACACTTTGGATTGTAGCATCAAATATAAGTTTTCGCCTATTAATCTCTCATCCACATTCATAGAGATGATGTGTAACTCAACAGCCATGACAAAAGCATAATCCCTTTTAGCTCAAATAGTATCCATCTTTTTGGATGCTTGCCTCATATGTTTATCAACCTCTGTCAACAATGACTTCAGTCAAGATATGAGTCCCAATTGTGCATCGAGGAAAGTAGAGTGTTCATCTACACACACACTGAAGTGTTAGATCTCTTGCCCTACCTCCTTAAGTTTCATAATGTTGATAGAAAACCTATACTTCTATCCCACACCATGTCTTCAATCATGTTCCCATATTTTCTATTCTAGGTAATATCAAATGACCATGTAGGTAAATTGGGCATCAACTCCGCCAGTGAATAGTTCAACCAACTGGGAATGATGCCTCCCCATATTGCTTATCCAATATTCTTTTTGGGTCTCCTTGATGAAGCACTCGATCAGTGTCCATGACTGGTGATGGACGACCATGATATCCTCTTCGTCGGATGTAGTCTCATCTTAGTCCTTGTGGGTCAGCGTGTTCCTATATGGGAAATGCCTCTAGAAATTCATCAGCAGGATCCTCCTTGAGTGATTGGTTGGGTTTGATGGGTCCCATGTCATCTTATTGGTCCTTGTCATCAGATTCCACATCAATGATATCATATTCCATCCTAACAATGGTCCTACCTGTAATCACGAGCACTATGGTTGGGTCAGTATGGGCATTCACTTCTATGTACATCAGCATTCCCCTGAATAATGAATCACCGAGATCCCCATCCATCATCTCCAATGTGGCCCACAACATTGATTAACTATGCATAAAAATATAGTCATATGTTAGTTGGCCCAATTCAATGGAAAAAGGTTACGGATTATTTAAAGAAGAGCACTTACAGAGGCCAAATAATTGGTCTCTCCCTTGAGTTGTTTCTACCAAAACCTTAAGGTGTATCCCCCTATATATGGATGGTAAATATGGACACTCCGAGAGAAACACCATGGGTGTCATAGCCCTACTAGATGTAGTAATCACTTTTGTCACAGTTTCAGACCACGATGCTACATCATCTTTTTTCTAGGAAAGGGTTTTATGTATGAGATTCTCCTACTCAGAGAAAATTTTTAGTTGAGAATTCCTATGTTACCTAAATGAGGAACACCATTGAATGGTTTTGGGTTTAAATTAATATCCATGATAAAGTATTCCAACTACGAGTTTTTGACCACACCCTCTTACAAGGGGATCCATCTACAAGCCTCTTTCACCACAAAGGACTCTTCAGATTATTCTAGTAGGGGGAGTGATCCCTCAATTTATACAAATGCTGAGAGACCAATTAATTGAGATGTATTTTCCCCTGGTCTCTCATCAGATGCAGAGCACCCCGAGAGTGTACAAAGTCCTTAAACTCAGCGATGTATTGCTCCCCTTCTACATGGAACACCCGAAAGATGGCCTTGGCATGACTGATATCTGACAGATCCATCCGGAGAGAGTTAATATGGTTCCATATCTAGGAATGACATAGAAATTATCTATTAACCTCCCATCTATCCCAAACCATTGAAATAATAGTGTCTTAATTCATGTCTATATGGCATATCCGCTTCCCCATAACCTGAGTGGGTATCCTACGGAACCCCCTGGGTGGCCTCCCATCATGTCAACTTTTCTCTTCGTGGACCACCAAGTCTACCATTTCCATTTTACTCTTGATTGATGAATGTATCCATATTATTTGACTCATTACTATAGCAACCCTACCACCATAGAATGTTCTTGGCACATTCTTTCCCTGGCTTCGATGTTGAGAAGGAACCCCATCGCTACCACGAAATATTCATCGTTTCAACATCTCCTCTAGGTACGCTACCTCCCACCTCATGGTGTACTTTTTTACTAGCCCATAGATTTGGGTAGAGGCAGCTTATTCTGCATCATACCATCCTCCAGTGTGAACATGAGCCTCATCTACCTCATCCCACATATATAGTCCTTATAAAATACTCCCTAATAGATCCATGGGGTCAACCTCTGCATGTACGGAAACTACATTGGAATGTGGTGTGGGGTGTACCGTTCACGGATTTTGTCACGATTGACCTATGTTACCAGAACTCTACCCTAATAGGATAAGATATATGAATAATGATCCTCAGTTCCCTAGGAATCATCAGTGTATAAACCTGTTGTCAAGGGGAATTGGTGAAAATTGAATTCATCCACCCTCCAGACTCTATTCAGCACCATCAGCAAAGACATTTTGGTTGGGAAACAACATACTATTCTTAAGATGCCTGGTTTAAAGTCTAACCTAGAAGGGGAAATAGCGTTATGATTTTCATAAGTCCCTAGGTGTGCCGCTACCCATCTATAAAGAAATATTGAGAGGTTCACACATCTAATGTGGCTTCTTCCCCTCACTTATGTGCCACATCACCTTGGACAATGTTCCTAGAACCAAAATACCCAAATTAAACTGCTACCCCACCACCAGCATGGACACCATGATAAATGTTTCTTTCACACACCTATTTTTGTGTCCCGGATCAGCAGCATCTATCCACAGATCACTGCAAGAAATAAACACATAGTATATCCAACGGTTGGTGTCCAGTTATGACATGGCACCCCCACAGCTTCCATTGGATGGCCTCAAGGGTTCACCAATAAGAATACTCTTTAAAATGCTTGGATCTGTTTGGAAAGGTGGGAGTCCTAACTGGAAGCTTCTTGGGTTTTTCTTCTCTATCAGCGATGGGCCTAGACATGATGTTTATGAAGTGCTTAAACCACAATGTGAAGTGGATGTCTATTACTGAATTATTTTCCTTGCTCGACACAAGATCAATCATTTCCTTTACGAGCTATGACATCTGATCTAGATCCTCCCATGTGTTCTTAATGCAGAGGAAATCTTCAAACATCTCCCCTAAGATTGAAAAACCTAAAATCTTATAAAGGACCCAGAGACTGATGACAACCTCCCTATGGTGAAGATAAAAAGTGTTGGTCCTCAATGTCCACCTACTTATCAATTCAAGCATCAATTTTCTTAGCCGAAAAATTTAAAATTGGGAGGCCCATGAAGCTTCATATAGACCTAATCGCTATAGCTCTACCTCAAAATCCTCTCATGACACACAAACCTTGTTATCCCAGGCCCAATCATCTGTAAAATTTCCACCCTGGAGTAAGTCCCAAAAATCAATCACCCCTTCTCTGAGTTCCCCAAATTTTCCTTGAGGATGGTGTTGTACTGTGGGGGAGATACCTCTAGCTCTGATCCCTTCCTATATATATTTTTTATAGGATTATATAGGTATTCAACATCAACAGGTGTGTGATCCTCCCATGTATGACAATTGGTAGCCCTGAACCACTAGAACTGGAATGAAAAACACTGAAACCAATCAGATTGATCATCTCAACTTGGTTTAGGGATGATAACATCATCAATCAGACCAAATCCATACTGAGGAATTATTTTATAAAAATGATATTTAATTTTTATTTCGAAAAAAATTCACCACCATGGATTCATGGTCTGAATATCTACATGCACATTCTCTAATTCGTAGACTATCTTCAATTTTTTCCCTTCTTGAAGCATCCACAATGACCCCCCCAAGAAGATTCTTGGTTGTCCAATCCATCCCAATACATTAGAATTTTTTATTCTGGATTGTGAAGCTCGATCACAGAGCTCGATCATAGGGCTCGATCCCAGATGTCAATCATAGAGACCAGTCATAGTGTTCTACCACCGATATCGTATAAAAAAACACCGAGAACACAATCGCAGATTCTGAAGACTCGTTGTCTGGCTCATAGAAAAAATGATCTTGGTTTGCGAATAATTATTGTAGAGCACACATAACTTCATGAATCAATATCTAAAGAACAAAAGTTGTGGAGATAGGTAAGCAAAAAATATGGGTCATCCTCTCTGATTTAAAGGCGACAACCCTCAAGATTTGTGGCATACCTGGATGCAGCGATCTTCATGATGGGTTTAACCTATGCATCATCTATTCGCATTGTGACCCTGCTTTTCAATTTTGATTTATGATCTGCCTAAAATATTGGCTTTCTACCATCACAATTTAACATTCATTTTCTCTATGGATCCAATAATGAGGGGGGCATTTTTGGGTTCCAAAATATGTGGATGGGAAAAATATGAAATGTACCAATATGTGAAAAAAAGAGATGCTTTGTGAAGAACCTTATAAAATATATTTAGTACTGTGGTCATCACAAAGCTCTTGAGAACCACATCCAGTGAATATCCCTTCATCACCACATCCAACGCAAAGATAAATCCTCCTATACTTTCTCCACAGAGGAATGAGCGGTCGACTCTGCTGTTACAAGGAAATTAATGGATGTCTTCATGACGCAGAGAGAAAACGAATACCTATGTGATTCTTTTTAAATTAGTGGATGATTCTTCAAGTGCTGTAGAGGAAAGTATGGAAGCCTCTACACCACATAGGGGATGACTGTCGACTCTATGGTTACAAAGAACATGACAAAATATGCCTCCGATGGTGAAGAAAAAGTGTCTTCGCATCATATAATTAGATATTTGTTCCCCCGGAACTAATAAATACCATACTACACTTGTTATAAATAGATAGACACTCTATCCTTTTTCCATCAAAGCTGCAAAATATAGAAGCACCAGTTTCTCAGTGAACCATTCGAAAAATGAATCATCTGAGGAACATGATTTTAGAAAAATACCTTTCCCATTACACATTTTTTCCCTTTATTAATAAAGCGATGTCCTTTGTGAAGCCTATGGGAAATCAAAAAGTATAGAGACCCCTTTGGTTACATGGTACTTCTAGAAGCACTTTTTCTTCGCGATAAACAATCCAAAAACATTTTTACTTCATATTGAGGCTGAGACAATAATATCTAAAAATTAATCTTTACAAACTCTTTCCTTTGCGAGTATTTGTGCTCTGAAAAGACCCAGGATACACAAATCCAAGTGATATGTGAACCCTTATGCTTTGAGAGCCCATGAGCTCTGTGAAGCCCTATGCTCTACGAATCCTTATTCTCTAAGACACTTGATATTTGCAAAGCCCCTCTATAGGATGCATCTTGCTTCACAAACCCATTATTCATGTGGCCCTCCAGGCTAGTAAGAAGTGATTTCAAAGGCCACCGGGTAGTGCTTCATGTTACATTTCTTTGCATCATGATTCTTTACATAGGCAAGCTTATGGATATTGCTTCTTTTCATAGTTATGCTAACACATTCCCTTCAATGGATAACTCAAAAACCCCACCTCAAAAAAGAATTTTCAGTTCCTTCCCTTAAACAATGGTTGAAGTGCACTAGTTATATATGTCCAAGGAGTGGGGAGTGATTCCTCACCATATGAGTTACTTGACTTTTAACTTCCAACCACCCACATCCTCAACACAAGATGTTAAAATGTGATGAACGCATGTGTGGGAGGACCTGAAGAATAGAGGGGTATTTGCATAGTTTCCTCCTACTATTTCTCTCTCCCATTTGGATTTATTACCATGCACACATCTGGAAGTCTCTACATAAGCCCAAGCACCATTGGATGTGATGATTCAGTTATATTGGTCATGTACTCCACAAACATATGAACCCCTAATCGATCCTCAATACTAGAGTAAGTCCAAATATCTATCTCCTTGGGATGATAATTAGGCATGATAACCTATTTTCTATTAGGTCCTCTAACCACACAGAAGCCCCATTCTATTCCTCACATACACACCTTTCGCAAAAAAATCATCAGGTCTTTGTTGCCTCATTTTTCTCACACTGAGAATGACTCACAAGAGACTAGAGTAAGCATCGACCATGATATCATCATGTGGGATATCATAGTGTGTAATACCCATCCCCCATCCATCCTAACTAGGTATAATTTGATATTTTTATGTTCCGTGTATGGTACGTATGAATCGTCTCTAAGGATCAAGCCCATCACCCATCGGTACCAACCACTTCATGTCGGCTCACCCTTGTCCCACATGATATTAATCTACATACCATTTTTTCATCCCACGTGACATTAAATTGTATGGATCATTCATCCCACATGATTTTAAACATCATACATTCAAATTATGTGGGTTTTTACTCTTGTCTTCTAAGAAGGTTATGTAGGAAGCCACCCTTAGCCTCAACAACAAACATTGGTAAACAAAGGACTCCCCTTTTTTGGGAGCCACATCCTTTGTCCATCCCATAGCAGTATTAGACTATCACCCATGAAGATAACCATACATAATACCCACACTCAATTCTCACTCATCCATCCAAGAGTGTTTCTCTTGTGATGGGCCACTATCAATACATATGCCCCAACATGTCTTAGAGTTATTTTCCTTTGAGAACACCCCAATTCTATGCCCCACCCTAAACTATATGGATATTGATTCCCTATAATGATGATATATAGGAATCATCACCGAGGATCATGAACATCACTCATGTCCCATCATGGTCTCTACTTTGTGACGTTCTGTTTCAAAATGTTAATGCCTTAACTCAAGGGTTCTACTTCCTTCAGGTCCCATCTATGTGTCCATTCACATGGGCTACCTCTTTTGGTGTCCCATCGCCCACACAAAACTATGTGTACTTTGATTACCTACCATAAGGATATGTATAATGTCTCTATGAGTTTCATTCCGAACAACACCATCATCTTCACTTCAGTTTCACACCATTACTCCCATTGACATCATCCAACCATCCATCACCAATCATTATTCTTACCCATATTTCCACATCCCGGTGAGATCATGTCATGAATCCCATCTCTGATCCTTGTGGCACCTGGTAATCTAACCACACTTAATCCATAATCAACCAACCATGAGTGTTCATCTTATGATGGGCCTCTATCAATTTGTATTCCCCAAAATGTCTCCAGGTCATTTTACTTTGAGAAAGCCTTAATTCTATGCCCCACCCTGAACAACATGGACATGGATTCCCTGACATGGTGATACATATTAAGTCTCCATAAGGTTCAATCCTATGAATCAGGTCGTATCTTAGTATCTCCCTTAAGCATTTGTGTTTTGGGAAGGTCATGACCTAACCCGGGGGTTCTATGTCCTTCGGGTCCCATCTATTTGTTCATTCTAATGGGTCGCCTCCTTACGTGTCCCACCACCCCACCAAACTACAAGGACATTGTTTTCCTACCCCAGGGATACATTAGAATCCCCTCTGAGGTTCAATCTGAACATCACCATCTTCTGTATGTTAGTTCCACCCCATTCTTCCCATCCACTTCATCCAACCATCCATAAACAATCTTGATTCTTACCCAGGCCGCCACATCCCAGTGAGATCATTTCATCCATCGCATCACCACTTATTACAGCATTCAATAATCTAACCACACAATATCCCCACACAATCCATAATCAACTAATGAATAGTGTTCCTCTTATGATGGACCTCTATCAATGCCTAAGCCATGTCTTGTCTTCGGGGAACTTTCCTTTGTATAAACCCAGATTTCAAGACTCATCCATTCGAACTACAAGGGTTTTGATCCCTATATCCTAGATAGGGTACATAGAAATCCTCCCTAATGTTCAATACCATCCAATGGTAAACCATAGCATTCCCCTTTCTGGGGTGACTCTCCATAATCCCCCTCAGTAGTCTCCATACCATCTTTCACAGTTTGAAATATTCTTTTTCTGGGACACAGAACCCTGGGTATGGTCTCATTGGTCATCCTGATACTTTCTTCTGGTATACCTTATAGGTGATCCATCATAGGGATGTACCCATCTTATCCACTTCCATCAGTATTTAGATCAGTTTAATCAATCTCAACTAGACGTTAAACTCACAGAATACCCTTTTTTAAACATGGGAAGATGAGGGAAACCTAGGGGACATGTCTATGGAATAAAATTCCCTACACTCTATATGCGATGCCTTGGGATTATGTTCCCTCGAGAAGAACTATAATAAGTTAAATAAATCAAGGTGTACAATTATTTCAGCGTCCAGAAACACCAGTGATGTCCAACATGACTACTCCCTTGACTAATGGTTGCTGCACTCACATAAACCCTTGGAATGTCTAGAAAAAAGTAGTGTAATTAACGAGGGAACATAATGATATGTCAATGGGAATTAGAATAACTAACAACCTAATAAATCTAGGAGGGAGACCTGAACTAGGCGATGAATCTCAAAGAGGAATCCAAACAAGGAGAGACATAAATCCCATCATTATGTTTCGATCAGAGAAAAGAAAAGCATGAATAAGTGACGGATGTCTCTTGCCTTTGGAAAGTGAGAATGTAGGGAAACAACCGTTGCATCCTCCGATGGATGAACACATTCCCCAATGAATGAATCTAAAATAGTTACATAGGGATCAGGGATAAAATGATGTAATCTGGGTAGTAGAAGATCATTTGAATAAATTGGATCATTTCGTAGGGATTAAAGAGTTTAGTGTAGTGGATTCCATATCTATAAGGTATGTATATGTGGTGGTGAGGCTTCATGGGGTTTTGAGATTAATTGTTTCAAATTAGGATAAACAATTTACTTCAAATTTCTAGAGGGTATTGAAACATGGATTTGGAACTTAGTTTCCCCTTAAAACTACTTTCCACCCTTAGACAAATGGGAAGACAGAGCGGAAAATCCAGACAATGGAGGAAATGTTGTGGGCATCCAACATGGACTTTGGAGGATCTTGGGTGTGTTATATGACCTTGGTAGAGTTTTATTATAATACTAACAATACCCCATACATTGGCATGGATCTATTTGAATTATTGTGTAGAAGACCATGTCATTCACCCTTATGATGGATAGAGGATGCAGAGAAAATGTTTTTATGTCGAGACAATGTAGACCATGACATATATGGTTCAACTTGTCTGTGAGTAGATGAAAGAATCAAATTAGTGGTAGAAGTCATATAATTATCGTATGAGGAGGCCCTTAGAGATCAAGGTTAGGGACAATGTGTTCTTTAAGGGTTCCCATCGATGTGGGAATAAGAGGTTCTTCATAGTGAAAAATATTTCTACTAGGTTCATTAGACCCTTAAAGGTATTGGGCCCAGTTGTCGATGTGGCATACTAGTTGGTGATACCATCATAGTTTGAGAGGGTCTATGATGTCATTCAAATCTCTCTCCTTTTTCAGTATTGTCATGATGACTCCCATGTCATTTACTAGGGATAGTTGGATGTCGAAGACGATGAAATGTTCATGGAGCAGCTATTAGAGACACAAGAACATTAAGATAAGGTGATGTATGGGAAGACTATTTATTTGGGTCATTTTATGTAGAGTCACGATATCCTAGAGAAGTGTACTTTAGAGTGAGAAATGTAGATGTGTTCCCAGTACCTGAAGTTTTTTTGAGTCCCGATTTATTATTTTTTTCCCTATAGTGTGGTTTTTTGAACCTTTTATGTTGTGAGATGAGTTGTTTCTTTGTTATGAAATGTTTTATGAATTATTGACATGTGAAAAAGGTCAATATGGAATCATGATCTAGAGGCACTAATTTTGATGCAACTAAATTCGTTCGGGTGAGTTATTTCTTACCAGAGTGGATAATATCATGACATTGAGGATGGGATTCTCAGATTCAGCTATCCAGACAATGTGGTTGTTGTTCTTTTGTGATGTGTCTTCTGTTCGGTTGGGTTAGATGTTGTTTGATGTGGTGTTCTTTGATGTTGAGGTTTCACTACATCTTTCGAACAACATAAGATGGATTATAATTGAACATTAGTTAACTAAGTTGGTAGTGGTGTTTCAAGTATAGAAATATCATTGAGAGGTATCTTACGTGGTGGTTTTTCAGACCCCACATTCTTCTTGGTATGGTCTTTTAGTCTATATTGTGATAATAATTTGAGTGGTACATAATGTTATTTCTGGGACCTCCCCGGTCCATTCCATTGTGAAAATATAGTTTTTGAGGTGTTTTGAGAGGTAACAGTTACTCATTTGAATAGTTTTTCATAGATATCATTTTTATAGTGGTAGATCACTGGTGGTGAGACGTGATGGTAGGCCGCCAATGCTGAGTCATCCAAATGTGACTCTTTTCAAGAGTTCTCCAAAAGTCATGTTTTTTCTAACGGTAGCTCACTGATGGTGGGATTCCACTTTAGGTCACCAATAGTGAGTCACCCAATGGTGACTCATCCACCGGTATCTCATCCACTTGTAAGTTAGAATGGTGATTCATCTTACAGTGAGTCGAAATTTTAGGTATCCTGCAGTGACTCAAAGTGGTGACTCGTTCAACTATGGGTCACCTAACTATGAGTCATCCACCGGTGAGTCTTAGTGGGGACATTTCCAGTGGTGACTCACAATGGTAAGTGGCCATTGATGACTCATGACCGTGACTCTTTTAATGGTTGGTCACCTTACCGTGAGTCAAATAATGGTATGTTATCCACCAGTGATTCATTTCCATAGTTATTCAAATTTCATGTGTTTCCCAGTTTTTCCCGCTTCTCCCCTTTAACATTTTGTATATTAATTGAGTTTCAAACCATGTTTATGTGAGTTCAAAGCTCTTTAGAATGATATAAATTATATATTTAAATTCATAATTCCCATTAATCTCTTAGATAGTCAAAATGATTGGTCCTGATCATGGTCCAGCTCTAATGACTTTTGGAAAAATTTCTTCTATTCATATAGGATCTGACCTTTCTTTATCCTGGACTATTTCCACTTTGAACATTTCCCATTTTTACCATGACACCTTGAATCCCCAAAAACATTATTCCCTGAGGAACCATGTGTTTGTGTTTCACCCATGGATCACATTTCCTTGGATCCTTGTGCAACCCCTATTTGGCTCAAGGAGGTGGTGATCATTTTTTTCTCGAGGTATATAACCACCCTACATCCATTTCAAGCTTAAACATAATTTATTACATGAAATTTTACTTAATATAACAAAAATTATTGATAGGTATAGTTTCATTGGGAATTAGTATCATTACATAACAACTTAAAACATTAAATACAACATCTTTATTAAGAACTTCCTTTGCATGACCACAAAATTTCTTCGTACCTAACATTACCTGGGATAATCTGAGGACATAAAAAAGAATGGGGTGAGATACAAATCCCAGTATGGGAATAAACATGGAATAAAAGAAGGAATAAAATACATTTATGAAAATTGTAATATCAATGGGGAACAATATTATCAGGAACACAAAGGTGTGATAAATCATGTTAATCATAACATGGAGACGTGGAAACAACATTTAACATGATATTCGCATGAGATAAGGACCATTGCAAATAGAGAATGAGTAAACCCTCATTGAATATGAGTCATGAATAAACCCTCATTGCACTTGAATTAGAATGAGTCAACACTCATTTCACATGATATATCAGGATACTATACTTTACCCAATTCATTGGAGTGCTATTAGGGTGCACCCTTCTTAAATATTTCATTTCATGCATAACTATGCCACATGAATCATACTACATGGAATAAATCATCATAATTTATTACATGGTAAAGGGATGTGGAATATATACATGAATTTTTATAATCAATAAGTAAATGTTCATAAAGGTGAATACCCTTGATAGAGAAATGGGCATGGTAGTCACTACCCAATAACATTGGCTTGGTAAATCGGTGCAATTTCGATAGCATAACTGTGTGACCAAACAAATCATAAATTTTTTTATTGAGAGATAAAGAGGTGTCTCATGATATTTACACGAAATGGATAGTAAGGGGGTCATATAGATACATTTCCTGAAATAATTAATGGAATTTAGATTCATAATGCAAAATAATTCCTTGAATGTAAATGATGAGAGGGAAATTCCTTATGTTATTTCAACATAGTAACAGGTGTACATGGAAGGCATTAATGAGAGATAATGTGTTATACCATCATTAAAACATAGATATGTATGTATGTGGGAGGTGAGAAACCATACCTCAACATTTATAATTGAAAATAAAATGGAATAGAAATATTAAGAAACATGGATAAAATGAGAATAGAAGGAATCCCTTATATGGAAGTGTGCTTCAAAAGGCTTGGTAGAGGCATGAGAGAGGGTTTTTGGAATCATGGAATGCTTTGGGAGGATTATAGAGAGAGGAGGTCAGAGGTTGGACGAACTCTAAAGGCTATTAGTGAAGAGGAAGTGTGGGCTTGGGCGGGTTTATATAGGAAATGAGAGGGAATTCATTATTATTTAGGTTTGGGACACCACAGATTAAACTAATCAAAACCACAAACCATCCCATGGTTATTTACAAATGGTAGTGGAATAAAATATTATATAATTACAATTTTCAAAATTCTTAAAATAGTAGGGTTGCTTATGTAGAGGTTAGTCACACTCTGAAGGAAATCAATTTAAAAAACTAAAATGATTTATAAGTCTTGAAGGGTCCACTAAATCATTGTAAAATAAATAAAACAAACCTAATATCATTTTATTTTTATGGTAAGAAGTATATAGGATGAAAATAATGTTTATAGTATTTTATTACATCACTATTTGGTCATTATGATGTCATAAAACACATTATATATTTAAACTGTATTTAATTTTTACCCAAAAATTCAACTATCTTAGAAAATTATGAAATATCAACCATTGGATAATTTAGTCATTATGAATCCAAAAATAATACTCATTTTATCTAAATAATTTTCTAAATATGTGAATTTTCACTTTTAAAATAAAATCCGACATTTATTGAAAAATCATTGGCTTTGAAAAAACTACTTTCAAACCTTAATTAATATTTCAATTTTATTCCTATGAATTATATGATCATATATAATTAATAAAAATTTATTTAATAATATTTTATTAAAGAATTAGTTAATTCAAAAATAAATTAATTTACCAAAATATGTTCCTTAGTTGAAAATTAACTAAAAACACTATTTGTTCTTTAAAAATTATTTACAATGTAACAATAATAAAATGAATGTACATTTTTTATTATATAAAAAAATAATGCACATAATCATAGTGAAATTGTTTTGTTACATAACCCATTACAACACCCACATAAGTCCTTAGGGTAAGGTGCGCGGTGGGGATAGACTCTTGGGGTGGCTCGGATAACATCCCTCTGGTGGTAATATCTATCAACTTCCACTTCTCTCATAGGTGGTTCCGTTTGAGCATAAAATTTTGAAGCTCATCATGGGATTGGCCAAGAGAGAATCCCGATGATTCCACCTCTTTTACAAGCTCCAATAAATGGGATTCATATGGGGAAAATCTACTAGATGAGGTCATCACTTTTTTTATAAGTAAATTTGATTTCTTAAAGCCCTATATTTTTTACTTATCATGTGATCATTATTCAACATCTATATTAGAAATGGTCACAATTCATAAATGTATTTTAAAAATTCAAAAACATAATACCAAAGAATTTCATATGTTATATAACCATTTTACAGAATAATAAATTTAATTAGATCAAGAGGAATTTTCATTAATGAATGTTTGGGTCATTACAATCTCCCCCCTTAAGAAATTTCACCCCTGAAATTTCTTTTCCCCACACTAAAAAAGATGTGGGTTACTCTTCTATATCACTTCCTCTAATTCTCACAACGCTTCTTCAAAATTTTTGTTTCTCCACAACACCTTGACGAGGGGCATTGTTTTATTTCATATAACTTTTTCTATAGGATCTATGATCGTCACTAGTTTCTCTTCATAAGAAATATCATCCCTTAACCGTACTACATCTGAAGAGAGTACACGTGGAGGGTCTGGTATGTACTTCCATAAAAGGTATACATGAAATAAATCATGTACATTAGCTATGGTAGCTGGAAGTTCTAGTCGATAGGCCAAAACCTTGAAACAATCAAGAATCTTGAAGGTGTTTATGTACCTAAGACTTATAGTCCCTTTATTTCCAATCCTCATGACCTTATTCTATGGTGATATTCATATATATACATTTTCCCCATCTTTGAATGCAATGTCTCTTTGAGGATTTTCTCCTAACTCTTATGTTGAATTTGGAATGCCTTGATATGCGGCTGAATGGTTTTCAACATCTCCACCATTTCTTCGATGATTTTAGGTCCTAGAAGCTTACGCTCACTAAATTCATCCCAATATTCTAGAGTTCTACACACTTTCCATTAAAGGTATTCATAAGGATACATTTGGATTATTGAGTGGAAACTATTATTTTATAATAACTCAACAAGAGGAAGATATTGATCCCATACTCTTTTAAATTAAATAGAGCATGCTCTCAACATGTTCTCAAGTGTTTGGATAGTCTGCTCAAATTGACCATTAGTTTAAGGATGATAAGATGTACTGATGTTTAGCTCAGTATCCAGATCTTGTTGAATACTATTCCATAACATAGAGGTGAATCTAGGATCTTGATCAGATACAATAGATAGGGGTACTCCATGAAGCCTTACCACATCCTTGATATATATATTTGTTTTAGTAGATCCAATGTGAAATCCTCCCTATTGGAAATAAACTGAGAAGCCTTTATAAGATGATCCACTACAACCCAGATAGCATTTTTTTTGGATGTCTTCAGATGTCCAGTAACGATGTCCATGGTGATGTTCTCCTATTTACATGATGGTATGGGTAATGGTTGCATCATCCCCTTAAACTACTTTCTGTCAACATTCACTTAATGACTCACCAGGAACTTTGATGTATACTCAGCAATCTTGTCCTTCATGTTATCTCACGAATAATTCTATCAGAGAAGTCGATGACTCTTTTTTTTTCTTGGGTGAATAGATGAATTTGAACTATGTGCATCATCCAAAAGTCCATTATTCAACTCTAGACTTGATGGAAAACATAGTCTTCTCCCAAATTTCACAATTCCTTCATCATTAAAATTGAATTCAGAGTATTTACCTTTTATAATAGCTTCCACTTTTTTCTGAATACCCGCATAATCTTTTGAGTATCCTTTTATTTTCTTAAAGATATGGTTGGGCAATAATTTGTGAAAGTATTGTTTACATTCCCTTCTTAATGATTCCCTTGTCTATCTTCATAAAATCTAATAAGATTGGATTCTATTTAATTATCATAAATGATATAATTGTTGGGTCCTTTATACATAGAGAATCCACCACAAGGTTCACTTTCCCATGGTGGTAATTGATTGATAATTCATACTCATTGATTATCTGTAACCATATTCATTGGCACATGTGAAAATTTTTCTATGTGAATATATACATGAGGGTTTTGTGGTTTGTATATATTTCACACTTCTCCCCAAAGAGATAATTCTGCAAAAAATTTAAACCTATGATCACTACAGCCAAATCTAGATCTTGTGTTGGGTATTTATTCACATGAAATTTTAATTGCCTTTAAGCATAGGAAATGTCATTTGCATTTTTCCAAAACACGTAGCCCATGCCCTTTTTCAATGCATCAATAAATACCACTAAATGTTTAAAAATTGTGGATAAAATGAGCATGGTCACTGTGATAATCCTCCTTTTTGAATCCTTGAAGCTTTCTTCGCATTCATAACTCCCTAAAAACATGATTCCATTCAGAGTTATCTTGGTTTAAGGGTTGAAAAATTGTTATAAATTTCTCACAAATCAGTGATAATATCCATCTAAACCAAGAATCTATGAATATTCATTACTGATTTTGGACTCATCCATCCCTCTATTGAATCTATCATGGATGGATCTAGATATATCCCATTTCATGTGATGATATGGCATAAGAATGAGTCCTCCTTCAACCAGAACTCACACATGCAGTAATTTTCATAGAGATTCTCCTTTCTAAATGTTTCCAAGACAGTTCTTAGATTCCTCTCATAATCCTCCATTTTTTTAGGTATATTAGAATATAATCATTAAATAATAACACAAATTTTTCAAGGTAATATCTAAATAATATATTCATAAAGTCGATGAAGATTTCTATAGAATTAGTTAGTCTGAAAGGCATTACTATGGAGTCATATTGCCCATATCTTGTATGAAAAGCAATCTTGGGGATATCTTCCATATTCACCCTTACTTGATAATATCCCGACCACAAGTCCAACTTGGAGAAGTATTGTGCTCTACATAGCTAATTGAAAAAGTCATCAATTTAGGACAAAGGATACTTGTTCTTTATCGTGATTTTGTTGAGCTCCTAATAATCAATAAAAACTAACATTGATCCATCCTTCTTTTTAACGAAGAGGACTGGTGCACCCCATAGTGATGCAAGTGGGTGTATAAACCCTTTATCTAGATTCTCTTATAGTTGTTTCATCATCTCCTCAATCTCCAAAAAACCATTCTATACAGAGTCTTGGATTTTGGAAATTCCCCTGCTATATGGTCAATTGATAATTCACCATCTCTTATAGGAGGAAGACTATACAATTCCTTGGGAAACAATTCAACGAATTCCCTCATAATATAAATGTCTTCTTGGATGGTTTCCTCATTAGACTCAATCACCTGAGCCAGATACGCATGCTCATAGGGCATTAATATCCTTTCTTGAGAATATTTTTCTAAAGAGATTCATCTTCCTCCTTGAACTTGTATAGTATCAGGGGTCAATTATCCATATAGAGAGTTAATTCCATCTCACGGAAATTTATGTTGGCTGTATATACCTAAATAAAATCCATGCTAATAATTGCATCATATTCCACTAGATGGAGTATCAAAAGGTTATCTTGGAAGTTTAATTCACCGATTATGACAAGGGAGGAGTTAAATTCATGGGATGCAATGATATCCCAATTTTCTATACTCACCGACATCTATACATCCATGATTTTTTGGGGTATTTGGATTGTTCTACTAACCATTTGGGATATAAAAGAATAAGTATAACCATAATAAAAAAGTACATTTTCTATTCATGAATTAATAACTAGAGCACCTGTCACCGCATCATTTTCGGGGATCACTACATCGATAGTGATGGAAAAAGATCACCCTTACTACCTTGGAGGTTTTTGGTCTCCTTTGAATACCCTTTGCATCTAGGACTGATTTACGAGATGCCCTGGTTATTTTTAGTTTATGTAATTAACAACGCGTTGAGAGTCTAATGGAGCATTCCTATTTACTGTCACAGACCCAGGTTTTTCTTGTTGGGAGTTAATAGCTATGGGCCCTTCTCTTCCACACCTAAAATATTTCCTCATCCCATTCAAGAAATTTCTAGGGTTCATCTGTCCACATCATTGGAAAGTGGGGTGTGGGATTTTATTAGAATCGTTGGATTTATCCATTAGGCTGCCAGAATTGAAGTCCACTTTAGAGTTATTATCACTATGATACCTATGATATTCACCAATCCCCATTTCGACCTTGAGGGCACATCAGACTATTTCCTCATAGCTATCGTTGTCATCGATCGCCAGGGATTTTTGAAGGCTAGGTTTCAGACCACCAATGAAGTGGTAAACCATATATTCAGGGGTAATCACAAATCCAAAGGAATATCATACAAGCCTTGTAATGGTTTCCTCGTATACTTCGATGGATTCGTCGTCTTTTTTTCATGAGGGAAAGGAAGACCCATTTAGTCTTAGTATGGAGAGTGCAAGGAAAATATTTATCAAATTTTTTTTTCAATAAATCATTCCATTCCAATTTTTTATCTCCTCCTTAGGCTTCATATTTTTGATCAATTTCCACTATTGATCAGCTTTACCCTCCATACGATAAGTATCCAGAAGAACCTTCTCTTGTTTGTGATGCTGAAAGGTGGAGAATATCTTTTCAATGGAGTTCATCTATTGTTCAGAGATTGAAGGATTAGATGATCCATTAAAAGTAGGATGCCTTTATCTTATGAAGCTCTTGATAGAGACTTGTTCTTTATTGGGGGGCTGAACATTCCTCTAGACCCATTTTTCTATTCAAATCATGATTTAACTAAGAGATTATCATGAAAATGATCGCTAATCCTCCTCCCATCAGATTGGGCATATTAATAAATAGTCATCACATTGGGCTTCACATCGATTGTTAGCCTTAGTTCTCATATAATCGGCCATTGGCAAGAATAAAAGGAAATATAGGGTTAACACATAAAGTTTAATCGACGGAAAAATGAATGACTTATAAATAACATTTATTTCCTAAATCTATAGGCTTCAATATATGTTATCAATAATTTACATTCTAGTATATATTCTTATGGGCAATTTTTTTAATTCCATTAATAATGGTTCATACTAATCTTGTGAATTTTCTAAAGCATATCCCAAGGTGTGTCGTAACAAAGGGTGAAGAAAGGTCCATTTTCCTAAACCAGGATACCATAGGTCAAGCTCGAAACTATTTGTTTCATTTTTCACTCCTAGTTACATCTTTGTCAGAGCCGCCTCTACTTGATCATATCCAGATAGGGATGTATTTTTCTTATAAACCCCTTACTCGATAATCACAAAAAATTAGGGATATTTTTATAATAGTTAGTCTTATCACTAAGGAATTCAATATGGTTTTCTAATCCTAATCCCAAAAATAACTAAACCTATCCCTTGATACCCACTATGACTACCTTTCATTTATTTCACACTTAAACATAATTTATTACATGATATTTCACTTAATACAACATATAAGATCTATATTTCTAGTGTCTTTGGGTATTAGGATCATTATATATAAAATTAAAAAATTAAATACAATATCTACATTGAAATATTTCTTTACATGACGACACCTTTTCTTTTGTATTTAACATTTCATGGGATTACCCAAGGACATACATTAGAAAGGGGTGATTTATAAAGCCTAGTAAAGAAAAAAACAAGGAATAACATGAGTAATAAAACACATTTTAGAAAATATTCTTATCAATGTGGAAAAATAAAAACATGAACAAAAATTCAGGATAAATCATGATAATCATAACTTGGTGATGTGACAACAACATTTAACATGATATTGACATGATCCAAGGCTCATTGGACATGGAGCATGAGTAAACCTTCATTGCACATGATGAACAAATAAACCCTCATTTAACTTGAATTATCATGATTCAACACTCATTACACATGAATAATCATGATACTATAATTTACCCAATGCATTAGAGCACTATTAGGGTGCGGTTTTCTTAAATATTTCATTTCTTGCATAAGTGTGCCACATGGATCATAGAACATGGAATCAATAATAATAATTTATTCCATGATAAATGTATGATTAATACATACATGAAACTTTATAATCAATAAGTAAATGTGCGTAATGTAGAATACTCTTGATAGATAAATGGGCTTTGTATTCACTACACAATGACAGTGGCTTGGAAAATTTGTGGAATTTCAGTAGCGTTACAACGTGAAGGAACAATTCATAAAAACGGCTGATGAGAGATAAAGGAGTGTCTCATCATATTTAAACGAAATGGAAATTATGGAGGTCATATAGATATATTTCCCTACATATGTAATGGAATTTGGATTCATAATACAAAATAATTTCTTGAATGTAAATGAAGAGAGGGAAATTACTTACGGAATTTCAGCACAGTAATGAGTGTACATGGAAGGCATTAATAAAAGATAAAGGGTTCTTTCATCATTGAAACAGAAATAGGGATGTATGGGTGATGTACTAAACCATACCCCAACTTTTATAATTGAAAATAAAATGACATAAAAATATTAAGAAACATGTATAAAATGAGGATGGAAGGAATCCTTTACATGAAATTGTGATTCCAAAGGCATGGGAGAGTCTTGAAAGAGGATTAATGAGAGATTGGGACTTCATGAGAGGATTATAGAGTGATTAGGATAGAGTTTGGATGAACTCTAAAGTCATTGAGTGAAGAGGAAGTGGGAGCATGGGTGTGTTTATTTTGGAAAAGAGAGAGAATTATATATTATTTAGGTTTGGGACACCACAAATTAAACAAATAAAAACCACAAACCAGCCCATGTTTTTTTACAAATGGGAGTGGAAAAAAATATTATATAATGCTAATTTCCAAAAATCCTAAAATAATAGGTTTCTTATGCGGAGGCGAGTCACACTCTCCAGGAAACAAATTTTAAAAACTAAAAAGTATTATAAGTCTTGGAAGGTCCACTGAAGCTTTTAAAAAAAATTAAAACAAACCATAAAGGAATTATATTAATGGTAAAATATATATTGGCTGAACATAATTTTTACAGTATTTTATTACATCAGTATTTGGTCTTTATTATGTCATAAATACATTATATATATAAACGGTCTTTAATTTTTACCGAAAAACTCAATTATCTCAGAAAATTATGAAAAACTCACCATTGGATAATTTAGATATCATGATTCTAAAAAATTAATATTTATTTTATCCACATAATTTTATAAATATGTGAAATTTTAATTTTTAAATAAAACCCGACATTTATTGAAAATTCAGGGTTTTTGAAAAAAATGACTTTAAAACAATAAAAAATATTACAATTGCATTCCAAAAAATTATACAAACATTTATAATTAATAAAAAGTAATTTAATAATATTTTATTAAAATATTATTTAATTAAAATATCCATTATTTTATCAATATAGCTTTCTCAGTTGAATATTAACTAGAAATACTATTTGTTCTTTAAAAACTATTTTTAACATAACAATAATAAAATGAATGTATATTATTTATTATATAATAAAATAATTCTCAAAATCATATTTATATGGTCTTGTTACATAAACCCTTATAACACCAACATAAGACCTTAGGGTAAGGAGTGCTATGGTGATAGACACATCGGGTGTCTCAGATAACAACACTCGGGTGGTAATCTATATCCATATCCACTTATCATGTAGGCGGCTTGGTATGAGCTTAAATTGTTGAAGTTCGACTTGGTCTTGGTCAAGACTGATTCCCAATGAAACCCCTCCTTTCTGAGCTCTACCAAATGGGTTTCATACGGGACAAATCTACAGGATGAGTTCATCACATCCTTTTTCTGAGTAAATTGTATTTGCTAAAGCCATATTTTTATACTAATATTTTGATCACTTCTCAAAGGCAATATTAGTATGATCAAAATTCATAACAGTATTTTAAAAATCAAAAAACATAAAACAAAGGATTTGCATATGTTATATGACCATTTTACATAATAATACATTTTATTATATTAAGATTAATTTTCATTAATGAAGGTTTGGGTCGTTACACAGTATGTATCCCTTGTCCCAATTATTTGTGTATCATGATGAGTGGGTGTATGAATGTTTCCAATGGTTTGGACGTTGAGTCAAAATTTAATAATGCTAATTTAATCTTATTTTATCCTATAAACAAGGGCTGGGGAAAAGTGATGCATTCTTCTTTTTTTATTTTTTATTGATATTGTGCATTTTATTAGCTATATGCCTATTGGAAATCATGGTTGTTGGTGGTCTTTGTTTCAACACTCAGAATGAATAGTGATGGATTTTTTGATCATGTATTGAATAAATGTATATATGAAATTCATTATCCACATATATTATGTTATATAAATTCATTCCCCAAGATCAGACTTTTTCTATGACAACCCCTTAATTGTCAAAGATGAATTAAGGAATGAGTGTTTTCTAAATCAGAATACACCTTTCCTTGTTTGGTTTGGTTTTGTGTTCTGTGTGGTTTTGTTCTATATTACACCTTGTGTGGTTGTGTGGTTATGGGGTTAAAAGTATGAATGTGTGTATGGGGTGGTTTGGGTGGTTCAATGGAATATCGGGTTTAGAGATTGATTGATTATAGAATGGATGGGTAGTGTTTCAGTTGAAGGGCCTCAATTTTGGGTTTTTCTTTGTTTATGTTTCTTGGTGTGATGGGTGTGTTGTTGATATATAGTTGGGATTTTGATTTTGGTTTGAATGAGACATGTTACTGATCTAGGCTATTAGATTGGTTTTTTTATTATGGATATAATGGTGTTGGTGGAATGAATTTGAAAAACAACGACGAATGTAGTTGGTATGGGTGCTTTTCCTTTCATAACATGTTTTATGATGTGTCTTAATGTGAAGTCTGTTTTTTTACCATTGTTATTCATCAAAATTTTTTCATTAGATATGTATCGGTCGGTGTGATGTGCATTGTAGTTTCCAAGATTGGTATATAATGATTAAATGGACTTTTTAATAAAGAATGATAATTGGTCAAATATAATGTGTGGGGTTATGAATTAAATTACATCCTGTTGTGTGGTTTTCCATTCAAGTGTAGTAATAAATGGGGTTTTGTGGGATGGTTGTTTGTTAGGAATAATCGATAGGTTGGGTTGACTGTTTTATACACACATATATATATATATATACAAACAATTCCATTTTATTTAAATACACACCCCACCGTAGTTGAGCACTATGTGCCGAACACCACCATGTCACGAGGGAGGGTTTCTTCCGAAACATCCTAGTGGGGTGATGGATATCAGGCCACCTGCACATCCCTGCTCTCTCATCCAAGAAGTGATGTTATAACACCCCAAGTATTTAAAATTAATTTGAAATTCACGAATCATTAGTTATCTACAAAATGAATCTTTTTTAAGGAGATATAGTTACACTAGACAATAAATATAATTTTGTCTCATCTATGATTTGAATTTCAAAAAACGGAAAAACACTGTTCTGATCAGTTATTTTTTGGAGTCTAATAGGAAAAACATAATTTTTGGTGATTAGTAACAAACCCTTATTAACAGTAATATGAATCTTATGAATATTAAATCATACTATTTGTCCCTTATTTTTATAAGCCATTTAGATATTGATAAATATTTCATGTTGATATAAAAGGATTTATATTTTTAAAATTGTAATTTTTCGAATAAGTTATGTTTTTATTTATAAATTAATTTAATCTTATTTAGAAATTTATTTTCAAAAAAATGGAGTTCATTTTTGAATACAAATTTCAAAAAATGGTTAGGGTGTTTTTTGGGATTTTTCTGAGATAGGTGAATTTTTGGTGAATAGAAAAAATACAGTTTTATGTTTTCTTTATGAATAATGAAATCATAAGGATTTTATAATTTTGATAGAATATTTAGGATTAAAATATGATATTATGTGACCCATGTTACCAATACAATTGAAAAACCCCATGGAAAAACCTATGGTTTTTCAAATACCAGTAATAAGGTGTCCATTGAAATTAATTAAAAACACCCTCACTTTGACTATAAATACCACCCTCACCCCCCTCTTCCTATCACAAATATGATTCTTTTAGAAATCTATAAATTATACCCAATCAAATTCCTAAGTCTCATACCCATGTTCAATATCTTATGGACTCAGAAAACTTCCAAAATTAATGGCCTTTAGGAGGATCTCAAAGAGAAGAGATCAATAGGTAAAGATCCTCTTCCATTTTCTTGTGATTTCTTTTCAGTTCATTTCTATTCTTATAATATCTTCAACTCCCCTTACCCAATAGTAATTAAATCAAAATTATTTTATATATATTTTATTTTTATCATGTCTATGGAAAAATTCATCATCATTCTTCCTCTCCTCTTCAACATATTATAAAAATAAAAACATCGTCTGTGATGTATCGATTTACCGACAACATGGACGATGATACCTCAATTTTTTACATATTTAATAGATGACTGTAAAACCATTTTAATGGTTGACAATATTTTAATATGTATTATATAACCTCTATTATGTTCAAGAATTAACTTATATGCATAACATTAACGACATATGATGAAAAATGTTCTTGATATTCGAAGAAACGCCAAAATGATCTAAAAGAATATCAATAATGGTTTATATAATGATTAAAACTCATACCATATAACTAAAATTATTTATTTAATACATTAATAATATTGAAACATATTAAGACCATTTCAGTCGTATTTTGCAGTTTCTCTTCCATTTTACATGAAAATCATTTACGAACTGACCATGGAAATCATGTAAAGAATGCACCTGAAACAATGGAAATGACAAAAAAATATTAATAAATGGGTTGAATTATGTCATAAAATGATTATATAAGGTGTTATAAAAACGAATATGTTTTTTAATATATTAATAACACTCTTTTAACCCTTATACATGTGGTTTAAACTAATTTTAAAAAATAATAACCTAAGGTACGTGAATTCTTAACCCAAATTCCATTCTTTGGGTTAACATTCTACATTTTTCATTATGTGGTATTAAAGTTAATTGTGTGATTATTTTTTGTTTATAAAATTTTGAATTATGTATATTTTTAATATATATACATATTCCTTATATTCTATTAATTTTAAACATCAATTATATGATATTTGTAAGGGACTTTCCTTTAAAATTCCTCTTTAAAATTTTATTTTATAAAATTCAAAAATATATATTGTTATACAATTATTCATGTTTTATGTATATGTTATAGTTCATTGGAATTGTTTATAAGAAAGTTTTGGACATATATCTGCCTCCAATGCATTGGGTTTGTGTAATTTTTGTGTCGTTCGTATGGTTACTCCAACTGTATCTATGATGGTTACACTATAATGCATCCATGAGGGTTACATTATAAGGTAGCTACGATAGTTAAAAATAATAAGGTCTCCATGAGGGTTATAATATAATTTTTTAATTCCCTAATATACCTATATGGTTATATATATATATATACAATCTAAGGTTTTATGGAAATGTCCTTTTTCAAAAATTAAGTATATATGTGTGAGAAGTATGTCTTTGTGAAAAATTATTTCATATGATTATAAGTATTTATAGACAAATTCTTTATTTCCCTCTTTTATATCACATACTGATCTCTTTATGATCATACCATATTTTTAAATGATTTTCATATTTTACATAGATGTGTAAGATAATGAAAGAATTCATGATAAATGTTACATCATTTTGTCAAAGAAATCATGTCGTTGTTTAGTGTAATTTTATGTTTCAGATGAAATGGATACTATTTTAGTGGTACCCACTTTTTATGCTTTAGGGTTGATATGTTTGATTTATGTCATAACATTTTGTAACATTAAACCAAAAATATATCTGGGAATGTAAAAAAGTAAAATCTATTTAAAATAGTCAGATTATGTATTGTTTGAGGTCGGTTCCTTATATTTGGTATTAGAGAATGGTTTAGAAAACATTAATAGTTATTATGATTTTATGAAAATTACATAAAAAATTTTTACATTATGTTTTTGAGGAAATGGTATAGAATTCTAATATTTCCAGGTTTCTTAATCTATGATATGTCTATTTATAATGGTTTTTTTGCAGAAAATATAGGGAAGATGAAGTTTGAAAGAAACAAAACAATGATATCTTTTCAAATCTGCAACCGAGAGTGGTGGGAAATGAAACCAAGAAATTTGTCACATTAATGGATCAGCTGACACATGAAATTAAATGGAGGTTTCATAACAAAAAATACAACTAGAGAAACCACTATAGAACATGAGGATAATGGAACATTTTATAAGGAACGAACCGACTACTTTCAGTTGATCTTTGGACCCAGTAGAGGCTGAAGGATGGATTAAAGGCATTGATAATATATTCTATGTTATAGGATGTACATATTATCAAATGTTTAGTCATGAAATTTATCATTATGATGTTAAATCTGATCAGTGGTGGTCAACGGTCAAGAATACCAGGGATAAAGAAGAGATTTAAGCCTTATAATGGGTTTAATTTAAAAGTATTTTCCTTAAAAAATACATTCCTAAGGTGGTTCGAAAAATTATGGAGAATAAATTACATTAATTGAAGAATAATGGTGAATATTCAGTGGTTGTGTATCAAGAAAACATAATCGGACTGGCATGGTACACTCCAAATCATATTCGGGGGCTTGATAGAAAAATCTATCTCTTTTACTCTGAATTGAATCCAAGATTCCTAAAGGCATTGGAATACAATGAATTCAAATGTTATGAGAATCTTATCTGATGTGCTGAGATGGTAGAAATGAATTTTTTTGATGATCATATGTACTTTGGAAAAAGATATTATAAGTGGTCCAGATAGAAAGAAGTGGGTAAGAATCAATCAACGAAATCTGAAGGTAAGAATGTTCAGTTTCTAGTTTTGGAAAAGTGTTGTAAAAAGAAAGAGTGGGGATGTCTTACCAAAACTGGGAAGTGTTTTGAATGTCGAAGGTTTGAACATATGGAATGAGATTGTAATGAAAATGATCTTAATATCAATTTTGATATGAAAACTATCATGTGTTTCAAATGTGGTTAAATGGGTCATTTTTCAAATACCTATACAAAGAATGATATCTGTGATGGAATGAAATTAGGCTATAAGAACAAAGGTGTAGTGAGATCTTTTATGGTCACTTAAATAGATGATGTTCCATCCAATGAAGTTGTATCAGGTACTTTTTTTGTATGCATATATTTTTATAATGTATTATTTGATACAGGGTATACACATTTATTTATTTCAGATAAATTTTCTACTAAAATGGAAATTTCACCCCATGAAATGAGTATAGAACATATAGTTAAAACACCAAGGATAAATTTTATAACAAAATGGAATTTTTAAGAATCTTCCTATTGATATATTTAGAAATACATTACCTACAACCCATGTTTTTACCTTAGTAGATTTTTATGTCCTTATTAGCATGGATTAAATTTCTATTTATCATGATAAGATTGAATTTTGATCTAAAAAATTTGTTTTCTAGAATGAGTGTTAGTGTGTATAGAAGAAAGAAACCATACAATTGATAACATAAGAGGAAACTGACAAAATATTGAACGATGAAAATGAATTTTATCTTGATCATACTTCTGAAAACAAGGAAACTGTATAGAAAACTGATTTGTGAGTGGTAAATGAATACCTTGATGTTGTTTTTCTCATTAACACAGTGTTTACCTGATCGGGATGTTGAATTGATAATTGACTTAGTCATGGATACTAAACCAATTGCAATGAACCATTATTGAATTTCTCTTATAGAATTTATTGAATTGAAAAATCAGCTTCTTATATTTCTTGATAAAAATTTCATTCTTCCAAGAACCACACCACGAGAAGTTCATTTTTTATTCATTAAAATAAAATATTGTTTTATTAAACATTTCAATGATTATAGATCTTTGAATAACAATTCTGTTAGGTATTTGTATCATTTTACTCAAATTGATGACTTGTTTGATTAGCTCTAGGGATCTCAATATTTTAACATGATTTATCGAGATCTGGGTACCATCCGGTGATGGTGAAGTAGGATAACATTACAAAAAATAGCTTTTTAAACTAGATATAGTCATTATGAATTTTTTATTAAGTTGTTTGTGTTAAATAATTCACCTTATGTATTCATAGATCTTATGAATATATTTTTTAATGAGTTATTGGATAAGACTGTGGTTGCAATTTTTGGTGACAATATAGTATATTTAAGAAGTAAATGTGATCATGAAAAACATCTAAGGGGTGTTTCTAAAACATTAAAAGAAAACAAATTTTATGGAATATTCAGAAAGTGAGACTTTTGGTTGCAAAAATTTTATTTCCTTGGTCACATTATTCTTAAATATGGCATAACCATTGATCCTAATAAAATTAAATTTGTTGAAGAATGGCCAAATCCGTAAAAAATAACCATAGTTGATATTTTTCATGTTTTGGATGGCTATTATCGAAATTTTGGGGACTACTTTGCATAGTTATCTAGTCCACTAACTAAGTTAACTCTAACAGGAGTTAAATTCATATAGAAAAAATAATTTAATGAATGTTTTGAGGAATTGAAAATAAGATTATTGAATGACTTAGATCTGACCATACCTTCCAGAAATGGTGACTTTGTCATCTATTAATATGATTCATTAAAGGGAATTGGTTGTGTTATGATGTATAATGATAAGGTAATTTCTTATGATTCAAGACAAAGAAACCCATAGGAGTTAAATTATTAATCAAATGATTCAAAATTAGAAGTTGTGGTTTTGACTTTAATAATTGGGAGGCTTCACTTATATAAATCCATATGGGAAATATATACTAACTAAAAAAGACTAAACTATATATTTACGCAAATGGAATTAAACATGAGGCCACGTAGGTGGATTGAAATGATAAAAATTATTATTGCATGATCAATTTCCATCTTGGAAAATAAAACTAAATGTAATATTTATTTTGTTGAAAAAATCATTCCTTATTAACTATGTTAAGCTTAGAACAAGACCATTTTATTAATGATTTTGTGACTTTTTGATTAGAAGTTGTTGGTTCAAGAAATTCCACTATTTTGTTTCAGGTTTCATTGTAGTAAATTTTGTGAGATAGAACTAAAAAAGCGTATAAGGAATACATGGAGTTATATAAAACGGTATAACATGGTAAAATGGTAATTTATATAGAATTTAAAATTGATAAATAATTTGTTTTGAGATTTCGAAAAATATTATGTGTGCCTTGTGTTTCCGATGTAAAGAAATAAATATTATATGGAGTGCATAGTTCGCTATTTTCAGTTCATTCTAGTAACATAATGATTTACAGAGACCATTGAAATTATTACTAGTGGGATGGAATGACAATATGTATTATATATTTTACAATGAAATGTTTGACATTTCAATAGTTCAAAATATAGTGGTCATTACCATAAGGGATGCTTCAGACATTACAAATTCAAAAGAGGAAATGGAAAAATAAATCCATTGAAATCATTGTGGTACTACCAAAGACTTCATTAAGTAACAATGCAATCTAGTTTATTAATGATCTACTGACTAAACATAATCAATTCCTTCATAGTAGATATACTATGTTTTTGGATCAGATTTCTCGATTATACCTCAAATATATTTTTGTGTTACATAGAGTTCCTCATTAAATTGTATGTGACAATGATACCAGGTTCACTTATAACCTTTGGAATGGTCTTTAGAAGTCCTTGGAAACATAATTAAATTTTAGCACATCATTTAATCATCAATCATATTGGTAGTCAGAACAAAAGATTCAGATGTTAGATGATACACTCCATTCTTGTTCAATTGGATACCATTGAAGTTGGAATCATCATATTTATTTAGTTGAATTTTCTTATAATAACAATTTTCATTCCATTATATAGATGTAAAATTTTGAGGAATTATATGGGAAGCGGAGTCATGATCTAAAATATTTGGATGAAATTGAGGAATGGAAGTTATTGGGACCAAAAGGAGAAGAGGAAGTGGATGAGAGATTTAAGATGATCCAATGACACATTAGGAAAACTTAGAGCAGATTGAAAAGTTTGGCAGATAACATAAGGGAATATTTTTCTTTTGAGGTAGGTGGTCATTTTTTTCTTAGAATCCCACCATGGAAAAGTGTTATGCAATTTGGTGTTAAAGGAAAGACCATTCCATAGTTCATTGAACTTTATGAAAACCTAGAGAAAGATGGGCCGGTCAGATTCTGAGTAGCATGGCCACCATGTTTATCCTAATTACCAAATTTTTTTCATGTTTTGATATTGAGAAAGTATTTGCTTGATTCATCACATGTTTTGAGCTTAGAAGAAGTTCAGTTAGAAGATAACCTTTATTATGAAGAGAAGTATGTTCAAAATATTTATCCAAGAGGAAAAGTACTGCGAAATATGGTAATCCACCAGGTAATGGTTTTTTGGAGAAACCAAATGGTTGAAGAAGAAACATGGGAAACTAAAAATTCTATTATAGAAAGTTACTCTAACTTGTTTAATAAGTAAATAAAATTGTGAGGATAGAATTTCTAGAAGGTGTGTAGAATGTAACGCCCAAGATTTTAAAAATAAATTGAAATGCATGAAACACTGAGTGTCTACACAATGAAACCTTTTTAAGGGGATATATCTAAACTATCCATTAAATATAAATTTTATACATCTATGATTTGAAATTTGAAAAACAAACATACATGATTGTAATTAATATATTTATTTGAGTCTCATATGAAAAAAATAATTTTTTTGTGAATAGTATCTTATCATTATGAATAGTAATATGAACCTTATGAATAGTAAATAAAATTATTGTTTTTATGCTTATTAGATAATGAGATCTTGATTAATTTTTCAAGGTGATATAAAATGAGTTATATTTTTAAAATTTTTATTTTTCGAATAAATTATTATTTTATGTAAAATTTTAAATAATAATATTTAGAAAATTATTTCTAATAATGGATCTCATTTTTGAATTATACATGTCAAAAGATTGTTTTGGAATTTTTTATGAATTCTTCTAAGATAGTTGAATTTTTGGTGAATAGTAAAAATACAGTTTTATGTTTTTGATTTATTTAATGGAGTCATAATGATATAATAATGATGTATTCATTCTCATAAACTATTGAATATTAAAATATGATTTGAGTTGTCCCATTTGGCCAATTACATGGAAAAACCATGGGAAATCCCATGGTTTTGCAAATATTACTAAGGAGGTATCCTTTGAAATTAATTAAAATCTACATCACTTTAACTATAAATACCACCCTTACCACCCTTACCACCATCATTCTCTCACCCCTCTCAAGCTTTGATAATTGCCTAAATTCTACCCAATCCACTTCCCAATTCTCTTTCCCATGTCCAATAATCATTGGTCGCCCCAAAATTCCAAAGACAAAAGCCTTAAGGAGGATCTAAAGGAGAAGAGATCAGGTGGTAAGGATCATATTTAATTTTCTTGTGTTTTCTTTTCAATTCATTTAATTTCTTATACTCTCTAGACCTCCCTTTATCATAGAGGCATTAAATCACCATTATTTAATATATTATATATTTATATCTTTTTTTATAAAATAATTCACTATCATTCTTTTTCTCATATTTTTATTATTCAAAAAAATTAAAACACCATATGTGATGTATCGATTTAACAACATTGTGGATGATGTGTCTTAAATTCCATTTACATACTTTAAATATAGTTGTAAAACCATTTTAATTGTTGAAAAATATTTTAAACTATATTAAATGACGTCTCTGTTGTTTTAAAATTAACTTATACACTTAATTGTAATGGTATATGATGAAATCAGTTCGTGACAATCGATGAACTGCCAAAATGATCTAAACGAATATCACAAATTATTTACCTATTAATTCATCCTCAGACAATCAAAAAATTATTTATGGAATCATTTATTATTCTGAAAACATATTAACATCATTTCATTCAACTTATATATTTTTTTTTCATTCAATTGGAAAATCATTTATGATCTAACCCTGGAGATCATGTAATGAATGCACCTAAAGCAATGGAAATAAAAATATGTTATTAATATCTAGGTCCAATGATGTTTTAAAAGGATTATATAACATTATTTAAAAATGTATATGTTTCTGTAAAATATTAATAACACCCTTTTGATGATTATACATGAGGTTTGACAAATTTTGAAGTAAGGAGAACCTAAGGTAAGGGAATTCTTAACCAAATTCCCATTTTTGGGTTAGCCTTATACATTATTCATTATGTGGTATTAGGATTAAATGTGTGATGATTTTTTGCTCATATAATTATTAATTATGTGTATTTATGGTGTATAAACATATTCCATTAATTTTATTAATTTCTCACATCAATTATATGATATTTGTAAGGGACTTTCCTTTAGAAATTATTTTTAAAATTTTATTTAATGAAATTAAAAAATAAATGATTTTATTAAATTTGTCATGTTTTAAAATTATGTTCTAGTTATTAGGAATTATTTATGATGGATGGTGGGACCTATATCTTTCTTCAATGCATTGGTTATGTGTACATTGGAGGTCGGTCGTATGGTTACTCCATGTGTAACCATGATGGTTACACCATAAGGTAGCCATGAGGGTTACATTGTAAGGTAGTCATAAGGGTTAAAAACATAATATAGCCGTGGGGGATACAATATAAGTATTTAATTCATTAGTATACCTTTATGGTAATATATATATATATATTCTCTAATGTTTTATGGAAATCTCATGTTTCACAAAGTGAGTATATATGGGTGATAAGTTTTTTCTAATGAAAATGTTTTCATTTGAATATAACTATTCATGAACTAATTATTTTTTCATTTTTATACCCCTTAATAAACTTTTTATGATCATCCCATGTTTTTAATTTTTGTCACAGGTTATTCCAATGAATAATAAAAACAAATAAGTCATGTAAAATGTTATGAAGTTTTTTCAATGAAATCATGTTGTTGTTTTCTGTAATTTTATGTTTTGGAAAAAATGGAACCTATTTTATTGTTAACCACTTTGTATGATTATGGATCAAAATGTATGAGTTATGTCTCAAATTTCTAAAACACTAAACTGAAAAGAAATGTGGTATTTTAAATAAGTAAAATCTAGTTAAAATAACTATATTATGTAATGTTTATGGTGGGGTCCTCATATATATCCTAGGATTACTTGTGAAGGTTGTGGTTTGTGAAGACCAGGTGTTTGTGGGAGAGTTATGTTTTCCCTGGTGTCATCAAGATGAGATGAGTTATGGTTTCCCAGGTGTCTATTGGATGAGGTGTATTGTGATTTCCCAGGTGTTTTTAGGATGTGATGTTGTATGTGGCCCATGAATATTCATGTGGGGCGTGGTTGTCTGGACCATGTGTGTGTGGATGGGATGTGATGAGGTTTATTTTCCTAAGTTTCAGGACTAGCTATGTGTCCAAGGTGTGTGCGGGTGGTTTGGGACATGATAATTTAGAATGTTGTGGGATTTCCTATATATTTTCTATTAAGGATTAACAACTTCTAATTAGTGGGAAAGTGGTTTAGGGTATACAAAAAAAAATTTGATTATTATATTTTCATACATTACTTAAGTTATTTGGTTAGAATTCCTTAGTGAGGTTGGTATTTCTAGAAATTCTTTTAAGGTTCTATTCATTTTTACTATTTTCTCATAGGGTAAATAGTATGCTTCTCCAAGTTGATCACCAGATACATTGGTTTTTCCCTTATGAGTATACTCTTACCCTCATCCTATGTATATAAAACTTCTTTCAGGATTTCAAGGAGACTATAAAAGTTGATGGGAATTATAGCTCAAAATTGGGGACAATTTTTGTGACAATTCTTTTCCTTTTTTCTCATTATTTACATTGAAGAATATTATTTTTTAACAGTTATAGTTTAAACCTACATTTTTTATGGTTTTTTATTCCTTATATATATATATATATATGTCTTCGATTTGTTTTTGGATGAACTGACTTATCTTCAGATACTGTTTTCCTATAATGGGTAATTCCTTTCAATTTGGGCAATTTTATACCCTTAGTGCTACTCACCACACTAGATCCTACTAGAGGTAGGACACGAGGGATAATTATCTCTCTTCTTTTACTTCCTCCTTTGTAGGGGAATCTTTGGAGGGAGGGGATCATGACATTTTTCTTCATTCATTCTAATATAGATTTATCTCCCTCATGCTAATCATTTGTACTTTCTTCTGAATTATAATTTACCCATTCTACTTTTATTCTGTTTCATACCTCCTCATCATTTCAATAGTGAAACCATTCATTTTATTGTCTAATATTATATTAATTCTCAAATATAGTGACTTTATTTCTTTAAAATCCTTTTCTAAGAATCTTGTTGAAAAATTTATATGATTTTTATATTCCTAAATAACCAAGGAATATCACCTCTTATTAATAAGGATCAAATAATCTATATTTTCCCTTAATGATAACAAAAAAAATATGATCCAATGATTTGAAAATATTTCAATTTTGGATTATTTCTATAATAAAAATCATAACATAGACCTACTAGATATGTAATTATTTTTTACAACTGCTTCCTCCATGAATTTCTATAGTATTTAGTTGTCAATAAGAATGGTTTGGGAACTATTTTTTATGATTGAATTTATCCTCCCAACCACTACATATTTTTGATTATTTTTACTGATAAAGTTTGATTCTTTATCCCATTTTTTTGGTAATATTTCACATTGATGTTTTTGAATTACATAACATAATTAGTACGAAACATCACAATCATCTTTCTAGGAAAACAATATCATTCCATATAATATTGTTTTATGAAACTAAATATGTCATAATTGTGGTAAATGACCAATATACATTCTAAGTACACATGTAATCAATTAAAATAATGAAATAACTCTTCCTATCAATGGATATTGGCATGTTCCTTATAAAGACATATACATGAACCAATTAATGAATTGTGGTTTATTTTTGTTCATATTCCTGGCATCTCTCTCTGATAATCTTCCCATTATTGACAAGAATAAATGAATTTAGTATTATAATGTGATAACTTGGGATTGCATATATATATACATCACATTTGATCAGTTCTTTTAGGTATGGTTAGTATATATGGACTATTCATTTATGACAAAACATTTTTGCTTCTTCATTGGATATAATGAAAATATCTTCTTCTAAAATCGTATGGTAGAGATTCCCTGTTATGAACATTTCCTATAATATAACTATACAATCATTTGAAATTATGAAACCATAATTCTTGAAAAATATTATCACATGACCCAGGTAACATAGTTTACTAACACATAGTAAGTTGTTACTAATACCTTTGAAAACCAAGAAATCACCATGTATCCCATATTTAAACCCAAATTTATCTATTCTTGAGAAAAAATCTTTATCTATTCATCATTTCCAAATTTTAAAAATCATTCCTTGTAAAAATTTATTCCTTCAATGAGATCATTAGTTTTTATCATATGGGATGTGCGTAAACAATCAAGGATCCATAAACAAACATGATCTGGTGCTTTAAGAGAAATCCCCACAACCACTTCCTGGTCAAATGTATTCATTTTGATCTATATCAAATACATCAATAATATTATATACTAATATCGTTGATCATAATCAAGTTATGATAAACTAACATCCTCTTGAAAATATGAAAATATAATTTATGTTTTTACCTCATTCGATGAAAAATTTAGCTGCTACCTATGACCACATTTAGCCAATTTTGACACATTCCTTTATATTTTTTCTATGTAATATCAAAAAATGTGTCGAAATCCTCCATGCTAGAAATATTTTCTAAAAAAATAATTCCTAGAATATTGAACTCTATGTGTTATCCTTTATTTCTATTGATCACTTTGGTACCTTTAGGACATAGAACATACATTTTGGGAATGTCCCATCTCTCAATAGTAATAAAAAAATGATATATGGTGTATTCATATGCATTATTGTAGGTCATGTTATACCTTGGGTTTTATAAGAATTGTAATTATGATTTGTGTACAAATAAATTTTCAAAAATGGAGTGGGGATCTATGGTCTAACATCAATCACCATATATTACTATTTTAAATTAATCCCCATGTCACTCATATCAGTTATATTTGAATGTTTCTTCTATTGTTCTAGTAATCTATTATCCCATAACATTTTCATATAATTATTCTAAAATTATTTCCAAATATTATATTGGGAGTTAATTATCTCCTTTGATCATTATATTTTTCTCCTTGGTTGATAACATCATCTTAAAATTAATTGATATGTTTTATTTGATATTTTTCTATGATAATTAATCCATCAATCACTATTGTATGTTCATCAAATTTGACCATGTACTCAATTTTTTTTGATTCATTATGAATATAAGACATAAGATTTTCTATTTCTTACATCTCCTGAGACTTCTCTTCTTCAGGCTACATCACCTTATGATTAGCATCATAAACCACTCAATTTTTTTATGTTTTATCTCTCGAATCATCTATCTTTTCAGGAGAAGCTACTAATTCATACAGAAGATCAAATATTCCTTTAAAATATACTCCATAATTATCTTATTTTTTTAGAGCTACCTTCAACATGCACCATATCATTATATCCACAATATTTTTAGTCTATATCTCTTCAATCTCATATACTTTAGATCATTCATTTTCTTCTATAATAATATTCTTATTTTATAAGTAGATTCTCTTAAATATTTTATTACCAATCACATATGATGAATAATTTTTCATGTTATCTTTAACTTCATATTCATCATCATCTTGGAACATCTAAAATAACCTTTCTGTAAGATTTCATGCATTTACACATCCAATAAAAACATTTGAAAATTTACCTTTGAACATTATTTTTTCTTTTTTCATATTTAAGGATAGGAATTTCATAACCTTGTTGGTCTCCTATTATTACTTTTCATTTTTAATGGAGATATTTTCATGGCCTTTAATAATACCTCTTTTGAATTACTTTTTTTCACACACTCAATACCTTAATTTCTCATCTCATATGTGACAAGAGTACAGTGCAATATATCAAGTGTTGGCTCATTTGGATATTTATCATCAATTATATATGCTTTTGGATTTAACTTAGGTGTATGTATTCTCATGATATTCATAACGATATTTACAAATTAATGTCTCTCTATTAGACCATCATGTCTTACAAAACAATATTATGCCTGTAAAATAATGAATCTATTGTTTCATTAGGGTCTATTCATTGAAACTCATACTTGTTTCAAAGACCATATATATTTTCTTCACTAACATTTTAGTTACCATGAAAAATATTTTACAAATTTTCCCACATTTAATGTGAAAATATTCATGAACATAGATTTTTATATATTTCATTGGATATATATCCCCCTAAATCATTTATTTATATGGAATCAGTATCCAATAATCTTCGATCACCTTATGATAAAGAACCATTATCCCCAAAGGTAAAAATATCAAGCATCACTACTGTAAATAAATTCATTATTAAATATCATAATAGTGTTACATTTGATTATTACATAATCAAAATCTATTACATTCAAATATCATAATCCCATTATGATTGATACACACCATTGAATATCACGGGGGAGAAACATTGATATTAACTCATTTATCTAATAACAATTTTTATACCTACTTGGTTTAATACCATGAGGGTGGGGGCTGAATCAGTGTATGATATATTAAATGTACACCTATTAGGATCATTTTTAATTGTAAAATAAATTTATCTCTATTTATCATAGAAATGTATAATAAAAAATTTAATCGATCATGAGACTGTGATAATTTAAATTTTTCACCATCATTGGGCTATGTATAATGAGAATAAAAAATGGAATGTGACTATATAAAAAATCAAATAAAGAGAACTATTGTTACAATATTTAGAGTGGACTCACCTTCCCTCCAATATTACAAACAACCAAAATTTTTCACCTCAGTGCTCACTCAACATAATTGTGATCAATTCTACATTAGATATATATTATATTGTTCTGAAAAACCTAAAAATATTTCACAAATTATTGTTACATGAATATTTATTTCACTCTATAGATTCCACACACATAAAAAACTGGATATTTCATTATGGATATACCTTTTACTAACTTTTATTAGTCCCTTCATGAACTATTTTTAATCACTTCATGGAAATAATTTCATCTCATGGAATGATTGATTCACATGCCACTATTTCACTTAAAATGGACTCTACATAGAATATTTATATTACATCATGAATACATTATACTTCATGAACCCATATTCCATTTTAATATATAGTTCACTGCAAAACACATAAAAAAATAGTATTAAGAACTACCTATTTTGAGAAATATACCTCTACAAACAAATTTACGAGTCATATCTTTCTTGAATCACCTCATCCCGATTATTACTACTTCACAACCCACATGGGACTAATCCTAATTCTTATAGTGACTATTACATGAGATGAAGTTATAACTCTACCAAATTATATAATTATGTTCCATTATACAGGAAAATAAATCTTGAAAAACCTACTAATCACAAATACCTAAAACACCATTACATATTATCTATCACTGAAAACAATTTATTATTTTATATAGTGCATTTATTCTTTTGCAACAACCCATAAATCAATACCTTCAACCCAAAAATGAAGATCCTGGTGTAGCGACCTTGATTCACCAAATTTACTATGGAAATCCCAATTAACCCATGAACTAATCCTGCTATGAAATTTTCTACATTGAATAATCGTTTATGATGTCTAATAATCACCACTATTGTCCACAATCAATTAACTCCCCCACAAATATTCTTTCTAGTTCTCATAGAGTAAAAATGATGTGCATGAACTGCTTTAAATGATTTTTTGTCCGACAAAAGTTTTATATGGAAATATATCATTTTCCATAAAATAAATTCCTATTTTGAGGAATTTTTTTAAAAACATTGGGAAACTACACCTCTTTTAAAACAACTTATTTTATAAAAACCATTATGTATGTTTTTCAACCATCTTTTTAGAAAAACACAAACAACCAAAATACTTCAAAATAACACTTTGATGGAGCTTTTTCAAAAACTATTAAATATCAACTTGATTATTTCTAAAATCCAATAAAAGATTAATATTTTTTACTTGAAGAAAATTATTTTTTATTTATAGAAAAAAATATATAAAATACATAGGCATTAATACATATTTCATGAATTCCATATCATGGTGTAACATGATTCAAAAAATATAAATCCCATTTTAGATCATTATGTTTTAGACACTTCACCAGGGAAAAATATAATATATTGATTCACCTAATTCAACTAAAGGTCCATATTCAATGAACTCCCTTTAAAGTATGATTTATCAATTATGATATTGATAAAAAAATTATATAAAATAACTAATTAGTCCTGAATTATCCTATCTAAAAATCAATATGAAATTTATTGAAGAAAATTTTAATACCATTTACTAATCCAACCACTCCACCCAAAATCTACTATGAATCAAAACTTTAACATTCCCCTTGGAATTATCCCCTAATAAAAATTATTTATATAAATCCAAAACTAATAATATATATTGTTAAATTTTGTAATAAACCAACACATCAACCAAAGAAATACCTTTATATATGATATGTGACCAAAATAGTGACAATAAACACATAACAAAAAACATAAACACTAATAATAATATTATTTAAACATCCCCAACTAAAAATTAATCCATTATAATCTCCGATTATACATTATCTATTAGATTATACACGAAATTGTCTTATAGTAAATCAAATAAACTATTTAAATAAAACATATATCTTCTAAATCAATCCCAAAAAAATTATCCCATGCACCAAGATTCACATGAAGTGGTTATTAATATAATATTTTTGGATGGAAAGTTATGAATTCTCTCATATTCTTTCTATGTCAAAACCATGTTTCTCATAAGCGTTTTCAAATAAATAGACCTCAACCAGGATAATAAGAAAAATAAATTTAAAAAACATGGACACATTATCCTATCATATTTGTTATAAAACTATTTACCAAACATTACATAACACCATAGATAAAATATTGGATGTATGATATATAAATATCCCTGTAAAAACTACAGAATCACAATTATCATTACACTATCATTGGTAACATACCATAACATTCTACAATTATCTATCTGAAAATCCCCTATATGAAAGAGTGATCCAAAATAAATATTTGTCATTATAAAATTATCACTTACTCCTAAACATTATTAGGATCCTTAATCAGTTATTAACTCAAAAACATTAATCTATAATCAAATGTATATTTAATTTATTTTAATGGATAAAAATATATTACACCAATAATAAAAAAATTATAATTATTAGTAACTAATTTTTTTCATATTTTTCATTTTTGGATAAATACATTTACACCAAATAAAAATTATTTATATTTTCTAAAATTCATACACAATAAATAATTTACACATAAATAATAAAAATCATTCAAAAAAATTATAAAAAATTGGAAATAATTTTATTCAAATGAAATATTTAGTTCGACAGAATATATCTAATTATATATATTAGGGGATTCCGCCAATATAATAACCCTACTATTTATTAAACACATAAACATGATTTTTTAATTATAAACGCACTTAAAACAACTCTATGGATAGATAGATATAGCGTCTTGTGAAATTATGTGCATTACCTAGCAACTTAGAACATAAAACACAACATCTTTATTGAAAATATCTTTTACAAGACCACAACATTTCATTTGTACATGACAGTTCATGTGATAACATGGGGACATGCATAATAAAGGGTGAAATATAATGCCTATTAAGGGAGTAAACATGGCATAACATGAAGAATATAGCACATTTATGTCAATAGGCATATCAATGGAGCACAATATAAACATGAACATAAAGGCATGATATAACATGATTATCATAACATGAAAATATGAAAACAACATTTAACATGATATTTGAGCAAGACAAGGATCTTTGCACATTGAATATGATTAAAACCTCATTGAACTTGAATTATCATGATTAAACCCTCATTTAACTTTATGTATCATGATACTAGACATTACCCTCTGCATTGGAGTGCTATCACGGAACACCCTTCTAAATCATTTCATTTCATGCATAAGAGTGCGACATGGGTCATATAACATGGATCCATTAAACACAATCATTTATTCCATGATAAAATAATGTGGAATTAATAAATTGAAATCATTAATCAGTATGTAAACATTCCTAAATGTCAATACCCTTAATAGAGAAATTGGAATGGTATTCACTCGACATTGACTATGTCTTGGAAAATCACGATGCAATTTCGGCGACATAATGACATGATATTTGAATTCATAAAATGGTTGATAATAGAAAAATGGGTGTCTCGTCATATGTATCTGAAATTTATTTTAAGGGGTTATATATATACATGTCGAAAAATATGTAATGGATTTTAGATACATAATATAAAATAATTTCATGAATGTAAATGAGAAGTGAAAAAATCCTTACAGAAATTGGGCATGGTAACAGGTGTATATGAGAGACACTAATGAGAAGTAAAGAGGTATCTCATAATTCATAGTGTTGTAGAGGTTCTAAATAATACCCTACCATTTTTGATATAAAATAACAAGGAATAACAACATAAAGAAACAAGGACAAAATGAGAAAGGATAGAAATCCTTTACATGGAAGTGTGAACCCAAAGGCTTAAGAGATGCTTGAGAGAGGCATCATGGGATCTTGGGGTGCCTTGGGAATATTTTATAGAGATAAAGGAATTGTAGGGACGTGCTCCAAGGACTTTGTGTGAATATAAGTGGTAGCATGAGTTGGTTTATATTGGAAAAGAGAGATAATTGTTTAATATTTTGGTTTCAGAAAACACACGTTAAACTAATCAAAAACACAAACCAAAAAACTATTTTCCCAATTGTTTTTCAAATAGGGGAGTGTAATAAATTATTTTATAACTCCAATGGCCGAAATTATTATAATATTAGTCTTTATTATGTGTCGTTGAGTCACACTCTCAAGGAAATCATTTTAAAATATTAAAACACAATGTAAGACGTGGAGGGTCCTCTAAGGCTTTGTAAAATAAATCAAAAAAACCTAAAATCAAATTATTTTAAAGTTATAACATATATTTACCAAAAATACCATTTATAGTATTTTATTACATCACTATTTAGTCATTATGATGTCACAAAACACATTTTATAATTAAACGGTATATAATTTTTACCCAAAAATTCAACTATCTCAGAAAATTCTGAAAAACTCACAATTGGATAATTTCAACACCATGATTCCAAAAATAATATTCATTTTATCTATATAATTTTTTAAATATGTTATTTTTAACTTATTAATTGAAAACCAACATTTATCGAAAATTTATGGGTATTGACAAAAACAGCTTTCAAACCATAACATAAATTACAATTTAATTCATAAAAATTATTTGATAATTTGTATTTAATAATGATTAATTTAGAAAGATTATTTTATTAAAATATTATTTAATTAAAAAAATACACTAAGTCATAAACATAGATTTCATAATTAAATATTAACTAAAAATACTATTTGTGCTTTAAAAACTATTTACAAAGTAACAATAATAAAATGAATGTATATTTTTTATTTTATAAAAAAATAATTCACATAATCATAGCACTAGGTTCTTGTAACATACCCCCTTATAACACCCGTAGAATACCGAAGGGTAAGTTGTGCGATGGAGATAAACAGTTAGAGAGGCTCAAATAACATCGATCGAGTGGTAATCTCTATTAACTTTCACTTGTCCCGTAGGTAGTTCCGTTCAAGATTAACATGTTGAAGATTAGCATGGATTTGTTCAAGAGTGAAGCCCATTGACACTGCATATTTTCCAAGCTCCTAAAAATGGGCTTCATATGGATCAATTCAACTGGATGAGGCCATCACTTCCTTTGTCTGTATAAATTGTATTTGTTAAAGCCTTATATTTATACTAATAATGTCATCACTGTTCAATGGATATATTAGAAATAGTAACAATTCATAACAGTATTTTGAAATCCAAAAACATAAAACCAAGGAATTTCATATATTTTATATAACCATTTTATATAATAAGACATTTAATCAGATCAAAATGAATTTTCATTAGTAAACTTTTAGGTCATTACAATCTTCCCCCCTTAAGAAAATTTTCCCTCGAAATTTATTTTTCCCGTACTAAAACAGATTAGGGTATCTCTACATAATCACTTACTCAAATTCCCACATTGCTTCTTCAAACTTATGGTTTCACCACAACACCTTGATGATGGGAATTTCCTTATTTCATAGAACTTTTTCCGTTTGATCTACATTTCTCACAGGCTTCACTTCATAAGAGAGGTAATTCTATAATGGTACCACCTCTAGATTGAGTACATGAGAAGGGTAAGGTATATACATCCTCAAGAGTGATACATAGAATGCATCATGTTCTTGAGATAGGCTCGGTGGGGGGTGATAGTCGATATGCCTCTACTCCAATGCGATCAAGTATCTCAAATGGGATGATGTACCTTGGAAGAAACTCTCCCTTCTTCCCAAATCTCATAACACTCTTCCATGAATATATGTGAAATAATACCATGTATCCAACATAAATCTCATGGTCTCATCAATGACTATCATCAGGGATATTTTGTAGACTCTGAGGATCTTTAATGTGATGTTGGATGGTCTTAACCTTCTCCACTATTTCATTGTCCATTTTTGGACCTAGGAGTTTTCTCTCCCCATATTCATCCCAACATGTTAGTGTTATGAACCACTTCCAATAAAGGGCTTTATAATGGTCCATTTGGATGCTTTAGTGGAAAATATTATTATATGAGAACTCGACCAGAGGAAGATGTTGATACCATCATCTAATGAAGTCCACTGATAATGCTCTCAAAATTTCCCCACGTGTTTGGATAGTCCACTAAGATTGGACATAAGTTTGAGTATTATAATACATACAAATGTTCAGATTAGTATTTATAGAATGTTGAAGACTCTTCCAGAATATAGAGATGAATCTTGTATCTCGATTAGATATAATAGATAGTGGTACTCCATGCAGAATTACCACTTCTCAGATATATATCTATGATAGTTGATCCAATGATAAATCCTCTCGAATTTCAATTAAGTGTGTATTCTTTGTAAAGAAATCTGCAACAATTGAGATAGCATTATTTACTTTGGATGTATTTAGAAGTCCAATAGAAAATCCCATTGTGATGTTCTCCCATTTCCATGTTGGTATGGGTAATGGTTGCAGCATCTTATTAGTCTTCTTCCTCTCAGAATTCACCTGCTGACTTACTAGGAAATTGTATGTATACTCAACAATCTTCTTCTTCATGTTATCCAACCAATAATGCCCTTGGAGAACATGATACATCATTGTGTTTCCTAGGTGAATAAAGAAATTATAACTATGTGCATCATCCAATAGTTCTTTCTTTAACTTTGAATTTGATGTAACACATATTAATGAATGAAATCTCACAATTCCTTCTTCGTTAACATTGAACTCAAGGAATTCCCATTTTTTGATAGTTTCCACTTTCTTCGGAATTCCAAAATCATTCTTTTGAGTGTCCTTTAACCTTTCCAAAAGAGATGGTTGAGCAATCATTTTTGAAAGGATTGATGATGTGTCTTTCATTATGATTATCAGGTACATATTTATCGAATCAAAGAGTATTGGAATCTTTTACACTCTTATCAATTATAGAATCATTGGCACTTTCCTATATATAGCATCCACCCCCATGTTCGATTTCGTAGTTTATTAATGGATTGAGCTTTCATAGTATTTGATCAGCTCTAACTATCTTCATTGGCGCATGTTCAACTCTTTCTATGAGAATATATACTTGAGGCTTTTGTGATCCATGTATATTTCACACTTCTCCTCAAATAGGTAATGATGCCAAATTTTCATAGTGATTATTAAAATAGCCAACTTCAGATCATGTGTTGATTATTTTTGGTCAGGAACATTTAATTTCCTTTAATCATAGGTAATGACATTGTAATTTTTCATTAACACACTACCCATTCCCTTCTTTAAAGTAACACTAAATACCACAAAATATTCTCTATTCATGGTCAGTTTGAGCACAGGCGTAAATATAAACCTAATTTTAATCTATGTGAATATCTCTTCACAATCATCAATCCAAGAAAATATAACTCCCTTCTCAGTCATATTAGTTAGATGGTTTGACAATCATGATAATTTTCTCACAAATCAGCGATAATAACTAACTAACCCTAGGATATTATGAATATCTTTCACTGATGTTGTACTCAACCACCCCTCTATTGGAGTATTCATAGAGGGATCCATATATATCCCATTTTTTGTGATGATTTGACCCAAGATTGATACTTTCTTCAACTAGAACTTAGACATGATGTTCTTTTCATAGAGCTTCTACTTTCACAATGTCTATAGTACAATGCTTAGATTCTACCCATTCTCCTCCTTGGTTTTGGAGTATATTATAATATCATCTATAAATCTTACCACAAATTTGTCAAGGTAATATCTAAAGACTCTATTAATCACGTACATGATGATTTCTAGATAATTAGTGTGTCTAAAAGGAATTTATATGAATCCATAATACCCATATCTTGTACAAAAGTCAGTCTTGGGGACACCCTCCTTCTCCACCATTACATGATAATATCCCAACCATAGATCCACCTTAGAGAAGTAATGTACTTCATATAGATGATCAAACAAGTCATCAATTCTTGAAATATGATAATTTTTCTATATCGTGATTTTGTTGAACTCATGATAATCAATGCAAAGGGGTATTGACCCATCCTTCTTCTTGGAGAAGAATACTGATGCACACCATGGTGATGAACTTAGGAGTATAAACCATTAATCTGGATTCTCCTATAGTTGTTTCTTCATCTCCTCAATTTCCACAAAAGCCATTATATATAGAGTCATGGAAATTGTAATTTCCAAGGTATAAGATCAATTGATAATTCCACATCTCTTATAGGAGGAAGAATTGGAAATTCCTCAGAAACACTTCATCGAATTCCATCACATTGAGCATGTATTCAAGGATAGTGGGTTCGTTGGACTCAATTATCTAATAAAGATACATGTGTTCATAGGGAAGTTATATCAATGCTTGAGATGATGGTTCTAAATAAGATTCATCCTCCTCCTTTCACTTGTACAAAATTTGGAGGTCGATTCTCCATATGATGTGTGATTTACCTCTCAAATAAATTTATGTTGTCTCTATATATGAAAATACAATATTTTCCATGAATTGAATCAAATTCCACCAGAGGAAGTATGCAGAGGTTCTTCATGATGTTCAATCCACAAATTTTGATAGGGGAGGAGTTATATTCCTGGGATGCAATAATTGACCCATTTTCTATTTTCACCAACATTCCTACTTCCTTGATTTGTGGTGATATTGGGATTATTCTACTAAACGTTCAGGATATAAAATAAAGTTCATAACCAGAATAAAAAAGTAAGTTAACTATTCTTGAATGAATAAATATTGTACCTATCACCAATTCATTTTTGGGGTTCACATCAGCAGTAGTGATGGAAAAATATTTCCCTTGCAGCCTTGGAGGTTGTTGGTTTCCTTCGAAAACTCTTGGCTAGAAAAACTGGTTTGCAAAGTGCCATGGTTCTTTGCAATTAAAGATGTGAACAATGCACTGAGGGTCGAATGGAGAGTTCCTCTTCTCTATTGTAGTAGAGGGGATTTTAAGTCAGTATTTACTGGCCAGGTACCCTTCACTTCCACACCTAAATAATATCCTCATATCCTTCAAGAAATTTCTAGGTTGATTCTTTCTACACCTTTGGTAAAGGGGGTGTTGTAATTTCTTATCACCAGTGTATTTATCCATTATACTTCTAGAATTAATGTCTACTATAATATCCACATACTTATAATACAACTAAGCTTCTACAATCTTTATTTTGAATTATAGGGAAGATCAGACAATTTCATCATAGTTATTGAAGTCGTAGATCACAAGGGCTTTCCTCCGGGAAGATTTTTCCCCACCAAAGATGTGTTGAATCTTTCATTCAGGGGTAACGAAAAAATTCAGAGAAAGATCGAGAAATACTTGTGATTTTTTCCTTATGTGCTCCAATGGAATCATCATCTTTTTGTTTGAGGGCAAGAAAGTCCCTTTACATCTTATGTTTGAGGGTGTAAGGAAAATATTTATTGAAAAACATTTTCCCGAAATCCTTCCACTCCAACATCTCGATCTCTTCCTCAGGTTTCGTATATTTGATCAAATCCCACTAGTGATCAGCTTCACCCACCATATGATAAGTAACCCGCAGAACCTTTTCTTGTTCAGATCATTGAATGATGGAGAAGATCATCTAAATGGACTTGATTCATTTTTCGGCAATTGAGGGAACAAATGATCCATTGAAAGTAGAACGTCCTTGTCTCATGAATCTCTCGATTGCGTCTTGATCTTTCTTAGAGGTGGGGGGAGTGTTGTACGCTCCTCTTGACACATGTTCCTATTCAAAACATGAGTTAACTAAGAGTGTACTGTGGAAATTTTTTTAATTCCCTATCTTATCTGATTCAGCATCTCATTAGAACAATCATCACATTGATCTTCGTAACGGTTATTATCCCGAGTCCTCATATTACTGGTCATTATGTTGAATAAAAGAAATGTTACAGGCAACAAATAAAGGGGAATCCAATGACAAAATGGGATAACTTATAAATTACATTTATTTCCTTAACTTTTGAATTTATAGGCTTCAATATATGTTATCTATGATCTACTTCCCAAAATATATTCTTATGGCCCTTTTTTTTATTTTCATAGTAATAGTTCTTTATATGATTATGAATTTACCAATGAATATCCCCTAGGAGTGTCGTAACCAAGAGTGCCGCATGACCCATAGTTGTGCACCAGTTCCCATTTGAATATAGCTCGATGTAGTGTTTTTGGGTTTTACCACGAGATACATCTATGCCTAAGCGACCTCTACATGTTCATATCCAAATAGGGATTCATTTTCATGATAAAACACATACACTATAATCACAAAAATTTAGGGATGTTTTTATTATACTTAGTCATGTCCCTAAGGATTTCACCAGGGTTTTCTAATCTTAATCCCAAAAATAACCAAACCTATCCTCTGATACAAACTATAACAATGTTTCTCTTTATTATAGACTTATGAATGATTTATTAAATAAAATTGAACTTAAAACAACTATGAGGATTGAGAGGTATAATGTATTGGTAAATTAGGAACATTACATAACAACATAGAACATAAAACCAAACATCTATATTGAAAATATCTTATACATGACCACAACATTATTTCTTACATAGTATTGTATGGGAGAACCTGAGGACATATAGAAGAAAATAATGAGATATAAAGCCTATTAAGGGAGTAAACAAGGAATAACATGATCAATATAGAACATGTTTTTAAATAAGCTTATCAATGGAGCCCAAGATAAACATGAACACAAAGGCATGATATAACATCATTATCGTAACATGGAAATGTGGCAACAACATTTTTCATGATATTAGGATGAATTAAGGCTCATTGCATATGGATCTTGAGTAAAACCTCATGGAAATTGAATTATCTTAAGTAAACACTCATTATACATGATTTATTATGATACTAGTTTCACCCAATCCATTGGAGTGCTATCTGGGTGCACCCTTCTCAATCATTTAATTTCATGCATAAGTGTGCCACATGGATTCAGTAAACATCATAATTTATTGCAGAATAAAGGAATGTGGAATTCATTCATGAAATTCTATAATCAATAATTAATCTTTAATAAATATGAATACCATGGATAGATAAGTGGGCATGGTATTTACTAAACAATGACTTTGTCTTGGAAAATCGCAGTGCAATTTCGACAGCATAACAGCGTGACATAAGAATTCATAAAAATGGATGATGGTAGAGAAATCAATGTATCATCATATGTATATGAAATGGAAAGTGAGGGGGTCATATAGATACATTTCCAAACATTTTTAATGCAATTTAGATTCATAATATAAAATAATAGCTTGAATGTAAATGAGAAGAGAGAAATTCCTTGTAGAATTTCGGCATCGTAACGAGTGTACATGGGTGGAATTACTGAGAATTAAATAGGTCTCTATTAATTCAAACATAAATATGGAATTATGTGTGAGGTGATAAATCATTCCACATGATTTGTAATTGATAATAAAAGGGAATATCAATATTATGAAACATGGACAAAAATAAGAAAGGAAAGAAATTCATTACTCAGAAGTGTTATCCGAGATAATTAAGAGAGGATTAATAGAGTACTCATGGGGACTTGGTGTGCCATGGGAATATTCTATAGATATTATGGTATGTTGGGGACACGAAACAAGGGTTTTTAATGAAGAGAAGAGGGATCTTGGGTGGGTTTATATAGGAAAAGATAGGGAATTCTTTATTATTTAGGTTTTGGACACCAAATATTAAACTAATCAAAACCACAAACCAACCAGTGGTTTATTTCCATATGTTTTGAAAAAGGGGAGTGTAGATAATTATTTTACAAGGAAAATTGAATAACTTATTAAAATATTAGTCTTTCTTATGTGGAGGTGAGTAACACTCTCAAGGAAATCATTTTAAAATTTTGAAATGTTTTATAAGTCTTGGAGGGTCCAATAAGGCTTTGTAAAATAAATCAAATAGACCTAAAATAAAATTAATATAAAGAAATAACATATATTGGTTGAACATCCCATTTATAGTATTTTATTACATCACTATTGGGACATTATAATGTCATGATACACATTATATAATTAATCATTATTTAATTTTTACCAAAATATTTGACTCTCTTAGAATGTTATGAAATCTTCACCATGGGATAATTTAGATGTCCTGATTCCAAAAATAATATTAATTTTATTGAAATAATTTTCTAAATATGTGAATTTGTACTTAAAAAAACCCAACATTTATCCAAAATTAATGGGTTTTGACAAAAACAGATTTCAAACTTTAATAAAAATTTCAATTGCATTCCAAAACATTATACGGTCATTTATATTTAATAAAATGTTATTTATTAACAATATTTTAAAAAATATTATTTAATTAAAAAATACATTAATTCATCAAAATAGATTTCTTAATTAAATATTAACTAAAAAAACAATTTGAGCTTTAAAAACTATTTTCAATGTAACAGTAATAAAATGAATATATATTATTTATTCTATAAGAAACTAAAGCTCATAATCATAGTGTTAGGGTCTTGTAACATTCCCCTTATAACATTCACATAAGACCGGAGGGTATGGTGTGTGATAGTGAAAGAATCTTGGGAGGCTCAAATAATATTGCTCAGGTGGTAATATAAATTAACGTACACTTCTCCCATATGAGGTTATGATTAAGCTTTATTTGTTGAACCTCGGCTTGGGATTGGTCAAGAGCAAAGCCCAGTGAGGCTAAATCCATTATGAGCTCCGAAAAATGGGCATCACATGGAGAAATTATATTGGAGAGGACATAGAATCATTGGTATGAGTAAATTAAATTTGTTAAATTCTAATATTAATTATAATCACGTGATCACTGTTCAACAGCTAGATTAGCAACGGTAAAAATTCTTAATGGTATTTTAAAATCGAAAAATATAGAACCAAGTAAGTTAATATGTTTTATATAACCATTTTACATAATAATACATTTAATCAGATAAAGTAGAATTTTCCTTATTAAAATGTTGGGTCATTACAGACTACATAATAAAATTTTGAAAAATTATTTTTCTAATATATTATGAAATGTAAATCCCATAAAATTATATTTTATTATATTCCCAAAATGCTCAAAAGTTTCATTTCAAGAAAATACATCTAAATAATAAAAACCAGGGGAGACAATCTACTATATTTCATTCTACCTCAATTAAAATTTAATCTCTCTTGGAATACCATACCTATACATAACTGACCATTATAAAAAATCCTCTTGAACATAAAACAGTTTATCGTTTAATGTTTTAAATCTATTTCAAAACAACACATATATCCAACCACATTCAATGAAGGATCTTAAATTTATGTAAAAAGATAAAAAGAGAATTGAATAACCATAGTTCCATGAGTTGTGCATGTGAATAATTCTTTAAAATACAATAAAAATATTACCAATGAATGTTTCCTATCTAATGAGGTTGAGAATGGGGGATATAGTGAATTATTTCTCTAAAATAAACCATTTAAAACAACTTTAAGATAATTCAGTGTTGTAACACATTGTATCCCTCTTCATCCATTTCCACTATCCAACAATTAATGGATAGAAAACAACACTATAAGGTCTCTAAAACCATGTTATTTTCCATGATTTTTCCATTAATTATACTATATTAATATAATTTTACACATAACATCTCATAACCCATCCCAATATATGAAAATAATCAATTGATCTGAACTATCAACCTAAAACCTCGTAATTTCATGAAACCCCAATAAAAACCATAGTATTCCTCCCATAATTTGTTTTCTTAACCAATAACACACACAGATATATATATATATATATATATATATATATATATATATTCATGGAAATCCATTACATAAAATTACATATCTAACAAATGGATATATATATATCTCCACTACTGATGTAGAAACTGTCTATTTTTCTGGCATCACTTCCAATCATTTTTCAGGTCCATTACAATTTATATATATTATTGATCGTGAGGTCATTGAGATATTTTAGGTTATGCTAATACCTACCCAGAACTATTAATTTCGATGATGTAATTATTAATCAATACTATTGAAGAAAAATATTATATCAAAAAATAGATTTAGAAAAAAATAGAGATGCTTGATATAAAATAATGTATATTATTTTTAATAATCCTCCCATAAAATAAAAAACCACATTATAGTTTTTTGTTTAAAATACAATATATAGATGCATCTTCTCCCATAAAAAATCCATTATGAAATTTCTTATTCTCAAAAAATATAATTGAATATCACCATTTCCAACAATGTAATGTAGACTTCTCATCTTTTTTAAATCCTAAAAATAACACCAAATACTCAAATATAATTAGAAACTATCAATTTCATAAAAATTTCCACTGAATAAGAAAAATATAATACCATATCCAAAGTAGTAAACTAATTTTTTATAATACTGAAATAAATTAGAAAATGATCACTCTAAAAGAACTAAATATTTATTAATTATATCACACTTCCTAAAACAAGTATTCACTAATTTAAATAAATAAAAAACAATAAATCTACCTTGTGAAAGAGTGAGGTATGAAATTTCACCCAATATTAATAATTAAATTTCATATATAACAACATTCTCTTTATGTTTATATTTTCACAACATCATAGAGTGTTGGATTCAAATGTAGTCTACATAAAAATTCAGTAATCATACATGAACTCACAAAACATGTGATTATAAAATAAACCATATTAAAATTTGTTGTCCAAATACTTTTATTCCATATGGAAATTTAATATAAACTATCATTTTATCAAAAAAATCATGAATTAATTAATATATTTTAAACAAATATAAAAATTTAATTATTAACCATGTCATAATAATCAAAATTCCATAAATTTTTAAATAAATTCATAAAAACTATCTAAGCCACATACTAACATTTATTTCCAAAGCTCACTAAAAATTATCAAATATAGATCACATCAATATAAGTCATTGTGTCTACAGTTAATGATCTCCTTAAGTAATCATATACATTATAAAATAAAATACTATTCAATTTAAATTTATCTCACATAATGTGAGATAATTTGGTAATATATTGTCCCATTTTGGAATAACCCCAATGAAACAATCACAATTGAAGTTCATATACATTAGTGAATGGAATGAACCTCATGATAGTTGTAGGAAATTAATTTATTTTTCTGTTTTTGGGATATAAAACATGATTTTAGTGGATAATTAATGAATGTGGCATGCAAATTGTGGAATTTGACATGGCCATTATCTAAGTTCAATAAAATCCAATTTCAATGCCTTAATTATGGAAACATAAAAAATGTTATTTATTTTGAATTATAACATCACCAAAAACTATATATAATTTAAATAAAAACTATTTTATGTAATATTATATATAGATTTATTCTCAAAACAATCTTCATCCCCCAATAATCATTTTTCTATACATAAATCCAAAAGATCATTTCTAAAAAATAAAAAATAGATATCTCAAAAATATAAAGAGAAATTTTTTTATATTTTTTATCTATCAAAACTAATTCTATAATAAAACATCATTGGATAATTCCCTAATAATGAGTCATTAATTTAATCCCCTATCATATTTCAAATATCATTTAACACTCCAAGCCAAATTTATGGTCATATATCAATTATTTATTTATATTCCACTATTAAGAAAATATATAACTTTCCCAAATAAAATAACATATCATTTACACACATAATGTAACAAAAAATAACATAATAAATTCTAAAATAATTTATAATAACCAAGATAAAACCAATTTATTTAAATATATTAATTCCAAATGTTTTATTAATAAAAAATTGGCTTAATGAAAAAAATTACAAAATAGCATAAATAAAAACAACACTAAGCATCCATGCGAAATATAAATAAATAAATTTAAATATTCTTGCATAAAAATGGATAATTAATCATGAATGAATTAGTGTTTCAATATATTAAAAAACACATATGGTCTAGATGGATATATTTGTGTATATAAAATTAAAAATATACATTCTATGAGTAGGATATTGTGATTTGTGTAGTAGAATGATGAAAAAACCTTTAATTTTATAGCATGGATATGCAGCATAAATTTAACTTATTGGGGAAAAATATGTTATATAAGGAAAAGGAATGTATATCATACAAACTTTTTAATACACAATTCCTAAATAAATTATTATATACAGAATATTATACTTTAATTAAATTACACCACTATTTAAATTGAAAATATAGTATTATAACATAAAATTAATTATGTTTTATCCAATAACATAAATATTCTTTAAAATACTATTATCTAGGTCTCCATTTATTATATATAGTACCAAAAATGTTATTTTTTTATTACTATTCCCATCAACTATGTTAATAAAAAATAATATATGAAAATCCTAAATTACATTAACACTTATAGTGTGTATGATATTATTTCTTTTTCATTATTTTTATTTTAATTATATGAAAATATTTGCACAATTATTCATAAGATGGCTATGATACCACATTTGGGTTCCTAATTTAATAATATTACATAAACACATATAAATTATAAAAAACTCCCTAAATATATTATAAATATGAATTTTAATATTTATATGTAATTATTTTTATAAAAAATAGAAAAAAGTATAACTTTCAAACAATATTACTGTTTTACAAATATGACATCAATCTTTTAAATGGTTCAATTATTATCTTGTAATACATCAACTATGTTATATTCATGTATTTTAAAAAATATTTATTAATGATGATATAATTTAACACATAAAATTTATTGAAAGGAGAATGAAATAGTGGAATTTATAAAATGTCAAATTAACCACAAGTAAACTCTTAAACCATTTACATAAACGAATAAAATTTAATTGGATTAATATAATAGATAAAAATATTCTAAATATTATAAACCGATTGAAAAAAATATAATACATTTGATAATATATATCACTATCTTCTTATACCCACTATTAAAATTTAAAACATTGATATTTAATTAATTATAACCATTAACCTTATACAAACCATTTAATGATTTATAATTAATATTTATTATAAATATAATAAATTTGAGGATTGTTAATTTATTATTACAAACATTTATGTAGTATTAGCATCTATAAAATATGATTGAATATCAATTATATATATAATTTCAAATAAAAAATATTAAATATTTTAATTCAAAGACATGTTTCATAAGAATCAAAATTTACAAATTGAATCATTTGGACAATTGATAATATATATAACTTCTTTTGATCATATAAATTATAATATACAAAATAATATATTAAACATTATGATATTGAAATTTTTATCAAAATAATTTGTTTTTGACGATTGAAAAGCCCATCAAAATGTCATCATGGGTCAATAATAATCACTTAAAGACTTCCTTTATATTTTTTTAATATTATCCACATAGTTCATCATAATTTTATCAACCATTACCTTATTTTCTTGAAATAAAATTTACTTATATATATAAGGACATAAATGTCTATTTTTATAAAATTTATTGTAGTATATCTTATCATGGGATTAATTTATTTTCATAATGATTATTAAAATACACCGATTATTTTTCTAACCATTCAATTATTATAAAACAATTTATTACTCATAATAATATAATAATTAATTATTTTATAAAATTAATTCCTCTTGAAAAAAAGAACTAGTATATTATGAAACCACTATATTATAAATGTGTTTTCCACATAAATAGATCCACCGTAAAAGGGGATTTATAAAATGATTTCAGTTGTTCCGATTAATAAATGTTGGTCTCTGGTAATTGTGTCATCTGATCTAGATTAACTACAATAATATCTAAATTGAAATTTATTTTAATTTCTATATGTAATTTCCATTAATAATTTCCATTTTTATTATTCATGATCATATATTTCCTTCACTAAATGTTCCTAAAAAATCAATACATGTTAATAAAAAAGTATATCAATTTATATAATTTCATAGTCTATAAAATCAAACCATTTACATTAATTGGATTGATTGTTTTTGAAATTATAGCACCGTTTTATTTAACAAATCATAACAAATCATATTAAAATATGTGAAATAGCTTGAATAATGTGGTGTTTTTATAATTTTAATATTTTATGTTCCTTATATTACAAATTTAATAGTAAATACGATTAAGTGATGAAAATAAATACTAAGCTCTCAAAAAATGAATAAAATAAAAATTAAGAAATTGAATTAAAATCTGGATGATAGAAAAAATCATTTGAGGAAGCTTCAATTTTCTTGATAATATTAGTTACAATCAATAATTGATTTTAAATTTAAAATAAAAGTATTTTAAAGTAAAATCATAGTGAATCCAATTTTTACATATTTATGTGATATTTGAAATTAAAAATATGAATATTATTCATTTATATATATATATATTAAATTCTATATTTATTAGAATCATTATTTAGAAGCTTTATAGATTCAATAAGATGTATTATTCTCGTAGAATTTTTTTGATGACCTATAAATATTCATATATTTATATGGTTGTGCATCATAATATTTTAATCTATTAAATATAGTGAACAATAATCTTATTCCTAACCAAAAAATTTACTATGATAATATATATTGAAAAACAATTAAATTTATATCTGTATAATTTAACACTACTAGATAAAACTATAATCTATTATACACATATGAGAATTAATGTTTACATAATGCATATAAATAAGACATAGCTCCCAGAACATCTAATTAACAAATCAAAACCTAAAATACTTGAATTATGATTGTACTTAATATTTTTCTACTATATATTGTTATTGTACCTAACACATATGAAATAATAATTATTTATATTGAATGAAACACATGAGTGTTTTATCATATTGAAATATCTAATTAAAAACACACACACAAAATTACATGAATTTTTTTGTAAAAATATATGAACTCTAACTCATATGAATTATACATAATATAGAATAATAATAAATATTTATTTTTTATTCTACATAAAAAATCAATAGTACAGGTGTTTCTAAATGAAAACTCAAGAAAAAAATTCCACAACTGTACTTTTTAATGAAATATATGGTGTTATTAAGATGTTTTTTAATTATGATTTTAGATGAATTATTACTACAAAATTTATTTTTTATTTAATTTAATTTTATTATTTTATATAATAATATTTATTGATAGAATTAATATTAAAATGTTATTTATAGGAAAATGTCATGTAAAAAATTAATAAAAAATGAAACTATAACGCCCCGACCCAAGAATCCAGGAGCCGGTGCATTATTTTAATACATTGGAATAATTACAAGGAATCAATTCCCGAAGGACTGATCAGTTTAGTAGTCTTGGAAACAAGATACATACATATGTTCAACATTACAACTTGAAACAAATAACACTAAATTATTCCATTAGAAACATCCAAGCTTCCACGATTATTTCTGCAAGTCACTCATAACTATCTTCTTCATATCCTAGGAAAATGAAACATAATAAAGTGGTGAACTCAAATTCTCAATATGAGTAATCAATAAAATGGAAGATAACAAAAACATTAGTCATGGTGAATAATTAAAAACACATGCCTTTACAAATTGTAAACATAAACACTTTATGTTAGGAATATGAGCTGAGTAAATAATTCCATAATAAAACATAGTCATGGGTATTCTACTAGTCTAATAACCACATGAAATATCAATAGCTAATCTCATAATTATATAATGCATAATGTTGGACTACATAACCACATAGTAAAGGCCTCATGCGAAGACTACAAATAAGATTTTCTTCAAGACATTGTGGCATGATAATAGTTTGTCTCATGAGACCTACTACTGCATCAAGGAGATATAGAGGGCTACACCCATCACATACTATTTATAATTCATTCCTCATATGAAATTGTTGAAAAATAATATCAACATTCATATTAAAATAGCATACGAAATGTTAATACATTAACCATAAACCATGAATTGTATAAAAATAGAACATCCAAAGTCAAACATAACTAATTCAATACGATATGGAAGATTATATTATAATAAATTAACCTCAATCAAGAATAATGATGGATATTTACAAAGATGAAAATAATCATCAAAACTATTTTATAGAATTATCCCACTATTTCTTGAAAACATTTAAAAGTGTCACTATTTGTGAAGATTATTTTTAAAATAGATTTTTCAATTAAAGTGAATCATACCAATTTGGAACTTTTAAAAGGAATTTATGTTTTAAAACATTAATGTCTATATAAATAAAACCTTAAAACCATTTTTAAAACATAGACATTAATGGGAAACATTTAGAAGAATAAAATTTTAAAATATTTAAAATGATATTTTTTTAGAGTTCCTTACCGAATGAGAGATTCTTGAATAGAAAATTTTCAGGCAATAAAAACATTTTAATATCCAGAGAATAAAAGGATTCCTGATATACTGTTTCAAAGTATAGTATATGCACCAAATAAAAGTGAATTGGCGCATAAAAACAATGAAGTCTCAATAAAATAGAAGTTGAGATAAAATCCCTTATAAATACATTATCATTAGTTTAAGGATAAATCATGACATAATTATGTTTGAAAAATATAAATACACTCAACGTGATTGGATATTCTGGTTAAATAAATCAGAGTACATCCACACCTATACTTGTAAAAAAACACCAATGAATTGGATGTTTAAATCAATGAATGGAGATTGAGTTAAAATTACTCTTATCATCTTCATATCGATGTCTTGAGAATTTATCAACGGAGTGAAAATGTGTATCAAAATTATATCCATTGAAAGGGGAGTGGAAATTACTACACAAATAATAAGTAGTGATTCCACACATAATCATGGAGTTAAATAATCAATGAAGTGTGCGTAAAGCCTAATAAGTGGAAATTGATATTTGATGTTTCCTTGCCGATTTGGTAATTTACGAAACATACACCCCATGACATATGTATAATACAATGAAGATGTAAATTACCATAAATTAAAGTACATTACACAAATAATACAATCATGGGTAGTGTATACACCACAAAAAAGGAAATAGTGTCAATATAGAATGAATCTCACAGGAATAAGAAGTGAGATGAAATCCCCTTATCATGTTGTAATCAATCAAGTCGTATGTTCAAAAGTTAATAAACAACAAATAAATCACATAATACAATAATTATAAAGAGAATAATTATAATATATATCTAATGGAAGTATTAAATACACCACATGGAATAAATATGTGGCGAGCAATGGAAATCTCATGTAATTAAAAGTTAGATAAGAAACCCCTTAACTCAAGTCTGGCTTGTCTTGTATGTTCCTTGTTATTCATGAATAATAAACATAAGTTAATTTATACTAGATTAAGAAAAATTTTACAGTTTATTATTTCTTTAATATCACTTATTACCTTTCTATAAAAATTAGTTATTTATGTGAGTTCCTATTGGATATTTTATTAATGATCAGAACTTGAGTCAAAATGAACTTGTTATAATTACAATTTTTTCATGTTGTAAAAAGTCCATTATCACCAGAATGATATAAATGATTTATATATCACATATATATATATATATTATATATCGCGTATATAAATATATTTTTAACTGTATATAACATTTGGAAATAATAAATGAAATGCATCATTCATGGAGATGGTAAGTCGTACATACGCATGAACGATACTATCATTTCAATTTTGTATTTTAATGGAATTAATACATAATGATACATAGGTATATTATAATTCCTTTATAATAACATATATAATATCATTAACTCTATCCTTTATACGTCCCACATAAGGAATTAATGAGTCATATCACTTTGAGGGGGCAATAGTATGTAATTCCTCAAATGAAATTATCACGTTTTACCCATAATGGAAACCATAAAGGAATGATATAAATGGAAAAAAATAAGCATGAATAAAATATAATAATTATATATATCATATCTAAATACAGTTCCATATTAATGGAAACCATGAGAGGAGGTGGGATATAATTGAACAATCATCTTTTCACAAGGAGTTAGTTTTCCATCCACAGAAACAATATGTTATTCACCCATTAGATAGAGGATTGTGTATGTGTAGTTAAAATAAATATCTTAAAAACATTCTAGTATACTGATCATACCATTTTAGTTATAAAAAAAGGAATTAAAAAATTTTAAGGGTTGGAGAAATAAAATAAAAGAAAAGAAGATAAGAGAAACCATTACATTTAATTTGGGTAACTCCCGTAGTTTTGAACCAAATGGACTTCTTGATGTGACTTATGCAAAATGTAAGGAATATAGGTGGAAGATAAGGATATTGAGAGATTATTTGGATATAGTTTGGACAAGTCAAGGGGCTTGAGAGTTGTTAGGAATGGGTTAGAAGTGGTGTCCTTTTATAAGGGAGAGGATGGGCTTTTAGGAATGTTTGAAAATGTTATTTTATTATAAACATATATTTGGTTTCAAAAGGACCAAGACTCATTGTAGTCAAAGATAAGAATACTCATGTTTGAAATAAAATCATCCAATATGAATTGTACAGGTTTTGGATATTGTTTTAATATTAATAATCTTGTTTATTTGATTCATTTATAAATGAGGGAAATGTTGCATCATTATTACGTCATATATAATTTAATTTATCTAATGTATAAGAATTATAAAAAAAATTCCATTATGTAAAAAAAACTTTTAAATTTAAAATTATTATTTATATTCCAAAATATTACTTATATAACCCTTGTAAAAATTGATATACTATAATATATTTTTAATGACATTTTGGACTTTACTTTGAGTTAATTAAAATTAAGTGTTATTATCATTCTAATGTGGCTTCATGGGGTCCCAAAATCGACCCAACGATGCCCATGGTAATTCATGACTCATCTAATAAGGTTAAGGAATGTGTTAATGTAATTTTGTATTATTATAATATTCTTTTTTACCTTTATTAACATAGTTACCCTTAACCGTGGTAAATAAAAGTCAAAAGACAATATTAACCAAAAATTATTTTCATTTTATTGAACCACATTTTACTGACTAATAACAAAAACATTTGTCATATTTTCTAAATTCAATTCCTAGATGTGGAAAAATTTTATTTAAATGAAAAAGTTATTTTTTTAACTACTACTAAAGGGTTCTACTATTCATCAAATATTTATGTTCTTCAGAAAAATACAAAAAAAATAAAACTAAGATATATATGATATTCCAAATTAAAAATTGATGTCTATTTTACCAAATTTAAAACATATAAGTTGTTTTAATTAATTTAAAATTAATTCCTGTTATCAAAACAAATAGCATGTTTTTAAGAAACAATGAATATCCAAAGATTGACACTTGTTTATGTATAATTTCAATGTGAAATAAATTTCAATGACCAAAATTTAATTAAATGGTAAAAATATAATCTAATTATACTTCCAAACTAGTCAAATGTTTAATTAAACAATATAATGTATTCTGATTAAAAAAGATGATTTCAATTAAAATTTATTATTTTTCACTAAACAACCAAATATGAAAGTTATCAGAAAAACACCAAATATTTATCAAAAAATAATTTTTATATTCTGATTCTAAAGAAGAAGGTAATTTTTTCCATTTAAATATATAAAAGTGTCAAATACTAGATTTAAAAGGTATCACCATTAAATAGCAATTAAATTGCATTTTTTAAAAATACTTCTTTTATCTAAAAAATTGAATTTGTTTTTATATTAATTCTAAAAAAACACATAATATGGATTCTAAAATTATATGTTGTATATAAACATTAAAATTCAGTCAATACTATTCATGACCACTTTTGAATGACTTGTTTGGTAAGTCGGGGTGTGCTCAAACTCGGTGTTGCGTTTAGCGCAAGGTATTGAATTACATTAAAGAAGATTACATACTATGAATTCATGGGGTATTACATTCTTCAACCATTTTGGAAATTGTGTACTTGTAATTTTTAAAATTGGGCATGAGAACTTCTTGGAAAATCCCACATCGGAAAAAGTCAACAAAACTATCACATTAAAAGAAAGAAAGAGAAGTACAAAGGTCACCCAAGATAATACATACTAGGATTCCATGTAGGAAAACATGGATATGGAAGATCAAATAAGTTTCATGTTCTGATGAAGAGAGATAAAAAACATGTCAAAGGGAAAGTAAACGAAAAGAAAACCACAAACATGTGATGAGATGAACTATATTTAGTTTCCCAGTAGGAAAAGTAAACAGACAACATTGTTTTTGTTTTAAGTTCCATTTAATAATGTTTTGGAATTTATTTATGAGATTGACTAAGAACATAATGAGATATACTTACTTTTTTAGTAGAGTTTCATTATTTAATAAATTTCTAGCACTAACTCATCTTTTTTTTTCAAATTAGGAGTATTCAATTTGACTTAGACACACCAGATGAGCTAGAATAAACTTATAGAGAAAGAAATGATTTACAAAGGATAAAAAATATATTTACCTTGTCTTTAGAGATTAACTAAAACAAAACTTTATGTCCTTCTTTACCACACGTAAATCATTTCTTTGTTCTATTGAGACACTTTCCTTGGTGTCTCCTTCCACATTTCCTGCATGATGGATATTGATGTTTCTTTTCTCCATGGTCTTAACTTTTGGATCGCATTTCTCTTCTTTGTTGAGTTCAAGAGTTTGTTAATATATATGTTTTTTATATATTTGTAAAAATAATTTGGCATGAACATGATATCTTTTATGCCTATCAACATTCCATTTTTTCTCATTTCCACCACAGGTCCCACATTTTACATAATTCTCAATGTTACTATAACATCTATGGAATCCAGCCATTGACTAAAACCAGAAAGCATTGTGTGAGTAACAATAGTCATAAAATCATTTAGAGTATATCATAACACCTTATTTTCAATTTAAAACACCTTTAGATTAACAAAGGTCATTTATTATCATCTTATATTAAAATCATTAAAATCTATTTGTAATGAAAATGTAAATTATCCTATGAATATCCCATAGGAGTGTCGTAATCAAGAGTGCATCAAGGAATGTTATCATGTACCAGGATACCTCGGTCAAGCCCAAAAATCATTGTCAGAGTATTCACTCCTAGGTACATCTGCGCCTGATCCGCCTCTACCTTCTCATATCCAGATATGGATCTATTGCTTAGAAAATAATCAAAATCTCTAAATTAACAAAATTTTAGGAATTCATTCTATACAAATCCCCAAAGTATATCTCAGTGTAATGTGCTCTAATCAGAGATTATCTAAATCTATTTTCCAAGCTTTGTAATAAACATTCTCTGATATCAAATGTAACGCCCCAACCCCGGATTTCAGGAGATGGTGCATTATTTTAATACATTGGCATGAATACAAGGAATCAAGTCCTGAAGGACCGATTAGTTTAGTGGTCATGGAAACAATATGCATACATAGGTTCAATATTACAACTTGAAAAGAAAAATAACAGTAATTTATTCCATTAGAAACATCCAAGATTCCATGATTATTCCAACAAGTCACTCATAACTAACTTCTCTATATACTGGGATAATGAATCCTAAGAAAGGGGTGAGGTCAATGCTCAGTAAGTGTAATAAATATAGTAGAAGATAACATAAACATTAGAAATGGTGAATAATTGAAAACACATGCCTTTACAAATAGTAAACATGAACACTTTATGGCAGGAATATGAGATGAGTGTATAATTCCATAATAAAACATAGTCTTGGTTATTATACTAGTCGAATAACCACATAAAATATCAATATCTAATCTCATAATTATGGAATACATAACGTCGGACAACATAAGCACATAGTCAAGGCCTCATACCAAGACTAAAAATAAGATTTTTTGAAGGCCTTGTCCCAAGAGACAAGTTTTTCTTATGACACCTACTGATGCATTGAGGAGCTATAGCGGGCTCTACCCATCACTTACTATGTCCAATGCATTTCTCATATGAAAATGTTGAAAAATAATCCCAATATTCTTATTAAAATAGCATATAAAATGCCAATACTTTAACCATAAACCATGAATGATATAAATTAGCACATCCACAGTCAAACATAACTCATTCAATAAATATTGAATATTTAATTTTAAAAAATTAACCACAGTCAAGAATAGTGAAGGATATTGACATAGATGAAAATAATCATAAAAAATATTTGAGAGAAATATCCCTCTTTTTCATGAAAACATTTAAAAGAATCATCATTTCTTAAGAATATTTTTAAAATAGAATTTTTAATAAAAGTGTCCCATACCACATTGAAACATTTAAAAGGAATTAAATTTTTTTAAAATAAATTTCAATATAAATAAAACCATAAAACCATTTTTAAAACCTGGAAATTAATGAGACTGATTTAGATGAATAAAATTTTAAAACATTTAGAATGATATTTAGTTAGAGTTCTTAACCGAATGAGAGAGGCTTGAATAGAAATAATTGAGGTTATCAAAACATTATAATATCCTTAGAATAAAAGGATTCATGAAACACTATGACAAAATATTGTATATACTCCAAATAAAATGGAATTGGTGAATAACAACAAAAAAGGCTCAATGGAATGTAAGTTGATATGAACTCCCTTATAAAGACCATATCCATAGGTTAAGGATAAATCAATGAAATAATTATGAGTGAAAAGTATAAATACACTCAATATGATTTGATATTCAGTTTAAATCAATCATAGGACATTCACACCTATTCTTGTAAAAACAACACAAATGAATTGGATGTCTGACTGAATGAATGGAGATTGAGTTAAAATTACTCTTATCGAGTTCATATCAATGACTTGAGAATATATCAATGGAGTGAATTTTTGTATCAAAAGTATTTCCACTGAAAGGGAAGTAGAAATTACTACCCAAATAATAAATAGTGACTCCACACATAATCATGGAGTAAAATAATCAATGAATTATTCGTAAATCCCATTGAGTGGAAATTTAAATTTTAAATTCCATTATCGATTAGTAATTTATGAAACATACACCCAATGAAATAAGTATAATAAAATTAATATGTAAATACCCATAAATTAAATTATATTAAAAAAACAATCATGGGATGTACATACACCACACAAAAGGAAATAATGACAATATAGCATGAATCTCAAAAGAATACGAAGTGAGATGAAATGCCCTTACCACGTTGTAATCAATTGATCCGTATGACCAAAAGTTAATAACAACCAATTAATTCACATAATACAATGAGTATAAAGTAAATAATTATTATATATATAAAATGTAATTATGCAATACAACACAAGTAATAAATAAGTGGTGAACAATGGAAATCTCACTGAATTAAAAGTGAGATAAGAAACCCATTACCTCAAGTCTGACTTGTCTTGTATGTTCCTTGTGCTTATTGGATAACAAAAATAAGATAATTTATACTTGATTAAGAATATTTTTCAAGTTTATTATTTATTTTATATCACTTATTTCCTTTATATTACAATTAGATAATTATTTGAGTTTATATTGGATATTTTATTGATGGTTGGAACTTGAGTCAAAATAGACTTATTATAACTACAAATTTTCGATGGGTCAAAAGTCAATTATCTCTAAAATGATATATATTATATAGATATCATATATATATTTTATATATCCAGTATATATATGTATTTATAACAGTACATAACATTTGGAGAAGAGAAATTAAATGCATTGTTCATGGAGACGGTAAGCTGTATGTATGCGTGAACACTACTTTCATTTCTATTTTGTATTTTAATAGAACGAAAACAGAATTATTCATAGGTATATTATAATTCAAGTATAATATCATATATAATATCATTAATTACATACTTTATACGTCTCACATAAGGTGTAAACGAGTCATATCAATTTGAGGGGGCGGTAGTCTGCACATCCTAAAATGAAATTATCACGTTTTACACATAATGGAAACCATTATGGACTTATATAAATGGAAAATAAAGAAGCATAAATAAAATATAAAAATAATATATATCATATATAAATAAAATTCCATCTTAATGTCCTCCATGAGAGGTGGTAGGATATAATTGAACAATCATCATTTCGAGAGGCGTTAGTTTCCCATCCACATAAACAATATGTTCTTTATCAATTAGATAGATGTGTGTGTAATTTTAGTTCAAATACATATCATAGAAATATCCTAGTATATTTAGGATACCGGTTTTCTTATAAAATAAAGGAATAAAATGATTATACTAGTTGGAGAAATAAAATAAAAGAATAGAAGTTAAGAGAAACCATTTCCTTTAATCTGGGTAACTACTTTTGGTTTGAACGAAACAGACTTCTTGAAGTGAATTAATCCTAAGGTAAGGCTTCTAGGTGGAAGAGTGGGATTTTAAGATCTTATCTAGTTAAGGGTTGAATGATCCATGGGGCTCGAGAGGTATAAGGAATGGGTTAGATGTGGTGTCCTTTTATAAGGGATAGGAGGGGCTCTTTAAGAATGTTTGAAAATGATATTTTATTGTAAACTTATTTTTGGTTTTAAAAGGTCCAGAACACAATAAAGACAATGATAAGATGACTAATTTTCTAAATAAAATCAACCAATGAGAATTGGACAGGTTTTGGATATTGGTTTAATATTAATAATTTTATTTATTTAAATCATTTATTAATGAGGTAAATGCTGAATCATTATTGTGTCATAAATAATTTAATTTATATGATGTCTAAAAATTAAAAAAAATACAACAATATAGGAAATATTTTTAACGTTACAAATATTTTTCATATTATAAATGATAACTTATATAACCCCATGTAAAAATTGATATACTAAAAGCTATTTGTTAATGCCATTTTGGTCTTTAAATTATGTTAATTAAAATAATGTTTCATTATCATTATTAATTGACTCCATGGGGTCCCAAAATCGACCAAAAGATTTCCATGGTCAGCCATGAATCATCCAACATGGTTAGGACAAGTGTTAAGGTAATTTTGTATTATTATAATATTGTTTTTACCTTGAATAACCCTATTTATCTGGAACCGCAGTAAATAGAAGTCAAAAGTTACTATTCACCAAACACTATTTTCATCTTATTGAACAAAATATTACTTAATAATAACAACCATGTATGTAATGTTTTTGAAATTCAATTTAGAGAAGACGTAAAATTTTATTTAAATGAAAAAGTTAGTTTTTTAACTACTAGAAAGTGGTTTTACTATTTATTAAAAATTGATGTTTTTCTAAAAAAAACCAAAAATTCAGCCTGAGCTATATTTGATATATTTAATTAAAAAATAATATATATTTTAACAAATTAAAAACATAGAAGTTTTATTAATTAATTTAAAATTAATTCCCGTGGTCAAAACAAATAGCGAGTTTTTAAGAAACAATAAATATCAAAAGATTGACACTAGTTTATGTATAATTTCAGAGTGAAATTTATTCCAATTAACAACATTGGATTAAATGGTAAAAATAAAATCTAATTATAATTCCAAACCATTAAAATGTATAATGTAACACTATAAAATATTCATAATAAAAAAGTTGTTTTCAATTAAAATTTATTATTTTTCACTATTCACAACAAATATAAAAGTTATCAGAAAAACCCCAAAATTTTATCGATACTAAATTTTTATGTCCCAATTATAAATAAGAAGTTTATTTTGTCAAATTAAATATATTAAAGTGAAAAATATTATATTTAAAATGGTTCACTATTAAAAGGCGGTAAAATTGCATTTATGAAAAATACTTCTTTTATCTAAAAAATTGAATTTTTTCTTATATTATGTTTAAGAAAACACATAATATGGTTTATAAAATTATATGTTGTATATAAAGTTTAAATTTCAGTGAATACTTTTCATAAATTTTTTTTTATGGCTATTTGGGTAAGTCGGGGTGCGCTCAAAATCAGTGTTTCATGTAGCGCAAGCTATTGAATTACTCTAAATAAGATAACATGCCAAAAAATCATGGGGTGTTACAGCAACAAATTCAATGATTTTGGATTATATTTTCCTTATTAGTTAATATAATGGTATTGAAAAAAATTTTGTTGAGTAATTGATAATTATTATTTTATGTTTTAAATAATGAAAGGAAATACTTATTTTTCATGACCTACCCTATACCCCCATTAAATGGTGTCTAAATCAGACAATGATAAGATAATAAAACATTCCTAATCACGATGGTCTTAAGACAAGAAACTAAGTATTCAAAAAATATTAGAGGGAATGATTTTACCAACTAAAAATATGATATATGGAATATAAGGAGGGAGTAATAATAGAAAACTCAATATGTAAGAATATAAAAGGTAGGAAACAACAGCGAAACAACAATAGAGATAATAGAAACCCACATTAAATGTTTAAAAAGTAATGAAATTGTTATACCAAAAATATAAATGGCTACATCATGTGGTATATAGAAAACATCCCACCACCTTAACACCATCTAACCAAGAACACTAGAAATATTCCCACCACTTCAATATAGAACCTTAACCCTTCCTTCATTAGAAAAAAGGTATAAAAACCATCTCAGGAAGGGATCAATGTGTGACAAAAACAAGACCAATAGAATCCCACCCATGTTATCCATAACATACCAATTATATATAATATCAATAAGCCCAATATATGTAATCATTAAACATTATATACATTTATATAAATAATGGTAAATTTTTTCCAAATTTAATGTTTCATAAAAAATTAGATAAAATATTTTCCAAAAGATTTAAAAAAATAGTTTTACATTTATCATTGCCTGTATCATATATAATATCAAAGAAAGAATAAAGAAATTAATTAAGGAGTCTCTGTGTTTATAGATGGATCATATTGATGTAGTGGTAATAGAGGTGGGAAACTTCTTTGATGGTCTTGAGGTCCATTATCCCCCTTTATCTCATGAGGAGGAGTATATAGATGATAATAGTTACAGACATCACTTAGTGGATAGAATGGACCAAATCAAATGGAAAGGGCCCCATAGTCTTAGATAGAAGAAGGGGAAAAAAATTCATGCACGACTCAGGGAAATGAATTGTGGTTCAGGTGAAAAAAATCAAAGGGACGCAAGGACTACTCATACTTTCCAAAACCAATAGAGACTTGGTCGGCCAATAACGACAGGAGTATGGAATGTAAAGATACACAGAAGGGGGAAAGTGAAGAATCGAGCAGAAATACAAGAGATAGGGAAGAGTTAGTTGGCGAGTGCTTGAAAATTATCATGCACTCTAATTAAGAAATTCTAGAAACAAGTCATTATCCCAATGTATCCCGAAAAAGAGATTAATAGAATTTATGAATGTAGGTTGCAAGTTGATTCTATCGAGGAGCAATAATTGTGGATTGATAAAGAAGACCTCATACCGGATGAGGGATTCAATCAGAGTAAAATCAACATAGAGGAGTTTTTTCCGAAAATTGAAAGGATTATCACTAACCTTGAAGAGCTAATCAGAGAGGATCCAGAAACCCAGGTTAGCACGCTGCACTAGGAGCTTTATCTAGTAGCTAATTCAAGTAATCTTATCCTGGTGTTTAATCATTTTGATAGTTACTTTAGCACCTAGTTCATTCTATTATTAAAACAATGGTTTAACATTTTCCCTTAAAATGTATTTTCTTTTATAAAAAATTTAATTTGGATGGAATAAAATCCAAAGAATAATATATATCACCCTTATGATAATTTTTTTTACGAAATCTAGATCACAGATACATATATAATCAATAAATAATAGTGTTCACTAAGATATCCCATTAAAAAATCATCCTACAGAAAAAGGGAAACCACATTAGTGAACTACCCCTACATGGTTAGAATATTTTCCGTAGAAGCACTTGTCATTGGGAAAATAAGAACTCCCTGTGAGTGAACCCCTTTAGAAAACAAGGATATGAACTAATACTAAAACTTCAAACTATATAGTTGAGTCACCCATGAGCATCATAATTCAAAAACAAAATAAAGGGTATCATAAAAAATTTTCTATTGATATATGAACATTATTTTTTCAATCAAAATCATACTTGGAAAACAAATTTCACAAACCACATGATAATGATTTGGAAACCATAGAATCTTTAAAAAACAATATGGAATAATATAATTAATCAGAATCCATTTCTTTATGCATATAAAAACCCCATTAAACATTCTAATAAAAATATAGAAAACATTATAGAAACTAGAGCATATACATTTCATCAATGATTGGTTAGTGATATAACCAACAACCTCACACATATATAACACATCTACCCCAATGGTATCCAAAAAACAGAAGGATGGTAAAGACAATAAAAATTGAGAGTAGGGTCTAAAAATTTATTCCTACAACAAAAAAATTATTTTTTATAACATTTTTTTTTGATGATATGATAGATCATCACATAACTCAAATTTCACTTCTGTCAAACCAAAATAAAAAATAGATATGACCATTATTATAAAAACACATAATAAAACTATTAATTAATCATGATAGATCGTAACATGATCCGATGATTCCAACTAATCAACAACGAAAAATAGAAAATTCCATGAGAAATTGGAGGAATAAGATCAATTCGATCAAACGTACTAAATAGGTAAAAATTGATAGAACAATGGTCAACATGCATCACAATAGTGATAAAGAGATCCCAATCCAATATAATTGAATCATTTTATTCATTAATAGTTAATTATGATCTAAGAGGATTATTAATAATAAATATGTATTCCATTGGAAAAAATAAAAGGTAATACAAATGTTTCCATAGCTCCCATGACATCATCTTCTAGTCTGTGGACCTTACCTGCCTGTTAGTGTCCTTGGAAGAGACAATTGTACCATTGCCTTTTCCACTGAAGGGTTAAATATACCCATAAGCTAGTAGATAGGGTTTTTAGAATTTTATAACTTATACCAGTTAGTAATAGCTAGCCAATGTCCTATTGTAAGAAAAGGTTTACCAAGACTAAATCTTCCCGCAACCAAATAGAAATTAATAATTATGAAACATAAAAATAAAATATGAACCACCTAAATGAGGTAAATATTATTTTCAGTTTGACATATACTTATTTTTTTTGAAGGATGTTATAATTATACGTATAAAATAACTTTATTTAATAAAAATCCCATGTGGGGGAAGGATTCTATTGAAAAGGTGAGTGCACTTATCCCTCACTTATTAAATATAGTCCAAAGTCTCCTGAATATATGATCTATATCAATATATCATATAATCTAATGATATATACTACCCACATAAAATACTCATCTAAGATTAGTGATCTCATACAAATATTCAGTAGCTGATATTTATATATTCAACTCCACTTCCTCCCAATTCAGAACATGGGTTGAAAAGGAGTTTTACTTCTTCAGCTGACGTAAATGGAAAAATTCATTAATATAGACCGCCAGAGCCTATAATTCCTATTAATTATATGAATGTCCAATTTTCTCTGTGATATTAGACAATACAACTTATCATGAAGCATACTTATACTGTTTTCTTAATTTATGGTGAAACAAATGGGGGGAAACAATCAGGATGAACTAATCGGCAGCTGAAAACTCCAAAGGATGGTGTCGATGATACAATTAATTTTTTTCCTTACCATGATATTTTAAAAAGTGTTGATGTATATCCAATACCTTATTGATTAAACTTTGATGATTCATTATCCCATGAAAGTTCCATCTCTAAACTATGAGAATCAATGAGGTGACCTATAAGATTCACTATAGAAATCCTCAAAATGATCCAATTTGATTGATGGATGGTAACTATTATTATATGAAAAATCAACCATCCCCTTTTTCTATCCAATTATTATCCAATATATATGATTCAACAGTATTTTATACCCTATAGAATATAAATAACACACTTTCTCTTTTTATCCTTCTATGAATGATATGTTGTACTAAAACTAACCTATAACCCATTTCCATCATGGATACTTTTTCAAAAAACATTGTTAAGCCTAGGATCCTAGATAGAGACTATGGAATAGGTAACCCCATGAAACCTGAAAAATTCTTTCACAAATAGAATTCCAATATCTTTACCCATGGTTGTTTCCCTAATAATTATTTAATCATATAAATTCGTCAATTATATAATCACTTCCCTGAAAGAATTATTTCCCCAAGGATTCCATTGTAATACAAATATGAAGCCCATGGATACCTCATCCAACTTCCATACCAATACAATAGAAGTATAAGGAAACCTAGAATGCTTGAATTCTATGTGTTCATTTTCTAAGAAGTCAAATATAAAGATAAGTGACCAATAATGTTGTTTATTATACAAAGAATCATTATTTTCTACCTCATGTCATAGTAAATCATGATATTTCTAAGTTTTATGACCCATAATGAACTATGAAAATTAGGAATCACAAAATTTATAATTAGAAAATTTTATTATTTACACACTCTCGATGTGTAAAATTTTAATAGAAATGAGAGATAAATAATATGTAGTCTTCCCACTATATAATGATTCACTAATCCCTTAGAACACATTATACTATTGTTATGCCTACAGAATAGTCCCAAAGAAATATGATAAAAAATGAATACTTTCAATAAACACATTTAAATAATTATACTATATATCTAGATGAAACTACAAAAAAATAACCATATGGTTCCACTCCACTTTCACTTATAAGATGATATGAGATGGAAATTTACAACAAAAATAATCAGCATAAAAATTACCCTTTCTTGAGATACAGGTGATGTCATTGTCTAATTCCCAGATATACTCCCCCAATCGCCTCTTCCTAAGGATTGAGACTCTTTGATTAATGATAAATAGTTAGATCATATGATCATAATTGATTCTAAACCATTCCATAAAAATATAGCGTTACCAACACTTATGAGCATGAATATCGATGGAGAGATCCAACTCATGAGTATGATAATTCTTCTCATGTATCTAAATCTGATGAAAACCAAGAACCACAATATGATCATACTACATAATCTCACATCCCAACCACACACTAAAAGAATATGCATCAATCACATAAACCGTACTAATTTATGGAAGGATAAAACAAGGAGATGATGTCAAATGTGATTTCAACTCTATGAAATATCCCCAAAACATTGAATCCATAGTAAATTTTAATTCTTTTAGTATATGTGAAGTGAACTGTTATTCCATCATTGGGAAATATTTTATGAACTTATTATAGTACACTATTAGGCATAGGAAGCTCCACATATCAATGAAATTTTGTTGTTATTCCCATGATAAGAGATCCATCACCGTAATATGATCAAAAATGGGAAAATGTTCCATAATCATGTTCCCCAATAACACTACCATTCAAATAAATAAATTGAAATTCCTAATCTTCACAAAATGGAAGTGATACCTTAATACTCGCAAAGCTAAATTCATATGGTACTCATTATCATGTGATGTTATCTAATAGAAAATGATATCATCCATGATTAACCTAACAATTATTTAAAGACAATGGTAGAATATGATAATAATCAAAACCATGAACACTATAGGAATATTATTTAAGCCATATAGAAACATACGATATTTATAGTTTCCATTCCTACCATAGAAAACAGCCTTCGGGATTGTCAACTACGTAACACAAATAAAATGATAACCCAACCAAATGTTAAATTTTTTAATCCATTTCCATCCATAACAGATAAAAAAATTCATATTTATTGTAGAAGCTCGTAATTGTACAACACACATGTTTTCGCGGAAGCATGCGTGATGTGTGTGATTGGATATTGATAATGCACATGCATGTGATAATAATACATCGGATGTGAAACATTATAGTAAAACTGAAAGAGTTTAATTGTTATTATTATTTTTTTACATATAATAATGATGATGAAATAAAAAAATTAGTCCAAAATACTCATTTTACTTAAAAAAAGATGCACATTTTGCGTGTGGGAAAAATAAATGGATCGTAGAACATGGTCTTCTTCAACCCGAAAGAACATGGGTTTTTATATCCCCGCCGATAGTGCCATAATGGATACCACACATCAGATATGTGTGGAATATTCAGAACCAAATTCATTGGAGATGGAGAAATATGAATAGTAGAAACATCGTGAACTTGAATGCATGTAGAACCTCAACATCACATGATGATGATTAAATTCACCAACACCATCCGATATGTGTAAATCATAATGATGAATGGAGGAATAGATTTTGTGGATGTGACAAATTTCTCTGACGCTCAAATAGAGTATGATATTTCATAAAAAAATTCTGATGTGGGATCGATTTGTTCATGTCGGCTGCCATTATTAAAAAGAGATATCATTCTCTCTGTGTGAAACATATCATCATGAACCCACATAAGGGATACGTGAAGAAACTCATGCAAGGATACATTGAATTGAGTGATCTTGTTTTCCTAGTAAATTAATGACGATCATCGCAATCCTATATAATGTATAAGAGAAGAGGACTCTATGGAAATTCATTCGCGTATCAATTCATGCATGGGGGTAAGATACCATGATCCTCCTTCTCGTAATCATTCATGCGAAGAGATAAACATCTTGTATCCACTCTTGTGACCACCTATCCCATCATGAGAAGGGTTTTCATATGTTATGGACTTCATACTACTATAAAAATAAGGATAATAGTTCACCTACATCACCAGGAGAATGCGGAAGCCGTCGCATATCACAATGCCGTCTCTTCCCAAAAAAATGTTAAATAACTGCATACCTGATTTTATGATCAATTTCCAACACCTACTCGACATATTGAAATGATCAAAGTCCTGAAGAATTTATTTGATGTGTTTTAAGAGGAAAACATGAAAAATATTCATGGATTGATGCACCGTGCGGATCCAATGGAAGTCGACAACACCCACATGAAATATTAATGTGTTCATGAGAATATCAATGTCAACCATGATATCCACATGTGAAGATGTTAAATATTTCATCATCGAGCATGCATCATACAAAAGGCGAGATAGAAACTATCCTTGAAAATGCATTAATGTCATCACGAGATCTATCAGTAGACATGTAATGCATCAAGGTCAACAAGAGAAAGTGTCTATAACAATTCCTACACATCGACACCAAATCAAACATTGAACATGTGATTCACTATAGGTGAATCCGGTAAATTACCTTGAAAAAGTATGCATTTCACTATAAGACACTTGAATATACATGTAATGCATCAATTTCAAGAAGATATAGTGTCTCTAATAACTCTTACATGTCGTCACGTGATCCACTATTGATCATGCAACGTATCATAGGTGAACAAGATGATTGTCCTCGACAATGTATGCATTTCACCATAGGACACATGAATATACATGTGGTGCATCAATATCAAGTAGATAATCTTTCCCTGATGATGTATTCATGTCGTTGCAAGATCCAGCTCTAAACATGTGACACGTCATAGGAAAACAGAATGACTGATTGAGACAGGGAGCATATGCCATCACAAGATACGAATATTGATCTTACAACACACTCACTGATAACCAAATGATATACCATGATCCACATGTTTTTTCATTGGCATGTTCCTGAAAAACTACCTAAAATCATTTGAAAATAAGTGTGATGATTTTCATGGTAAGAGACCCCCAGTGGTCATGAACCTCATGCACCATATGATCATTGGGAAGAATCAAATTCCCTAGTTACATCCACAAAAACATGAAAGACCTACCAAACAATAGTCATATAAAAAGGAGGAGATAATGTGGAGGAGGCAAGAAGGGATCATAGTCATTGAAGGACATGCGAATTAAACCCTGAGAAATCTGCGAGATGCAGTAAGTCCTCTGTAACATGTCTGCCTCACCTCTCAAAACCCATCTAGTTTGTCATACTCACCCCACAGTTTTCCTCATGAGTGACACTGAAAACATCGTGGCACTCCAAGGATTAATAGAATGATCTGACCACTACATGCCTGCACACTCTCCATATGACTAATATTAGTCGCATGAGACACCATAAAAATCATAGGAAAAATTCATAGTCATTACTCATAACAACTCAAATAATCTATGACCATCCTAATATAATACAACAGAGATATAAGGAAAGAGTTTATATGGGTTCGCGATCTCTAAAAGACATGTGACACACACCCCTTGCAACCCACGAAGAACTATGCGACCTCGGTGACATGTCTTCCTCACCCCATTAGAGCTCTTTGGGTTTTCTTCATTACTATGTGAAGCACCCTAGACAACAATTCTGCGCTTAAGGAAAAATAGATAGATTTGTGCATGAAATGCCCATGCACCCCCACGTGACCGACATTGGTCATGTGACGTATCTCCAAAAAATAGATTAAATATAATTTACAACAAACTTTCAATCTCGCATGAATCCTAACCTTTGTTACGTTGAATAAAATGGATTAAATGGGAGGACAAATGAGGCAACATTTGTAAATGAAAGTCATGCAACACACCTAGTTCACCTGCAGCATTTTCCTAGGAGATCCTAGGACTAGTCTCCCAAAGTATCATGAGTGTATCATTATTGTGATTAGAATTATGTGAAGTCCTTTTGACATGTCGACAAGAAAACATGAAATTCCCTAAAGATGTTTTCATTACTGAACAAGTCTTCAATAATAGAAATCAATATGATAAAGTAATCATTGATGAAGCTGACTCACGATTGCTGAAAATAAGGTGGCGTGATTCAATCAGTCCAAGGAAAAGACTCATGAAACCACATGGTGCTAGGACCCTTTGGCGACTCAAGCCTAGACTTGTCGTAGTTACAAATCACAAACCATCAAGTATCATTGGTGGAGATGCCAAAAAATTCCATAACCCAACACAATGTAATTGTTTAATTTTTTAGGACCACTGCATCGGTTGGATTTTTGGATCAACATAATGTCCTTGCTCTATATGATTTTTCTCTCAAATTCTGCAGACATATTAGGAAATCTGATCACATGAATTGAAACATTATTTTAGTTATTAAAAAAATGTGAAATGAGATTATTCATGTGATACACATAATGTTCATCACATGATAACTCACAGCTCATGCGAAAGACATCCCTCAGGACATGTGAAGAACATTCGGCATGTCCTCAAAATCATGTGAAACTCAAAGAAACTGAAACTGAATGAAACCCATGAATTCAAAATACAAGGGTTAGAATCAAGATCAGTGGAATAATGATTAAGAGAAAGGCATGTGTACAGAACCTAATGTGCTTCATCTGTGTCATTGAGGACATGTGATAACATTAAGGAATGTTTCCTAGATTTCAATACACACCTTCGGCATGTCATCTGGGACATGTGAAGTTTTCCAGAAATGTGATGGTACATCATACGGTGCCCAAGTGGGTTCCACATAAACCTATTGAACACTATGGGATTATCACCAAGGAATTGATAAATCCATCGGACACATCAACTAACTCATATAATGGTGCTCTCCCATATCATCCACATCTCACGAAATCATCTGGGCATGACAACCAATCCCTCGCGACACCCCTTCGTCATGTCATCATGAAGATGTGAATTCATATTAACATGAAAAGGTGCATCATGCCGATCCGCCACAGGTTCCAATTGGATTATGTGAATCCAATGGGCCTATCAACCAGGACATGGAACATCCTTCAGACACATCACTTTAATTATATAACATCACCCTCCCATATTAGTTGAGTCTCATAAAATCATAATTGAATGAGTGAATATCCTTAAAGAAGTTAGGATGCTGAATATCATCAAATTCATGAAGTCCCATATTATCAAAATGTTCGGAGTCCCTCACACAATATTAACAGACAACGTTACCAACATCCATTTCATGGATTTGAATAAGATTTACTTGCAGTACATCATTGAGTCCAATTACTCATCTCACTATCATACTATAGAAAATTAATAGATATATGCCTTCAATAAGACCTTAAAAAACATACTCCATAAGATTGTGAACATGGATAAGAGTCCTTGTGAGGATAAACTCCACCTTGCTTTATGGGCCTACCGTATGACCACACGTACTGCTACACACGCAATGCCATACTCACTAGTGAATGAGACCGAAGTAGTATTACCGATATAAGTTCAGATTCCCCAACTCCAAATATCGATTTTTAGGATACACTAAAAAGATGAAAATTATCAAAAATGGAAGGATGATTTGGAATGGTTTGATGAGAAAATGATTCTCACATTGCACATCATTGATTCCCACTAGAATAAAATTGCATAAGATTTTAATAAAAGGTTCCCCTCCGCTCATTCCTCCTGGTAGTACTGGTGTTGGCTCTCCGAACCCCAATGGTACTGGGAAAAAAACCATCAAAATTAGATCCCAGGTAGGATGGACCTTACATCATACACAAGCTCTATCTTAATGGACCCTATTCATTGTCCATCAAGGATAGAGAGTGTGTCACACCACAAACCAATCCGATATTTCTTTACAAATATTTTTTGTAAAATACAACGTAAAATGGAATCCACATTTGAGTAAGACCCATTATTAATCATAACCACATGACATTAAACCATAGGGATTTCATCTTAACCACATGAAGTTAAACTGTATTGTATTTATCCTAACACCATGACTTTAAAATATATACAGAATTAATCCTTACAAAAAGACGTTAAACTACACGGCCAATTTCTTTACCACAATACATAAAACTTCATAGTTCCACAAATCCCCTTCCCCTTCACATCTATTAATCCATAAGTCCATACTGAATGACATTAAACTACATGATTAATTAATAACTACCTAGGACATTATTCTCATTCGAAATGAGATATGAAGGGATGCCTTGATCTTATATTTTGGTCTAGACACTGCATTATACTAAATGACCACGTAAACCCCTATTTTTCTCCCCATTATAGTTCAACCTCTTTCACTCCTTATTTCTCACAGCAAAAATATATCATGTGAGAATACTAATTACGATAGGGAGTTACCCTAACAATAAAGGCATGGAGGTGTATAACGGGTCCAGAACGGTTATGAATTCAATACCATTAAATACAAGACACAAGTATTTTCCACATTACATTAAACAGAACGGTCGATGTCAACAAAAAACAAAATTAAACTTTACAGACCTCCAAGAACTATATGTTGTTTTGTTCTTATCCCAATCAGATACATAGTGTCTCCCAGGATTATGTCCTTGATCCCTTTTATGATGTTCCGACTAATTCAAAATGATCCAACTCCTTCCTCACTGCATGATATTAAACTTCATGGAAAATATAAGAACTATATATAGCTTTATTCATGCCCATATAGAATAAATAGTGACAAATGGATCTCCAATCCTAGGCCCATCTACAAATGTCAATGAAGATAATTCCCACCTCTAGGTATGGTCGATACATATGTAGAGTATTTCCATTCATAGAACTATGTGTGGGTGGATTATCATCATCATTAGTTACATAGTAACACCCATAAATTTAGTTTTTGTTCCCATTCTCATGTATATTTTCTTTTAGGCCCCTTGGAATGAGTTTTCATAGAAAGGTGTGTGGTGTGGTTGGGTCATTTTTGGTACTCATTCAAATCAGGTAGCTTCATGACACCACATTCCATGTCTCCACATTAGAAACTCAATCTTAAATTACATCAAACATGGCCCTAACCTCTCTAAATATGTCCCCACAAAATGACATTAAACTTTTCCACAACATCTTAGACACATGAAAATAATCTTCATCACAACCTACTTCCCACCCATCTTATGTTAAACTATATGAAAATATGTCCTTACTACATGAAGTTCTACTACATGGAAAACATCATGGTCACATGACATTAAAACTACAGTATAAATGTCCCCACTTCAAGAGGAAAAACTGTATATACCGTCTCCAATTTTTCATTCCTTATCAAAGGACCAAAATAGACAAACCCCAATCAACCATATTACAGGGTGCTTATACCATCATTTAAAAGAACCTCGATCAATATACCAAAAAATATTTTTTGGGGATCACAGACTACCGTCAGTTTTCCATGGACCTTGGAATTGATATCTTACTTCAAGGACCCTTTTCTTGGATTTATATTCATTTCCATGTATCTTTCATATGAGACTATGGTTGTCAACAAATTGAGTCACTTTAAAAAGGAAATTCCAATTCTCATGTGCCCTGCCATCATCATGGAAGAAATAAACACCCCAGTGTGTCTAAACAACACATTGTATGGATTTCCCATATCATTACTCATAAAATAAGAAACTCAATCCTTTATTAATCCCATTTTACTTGCATTCCTAAAAAGAGGTTGGAGTAATCATAACTATGGGTAATTTAATTAGGATCTGGTGTCATATCCTCTATGGCATGTCCATGAATGTCATGGCCTTAAACTCTCTACGCTTTGGTCAAGTCATACGACCTTAAACTCTACCACATAGTGGTCCATATGAAAATACCATAAAATAATAGTAGAAGACCAAAAAACTTGTTCTGATGAAACCTGTGATGGAATGCATGAGAAAAAGTCAAGTCTTCACCCTCTAAAATCATCAACAGTACAGTTTATCAAAAACGTTGAGCACATATATAAATGTCACAAATATCACAGGATCCATTACCCTATTAATATTTATGATGTTTTCTATTCACCTACTAGTCTAGGAAAAATTGAGGGAAATATGAATCACATATCCTCCCTGGGAGAATATGTTCTCTAAGTTGTGGCCAAATCATTATGGTATTCGAACCCTCCATGAATGGGTTTCCCATACCATTATATGAATTTTAATGCTCCATATCATGATTTAAAACCCCATACCAAAATATCCAAGTAGATTCAATATCATTGATGATACATCACCATGTTTTATATCCTTTCTCAATGATATACTCTATCACTTCACTTCCAAACCTTTAATGAACCATGTCACGGGATTTGAAATTACATGGCTTATTGTTCGAGTTTCCTTTTATGATCTAGATGACCTTGGGTCTTAGAACCCTTCTTAGATGGATTTCATCCTATATCCAACTTCATCATCTATACATGTGAGTCCTGAAAAATACTCCATATCCCTCGAAAATAAGTGGGGATTGTCTTTTGATTGGAATGCTTACAACGCATAAGGTATTTGACTCACAAACTAAATTCATATTCATCTTACTAATAAGAGCTTCAATCCTTGTGGGACTTTATATCACCATAGTAGAAATTGGTATTTTAGAATGCCAAGGGATGTACCTCCAATCTCTAAACCATCTCATATTCATAGACTCAAACTCCCAGGTTATGATATAAATAATCCATACCTCGACTAACATGGATGGTTTTGCATCCCAAATTTTTAAAACTCATCAAAATCTCTTTTATAGATCATTCATTTCCATTGGAGAAGATACCCTGATTCAAGGGACCCATTGGCTTGAACATTTATACAAGCCCATTGCCCATTTATATTCTCCTATAGCCATAAACCAGGAATATAACTCTATAGAAACGGTATTTTTATTCTCATTAACCTCAGAAAACACCATGGTATGATTCATCATATCAGAGTGTTTTAGGTCACTCCTAGCATGTCTACATTGGATACCATACTCAAAGAGATGGTTCTAGCTAAATGTTCTTAAACTAAAGAAGAATTTAGCCTGATCTAAAATAACAAAAACTATAGAACTAGATGGCTCATGATAATAAATTTTAATATATAAAAAATATGGTCTAAGCTAGAAGGCCATAAAAATAAGAAATATTATGTCTGAGCTTGAAGGCAATAAAATAAATCACAAAAAAAATTCAGTATGTAATATCTTGGAAAGGGATTCAATATGGCATAGAACATCAAGTTATGCTCACCGACCCAATCAGATATGATATGTAATAGGGAATTATACCTTTGAAACATATAATATACCCATTTACACTTTTTCAATTCAGGTGATCTCTTGATATCAGGAATAGATTCATCTGTAGGGGTCATCAAGTTCATAGTAATTAAAGAACACTTCCTAAAATAAATATCCAGATCCACACATCCAAGTATACTTGTTGATGTTCAAAGGATTGATAGTATTTGAGATTCTTATAATATCAGAGAAAATGAGATATCATGCACATCATTAATGAGATAAAAGTGGATGGATTCATTTAATGTTTGGTAGATCTGTTCACTGATATCACACTGAATGAGGAATCCATCGTCATATAAAAATGGAGCAAAGTGATCTAAATTTAACTTATAACATGATTATTTTCATGATGAATGAATATAATTATATATGGAGGTATTTTATGACCCTCATAATCATGCATCACTCACAATGTCACAGAAGAGTGCATGATGTGAGTGATTGGCTGACCATTATGCATACGCATGTGGTAATAATACATGGGGTGTGAAAATTGGTTGAACAGTTGAAGGGGTTTTATTATTATAATAATAATAATAATTATTATTATTTGTATATGTAATAATGATAATAAAATATAATAAATAAAGTCAAAATATTCATTTTCTTAAAAAAAGTGATGCATATCATGTGAGGGAAAAAAGAATGGAGCACTACATAATGGCATTTTCAACACAGATCTACAAGTGTTTCAATTATCCACTGATTACATTGGAATGGATTCGACACATAATATCTGGAAGATGGTTTAGAAAACACTATAAATCCTCAATCCCAGATCACCATATGTATCTTCGTCATAGCGTGATAGATTATCTCCCCTGCCATGGTGGAGCTCATGATTGCTCTGACACCGTATATGTTGCATTGTCATAACCATATTCATCAGAGATTGATATATGAAAATAGTACATCCATTGAAAACATTAAATAATGGGTAACCACAATATCAAATAAGGATGACCAAATTCATTAACATCCTTAGATTAGGGTAAATGAGTGCGATTAATGGTGGAATGGATTTAGCGGATGCGCCATGTTTCTCAGACTCCCAAAGGTAGGATGAGGTTTCATCAATAAATACTGAAGAGGGATCAATGTTTAACACTAGTTACCATTCTGAAAATGATATATATATATATATATATGAATTAGATCATCTCGGACCTGCATAGGGTATATGCAATGAAGCTCATTCAAGGATACATTATGGTGATTGTGATAGGAAGCTCGAACACCACCAAATATTTCACAATAAGGGATTGGTATTGCGTGATCTATCATGTGAAGTGGGTTCTTCTCTTAATATATAGCTTTTGTTTTCATCTTAAAGTAAATAAGATCCTAAAAATATTTTATAAAGGTTAAGAGAAAATGGAAATCCATTAATTCCTTCATGTTTCAATTTGTACAATGTGGTAAGATAATACAATCCATTTTCATGTAGCCATTCATCAAAAAATTTAATCTTCAGAAATACTCTCTTACAACTACATACACCTCTTGCAAAGGGTCATAATATTTCTTTCACATTATACTGAAACAAATATAATGATAAGAGCTCACCTACATTATCTAGAGAATGCAGAAGTAGTCATATATCATGATTTCACCTATTCCCATAAGATGAATAAATAAATTCATACCTAGTTATGTGAGTAATTTTTTGAATTGATTCAGTCTACAAAGATAATAAAATAAATAATGAAAATATTTGATATGTCGTGACATACATACATGAATAAAATTTGAGGCTTGATGCACCGTGCTAATCCAATAGAATTCTACACAACACACATGAAATATTCATGTGTTCATGAGATTCCCCATGTCACCCTTGATATCATCATGTGAAGAGGTCAAATACATAATCCATGAACATCTGACATACCATATGAGAGAAATAAAATATCCTTGAAAATGTATGCACGATATTGTGAGGTCCATCAATGAACATGAGATGCATCAAATTCTTGTAGAGAATGTGTCCATAACACTCCAAAAAGTCGTTGTGAGATCTATCACTAATTGTAAGACAAACAATAGGTGAACATGGTTACAATCCATGATAATGTTCAAATGTCACCACAAGACCCATGAATATACATGTGGTGTTTCAAAATCATGTAATGAAAGTGTATCTTACAAATCCCACATATCTTTGTGAGTTCCAACACTGATCATGAGGCACAATGTATGTGAACTTGATAACTGTCCTTGACAATTTACATATGTCACTACAAGACACATAGATATACACATAGTGCATCAAATTCATGTAGTGAAACTGTCCCTGATGATGCCTTCATGCCATCGCATGATCCAACACTAATCATTTGATGCACCATAGTCAAACATGATGACTGAACAAAACAAGGTGTGACTGCTATCACAACATCCTATATTGATTTTTGGCCCACTCACTGGAAATAAAATGATCTCCCCTAATCTGCATGGTTTTTCATTGTTATGTTCTGGAAAAATCACCCAAAATAAATAAAATATAATTTTGGATGATATTCCTGGGAGTAGGCCCCAAGTGGTCATGAAGCTCCCACAACATATCATCATTGGAAAGAATAAAATACCTTCATGAAATCCAAGGAAATTCTCAAGACCTCAAAACCATTGTCACATAAAATAGAGAAGATAAAGGGGAGGAGGAGAGAAGCATTTGTTGTAACTAAAGAAAATGAAACGCGCAACCAAAAGAATCAGTGATACAAAAAAATTATTTAGGGAAATTTCCACCTTGACTAGGATAAACACTCTAGTTTGGCAGCCACGGCGCATAAGAGTCATTAGGAGTTACCAAACAACTTTTTAGTGCTCAAATGATAGATGGATATATCTGACCACTTCATGCTAGCACACTCTCCATATGACCCCTATTTTTCAAATGTGATACCATAGATATATTGAAAAAAAATCATAGATATTACTCATACCAACCCACATAATCCGTGAAATTTTCAAAATAAAACAAAGGATATAGAAGGAAGGAGGCGATATTGGTTCACAGACACGAAAAGAAATGTGACGCGCACCCATGGAATCCCGCATTGCAAAACGATATCTTAGAGACACATCCACCTAACCTTTCTAGAGTCCTTTGGATTTTCATCATTTCTATGTGATGTTCCCCAAAAAACTCCTCAGTTCTTAAGGAAAAACATATAGATTTTTTTCATGAAATTCATCTCTCCCCCATGCAACCCAACTTGATCTCGTGACAGATCTCCAAAAAATAGAACAAATACGCTCGGGAACACACATACTATATCAAATTACTCTTTAAATTTGTTACATCAAATAATGGTTATTAAAATAGAGTAACTGATAGATACCTGCGGTCGTTGAAATGTATGTGATGCACCCGACACACCTGTAATTTTTTCCATGGATACCCCATGACATGTCACCTATAGTATCGTGATTGTCTTATCATTGGCATTTGTATCTTGTGACGACCATCAGATATGATTACATGAGAACATAGAAGTCCTTAAACATGTCCGAATGATCTAACATGTCTTCAATAATCAGAATTAGTATGGTAAATTATTAATAGATGAAGAAGACCCACGATCCATTAAAATTGGGAAATTCACTTGAAGTAGTCCACAGTAGAGACATGTGAAACCGAGTGGTGGAAGCCCCTTCACCGACTCCAGCCTGGACTTGTGATAGATATTCCATAAAAAATTGGAAAGTATCAGTGGTGGAAAATACTATAAATTACCTAAACCAACATGAAAAAAGTTTTTTTTTGAGGACCACTACATTGGTTGATTTTTTCATCAACTGAATTCCCAAGATCTACAAGATTATGGTTTTGACTTCTCCGGAATTCATAGGGAAACCGATCATATGAAGGGAAAGTTCATGTTATTTAAACTACTAAAGGGAAGTTGGAGTATACATGAATTTGAAATAAATTGATTTGCGTGATCACTCAAAGGTCATGTGAAAGGATTCTTATAGGACATGAAAAGAACATACCACTTGTCCTCTAAATCACATCAGAATAAAAGAATATAAAACTGAATGAAACCAAGTCTTTCACAATACATGGGTTAAAATGACGTTTATAAGAAGAAGGCTGAAGTGAAATACATGCGTGTTTCCCCTGAGGTGCATTGTGTGTGTCATCCAAAGACATGTGAAATCATCAGGGAATGTCACCCAAATTTCACAAAACACTTTGGACATGTCATATAAGACATGTAATGTTATATATACTTATCAAGGTACATCATTAGGTTCTCCCATGGGTTCCACATCAATATTGGGAACCCATGGGTCTTTCACTTAGGAATGTTGACATCCTTTTAGACCCATCACCTGAATCATATAACAGAAGCCAACCATATCACCCAACTCCCATGAAAGAATCTGGTCATGACAATGAATCCCTCATGAACCCCTTATGCATGACATTTGGAACATGTGAAGTCCATTAGTCTTATTAGGGGAATCATATAGAGCCCCCATTGTGGGTTCCACTTCGATCTTTTAAACCCTGTGGTTCTATCACACATGAATAGTGACATCCTTTGGTTACATCACCTAACTCATATAACGGTGCTGACCCATATAAAATAAGTATATGAAAGAATATGGGAATAATACCCAAGACCTTACGACACCCATTCGAGATGTCAACTGGGACACATGAAGTCCTCTAGACATGTTAGGGTGCATCAAATCTACCCTCGTGGGAGCCACATTGATATTGCGAACACCCTGGGTCTACCGTGTAGGTCAACCAACATCCTCCAGACACATAGACTGACTCACAAAATGGAGTTCAATCATTTTAGCTAAGTCTGATGCAAGAATATAAACATGACAATAGGTTCCATATGACACCCTTAGGGCATGTTAGATGAGAATTGTGATTCCTTCAAGACCAATTTTCTAGTTCATGTGGTGTCTCATAAAAAATTATTCCAAGACACATGAAACCCCTTGGTCTGTGGTACAATGGCTCTCACAAAACAGTCAATATGTGTCAATCCAGGTCATGTGATATCCCCCAGGACCTTCCAACTAGGACTTGATATGTAATTCTAATAAAAACAATAGATCAATAGGGCATCACAAGAAAGAAAATATTACATTTTCTTGATATTTAAGCCACAATCAATTGGGAAACCTCAGTTTGTAAGCCTTAACATAATGGAAACAATTATAACTCTAATTACATTAATATTCATGATGCATAACCAAACGCCATATGAGGTCTAATCTCCATATTGATCATCTACGGAGGGACCAACATATGATACCCATGTCTAATGAAATGATATTGATTACATTCTATTCAATGTTTCTCAAAAATTATTTTGGATCACATGGCCTTAGGGAGTTATGATGGAATCATCATCCTCCTTATATACCCCTAGAATGAAATAGAGAATCCAAGGATTTGACAATACTGTATGTCCTCAGTGTGAATGCCAATATCAATTGGGTAGCATAAATTTGTAATGCCTAAGATAGAATGAATTTTGAGAACACTAATTACATATATAGCTAAGATACATAGAATTTCTTCCTAATGAAAAATCTCTATACCGAACACCCAAATGACTATTCAAACATAATAGTCCCATACTAATACGCCATGAGGTTGATCATTTTCTCCCCCCTTATTTATCACCCCATGCATGGTTCATGTGGGCTTAGGGGGATACAATGAACACCTCCCAAAAATAAAAAATCTCTATCATCCAAGGCATCCATAGTGTGTAAGTCCTGATTTAAATGGAACAATGAATACTATAATTTCTATTATACAAAGGATATGTAGGCCACCACTCTATGATGTTTGAGATCCAGATTGATCATTCAGGGTGATCCCAATATCTATATCCCATACTTAAAGCAACAAAATTGGTTATATTGTATCCCTTGTTTCTAAAACTAATAATAGCTCATGTGATCCTAGGGAATTGAGGTAATCATGAAATATAAACCAAAAGGATCTATAATGGCATAGAAAACATCAATTCATATGGCGTGAAATAATAAACATCAAAAAATATAATTATCTTCATACCTAGAATACATAGTATGCCCCTACAGTACCCATGCTTGAAGGTGTCCAAGAGAAAACATATATATCCTTCCACATGATATAAAACTGCATAGGAGAAAATAACTATGTCGGTCTTGATTCTATAATAACCAGAATGCGTAAGAGTACTTATAAAGGATTAATCCCACCCTCAAAATATGAATCACTTCCTTATATGGGAGTATATTACGAATAACATCGTTTTATGGTTTTATCATATAAACAGCCTCCTATTACCTAGGAATGAAGTGGAACCTGGGACACATATAGAGGTACTCACCAAAGAGATCTCAGTTTTTTCCATATAAAAGAAAATTGGCCAAAATTTATTTCATCTGGGTAATCATTCCTATATAGAGAATAAGAAGATATTCATGATCTTATCTAAAATATATTATAGGATCTCATAGTAGGAAACAATTTCCCTAAGGGTGTAATGATACTAACCTACAATCCTTTTGGACAATGTGAGACTGTAAGAGTCATTGGTCCCAAAATCCTAGGTGTCCGCTGGCCTTTGGAATGTATGTCTGTACCTAGCTACGAATGGGTAACCGTTGTAATTTATAGGGAAATGTGAAATTGGTAACATGATGAGTGAATCCCATTCCACGCACCATTTCCTAATAAACACACATGATGAAAATGTGTTTTATTCATAACATTTTCTCAATATTCTGATAATCATTGAAAAGATAAATAGAAGTATCATAATTTTTGTATAACTAATATAAATTTATACTATATCCATAGATTATAATTATGGCTATAGGTACTAGAAATGGTTTTGTTGATCATGGATCCTATTGGAATGGGAATAGGTCCAAGTCTATAGCCACAATTTCCGTTGTGGTTGTACACCTATATCAATCATTTTTAATTGTGGTTACAATATAATTTGGATGTATTATATTGAAATGGTTGAAAACTAGGAAAATTAAACTTTTTTTATTTTCTACCTTAATAACTATTATAATTATATTTTTTACCATAATGGATTCATCCTCAAGTTTATGAAGAAATACAGAGATGTACTACCATGATTTATTGTAGTGGAAACAACCTATTGTTATAAAAATTATGCAGTAGTTATAAACCCTTATCCTTACAAAAAATCATATAGAAAATCTTTGGAAATAACTCATATTTATATCATTAAAACATTGGAAAAAACATATGCATACATTTTAATCATTAGTGGGTCACCAATGAAAAGAATCTAAATTTTTAAATAAGCTCATTTCAAAAATACTTTAAATCCTCACATTCAAATTCCCTCACCAAAATGAGGAATTTTGTTCAAATAATTAATGAATAATCCATAACCCATTAAATATCAAATGTATGATCCCTTGAAATTAGAATAGAAATAACAACATTAATTTTAAATTATTCAGTGTTAAGATAAGGATGCTGTATTCTAAAATCTAGAGTTTCTAGATCCGATGACATATAGGTCGTATAGTGATCTAATGTAAAATTCCATGGACGGCCTATTTGATCCCATGTTGCAACAACCCAAACTGTTATAAATAAAATTACACTTTTTGATTTGAAAAAGTTTATTATGGTTATAGAAAGCACATAAATTTATTTTGTTTAAACATATCCAATTTAATTTTAATAACCATTATGTATCTTTACCATTGATAATATAGTTGTTTAATAGTGATCACAAGATTAGTACAAATAGAGGGTTTCAACAAATCCGAATGTTAGAGACAGAGGATGTTATGACATATTAATGTAAGATAATTCCCAATGAATCACATTTATTATTGATTCTGAGGGAGATATAATTTCGAGGATTTTACCTAGACCAATCACAAGCTGTGATCCAAAATCATAAGGATTAACAAAACTGTTTATGGCAGAAGGGGAAAATCATCAAGATCACAACCGAAACCCTGTTTTTCGAATGACACAATAAAATCCCCACCATGAGGAACATTAATATAAGGGCGAATGCTGCTGTCTTAAAAGGATATGTATCATGAACCTAGAAATATGAATATGTACTTTTATTTTTATTGAATAATTAATATATTTTCATCCTTTTTTTGTACCTTGAAAAGGATATTTATTTTGATATAAAAACAATTTGAATATTTAGTTAATATTCAAATTTAAATAATGAATTTATAATTTAATGTATTTATTAAATAAATTATACTTTAATAATTTATTATTATTAAATAATTGTTTTCCAAATATAATGATCATATAATATTTATAGAGTCAAATGTAATTTTTATAATGGTTCGAAAAAATCTTACTTGTAAAAAACACGTAATTTTCAATAATGGTCATTTATTATTTTAAAATTAAAAATTCACATGTTTAGAAAATAATTAATATAAAATGAGGATTATTTTTTGAATTTTAATGATGAAATAATATAATGGTTTATTTCTCCTAATTTTTAGAGATAGTCAAATTTTATAGTAAAAATTATATACTGTCTAAATATTAATTTGGGTGTTATGACATCACAATGACTCAAAAGTGATATAATAAGTAATATAAATCTAATAAAATACCAAATATATGTTATCCAATTAAATGAAAATAAATTTTATATTCGTTTAATTTATTTTTTGATGTGACATTGAATCCTCAATGAGTTATAAAATATTTTTTGATTTTAAAATCATTTCATTATGAGCATGACTCAGCACCACATCGCCAATGGTAATATTTTAATAATTCAGGACATTTTACAAATTAAATAATGTAAACCACTCCCATTTCAGAGATACCAAGGGAAAAACATGGTATGATTTGTGTTTTTGGATATTTTATTGTATATAGTCCAAAAACTAAATAATATTGAAATCCTCCGACTTTCCTATATAAAGCAAACCATCCCCCCATTTATATTCACAAAAAAACATTTCATAACTTCCATAATCTTACCCCCAACTCCCTATATCATCCCATGGCACCCCAATCTTTCAAGAAGCCCATCCCAGTACTTTAGAGTCACACATTCAAGTAATAATTCTTTCCTCTCTCCTCTTTCTTCACGATTCATTATTATGTTATGCCTTCTCTTTCCAACAAAAAATTTTGGGTTGTGTCATTACATGTTCAAAACACTATAAATTTCATATCTAAATGACTATAGACCCTTTCCTCTCTCATCAACAAATTTTATATGTTTTTCTATTACACCATTATGCTGCCAAAATTGCACCGTGATTTTCCATTCAAAAACAATTGTGAAATGAATACCACAAACATTTTAAATCATTGTAATTCACCTTTATGACCATATAATTATTTTATTGGGGACTTAAATTTATTAATTCCATGATTCTTGATCATTTATTAAATTATTATATGAATGAATCCTTGTTGATTGATCTATGTGGAAGACTTAAGTACGAGAATGAAATAAATGTGACATGTGTGCGATGAATTATATAGTGATCCAATGAAATCGATAATGGTAAGTATCATGATACATCATTTTTGTAATATGAGGTTTTTTTATTCATTAATTGGATATTTTTATACAATGATGTCTTGGTAGATTTATCCTTTAATTATTGTTATGATGATGTGTTTTATGTTGTTGACACACTTCCCATTTTATGATTATCATGTTATATCTTTATGTATTATTAATGATAAATTTATTTTCTGTTGATATTTTTATATTCTAACATGTATTATATATTAGATGTTATTTATTTTTATTCCCTTTATGGGATTTATAGCTCACCCATTTTTTATATTTATCCCAACGATATTCAGTTTCTTCTAAGTAGAACGAATATTATGAACATGTTGAGAAGGTTTTAAATAAAGATGATGTATTTTATGTTTATAGTATTTATGTTATGTGTAACACCCCATGATTTCATAATATGTTATTTCTTCAACGTAATGCAATAACTTGCATTACACGTAACACTGAGTTCAAGCGCATCACAACTTACCAAACTAGTAGTTCAAAAGCACTTATAAATAGTGTTTAATGAATTTTAAACATTATATAAGCCTTATAATTTTAGAATCCATATTATTGGCTTCTTAGACATAATTTAAGAACAAAATCATTATTTTCAGATAAAAGAATTATTTTTAAAAAAATGCAATTTTACCGCCTTTAAATTTAGAACCCTTTTTAAATAAAATATTTTAAGCTTTTATATATTCAATTTTACAAAATAAACTTCTTTAGAATCAGGAAATATTAATTTAGTTTCAATTAATTTTTGGTGTTTTTCTGATAACTTTCATATTTGGGTGAATAGTGAAAAATAATATATTTTAACTGAAAAGAACTTTTTTAATCAAAATAATTTATAGTGTTGAATTAAAATTTTTAATGTTTTGGAAGTATAATGAGATTATATTTTTACCCTTTCATCCAATGTTGGTCATTGGAATTAATTTCACATTGAAACTATACATAAACAAGTATCAATCTTTTGATAGTTATTGTTTCTTAAAAACACGTTATTAGTTTTGACAATGAGAATTAATTTTAAATTAATAAATGGAACTTCTATGTTTTGAATTCGGTAAAATAGACTTCATTTCTAGATTCGGAATATCAAAATTAGACTAGGGTTAATTATTGGTATTTTTCTGAAAACGTTCAATTTTTGATGAATAGTGAAACAATACTGAGTTATCGTTAAAAATCAAATTTTTATTTAAATAAATAAATAATTTTATTTAAATTTATTTTAGGTCAAAATATATACATAATACCTATATAATTTCAATATGATTCATTGGAGTCAATTTATAATAATTTTAGATATATAAAAAGTTTCATAGAACAATTCACCGTCTTTTACCCACCTCCTAGGAGAATTTGCGAATTCACATAAAACATATTTTTACCACTTTATTGAGTGGATTTTCAAAAATCCGAGAGACAAGGTTGATATTATAAAGTAAAATTTGGGTCAATAATATAAAAATAATTTTTTCTGAATAGTAATTTTTACTTTTATTTACCACGGTTAAAAGTAAATAGGGCAAGTAAGGGTAAAAATGATATTATTATTGCCCTAAAAAATATCATAATTCTATTGGATAAGTTCAATTATTACAAAAACAACCTTAGGAATAAAATATGTCCTTTTAGGTCCACATGGATTAGATTAAGACGTTTATTATTATTTTATTTAAAGAAGAGTTAAAAGAGTGAAAATCAATGTTTAATAACTAATGTATTTTTAAAAATGAGTTATACATAAGTTAAATTCAACTATAAATATTCATTAGAAAGATAAAAATAATTCCTAAATAATGGTATTTTATTTATAAATTTTATAGATTATATAAATAAATTTATCAATGACACAATAATGATGCAGTAATTAACTAATTAATGAATGAATAAAATAAATGGTATTATAAATATTAAAATAAATATAATCTCAATTTTTTTATGATATAAAATAATTTTCTAGGTGAATATGACATTTTATAATTGATGCAATGTACTTTTTTAAAAAAATAATTCTGTTATTATTTTAACAAAAAACAAATACCAAATAGTGTCAAAATTGACAAAAAATAGTTTTTAAAACAACCATTATTTTATTAATTGATATAATGGTCCTAAAAATATAAGGATCGGCCAAAATACTTATATAATAATATATATGACAATAATGAACCAATATGGGTTCTATTGTCAGTATATAGTCTATTTATTAGCCATATAGTGCAAGAATACATGAAGACACAGTAAAAGATATATTATTTAACTTAGAGTAAAATCTAAATGATAATGTTAAAATGGTATACTAAACATGTCTAAAACCTATTGGTTGAGAAAATGTAGACCCATACCCATTATATCCTCCAAATAAGTCACTTTGAAGCCATTATAAATTGAATATTAATTTATTATAAAATAATATTTTATGTTTCTTCAAAGGTTCCCCACACCCCTCTTATAAAAGGGAACTTCCCCTCCTCTCCAATTCACACCTCCAAAGCCATTTTGATCCACCAAACCGGAAACAATATCCTCCCAACTATCCTAAATTCATCCTATACACCTTCCTTTGGTCATAAATCCAACGTAAGGATCCCTTTTGATCAAATCAAAAAGAAGAACCCGAATAATATGTAATGATTTCACCACCCTCTTTCAAGTTTTCTTATTCTTCCACTTACTCTTTCTTTTTTTCTTACATTATAAAATAATAACTCCAGTATCATATATATTCTTTGATGTTATTATAAAAATGTACAAATATAATCATTATTATATCCATCTTATGAATGATAATGTCACCATGCGTGCGTGCGTACGTCTTACCATCTCCACATTGTGGTGTAATTTGTTATTCAACACCAAGTTAATTTGATGGATATAATGATGTGTAATATGTATATAGACAATGAAAATAACATGATAATGTCTCTATAATATTAATATACAATCCAATTCCACACCTTTATGAAATGATATTGTCGCTCGTGCGTACGTACGGATTACCGTCTCTACGACGTGATGAGATTCATTTCCACGTTCATCTTTCATCGACGATTATAAAAATATATATTACTAATATGTATGAAATATATGACATAATAATGTTACTATATATATATATATTTACTTATATATATTTTAATCACATAGTTTTGTTCAATATGATATGAAAACGGAAACAACGTCTATGCATACGTATGGACTACCGTCTCCATAAACGGTGTTTTTAATTTCATATATATGTCTATTATACATATTTATATTCTAAATATATATTAAATATAAATCGTGGTTTATATTCTAGACGTATTTAAATTTTTATCTATGTGATACAATCAAGAGTAACAAGTTAAAACACATACGATAAAGAAAGCAATTATTACCCGAAATCTTAATTTAACATGGAAATTATTATTAAATGGGTAGTATACAGACATAGATGAATCATGTATGATATCAAAAACATTAATATGGTTATGGTATATTTTAATAACAACATACGATCATTATATAAGAGTTTAAACGTACCCTAGACTAATGTAATGTTCAAGGTAAGGGTTAATTCCTCAATCTCATTATTATCCAAGATTGTTTATGGGTAAGTATTTATGGGAAATTTTTATCATCCATATATATTTTCATAAAAAAATTTCAAAATTAATATTTTAATTATTTTTGAAAAGTACTCTTTATCATGATCATAATTTAAAATTTTTTAATGGATTATCTTTCTAATCCTTTTTAATTAATGTCGATGTTTACAAAATGATTTTAAGGAATTATTTATTTGAACATGAATGTTTTGAAATGATAATGATTTTCAAAAGTTTCAAAGTGGTATGGGACACTTTTATTTAAAAATATCTTTTAAATTACTTCCTTTATAAATTTTTGACTTTTAAATGATTTTACAAAATGGTTATTTCTCTCAAAAGGTTTTACTCATCATTTTCAACTATGTCAGCATCCATTACTAGATATTATTTTTGATTGAGGATGATTTATTATAATAAAATCTTCAATGTTGTAATTAATGAGTTACGATATCTTTGACTATGGATGTTCTATTTTTATACCATTCAAGGTTTATGGTTAATGTATTGAAATTTCATATGCTAGTTTTAATACGAATGTTTATGTTATGTTTCACATTTTTCATATGAGGAATGCAGTGGACTTAGTAAGTGATGGGTGGAGCCTACTATATATCCTCGATGAATCAGTAGGTCTCATGAGACAAACTAGTGTCTTGTCACAAGGCTTTGAAAAAAAATTTATTTGTAGTCTTGGCACGAGGCCTTAACTATGTGTTAATGATGTTCGGCGTTAGGAATTCCCTCATTATGAAATTAGTTATTACATGCGATTATTAGACTAGTAGAATAGCCATGTCCATGTTTATATGGTATTGTTTGATTTATTTTTTCCATATTATGTTCAATTTTATGTTTAAAAGGAATGTTGTTTTTATTACAAATCCTTCCTTAAACGTTTATAGCTTCCACTAAATTATTTACCCTTACTGAGCATCTGAGCTCACCCCATTATTATGTTTTATTTTTACAAGATTCCAAGAAGCGTATTATGATTGATAAGAAAGGTTAAGCTTGGGGATTAATGGCATTCTCAAAGGATCATTTATTTTGAGTATTATTTTCAAATGTGTAATTTAACGTTCATGTATGTAATATATTTTCCAAAACTTCTAAACCGATCGGTCCTTCAGGACATAATTCCTTGTAATCATGCCAATTTATTAAAATAATGCATCGACTCTGGGTACTAGGGTCTTGGAATTATAGTTGGTAATAGAGGAAGTTTAGCAATAACCTAGGAAGCTCGATTTAGATAAACTGTGATTAGAGACCATATACCTAAGATAGACTCTGAGGATTAGTATAGAAGGACTTTCTAGAATTTTGGTAATGTAGAGATTTTGTGAGTTTTCAAAGAAAATACATCCCTATCTGGATACGAATAGGTGTAGGCGGATTTGGCACAGATGTACCTAGGGGTAAAACCCAAAAACACCAATTTGAGCTAGACTCGAATGGGAACTGGTGCACGAAAATGGGCCTTTTTGTACTCTTGGTTATGAAACTCTCGGGGGATATTTTTAGGATAACTCTAATTTTCATTACAAACCACTATGAAGGGTTTATGAGTATATACCTTATAAAAGAAAAGAATTTTGGGATTATGGATTATATCTATAATCTTTTCAATTTATGTTCGGTATTTTACATGTCTAGAATTATGAATTTTCATTCATAAACTTACCTACTGTATGCCATTGTTTAGAAATGGCGCCTAGTAGACGGAATTAGAACTCCAGCAATACATATGATCCAAAGAGTTAGAAGGGTCATATCATTCATGGTATTAAGCCAAAATTTAGAAATCCAATAGTCTCCCAATTATTATAATCAAATGAATAAATAGTGTCATGTGTTAATAATATCAGTAATGAATTCTATGAATACTATGGCTTTGAAGGGAAGCCAGATAAGAAAATGATGGTAGAATGAAAGATGGATAAAGGGAATAAGGGTAATAAGTATTTTCAAATATTTGATAAATGTTGAATGAATAACCTTGGTAAATAGTTGAATGGAATGTGAGTTTGTTATAAGTGTAGAGAAAAAGGACACCAAGTACGTGATTACAGGGTTACGATACAGTTTTCAAATGTAAAATACTTTATCTGGAAGGCGTTGAGATGCTACTTGAATCAATGTCCCATTCATAAGAGTATACTGCAAATGAAGTTATTGGATAATAATCATGTTATGATACTACCTCAGATAAATAAGAATGACTAGTGTTCTTATGTTGTTATTACATAATTATTTCATTTGAGTGTTATATAAAAATTATACTGGTTACATGAAATATGGAGATTAATAAGGATTGTACTGCAAGACTATTTTATTGAGGATTTGAGATTATATGGTTCTATGAAAAGTTACTTAAAATTAAGCTACAATTTTTGGAAAATAAATGGTTAAAGGAAAGTTAATCCTTAATATGGTCCTGATCATGAGGTAGTGATTTTGGAATAAGAGATGGTTGATTTTGGTAATTCAGGATGTTGCAATGTTGTAAAAGAATACACGACAAAAGTTTTCACATGTTATTACATGGAAAAAAGGATCCTCATTATGTTTAACTTCCTTATAAACTTTGGATTGAGAGTTTGGATATAAGTATTTTTGATAATTCTAAATGTTGGAATAGATTAAGTTTGAAATTGGATACTATTGTTAAGGTAATTTTTGGATTGGTATAAAAAGGACAACCTGGAGGTCGGGCGACAACCCGTCATGTCCAGCAAGGCCGTGAGACTTGAAACCACAACCGAAGGGAGGAATGGGTGTATCACCAATCCCTGACCCACGTGATTTCCTAGATTTAATAATGTAATTTTTTAAGGGTTTGATATCTGAATTATAAATTCATTATTTTTGGAACCCTATATGATTAGGATAAATAGAATATATATATATATTTGAAATCTTTTAGAGTGAATGATGAGTTTGTGGTAGAAATTAGTTGAAGGAGGAAACTCTACTTTTCAAGTATATATATACATATATATGTATAATCTCTTTTATTTTATTGATAAATTAATTATTAAACATTCGGGAGGGGATCTTAATACCAAAAATGTGTTATCCTAATACCTTACGTTTTGATAAATCGATGGTATTTTAAATCATCATAGATTGGTATCCTTGAGGCCCACAATTCTAAAATTGTTTGTGATTTATGACCTCAATCACTCCCTATAAATATTTATTTTTTTCCTCCAATTATGTGTCTCTAATTTCCACCAATGTTCTCTTAATCGAGATCATAATTTGGTGGTGACTTTTTCATTCCCCTTTCCCTCTAATTACGACTAAATATTATTAACACAATTTCCGATGTGGGTTTTCCCACAAATGTATTTTCTATTTTCATCCTTTTATTTTCGAATAACTATTCCAAATTGGGAGGAAACAATTTATTGAACCTGGGAAGAATTTAACACCCCATGATTTCATAGTTTGTTATTTTTTCAAAGTAATCCAATAACTTTTACTACACGCAACACTAAGTTCAAGCGCATCACGACTTACCAAACTATCCATTCAAAAGCGATTATGAATAGTATTAACTGAATTTTGAACATTATATAATCATTTTAATTTCAGAATCTATATTATGAGTTTCTTAGATATAATTTAAAAACAAATTCATTTCTTTCAGATAAAAAGAATTATTTTTCAGAAAATGCATTTTTAACGCCATTTAATGGTGAAGACTTTTTAAATCCAATATTTCAAGCTTTTATATATTCAATTTGACAAAATAAACTACTTATTTAGAATCAGGACATAAAAATTTAGTTTCAATAAATTTTTTGTGTTTTTCTGATAACTTTCATATTTTGGTGAATAGTGAAAAATACTATATTTTAACTGAAAACAACTTTTTTAATCAAAATAATTTATAGTGTTGAATTATAATTTCTAATGTTTCGTAAGTATAATTAGATTATATTTTTACCCTTTAATCCAATTTTGTTCATTGGAATTAATTTCACATTGAAATTATACATACACAAGTGTCAATCTTTTGATAGTTATTGTTTCTTAAAAACAGGCTATTTGTTTTGACAACGAGAATTAATTTGAATATAAAAAATTCAACTTCTATGTTTTTAAATTGGTAAAATATACTTCATATTTTGGATTCATAACATTGAAATTATCCTAGGGTGAATTATTGATATTTTTCTAAAAACGTTCAATTTTGGATGAATAGTGAAAAAACTCTGAGTTATGGTTTAAAACCGATTTTTTTTAAAAAATTATTTATTTTATTTAAATTTATTTTAAGTCAAAATAGAAACATAATACCTGTAAAAGTTCAATGTAATTAATTAGAGTAAATTTATAATAATTTTAGATATTTAAAAAGTTTTATAGAATTTTTCACCGTCTTTTACCCACCTCCTAGGAGAATTTGCGAATTCAGATAAAACATAATTTTACCACTTTTATGAGTGAAATTTCAATAATACGAGAGACACGGTTGATATAATTAAGTAAAATGTGGTTCAATAAGATAAAAATAATTTATTTTGTGAATAGTAACTTTTTTACTTTTATTTACCATGGTAAAAAGTAAATAGGGTAATTAAGGGTATAAATGATATTATTATTACCCTAACACATGTAATAATTCTATTGTATAAGTTTAATTCACCCAAAAACAACCTTAGAAAAAACATATGACCCTTTAGGTCCACTTGTATTAGATTAAGACATTTATTATTATTTTAGTTAAAGAAGAGTTAAAAGAGTTAAAATCAATGTCTAATAAGTAAAACATTTTTAATATAGGGTTATACATAAGATAAATTAGACTATAAATATTCATTATAAATATAAATATATTTCCTACATAATGGGTTTTATTTATAATTTTTTGAGATTAAAATATTAAATTTATTAATGACACAATGATGATGCAATAATTACCTTGTTAATGAAAGAATCAAATAAATGGTATTATAAATATTAAAATAAATATAATTTCAACGTTTTTAGGACATCCAAGAATTTTCTAGGTGAATATTACATGTTATATTTGATGCAATGTATTTTTTAAGTAATCATGCAGTTCTTATTTTAACAAAAAACAAAAAACAAATACTGTCAAAATTAACGTAAAATAGTTTTTAAAAGAAATATTATATTATTAATTGATATAATGGTCTTAAAAATCTAAGGTTCATCCAAAAAACATATATAATAATATATGTGACATTAATGAACCAATTGGGGTTCGATTGGCAGTATATAGTATGTTTATTAACCCTATACTGTAAGAATACAAGAAGACACCGTAAAAGTTAAATTATTTAACTTAGAGTTGAATCTAAATGATAAGGTTAAAATGGTAACCTAAACTTGTCTAAAACCAATTGGTTGAGAGAATTTTGACCCATCCCCACCATATCCTCAAAATAAGTCCACCTGTAGCCATTATAAATCGAATATAAATTTATTATAAAATAATAGTTTGAGCTTTTCCAAAGGTGCCCCTCACCCCTCTTATAAAATGGCACTTACCCTTCTCTCAAATTCACACATCCAAATCCATTTGGATAGGACAAACCCTGCCCAAATATCCTCCCAACTATAATTAATTCATTCTAAAGGCCTTCCTTTGGGCAGAAAGCCAATCCCTGGATCCCTTTTATTCAATTCCAAAGGAAGAACCCGAAGAAGAGGTAATGATTTCACCACACTCATTCAAGTTCTCTTATTCTTCCACTTATTCTTTCGTAATTGTTTCAATTATAAAATAATAAATCCAGTATCTTATATATAATTTTATTTTATTATAAATATGGAACAACTATATTCATTATTAAATCCATCTTATGAATGATAATGTCACCATGCGTGCGTGCATACGGCTTACCGTCTCCACGCCGTGGTGTAATTTGTTATTCAACACTATGATATTTGGATGGATATAATGATGAGTAATATTTATATAAATAATGAAAATAAAATTCTAATTTCTCTGTAAAATTAATATACCATCCAATTCCACACCTTTAAGGAAATGATATTGTCTCTCGTGCGTACGTAAGGATTACCGTCTCAACGACGCGATGAGATTTTTGTATACATTCATCATTCAACAACTATTATAAAAATATATATTACTAATAATTATGTAATATATGACATAATAATGATACTTGATATATATATTTATATATATATATATATATATATATATATATATTTACCTACATATATCTTGTTCACTTTGTTTCGTTCAAAACGATATGAAAACAGAAACAACGTTTATGCATACGTACGGACTACCGTCTCCATAAAAGGTGTTTTTCATTTCATATATATGTATATTATACATATTTATATTCTAAATATATATGATATATATATCATGTTTTATATTCTGGAAGTATTTAAATCATGATCTAAGTGATCTAATCAACAGTAACAAGTTAAAACACGTATGATAAAGAAAGTGATTATTACCTCAAATGTTAATTTAACATGGAAATTATTATTAAATGGGCAGTATAAAGTCATAAATTAATCATGTATGATATCATAAATATTAATATGGTTCCAGTATAATTTAATAACATACTATCATCTTCATACAAGAGGTTAAACGTACCCTCTACTAAAAGAATGTTCAAGGTAAGGGTTAATTCCTCAATCTCAATATTATCCGAGATTGTTTATGTGTAAGTATTTACTGGGACATTTTTATTATCCATGTCCATTTTCATAAAAATGATTTCAAAATAAATGCTTTAAATATATGTGAAAGGTAATCTTTTTCAAGATCATAATTTTAATTTTTTTAAAGATTTATCTTTACAAACCTTTTTAATTTAGTCTATGTTTTCAAAATGATTTTAAGGTTTTATTTATATGGACATGAATGTTTTGAAATGATAATTATTTTCAAAAGATTAAAAGTGGTATGGGACACATTGATTCAAAAATCTATTTTAAAATACTTCCTTTATAAATGTGTGAATTTTAAATGATTTTACAAAAAGGAGATTTCTCTCAAAAAGTTTTACTCATCATTTTCAACTATGTCAGTATCCTTTAATGGATATTATTTTTGATTGGGGTTGATTTATTATAATATAATTATCCATGATTTATTAAATGAGTTATTATATGTTTGACTGTGGATATTATATTTTTATACCATTCATGGTTTATTGTTAAAGTATTCACAATTTTTATGCTAGTTTTAATAAGAATTCTTATGTTATGTTTCAACTTTTTTCCTATGATGAATGCAGTGGACTTAGTAAGTGATGGGTGGACCCCGCTATAGCTCCTCGATGCATCGGTAGGTCTCTTGAGACAAACTAGTGTCTTGGCACAAGGCCTTGACAAAAACATTATTTGTATTCTTGGAACAAGGCTTTGAATATGTGTTAATGATGTTCGGCGTTAGGCATTCCCTCATTATAAAATTAGTTATAACATGTGATTATTCAACTTGTAGAATATCCATGTGCATATTTATATGGTAATGATTGATTTATTTTTTCCATATTATGTTCATGTTTATGTTTAACAAGGCTGTTATTTTTAATACAAATCATTCCTTAAAAGTTATATCCTCCGCTAAATTATTTACCCATACTTAGCATCTGAGCTCAACCCTGTAATATGTTTTATTTTCCCAGGATTCTAAGAAGTATATTATGATTGATAAGTAGGGTATGCTTGGGGATTAATGGCGTTCTCAAAGGATCATTTATTTTGTGTTTTATTTTCTAATGTGTAATTTAACGTTCATGTATGTAATCTATTTTCCAAGACTTCTAAACGGATCGGTCCTTTGGGAAATGATTACTTTTATTCATGCCAATGTATTAAAATAATGCAATGACTCTGGGTAACTATGGTAAGGGTGTTACATTATTTATTTATTTCCAAAAATACACTATACTTCTTAATCATTTGGGTTGTATTCAGTGTAATATTATGTAATAAATCTTTAATTAATTTATAATAAAAATCAAGGTTTTTATAGATTGTATTAGAGGAAAAGATTATTTATTTTTTAGATTCAGTTTAAAAAGCTCAAGAGAAAGCCTTATGATTAGATAACTCTATATAAACCCTTAGGTATAAGACTATGTATAATAAAACATCCTTTTATTTTGGTAAATATATATATTTTCTTTTTTATCATTAAAATACAAAACTGTCTAGATACTACAGGTGGATGTCTTTCTAAAATATATGTACCTAGGGGTAACTAATAAAAAATGATGATCTGATCTTTACTTGGGGTAATCAGGTACCTGATGCAGGGTCTTACTGTGCATATATATTTAATGTCCTAGGGGATATGCTTTGGTAAATTCATTATCACATTATAAAAAAATTAAGGGATAAATGACCACAAGAATATGTGTAAACAAATATATCATGGATAACATAGATTGAATCCCAAAACATAATAAAGAAATAAATGAAATTTATATGTTATCAACTTATTATATTTTTATTTCCCATTAATGGGTAATTTTTTTTTAAATTGTCATCATTAATTTTCTCTTCATTGTATCCAATGATAATTAATAGAAAGTATCAATTTAAGAATCAATGTTGCAAAAAATGTGATGAAAGACCTAATAAGAAGCCCATTCAGATGAGAGCAGGAGTAAAAAAAATATTCGTAATATTCTCTCAGGTGAATCAGGTTTTTAATAGAAATGTAGAATCACATGGATCATCCCAACCTCCCGAATAGAGAACAAGGTACAACTGAAATCTTCCTACGAAAAGCGCATCCTACATTCAATAGAGCATCTGATCCCTTAACTGTTGAACAATAAGTTAACTCCATTGAAGATATCCTCACTAGCATTCAATGTTTATAACAAGAGAATGTTCTTATGGATATTTATTGTATTGGGGGATAAGATGATCAACATTGTAAATTGGTCAAACATAGGATGCCAGTGAAAGACATCAATTTGATGAAGTGGAATGAATTATAGAAAATTTTTATTGATAAATATTTTCCTTACACCATTAATCATAAAATTGAAAATTATTTTTATGAACTCATGGAAAAAGATAATGAATCTATTGAGGTTTACAAGTAAAACATCACAAGACTTGAATGATGCGCCTTTTTTTCATCACCTACAAAAGAAAGACTGATGGATCTTGTGGTGGGATAAAACAAAGTTGACAAAAAACCCTTGGTGATCTGTGACTTTGATAACTATGAGGAAATTTTCTAATGATCCCTCAATGTCAGGATGGATATCGTAGAATATTAATGTTATCATAACTATATGAATCATAATTTGGAGTTTAATTATATTGTCTAGAAGGAGAAATTAATTGGTTCTACAAAATAAAAAATTCCAACATCTCAAATGTGTGGAAAGAAGTACCCTAAAAATTTCCTATGGGGAACAAGGAAATGATTTTGTAATAGAATAGAAGGGAAAATGGCTAATTATTAATGATATTAGAAACCTAACAATGTGAGAGATGAAAGGAATGAAATGTTCAAACCTCAACGCATTGTTCACTACATCAATTGAAAGGAACCATGATAATTTCCAATCATTTTCACTGTTCCAAGGGTTTTTAAGGGAAACCAGCAACCTCGAAGAAAAAAATGGATTTCATTTTCTATTACAAATTCTCATAAAGATCACAATAATGAAGTAGTAATTGGTACACTATTTATTCATTCAGTAATAGTTAATATACTTCTTGATTCTAGATCGAGACATTTTACCATATTACGAATGTTTAGTATATAAATTAAAACAACCCCACAAAGCATGGATGCATATCTATAGGTTAAAATGGAAAATTGGGAAATTATTTCATACCATGTATAAAACACCACCTATTATAATTTATGTGATAAAATTCCTAGAAAACCATTTCATACTCCCTTTAGTAGAATTTGATGAAATTATGGGCACAAATTAACATTCCCTATATAGAGACATCATAAATTACTATGAGATGGAAATCAATCTTTATATAGAGAATTGACCACCAATTCGATACAAGTAAAAAGAGGTGGATAAATCTTTTTTAATATAAATATCACAATCATGTGTATTATTTAAATAGGAGTACTGTTATCTTTCTTAAATGATCTATTATATATAAAGGATCATGCACAATAAGATTCCTATTGTGACAGAATACGCTGAGGTGTTTTATGTGTAATTTTCTAGTCTTCATCCTATATGAGAGGATGAATTATAAATAGAGATTATAACTGGGGTGTTTTCAATATCCAAGAATCTATATAGGATGGTTTTTTAGAACATGAAAAACATATGAAACAAATATAGGAGAATATGAAAAAAAGATTCATATACCCATGTGCTTCACCATGGGGTGAACCAGTCTTCTTAATTAAAAATAAGGATGGGTAAATGCAATGTTGAATTAATTATTTTGATCTCAAAAATATTATGATTAATATCATATATATTTTTCTACAGATTGATTAATTTTTTTAGCATCTACATGGAGAACAATAATTCTCCATGGTGGATCTTCAGTCAGGATATTATTAAGTAAGGTTGATGAATGTTGATATCCCCAAGACCACTTTTTATACTAAGTATGAGCATTATGAGTTCATAGTGAGTATATTATGACTCACTAATTCTATATATATCTTCATGTGTTTGATGAATATATTCTTTAGAGATTGTTTCATGAATTTTTTTGTAGTCTATATAAATGATATTCTTATATACTCCAAAACCAATGAGGAGCATGAGGAGAATCAGAGCACCGTGGAAAAGACCATGTGAAAGTAGAATCTCTATTTAAACAATAACCCAAGTGATTTATAGTGGAAGGAATCATTATTACTAGGGAATATCAGCACAAGAAATTTGATATATGTGGATCCTATAAATAAAAAATCAATTTAAGTATGACTAAGGCCAACATATGTGACATAAATCTATAGTTTTGTTGGGATAACTATATATTATAAGTAATTTCTAAGATATTTCACACTATTTTTTAAACCAATTAACAAGATAATTCAAAAGGGAGTCATGTTTTCCTATAATTAATAATGTTAAAAAACATCATGGAGTTGAAAATAAGGCTTTTGAATGACCATATGATCTCACTACCCATAAGTGGGGAAATTTTCATAATATCTTGCAACACATTGAGTAGGGGATTGGGATGAGTGTTGAAAACAAATTCCCAACACATTTTTGAAGCCTAAAGGTAGTTAGAATCTATGGGGAAAACCATCCCACATATTATCTATTGTTGGAATAATTGACATTTTCATTGAAAATATTGTGTCATTTTCTCGATGGGGAGACGTGTGAGATGAATACATAACATAACATACTAAAAAGTATATTCACATATAAATTTATTAATATGCACCATTTAAGATGTTAAAATCTCATCAAAGATTCAAAATTTTCAATAAAATACAATCGAGGTAATGAACATAAGGTGAAAGATTCTATAAGTAGAAATGAACCAGAAATTATATCATTTATGAGAATTGAAATGTATTTAATATTTATTGACTTGAAGAGGATGGATATAAGCTTCATAAAGGATGGAAATTCATCAATCTATTCAAAAATGTTTTATCTAACATATCTTATTGAATGGTTAAAGGATTATCAAAGTGATTATGTTTGAATTACGATGAAAGTTGAAACTATAAGAAAAGTGAAATCCTTGGAGTTCAATGTTAATGAAGAAGGAATTGTGAGATTTGGGTCTAGAATATGTCTTTAATAATGTCATGAGTTTAATAATAAACTATTTTATGATTCACATGGTTTTAATTTCAACATTCACTAGGGAAACCAAATGATGTATTGAGATATTTGATCACACTATTAGTGGAAAAAATTGAAGAGGGAGATTGTGGAATAAACATAAAGGGAATTTTATGTTCGAAAGTGAAGGCTGAAAGGAATAAGTCTATGTGGATGATGCTACCAATACCCACAGCAACATGGAAATGAGAAAAGACACCATGGAAATTGTCAACATACTACAAAATGAACCCAATGGAACCAATTTTATCTAGGTTGTTGTGGATCGTCTTACAAAGGAAAAACAGTTAATTTCAATTCAATACGAATTATCATATGATCAACTAGAATAGATATACATTAGATATATGTTAAGGATTTATGGAGTGAAACTATCAATTTTATCTGATTGAGATCCAAGATTCACCTCTATATTTTTGAAAAGTCTCTAACAAGATCTAATCCCGAAGTTAAATATCATTATGTCTTATCCTCATAAAATGGATGGCCAACTATAGAAGACTATTTAGACACTAGATTATATGGTGTGAGCATGTTCTATGGACTTCAAAGGCATATGGGACCAACATAGTCATTTGGTTGAGTTCTCTTACAACAATAGCATGCACTCGAGCATTAAAATATCTCCCTGTGAAGCCATATATGAGAACAGATGTAAAAAATGGCCATGTTGGGATGATTATGGTGAAAAAAAACTTATAGTTTTTGAAATTCTTAGGGAAATAGTGTAGAAGGTTAATAATATTCTGCCCCACATCAAGGCTACTCAGATTTTACAGAATTTCTATGCTGAAAATCATCGTTGAGACCTAGAGTTTTTATCTTTGAGACATGGTATTCCACCACATATACACATAGAAGAAGGTGAACAGATTTCCAGAAGAAGGTAAAGATTATTTCAATATACAATGACCCCTTTGAGATAATTATTTTTTTCATTGGAGTAGTGGACTATCGACTTTCACTCCCACCTAACATATCATAAGTTGATGATGTCTTCCATGTATCCATCTTGAAAATGTACATAGGAGACCCCTCACATGTACTAAATATATAGGTGGTACCATTATAGAATTATATTTCATATTAAAAGAATCTAATTATGATTTTAGATTTTATAGAAAATGTTCAATGAAATAAGAAAATTCACCTAGTTATAGTGTTGTGGAGAAACCACTTGTTTAAAGAAAAAATGTGGTATTTAGAGGAGGTGATGAACCAGAGTTACCCTCACCTATTTTATTATGGGAAAACTAAATTTTGAACAAGTAATTTCATAATGGTGGAAGGTTTTACCAACAAACACTCTTATTAAAAAATTTCCCCCTTTTAATTCAATAAAAAGTATTATGGTTATAGAAAAAAGATGCACTTATTTTGATTTATTATATCCAATTGGAATTTGTGACCATTATATATCATTATATTTGATAATATATTAATTTTATAGTGGTCACTTGATTAATATAAATATATTGTTTTAACAAACACAATTATCACAAACCAAGGAAGTGATTGCCTCTACTAGTAGGATCACACCCTATGAATCCCATTTATTAGAGCAGTCAAGGGAGATATAATTTTTGGGATTTTCCATTGACCAATAAAATGTAGATATATAGAAATATAAGCATGAAGAAAATAATTTAGGGGAGAAGTTCAAGTGCATCGTGATCACGAACCAAACGATGTTTGTAGAATGACACCATAAAAGTCCCACTAGTGTACACCTTACAAATAGGGTGGATGTTGGTGTATTAAATGGTTATATTTGAATACCATAGAAATATGAATATGTACATTGTTTAGTATAGAATAATGGATATTTTTTCACCCTATTATTGATACTCTGTAAATGGTTTTTATTTTTATATAATAAATCACAAATTGTATTTTCAGTTCGTATTCAAAATCCGTTATAGAATTTTTGGATTAATGGATTTTTAAAATACATATTGTTTTCTTAAAACAAATGTTATTATTTAATAATATTTGTAAGAAAAATTATCATATAATTTTTATAGAGTCAAATTTAGTTTGTAAATGGGTTTGAAAGAGTTTTGGTTTTAAAAAATAATTCATTTTCTATAAAGGTTTGTTATTTTTTAAAAAATTGAAATTCTAATATTTTTAAAATTATTTATATAAAATGAATATTTTTTTGGAATCATAATGTATAAATTATCCAGTAGCAAATGTTTCATAATTTTCTGATAGAATTGAATTTTTGGGTAATAATTAAATACCTTATAAATATACTTTGTGATTAATGACATCAAGATGACCCAAAAGTGATGTAATATGTAATAAAAATGGGGTATATGGAGAAATATATGTTTTACCCTTAAAATAATGTTATTTTATGTTTATATGATTTATTGTTTAGGGTCACTATGATTCCTAAATGTTTTTAATATATTTTATAATTATAAAATCATTTCTATAAGAGTGTGAATGACCTCCACATCACAAATGGTAATATGACCATATGTTTGGCCTTTAGACATATAAAAAAATGTAAACCAATAAAATTCAAATGAAGCCATGGGAAAAAAAGGGGATGGTTTGCAGTTTTTGATATTTTATAATTTAGTGTCCCAAACATAAATAATAAAGAATTATCACATCATTTCTACATAATCCCACCCAAGCCACCATTTTTATTCACTCAAAATCATTCTACCATGTAAAAAATAATTCATAAACTCCATAATGTCATTTAAAGGTTCCATATGATTTAATGAAGCCACTCATATGCCTTTTTATATGCACATTCAAGTAAGGGTTCTTTCCATTTTCCTCTTTATTCATGTTTCATTATTTTATTATGCATAATATTTCCAATTATCTATACAAGGAAATAAACATTCCATTATATTTTCATTCCATTTTATATCTAAATTATTAGAGACCCATTTTTTCACATAATCACATTTTTAGAATTTTTATGTGATGTTGTTATGCATCTGAAATTGTACTGTGATTTTATTATTCTAGAACAATTGTGTAGTGAATACTATAGAAATTTTATTTCATGGGTATTTATGTTTATAAATATATAATTATTTTATTTTGGACATATATGTATATATTAAACCCTCCTTGATTGATGAATATATTATGATAATTAATAAATCTATGTTGATTGATCTATGCAGAACAGGAATGCATGGGAATTAAATTAATGTGACCGGTGCACCCAGATTTATAATGTTCTCCAACGCTTGTGGTAATGGTTAGTATAATCATATTTTGTTTTGAGACATGGGGTTTACCTGATTCCTTTATGGTTATTTTTTCCACAAAGATGTTTTGTTAGATTTAGCGTTGAATTATGTTTACGATTCATTGGTTTATGTTTTTGCAACATTTCACATGTTATGATTATCATTCTATATCATTATTTGTTATTATGGTTACTTTATTATACATTGGTATTCTTATTGTCTAAATTATATTATCTTCTTAATTTACTTAATTTTTTATTACACTACTGGGCTTTATTTTTTACCAATTTCTAATTTTTTCCCCTAGGATATCCACTACCGTTTTCTGTACAAAGGAATATTTTGAACATGTAATCGAGGATTTAAATAAAGATGATGTATTTAATTTTTTTACATGTTATGTTATGTACCTAATTCCTAAATACAGTAAAATTTTCAATCATTTCCATTGTATTTAGTTTATTAAAATGTAGTAAATCTTCATTTAATATGTAATAAAGATAAGGGTTGTTATAAATGTCCCATAACTAGGAAAATGGTTGCAGTAGAAATGATCGAGGGAATATAGTTTAATAATAATACTCCATAAAGGTAAACAAAGAAACAAAAATTCTCTAGGAACTATAATTTCATAGTGGAGGTCAAATAATATTCAAATTTTCATATATCAGAAGTTCACGATTCACTGCAAAACCTTAAAAAATCATCAAATAAGAATATCATGTTCTATTTGAACATTTCATGTGAATGTTTGTAGAAAATACCTATAATTTGAAGCTTAATTAAACTTGTAACATTATAAAACACATTTAAAACATTCAACTAGGTGAAAATTTTAGAAAAACAATAAAATAAAATAAAAAGTATTTTTGCGTTGTATGTATTTTAAAAATCATGTATAGATTCTATATGAACATTTCATATACATGTGCACATAAACCATACAGAGTATGAAAATTATAATTTCCCACAACATGAATATCTAATTTGAATGTTATGTATACATAATTATATATACTGTAACCATTTTATAAGGGAATAAAACAGAAAATGGTAGTGATCATATATTTATAAAAATATATTTTATGGAAAAGACTATCAAATTATTATTCAAGATTTTTCTATATATTATAAATGTTACCAACGAAACATATAACTTTGTTGTATCGCATTGACTGAACTATAATAATGATATAATGAATTAATCTCACCTTTATATTTCATTCACTTGATCCTTTGGGAATTTAAATTAAATATAGAAGTATAGTATTAACAGAAATATAATTGCGTATTGGAGAAACAAAATCTTAATATATTGAACACAAACAAACAGTAAAATCATGTGATTTTAAAAATTAAAAATTTATTAGGTTGGAAGAGTGAATATTTATAGAATATAATTGATATAATATGATGATGAATCAAATATCAGAAATAATTGTAATTTCAGTAATTTAATACTGAATTTAACATTAAAATATATCATTAAACTATAAACATTTAGCAAAAAAACAAATAATTTGAATAAAAATGTTATAATATATATTTATTATAAAATTATGAAAATACTCATTAATAATAAACATTTTTATAATGTAATCGGTTAAAAATGGTGTCATTATATTCAATGCCATATATTTTGAAACTATTTAAATCTAAAAAGTTTAATTTCTACTGCATAGTTATTCTTGGAAACCTAATGAATTAAAATTCATAAATTATATTACATTAATTATCATCCATCTTGTCTAAAAATTTAAATATCTTAGGGGACTAAAATCTATAGAGTTTGTAAATTAAAATATAAAATGTCAAAATTAACAAAAACATAATTGGGTTTTGGACAATTAAAATCCTAAAATTGTGAACAAATTGAAACAGTTATATATTAATATGTCCATAATTAAAAATGTATTATATTAGAAGAATATAGTGTTTTGTAATGTAAATTATATAATTTTATGTAGAAAATATAGCAGAATTAATTTTAATCTATTATTCAATATTGGAAATAAAAAAATTAAAATATATCATTGAACTACAATAAATTTATGAAAACAATATTTAATATATTAATGTTATAAAACATGAATATTATAAAATTGTAAAAATATTAATTTATAATAAACATTTGTAGATAATAAAATGCTAAAAAGGTGTAACAACACAAAAAATATGATGATAAAATTGAAAATTGAAAATTATTTTTTTTTAGTTGAAAAAATTTCTCAAGAAAATTATCATAAAAATTAAAAAATGAAATTTGAATATATGTTAGTTTGATAGTCACTAATACATGATTTAATAAATATAGTATGGCCAATGGGAAAACAAATTTATAAGAAATTTTTTTGGAGAATTAAAAGAGATAAAATGACTAAATATCATGGAATCAAATAATTTCAATGTCACTTTACTCTAAACATCCAATAGAATAGATGAAAAGCACCACATTTTATCCGCATGAGATTTTGTTTTTCTACCATTCACAAAACACTTGTAAATTTAATTATATATGTAGTGAAAAGTCCAAATTTAGTAAATAATTATCATTTTTTAGAAAAGTAAATGAGAAATTAACAAAAAATAACATCGAAGAGAATCAATGTTTCATCATCTAACTCCAAACATATAGAGACACAGACTATTCGCACATTACTATTAATTAATTTCAAAGATAAACAATATAATAGTATTACACATAGAGGATCCAAAGGTTTAGTGACTTGGGAAAACTAAGACCACACGTAATAAATATAACATCAACTATAAACATTTATTTAATTTCTTCTTCTCTAGCTTCTTATTGGCGCATGTACTCTCTTTAGTAAATGTAGACACCTGAGGATATACATCAAATGGGGTGAGTTAGAAGCCTTGTAATTGGATAGATAAGAAAAATATATCATGGGGTGAGTATAATCATAACATAGGCAAAAGTTCATGAACATGAGAGGAGCATAAATAAAAGACTTCAAATGTGAAAATGCATAAAAATGAAACATCATGTCTTAGTGGTTAACTACCACACATACTTGTGAACCAAGCTATCCTATTTTCCACACATTATTTTACATTTAATCATGAGATTCATCACTTTACCCAATGTATTGGAGAGCTGTATAATTCCGAGTGCACCCGTCACATTTAAATATTCATATTACGCTATATAATTCCAGGCACACCCGTCACATCATAACATTATCATTTGTCATGCATGAAACAATGAATATATAACATAAATGAACATAAATATCCCATGAAAAGGAATATGTTTCATCTTATATGAACACATTCATAAACATTGATTTTCCAAAAGAAAGAGGGAACAACATTCTTGATACAAGAACCATCAACCTTGAATGAGAGGTAAAAGTTGAGTTCTTAAGAGAATATTTCTTTTGGAAAACATTTGTATTGACATAAAATTCATTAGAAAACTTTTATATCCCAGAAATGGAAAGAAAATTATTTTCAAATGATCTTTAAGGAGTAAACATATCAAAAATTCAGTGAAAGAGGTAGAACCCGAAGGATGAAAGTTAGGTTCGGGAATTTCCCCTTACCTTGTACCCGAATCATTCCTTCTCTTTAATGTCCTGTAAAATGAAATTATATTCCTTAATTAGAAATCCAGAACCACGTGTACATTAATAGGGTTAATTCTGGTTTCATTATGTCATATTATGTTCATTTTGATGACTTATAGAGTTTAAAAGCATTGTTCTGGGATGTTCGTTTTAATGGTTTTTTCTTGGTTGGTTCACTTGTATTCTTAAATTGAAGTTTTGGTGGAACATGAGTAAACATCCAGAAATGATATTACACATAATTAATGATATTAAAATAGCTTTAATGATTTTATAATGAATTATATTAGATCCATGTGGGTGAATCATTAGATAAGAATTAAATGATGATTATTTGGGATAATTTGAGCGGTTTTTGGATCACAACGAACTTGTTTTAACTTATCACTTAGTAATATGGCCATAGGTTATTTCCAGAACGTTAAATAGAACATTATACATATAAAATATTCTGGATAAACCATAAAAATGGTTTCATGACCATATCTGAAGGTAGAAATGGAAGAAGAAGTCATGTTGTTCTTGAAGGATATAAATTAACACCTCACGAACAATGTTCTCTTTAAAAAAATAAAAGGATGAGGGAAAGGGGGTTGGATGAAATAATATCCACTCATAAAATTAATTTATATATATAATAATGGATTTTCAACACAATTTGGATGAAGATATGTGGGGAGAGATCAAGAAATGAACTTGAACTTGAAAGGGAATTAAAGGAGAAGAGGGAGGGAAATTATCTCTTGAATCCTTCTCTTGAGAACCTCCTTAAGGGCATATGATTGGACTTTTGATGATACTTGAAGCTCTTGGACGTGGGGTAGGGGATAGGGGAGATGATTGAGAAGAGGTTAGAAAATTATTGAAACTTGAGAGGTGTGTTTTGTCAAGAGGAGGGGGAGTGCTTATTTATACATGAGGAGGGAGGTGTTTTTAGTATAAAATATGAAATAAAATAATATATCAACATTTAGACATGTAATAGTAGTTTTTTGACAACCTAAATCATATATTAATATAATATAATTTGTTTTAGGAATTAATTCTTCTTTATAATTCTAAATCATTAATTTATTAAAAGGAAAGTGAAAGAAAGAGAAACCGACTCTTTATGAAATCACCATTTAACTTTAGGCATTGGAAAGTCCTTTTTAGGTTTGAGAATTGGATTTATTGTATTTTAAGAAACCATTTATGATATTTAATATAATTTGGCAGAAATTAAATTTCTAGGATTATTATGTCATCATTACATAAATAATGATTCAATTTAGTACACAACGATTATACGAAAAACTGTATTTCTTTACTATTCACCTGAAAATTGATGTATTTCAGAAAAAAACCCAAAAATTTACCCCTACCATTTTTCAACTTGTATAATCCAAAAATGGAGTCCATTTTTCAAAAATAATTTTTTAAATATTATTAATTCACTATTTAATTAAAATTTTAATTTTTTAAAAAATAGTTTTTATGATTAAAACTGATTTAATAGTGCTTCCAAAAATTACGTAGTGTCTTATAAAATTATTTAAAAAATATAATACATTGATTAAATAATTTATGAATACATTATATGGAAATTAATATTCTTTTAAAATAATTAATTATTTATTATTATTTATTTATGACTTAGAAAATACCAAAATGTTTACTAAGGTCAAATTGTCACTTTCCAAGATGTCTAAATTTTATTTAATTTTTCATAGGTAATGTTACTATTATGTTGGATGATTTACTATTCATAATGGTCATATTACTATTCATAAGGGTATGTTACTATTCATAAGGGTAGGTCACTATTCACCAAAAATTATTTTTGTTTCATTAGACTCCAAAAATCATTTTGAACACAACCGTATATGTCAAGTTTTCAAAAGTCCTAACGTAGAAGTGACCAACTTATATTTAACATTCACTTATCACATAGTATTTCATTATTTAGTGATTTCATGTTAATTAATGAGATATTTATATGATGGGAATTTCCATTGAAAAGCTTTGGGTCGTTACATTCTTCCCCCCATAAAAAATTTCACCCCCGAAATTTCACATTACACAGACAGGTGAGGGTACTTCTAGTTCATTCCATCTTCTGGTTCCCAAGTTGCTTCCTCAATCTTATGGTTCCTCCACAAAACTTTGACAAGATGGGTAGTCTTGTTGCGTAGAACCTTATCTCTTCGATCTAGAATCTTTACTGGCTGCTCCACATAGGAGAGATAATCCTCCAGCTGCAACACCTATGAGTTTAGTACATGTGAGAGGTCTGGTATGTACTTCCTCAGTTGTGATACATGAAAGACATCATGAAATTGAGCCATATTCTGTGGAATTTAAAGACGCTAGTCCACGACTCCTATGCGGCCAGGGATATCAAAGGGGCCAATATACCTTGGGCTTAGCTTCCATTTATTCCAGAATCGCATGACTCTCTTCCATGGAGATATTCGAAGGAATAATTAATCTCCAATGTCGAACTCCAAGTCCCTTCGACAGTTGTCAGCATACTTATTTTGCTGACATTGAGTAGATTTGATGTGTTTCTGGATGACCTGAACCTTTTATGTCATCTCTTGAACAAGATCAGATCCATGTAGCTTTCTTTCTCCAACTTTATCCCAACAAGATGGAGTTCTACATCACCTTCCATACAGAGATTCATACAGAGCCATCTGAGTACTCGAGTGGAATCTATTGTTGTATGAGAACATAACCAATGGGATATGCTGATCCCAACCACCTTTGAATTCAAGAGAGTAGGCTTTTAACATATCTTCAAGTATCTGAAAAGTCCTTTCAGACTGGCCATCAGTTTGGGGGTGATAGGTCGTGCTGAAATTTAATTCAGTACTCAGACCATGTTGAAGGCTCCTCTAGAACATAGATGTGAGACCTGGATCATGGTCAGAGTCAATTGAAAGTGGAACACCATGAAATCTCAGCACTTCCTTCACATATATCTTTTCAAGTTGATCAAGTGAGATATCTTCCCGAATAATGATAAAATGGGCAGTCTTGGTGAGTCGATCAACCACAACCCATATCACATTATTTCACATTGAGGTCTTTGGGAGACCTGTGACAATGTCCATAGTAACATTTTCCCATTTCCACACAGGTATAGGCAATGGTTGCATCATACCCTTGTACTTTTGTCTCTCAGCTTTAACTTTCTAACATACCAAGCACCTTGATATATATTCCACAATCTCCTTCTTCATGTTATCCCACTAGAAGTGTTCCCAGAGATCACAGTACATCTTGGTACTCCTAGGATGGATACGTAAAGTTGAACTATGTGCATTATCCAATTGGTCCATATTTATCCTAGGTGATGAAGGAACACAAAGTCGCATTCCAAACCGAATCACACCATCATCGTCGATATGGAACTCTAGAAGCTTCCCTTCTTTTACTTCATTCACCCTCTTTTGTATTTGTATATCATCCCTTTATGCTTTGTTAATGTTCTCTTAGATGGATGGTTACACAATCATTTGGGAAAGGTAGGATGTATCCCTTGCCCTTATGATTTCCAAATCCATTCATTGCATGTCTAAGAAGATAGGGTCTTTCTCAATCCTCAACATGGATGGAGTTGTAGGTTCTTTTCTGCTTAGAGCATCAGCTACCTTGTTCGACTTTTAAGGATGGTAGTGAATAGAGTAATCGTAATCCTTGAATAGCTCTATCCACCCCCTTTGACACATATTGAGCTCCTTTTGTGTGAATATATACTTCAGGCTGTTGTGGTCAGTGTATATGTCACACTTCTAGCCATAAGGTTAGTGCCGCCAGATTTTCAAGGCAAAAATCACAGATGCCAGCTCTAGAACATGTGTCAGGTAGTTCTTCTCATGGATATTCAACTCTCGCGAGGCGTAGGGTATCAAATTATCATTTTGCATGAGAACACAACCCATGCCTTTCTTTGAAGCATAACTGTATATCACAATACTTTCTCCACTTTTTAGTAGTGTGAGTATAGGTGTAGTGATCAGCCTTCTATTTAGCTCCATGATGCTTCCCTCACATTCTTCCTTCCAGACATACTTTACCCCTTTCTTTATTTTCTTACTTAGCGGGCATGACAATCATGAGAATTTTCTCACAAAACTTTGGTAGTACCCAGCTAATCCAAGAAAACTACGGATTTCTATGACACTAGAGGACTTGGGCCATTCCTCAATCGCCTTTGTCTTTGAAGTATCCACATAAATTCCCTCACTTGTGATCACATGTCCCAAGAACATGACGTCATTCATCGAAAAGTCACACTTGCCGAACATAGCGTACAACTTCTCATTTCTTAATGTTTCCAACCGATGTCTTAGATGTTCTTCATGTTCCTCATTGCTGTTGGAGTATATGAGAATATCATTGATAACCACTACCACAAATTTGTTGAGGTAATTTCTAACGACTCTATTCATCAAATCCATGATGATTGTAGGGGCATTACTATGTCTGAAGGGCATCACCAAAAACTCATAGTTCCCCTACCTTATATGGAAGGTAGTCTTATGAATATATTCCTTCTTCACCTTTATTTGATTATATCCAGAACGAAGATCCACCTTTGAGAAGTACTGAGATCCTCTTAACTGATCGAACAAGTCATCAATCCTAGGGAGATGATACTTGTTGTTTATGGTGATCTTGTTGAGTTCCCGATAATCGATATGCAGCCGTATGGTTCCATCCTTCTTCTTCACAAAGAGCACTGGTGCACCCCAAGGTGATTCCCTAGGGCATATGAACCCTTTGTCTAGATGCTCTTGTAGCTGCTTCTTTTACTACTCCAGTTCGATCGGATCCATGCTATAGGGGCACTTCGAAATAGGAGTAGCTCTGGGTATGAGTTCAATTGAGAAAACTACATCATGATCTGGGGGAATTCCGGGTAACTCTTTGGGAAATACATCTCCATATTCCCTCAAGATGGGAATTTTATCATGGTTGGAACTTTCCTTCGACTCAACCGTTTGGGAGAGGTATGCTTCTTCATATGGAATCAACACCCACACCATTGAAGGATTTTTCAAAGGAGATTCATGATCTTCCTTGAATTTGTAAAGGATCATGGTATGGTTCAGAATATGAAAATATATTTCCTTTTCCCAACATTTGATATGTGCTCTATATAACGAGAGCCAGTCCATTCCCATTGTAGCGTTGAATTCCACCAAGGGAAGTATTATGAGATATTCGGGAAGAATCATCCCACATATGTGAACAGGAGAAGAGTCAAACACTTGGGTTTCAATTATTTCACCACTTGGTATTTTTACAGGTATCTCTACTTCAAGGTTTTGGGACTTCGATTTTATAGTTCTATGAAACTTGCAAGATATAAAGGAATGTGTAAAACCAGAATCAAATAAGACTTTTTCCATTATTTAGTGAATAGTAATTTTACCTTGTATGACTTCATTATCATGCTCCACCCCCGCAGTAGTGATGGAATAAGCCTTCCCTTGTTCTGTTGTATTTGGTGGCTAATGGCGCTGATTACCCTCAAGATCTCGAGGATTAGTGCACTGGTTTGCATAGTGTACTAGCGTCTTACAGTTGTAGCATTGAACCATGAGTGGTTCTCTCATTTCATCAGATACATTCTCTTTCCTCTTTGTGTATTTTCAACTTTCTTGAGCATGGTGTCCTTCTTTCCCACAATTGAAGCATTTCCCCGTCCCACTGAGGTAGTTCCAATGGTGCAACTTCCCACATTTTTGGCATGTGGGTCGTTGATTTTTATTCACACCTTTGTCATTAGATCCACCAGCTTGAAAATCCATATTTCTTTTCTTATCACCATAGCCATGGGACCATTCTACAAACTCCATCTCCACTTTGAGAGCACCCCAAAAAACTTCTTCATAACTCCCAAAGTCTCAAATTGTAAGAACCTTTCGAAGGTGTGGATTTAATCCACAAAAGAATCTATCAATTTTTTTTATCATTGTTGATAACAATACCCGAATCATACATTGCGAGCCTTGTGAAATTTTCTTCATAGGTTGTGACAGATTCTCCTTTTTTTTGCTTGACCTCTATGAATTCTCTCTCCATCTGTGTGAGAATATTTCATGGGAAATACTTATTATTAAACATTATCTTAATGTCTTCCCATTCCATCGCTTCAATTTCCTCCCTTGGCTTGGTGTTCTTAATAAAACCCCACCATGGATCAGCTTCTCCATCAAGATGATAAATGACTAGAGTCACCTTCTCTGTCTCATAACAGTGAAGCATAGAAAATATCTTCTCCATAGAGTTGACCAACTGTTCTGCAACTAGTAGATCAGAAGATCCACAAAACTTCGGTGGTCATTGTCGCATAAAACATTCGATAGCTAGTTGGTCCCACTTTGGTGAAGGAGGACGTTCCCCATTATTATGGTTATTATTCATAACCTGAGATAATTGGGTAATAATCACCATGAAGTTTTTAACTCCACCTCTCAAATCATTGGGGATGTCGTTCGGGCCATTGTTGCATTGGCCCTCGCAGGAGTTGTCGGCCTGATTTCTCATGGTTCCCACCATTTTCTAAAATATAAACGGTTAGAACAATACATAAGTAAACAAGTCATGAATAACTTATTCATTTAAACAATTGTACCAAAAACATAACATATGGTATCCCTAGGTAAATATTCGTGTGTGCATATTTTTACTTAGTCTCATACTAGAGGTTTTCTCTAGGGTTCACTAATCCTAATTCCCAAATTAACTAAACCTTGCCTCTAATACCAACTATAGCGACCCAACCTTTTCTAACATTACTATTAATTCATTTCAAAGATAACCAACATAAGAGTATTACACATAGAGGATCCAGTGGTTTAGTGTCTTGGGAAAACTAAGACCACACATAACAAATACAACATCAAGCGTAAACATTTATTTAATTTCTTCTTCTCTTGCTTCTTATTGGCACTTTTCCTCTATTTAGTAAATCTAGCCACCTGAGGATATACATAAAAATGGGTGAGCTAGAAGCCCAGTAAGAGGATCTATAAGAACAATATATCATGGGGTGAGCATAATCATAACATAGGCAAAAGATCATGAACATGAGAGGAGAATAAATAAAATACATGCAATGCATAAAAAGGAAACATCTTGTCTTGGTAGTTAACTAACACACATACATGTGAACCAAGCTATAATCTTATCCACACATCATTTCACATTTACTCATGAGATTCATCACTTTACCCAATTCATTGGATTGCTGTATAGTTCTGGGCGCACCCGTCACATTTAAACATTCATATTGCGCTATATAATTTCGGGCGCACCCGTCACATCATAACATTATCATTTATCATGCATGCCACAATGAACATATAACATATATGAACATAACTAAACCATGAAAAGTAATTGGTTTTGTCTCATAATAACACATTAATAAACTTTGGGTTCCCAAAAGAAATAGGGAACAACATACATGATACATGAACCATCAACCTTGAATGACAGGTAAAAGTTGAGTTCTTAAGAGAAGAGTTCTTTCAAAAAACATTTGGATTGACATAAAAATCATTAGAAAACATTTATATAACAGAAAAGGAAATAAAATTATGAAAAAATGATATTTAAAGAGTGACCATATCAAAAATGGAGTGAAAGAGGTAGAACTCGAAGGATGAAAGTTGGGTTCGAGAATTCCCCCTTACCTTGTACCCGAATGCTTTCTTCTCTTTAGTGTCCTATATAATGACATTATATTCATTAATTAGAAATTCAGAACCATGTGTACATTGATAGGGTTCATTCTGGTTTCATTATGTCATATTATGTTTCTTTTGATGACTTATAGAGTTTAAAAACATTGTTCGAGGATGTTCATTTTTATGGGTTTTTCTTGGGTGGTTCACTTGTATTCTTAAATTTAAGTTTGGGTGGAACATGAGTAAACATCCAGAAATTATATTAAATGTAATTAATGATATTTCAGGAGCTTGATTTATTTTATAATGAAATATATTATATCCATGTGGGTGTATCATTAGATAATAATTAAATGATGATTATTTGGGTTAATTTGAGCGATTTTTTATCACAACGAACTTGTTTTAACTTATCACATAGTAATATGGCCATAGGTTATTTCAAGAACTTTAAATAGAACATAATACATATAACATATTCTTCTTCCACCATAAAAATGGTTTCATGACCAGATCTGAAGGTAGAAATGGAAGAAGAAGGCATGTTGTTCTTGAAGGTTATAAATTAACACCTCACAAACAATGTTCTCTCTAATAAAATAAAAGGAAGTGGAAAAGGGGATTGGATTATATAATATCAAATTATAAAATTAAATTATATTTATAAAACTAGAGGTAAAACATAATTTGGATGAAGATAGGTGGGGAGATATAAGAAATTAACTTGAACATGAAAGGGAATTAAAGGAGAAGAGGGAGGGAAATTACCTCTTGAATCCTTCTCTTGAAATCCTCCTTAAGGGCCTAAGCTTGGACTTTTGATGTGACCAGAAGCTCTTGGATGTGGGGGAGGGGCTAGGGGAGATTATTGGGTAGATCATAGAAAATTCTTGAAGCTTGAGAGCTGTGTTTTGGCAAGAGGAGGGGGAGGTATTATCTATACATGAGGAGGGAGTTGTTTTTAGTATAAAATATTAAATAAAATAATATATCAAAATTTATACATGTAATAGTATTTTTTGACATCCTAAATCATATATTAATATAATATAATTCTTTTTAGGCTTTAATGATTCTTTATAATCCGAATTCATTAATTTATTGAAAGGAAATTGAAAGAAAGAGAAAAAGACTCTTTAATAAATCACCTTTTGACTTTAGGCTTTGGAAAGTACGTTTTAGGATTGAGAATTGGATTTATTTTATTTTAAGAAACCATTTATGAAATTTAATATAATTTGGCCTAAAATAAAGTACTAGACAGTTTATTTCATCATTACATCATTAATTATTCAATATAGTATACACTGAATATGCGAAAAACTGTATTTTTTTTACTATTCACCCGAAAATTGATGTATTTCAGAAAAAACGCAAAAATTTTCCCCTACCATTTTTGAACGTGTAGAATCCAAAATTGAAGTCCATTTTTCAAAAATAATTTTTTAAATATTATTAATTTAATATTTAATTAAAATCATAATTTTCTTAAAAAAAGTTTTTTAGATTAAAACAGATTTTATAGTGCTTCCAAAAATTATGTAGGGTGTAATAAAATATTCTAAAAACTACAATACATTTATTCAATAATTTTTGAATACATTATATGGAAATAAATATTATTTTAAATTAATTAAATAATTATAATTAATTGTTTATCACATAGAAAATACCAAAACGTTTACTAAGGTCATATTTTCACTTTCCAAGATGTCTAAATTTTATTTTATTATTCATAGGTAATGTTAATATTATGGTGCATGATTTAATATTCATACGTTTAATATTACTATTAATAAGGGTTTGTTAATATTCATAAGGTAAGGTCACTATTCATCAAAAATTATTTTTGATTCATTAGACTCCCAAAATCATATTGAACACAACCGTGTATGTCAAAGTTTCAAAATTCCTAACACAGAAGTGACCAACTTATATTTAATGGTCATTTATCACGTAGTAGTTCATTATGTTGTGATTTCATGTTAATTCATGGCATATTTATAATAAGGGAATTTCCATTGAAAAACTTTGGGTCGTTACAAAACAGCTAATAGAATGCATGATAAAAATCAGCTGCATTCCATGTAATATATAAAGTGGATTAAATTGCCTGGACAAAAGTCTATTCAATGAAACAATGTTTGGAAAATAATTCACTAATAAATTTTGTTGGATAATTTATTATTAGAGAAGTGAGACAAAAAATAAATGATAGAGAAGTATTACAAAATTTATATATGTAAATATAATCACATACATGAAAAGACTAACTTGCATGCCACATGGAATGTTAATCTATTTCCCACCCCCAACCAAATTATAATTGTATGAAGAGTATCATGAGAAGTAAAAAAATTACCTTGTAATAGGATAATTATGTAATGTTTTAGGATACATCTTGTGTAATGGATGATTAATAAAAGATTAAACTACTTTCCTATTAAATCATTGACAATTGAAAAATAATTAATTTAATATATTGTTAAATATATAATCCAATAATAATAAATTTATTTTATATATTTATTTTTATTTAAAATCATTAAACAATGAAAAATTAATACATATGAATTCACAAACTCAGATAATTTAAACTTATGAATTATGTATCATCATTCATCTTAAAAAAACTTTAACTTTTCTAAGAAAATTATAAATATGTTTCGTAAATTTTCTTATATATATTATTATAATTTAAATGTATCAAGAAATATAAAAAAATTATTCATGAACAATGTGGATGAATATCTGTGCTCTCAAGGTTGTACAATAAATATTTAAAGTTCATTACATTAAGAATAAATGGCCATATTTTTATGCAATATAATTTTTTTTAAAATATTCTAAATATCATTATGAGTTTACTTTTTTCAATTTCATATAATGTATTTAAAATTTAAAAAAATAATAAAAAGTACAAAAATTAGAACAAATAAAGGAAAATTGAAAAAATATTCTTATAGAACATCAAAAAACAAGGTCTCACCATGATATCACCAAAATAAATGAAGACATTCAACCATTGACATCCTTTATACATGAGAATCCATCACTCACAAAAATATGTATAATGGACTAGTAAAATAATTCAATTTATTCTATAATGATAAACGTTTTGTCAAAAAATTATGCAGCACCTATACAAACTCCACCTTCAACTCCATCCCCTAAAGTGACCCTATAAACTCAACAATCTTGTATATATTTTCTTATGTTGAAATTTTTAAAGATTTATTTTATTGGATAATTAAATATGAAAACATTACGTTTATATATTATAAAAAATACATTAGAATTAAATAATGATTTCTGCGTAGAACTCTACACGACAAATAATTTTATATAAATATTATCTCGACAATTTTATCATTAAATAATTATTTTAAAAAAAATTACCCAAAAAAATTAGTCACAATAACTAAAACTCAAAGAGAAAACATGGACTCAAAGCTGCGTGATGCTATCCTTGTAGGTTTTATTCTAGGACCATATTTATTTTTTTCACCTTAACTAATAAATTTTGTGTTTTCTCCATAATAACAATCAAAATTAAATGAAGGTTGTATTTAAAAACATCACACATACAGGTTATGCTATCAAACATATAGATAATATCTATAATTTTATATCCTAAATCCTCCTATGAAAATGGTTATTTAGGATCCAATTGTGATTGTACCAAATTATAAGTATTTTCAACAATTAAGAATTCATACAACTTGCTATACAAATACCGATGACAATACATACACACAGACACAGAATAATTCATCGAAATGAAATGAAATTAAAAAATTTCATTAATCTGAATTCATTTATCACTCCCTCAAATTTGAAATATCACCATTTTTGAACATTCAAAAACAATTTCAATATTTGAGAATCACTATGATGAAAAAAAACCAATAAAAATAGTGGGTAGTGAAATATGTACCACTAATTAAATAGACTTCATTGGTCTTATTGTAAAAGTGAATTTTCCCTGAGCATTCATAATTAATAACAACTTGTTAGGAAATGATGGGAAAGTTAGTGAGATATAATGAATTAATATATATATCTGATCAATGTCTCAACTATACATGATAATTGATATGTGGATCAATAAAAAACAATGAGTAATGAATAAGGGAATTTATATGTACATTTAGTTTAGTTTGTGATCAATAAATGACATGTTTATTGAAGATTCAGAAACTAAAAAGCATATTTATATGAATTAAATTAGATGTTAATTATTATTTGAATGAAGAAAATACCCATAGGCTATGTATAGGTAATTATATACAAATTTTCACGTTTGGAAACCAGAATTAACAATCTCTATAATAACTACTAATCCAATATATATGGATTTCAAGATAATGTAGTGATACTAATGAAATGAAATTGTTAAATGGAGAAATAATTTCGGTCAATCCATCATAAAACCCATTTTATAAAGTGTTTTATAGATATATAAAGATGAAGTTGAATGGAAATTGAAATTGGAAGTCCACTGGATGGTGTTTATGGGATTTTTTGGATGAAGAAACCAATAATTCATCTGTAATAAGATCATCTCCACAAGGAAATGGATTAAATAAATTAATTCCATATGAAGGTAATGGAAATCTTTTTTTGGGAGGAAAACACGTTAAAATTATATATTTTGGGAAGATAATCATTGGAGAGGAAAACAAGGAAATGAAAATACAATTTTTTCATTTATAACCAACTACTCTTGTGGGGAATATGAAGAAAGAAGAGTTTAAATTTTATAAGTGATTCTGTAAGCTTTCAAGAATGATAAAAATCCAAAAAAGAAATAAACGGTTGGAATGAGTTGGAGATATTAATAATTATATTGAATATTTTAGACCATAGTTCATATATATCAATGATAAATGATTTTAGATCAATAAGTGATTAATTGATTTATATGAAAATTTGCATATACAAATTTTTCAAAAATTTCATGGAATAATTGAAAAATAAAACCCAAAAAAGTAGAAGAAATAGGATGCTAATTCTTATCTAGAGGTAGAGAATACAAGGTTCAGAGAACTTAATTTCATTCATGAAATGATAGAAAAAATAATAAATACAAGTTTACAATTCTTTGAATGTAGGTTGTATATAGAATATGTTAAAATAGAAAGGGGATATATCAAACAGAAAAAGATAAATACATTAAGAGGACGTAAATGTGAAAAAAATCTAGATGGAAAAAAGATAACGAGTGTAAATTAACTGAAAGAATAAAAGACTCAATAAATTCTAATGAAAAAATGTCAATATTGATTAAGAGTCACATAGAATTCAAAATTTTATTCATAAACATCAATAAAAAATTTGAGTACAATTAAATACTTTAATGAATATTTCTATTAAATATTTACATGGTGAATATACAAAATTGAAATTTTCATAAAGATTTCAAGATGACCAGTAATGTCTTGAACTAGGATCCACACACCAGGGCCCCAAGATGGACCGTCAAACGACCTCATGCACAAATTTTTGTACGCCAGATGTTAATGACTAGTAGTGAGGGTCTGGTAAGTCATTATTGGGGTGACTATAACTAATTGTATCAGATTAAAAAACCAATAAAATTATTAGACAATAGAAACAAAATATATAATAAAAAAATATGATTATCTTAAGATAATAAAAGCATGAAAATATAATATTTAACTAAATAAAAAAAACATTCCACGTTAATGTATGTGTCAAGTGTCAAAAAGGAAAGACTAAAAAATAAAGACACCAAGGACTCCCAAGACGTTCTGAACCACGTTTGGATCCCTCACCAACGTTCCTTCTTGACATATCCATCTAACAAATCCCCTTTTCATTAATATGTCATGCATATATGAAATATATTCATAAACCAATTAGGAATCCTGAGTAGGGTGTGAGTGCCACTCAGTAGAACACCATCAATGATTTGTAATGAAAATCTAGTCAATAAAAGTGTATATAGTTGTATAAATTGATAAAATAAATCAATAAATAAATACATTACATTTAATCAATTATCTATTACTTAACCACATTTCTCATAGGATCTTGGGGACACCCAAACTCCAACACCTACATCATACCATGCTGAATTCAGAATCATTTCCCATATTCAAAACCATATCATTATTTATCAATATTAAATTTATAATCATAAAAATTATAACCTTTTAAAAAATATAAATGGGTGTAGAACATCATGTATTTCACCCTTATCATTTTTTGGAGAATCAGTCCCTATCTCACACCCCATGGATATTTGGAGAATCAATCCCTTTTTGATAAAAGAATAACTACATGCATGTCAATATGTCTAGAACCCCATTTCTAGAACCCGCATGGGTAGTCAGAGAATCAGTCAGTGTCACACAATAAATTCTTAATCAATAACTTATATTCCATATATCACATCATTCAAGGTTAAAAAACAATAACCTTTCATCAAAATTATAATACAAAATATGTATTAATTAAATGAAAAACTAATTAATGTATTCCAAACAATTTAAATATCATTAAAATTAATACATTAATTTATTAACCTAATTCCCAACCTCAATCACTAAATAAATAATTCAAAATTCTTATAATTTACATCAATTTCATAATCTAAACAATCCCATTAATTAATTTTAAAATAAATTAATCACATAACTACCATTAATTAATTCCATAATTAATTAACCAAAACAACCAACACAAAACCCTTATAAGTAATTAATCATTTAATTTTATAAACCACTAATTCTATTACAAATTTCATTAATTACTAAATTAATTAAATCTTCCAAATTAATTAATTGAAAATAGGAAAAGAAAATTTTTAATCATACCTCAAAATTAGTACAATTGCATATGGGTAAATAAATTTTAGAAAATGGGATTGAAAATTTGAGGACATAAATCAAGATCAAAGTTGATGAAAAATTACCAATGAGTATCCCCAAATTGATAAAAAAATAAATCATGACTGTTTCATTGAAAATAATATGGAACTAACATATAAAAAGTGGAAGCGATAAAAAAACTACGTTTGCGATAGAAACTGTCTACTATATACCACTATATAGGAACCAATTAATCAATTAAAAATGTATCTATAATAGATAAATAACCAAAAGGAATAAATTAATAATATGGGTCCATGTATCAAAGAGCCGATGTGATTTCACATTCATAACAAACATGTTTTTTAAAAATTAATGACAGAAGAACCACATTATAGAGGGAGGATCAAAGAGGGTCTTTGGATGTATATTGTAACGCGAGGAGGTGTTTTTGTCAAAGGAAAATGTGTGCAGGAAGTGTTTGTTTGAATATGGGGGCATGAATAGTTTCCACGACAATTAGAATGGGGTTCAAAGGCATAAAAGACACTAGATACACATTTCAAATTTTCTAGACATAAGAAATACACGACGTGAATTCACAATACACATCGTATAATAATTATTGAGTGAAATCCCATCAAACCATTTAAACCAATATTTTCATATTACACATGGTGAAATCCAAATTCTTGTTGTGAAATATTACAAGTGGTGAAATCTAATTCCAAGTGGTGAAATCTTATTTTATCACATTTTGACATGTGGTAAAATACAATTATAAGGGGCATAAATTTTATAGGTTTTTAATTAATTTAATCCATCAAAAAAATTCAAAACAACCAATTCTAAAAATATGTGAATATTTATTTTTATTTTTAATAAATTTATAATTTCATACTTGTATGATACCTAATTGAACATGAAGAAATTTGTTTACATGATAAAACTAAATTAACCTGAGGAGTTACTTGTAGTGAATTCTCATCATCGAAATATTGGAAAAAATATCTCTACAAGAAAAAATAATATCACTAATTGAAATAACATGAATGTAATGCTCTAATTATTCATATATGAATATCATGGTGGTTATTCATACAGAAATTTATTTATATTTCATTTTAATATTGTTGGTTTATTGTAAATTGAATTATAATATGAGAATCTATAATATAATCCCACACATTGGTATATTTTTATTGATGTTTCATAAAAAGTTTATTTCTTTATGTTAATATAGATGAAATTACACATAAAGAAATAAATATATATGAGAATTTATAGTTTTTCATAGATTATGAAATAGAAAAGTGATATTATTTTTGAAGAATAAATTGAATATATTGATGTAACCATTTAATGAACTATTTTTGAAATAAATGAAGGAACTATAAAGCCCAGGTGCATACCACATGTATACTATATGATGGGAAATATTATTTGTGTAAATACTTAGTAAAAGAAAAATTATGATGTCATAATTGATGTTTATAGTGATGCATAATAATTTACAACATTCTTGTTGAATTATTTACAGGGGAGTTATTATTATTTTTAAATTTTCTTCATAAAGTACATTTTTCAAATCGAAATCACTATAATCACAATGATACTATTATTTATTATTTATATTGATCATCGATTAGGTTCATTTATCATTATTTTTATAAAATTAAAGGTGTTTCCAATTGATTAATGAAATTTGTTTCAGCATATATTTTCTTATAAACAAGAATCATATTATATTGAATCATTCAATGATTGATAACCCTTTTTTGAGAGAATGTTATATACATATATCACATCATGGTTTTAGAACGTACTTTTTCAACATGACTCATCATAATCACATTTATTTTTATTTATGCTGGAGAAATAAATTTTAATAATATTTTCTTAATAACCCAAAATTCAACTTAATAAATCCTCCATGCATTATTTCTAATCACCTAAAACTCAAATGTCATGATATGTCATATATTAATTAATGTTAAACTATGGTTTATATTAAATAATTTAATAATTACAAATTAATACTCTATATTTATTAATCACTCATTTCTAACTCACCATAGTCCAATAATTCTTCTACATATCATATAATCATATCTTCTGATTACCATTATTTTAATATATAAACTCACTCAACATTAGGTTCTTCTATAGATCATAAATGTTCTCTTCTATAGAAAAATGAACATGAATCATTTATTATCATTCCCTATTTTCATGATTATCTAATAGAACCAAAACATATATTTAATTTTCTATAATATTTCCATTATAGTCACTCAAGATCATTGAATAATAAATCACCAACTGTATATCATATGCAATTATCAACATCAAAATCTCAAATTATCATGTCATTTATTTGACTGAAATCACAATATTATGTTCTAATATCATTTTTTTATAATAATCTCAATTTAATATTTTTATTTATCATCATGAAACCATTAAGATCCATTTTAATTTCCCCCTTTCAATATCAATCCATGGCATCTTGAATAATACAACATTACTCGAATAATTTGGATATTTATAATATTAAATAATATAAAATGAAACTTTTTATTTAATGGTTAGAATTCATTTTTTATGATATAATAATTATCCATTTATTATAAACAATGTGATTTTGATAATTGAATTTGTTTCACATACTTATTAAAATTCTAAATTTTCATTTTTCGAAACACATAAGATTCCTATAGTATGGAATCAAATGGAAATTTCATCCACCATACATGTTATCCTTATTTTGATCTAGAAAAATCATAAGATCGAGATTAATAATAATTATATATCTATATTACATCGAAATCCAATTAGATTCACATATTATAATCTTTTCATACCCATAAATCAAATGAACAAATAATTAGGATGCCAGAAAATTCATAACATATATATCGTGTATTTTTCTCCTAAAAAAATTTTATTCACAAGTGGACCTTGTAACATGTAGACATTAATTACCAATAAAATGATATTTTACAATAGTAAATATTTATTCCTAATAAACAATGATATCCTTGTATATATTAATTCGATAAAAACCTCCTGGTATGAATCAATGAAATATGTTTTGTAATCATTGTATCACAAATGATGGATTCTATTAATCATAAAACTAATTATATAATTGAAATTTCCATCTTCAACCATCTATAGTTATCATTGATTCGTATTAAATATCAACATATAACTTCTATAAATACATAAACCATCATGAAATATTTATCATTTATAAATTATTCTTCTAGAAGAAAATGAGGAAGGAAATATTGTTTCAGAAATATTGTCTATGCATAGTTCTTAGAAAAAGGATTCCAATTCATTTTAAAGCATTTTAAAAATGAATTCAATCATTTGAATATACATTTTTTACACATTATTTTCAGCAACATTAAATAGAATTTATAGGTATAAAAATATTATTAATAAATGGTAATTATATATGTTTTTTGTTACCAATCAAGATATATCATTCCATTCCCATAGTATTGAGAATAATATTTTTCAATTCTTTTTTAACATGTTAATTTATCTTTTGTATCATGTCAAATAGAAGTAAAATTTACAAAATGTGATTTAATGGAACTTCAAATTATATCTCATTATATTAATGGGTAGTAATTATCCTTTAACAACCAATAACAGACTATCAACCAACTAACTTATTGGAAACATATATTGTCCTAAAATTCCATTGGATTTATTGATCACCATATTTATATTTTTTATAACCCACAAAAAACTATTATAAATCACATATAAAAATGTTTTATTTCATACATATTAAATCTACTGACTATTTATAAACGATTCAGTAGTAATTTGACATATTTTTATGAAATTGTTTCAGTGTGTAAATTTATCCTCATCTAAATATATATATAAATATCATACTCTTCCCAATAGTAATATCTAATGTAGTTGATATATAAATAGTATGACATTTCTATAATCAATTATAAAAAAATTACTATAAATATAAAAGATAAGTCACATTGTAGAAAAAAGACTAATTATTCTATTCATAATGATATCTATAAACTATTTAGCATTTTATTCCATCTCAAAATACTTTTTCCATGGGTTATCAAACTTATATTTATCTAACTATTATTTCAAATCAATCTAAACAAATAGAAAATATATTTAAAAATAATCAAATTCCTTTCCTTTCTGTTTACTATCCTCCCCACAATAAATATTCAATTAGTCTCTCTGAATATTAGAGTTTTTCCTAATAATGATATTGGAATTTTACCATCATACATCATTGATTAATATCTAAATATTTATCACATAATAGAATTATAATTTTTATGACATATTGACATATTTAAAATATAAAATTATTTCTACCTGATTGTAAAATATATATTTATATTCTTAATCTATGTTGATATAAATTGAAATTAATTCTAATAATATCCTTTTTAATACACATGATTTATGGTGAGGTGGCTCATGGTTATTAGTAGTCAATTTGATATTGGATATCAATTTAAATTGAATGATTATAAAAATAATCTATATTTTACATATTTCTCTATAAGTATAAATAATAATAAATTGAATGCATAGAAAAATTGAAACTAGTGATAAGTCAATATGATGAATACTTATATTATTTTTAATAAGATAAATATAAATTCTAGTTTTTTATCAACCTAGAAACCATTTTAAACATAGCTCTATTGTTTTTTATGTTTTCACCAATGAATTTTATAACACTAATCTCATGTGGATATTTGTTCTTCTTTATATTAATAATCATATTTTCAATTACAAGAGTGGTTTTAACATCATATTGAGAAATATATTGACTTTATATTATTACTCAATTATTAAAATTTTCCACTATATATGTATATATGATCATGTATTCATTTAGAACATTCTTCATTTTTTTCATTCATGTAGACTATACATTCACAAAATAATTATGAGAACATTATGTTTCATGTTTTTGAATATTATTTATAATTTATACTTTTTATCCTAGAATCCAAGTCATGTAATTTATAGGAATCTATCAAACATATTTTCACAATTCATAGGGATTTCTATATAATGTATTTTACCATTCATTGTTAAAATATCAAACTCTTATTCAATTATGTTTTCTAACTATGTATTAGTTTATTTTCATTAGTGAATTATTAATTTCATTGATACTATCACACTATTTTAAAATTAATATTTGTGGCATCGTTACAAAGGATAATGTTTTTTTTCATTTTCCAACAAAATAGAGGACTCTAATAAGTAGTGTAGAATCATTATTATCATATTTCTTGGTATTGATTAGCATTGACCATTTCTCCAATATCTTACTACTGAAGGTAACCTAATATTTATTTATTTATTTTTCTATAAAATATTTAATTCGGGCATATAAAAAAAAATATACATGGTTTTATAGATAATACATTATTTTTCATTTTTAAAAATAGAATTTAATTAAAATTATTAATTGGGGAGTGTTTTTTTAGAGTAACCAAAAATAACTATATTAATATTTTCTGTGTTAATCATTTCATTTTTAAATAATAATTTTTTTAAATTAAATATGAAAAATATATAATATTAAACATAAAAATATTTCTTCATAAATTTTTATATTATTTTTATGAACCAAAATAATATTTTTATGCCATCTATATTTAAAAAATTAACATAATAATATATCCCTTGAAATAAAAAAATATCCATATGTACGTTTCAATGATGTCTAATTTTGTAATTTCATTAATCATTGATAGATGGATTTTATATATGATGTTGAGAACCTCTTTAAAATGATATAAAAATTATATAATGAAAAATCATTTATTGTAATGTTTAAAATAAAAATAAAATACAAATTCATAAGCAACTAGAAATTAAACATTCGTATTGATGAATAGGATGAAATATTAGAATTAGACACATGAATTAGTAATTTGGATTTGAATTATTCATCAAAATTCCAGAAATAAATTATTATTCATTGAATACATCAGTTATTTTCATTAATGAAAAAAATGTAGTTGAGAAAATATAAATGTATCAAAATTATTATTACAAAAGATGATATATTGGTCATGTCATTTGCATAACTTTTGAATCATCATGAAAACCATGATCCTACAAGGTGTTAATAAGAAATTTAGAATAACATATTTTGTTATTATTTATAAAACATGGTTTAGATAATGAAAAACTGTGTCAATGCATTTGATATTGAAGAAATTATTCTTGAAAAAACATATTATAAGATATAAAGATTTCATATGAAACAAAAATATATGGTGAATAATTTAGAGAGTTATTACTGTAACATCATAGGGTGAAACTATACCAAAAAAAAATTTAATACAGTAAATCAACTATTCATGTCATCTAAAATCATAGTCACTAATGAGTTAATCAAACCAAATGAATATCAAGAAAAAAATTAATGAAATCATAATTTATTTAATAAGTCAAATTATATACATCCTATCCACTACACATATGAATATTATGAAGACAAGAAATCAAAACAAAAACTTTTCAATCAATTAAAATTGGTTAGGATAACGATTTGAAATCAAATAAACCCTTATTTGTGGATGAAAACATAGGGAATGTGAAAAATTAAAACAATCATGGTTTATATAATAATTGCCTTGAAGTTATTATGTGGATGTGTATTGGATAAAATTAAAAAATTTCAAAACAATGCCAGAGAATATTAAATAGAGTTAGAGGAAATAATGTATTCATCATTCATACAAGCCCTACCACAGGTTGTAATCAAATGGCGTGGGTCATAGAGAACTGGCTGTGATATGTAGAGAATCTCATAGAATGTGGGAAGAATAGAAATACATTATATTGTGTGTGTAATATGTGGGTTTTCTCAAGACAGAGGAAGATGAAAAGATAAATGAGGAGCCATGTCGGAGCCGCATCAGAAGAGGAGGATCGTGAGATGGTGAAGTGGCTGACTCAAAGTAGTGTCAGTGGGGAGGTGGGGTGGTTGAATAATCAAAGGAGTATTTTCCTCAGGTTGGTTGGTCTCATCATAAAAGGTGGATGGTGGGATGTTTGGTGGAAGCATTGAGTGAGGAGGGTCATGATGAAGAGAGATATTGAGTGTGGTAAAATGGAAGAGGGTCATGGCGAGAAGGGTGGGGGATACATCAAAGGACATTTTATAGCCGGGGTAATTTTATAGGCTATATGCATGGTTTTTATAAGCAATGTCATTATAATTGATGTTATAAAATCAATTTCTTTTAGTGTAATGACCACATAGGCCTCTGACAGAGAATCACTATAAATAATAAATCCACTCTCCATCATATCATCCTATTGGATGATGAAATATTTGAATAAATAGGTTCTATATGATAAGAGGGTATATAAATTTTCAATGTACTGGGTTCAAAATCTAGGAATGACTCTACCCCCTTCTAAATGAAGTCATGATATTTAATTTGGGAAATCCTCAGGAGTGTCTTGAACAAGAAAAATAATATCACCATTATAAGATACATCATTGAAATCTACATAAAAATTAAACTAAGTATTTGTAAAAACTATATTAGGAGGTCTGACTTCATTTGAAATTAGATTCAACTCTATATGAATCACATGGGACATCCTATATTTATTAAATAAAGAGAGATTCCAATGATGAACATGAATATTAGATTACGGAGGAATAAATCAATCCACCTAAATAATAATATCATAAAGATCTATATCATGAACCAGAAATTACTACACTAACTCAACACTATCTATTGAAAATAAAATTGTAGGACAATGAAACCCATTAACCTTCCCCTTTTTACGTGGAATTTCCAACACGATGACATATTCCATGTGCTCATTTTAATGTTTCAAAAATAAAAAAATCAAGAGATATGATATATTAATTGGAACCAATATAAATATAAATATTTTATAAAGAAGTTTTAAAAAAATGATACATCACAATCTAGATAGTCCATCTTCATCGTTCACCAATAGCTCATCCACTTTGTGAATTTTATTTACACCAGAGGACTGTGGTAGATCCCTCTTGACATTCATGATTGTGACACATCTGCAACAAACATTAGAAGTGATAATACCTAAAAAAATAGGTGTAGTAAAAACTTTTATGAATATATGTTGGTGAAATATACAAAACAATAATTGTATTTATTTGGATCCCTGAGGAAAGATCATTGGTTATGCCATATATTACACAATTTTACCATGTCAATGGTACACTATTATCTATATCATATGTATTTGAAAAATACTGTCTCTATAAACTACATCAAAACGAATATGTCAATCATGCTATGTCCTCTTATTCCAATCTATGCCACTATTATTTCTAATACGTGGAAGGGAAAACCCAAAAAAGAATTACATATGTATTGAATAAATCCCAATAATCATATATAAGTTGACCACATTTTTATAGGTGTTGGTATTCAATAACTAAACCATAGATCAACTATGAGTATTCAATTATTAGAGTTAATACCAACCATTAATATTATCATAATAACCACCTCTAGGGATAAAATAGCCATCTAAAAAAAGGATATTTTACCCTTTTATTGGTGAATATCCATAATTCATGGAATGTTACTCCATTTAATTTTCTATCATCAGAGATTCCAAACATTAAATATTAAGTAAAATGGTCTTTAACTCATTCCACTAATAAACCACATGTATATTATATCAAACCATATATCCACATATATTCATTACAGGACTCTCAATCACAAGAAAAAGACACATTATCTTTAAAGATTCTAGTTTCTATATGAATTCAAAGACTGGGTTGTTTTTTTCATATATTATTATACATTATCAGGATCTTTACTACACTTTAAATAAATGATATTATGGTGTAATATTGATTTCACACAATACTCAACTCATTTAACTCCGGTTTGTGCCTATTTATCTTGGTTATGAACATGAATCACATTATAATACATGACAAAAACATCTTATATGATAGTGTTTATAATGTTATGATGAAAAATATTATTTCTATGATCAATTTATTCGATTAAAACTTTAATAGGAATCATTAGATTATGTGTCAGAGGAATGATTATATATATAAAAAATTGAAAGAAATTATCAAATAAAAAAATTCATAGTTTAGAGAAAAAAATATGTTTAGATAGAAATCTAGATAAAAACTCAATGCTTAGTACACATAACCCAAGAACTCATAGTCTCATGAGGCTCATTATAGAAAGTTCTTTCTATTCACTCATCAAATCCCGACAGACTTTTCCTAAAAACCCTATCTAAATTTTAAAAATTAGAAAATATAGGAATACTCTAAGAACAACACGTGGTAATAAAAATTCACTTCCATGCCTAAAAAATTGATAAAACAAGGCTCAAACTAGACTATAAAATTATTCAAAATAAATTCCTGATCCCCATGGACTAGATACTAGAACTTGGGAATCCAAAAATAAGTAGAGATGGGTATTTTCCAAAATTGAAGGAAAATACATAGAATACATGAAGAGAGTGATCAGAAGAAATTGAATATTAATGAAGATAAACATCCAATTTCTTTTGTAAAAAAACAAGTTAAATATTAAAATACCAAGGTGAATATCAAAAAAAACAAACCAAATTGAAAAACCAAATTTATCAATAGCTACTTCATGTGATATGTTTGATACAACTAATAATATAACCACCAGCTCCCGAATCCTAGCTAATATATACCTCACTCCCTCAATATGTTGTCATTTCAGGCATATCATCCATCTAAACAATTTATATTCATATTTGAGGGGGAGTGAGGGGCATCAGAAGGACAAGACCTCTAGTATACCACCCAAGAATTATCTAAAAATAATCTTTAAAGTAGTCTCAATATACACAACATATGAAATAAATGGAATAATAAAATTTATTTCACATTTATATCAAATAATGGTAGAAAATATCCACTTATTGAAATATTAAATAAAAATCAAGATAATATATTTGGAAATAATATTAAAAATAATTCATTTTACAAATCATCAATTCATGAATCCTATATAATATTAAAACTATATCATTGAATTTATAATGAACAATGGGGATCAAACATAATATAATATTTGTATAGGCTATCTAGATCAATCATAACTCATTAATAAATCAATATTAAATCACATTAAACAAGTACCTATAATCATAGGCCTTATAGAATAGAGAAACACCCCATGAGTGAATCCTTATATGGTGTTCGAATCAATTCCCATGAAAAAAGAGACTATGGAATAGAGGAATGACCCATTATTGAAACTATAAAAGTAATACATGGTCAAGGAAAAATACTACCCAAACATGTACCCAATTATTCCATGTATTTAATTTTTGAAAACTATTTTGAGGCTATCATTACATTTCATAAATGACATCCAAACAGTATTTTTCCACTAAATAATTCATTCGGAAACCATTTCATTTTTATTTGAAAACCTTTACTATATTAGCAATGTTATGGGGACATATTATTTTACAAAAAAAATTATTCCTATATATAAAAAACATAATAATAGTGGAAATCATCTTTTAAAAAACAATTTATAAAACTAGAGCATAGACAGTTCCCCAAAACATAGGGTAAAGAAGATTTTGTCTGCTTTCTACTTGGGCTGTATGCCAACAAAAAAAGAATCCAATCAAGGAACGGAAAAGGAACACTATATATATTGATAATAGTATGTAATAATTGAATCATATATAATATAATTGTGTTTCCATAATCATATGCTCGATAGGTTTGATAGACCATTAAATTCCAAAAAGGGAACACATGCCACAACATAATCAACAACATATGAGGCATTCCAAACATAAAAACACGATTATTCTATAATGGATTGATAAATGCTGAAAAAATTTAAATATATTAAAATAAATTAAAATTTAACTACATCTAATTCCATGAAAAATGCATGGAATTTGGGGGATTCAAACAAACATACCAATGTTGGAACAACTAATTAACCAGATATCATCACACCTCAAAATTGTAATGGAGTGAGAAAAATACAACAATAAAAACCCCTAGATTATTAAAATATGAATTTGGGTTTACAATGGTAATTATAAGAGATATATATGGGTTTTGGGAGAAAAAACACCGATTAGTCCTTACATTTCTCTATCTCCATTGAAGAAATTGGATAGCCCCTAGCCTTGGTAGTTGAGACTAGGCTTCTTCCATGTATAATGTCTACCTGACATGCTCCATAGAAATAAAAATATTATTCTAGATAGTATTGTAATGTTGAAACCTTCTACTAACTGACTTGTGGCATCTGATTGCCACTAGATGGACCATCTTTAATTTCCCCACCTCCATGCTCGGAACACATCATTCTCACGACTGTAAATAAAATTTGATACACTCGATCTTTATAAAAACAATATACAACTGCAATCACACCTAAGTGTAAGAATGGATATTTCATTTTGGTAAATATTATCTAATTTTTTATGATATTTTATATATGATATGATTTTATCAATTGTTATTTTATATCTATCGGATGATTTATAATAATTTCATTAATAATTAATGGAAATCATTTTATCTTATTTGAAAATATTTTATTGATTTATTTATGAAATTATATAAATAATATAGTTGATACATTTCGTAAATTTATTTTTATTCATATTAAACGTTGATATGAATTTTTTAAAAGGAAAAGGATAAAAAATCACATTTATTTTAATATTTATATTATATTAATTGATCATGTTTTCCTTGTATTATGTTTTTCAGACAATAGATATAGTAAACCATATTATGGTAAAACCATGGAAATCACTTGTATTTTATGATAGTTTATTTTATTTAGTTAATTGTCTTCCAAAGGGGAAAATATTTGATCTAGTATCATAAAAAATAAGCATTTTTTTTAAAATATAATAATTTTTTTTGTTTCATGTATTTAATATCCCTTCAATGATATACCAACAGCCATTCAAATTTAAATTATTTAATTTAGGACAAATCATGGAACCCTATATTAGTCCACACATTTATAATATATGATAATATTTTATAATTATTATATATTTATATATTTTTATTTTAACAAATATAAAATTTTTATTCTGTGAAAACCATAGAAGGAAAAAAAGTTTTTCATATTAATACCATTTATAAGGGAATAATAATTATCACTATTTGTTATTGATGTATATATATTTTCACCAAATAAATTTTTTTGACTTAACATCCATTGTATCACAACCACCTCACATCTTCAATGACAGAACATTCAATAAATGAGAATAAAACAAATGAATGATGTTTCATAGTTTAATGCCCACACCTACCACAATCCTACATAGCTCTTTGATATTTGTAGTGTAGTCTAGGATCAATGGTGTCACCCATTACTATATCATGTAATGTCACTTTGGGTTATACTATCAATTTATCCCAACTGTCTCCTCAGTATTTTTATAGTTGAAAACCACTCACATGGATCCCCCATTATATCCTTGTGTCATATTTATTCATGAAGGTATAAGGTTGTCTAATACAATTTCATTTTCAAAAGTGTATCATGTTATTTTTATCTACATAGGTTCTATTAAGATTGGTTGTATTAAAGAGATGGCTCTAGTCCCATCATGGCCATTATGGTTAGTCTGGTTATATTCTCTCTCCTATCCATATCATGATCATAGTTAGGACTACCCACCCAGGTCTTGTCATAACAATAAGGAGGGACTTACAGCCTACAATCATATCAATGATCCAAAATAAATCAAAATAATATATAATATTTCATATAAAACCTACACACAATGTAGCCTCATGTCCACCCTCACCTCAAGCATGTAGGTATCTCAATACACTATTCATGGGGTTATAGATCTTACATGTACATATTCTTCATTCATTAGTTCTAGTATCCACCTGATTTCTCAATTCCCCATTTGCAGCCATTAGTGCCAATGTCATCACTATAGCACATTTGTGTTATTTATGACCCATGTTTCCCATTCAAATTAATCCTAAAAAATAATTTAGTCAAATAATTATATTAAATTAATTTTGTCAAGGGAATCACCATATGTGGGCTAGCTAAGTAGCCACAAACAACATAAAAATGAAAATAATTCATATCCCAAGTATATAGGTATATATTCATTTATGGATCTTCCCAATTATACATCAAAAGGGATAAAAACAACTTCTAAGGCACTTATAATCCCTTAAATCCTTTTCCATGATCAAATGAGACCATCTTAGGGATTCAAGACCCTAACAGAAGAAAAAAATACATAATTATTTAATTAACAATCTAAAATTAAACTTATAATATTCATATAAGTCTCATCATATCATTGTGTTGTTCTAGAACCAAATCCTACTACTCATGAGAGATCCACTTTGACCTCTAGAAATAATTCATTGATAAATCACAGTCATTTAGTGAATTAAATTACTAAATGAATTTATTTTAGTCCCAAATGGTTATAAAAATCGTTGTGGCCTCGTAACTCAAAGAAATTTCACATGTCAACAAGTAGACATATTCTTTATAATCCATCTATAATGTAGAAAGAATCCCTTATAATCTCATCTGATTCTCCAGGATTCATAGGAATCTACATCATATCCCAAACCATGAGAAACAATATATTAGAAATATAGGATGGTAATGTGATGTGGGGATACCAATGGTTGAATCATATTTCAATGACCAATGAAAATTTCAAAAAATATTCTCCCTGAAAAGGATACATGAATATAGAGGATGAGGACCTAAACCCCTTAGTTATGCCAGCCATGGTGGATAAGAGAGTACTACCCCAATACTATTCGTAGGGGATAAATCAATATATTACCATTTCAATTATGGTTAATATTTCAAGAGAATATAATGAAAATTTATATTTTTAGCCCCCAATCTCTCACATAGAGTATTTGGGGCTCGAGATGCCTCCCATTTCTCTAACATATGAAAAAACACATCATTTGAAGTGTTCCACACCTTGGAATTAAACATAAAATTTAAGAAGACAAAATTATATAGAATCAAACATTAAAATTCATGATTAATTTGATATATCAATTCACATACCAAAAAAAGAATTTTAATTCTACCCCACCATAATACTTCTAGTCACCAAGAAATCCTATTGGTCATACAAATAAGAATCTTTAAAATCATGGTAAAAAATTCTTTATATAATGGTAATTTTTCATTATCAATCACCTATAGTTCCTCTAAAACACAACCTTTATCTTATGGTTCCAAAACATACCACAATAAATCCAATACTAATTAACACCACTGAAAAATTGAGACGGTGCACACCTTATACTGTCTAACCTATCAAACAATTACATCATATAAAAAACTATCATCCCATGTATAGTTCTATCCAATATTGGACATAGTTCGTTATAGGAAATATATATTTATCATAACATCCACAATTGGAATTTTATTTTTGTGCACCACACCCATATCTCAATGATGTAGCTAACAATATTCACTAGCTCAATCAACTTTTTCACACAAGAGGAAACCACAATCAAATATCTTTTATAATCTACAGTGTTCAAATTAAAATTCACCAAACAAAAAATAAGATCTGGTTTGGTATTTCTTGATTTTTAAATATCATTACATAAATACAATTTCTTCTTTTATTGTAACATAATTATTCTGTTTCATTATCACCACATTTCATATCATACAGAATAACTCCAGATCACAGTGACAATCCTCTGGGAGGAAACACATGGTTTCAATAGGATTCTTAGAAAAATATATGTCTAAAACATTGTGAAAATCCATAGTAGAGACCTCACATGAAAAGAAATTATATCATGATCTACCATAATTTTTCCACTATAATAATTTTTATTTTCAAAATATCAAGACCATAAAAATCCATCATGATCCATATAGACACAATCATAATCCTCCCAATATCATACCATTTTTATAATCTATAATTTATTTTGAAATCCATATATACTTGGTACTAAATGACAACTAGCTACGTAATTCAAAACATCCATCCAATGTCTAAACCTACCCAATTGACCTTTCTAATATGGGATTCAAAAACATTGGGATGATATCCTACTCCCCACCATAAAATCTTCATAGTCGCCGATTTTTGAATAATGTTCTTAATTACCATGTATCAATCCAAAAAAATATAAAAAACAACTTTAATGGCCATTATAGTAGACCAATGGATTTTCTCACCCCAAAGGGTTACTATTTTGTAACTGGTCCTTATGTTATAGTCCATATATCAAAAAAATATTCATCATTTATCCAAATATATTCTCACATACTACAAAGCCATGAAATAATTTCTCCCTAATAAAACATGTTAAGGCCTACCCTTGAGAATAATGTTTCACTGAATCCAATACATATAAACACACCCTCTATAATTAAGGGACATTACAAAACACTTTATAAAGCCCTATTCAACCCTTCAAATAATAATTAAGTCAAACTAATTGGACATTGGATCACCCTCACTGCTTGATAATGACTAGCCTCAATGGTACCATGCATAACCATCATCTGTCAACTTCATCTTGAAAAAAATGGGAATATATTTATATAACACTATAAAAGATAAATTTACTCACTCTACATTTATTCATGCATTCCCTAGAACATTGTGACCATTATCCATGGAAAACAATTATAAAACTTCCAGGAGGTCTCTGGGAAAACCTATTAAAAAACATATTACCTTTTGTGCATTGTTTCATCATGAAATACCCAACATTATGATGTATTTCGAGAATTGTAGGTTCCTATCATAATTACACATAATAAACACCTCATGCACACACATATCAACCATTAGGTTATAATTCTGTTATGATCATCCCCATACACTCTAATTATGTTTCTAAATTGTTTTTCCAACACATAGGTCATGGTGTCAAACTAGTCCTGTAGTAAAAATACCTTCATACCAAAGAACTCAACATTAATTCCTCAATAAAACCTTATAAAGACACAAATACTATGTGATAGACATATTATCACTTCACAAGAATTGATCTAATCCTAGAATCATATACCAATATTCCATATCTATGGAAACTAACAACCATGGATAACCATTATAATCAGTTTTCCTCAAGTTGTGTACCCAATCTCCCACTAAGGTCTAAATCAATAACGGGGTCTCTAGTCCTCTCATCAAGCCCAATAAGTTAGGACTCACGTCATGATCACAATCTAAAACTACGTATCCCATGTGTCAAAACATACATAAATCCACAGTTCATGGGGATCCATCAATTCTCTTATTTCATCCCATATAAACACACATTCCAAATGACCTGCAAATAGGGTTTCACATATGATGAAATATTATCCAAATAATTCCCCTAATTAGGGTACCAATAATCTATTATCATCTAAAAATCATAATTTCTTTGTATAATCACATCTCATCAGTAGATATGTACACATATAAAAGAATCCACCCAGATGATCCAAACCAATGGAAAACACACTCAATTCATGTAACTAAACTTTTATTCCATTATATAATAGAAAATGATATAATAGTTTTCAATGAAACAATATGTAATAAAAACTAAATACTAACAATCCAATTGGAAATTACCATGATGGAATAAATGTCTAAATTGATCTTTGAGGGTTGATATATATTACATACACAAAGGGGATTTTCTGTCTTTCTCACGAGTGTTTCATTATAGATCCATATAACCTTAAAATAGAAAAAATGCATTTTTGGTTTAAATATACTGAATAAAATTCTACTCCAAGAATATTTATGGAATAAATCTATGATAAGATACTGATATATTAAACAAAAGAGCCTTTATTGTCTGTAAAATTTTATTGTATAAGGTGTATTTTTTATAAATCATTTGTTCATAATAATATGAATGATATGAAACAAACCTACACAAGCCATGAATAACATTCAAATCATTGGTCACTTTTCAATAGCCTTGGATCCAAAATTTAAAAGTAAAAATAAATATAAAAACCAAGTATGTCACCCAAGAAGAAATTCATATATTAAAAAATATTAAAAACCAAAATGAAAATCTCGTCACTAGTAAACATGACATATTACCAAAAAAGTGTTCTTGAAGCACCTATCTGATTTCAATCATATGAAATGACATATTCTTTAATCACATGTTTAACAGATCTGATAATAGTATAGAAATATTAATATGATGAGTTGATATCACTTCAAAAAAATCCCACCAATATGGACCTTTGACTGGTTCACAAACTGATGGTTCCTCTTATATTTCATAAACTACTCTCTGTATTCGAACGACATCCTAAGATAAATTTTCGGTCATGGTGGTAATTTTGAGATAATATACCCTTAGTATGAGAGTGCCACATCAATGAAGATATAATAAATAATTATACAATATAAAAAACCGTATTTATAACAAGTAACTATAATAGATATCATCATAAATGGAATATAGTAAGTCCCAAAATGGAAAGTCATATACATTATAGTGGAAACCCATTGAGCTGACCATATGAAGAGATCGAAAATAAAATGATGAAAAAATATACTTCTCTATGACAACCTAGATCCAAACATCATCCAAAAATCTAGGTAATCATCTAAGCCATCCCACTAAGAAATATTAATATTTATCATTATCCCTGACATAAATAGGATCCTAAAATTAAATGACCATATAATTGGATACCCATGTGTAGTGGTGGAATTAGTATATTTGAGAAACAATTATAGCATTACTCTGAAGACATATTCTTTTACAAGAAAACATATTTCGTGATATATTCATGCGACACGCGTGAAAAAAATATAAGAACTAAAAATATATAATAAATTCAATTATTATCGATCAAAAATACCTACATCATCCATTACTATGGTATATTTGAGCATTTTTTATGATAGTGAATCTCATGCAACATGTGGGATCCATATTCATGGATCCTCCAATCGTATCCTCCAAAAATTTGGGGACATTTTTCATGATATTCCACAAATATATTCACTTATTACAATACTATAGAAAACAACATTTTCCATATACATGGTGGATTCATTATTTATCCCAATGAATTCCAAGTACCCTTGCCATGAAATTCAAAAAAATCATCTCTAAATCCTTTGTATCCCCAATAAATGAGATATTTTATATGGAATCGCTAATCACCGTGATCCATTAAAATAGACTCTTTGATTTATATATAGGATTAATATCATGGTATCCCATCTATAAACCTGTGGGAATATTTTTTACAGGACAAAAACCTAACATCTACCCCATGGGTGAATTCTATTAACCCAACTGAAAATAGAATCATCAGGACTGGATGAATTTTCACACCTATAATTATAATATATATCCCCATATTCTCTATATTATGTTATTTGTTCCACATTGATACTAATACCATATCATATAAAAGAAGTCAGGTTCAATCTATCAATGGGGTACCACTAAGGGTCTTATCAATATTAGTACAATATTTTAATTCTCTAATGGTTCCTTATTATTAGTCAGGAATTGGGATAAATAATAATACTCTCTAGACATAATGTCCCACATCATGTTCAATATGGTAGAATTATCATATCAACTACATAGTGTTTCAACACATATGTAATAATTAAGCGATAACTCATAGAACAGTTCATCTCAAAAGGTCACACTATTTGAATTTTCTCATAGAACATGTTCATTGTCTACCCATGGACTATAACCATAATCTTATTAAATATAGTCTTGAGGGGAACAATCATACAACAATAATGTCAAGAATCCTGAAAATCTTTCAAGCACATACAAGAAGTCCTCTAAAGCCTTCAATCTCTATAGTGTCATGTTAACCCTCACCAGCAACATAGAGGTGTCACAATCCCCAACACATGTTATAATGCTTCTCACATCCCTAACCTAGCCTATCAATATTTTTATTTTACACACGGTAACTCAATTTTATCATCATTATCCATCAGCATCTGAGTTATTAAATTAGAACACATGGGTTGTTTAGGACCCATGTAACTCATTCATTTAATGTTAGAATTATTAATTTAAATAAAATTTTCCATGTTATTAAATTAACCAATGGAATAAACCTCAATTTTGTGCTCTATAATACATGCACATTTTAAATAGGTAACACAATAAATTGTATTTGTATACAGGTAAATTTAATATTAAGTAGAATAAACCTTTTACATTAAATGGCTAGTATTAGCTACCGTGGTCTGTCCAAGACCATATGGCCTCAAGCAAGATCAATCAAGACAACATTAGTGACCCAATCTCCTAACTCATAAAAAAAAATTAATTTATTATATGGTTTATAAATATTTAATTCATTTATTTTAAAAATTAAATAATTTTTAGAGATTAGCTATTTTATTACAGCATGTTGTAGTCAAATCCAACTACCACTGAGGTCCATTGTAAATCAATTTCCATTTATTATAAAAAAATCATAATAGGTGGTGAAAAAATTACCAAATAAATTTCACTTATTCTTAAAATAATTTAAAAATAATTCTAGTGGTATACATTAGAGAAACAATGTATTATAATTTAATGACATCATCTTGGGACACCCTCTATGTAAGAAGAACAAAATCCATAGGATTATTTTCAAATTTCACTATTCTATGGTGGAATCAAATTCAAATACCTAATCAATAAAAAGTAAAAATTGGAAAATTGGGATCATAAGATGAATAGAAAATAACATAAGCAGAATCATGTAACAATCTACTACGAAAATTCCACAGAATCTCTTCTTAAACAAGGTTAGAGGTGGAGGAAGGGTGATGTGACCACCCATAACCATTTGAGCCATATAGTAGAGGGGGGTTCTCCCTATCATTTTTAGGGGGATGGGTGTTCAATATTCCCCACTAAACACCCACCATATAGCAGGTTTCTCTACTATAGAAATAGATTTATCATCCACCCATTCTATATTATGAATCCTATAGGGAACCAAGATGCCTCTCAATCACCTATCAGTGTCCAAAACAAATCCCATGATCTGTTACATTCCATGAATCTCGAATCTAAATCCCATCACAAAAAATTTCAGTCATTACGATGAATATTTATGTTTCTAGTGAAATCAGAATTCCAATATAGACATCGGGTTTTATAGATATAAAGACATTAAAGAAGAAATATAATAATATTAATGGAAATGATTATATGATAATGAAGAAAAACAACATATCTGAAATATATAGAAATTTTGAGATAGTTAAGAAGGATATTGAACAAATTATAGATGGTAATGGGGGTAAATGTTATTATAATTTCATGTGAATATTTATTATTAAAATTGGTTATTTAATATCATTTTTATAGAAAAATATTATAAAAATATAAATAAAATCACCATTGGGTCATATAAAGTTAGAATAAGAGAAAAAAATTATATACATTCATATAATAGTAATAATATGTTACCCCATGTAATAGTATATTATAAAAATTATTTTCTATACGGGACATGTTTTTTTTCAAAAAAATATTCATCAAGTTTTAATTATTGGTGTATCTATTCGAATTAGTAAAAATATAAGTTACTCTTATACTGTATTTAAATTAAATGTTGTAAAATATGTCAAATTACACTCTATCATCCACTGTTACACCTTCAAGACAGCAGTGAAGTGAGGGAGTGCACGCAAATCCCACATCTGATATGCTATATGGTGTTGATTAGTATTGAGATTATAGGATTATTATAAATAAGATGCATTAACCATAATATAAAAATCTTAATACATGATAAATGATAATAATAACCAATAGGCCTCACAATACAAATTAATAATAGATTATAATAAATTAATGTAATGTTAGAAAAGAAATTAAAAACAACAAGGTTGTAATATTAAATATTAGGTAGAAATCATAGGCTCCAACATCTCTTGAAAACATTCATAATCTATTAAATCCCTTCTAAATCACCACCCATTTCCTATAAAAATAAAAATATTTGATAATTTAAATTTGTTTATTCTATAGGTATACACAATTTGAACCTTCCAAAATCCTATTGTCATAATTTTAATGAAATAAAATAAAACATATCTAATATAAAATTGATATAAACTAAATATAAAAATTAGTAATGATAAATCCCATTCTCACTATGGTTCAATCACAATGTAACATATAGATCTTTCTTTATATCAATGAATATTTATACAAAATGTACAATGCATGAACATCCCCACCAGTTTGTTGGTTTTAAACCCTAACTCACGATTTCTTATGATAAAATCTACAAAATATGTAATCTTTGACCCTATGAATATATATCAAACCATGTCCATCATCCCATACATCTTTACACCACCGCATTATCAAAATATAATCCATAAATATGGAATAATTTTAAAGGTTACTATATCAGCTGTATCATGAATTTTCATGTAGTCCATCGGAGGCCATAGAAATAAAACTATAAAAAACAATAGTCATTACCTATAGAATATAAATATATGTTATGTACTTCTATTTTTATGGACATCACATAGTTGTATGGATTAAATGAGTTACATAAAATCCTTTAGTAACATGTATCATATAACATAAGATATAACATCACATATATGTATATATACATATATACAACACCAATGGTAGAGTTGTGATATAGGGAGAGGTGATCCATAATATCCCTCACCAACAAGCATGATATAAAAAAATCTAGCACAGAAAACTATTATGTTTTGGCTACACACTTGAGTTGGGTGGTAGAGTATGTGAAATCCACATAGAAAAATTTATATTTAACTCACAACCATTCTTAGAAAACTACAAATCCTTTCACACAGCTACAAAAATTTACAATCACGACCCCCAATTACCACATATATGTCCTTGGAAAATAAAATTTTAATATGTTCAAAAGAATAAAAATTAATAATAATTAATGATCACCACAATGTACTTGAAAATTATTATAAATTCATCGTTAAATCTATATAATATACTATTTTCATGAATTAATTTTATTATTATATAACCTTATTTATAACAGACAAATAAATATCTAAATTCAATCACATACTCTTCATATTATTTTGTACAAACATCCCATTGTTTCCCTATTCAATATTATGAACATAAAAAATCATCCCATGAGTTCAACACCAATTAATTAACATTATATAATATATGTTTTTATTAGACTGATCCTGAGATACTATAATAAATATACACTCTTGGTGAATAATACTATTTTATTTAATAAAAAGAATATATTAATAAACAAATATCTAAAATCCTTCTATTAAAATTAATCATCAATATATACCAGAATCTAATCAATTATCATGTGCAATCATCCAATCAACTAGCCTATATAAGTACCCTAAAAAATAATAAAACAACAATCGCAACCTATTGTATATATTCTAATCAAATACCCACAAAATCATCTGACCATACGAATTCCATAAAAATTCATAATTGGGGATCCATCATTATATATAATGAATACACATAAAAAAACATATTTTCAGCACACTAGATAAATGGAATCCAAGTCCAAAAATAAATTAATTAAAGCCTAAATAAAACAAGAATGTGACAACATAACTAAAAATATTTATCTATAATGAAAACCCATTATTTAAAATTTATAATAAATTAATTAATATAAATTATATTTCAATAATAATCCACTTATGAATAGTAGATAATAATAATTATGAAATAACCATAAATAATATTAACGAAAAAAATTCAAAATCCACAACTTTAATGGAATACTGAAAATTAGATTCACAAAAATCTGTCATTAATATTTTATTTATTATCATGATTATATTTTTTATCCAATTTTAGAAATATAATTCTTTATAAAAAAACAATAATCACAATAATAATATTACACAATATATATTAATTGATATGTGGAATCAAATAAAAATGTAAGCCCAAGTGATCACAACATCCCATAACACATTTCATTTTATTCATTAATAATAATAATATAATTATTTTTAAATTTCAATAAAATTTAAACGAGGTAACTGCATCCTAAAACATTAATATTGAATGATAAAAAAAAGAGTGGTACAGAATCCCCAACCTTGATTCGAAGATTTCAACAGTCATCGAGAAATAATTGAAGAACCATGATCAATCACCACCATACATGATGTAAACTAATATAGAACCTATATATATAAACCATACATCACATCATGACTTATAATCTTACTAAAATATAGGAACACTATCACAATATCCACATAAATTAAAGAGAATAAGGAAATGAGATAAGATGAAAAGGTGTAACTCATGATAGAAGACATCATTATAGTGATATGTGGTTATTAGACTTTGAATTACTGTTTTTAGAGAGTGAGTTGAATAAAAAGAGTAAACTATGGTTCATGGAGAGGGATAAAAATAGATCCAAGGGATTTTGGAGTACTAATTGTAAGAGAATTATCAATTCCTCCACCAAGATATGGTGTCCTTCACTAGAGATGTGGATCCCATTATTAAAATGATATATATTTTATCATTGTTTTAGTTGGACATATCAACCTCAATATACAGTATTTGAAAGAAAAATTAAATCCCAAGAGATGCACCAAGCCTTCCACTATAGGGTGGATGACTCTATTAAAATCTCCAAATGGCCAACATTGTCATCCTTAATGGCATAAAAGAGAGTCCACAATTTTTTCTTCTCATAATACCCAAGGCTATGAAATCTTGGTGTATCAGTCATCATTTCTCTTCCTCTATTCACTACTAGAGTGAACCTCATCCTTGACTCAATACACAAAATAACAATGAATAAATGTGTCCTTATATTTCGGGACAAACTCATCGACAAACCAAAGAAAATATTCTCATCACTATTTCATGTAGCCCTTATATATTTCACATGTGGATACATATAATGAAAAATATATTCCTTCATTGGTACCTTAAGTGATTCAATCACTACATTTCTCATAAAAAAAGAAATCTTAAATATCCTATGATATAAATTGGGAAAAAAATGTTCTACCCCATGACAAAACCCTAGAAAATGGATATCTATAGTTGGAACCATGCATATGAAAATTAAATGACTACATATAACATTTCAATGAAAAAAACTCCTATATAATACCTAAAAACTCAATCTAGACATTTTAATACATGAGGGTAATGATATGGAAATTTTTTATAAAAACAAGGGACCTGATATTATAAAACTATCAAAAAAATCTCACCCTTATGAATTAAGAACAACATTGGGAATGAAATTTTAATGACATTAAAAAAAATAGATGAGATAAAACTGAAAGATCTGGATAGAAAATAAAACCACTAAAAACCCATAGAAATTATGATCACAAAAAATTAATATCAGCCATAATGTCATCAAATTATAATGTTTATATATATAATCTCTTATAGCATGAAATTTACAAAAAATCAGGACATCTATCTTACATGTAAAACTCTCATACCATTATAATCCCCTATATGAAATGGTGCCACAGAATAAGAAAACCATGAGAAAGAGATTATTTTCAAACACATACTCTAAATAATCATTTATTTAAAATTATATTCACTATAAATTCAAATTGTCCTAAACAAATAGATCTCTGTATTCAATTAAATGTAAATCATAATAAATATAGTAAAAAAATATGGATAGAAGAATGATGTTTTTGAGTCTAGCTCACTGATAAGAGTTTTCCTGACATATAACAAATAGTCCCAATAAACACTAACACAATTAAATGTGCATCAAATCAAGTAGATATATAACTACCATGGCTAATAATTCATTTCCCTAGATGATGAGATATCATCAATAACTAACATTATAAATTTTTAATATCCATATATTTGTATCCCTAAGCATTGTAGGAATTCAAATGATAATAAACTACCTTCATACCCCTTTTAATCTATTGGAATATCATTTTCATGATCTACCCCATTTTCGAAATGAGAATCAATAAATCCATAACCATAATTCAACAAAAATGATATTTTTATAGTCATCAATAAAATTCATCAAATAGATCAAAAACAATTTTGGAGTAAAAATTGTTATTTATGAAAACTCCACTAATAGTTTTTTCTTCAGTAATGATTATATAAAATATATAAATAACTACTCAAAAATGAAACTAAAATATAGATTATACAATTTATCTGACCATATTTCTATTGATGAAATGTGATGAAAATGAATAAATAAGACCCAAAATAATGATAGAGACCTATCTAAACCCAATTGGTAAAATGAAGGCCCTGATCAATGATGAACATATTTAGAACTATATAAATGCTATAAAACTCATCATGTAAATTATTGATTGAATTTCAACTCACTCCTTAATTACTATGATGTGAGTTTAGTTCATCGCGCATTGAATTTATCACCGAAATTATTTTGTATCCTATATAAGCTCTAGTATGTTATATGAAGAAGACAATAATTACACCATATGAAATTCAATAGTGATCATCTAGTGGTATAAGTAACATTTTAGGAACAATGTTATCAATATTCATATTTGGACAAAAAAAACAACACAAAAATCACCAGGATATTACATCATACCGAATAACAAAAAAATGGCAAAGAGTGATACATAATCACCATACTTAAAAATACCTCTAATGGAGAACATTAAAACTCATAGATAACCATATAATAAATCATAAATTAATAAAGATCCACCATATAAACTGTCACGACCCGTCCTCGGGGCCCGTGCCGTGACTACCCCAAGCCCGCCTTCCATAGGCCAGGGGCTGGAGACTAGCACCAAGGCATAAATCCTAAACAAAAAGGGAAGGTATTGCCTTTGAAAGTAAACAAGCACCACAGAGTAAGCAAGCGGAAAAGTAAACACTAAGAAAAAACTGTAACAAACTGTGCTGAATGTAAAAGGGGCCGGAAATACAAACCCAACTGTAAAGTACAACTGAAAGGAAAAAATAGCAACTGAAAAGAAAAGCCGCAGCGTCGAGCCGTCTTTTGGAAGTCCCACCTGAAGGGTGGGTACAGATAGCCTCCACAGCACCTCGGTCCAGCCGTCCGCTCTGAGTGCGTCCCGCCCAGTGGTCCACCTCCAGGTACCGTCCTACTCCGCACGCCTCCACCACGATCAGCGCTGTCCGTCGTCTGCAACCAACACAATGAAGTGCGGGCATAGCCCGTGCAGGGGTGAGTATAAGCTACTCAGTAGGGACCCCGATACCCCCGAAGGTCTCCCGAAATCCACAAAGGATAATCCACAAAGGAAAGATACAATCACGAAGTAACATCTGACACATCTTAGGTATATGCCCATACATATACCTAAGTCATCAATTCCCGTTCGGCTCCAACGTCCGAGCCCAAGCACAACCCAGTCCACACAGGAAAGCAAAACGTATACCCACATAGGATAGAACAACACAATCCACAAAGGAGAGTAAACCGTAAATCCACACAGGATAGCTCAACACAATCCACAAAGGAAAGTAAACAGTAAATCCACACAGGATAGCTCAACACAATCCACAAAGGACAGTAAACAGTAAATCCACACAGGATAGCTCAACACAATCCACAAAGGAGAGTAACAAAAGATTCAGCTCACACAGGTATACTTCTTCGGATAACGATAAAGATGATCACTGATCCATCTAAGTCGTCGAACCCACAAAGGATCGATAGGTAACTAACCCCCGCAATGACCCACACAGGATCGGGCCCACACAGGACCTATAGGCGTTGGCTGACACAGAACCGCTAAGCGCTGACCCACACAGGATCGGACCCACACAGGATCGGGCTCACACAGGACCTGTAGCACTAATCCACGTAGGATCGCTGAGTGCTGTATTCATCGCAGTCCACTGAGGATCTCTGCACAGTCATCGTCGCAGTCCACTGAGGATCTCTGCACGGTCGCCGTCGCTGTCGAAGTAGCAGTCGCAGCCAGCACTAGAGTTCCGCACACAGCAAGCTCGTTCGGGAGGGTCCGCTCCATGAGCCGAGAGGCCGATACATCAACTGTCACAAAGTCTGAATTTGATGTATCCAAAAGTTCCGTATCATTAATAGGAACTCAGCGTTGCAGACGGCGCGTCGATCAGACGCCCGGTCTGAGAGTTATTGGCTTTTTCGTCCCAAGGGCCCGGTTGGTTTTTAAGGAAAAACTAACCCGACCTTACTCCACCTGCGTCCAAACCTCGGGCGGAGTATGCCAAAAGATCCGTCTCACTTAGAGGAAAACAACAAAGCTGACAGCGCGTCAATCGGACATCCGTAGCTCAAGATATTAGCGTTTCCGCTCCGAGGGCCCGGTTGGATTCGTGTACGAACCAACCCGGCCGAACTCAAATTATTCCGAAACCTTGAGTGCGATATACCGAAACGACCGTCTCGATCCAAGGATCGAGTTTCTTCTTACGACGCATCATTCGGAGGCTCGTAGCTCATGTTACGGGCATTTAAATGAAAACCATCCGAAGACGGGGGGTCCGGGCCCGGGCCGAGCCGGCCCGACCCCCCCCCCCCTGGGGTCGGCCGAAACGGGTAGACCCGGTCCGACCCGGTGGGACCCGGTCTGGCTCGGCCAGGGCGCGGCCCGGCCGGTCGGACCGGCCCGGCTCGGCAAGCCCGGCTCGGCTCGGTCGAGTGACGCGGGGGGGAGCTGCCACCCCCGCGTGACACCCCCGCGGCACCTGCAGGGTGTCTCCCTGGGCAGCCGAGCGACGCGGGGGGAGCCGCCTCCCCCGCGTGACAACCTCGTGGCACCCGCAGGGTGTTGCTCGGACAACCGGACGCGGCTTCATCCGCGTCCCGCGCGCGCCGGACCTGCGCGGTCGCGGGTCCGTGAGTGCCGCCGCTGCGGCTTCTACCGCGGCGGCCATGTCCGGCGGCGCGCCGGGGCGCCGCCGCTCCCGGCTGCCGACGCCGTCGCGCCGACGACCCGCGCAGCCGGCGACTTCCGCGGGCCCCCGGAGTCGCTCCGGTGGTCCGATTCTATTCCCGTCTACGCCTATGCTCCTCCCGAGACTTGATCTTCACTGCGGAACCATCACACTTCCGTTGTAGCACGTTCTGTCGTCACCCGTCAAATCCACATAAAAACGAAGAACTGCGGAGGGTCGTTGGGCCGTGTTCGTTTGGACCGCACCCTCCGCGTTAGTAATAGACAACGGGAGAAACAAAATTCAACATATGAATCAACAATTTTTAATGTAATAAAAAAAATTGTTCATGAATCGGGTTCTTCATTCTTGAACATAAACAACACGAGAAAAAGGAAACGTTCACAACAACCCCTACCTCATTGGTCGTCGTCGTACGCACGTTCTTCGCGGAATTGCTCGTCGCGGAATGAGGGGATCGTCGCGTTGTCGCGGAAATGCGTCGCGTCGTCGTGGAAACCGGCGTTGGGTTGGCGAACTAGACGAACCAAGAAATAGCAGATATAATTTAATTATAATTAATTAAATCCGTGTTTTGGTAAAAACCACAAAGGAGATTAAAAAGAAACTCCGAGACTCTTACCTCAAGCAGCTGATCGAAGATTCGTTGCGGAGGAAGAGATGTCGTAGAAGAACGTTGCAGGAAGGGAACGTCGGCGTCGCAGAACACGGCTTCGCGTCGTCGACTTCCACGGGTTCGGAGTTCTTCGTCGGAGGCCAGTGTTCTTCGCGTTCTTCGCGAAGGAGGATAAAGGCTCAAGGATTCTGTCAATCCTCTCAACGAGTAATCCTTCAAAAGACCTTGTTGGTCTTATTTTATTATAACGTCAACAAACGAAAAGGTAAGTAACGACCCATCAATACGTTGTATTAATTCAACGAAAGTAACAACTCATTTAATTCACAAAATAAACCGCACAATTAAATGGTCTGTTAAGAATTTAAGAAAACGCGTCAGTTGACTTTCATAATGACGGGTTTCGCGGGTGCGTTACTTAGCGGAAAGAAACGGCGGGGCTCATGCGGGCCCCACCTCACAAATATCCTACCAAGGGGGTAGGATATTTCTGGATAGAATCCTATCCGGATCAACTCAGCTTATGCCGCCTTTAAGTGGCTTCAAGTGGCTTCCAAGTGGCATAAGTGAAATAAAATAATGTTGTCGTAAAATTATTTCATTTCTTAACATTAAGCCCGAAAATTAAAAACCACACCCGAGCAAACGCAACTCCGGAAGAGGTGTTTCTAAGCAAATACCGGCGCTGCGATTTCATCGGTGCCCTCAGAATTCGATTCCGGGCACCAGTTCAAAAGCTAGAAAAACCCGCTCGTCCGTTCACTGAACGTACCCGAGCCAAACTTCGGTAAATGATTCCGGGCACACCGGGCCTCGGAATCAGGTGCCGTCAGAAACTGCGTTCTTGTAAAATTCAATGAAAATTAAGAAAAAAAATTTCCTTGAAATTTACGGGTCTTTACATTACTCCCACCTCAGGGATTTACGTCCCCGTAAAGATACATCATAAACTAGGGAAACAAATGTGGGTACTGAGCACGCATCTGAGCCTCCCGCTCCCATGTGCTCTCCTGGAGGTTCCCGTCCGGCCATTTGATGCGCACAAGAGGAATAAATCTCCCACGTAGAACCTGCTCCTGTTGATCCTCTATCTCCACCGGGACCTCCGCAAAAGTCTCCCCATCATCCACGTCTAGCACCCCATGGTCAATGATATGCGTCGGGTCGTGCACGTATCTCCTCAGCTGAGATACGTGGAAGACGTCGTGCATCCGGTGCAACTGAGGTGGCAGAGCCATGCGATAAGCCACCTCGCCAATCCTACTGAGGACCTGGAAAGGTCTGATGAAGCATGGAGACAACTTTCCACCTCGGCCAAATCTCCGTAAACCACGTCGAGGTGAGACCCGCAAGAAGACGTGGTCGCCATCCTCGAACTCTAGTGGCCTCCGCCTCCTGTCAGCATATGACTTCTTCCAGCTCTGAGCTATCCTCATCCGCTCCTGGATGACCTGTACCTTCTTTATCGTGCCCCGGACCATCTCTGGTCCCACAAGTGCTGACTCCCCAGGGTCTGTCCCGCACAAAGGAGATCTGCAAGGCCTGTTGTACAACGCCTCGTATGGTTCCATCCCGATGGTGGAGTGGTAGCTATTGTTGTACGCGAACTCCACCAAGGGTAGGTGGTCCTCCCAGCTGCGACCAAAGTCGAGGACACATGCACGGAGCATGTCCTCAAGAGTCTGAATGGTCCTCTCCATCTGACCATCCGTCTGAGGGTGAAAGGCGGTGCTCAGACGTAGCCGCATCCCGAACGCCTCATGCAACCCCTTCCAAAGCCGGGAAGTAAAGCGAGCGTCCCGATCAGATATGATAGTCGATGGCACACCATGGAGCCGTACAATCTCCTGAACATAGAGACGCCCCAAGCTCTCCACTGAGCCCTGCTCTCGGATGGGTAAAAGTGCGCCGACATGGTGAGTCGGTCAACAATCACCCAAATGGAGTCGTGACCTCTGGAAGTGCGTGGAAGTCCAGTCACGAAGTCCATATATATCCCGTCCCACTTCCACTCCGAGACCTCCAATGGCTGTACCAAGCCTGCTGGTACCTGATGCTCTGCCTTCACCTGCTGGAAGGTGAGGCACCGTGAAACGAACCCTGCCATAGCCTTCTTCATGCCCGGCCACCAGTGCTGTCGTCTGAGATCCTGGTACATCTTCACCACTCCAGGATGTACCGCCAAAGGAGTAGTGTGAAATTCTCTCAGCACCTCCTCTCGTAAAGCGACTCGTACCAAGGTACGTCCTCTGAAAAGGACGTCGTGCTCTGATACCAGTTTGTCACGACCCGTCCTCAGGGCCCGTGCCGTGACTACCCCAAGCCCGCCTTCCATAGGCCAGGGGCTGGCGACTAGCACCAAGGCGTAAATCCCAAACAAAAAGGGAAGGCATTGACTTTGAAATTAAACAAGAACCACAGAGTAAGCAAGCAGAAAAGTAAACACAAAGAAAAAACTGTAACAAGCAGTGCTGAAAGTAAAAGGGGCCGGAAATACAAGCCCAACTATAAAGTACAAATGAAAGGGAAAAACAACAACTGAAAAGAAAAGCCGCAGCGTCGAGCCGTCCTCTGGAAGTCCCACCTGAAGGGTGGGTACAGATATCCTCCATAGCACCTCGGTCCAGCCGTCCGATCCGAGTGCGTCCTGCCCAGTGGTCCACCTCCAGGTACCGTCCTGCTCCGCACTCCTCCACCACGATCAGCGCTGTCCGTCGTCTGCAACCAACACAACGAAGTGCGGGCATAGCCCATGAAAGGGTGAGTATAAGCTACTCAGTAGGGACCCCGAGACCCCCGAAGGTCTCCCGAAATCCACAAAGGATAATCCACAAAGGAAAGATACAATCACGAAGTAACATCTGACACAGCTTAGGTATATGCCCATACATATACCTAAGTTATCAATTCCCGCTCGGCTCCAACGTCCGAGCCCAAGCACAACCCAGTCCACACAGGAAAGCAAAACGTATACCCACACAGGATAGCACAACACAATCCATAAAGGAGAGTAAACAGTAAATCCACACAGGACAACTCAACACAATCCAAAAAGGAGAGTAAACAGTAAATCCACACAGGATAGCTCAACACAATCCACAAAGGAGAGTAAACAGTAAATCCACACAGGATAGTTCAACACAATCCACAAAGGAGAGTAACACAAGATTCAGCTCACACAGGTATACTTTTCGGATGACGATAAAGATGATCACTGATCCATATAAGTCGTCGGACCCACAAAGGATCGATAGGTAACTAACCCCCGCAATGACCCACACAAGATCGGGCCCACATAGGACCTGTAGGCGCTGGCTCACACAGAACCGCTGAGCGCTGACCCACACAGGATCAGACCCACACATGATCGGGCCCACACAGGACCTGTAGCACTGATCCACGTAGGATCGCTGAGTACTGTAGTCGTCGTAGTCAACTGAGGATCTCTGCACAGTCGTCATCGTAGTCCACTGAGGATCTCTGCACGGTCGTTGTCACTGTCGAAGTAGTAGTCGCAGCCAGCACTAGGGTTCTGCACACAGCAAGATCGTTCGGGAGGGTCCTCTCCACGAGCCGAGAGGCGGATACATAAACTGTCACAAAGTCATATGTTGATGTATCCAAAAGTTCTGTATCGTCAACAGGAACTCAACGTCGTAGACGGCGCGTCGATCGGACGCCCGGTCTGAGAGTTATTGGCTTTTTCCTCCTAGGGGCCCGGTTGGTTTTTAAGTCAAAACCAACCCTACCACACTCCACTTGCATCCAAACCTCTGGCGGAGTATGCCAAATGATCTGTCTCACTTAGAGAAAAATAACAAAGCTGACGGCGCGTCAATCGGACGTCCTTAGCTCAAGATATGAGCGTTTCCGCTCCGAGGGCCCGGTTGGTTTCGTGTACGAACCAACCCGGCCAAACTCAAAGTATTCCGAAACCTTAAGTGCGATATACTGAAACGACCGTCTCGATCCAAGGATCGCATTTCCGCTAACGGCTCGTCGTTTGGAGTATCGTAGCTTATGTTACGAGCATTTGAACGAAAACCGTCCGAAGATGGGGGGTCCGGGCCCGGGCCGAGCTGGCCCGACCCCCCCCCCCCCCTTGGGTCGGCCGAACCGGGTCGACCCGGTCCGGCCTGGCTAGGGCGCGGCCCGGCCGGTCGGACGGGCCTGGCTCGGCCAGCCCGGCTCGGCTCGCCCGAGCGACGCGGGGGGGGGGGGGGGGGGAGCCGCCACCCCCGCGTGACACCCCCGCAGCACCCGCGAGGTGTCTCCCTGGGTAGCCGAGCGACACGGGGGGAGCCGCCGCCCCCGCGTGATAACCCCGCGGCACCCGCGGGGTGTCGCTCGGACAACCAGACGCGGCTTCAGACACGTCCCGCGCGCGCGGGACCCACGTGGCCGCGTGTCCTCGAGTGCAGCCGACCTGGCTTCTGCCACGGCGGCCATGTCCGGCGGCGCGCCGGGGCGCCGCCGCTCCCGGCTGCCGGCGCCGCTGCGCCGGCGACCCGAACTTCCGGCGGCTTCCGCGGGCCCCCGGAGTCGCTCCGGTGGTCCGATTCTGTTCCCGTCTACGCCGCTGCTCCTTCCGGGACTTGCTCTTCACTACGGAACCATCACACTTCTGTTGTGGCACGTTCCGTCGTCGCCCGTCAAATCCGCATAAAAACGAAGAACGACGGTGGGTCGTCGGGCCGTGCTCCTTTGGCCCGCACCCTCCGCGTTAGTAATAGACAACGGGAGAAACAAAATTCAACATATGAGTCAACAATTTTTAATGGAATAAAAAAAAATTGTTCATGAATCGGGTTCTTCATTCTTGAACGGAAACAACACGGGAAAAAGGAAAAGTTCACAACAACCCCTACCTCGTTGGTCGTTGTCATACGCACGTTCTTCGCGGAATTTCTCGTCATAGAAGGAGGGGATCATCACGTCGTCATGGAAAGGCGTCGCGTCGTCGCGGAAACCGGCGTTGAGTCGGCGAAATCTACGGTCCAAGAAACATCAGATTTAATTTAATTATAAATAATTAAATTCGTGTTTTGGTAAAAACCACAAAGGAGATTAAAAAGAAAGTCCGAGACTCTTACCTCAAGCAGCTGATCGAAGATTCGTTGTGGAGGAAGAGACGTCGCCGAAGAACGTTGCAGGAAGGGAATGTCGGCGTCGTGAAACACGGCTTCGCGTCGTCGACTTCCACGGGTTCGGCGTTCTTCGTCGGAGGCCGGCGTTCTTCGCGAAGGATAATAAAGGCTCAAGGATTCTGTCAATCCTCTCAACGAGTAATCCTTCAAAAGACCTTGTTGGTATTATTTTATTATAACGCCAACAAACGAAAAGGTAAGTAACGACACATCAATTCGTTGTATTAATTCAAAGAAAGTAACAGATCATTTAATTCATGAAATAAACCGCCCAATTAAATGGTCTGTTAAAAATTTAAGAAAACGTGTCAGTAGACATTCATAATGACGAGTTTTTGCGAGTGCGTTACTTAGCGGAAAGAAACGGCGGTGCTCGTGCGGGCCCCACCTCACAAATATCCTACCAAGGGTGTAGGATATTTCTGGATAGCATCCTATCCGGATCAACTCAGCTTAAGCCGCCTTTAAGTGGCTTCAAGTGGCTTCCGAGTGGCTAAAATGAAATAAAATAAAGTTGTCGTAAAATTATTTTATTTCTTAACTTTAAGCCCGAAAATTAAAAACCACACCCAAGCAAACACAACTCCGGAAGAGGCGTTTCTAATCAAATACCGGCGCTGCGATTTCATCGGTGCCCTCAGAATTCGATTCCGGGCACCGGTTCAAAAGTTAGAAAAACCCGCTCATCCGTTCACTGAACGTACCCGAGCCAAACTTCGGAAAATGATTCCGGGCACACCGGGCCTCGGAATCAGGTGCCGTCAGAAACTACGTTCTTGTAAAATTCCAATGAAAATTAAGAAAAAAAATTTCCTTGAAATTTACGGTTCATTTCATAAACAATACATGATTTTAATCATCCTTAGATCATCACTCTTAGGAATCTTAAAAAATTCAATTTTTCCAAACGTCTACCATGGAATCCCCTTGTTAGGAGTTCTTTGCATGATATTGAAATGAAGAATACAAGGATTAAGACACCCTAAAAAATACACTACTACCATATCCGGATAAATCAAAGAGTGATACATTATCACTCATGAAGAATCATTGGCCTTACATAGAACCTCAAACACAATTTCATACTCATCATTGATAAATTTTTATATCCCTAATATATATAAAATTTTAACATCACAGTCCTATAGGAATTAAGTCCACCATCAGTTCTCAAAAAATAATATCACTATGAAAGATGTTATAAATTAAATTAGTATTAAGTGGAATACCACAATTCATTCAATAATAATATAATTCCATTAAAAAATCAATTGAAAAAACTATCCCTTATCCAATATTGTGGGTAACATTATAACAATTTTGATTCAATAAGATGTGAGAAATTATTGAGTTTTCCACTAAATGATGCATCTGTATTAAACCCATGAAATATTTGAATCATCAAAATTATCCTTGAATGTAAATCCTATATATTAATTTTGACTATGAAGTAAACATAAATGTTTGTCATGGATATACTTAATAGAATACCAAAAAGGGTTTTTCTATGAAAAAAGGGATCCATTTTTCATAATGTTATCAAAGGATTCTTAACTTAAGTAAAACATTTGTATGAACATCCATCGATAAATATAATATCATTGGAAACATCAAACCTTTATGGAAGGAATTTATGTTACCCAAATAAATATTCTTCAATCCTCAATGGATCCATTACTTCTCTATATTGATTGAAATCAATTTTTATGATACATTCTCTTTTTCCGAAAATGTATTCTTCAATATATTACCAAACTCTATATGATGTAAAAGTGAACCTTAAATGGCAAATAAATGATTTAGGTTCCCCTACATGTATATAAAAACTGTAATTTGTTATTAATAAACCCCAATACGAATCATTCCAAAAACTCACAGACTATTCAATTTATTTGTCCAATGACAATATTTATAGAATTCATCACACTAATTAGAAATTCAATGAACTCATTATTCCCATAATTAAATATAAAATATGAAATTATAATATTATCATCCATCATAAACATCTTGTGATATCAAGACAAAAAATAGATCATTGATATCCATCTACAACCCTTTAGTTGGTTTAAAAAAAATTGTTAATCTATTAGAGAAGATAATTGTTCTTCACTATAAAAAAAATTTCAATTATGATAATCGATACAAAAAATATTATAACAAAAAACAACATTGATTAAAAATATAACTAAATCACCTCATTGTTAAATAATTTCAATATTGAATTATCTATATATAAAGTCATCAATCAAAAAATGTATCTCATATAACTATGGTTTTATCATCCAATATATAGATAGTTATATCATTATGATTCCTCACTACATCTCTCTACAAAACTCAATCTCAAGTTATGGGGGTATTACTAAATGATCTCCATGAAATACACCAATATACACTTGTATGACCCTAGGAAACACCACCATATGATCATATAATAAAAATTACATCATCTCATTCCCTAATGGAAATAAAGAACTCAATACACCTCTAACCCACCTGATGGTCTGCCATACTATATTATACAGCCTCCTCCCCATTAGCATAATGGTATTAAGTTTCCATATATTTATTTAAAATATAACGAACCAAATATATCCAATCCCTAATAAAGATAATGTTATATGTTTATATACATAAACATAGAAAATATCCCAGTGTCTACGGATTCTACAACACCAACTCAGAATCTCTGAAATCATTATATAACCATGTTCTAACTCTAACTAATGTTTTCAATTCAATGGTTACATGGATCCAATGAAATAAGAACAATAAGGAATTAACTAGGATGGATGTAATGAACAATTACTTGGGTCTTAAATCAATCAAACCATACATACTAGTAGAATATACTAAGAAAATACTACACATGATGTTTTCCTTGTCGAACTCTAAAATCTCTATGGAATATATCTGACCAAATATTTATCCATATCAACATTAACTATGATTATGACCAAATAAATGGAAACTATACATGTTGTTAATGGTTATTAGGGAAATTAAAAGTTTTTTCATATTCGTTTTTCATCCCCTCACTTATGATCAGAATTTGTAACACCTTACGAATGTAGTTTCCTCATAGGATACTACAATAAAGGACCAGACTGATGATGTATTCTAGATTCTTGTTGATTATAGAAGAATTATAGAAATTGAAGAATGTAATTATAACACCCACTACATTAATAAAAACAATACCTGATCCATAATCAAGGTAATGAGATCCTCCATCCCCAAGAAAATGGATGAATAATAGTTGAATCAAATCATTAATATTTTAATATCCACTTGACAACGAAACTAAGATATTGATACGATATATATATTATAAATAGTATTGGAAACAAAATTTCAATGAAGATATTATCTTAATTTTCATCCAGCCAGCATTCAATACAATTTCTTGCACCATGATATATTTCAGTAACATTATCATGGTGACCGGACATTGGATCACAAGATGAAAATATTTCTCAATATTACTCTACCAAATCAATTCATCTAGATAATGGATTTAATGACAACATAATATGTATTTTTTATTGATAGTTAACCACAAAATGGTTTAATTCACAATTTAGTGTTTAATAATATCCTACTAATAAGACCCCTTCCGGGTTAATTGAACAAACTTTACTGGATATTTATTATGAAACATCTCCCATGAAATGACCAACTCCTTACATTAACTTGGAAATAATAACCACTATATTAGAGATAAACTATAAAGAATCATCACAACTATAAAAACATTTTGATCCTTATAATTTAACATAAAAAATATGGTAATCACTTTGTCCACCTTACAATCCCTTGTCTCTGTATCTAAAATGTTCCCCTCACACATCAAAAAAACCTAATACTGTTAAATTATTACATTCATCCTAAAATTTTAATTTCCAATGAAATAAAATCCATTATTATATTTTGGAAAAAAATGGGTATTTATTTGGCATGAAAATAGTGAGTACATTGAGTAAAATTTATTTAATAATAATGTTATACCTTATCAAGTCCAAAAATAGAAGTATATAATATTTTTGTAATTTATTAACTAAATTTCCAATTAGTACAGATTTTATATCTAATAAAAACACAGGAACAGAAAATAATGAGGCATGATTAGTAACTATTTTTATACTATGAATAAATCATTAAATCTACAATAACATTTAGAAAATATTACTATCATTGCAGTAGATCATAGGGAGGCTAAAAATTCCATATCTTATGTGCTTTCCATTATTTATATTATATATAAATTATACATAAACCATTTCCAAAAGATCCCATGAAACTAACATAGGTATATATCCCAAAGAATTATTATATATCTAAAAAATGTGTTTTATATAAGTCTTTCATATCCCCAGATCACAAATATTGTTACCCCTCCTAGGCTGCGAGTGAAGAGAAAGAGTTACCCCATATATCAACATCTATTTGTACATTGGGTGGTAAATTGAAAAAGTTTTATATATTGTATATAAATTATTTTCATTATTTGAAATAAATAAATTTTATAGAAGGAGATATGATTTCATATGTTAATAATGTTCATAAATCATCCCATAAGAAAAAAGTGTGTTATAACAATAATACAAAATGTTACATAGAACAACACAATCATATGACTCTTAAAATCATCATTATAATAGAATAATATTAATGGTTTGTTCTAACAAAATATCATAATATAATCACATATCGAGATAATCCCATATATTTATAAGAGTAACATACATGATATTAACTTCATCATCATTACCTAATGAATTGGAGGAATATATAATACCCACTCATCCACAAATATAAATTACAATAAAAATATGACTAATTAAACCTATCGGGTTTATCACGTAAATATAAAAATGAAATAAAATTCATTTTAACCAATATACATTAGTACATATAGATAACAAACAATATCAAAAAAATATTTTTAAATGATAATTAGATATTATTAAAAATTCATAGAGACTTGGGAATTATCTTTCATTTATAAATGAATTATAAAATAGAAATTATTCTTCATAAAGAAGAATGGTTATGATTTTATGAAAATGATATCAAATTGTAAACATAAAAATGTCATTATTTTTATACTATTGTTATGAAAATCAAAACTATCCTAAAAGATGAAATTATAAATATCATATTAAACCATTTTGAAAAATTTATTAAAAAATAGAAAATTAAATTATTAAAATATATATTTAATGATAATTTCATGAATTTTTTTATTTGAAATAAAATTATTTGATATAAAAACATAGGAACATTCAATATAAGGATTATAATGTCACTTTCCTTAAATTCTGACTCAAATAATACAACCTCTAAAATAATTAAAAATAAAATTATATTAACTATTTACGAAATAAAAAATTAATTTTTTTATTTAATATCATTCATCTCATATAATTTTTTATGATTTAAATTATTAACAAAATTAGTAGACTTTTTGTTTGTTATTTTTTAGTATTCTGATTCATATTCTATAATACAACTTCAATATTCAACGAATGGGAAAAATAAATTTCCAATTATTCCATATGTACTTGATGTGTTATTGTATAATATTGATAAAAATATATAAATATTGAATACTTATAGATTTTGAATAGTTACATTATCATGAATCACCTTGGATAAAATATGTTTTAACAATTTAAATTTCCCATGACAATTCACTTTTAATTCCATGGTTATCATGTACATTAAATTATTTTATAATAAGTAAAAACTCGTAAATTTTCCTTCTTATGTAATATTTTTTCAATATTCATTTTCTAAACCATTCATTATAAAAACATTATAACAACCTTTGGGAAGTCCTTAAATTAGATTCATCCATGAACATATTAAAATAATATATGATTAATAATATAACATTATTAAGAGACTTATAATTTATAAAAAAGTTCTATAAAATAATAAATATTATTAAAGAAGTGTTAGTTGGGAAATAAAATTAAAACACAATATTAAGGAGTTATTTTTTAAAATGTTTCTACATATGATCAATTAAGGTGATTAAATATTTTAATGAATATTTTTATTATTATTACTATTATAATGGGTAAATATCATTCTTCAAAAGTAATAATGTTATAAATGTATAATTGATCTATTAATTATATATATAGAACCATCCATGAAAGGATATGTTGATAATTGATATATTTTATTCACATAGAAGGTAGTCCACACATAACAAAAGTTTCATTTTAATTTTACAATGGATTGGAGGATGATAGCTAATATTTATATGAAAAATATAAAATCATTCGATATAGTAATGATTATTATGTATATATATTTGAATAATTATATTATATTTATAGGAACTGTAAAAATAAATAAGCATTAAATAACTCTCTTAAAACAATTTCTCATTCCTTTGGTATACTCATTTATAAATCTACATAAACAATTATATATTGGTTATATGTTGAAATTGAACTCTCTAAGACATAAATAGCAATATTATATGAAATTTTATACCTATTTTTTTTTATTTTTTGGATAATTAATATGTTTATGGAATCTTGCTATATGTGAGAGGGGTGAAACAATTTTAAATATGAGTTTCTTACTATATAATAAATTTCATACTCAACTAAAATAGAACTAAAAAATAATATATTAAATGATTTGTTAAGGAGAGTTATTATTCCAATTAGCAAATAAATTAAATATATATATTTTTCCATATCCCTTAATTTGACTCATATTTGTTTCATTTTAAGCCTTCATCGTGGTAACAATCTTGTCAAAGGGTAATTTATTTGTTTGAAAAAAAAAATAAAATTTATGTTATCACCCAATTAGAATATTATTTTATTAAATATGAAAACCATTTTACATGACTCAATTTTGTGAGGTTTTAAAAATTTATTTTAATATATGTAGACATAACACAATGAAAAATCATTTTTAGAAAAATATTTTCTGAGCACAAAACAATACTTTCAATGAAATCACGTACAATATTAACTCTCATAAAATTTATTAGATTACGAATAAAAAGAGAAGAATTATGTAACATTAAAACCGAGAAGAACCTAATGTTACCTTGTTAATATTTAAATAAATTTAATGTTAATATATATTGGAAAAATGTATTTTCATCAACTAAACAAAAAATACACCTTCGAATAATTCTAAAAAAATACAACTCTATGAACATTTTGAGATATTGAATTAAAAGTTGTTGTTTATTTTATGAAATTTAGAAATCCAAAATTTAAAAATCTATTACATAAGTAAAACTTTATTATACATAGATAATTATTTATTTTTAATAATAACTTATTATAGGAAAATAAAAAATAATATTCTAAATTAATAATGTAATATAAATTTATCTATGAATATAAAAAAATAAAAAAAATTCTATATAATTAATATAAAAATTATATAAACATTATTTAATATGAATAATTCCATTGTTTTCAAATGTTATCCCAAATTAAAATTTTTTCTCGAAAAATTATTCGTTAACAAAAAATTTGATATATATTTCTCTAGTATCCCAAACTATTTTCCATATTTCTTCATAAGTCGTATTATTCATGAAAAAAAGATCCTTTGGGTTCACTTTATTTCAAAACAACTTCTCTCTTTGATCAAGAATATTAACTAAATCACCATTATAATAAATATTATCCTTTACATATACCAATTTATTTATTTATACATGAAATTAATTAGGTCACAAATTCATTCTAGGTGAAAAATGAGACATATCATGTGCTAATGAAAAAATCATAAGTATAACTACTCAATATGAAACTAATCCCCTAATATATAAAATTTAATATTGACAAAAATACTATGGATTTAAATTTCCAAACATATTTAAATACTTAATAACATTCCATGGATATATTTTAATAAGAAAATTCCTGTTATATCAAATGAAAGGTCATTCATCTATTTATCTACATCACACTATTTATCCTATAAAATTAACATATATTTTTCTGAATTATCTCAAAATATTCAACCATTTCTAATAGAAATTCATGCCATAATAATTTTTTACTCCTCTACAACATAATAAATTATTACATTTTGGAATCTATTTCCATATAATACCACAAATTATAAAAACTATATATGAAGATTAATATTGTTATTATATGAATATTCCACTTCTAAATAGTTTTTTTCAAAACCATTATTATAATATAAAGAAAAAACTTTCATCAATTTCTATAGTGATTGAGTCGTTTTCTCAAATTAAACATAAAAATACGAATGAAAAGATATACCAAAACATTGAATTATATAAATTAAATTATGAAGTATCTTCTAAAAACTTGTTGTATTTATTTGGTCATAATCAGATACACTAGAGTGAAACACCTTGAATCCTTACTATCTCTTTATGATAACGTTTAGAATGATAACCCAAATAAATATTATGTAAAAATAATAATAAAATATGTATATTTAATATAATGGATAAACTTACCCATATTTCATTATTATGTTGAGTTTTATTCGATAATACAACCATTAAATCCAAGGATATAAGCTCCATGTCCAATTATAGAATTTACAACAACTGAATCATCCTCTTGAGTTTTTTCATTCAATTGTAATATGTTAACATAACATAGATTTAAAGGAATATTATTAGATCATTTGCATCACTCCTTGAAAATAATTAAATTCATGAAGGTCTTAATATAAATTTTTCCTACAATTAAAAAAAATATGAAGAGGTATTAGACTCATAGAATATTTTTTTCACAAGAGGGCCACCCAATACACAAAAATTTATTCTGAATCTTATAAAACCTTATTTCCAAATATTTAATTGAAGTAATATTTTCTATAATATCTGTAATAATTTTAATTTAAATCCATAACCATCCATATAAGAGTATTTAATTATTTCTAGTAAGGATTACTATATCGATACATGAGTCAAATGAAAAGGGAATTTCAAAAAAAAATTGTGTTCCTATTTCATTAAATTAGTACTTATACATTAATATTAGAAACATAGAATTGTTATTTATGGGTTATCTCTTCGAATGATATACCTATATATATTTCTCTATTTACCTAGATAATATTAAATTATATAATGATAATAATATATCAATTCCAACCTTCTTATCTACGTTGTTATCAACACATTTTAGTGAATACATGTTTTATTCTTTTATGTTATATATATATGTAACATTTATTCTCAAACAAATTATACCTTATAATTATTAATTAGAAAACATCCAATAAAATTATAAAATCATAAGTTAGATCACTTCTATTATAGGGTTTCAACTCAATTGATGTTTTTTCTATTATCTAATAATTATTCAATAAAATATAACAAAATAACGTCACTGATGAATCAATATAATTAAAAATTACACATATATTGATTGAAAAATGAAATTTGATAATTAATAAATAATATTTTTTATTAATAAAAATTTATTCACATTCATATTATTAATTGAATCTAACTCCCTTTTATACTATATTATTTATGGGTTATCATTCATAGACATAATTTCAAAAACCTATAAAAACACCCTAAGTGTATATATAGAAAATTTCATCTCAATGTGATTAATAGATGGTGGTTATTATTCCTCTACATTTATTTTAGTAGGTCCATCTATAATTCCATGTAATGTTATAATATTACTATATAAATAAATCTACTACAACAAGAAAATATATTTATTATGTTTTACAAAATTAATTTCATTAAGGTTTTATAGAAAAATATGTAGATAAACCTCAATATCCTTATAGGATTTAGAATATTCTTGTATATCATCAATTAATATAACCTTAAATATATCCAAACTGATAGTTATAATAGAGGGAAAGTTTGAGGTTCCCTAATAGACATCCTATTAGTAAATCAAATATTATTTTTATTTATAATATTCTCCTCAATAATCTCACATAATAAATGAATCCTGACCACTTATGTAGAAGGGAATATTTTTTAATATCATAATATAAGCTCAAGTCGTTAAAATTAATCTTAAAAAAGTATTATGATATACTATATGAGGTTTATTATACTTACATTAATCATTCATATAGAATTTAATATGGTAACAATTGCTTTTTACCTGGTTCACCTCCTTGGGCTAGTCCATGGATCATGTGATGGAAATAATATTAATACACCAAATCAATAAAATATAAATATTCATTAATTGATTTTTAGAATGTTCACTCTATATTTTGGTCACTCACACTTACAAGTTTAGCGATAGGTCATATCTTTTTTATTTTTATGACCTCAAATATCATTTCTCTAGCTCATTACTCTATAAAATATCACATATACATAGCTTATGGACATGATTTCACTTTAATAATATCATCTGTATACATTTCATCCAAAAATATATGTAGATTCTATATTTATATTCACACTATTAATTTTTAAAAATAAAATATAAAACATTTAAAAAATAAAAACTATATTTTTAAAATGATTTGGGAAATCTACTTTCATGTTCATCAATAATTGTTTTTCCTATTTAATAGAAATATAATTATTCAATTATAATTGAATTAAATACATAATGTGTAAAGAATTGTTCATATTTCCATCAACTAATTTCAATCTCATTTAAATACTCTTGAGAAAATAATATATTCACTATTATTTGTATTATATTTCTTTTGGAAAATTATTCAATGATTGGAAACTCATATTTTTTAAATCCTATATACTCCTTAAAGGTAAAAACATACAAATATATATGAATTTTCAATATATTCATGTCTCTCTATACATATACAATGGGTTTCAAAATTTTATTATAAAAAAGGACATATTATAAACACCAATAATGAAATTTAAATATAATTACACGTAATTAGAACTCCACATAACTATTCTATTATTTATATTAATATACAGTAAAGTAATAATAACATTAGATATATTTTTCATGATTGTTTCATTATGGATTTGATTTTCATTAAATATGAAATGAAATAATTGAATTATCTATTTAATTTTGGATTCAATAATGGTATAATTTTATGGAATATGATATTGAAAATTTTATTTCTTTGATGATGTATCAAAAGAGAGAAAATATTCAATTATAATGCATCTCTAAAATTGAATCCAAAAAAATTCATTTCTTTTTGGAACCAAAATGAGGAATGGATAATATTAATTTAAAACACCATTTAAAATTATCATATCCATGCTTGGTTGGTAAATTTTACATTCGTTACAAAATAGAAAATTTTATTTTTGGTGTATATAACAAAAACAACACCCCTGATTAGTGACACACCTATTTTTTTGGATAACATTTTGGAGAATGTAAATTTTCAACCAAACATTACATGAAAAAAGATATTTTATAAAATAATTTATATTATTTAATTAAAGATATCCAAAATAGTGTTTTGGTTCTCTTTGGAGAGATATTTAACCAACTATCATTAAAAATAATTTTTTGATTCTTATTTTTCACTATTGGAAATCCCACAATACATGACCAACTCCGTATATTTTTTCCCATTATGCTAGTAGTTCAACCATAGTTCATCTATGTTTTTAATTCCTTGATAAATAATTTTGAAACATCTTGATCCAATGAATCTCCCATTTTTTAGATTTAACATTTTTCCTAAGATTACACAAACTCCACCCTAGGGTCTCCAATCATTTGGTCATTTCTATTTTGTTCATTTTGAGAAGCATTATCATGGAAATACATTAAAAATTTCTCCCTAGAATAGTATAATCCATTAAGATAGTTTCTATTACCATATTTAACATCAAAATTAATGACCTATTATTTTATATGAGAAACGGTAAGACCCTAAACAGTTATTCCATCTGGTATCCAATTAATTCATTGGGTGGAAGAAACTCATTTTCCAGTCCAACATAAATATTCCAATTTTAATTATGTCATATATAAAATAATATTAAGGTATCATTATATACTCATATATAGTTTTTTATAATTCATATATTAATTATAAGACATCCATAGACCTCTACACTATACCTTTTCATTCAACCCATCATCAATCTTAAAAGATCTGGTCTTGTCAAAAATAAAACAAAAATTAATTCTTCAACAAAAGGATTGAGCATGATTACTTCCCTCATTTCAATATTTTATACATTTAGTTATAAAAAGATCATAGTCATGTGGGGACCAATAAATCTCACATATTTTAATCTAGTTTAACAAAAAACTTCTATGGATTGAATATAAATATGAGTTGAAAAAAATTATTTTCCTAAATATATAATGTTATTTTTTTAAAACAAAAGTGAAAAACCTAAAAATAATAATGGATATATCTCGAGAGAGACACTATCTATATAGATTTTTAATCCTTTACAATCAGATGATGATATCTAGAATATATGACAATCCTATGAAATATAGACCCCCAGATAGGTGATCACACATGTCAAAAAAATGAAGAAATATATAAATATTATTGAAATAATTATTATTTGGTTCATTATAATCAATTCATATCCTTAGAAAGAATTATTTTTTCCAAAAAAATAGAATCAATCTTATTGATGTTCTAGATAAATTAAGTAAATGAATATGTAATTCCATTTAATTTTTTACCATTTGAATAACTATATTGGATCCATGTGATATAGAGGCTTTGAAATTATCATATAGCTGGTAAAATATTCAATATTGTGATAAAACACTTTATTAGAAATACATTGCATAAAATCATCAGGAAATACATATGAAATTTCATTTACCATAGGCACGTCCCAATGATTAAATTTTTATTTATTTTTAATGAAATGTTTAATATGACATTCATCACATATTTAATTAATTTAACTAAGTAAGTAAATATTATCAAAGTAATTAAATCATGTATATATAAAATACTAACTTATTCTTGAATTTATGATGACTTATTTATTTATATAATCTAATTTAGTTTGATAAACTGTAATAAAATCCATAACTAAAATACTTTTAAACTCATCTATTGGTAAGTTCACATTAATTTTAATAAAAATAATTGTATATATAAATTTAGGAATTTTCTTAACACCTTTTTTCATTAGTAACTCCACATTGACTTTTTATTAAAATATTCCATTTTTTCATGAGGTGTTATTAAAATTTTATAATAAAAATTCATTGAAATAATATAATGTCTATATTAGAAATCAAACTACACATTTCAATGATTTGATTAAAAAATTAATTTATCTATCACCAAATCCCTTTAAGGAATAACATTAGAGTTTAATGATGGATAATAATGAAAGAGGATAATTTGTAGTTAGTTTCAATAATGTATCTCAGAATACCCATTTTAGGATGGTAAATATTATTATGAAATTTATTAATAATACAATTAATTTAATAAAAAATACTTCAATATAAAATAATAATAATGTATTAATCATGATATTTACACATAATATACATTTGTGGTAATAAAATTTTAAGGTAAGGATTAAATTTTAAATATAAAATTCATGCATTTGTTAGTCCGTACAACATTCGAGTGACTTATTAATTTTCTAATGTAATGGATAATTAAATTAAATGGTTATTCCATAACAATAAAATAATATTATAATATACTAATGACACAATTTAACTATATTTTATTTTTATAACATATTTAAAAGAAGTGGAAGATGAAAAAAATTGAAATAATTATGCTAAAAGCATTATCGCTTCCTTATGTATCCCCCTATCGGTATCTCTTTAAGCCAATATAGATTGGTAATTTAGTTAGGTCTGATGAAAATGGATTTGGTAAATATATTCTATTATGTATTTTTGTATGGATGTTTCTAACTACACTGCTCAATGTAAACGGATAACTGGGGTGGTGAATGGACAGATTTATAAGTGGGAGGAGTGGTAATATATTAAATACATTTTTAATTAATATATAATAAATTAAAATCACTAATAAATTTTTCAAAAAATAAAACAATATAATATATAGGATTAATAGGGTAAATAATCCACTCATCAAATTTATTGAAAATATTATATAGTCCATTATCCCATAGTATAATCCTCTTTAACCTGTAAAACCTTTCTCATGGTGAGGCACTTATTATATTGTAACTTAGTTTTACGAAATATTATGATATCAAAAAAATTTATAAAAAAGAACCTTCTGATTAAAAAAATGAAAATCATTTTATAGTATTAAACATCTACATTTAGTAGAATTTTATTTTTATACAATTATTCATAAAGACTTTTTTTTGAAAAATTCATATTTTCTAAAAAAACGTTTTTCAAAAAAATAAATCATCAAATTTGAATATCAATAAATTTGTTAATTTATAACTAAAATATGAGAGTATTGTTTCATTAAAACTAATAAACATATAAATGGTACCTTGTGAATACTTAGAAAATTGATAAGGTATTGTATTAAGAAACTAAATATTTTCATTTATTCACATAAAAATAAATCCCTTCTAAAAAATACAAAAATAAACCCTTTTCTAATTATGATGTTATGAATAAAAAAATCCATTTCAACAATTTTAGATATAAAAAATAAAAAATTTAACATTAAACTTGTTCTTTATTATAAAATGGAAAAAATTATTTGAATATAAAAAACCTTTTTCAAATAAAAAATAATATTCAAATTAAAAACATTATAAAAGTATTTATTAAGTTATAAATATTAATATAAATATTATTGAAAATCAGAATTATAAATATTAGTTAAAATTGATTAATTGGAAAAATACATGGCTCATCATATTAGTACTAAAAAATATTTAGTAAGTAATTGTAAAAATTTTTTAATAGAAAATTATATAACCAATATTAATAATGTAATAAAGGTAATTAGATTCAAATTATTTTTTCATTATTCAATTTATTTACATTATTTAAATATTTTCCCAATTTTATCATATGAATCATGACAAAAATCCCCAATTATCACATAATTAAGATACCAAAAACCATGAAATTTTTTGGGGCATTAAATCATCGCCTAACAACATGTGATCCCAATATCCCTTTATATGATTTATTCTTCCTTGTATTTATATATTAATTTATTTATTAGGATGATTTAGTTTTTTATCAAGAGTAATTAAAGAATTATATATTTTAAGTGAGTTTAAATTATAAATAAGTCACTGAACCCTTTAATTTATTCTATGATTTATATATTCTTTAATAAAAAATTTACTATCATTTATTAACCAATACTAAAATAGTTCAAATCCACTCAAACCTTATACATAAAAAAACTTCATAAATCCATGAATAAAAACACTACATTACCAATCACCAAAAAACCATGATCAACACATGTTTAAATTTGAACCCAATATATATGTACATGACCATATTAATCCTTTTAGAAAAAAGTGAACATTGAAATGGGAGAATGGGAAATAGGTATTACCTTGTATTTTTATTTTTGGTAATATGAGGAGTTTAAAATATAAATTAAAACATCCATAGAGATAGTAGTTGAAAAAAAGATGCCTTGGGTTCAAATAGTGATATAGAAACTCAATCTATGGGTATCTTTAAAAATAATTTATATATATATATTTATTAGCATCCACCATAGTAAGGTCTCCTTATATATTGATATGGATACCTATAGAAAATAGAGATCCAATTTCTCATTGATTTAAAAATTAATATCCCAATATATTTCATGGTTTTTAAAAATTAAATTTAGACACCTGTAATGACACCACACTAGAATTCATTGTGTGTAAGATGCTATTTCAGCTACCTAGAAGACAATCATGGTTACCTTATATGAATTATTGGATAATCCTAAGTTGTTTCAGGTAAAAATATTCAATACTAATACCTATATATTATTTACTTAGTATTTCTATTCCCCCCATGTATAAAATGATTTGGGCTTAGAAAAAACCACCACATCATTGAACAATGTTGGGTGGTTTCCATATTTCTCTTTTATTGTATTAATAGCCCCTAAAAAAACAACACTCTACATTATGATGTAGAGTCCTTAACTTTTGAAAATATGGAAACATCAAATTAACAATGAATACAAGTAAGACCACCCAATGAATTTCACTCTTTCAGGTGTACCCCATCTCTGAACAAAAATCCTAAAATTCATAATCCTTAAAATGGTTGACAAAAAACAAACTACCCTAGGAATAAACTACAAACAAGCTCACATTGGCATCCAATATGACTAACACCGCAATATGGTGATCTTTATTATAGAATAATTTCATATCACAACTTAGGGAAATCTACTTTCTCACTCTCAACACATCTAACTTCCAAGAAAAATATGTGAGGGATTCTATAAAATGAGGAATATAATTTAATTTTTTACAAAGGAGTAAACACAAAATGTATGATATAATTAGATAACATAAAATCCATTAATTAGAATACCATTTATGTGACATAAAAATAAATTATATTACCATGATGAATTATATGGGATATGTGATAAAAATAAACAATATAAAAATTATTTATTTATCAATTACATAGATAATATTATATTAAAAATATGGGAAATTTTCACTCAAAAAATATAGGATTAAAGATCAATAGTCAAAACAATTATTGGAAAACAATAATAAAATAAAATAAAATAATATTAAAAATAAAAGATAACAACATATAATTGGAATATATAACTAATAGAGAAAATAAAGATACATAATGATGGTAGATTGGATTTTTTAAATTATATATTGTGAAAAACCATATTTTGCGTATTTATATATATTTTTGTAAAATTATAAAGTTAAAGAAAATTTATTTCATGATGTTGTGATGAATAATATTGCTTAAATTTTTTATATTTTTTATTTTTATAATGAATAAAATTTTCCTAAAAAACTAAACTATAAGAAGTATAAATGATATATGATGTGACTTAAAATATGAAAGAAATGTTGAAAATACTATTAATATTTAAAATTCCTAAAAAATCTGAAACATTACTAATGAAAATAAAAATAGAAACTATTATTAAAAAAATTATTCATCTCTCCAATAGAAGTATAATAATATACACAATAGAAGAAGTTAAATAATATCAATTTAGACTAAAATATGTAAAAATAATTAAAATTATACTATTAAAAATAAAAAATAATTTATAATTAAACCATGATACTATAAAATTTAATTCCAATTCACCAATATAGATAAATCAAATAAATATGTATATACAATAATGACACATTTAATAATATTGGATATAAATTTTATCCCATTTGATAATGATTTTTTAAAATTTGACATTTTTGGTGTTACGAAAGTGAAGTTCAAATTCCATTTAGAAATTAAGAATTTATATATATATATATATATTATGAGGGAGTTTAAAATATAAATTTGGTTTCTATAGAAAATTTATTGAAATGAATTATTATAAATTAATGTAAATATAATATTCCATATAAAAAGAAAAATATTAATTTTTTTTGGTAAATTTAATTACTAATTTTTTCTATAAATGATATAAATATAAATATATTATTTTAATACTTTTATGTAATATTTTCTTTTTGAACATAATAAATAAGATTTTCAAATATGGGAAAAAATTATTAAAAATTACTTATATGATCATATAAAAGATTCGAAAAATATAAATGATGTTTATAAATAAAAAACAATTTATGGGGGGTTATTAATAATGTGTAATAAAGAAAATACCGATGATTGGAGCCAAAAAATTGTCATACAAGAGTGCATATTAATGTGAAAAAAATGAAGGCATAAAATTCATCAAATCATAATATTAAAAGACTGAAAATAATAAGGAACATGGTTCAGTTGCCTAAAATTCATACAAAGTTAATTTAATGTGGCTTAATATAAAACATAATTATGAAATACGATGATTATATAATTTGAAATTTTAATACTAATTATGAATGGGAATATCTATATTCGATAAAATTAGTAAACATTTTTAGAATAATGTGTGTATTAAGTGTAATCTCAATAAAAATGGTGTAACATCATGTATGAATTTATATTTGGATTGAAAAAGGATATTACTAAATCTAAATATTTTTTTTATAGATACATAATCCCGTATTTTAAGGATTGAGGTAACAATAATTTATCATGTAGTGGTGGGTTAAAAATATAAAATTTATCAAATAGATGTAAAATTATCATTTTTTCTTATAGAGATAAAAATAAAAGTATATATTATATTCCTTATAGAAATTTATTGAATATTCCTAAAAATATATGATATATATAATAATAAAACCCAATAATCTAATAATCGATGTTAAAAATATAAATAATTGATATGGTTTTAAGAATAAAATTGTGGAAGATTGTTTATATTCCACATTGAGGTGAAAAAAATCAATTTTTTATTAAATATGTTAACTTATTTCATTAATGGAGGTAAAATATTCTATATAATATTAATTGTTTATCCAATCATAATAATAAACAAATTAAATCAACTATATCTTCTATGATTAATTTACTCGTAAGATTGAAACTATAATTAAAAAAGAATTATATATTTTTAACTTTATTAAATAATCCTATATAATTGTTGAAATCATTAATAATATTGGATTTTTGATATTTTTTTAAAGATTTTTAAAAAAAGAATGATATACATGAATATATTTTACATCATTTTAATACATTAAATAGTAGTTAACAAAAATAATATCACCGTAATAAAATATAAAGGTCTACTATCATCATTTATTAGTTACATAAATATAATATTACAAAATATTACATCATAATCTTCCAAAAAAATTCAATATTATACTTCCTTAAATAAATTTTCAAGATTATAATTTCCACGAGAAGTGGAAAGAAAAATGAGTAAGGTCATTTTTAATGGAAAACATTACAATGATTCATAATGGATTGGGTCAAATAAAAATGGGTAAAATATTGACATAAGATAAATATCATATTAAAAGGATTATGAACTCATAATATGTTTTTATATCACTTTATAAAATGATATATAATACTCAAAAATGTTACAAAATAATCTATGTTGTGAGAAATATATGAATTGGGACAAGAATTATGATTCAGGGATCATAACTTGTGTCAGAGACATAACATTGAATCATTACATAATATAGAAATTTGACATATTTAATTTAGAACATAAATAAAAATTTTAAATAACATTTTCTATCTAGGTTTTATATAGAGACCATATTATTTTAATTGATAATTTAAGACTACATGTTTCCTGTAACATTTTGGATTAGTGGTCACTACATATATCGCATAATTGATTGAGCATCCAAACATATATTTTATAGTAATCTCAATAGATACAAATATTTATTTATTGAATTAGAGGGATATATTAGAAAAAACATATAACATAATTTCATAAAACATATATGTTTTATATAGTAATAAAACTATTATTCATATATTGAAAACCCAAAATAATGAAAATGGATTTCATATCATTTTCCAGATGTATTTCATAATATTAAATCACAAACACACTTTTTAACATATAAAATTAAATATAAAATGTTATTATAAAAGCATTTGGAGAATGATCATACAAAAATCTATAAGATATAATAATTTTATATATTAATATGGAAAATGAATTTATTTCTAGAGAAGGAGATTTCAAACTATAATTTCTATCATTTCAATAATTTATAATGTTTTGAGTCATTTTTAATAATAATTTTCAATAATGTTAAATAATAAATTTAAAAGAAATTTAACTAGTGGATATAATATTTAAGAACTTTTTAAGTAAAATTATTTTAATTTATAAAAATGTAGAGTAAATGATAAAATTTTTGATCACTCAAATAATTTTTTTTTATTTTAGGATTTCTAAATTAAAACTTACATCAGAGCTAGACGTATAAGAAATATTTTTTATAATATATATACCAAAATATTATGAAATTTATAATAATATATAAATTTTGGTGTCAAAATATTAATGGAAGACATATTTTGTAAAATATATTATGCACATGGTCAATAAAGTGGAATTATAATTTGTGTAAATGTTCCTTAAAACTACATATTAATAAATAATAAATTTTATTAAATGTGGAATTTTTGATAAAAAAATGTAATATACCTAGATAGTAAGAGTAAATAAAAAATATAATAGAGATGTGGATGAATAAAATAAACATAAAAGTCAATCGTCAAGGAAAAAAAGTTTATGATACAATGAATGGAAAATTGTGTCGAAATACCCATTACATGGAATGTTACCTTTTCCAAATTCAATCAAAGAGTATGTAAAATAAAATAATAATAATTATTCATCTATTTAATAGACATATAAATATTTATTATAATTATTTTGGGAAATTCATTGATATATTTTATTCATTAATGTTAGAGTTATTTTTCACATTTGCCACAACTGGTTTTGTAGTCAATAACTTGAATATTACTTTGGTATAATGAACAAAAAAATGGTGTTACAAAATATTTCCAAACTCTCCAAAATTAAATTTTGATATATTATTTTCCATTCATGTTTTGTAAAACATATATATCATAATAAATTTTCCAAAATTAATTTTTCTAGTTTAATATTTTTTAACATACTCTTATTGTAACACCCAAAGATTTCATAGTACTTTATTTCTTCAAGGTAATGCAATAAACTGCACTACACGCAATACTGAGTTCAAGCGCATCATGACTTACCAAACTAGCCGTTCAAAAGAGGTCATTAATAGTATTCTCTGAATTTTTAACATTATAAAATCCTTATAATTTTAGAATCCATATTATGAGTTTCTTAGACATAATATAAGAACAAATTCATTTTTTTCAGAGAAAAGAATTATTTTTTAAAAAATTCAATTTTAACTACTTTTAATAGAGAACCCTTTTTTAAATACAATATTTGTAGATTTTATATATTCAATTCGAGAAAATAAATGTATTCCTTAGAATCAGGAAATAAGAATGACGTTTCAAAATTTTTTTGGTGTTTTTCCGATAACTTTCATATTTTGGTGAATAATGAAAAATACTATATTTTAACTAAAAACAAATTTTTTAATAAAAATAATTTATAGTGTTGAATTAAAAATTTAATTTTTTGAAAGTATAATTAGATTATATTTGTACCCTTTAATCCAATGTTGGTCATTGGAATTAATTTCACAATGAAATTATACATAAATAAGTGTCAATATTTTGAAACTTATTGTATCTTAAAAACACAATATTTGTTTTGACAATGAGAAATAATTTTAAATTAATAAATGAAACTTCTATGTTTTGAATTTGGAAAAATAGACTACATTTTTGGATTTGGAATATTGAATTTATCTTCGGGTGAATTTTTGGTATTTTTCTGAAAACGTTCAATTTTTGATGAATAGTTAAAAACAATGAGTTATCGTTTAAAACCGTATTTTTATTTAAATAATTATTTATTTTATTTAAATTTTTGTTATGTCAAAATAGATACATAATACCTATATATGTTCAATGCAATTCATTGGAGTAAATTTAGAATAATTGCAGATATTTAAAAAAATAGAATTTTTCACCGTCTTTTACCCACATCCTAGGAGAATTTGCGAATTCACATAAATATTAATTTTACCCTATCTGTGAGTGAAATTTCAATAATTTGATAGAAATAGTTGATATCAGTAAGTAAAATGTGGTTCAATATGATAAAAATAATTTTCTGGTGAATAGTAACTTTTTACTTTTATTTACCACGGTTAAAAGTAAATAGGGTAATTAAGGGTAAAAATTATATTATTGTTACCCTAAAATATGTCCCAATTATATTAGATAAGTGAAATGGGACCAAAAACAACCTTAGGAATAAAATATGACCCTTTAGGTCACGTTGGATTAGATTATGGCATTTAATATTATTTAATTTGAAGAAGGGTTTAAAGAGTTAAAATCAGAGTTTGATAACTAAAAATTTTTTAATATAGGGTTATACATAAGATAAATTAGACTATAAATATTAATTATAAATAAAAAAATATTTCCAACATAATTAATGTTTTAATTTATAATTTTTATAGATTAAATAATTAAATTTATTAACAACATAATGATGATGCAGTAATTACCTTATTAACGAATGAATCAAATAAATGGTATTATAAAAATAAAAATAAATATAATTTCAATATTTTTATGACATACAGGAATTTTATAGGTGACTATGACATTTAGGGTTGATTAAATGTATCTTTTTCGAAGTAATCAAGTTGGGATGACTTTCACAAAAACAAAATTCCAAATAGTTTTAAAATTGACATAAATTAATATATAAAACTAATACTCTATTATTGGTTGATATAATATTTTTAAAAATGTAAGTTTCAGAAAAAGGGCTTAAATAATATTATATATTTCATTAATGAACCACTTGAGGTTCTCTTGGAAGTTTAGAGTAAGGTAATTAACCATAGAGAGTAGTTATACAAGAAGACATGGTAAAAGTTAAACTATTTTACTAAGAGTTAAGTCTTAAAGATAAGGTTGAAATGGTAACCTAAACATGTATAAAACCTATTTGATGAGATTATTGCAACCCATAACCACCAAAGGATTGAAATAAATTTATTTTCAACCATTATTAACCTAATATTATTGTATAATAAATTAATACTTCAATCTTTTCCGAAAGTGACCCTCACCCCTCTTATAAAAGAGCACTTCCCCTTATCTCAAATTCACACCTCCAAAGCCATTTAGCTCATCCAGAACCTGAAGTAATATCCTCCCATCTATCCTAACATTATCTTAGAGGCCTTCCTTTGGTCAGAAAGCCAACATATGGATTTCTTTTGTCAAATAAGAAGTAAGAACCTGAAGAAGAGGTAATGATTTCACCACCCTCTTTCAAGTTATCTTATTCTTCAACATACTCTTTCTTTGTTGTTTCCATTCTAAAATAAAAACTCCAGTATCTTATATTTACATTGACGTTATTATAAATATGGAACAACTATATTTATTATTCTATCCATCTTATGAATGATAATTTCACCATGTGTGGGAAGGTACGACTTACCGTCTCCATGCCGTGATGTAATTTATTATTCAACACTATGGTATTTGGATGGATATAATGATGAATAATATGTATATAAAAAATGAAAATAACATGCTAATATCTCTTTAAAATTAATATACCATCAACTTCTACATCTTTAAGGAAATTATATTGTCGCTCGTGCGTACGTATGGATTACCGTCTCCACGACGTGAAGAGATTCATTTCCATGTTCACCATTCATCGACGATTATAAAAATATATATTACTAATAAGTATATAATACATGAAAATATAATTGTACTGGAGATATATATATATATGTACTTAATTATTTCTTATTCACTTAGTTTTGTTCAATAGGATATGAAAATAGAAACAGCGTTTATGCGTACGTACGCACTACCGTCTCCATAAATAGTGTTTTTCATTACACAATTATGTCTATTATACATATTTATATTATAAATATATATGATATATAAATCATGTTTTATATTCTGGATGTATTTAAATCTTGATCTAATTGATACAATCATGTATAACAAGTTAACACACGTACAATAAGGAAATCGATTATTACCCAAAATGTAAATTTAACATGGAAATTATTATTAAATGGGTAGTATAAAGTTATAAAAGAATCATGTATGATATCATTAATATTAATATGGTTCTGGTATATTTTATTAACATACTACTATCTTTATATAGGATGTTAAATGTACCCTCGATTAAAGGAATGTTCAAGGTAAGGGTTAATTATTCAATCTCATTATTATTCAAGATTTTTTAGGTGTAAGTATTTACTTGGACATTTTTATCATCCATGTCCATTTTCATAAAAATTATTTCAAAATGAATATTTTAAGGAATTATGAAAAGTACCCTTTATCATGATCATAATTTTAAATGTTTTAAATATTTATCTTTCTAATCTTTTTTAATTAATGTCCATGTTTTTAAAATGATTTTAAGGATTTATTTATATGGTCATTATTGTTTTGAAATGATAATTCTTTTCAATAGTTTCAATGTGGTATGGGACACTTTGATTCATAAATCTATTTTAAATTACATCCTTTATAAATGTGTTACTTTTAAATTATTTTAACAAAAAGATATTTCTGTCAAAAAGTTTTACACATCATTTTCAACTATGGAAGCATCCTTTACTAGATATTATTTTTGATTGAGGTTGATTTAATATAATAAATTCTTCCGTGTTGCATTGAATGAGTTATGATATGTTTGACTATGGATTTTCTATTTTTATACGATTCATGATTTATGGTTAATGTATTGACATTTTGTATGCTAGTTTTAAAACAAATGTTTATGTTATGTTTCAACTTTTTCATATGAGGAATGCAGTTGACATAGTAAGTGACGGGTGGATCCTGCTATAGCTGCTCGATGCATAGGTAGGTCTCATAAGACAATCATGTGTCTTGGAACAAGGCGTTGACAAAATTTTATTTGTAGTCTTGGCACGGGGCCTTGACTATGTGGTAATGATGCTCGACATTAGGCATTACCTCATTATAAAATAAGTTATTACATTAGATTATTCGACAAGTAGAATATCCATGAGCATGTTTATATGGTAATTTTTGATTTATTTTTTACATATTATGTTCAAGTTTATGTTTAAAAAGGCTGTTGATTTTATTACAAATCATTCATTAGTATTTTATAGCTTCCTATAAATTATTTACCTTACTAAGCATCTGAGCTCACCCATTTCATATGTTTTATTTTCCCAGGATTACAAGAAGTGTATTATGATTGATAAGTGGGATTAATATTGTGAATCAATGGAGTTCTTAAAGGATCATTTTTGTTGTGTTTTTTATTCTAATGTGTAATGTAACGTTCATGTATGTAATCTATTTTCCAAGACTGCTAAACTGGTTGATCCATTAGGACTTGATTCCTTGTAATCATGCCAATGTATTAAAATAATGCTCCCACTCTAGGTAACTGGGACCGGGGCCTTACAGTTGGTATCAGAGGAAGTTTAGAAATAACCTTGGAAGCAATATTTAGATAAACTTTTATTAGAGCACCTAGATCTAAGATATATTTTGAGGATTAGTATAGAAGGAATCCATAGAATTTTGTTAATGCAGAGATTTTGTGACTTTTCCATGAAAATACATCCCTATATAGATACGAGCAGGTAGAGGCAGATCTGGGACAGATTTACCTAGGGGTAAAACCTGAAAACACCGCTTTGAGCTATACTTGAATGGTAACTGGTGCCCGACAACGGGGGTTCCTGCACTCTTGTTTACGACAGTCCTAGGGGATATGCTTAGGATAATTCTCTTTTTACTTACAAACCACTATAAAGGGTTTACGAGTATATACCTTCTCAAATTAAACATTTTTGTGATTATGGATTATATTTGTAAACTGTTCAATTTACGTTAGGTATTATACATATTTGTAATTATGAATTTCGAATCATAAAATGACCTAGTGTATACCATTATTTAGAAATGGAAACCAGTAGAAGGAATGGTAAATCCATCAATACGTACGATCCAAATAGTATTAAGGGTCATATCATTCATGGTATTAATCCAACATTTAGAAAGGAAATAGTCCTCTATGTATTATTATCATATGAATAAGTAGTATCATGTGTTAATAATATCATTACAGAATTCTCTAAATCCTATTGCTTTAAAGGGAATCTAGAGAAACAAAGGATGGTAGAAAGAAATATGGATGAAGGGAATAAGGGAAAGATGTATTTTCCAATATGTGATAAATGTGGAATGATCACCTTGGTAAAGGCTTGAAGGAAATGGCAGTTTGTTATTAGTGAGGATAAAAAAACACTAAGTACGTGATTGAAAGCGTATGAAAAAGTTTTCAAATGTAAACTGATTCATTTGCAAGGCTTTGAGACACTACGTGAATCAATGTCCCATTCATAAGACTATACAGCAAATGATGTTATTAGATAATAATCACATCATGACACTACCTCAGATGAAGAAGAAATACTAGTGTTCTTATGTTGTTATTATAGAATTGATTCATTTTAGTGTCGTATCAACAATATACTGGTTACATGAATTATGGATATAAATAAGGATTGTAATGCAGTACTATTTCATTGAGGATTTGAGATTATATGGTTCTATGAAAAGTGACGTAATAGTAAGCTACACTTTTGGGAAAGAAATGGTTGAAGGAAAGGTAATCCTTAATATGGTTCTGATAATGATGTAGTGATTTTGGAATAAGAGATGGTTTATTTTTATAATTCAGAATGTTACGGTATTTTAAAAGAATAAATGATGAAGTAGTTCACATGTTATTACCTAGAAAAAATGATCCTCATTATGTTTAACTTCTTCATAAACACTGGAATGAGAGTTTGGATATATGTATTTTGGATAATTCTAAATGTTAGAATGGATTATGATTGAAATTGCATACTACTATTAAAGTTATTTTTGGATTGCCATAAAATGGACAACCCAGAGGTTGGGCGGCAACCCATCATGTCGGGTAAGGCTACATGACTTGAACCCGCAACCGAAGGGAGGCAAGAGTGTATCACCAATCGCGGACTCAAATGTTGTCCTTGATTGAATAATGTAGGTTTTTTAAAGGTTATGATATGAGAATTATAAATTCATTATTTTTGGAACCCTGTACGATTAGGATAAATAGAATATATATATATATATATTTGAAATCATTTAGAGTGAACGATAAGTTTGTGGTAGGAATTAGTTTAAGGATAAAACTATACTTTTCAAGTATATATATATATATATTCCCTATTATTTTATGGAAAAATTAATTACTATACTTTATGGAAGGGATCTTAAAACAAAAAATGTGTTATCCTAAGACCTTACGTCTTGTTGAACTGATGGTATTTTAAATCATCATAAATTAGTGGATTTGAGGCCCATAATACTACAATTGTTTGTGATTGATGACCTCAATCACTCCCTATAAATATTAACGTTTTTCATCCGATTACGAGTCTCTAATTTCCACCGATGATCTCCTAATATAGATCATAATTTGGTGGTGACTTATTCATTACCCTTTTCCTCTTATTAGGACTAAATTATGTTAACCCAATTTCCAATGTGGGTTTTCCAACAAAGGTATTTTCAATTTTCAAATTTTTTAATTCTCTGAAAAATTTCAAATTGTGAGAATGAATTTTATTGAAGGAGGGAAAAATGTAACACCCCAAGATTTCATAGTACGTTAGTTCTTCAATGTTATGTAATAACTTGCACTACATGCAACACTGAGTTCAAGCGCATCACGACTTACCAAACTAGCTGTTCAAAAGCGGTGATGAATAGTAATAACTAAATTTTGAAAATTTTATAATCCTTATAATTCTATAATCCATATTATGAGTTTCTTAGTCATAATGTAAGAACAAATTCATTTTTTTAGATAAATGAAATACTTTTTCAAAAAATGCAATTTTACCGCTAATTAATGGTGAACCCTTTATAAATCCAATATTTGAGGCTTTTATATATTCAATTTGATAAAATAAACTTCTTATTTATAATTGTGACATAAGAATTAAGTTTCAATAAATTTTTGGCATTTTTCTAATAACAGTCATATTTGGGTGAATAGTGAAAAATACTATATTTTAACTAAAACAACTTTTTTAATCAAAATAATTTGTAGTGTTGAATTATACATTTTAATATTTTATAAGTATTATTAGATTATATTTTTACACTTTAATCAAATTATTGTCATTGGAATTAATATCACATTGAAATTATACAAAATCAAGTGTCAATCTTTTGATAGTTATTGTTTCTTAAAAGCACGCTATTTGTTTTGACAACGAGAATTAATTTTTGATGAACAGTGAAAAAACACTAAGTTATCGTTTAAAACCAAATTTTTATTTAAATAATTATTTATTTTATTTAAATTTATTTTAGGTCAAATTAGATACATAATACCTATAAATTTTCAATGTAATTCATTGGCTTCAATTTATAATAATTTTAGATATATAATTTTTTTTGAACATTCCACCGTCTTTTACCCACCTCCTAGGAGAATTTTCGAATACACATAAAAAATAATTATACAGATTATGTGAGTGGAATTTTAAAAATCCAAGAGACATGGTTGATATCAGTAAATAAAAGTTGGTTCAATAAGATAAAAATAATTTTTGGTGAATAATATCTTTTTAATTTTATTTACCACAGTAAAAAGTAAATAGGGTAATTAAGGGTAAAAATGATATTATTATTAACCTAACACATGTACTAATTCTATTGGATAAGATTAATTAGATAAAAAAAACCTTAGTAATAAAATATGACCCTTTAGGATGACTTGAATTAGATTAAGACATTTATTATTATTTAATTTAAAGAAGAGTTAAAAGAGTTAAAATCAATGTTTAATAACTAAACCATTTTTTAATATAGAGTTATACATTAGATAAATTCAAATATAAATTTTAATTAGAAATATAAAAATATTTCCTAAATAATTTAATTTAATTTATAATTTTTAGAGATTAAATAATTAAATTTCTTAATGAGACAATGATGATGCAGTAATTACATTATTAATGAAAGAATCAAATAAATGGTATTATATATATTAAAATAAATATAATTTCATAGTTTTTATGAACTCATAGAATTTTATAATGTGACTATGACATGTTAGGTATGATTCAATGTATCTTGTTCGAAGTAATCAAGTTGTGATTACTTTCAAAAAAAATACCAAATAGTGTCAAAATTGACATAAATTAATATTTAAAACAAATACTATATTATTGGTTGATATAATATTCCTAAAAATGTAAGGTTCAAAAAAAGGGCATAAATAATATTATATATGTCATTAATGATACACTTGAGGTTATCTTGAAAGTTTAGTGTATGTTTATTAGCAATATAGAGTAATAATACAAGAAGACACGATAAAAGTTAAATTATTTAACTAAGAGTTAACACTAAAAGATAATGTTAAAATGGTAAATTATACTTGTCTAAAAACTGTTTATTGAAAGTATTTAGACCCATAACCACCTAAGGCTATAAATAAATTCATTTTTAACCATTATAAACCTAATATAATTTTATAATAAATTAGTACTTTAATCATGTCCTAAAGTGACCCTCACCCCTCTTATAAAAGGGCACTCCCCCTTCTCTAAAATTCACACCTCAATGCTATTTTTCTCGGCCAAACCCCACCCAAATATTCTCCAAATTATCCTCGCTTTATCTTAGAGGCATTACTTTGCTCAGAAATCAAACCTAAAGTGCCCATTTGATAAAATCAAAAGGAAGAACCCGAAGAAGAGGTAATAATTTTACCACCCTCTTTCAAGTTCTCTTATTCATCCACTTACTCTTTCATTGTTGCTTCCATTCTAAAATAATAAATCCAGTATATTATATATATTGTTATGTTATTAAAAATATGGAACAACTATATTCATTATTCTATTCATCTTATGAATGATAATGTCACCATGCATGCGTACGTACAGCTTACCATCTCCACGATGTGTGCAATTTGTTATTCAACAATATGTTATTTGTATGGATATAATGATGAGTAATATGTATATAAATAATTAAAATGAAATTATAATGTCTCTGTGAAATTAATATAGAATCCAATTCCACACCTTTTTTGAAATTATATTGTCGCTCGTGCATACGTACGAATTACCGTCTCCACGACGCGATGAGATTCATTTCCATGTTCACCATTCATCGATGATTATAAAAATATATATTACTAATAGTATGTAATATGCGAAATTATATTGATACAAGATATATATATATATATATATGTATTTTCTAACATATATCTTATTCACTTAATTTCATTCAATATGATATGAAAACAGAAACAACGTTTATGCGTATGTACGGACTACCGTCTCCATACACAGTGTTTTTCATTTCATATTTATATCTATCATACATATTTATATTATAAATATATATGATATATAAATCATGTTTTAAATTCATGAATTATTTAAATCTTGATCTAAGTGGTACAATCAAGAGTTACAAGATAAAACACGTACGATAATAGAATGCAATTATTACCTGAAATGTTAATTTAACATGGAAATTATTATTAAATGGGTAGTATGAAGTAATAAATGAATCATGTATGATATCATTAATATTAATATGGTTCTGGTATAATTCAATAACATAATACTATCTTCATACATGAGGTTAAATATTCCCTCGACTAAAGGAATGTTCAAGGTAAGGGTTAATTCCTCAATCTCATTATTTTCCGAGTTTGTTTATGTGTATGTATTTAATTCGACATTTTTATCATCCATGTCAATTTTCTTAAAAATTATTTCAAAATTAATATTTTAATAATTTGTGAAAATTTATCTTTATGAAGATAATAATTTTAAATGTTTTAAAGATTTGTATTTTTGAACCTATTTAATTATTGTCCATTTTTTCAAAATTAATTTAAGGATTTATTTATATAGACATGAATGTTTTGAAAAGATAATTCTTTTCAAAATATTCAAAGTGTTATGGGAAAATTTTATTCAAAAATATATTTTAAATTAATTCCTTTATAAATGTGTGACTTTAAATGATTTTACAAAGAGGATATTTATCTTAAAACATTTTACTCATCATTTTCAACTATGTCAACATCCTTTACTAGATATTATTTTTGATAGAGGTTGATTTATTATAATACAATATTCCTTGTTGTATTGAACGAGTTATGATATGTTTGAGTGTGGATGTTCTATATTTATACCATTTATGGTTTATAGTTAATGTATTGACATTTCATATGCAAGTTTTAATACAAATGTTTATGTTATGTTTCATCTTTTTCATATGAGGAATGCAGTGGAATTAGTAAGGGACGGGTGGAGCCTAGTATAGCTCCTCGATGCATCCGTAGGTATCATGAGACAAACTAGTGTCTGTGCACAAGTCCTTGACAATATTTTATTTTTAGTCTTGGCACGAGGCCTTGACTATGTGGTAATGATGTCTGGCATTAGGCATTACCTCATTAGGAAATTAGTTATCACATGTGATTATTCAACTAGTAGAATATCGATGTGCATGTTTATATTGAAATGATTGATTTATTTTTTCCATATTATGTTCATGTTTATGTGTAAAAAGGCTGTTGTTTTTAGTACAAATCCTTCCTTAAATTTTTATAGATTATACTAAATTATTTACCCTTACTGAGCATCTGAGATCACCACATTCTTATGTTTTAATTTCCCATGATTCCATGAAATGTATTATAATTCATAAGTCGGGATAAGATCAGGAATTAATGGCATTATCAAAGGATCATTTATGTTGTGTTTTATTTTCTAATGTGTAATGTAACGTTAATGTATGTAATCTATTTTCCAAGACTGCTAAACTGATCGATCTGTCCGGACTTGATTCCTTGTAATAATGATAATATATTAAAATAATGCACCGACTCTAGGTAACTGGGGTCAGGGCATTACACTTATTCTTGGGGTTAAAATAACTATGATCATTTATGGTTAATACCATTAATATAATTTCCATTTTTCCCCTTTAGAATCATAATAATGAAAAATATATCATAATTAGTAAGTAAAATAATGTATTCTTCCATCTAGGTATAATGATATTTAAAAGTGATATACAACCTCCATGGAGGCAGTGAACTAACCATAACAAGGTTAAAATTTTCATTATAGAATTAGTGGTAGGATATAAGATAAAAGTTATTCCATGAAAAAAAAATGTGTATATTTATTATACTAATGAATTTATACTAGTATGGTTAGAATTTTATATAGATGAGGTATAATATGAATAAGTGTAATATAAACTGATAGAATTTAATATAACTTCTTACATTACTCTATGGAGACAATATTTTGATAATTATATTAAGATATTTAAGGGTTTTATTTTGATGGAACCATAACACGTAAATCATTGATAAAATTATTCAGAAAGTTAATTCATACGTATTTTATAAGCTAAGTTTCTTTATGTATGATGAGTAGGGGGTGGTTAATGGGTTCTTTCAAAATTTTGGGGGGTGAAATTTTGTTGATATATTTTTCTTAAAATTAAATGGACATTTTTATTCAAAGTAAGTGGATAAAATATTTATAGTTAGTGTTGATAAGATATGTTTTGGTAATTCAATCATCCAAACATAAAATCATATATGAGTTATTGTGATATTTTTATGATTTTACATTTTGATTTACTATAAATAAATCTTTTTATCCTTACAATGGAGACACATTTTTTCATTGGAAAAATTTTTATGAAAAACAATTGAGTTGTACATATTTACAAAATAATTATTGTTTTAACTCCGCATTCTATTTCATTTAAATTTATTTAATTTTTATAATTGATTTAGATTAATTATAATATATACATGTATAGAGAAATAAAACTACTTTTAGAAAACATTATTTATTTAGAACAGAAATAAATTTATTCTTATTTCGGAATATTATTATGATTTTAATTATTTTAAATTAAATTTATTCATATTTTTAAAAAATATTATATTATTAATCAATTTAAAAAAACAAGATGGCATCATGTGTGTACATAATTAATGTAAAATGAAACAGTAACCCATAAAATAATGCTAACATTATCTATGTGAACAAATAGATCCTATCAATGTATCCTATCATGACTATCTCACCATTCCCATGAATACCAATTTATTTAAATCAGTATTAACATATATTTATTATCATTCTCTATCATTGTTCCATATCACCCTCAAAATGATATTACATACCAAAATTCATCACTAACTTATGATACTCTATCATTTTAAAGCCTCACTTACCATATTTTATAATTATAATTATATTTACCATTAACTATTTGTGATTTATCTACCATGTGCTCTAAATATTCAGCACAAACCATTACATAGGGTATTTTATTCGTTAAATACACATAAGATATGTTGTTCCAAAAAAGATTCTTATTTTTGGAAAAAAAACTCTCGACTATTACTCATAAATTCTATGAGACATGCAAATAGTTATCTTCAAGTGACATTTCGAATTTAAAATACGAACCATCAGCCAAAATCCCCTGTATTCTCAAACCCTTACATCCAAATCCATTTACATTTAAGGATATGTATTCTCAAACATATAACATCATCAAACAACACAATATATCAAGTCCTTATATGGAAACATAATATTTGGGATATAATAAATGGTTCCAATCACATCAAGAAGTAAACACAGTGCATAATATTTAACCACAATCCAACACCTACACCGCAAAGATTAAATAGTTCATCTATTTAATATTGTAATGAATATTTGTATAAAAAATAGAACACTCAGTCCCACCATTAGTGAGAAACACTACAACATTTAAGTATCAATAAATACTCTACTTATCCTATGTTAAATATATATGTGTACCAGGATGGATAAGAAAAATAACATATTCATAATTATTATGAATGTAGATCAACTAACCCATTATAACCAATCTTAATCTATTGACTGTTATGAAAAAATATCAACCATGTTATAAAAATAATCATTCTTACCTTATCGAATGGAACATGACATCATCTCCATAAAACGACAGTGCCTCTAGGGTATCTTATCAACCAAAATGTCCCAAACTAGATTGAATCATACACAATAACTCATTAGTTATCTCAACACAATGAATATCAAATATAGTGATACTGAGGAGACAGATTAACCACACACACACATACACACACACAAATATATATATATGTAACATGATTTTATATGAATATTTAGTACATATCAGAGAAATGCATTCCCAATAACCCAAAAAATTAGTTTCATTTGGAACAAGATACGTACACATCTTATTTCATGAAATATCTATGACATCTCCAACATGGGCTTCTCATAGTGTATACTTATTATACATACCACACAATAAATTTTTCTTCACAAAATTTAAAAATTAATCAAAATAAAGGGTAATATCACATGATAAGAAAGGGTAATCATAAGATATATCAATCAATGATCATAAGTGTGCCTAAAATAAGATTAATATTTTGAAAACATGAACATAACATACAAAATTAATATATTACCTATCAAATATATTTGATCATAAACATTGGAGTAAATATTTATTAAAATTAATGTCATAATTTATAATACATTGAGTTCATAAAAAATTAATCATGGTATGTGATAAAATATCGTAAGTAAAAGTCATATTTTTTAGAATACACATATGTATATAAAGTAATATATATTCTTATGGATCACTCCAATGACTATCAATGTGGTTGGTTTAACTCCAAATTCCATTATTTCTTTTCTCAATGTGTATACTAATGTCTATCAAAATGGGCAGAGTCCCTTACTAATGTTGGTTCACTCCCTATTCCTATCCATATTATATTATGTGATATATTTCATTACCCAATGCAATGTGATATGTGAGTTTTTTTTATCACCCATCACATAATAACATAAATAAAAACTTGTTATATAAAAAAATAGAAAATAATAATTTTATAAATGAATAACCCATGGACTATAAAATATTTTCAAAATAATTTATTTTCAACATAACTAGTTGAAAAAAATCATGTTTTATAATTTAATTATAATAAAATCATTATCCCATTGGGAAAACAAGATTAATAATGTAACACAAACATTATCATCATCATTATCCATTTAGAGTAAAAAATATTATTATCATGAGATCATATACCTATTGAATCATGAATACCCATATATTATGTTTATAGAGATGAAAAATACCAAAATATGATAATTCGAACTTTTCTATGAAAAGTAGTATAATATCATTTCTGTTTATTCATATTTTAATTTAAAAATAACATAATGTTGTGACTATTATTTTTGTATAATATTACCATGTATACATGTAATTTAACAATAAAATAATGGAATAGTCACAATGTATGTAAAATCTTACTGTGTAGATTATTTTGAAACAACTAATCCTTTATGACTATTTAATAAATGTTAAAAATAAAGTCATCAATTTTTTTAAAAAATAATTATTTTTAAAAAAATGGAAGGATTTTCAAATATGGATCGAATTTTTTTTGAAATATTCATTTAATTTTATTACTGAATAGTTTAGATAAATAGTTAAAGAAAATGGAAATTTATGAAAATGTTCTTCAACCCAAGAGGAGATATGGTTCTTCTTACAAAAATACTTGTATTTTTAATTTACAAGAATAAGTAAATTGTAAAAATATTACAAACAATTAGTAATTATCAGAGGGTAAGAAAAATATGAGGTTTAATGGGAAAAAGTGCATGATTTAGGTAATTAGAAATTTAGCATGGATAATTCAAAAAAGAAATGAGATTGTAAATAAACCTTTAGATAAAGTCTCATAATTCATTATTAAGATGAAAAACCCTTATCTTATATATATTTGTGTGTATTATATATTTATTATTTAAATTAATTCATACATAACACATTATGTATCAATAATTTATAATTTCAAACATTATTTTATTTAATAACTACTACCTTGCTCGTGCATACGCAAGATGTCATAAATGAAATATGAACTAAAAAACTCATTAAAAATATGATAAGTGATCAACATTCATTAATAAAAATTCTATTGAAATTATAAATATCTTCATAGAAATGATTTATGAAAATCTAACATCTATATCCTTGAAAAAGGAAAATTGTGAAACAGAATCATTGAAAGAGAACATTATATTGGAAGCAGACATTATTTTTTATTTTAATGCCACCTTTGAAATAGAACCATGGAATTTCATTTAACCATGATAAGAGAACATAAATACACTTTAAGTAGCATATACATGTTTGGAGACAATTATAGGAACCACGATTTTCAACAATAGTAGGTGTGTAGATGATATTACAATTCATGTCATCAGAATGTGTAGTCAACAACCTCCTAGTAATACCATGTATCATAGATGTAGAGTTGCAGTTTGTAATATATGTTGACAGTTGTATTGATCCATGAAATATATAATTATAAATGAATGTGATAAAATTATAGATATTAATATGAATAAAAAACTGGGTAATGTAGTGAAGTAGATCCAAAAAATTATTAATATGAAAAGGAAAAATAACTACTAATTGAAATAATAGAAAAATCAGTACTAATTGAAAAAGAAACTATAGTTAGTCTAGGTAGCTTGTCACCCCCCCAATTTTTAAATAACTCTTCCAACACCCCTACCCAGCTCTACCCCTCCCCTCCCCATCCCTTGCTTGTCTCCCACCCAATCCCAGTAGCTCCTCCTCCCACCTCTGTCTCCCCCTGCCCAACCACTTCCCCCACCACCCCCTACCCAAACTCTCCCCCTAGGAGCCCCCTCCCTTCTTCCCTCATCCACCTTCCCATACCCTTCCCTCCCCTCCAACCTTCCCAACCCCTCCCCTCTATTCCACCACCTATTTCATATAGAAGGCCTTGATAGAATATTTATTTCACCATAATCAATATATAAAAATAAATCATTAATGTCAATCAGACTAGAATTATGTCTAAATGGATTACAAGAAAATCAGGTCCAATGGAATCTTCTTTCTTTGTTACACGTATATTTATTAGACCAATCATGTTCTCTATGGATATAATATATACGATTCGATTCATCTAGTAAATGATAAATATATGTTATCAAATCCAATTACTGAGTCCCACATGATGAGAAACAGTGGTTAGTCTGGGCATCTTGTCACCCCCCAATTTTTCAGCAGCTCCTCCAAACCCCTACCCTGCTCTCCCCCCCTCCAATGCTTGTCTCCCACCGAATCCCAGCAGCTCCCCCTCCCACCTCTGCCTCCCCCCCTACCTAGCCGCTTCCCCCAACCTCCCCCCCTGCCCAAACTCTTCCCCCAACAGCCCCTACCCCCATCCTCCAATCCCCTCCCCTCCCCTCCACTGCAACCATCCCAGACCCTCCCCTCCATTCTCCTACCCACTAAGAAGAATATCCCCTAACCCATTACTCCCCCTTCTCCCCCTCATCATCCCTCCCCTACCAAGCCCCTCTTCTCTCCCCCCTCCACCCTACCCAGCTTGTCACCCTCCAACTTCCCAGCACCTCCTCTTTCCCCCTACTCAGCTCTACCCCTCCCCTCCACCTCTTATAGTTTTCTCCCTCCCAATCCTAGAACCCCCTCCTACCTACTCCTCCCCCTGCCCAGCCCATTCCACCACCACTTACCCCTTCCCATTCTATTCCCCCACCAGGCCCCTCCACCCTTCCCTCAAACAAAACAAAAATGACATACCTCAATGTATATGATAAAAGGTTCATCCCTAGTTATATGGTCCAAAACATCCACTGCTGGAATGAGATTACATGCAGTGTAAAAAATGAATTACAACTCATATTTAATACAAGTAAAACACTATTAATTTAAAAAAACCCATTTCTTGAAAATATACCCCTGCTGGAGTCTTCCATGATGGTGTATTCTCCTCAATCAGGTGCCAGTGACCTTGTCAATAAAAAATATGATTGTTAGCAATTTGAATAATTATTTAACTTGGAAAATGAAATAAGTTATGTTTTCCTCCACAAAAAAGTTCGAAAATTCACAATCATCTGCACATAACAGTTGAATAAATATCAAATATTGATATTATCAAAAATCAATTTTAAAAATAAAAACTATAAGTTGATCGATTACAGTACATGAGTAAATAAATCATGACACCAATAATATATATTGGATAATCTAATAACTCACATGATCTCAAGGTTCATAATATCCTCACTAACTCCAACTCTTAAATTTTTTAAATAAAAGTTCATTATAATCCCTAAATATGGAGTAAAATGGAGGCATTTATTAGGATTTTCTTTTGGAAGGGATTATTAAATATGTAATTCGATCCAAACATAAGTGGTCCAATACAAAAACAGTATAAATAGAAGATGCAATGAAGGTATTGGTATTTAAGGATAGTTGGATAACATACATGTTGCCGAAGGGATTGTTGGAGCTGAACCAAGGAGAACTCGAGTGATATACAAAATTAAAAATAATAAGAATCTACTCCTTATTACTGATATATTAAAATAGAATGTGAATCAATTCAAAGTATATGTCATATAGAAAAAATAAATCTTGAAACACCTAAGATGAAAAAAATCATGTCTAAATTTATACTAGTTTATAGTAAATGAAGAAAAAAACAAAGGAAAATGGTTAGTTTTCATTAGATAATATCAAATTCAGATGAATTAATGGGTTACCAGAGGGAAAACGAAGGACTCGTGGTCATAGATTGCATCGAAAGACTATGGTATATCACCAGTAAAGCTATAGCATCCAGATCTAAGAACAAAATGGAGTAAAAGGTTAAATTTTATACGGAATGAAAAGAACCTACCTGTTTGATCATTGTACTTCTATAGGATTTCTAAATACGTTGTTGGTGATGGTAAAGGAGTTTACCAAGAGGTTTTATGGGTTCATCATTGGCAATTCATTGTCTCAAATACAGAAAATATACCTTTTCAAAAAAATGGGTTATAACATTAAATAAACCACACAGATAACATTTAGCAGAGCACAAACCAAAAACCTATATGTAGCACAAAAAACAAATAAACAAAATGATAGATAATGAAACACCAAAATTATTCTTTAGAATAAGGATGCATTTGTAATTTAAGCAAGATTTGGTTTTTTGTTACCTTCTAGTTTTGAACATATCATTTCAAAACTAGTTGAGTGAAGCTGTCGTGGGTGAAAAAGACCTCATTGTAACTATAACTGGGTGAACATGGTGTAATGAAGATATATATGAAATAGACAAGAATTTTAGATCCCATAATATCCCATGGGGGACGAAATTCGTTTACAAAGCCTTAAACATGCATTATAAATCCTTATCCTTATGTTCATCATCAAAATAAAAAAAAGGCCAATATAACAAAATAATTCAGTCTAAATATTTATATATCCAACATGATGTAGTTAATTTAAATTTATAAAATTAGAATGAATTTTTTTATCAATAGTAAATGATTTCAAATATGTCAAACAGATCCTTAGAAATGAAATATCTAACCTTAACATTATGTTCAACATCAAAATATAAAAAGGTTAGCATGTGAAAGGAATTCATCTTCAAAATGAAAACCCATATTGTAGCATGTTGTGTATATACTGATAGATATGGGTTTTCATAATGTAATTCACCCTTGTAGTTGTGTAGAGTAGGTGTATAAACAACAAAAAACATTGAAAAAAAGTACTATAGAAGAGGGATTCCATGTCACATTCCTGAGTAAGCAGCATAAGTGACAAAAATTGAAATTATAATTAATACAAAAAGATATCAAAAGTAAGAAACAATATACAAAATGGTGCATGCTTATAAAAAATTGAATACTATGATAATATAACTTTCTCAACATTGTATATATGGATAAACCCATTGAAAATAATTTTTGGAAATATTAATAACATTTTTGATAATAGTGACCTCATCAATTTATAAAAAAATAAATTTAAATAAAACAATTATGTCTAATGGAAAATTACCTTGAATCATTATTACAATTATATTTAAAAATTGGAGATGCTGATAAAGAAACTTGAATAGGAGAATAAATGTTATCTCATTGGGGACCATTTTAATAATAATGAAATTTAGAATAAATGTACAGATCGTTAATGAAATCCCATTGGGAAGAACGTTCTTCAAATAATGAAACAACACTATGATAATAATCATGAATGGGGGTTAATGTCACTTGTAATGTTAATTTGAAAAAATGGGGACTCAAATATTAATGGAAAAAACATTGACATATGATAAATTATTAGCTAGAGATAGATACTGAAAAATAATGATCATAGATAAAATAAATGTAAATTGTTTGCAGAAGACAAAACCAAAATAGTATTGTCTTTATCCTTGTAACGGTGAAGCAAACTGAACTTCTCGTAGGTACAGAAGACCTTCTCTGATCTGTAGGTGTGAAGAAATTTTACCTGTAACAGACAGACTATTTAGATGATGTAGTATCTTAGGAGGGAAGGAAATCTTGTATGAGGTGTTGGGAGTAGCACTACCCAAGAAATAAAATAAACGGTTCTTGTAGTTACGGTCAAAAGTAATCACGAGTAGGATCTTATGGTGGTTTTCATCGATGATAGTACAACATAAATGTAGGGTTACCTCCCATATTGACAACGCAATTCATGAACAGTGCCTATCTCCAACCAGTAGATGTCCCACTGAGGTAGATTTGCGCTGCGTCAGTTTTGGAGTGAATAGTTTGGAGTTGATTGTCGCAGGACGATGTTGACGTTCAAATAGAAGATCCTGACAAAGGTATAGACAGATGTAATGGATGTCGTAATTAACGGGAGGAATATACAGTGGTTCATTGCATGATGAGAAGAAGAAATCGGGAACCCTAAACAAATAAGGTGGACAGGGGAGGCGAAGAAGCCGGAGGCACTGACGGATATTGTGGAGGTAGAGGGGGCCGACGATAGTGGTGGGAAACCTAGGTTTAGAGGAGGGTACCAGGAGCCGTGGTAGATGGATGAGAAGACGTGGTCGAGGATGAAGAAAAAATCGGAGGCAAGGGTAAGAAATCGAAGTTAGCCGGAATATTAAAGGATGCGGGTAGCCGAGAAATGCTAATTTAGAGGGAATGGGGGAGAGCACGCGAGGGGGGGGGGACCGAAGGTGTCATGTGATGGAGGATGGAATAGTATGAGGGAATTAAAATGGAGGGTACATGTAAGAAGGAGTGTGTGACACATAGGGTAGGAATAATCCTAGTTTAGAATAGATTAACGATTATTTATTAAATCGATCATGTGAGTGAATCTTTTTGGATTATGTATTAATGTTTCAGTTCGTTGGACCTAGTCCACACACCATGGTAATGGATTAATAATATATAAATACTAATAATTTTATCTATATGATATTTATTAATTAAGTACTAATTATTAAAACACATATAATTTGGTGACGATAAATTAATTTCCTAACTTTATGAAGATGAGAGTCCATACCCCTGCATCAATGTTGTTTCCACCATTCAATTAATTGAACAAAATAAGGATAATTAATAAATCAAATTTAAATGTTCATAAATATATAAAAAATATTATATATATATTCTTTAAATATATCCCTTTTTCCATACATATATACATTAAATAATTAATTAATCACATTGGTTCATGGTGGTGGTAGTCCACACAAACTAACAAGTGACATTATAATTTTCCAATGGATGTGAAGAATATTGAAATTGAAAATAATATTAATAAAAAACATATCATTATTTTAAAGATAGTAATTATTGAATTAAAATATTTGTATTAAAATTTTTATTAGAATTAATAATATATTTAAATTAATTTTACTAATGATAATATATAACTATTTTTAGTGTATTTGTAAGGACCACTAATCTAGAATTCTCTCATGTTTCCAGAAATGGTTGGATATGCGACATCAAGGGAACCTCTTTGTATGCAAGAGTCTCTTCACTAGTAGTGTGGGTATAAAATATAAAGTGTGGAGAATATTCCCCCTTGTATTATTTATTATAAAAATGAAATAAAAAACTATACAAATGAAATAAATCCAATTATCGATATAGTAGAAAACAATAATAAGATCAAACTGAATAACAATTAAATAATAAAGGAAAAATCCAATAAATCGTTGGAATGAAACAAAATTTCATTATTGAAACAATATAATTAAATTAATAGAATAATTAAATAATTTCTAAAATTTCCCTAGTCTCGAACACCACATAAATTCCTCATATAATCATCATCCCACACAATAAAAAATAATCAAGATGATGGTATCTTTCCACTGTCCAAAACTGTATCCATGTAATCTTCTAAAGTACAAAAAACCGACCAAATCAGGTGTGTGTATAACTTAGTAATTCATCACCAACATGTCTATATTAACCAATTTGGTAACAATTTTTTCCCATAAAGTGATAAAAATTGTATTAGTTAATTAAAATTTTAAAAAATTCAATAATAACCTTGTTCGGATCAATGACAGAATATCATAAAGAGTGTCGTATAGCCATGAAATCAACCACACTATAATACTGGTAAAATAAACTACTTCAAAAGAATTTCAAAATATCTCAGAGAAAGTCTTATAACAATGAAAATCACCACTATATAGCCATGGTATTATAAAAAAATCTGTACTAAATTCTTAGAAGCATTATAGCATCCGTGTCAAATCCATGTAAGCATTACAACATGGGACACAGAAAATCACACTCAATATAAACATTATATTACAAGACTAGAAGGGGACTACTAAATATCTTCTTTACAATATATAAGTGTTTATATTCTAGGGATGAGTCTGATATATATGAATTTCAACACAGAACACATGTTCTCTCATATTATTTGGATATCTCAATACCACATTAAAAAAATTACAAGGATAAATTATGTGAATTAAAATATATCAATATTATAATTCTTTCAATTAAATCATAATTTATTAACATCAATAAAAATGAATAGTATGTCCGAAAATAAGAAATATATGTCAATAAATCACATAAGGTCTCATGTCACTTGAATCACACTTTATTACACTATCCATTTAAATTATATTCAATGTTTTCTCACCAAATTGGTTCCCAAAATCTATTTTAGAATCCAATTGATTCTAATAGACTTAAAAGAATAATTAATTTCAAATAGTTAATTGATATGGGTGCAAAAAACATTTTCAAAATCCCAATATTTATAAATATTGAAATTATCAAACCATAGGGTTAATATTTAAACGCCATTACATTTAATAATGATCCATGAAAGTTTCCAATGGAAATATCGCATAACGAAGAAGCTGCAAATAATTACCATGATAATCCAAGATTTAAACTGATCATTTTCAAAAATATTAACGCACATGATTGAGGGATTCCAATTAAATGGTTTGAGGAAAAAGGGGATAAGGGAAAATCATGATTTGAACCACTTAGTAGAAATCTAAGGAAATACGGTTACATACATTGGGGATGTTGGCACTCCAAAATCACCTAGTGTATTTCCCTAGGTTGAGAGGAGAATATCTTTAGCGATTTACAAAGAAAATTCAACCACACATCATAAAATAAAATATTCAATTGAGGAATTACACTTCATGTTACACAATGACACATCCTGAAAATATTTGTAATGAGATACAATGAAAAATATGTCACCTTAGAATTATTTTATTAAAACACCAAATTTTTTAATGATCTGTAATCTCAATAAAATCCTTCAAAATATTTAGTAGAGGTCTTTTTCATCCCCTTTATACTTTTAAACAACCTGAAACTCTTTTAAATATTTTAAACATACCAAGAACCTGTGAAAAACATAACCTATATTTATCGAAACATCGTTAATTCAAAAAAAACTATAAATTAAGTCACTTTCACCATCAAATGATCTCTACATAGATACTCAATGATTTTGTCATGTTTTATTGGAACCCAAGAATTTTTTTATTAAAAATTCATATATATACGATAAAAAACCATAAATAATGACAATGAAAACAATAGTGAGTGACTTACCTAGAAAAATGTGAGATCTTAAAACCTCCCCACCATATAACAGCTCAACCCAGTGATCTATAAAGAGTCACTATGCGGTCGTAGGGAGAAATTATAGAAATTTTGGTCTAATATCAGACTCCCTCTAATAGTTCTCCTAGTAAACTCAACCCTTCTACAACAATAATCAAACAAATGGTATAGTCCTACCTTAAAGATATTTCAATCTATTATCCAAAAACATTATCGGATAATCCTTGAAGGAATAATAAACACAAAGAATTAAATATTCTATTTCTTTCACATGGAAAGGTTATGGATGTTATATCCATTTATATGACTCATGGAAGATGTTTTGAATGAAACTATGGTGTTTTATTAGAGACAAAAGGTATTCCACTGGACCAACCGTTTCTGTAATCTCAAATAGCCCAAAAAACAGGGGTGTCAGCTTTCCCTATTTCTTGATATAGAGTTACCCTAAACTAGAAAACACCCAAATTAAAAAATGATGATAATCATTAATTACAAAGGTTTAATATGATGGTCTGTATATTGTTTCTTCCTTCTCTACACGGTCATCGACCACTATCTAATCAAATGAACCTTCTACGATGTCTCCACCGGAAGACTAGTCTTATGAACTGCTAAATCAACTACCTACAACCAATAGAGTAAAAAGACATGTTATGTTTTATAAATCATATATCAGTTCCATTTAGATCAATTTTTAAAAGATATTATCAATAAAAAATTCCATGACTACCATTTGTTATTCATGTGAACAAATATAATACAAAAACAATCCCCATGACATATCCAACATGACATGAATTGAATGCTTATATTGACCATAAATTTTTTTGGATGATAGGTTGTGATCAAAATATACCACAATCCCAAATCCTTTTTAATACCTTGATAGAAACATGATGTTAAACATTGTTCTCATTCTGGAATGATATTCTATAGAAGATTAGAAAACAGGTCCACCTCATTGCTATAAATGTATCCTATATCACCAACTATGAGGGTTTCATTTATATATAATATTTATTATAATTTAGTTATTATATCTAAAATATAACATATGAAATCATCCTTCTGGGTTTTCCTGGGTAATAATATCTGAAATTCCATTGTGGCATCATCTTATTTCCACACAGTAATGGGAAAATGCTAAAAATTACAAGCTATACTCTGATGCTCGACTTTCTCAAGATGGAATGTGAAGCATCAAATAAATAATATTTCCATCTCCTTATTTATTCATGTCCACCATCATAACCAATGAATATTGTGATGCATATTTTTTTATACTATGATGCTCCAGCAATCTAAAACCATGAAACATTCTCATCATTTATAGAATAATATTGCAGTAACCAATAGTTATCTATGGATAATAAGTGAATTTTCACTACTAATATCCAATGTTAGCGATGTATTATTACTCTATGATTTTCTATAATAACTGATACTTATGTATTATATAACTTCTCAAAAATAATCCAATCCAAAAACAAGGGTATATAAAATTTCAAAGTCCTAACTACAAATACATTGGACTCTTATCTATATATTTATCTATAAAGTGGGACACTATCACTCACTCTTAAAAATATATTAGTATTAAATATTTCCATGTATTTAGACACAAAATATTAGCAAAAATGTATTCCTTTCATTGTGTATAATAAAGTGCAAGGTTGAAATTATAAAAATACTTGACCCACCTCCTATGACGAGTGTTCAATTTTCACTGATAAAATATGTATTGAAGGCTCTTATGGTACATGTATTCAACAACCCTCACCCCCAAGAGATTGTTTCTACAACATCTCCTAGCATGTACCACTAGTACTACCTCCAGATAATGAGTAGGGTAATTCTTCTAATGTGGTCATAGTTTCCCAAATACATAAGGAACCACTAGATCATGTTTCATAATAACCACTCAATGTCCAAGAATTGATGTGTAAGAATACATGTTATATGATTTAACTATAATAGGTAATGTGAAGATATGTTTTAAGGTTGTACATCCTTTCATCCCTTGAAAATTCATCTCATGAGCATCCTAAAAAAATCACCAATTTCTTTGTTATACTTATCATTTGTGTTTTCAAATTGCAGAAATAATGGATAAAAAACAAAAAATAACCATAGAAACCTAGAATGATCCAATAATTAAATTTTTTATTGTGATGTTCATTATATACAATGGATATGACTTTTCTAGGTCCATAAAATCACCTTTAATAGAGATAATATGGCCTAATAACCATAATTTATTAATCTAGAAACATAATTTTCTTATCTTTGATTAAATTATATTCTATCTTAGTGTACATAAGATGATGTTAGGATGTATGGAATGATCTTACTGTAACTAAGAGTAAACTATGATACCCTCGATGAAACCACCACAAACATGTCTAAAAAAGAAGAAAATATCTTATTCATTAAATCCTTGAATACTTCCAAGGCGTTAATCCATCAAAACAACATTACTGTTAATTCATACAGTCCATAAATACTCCTAACGTTGTCTAAGGTATGTTTGATGGTGTCACCCTCATCTCTTGGTATCCTAATGTTAAATAAATCTTTGAAAATATCTTATTACAACTTAACTAATTTAAAACAACATCAATACATGGATGTGGGTATCAATTCTTTAACTTCACTAGGTTCAACCTGTGATAATCAGAACATAAGCACAATGACCCATCATCCTTCTTGGAGAAGATACCTTGAGAATCTAATGATGATATAATAATCCCTATTATTAGTTTAGATTCTAGATCATCAAGCTAAAATTTGAAATGATGAATCTTATCTAGTTCGATTCCATAATGTATGGTAGATACATGCTATGATCACAACAAAAACTCGATCATGAACATGATCCATAAATTATGTATTATTCCATAGAACTCATCATTAAAAAAATAGTTAAACTAGTCTACCTCTAGAAGAAACAAATATGGGTATATTCATCAATTATCTGGGGAATGACCTACTATATGATCCATGAAACTATAAAATCATTAATGATTTGGTCATGCATGACCAGATTAAGGACATTACTCCCTATGGTGAAAATAGATTCCTCCATCTGAATATTAAAATGTAACTCTCATCCTATAAAATTCGATATGATCATCTTATAGAACTAACCAATCCATAAACAAAATAAAGCAATATCCCTTCATTTCCAATACAAACGGTTCCTAGAAAAAGTGGTAACCATCGATCTCTAATGAACATGACTTGTAATATTTGATGTTATTTAAAAACACAGAAAATGTTGTTTATATGGTCATAGAACCATCCATGATTTCGACAACCAATCCAAGCGCATTTTAAAAATCAAAATATTGAAAATAATTTTCTTTCCCTATATGAAAAAAACAAAGTCATAGGTAGGTGATACAAAAACCGTGACTATAATTGTATATTGTCCTATATCCACGATATAAGGAGTAGTCTGAATAATATTTCAGATTACTCATCACTCGACCTTGGGCTCTAGTCTAACTACCATGAGATATTTCCCTTTCTAGGTACTTCTTCTCATGTACTAGGGTACCAAATTCTTAACCTCAATTTAAACAACCTGTGGAACTTCATTGACCTACATTCATAGGGGTAGATAAGCCCATACCTATATCATGTTCATATAATTATCCCATTCCAATAGAGTTATATGTAATATTTACATAGAAAATATGGAGACGAATGATTATTCCACACATAAGACACTCAACAATATGGTATAGACGCTATGGGATAAAAACAATTAACAGCTACATGATCTCATAATGACGACCATCCTAAAAATGTATCACTATAGAGAGAACATGATATGTCAAATATGGAACTATAAAAATCATTTTAGTGAAACATATAACATTTTATAGCCCTGACATTCCATCTTGGGTTAGATGTAGAAACATACTAGGTTAATAATCCCTAAACATATCAAGTTTGAAATTTTTTTCAAAACATCATCCCAAATTTCTTATATGATGACCATACTACTATTAAACTTCCTCTAAAATATCCCACCAATTAATTGTAGGTCCATTATGTTTTTATGATGAAATATTCACCCTTCGATGAATGGGAGTCTCCAGATGCATGAATATTACATGGAATGAATCGATCTAGAACTAGTATTTCTGGATTCCTCCACCCCTAGTAAATATTAGAATATTTTAGAGTTAAAACCATCTTGTAAGCTTGTAATGTTATGGAATTGTATCAATAGTCTCACATTTCATAGATCTGATGACCCATAAAACGCTATCATTAATATGAAAATATATAAACTCCTCGTGAACTAAAGGATATTCTGGTTCTTCTTAGTTATGAGCGTTCATATTTCCACCATCCTAACACTCAAGTCGAGATTAATGAGGAGGAATTTTCTCTATAGGAAAAAATTATGTAGAGAAAATTCTATGAATATGGTAAACCTCAAAAGGATACTACAGTAGAGATCCACTGACTCATGGTCTTTGTAAACATGTCTTGAATGTGATTTGTCATGACACTTCAACTCATTTCATTATGAAGTGAAACAAAAATCTCTTTTGTTATTTATATATTGATGTATATATCTCATGAGGAGAATAATATTCCCTTGCAATGAACAATTTATTAAATATATCCATATGTGATTATTATGATTCTTGTATTCTCATCTCGCTCCAAACCAATCTATGAGTACAAATCTCAGAATAATAGTAACATCATAAAACAATAACTCCACACAACATTTGAATCAACCATGGTGAAATATCATCAATTGTAATTAGAATTCATCAAAAACATCAATTCCATCACAGAGAACATGGATTTTCAACCATAAATGGGTTAGTAACTCCCATTCAAAAGCTCATAACATAGTCCCAATATATACAAATATCCATTATAACATTCTAAAGTAGTAAAGTTGAAGAAATAAGAACATGATCCTTTGATACCACTTTTTAATGTCCCTCGATGTGTAACTCACTCACATGTCCAGAAATAGATGGTTATGAGACCTCAATTGCGCCTCCCCATACACTGGAGGTTGCTTACTAATAGTGGGGTTTTAAATGTATACTTTGGAGACTATAACTTCTGTTATAAAGTGTCATTGACATATACAATAATCAATAAAACTGAAATAAATAAAATTATATAGAAAAGAGAAAACCAAAACAACATCCAACTAAATAATATAATAAAAAGTAAAGGAATAATGTAATGACATGATGGACTATAACTAAATGACATTATAGAAAAAATAAATGTAATAGAAATGAAGTCTAAATGAATTCTCAAAATTCCCTTGTCCCAAACCCCATGTTAGTCCCACATCAAAAAACCATCCCATCATTCATGAGAAAATAAATAGAAAAGGATTTTTCCCCTCTCCAAACGCATGCCCATGTAATTTTTTCAGGTAAAAAATCATGTCCCAAATAGGGTGTGAGTAGTATTAAGTAGTTCGAAACAATTATGTATCAACAAAACATTTTGATAATATGTGTATGTAATAAAAGGATAAATATGTGTATTTATGAATATAACAATTACTAATATTCAAAAACAACCTTATTTTGATCCTTGATGGAATATATCAGATAATTTCTTATGACCATTTCAACCACCACCATATAATCCTAAGAAAATGACTGCCTAAGCACTATGTCGTAATATATTGCATCATGTCATATAACAATTCAAACCACCACCATATAACTTCCATATAATCACAACAATCCTATTCAATTCCCAATAAGAATTACAAAATCCATGTCAAATCTCTATATTCATTACATCATGTTAAATTTAAAATCCCACACTCTAAAAGCATTATAGCAGGGGAGCATGCCGATTTCACTCAGTATCAGTATAACATCATATACGTGTGCATTTTCTAGGGTCAAGAAAAATATATAACAAATTTTTCATGGATGAAATGTTCATTCATACATCATGGAAATAATAATATCTCATCACAATTCAAAAAATTTAATTATGTGCATTAACACGTGTCATCATTATAGGGATTTCAAATAAATCACAATTAATTTTCAACCATAAAAATAAAAAATAAACTAAATTTATGGATTTTACATAAAAAAATTAAACAAGGTATCATGTAATGATAGATAGACATTAATACATTATACAATTAACTTATGATCATGTTTTTCTGACCCAATGGTTAGAAACAACACATGTCAAATGTCAATTAAAACCATAAGACTTCAAGGAATAATCCTATTCTTTTATTGAATGGATTTCATAACACACTACATTGTATCTATCATAATATTACATAATCACGAACATTATCAAACTAAAAAGTTTTGATTTAGTCCCCCAGACATTAATTAATGATATGAAAATGCTTCCAATGACAAACACCCCTAAGGAAGAAGGTGATGATTAATGAAAAGATAATCATATATCAAAACTGATCAATATCAAACCCAACAACACACATTGTTTATGGATTTCACCACAATGGTATGAGGAGAATGGATATATGGGGAAACATGATCAAAACCACTTATGATGGATCAAAGGCATTATTGGGGAATCCAAAAGGGAGGTTGGAACTACAAAATAAAATAGAGGGATGAAATAGTTTTAGTGTAGAATAGAGACAATGAATTAGAATGAAAAAGCTACTACACAATACACATCTAAAATATAAGTTATATGAATTACAAGAAATGTAATGTACATGCACATAATGTACATATTTTTAATGGGATATTCCAAAATAATCATCGCCTATGATTTATTTTATTAAAACACCAAAACATTTCATGATGTTTAATCACTTTAAAAAATATATAAAAATTATTATTTTGTTTTTTTACCATTTTATAGTTAAACAACCTGATCCACCATTAATTCGTTTCACCCATTCCAGAAACACTAAAATAGTTAACATATTTATACCTAGACACAATTAATTCAAACAATCATAATTCCATAAAATTTAAGTAATTTCTCTTAAGAAAGGAGGTAAACATGAACCCTATTTGCATTTAAAAAGTTTGTTCATAACCCAAGAGGATTTTTATTCAAACAACATACATCCATGAAAAAAGAAAACAAAAAAGTAAATTAACTATATTCTTAAAGTTAAATGTTCGTAGAAAAATATGGGATCTTACAGTTTCCTCAATTTAGAAACAACTAATGGATTTAGGGATGAGTATTTTGGGAAGACTAGATAATTATTATATAGGATAAGGATATTAGGACAATATTTATCCAAATACTAGTCAATAAAAAACGATCTTTCGGTGTTTCAAATTAAGGAGGAAAGGTTCCATTTTGTTTATGTGGGGAGTGAGACTCTTGTGAATATATAAACCATACAAACAAAATAATGATATACTCAATTAAATATTGAATCAATGAAAAAAATTATGATAAGTTATAGGACATCAGAAATACTCTTAAAAAATAATATTTAAAAATTTTATTATCATATTATAACACATATGTCTTTAGTTTAACCCATATTATACCTTTTAACCTTTACCATTAGAATCCATTTTTACAATCAATATTATTCGTAATGAAAAAAAATAAAAAGAATATCCTTATTCATTTTTGAAATGTTGATTCAATATGTGGAAATATATTTATCTTATTCTTGTTGTATGATTAATAAAAATTCATCTTAAAATATGTAATGAAAATAGAATGAATCAGTTTTCTCTAAAATGCATTTATATAAAACATATAAATTTTTTTATTAATTATTTCCATGTAAAAATCATTAGATGGATAATAAAATATTTTATATAAAATATTTCTTATTCACATCACATAATTATTCATCAATATTATTAAATTAAATTTTTTAAAATAAACACATGTTTCATAAATAATTGTTTTTTAGAAAAAACAATTTTTTTATTTTCATTATCTGTTATCTTATATTCTGGAAAATTTAAAACTAATTAATTAATTTTATACATATATATATATATAATAAATTATTTTTTCCAATCCATACCCTCCAATCCAACTATTTAGAAATAATTATCATATTTAATAATAATATTTCAACTATATATCATGATCCATTTAAACTCAATGTTTCTTATAAAACCAGATATCAAATACATAAAACCAATTTAAATATGAATATATAATAAAATATATCAGTTTCATATTTTACCCCATTCTATAAATTTCTCCATTTAAATCATATCTCTTTGATAAAAACAAATTGGGGATAATTATGCCTCATCAAATTCATATTATCCCACATAGATTCCAAAAAGCTATAGATTATGCTAAAAATATTTAACAAAGAAATGGTATTGTTACACTAGACTTTTTATATCTGAAATATCCAACACTAATACATTATAAGAGATATAATTCTCTATCCATATTACCATAAATTATTTACATGTGAATGATGAGGTATGTTATTTTTTAATAGAGATACATGGAACAAAAACATTACCTGATATAGATTCCAAGGATGTGAGAATAGTAAAGAAAACATTCTAATATGATGAATAATTTTTAAGGGAATAATATATTAGAGTTCAAAAATACCTTGTTTCAAAATCAAACATTCTCATTCAACATAGATATTCATATTAAAACTTTATCACCATTTTTAACACTATATCTCATTAAAAAGTGTATACAAAACTATTTATCAACTCTAATATTCATTGAGTTGTTAATTATTTTATTCTTACATGGAATTTACTTGTATATATCTTGTTGTAATATGTTTCTATCCCAGACATCGTCCCAGAACATTACTGTTCTACACTTCTTTCCAGAATGGTTTTCATTAGGAGCAGACTTAATGCACGAGTGAAATAAATTATTATAAGAAAACTTGACCATAGAAATGTGTTGATCCCAAACACATTTGAAAACAAAATAAAAAGAAATCAATATTACATCTAATGTTCAAATTGTCCTCTCAAACTCATTATCATTCTATGGATGATATATATTGATAATGGTTATGGCCACATTCAAGACATGGTGAAGGAATCTAATTAAAATAGAGTAAACCAACATTCTTGAAGAAATAAAATACATTTTTGTGCTATAAAAATAATTATAACATCATTAATGTATAACCTATAATAATAATATAGGTAAAAATGTTACTTGATCTCAGTTAAATATGTTTGAATTAAATAATGATTGAAAAACACTTAAATAAAATAATTTTCTATTTTTTGGTGAGTCTAATAAATAATTTCCTAGTGAGGTTTTCATATTTCCATTCGGATAACGGTAGCAATTTTAAAATACACCTAGAAATATATTTATTGACATTAAAATGATGACATAAGAGGAATAAAGGTACATAATATTTAATATCTCTTTTTTAATTTTTCCACCAAAATTATGTTTTTATTACACTATAAATATTCATACATCCTAGATTAATAGTGAATGAAAAACTATGAGATCCATCCAATGGATCAATAAATATGGTATTGATAAGATACAAACATGGTATATAAACCATGTCAATCCAACACAATCACAGGTTATTCTCTGCAAATTCATAACATTCTACTACATTTTATCTTCTTCCTTCAACACCTATTTAATCCTTTTATGGATGGATTATTGAACATTCACATGTGAATGATAGGATATATCTCCATTCCTTAGGATATTAATGTCCTTATTCTATGTATTCATAATTATTATATCTATTTGAATATTTATAATTGGAGAACATGCATTTTAATTCAAACATAGAGCATAATCCACCTTTTTCACCTTACTAGAGTGGTAATATATTGGAACGTCATAATATTTAATCATATAAAACTATGTCGATTGTAAAACCCCTAACCCTCTAGACCAGATCCGATGCATTAGTTATTAAATTTTCAAGGTTAAATGGAAATAACATACCTAAGGAATGATCATTTTTGTAGTCATGAAGAAACTATACTGATAAAAGTAACTGAAATTAAATTGGAAACAGTAACAAAAACAATACATAACAAATAATAATTAACTGAAACCACTGGAACTCAACAAATAATCTCCTACTAATAACCTATTTAAGGTAAAAAAAATGAAAGGGGTAGGAAACAATTCTCAATAAGGGATACTGATAGTGGAAGCATGAATCTGTTGTAAGTGAATCATAAACAATTTTACATAATCAATATGGCATGGTGAGTAAATGGAAAACAGACACCATTAATAAACATAATATGAAACTACATCCATAAATTTTGTCATAGTGAAAACCAAATGTATATTAATAACTATAGTTAATAAAGATATATTATTATTATTTGGATATCATGTATATGGGACATGATACCAAAATACAGTGAAAACGGTTAAAGTATGTGGGTATAAAACCGTCTGATTTCTGGAAACAAACTCGAAGGGTTTGTTGCCAACTGATTTGTCTCATGAGAACTATCTATGCATCAAGGCGATATATAAAGTTCCACCCACCGCTGAAAGTTCAAATAATTCGTTATAAAAAGATTTAATATAATTATAATCTGGATTCTCAATATCTGTACAGAGTAGATGATACAGATTAATCAATATTTCCATAGTTAAAACAACATTCTAAATAGTCACCATCTGCGAAATGGTATACGACTTAAGGAATTAATAATATCCTTGCTATAAGAAAATGGATATTTACAAGAGTTATAATTTCAAAAAATAAATGATCTCAAATGGGGAGCTGATACACCACATAATAATTATTTGGTGCCCCATACCAAGTAGGTCAAAATGTTTTGGAAATTGAGACAAATTTCCTTACCACATTTTAATTAATTGATTCGTATGACCAAAAATCAATAATCTCCAAATTAATCATAGAATGCAATGAATATAAAGGGAATCGTTATACTAAAGATCAAATGGATGTAAATTTAAACCACATACAAGAAATAAGTGGAAAACAATGGAAATCAAACAGAATTAAAAGTGAGATTAGAAACCCCTTACCTCATTAATGAATGTATTCTATGAATTATATTAATGACCTAAATAATAAAAATTAGAGCCATTAATTAATTATTACAAAAAAATCATTAAATCGTAATTTATTTCATATAACACTATTAGGTTCATTTATGGATTTCTTAATCTATTCAAGAGGTTCAATTTAATTTATTTGGAAGAATTTTCATCGTTTGTTTTCGTGATCGACATACTTGTATTCATGAATGGAAGTTCATTTTTAATGTGGTTAAGAACATAGAATTTCCAATATATATTATTATTTACATTAACAGATATATATATATATATATATGTCATTATAATCATTTTGGTTACATACCATGAGGATGAATTATTTGATAAATGATAATGATAAAAATTTGATTTACTTGGATGTTCTGTGCATAATGAACTTGTTTTGTATTATTTTTTTTATATTACGAGTGTGTAAAAATTTTAAAAAATTAAATGAGATTAAATACATTTTTTATGGTCTGGTTCTACCATAAAAATGTTTTAATGGCCATAATTTAATATGGTATTGAAAATTGATATCTCTTTATCCTTGAATGTGATAAATTAAAGCATCATAGACGGTGTTTTCATTTTTAGTAAATGAGGAGGTGGAATGAGATATGATGATGAAATATTACATTAGAATCATTTAATTTGATTTTATTTAAGGTAATGTAATTATAATATAATTTTTAAGAGGGGTATGATGGAAGAATAATAAATGAAAGAAACTCAAAATAAAAGAAAAATTTAGAAATCCCTCACGAACATTCGGTAGCCTAAAAACATCACATAAAATTTCATAAAATAGATTGATGGGAGAAAGGGGTTATCTCATAACATATACATAATATTGAAATAAAGGATAACATGGAATGACATATCCCAACACAATAAAATTCAATATAAAAGATAACACATAAAATGAATGCTTTAAAAAGGAGAAGGGTGGTAGATTCCCTTAGCTTGATGTGTAATACCCAAAACATGATGGATGGGACATTGGGGTCTTGAGGAAACCTTGATAGGTATCCTAGGGAGGTAAAAGCACCAGATATTCTAGGATTATGGATTTGGAATGAAATAAAACAAAGGTGTGAGTGGTTATTTATTGTAAATAAGATGGAGTTTTTTATTAATTAAAAGGGAAACCTCAATAGTGGGTTTTGACTAACCATGGGATTAGCCATGGTATTTGACCATGGTTTTAGCCACTTGGGACACCTCATGGCATATGCTACTATAAGAAAGTAGAGTAGCCTTTTATATTAATTAGTATATCATTATGATTCCATTAAACTACTCAAAACTCAAAAGTGTATTTTTACTATTCACAAAATTCATTTACTTTTGAAAAATACCAAAAATTAACCCAAACCATTTTTCAATGTGTATAACTCAAAATAGAAATACATTTTTTGAATTAAATTTAATAAATAATTTTAATTTAATTTTTAGTTAAAATCACAATTTAATAAAAAAATAAAAATTTTAAATCTATAACCCATTTTCGAGAATCAATATCTCATTACATTATAAACTGAAGAAAATAAAATAACAATATGGTTTAACATTCTTAAGGTTCATATTACTATTCATACGTTTATGTTACTATTCCTAAAAAACTAGTTGGTTTTGTTTGACTCCAAATAACTTACTAGTCACAACCGTAGATGACAATTTTTTGAAACTCAAAAAACCGAAGTGGAGAATTTAATTTTGATTCCTAGTTTATAACATTATCATATAATGTTTTGATTCACAAAATAAATAGTTCATTTGGGGAAATATGCTATCTAATTAATTGAAGGTATATTATAAGAACATACCATAAAATGATAGGGGTGCTAATTATTCCTTCCTTTTGAAATTTCATACTCAGCATTTTATGTATAAATCCCACTAAAATGATGTGGGTGGTTCATCCTTATCACATCTTCAGGTTCCCACATTACTTCTTCTATATTATGGTTCCACCAATGAACCTTTACCAGAATAGTCATCCGATTTCTCAATACTTATTCTCTGGTATAAATAATCTTGATAGGCTCTTCACAATAAGACTGATAGGGCTCATGTTCTATATCATCATAGGTGAGTACATGTCTTGGTTATGGAATGTATTTCCAAAAAACATCAATACATAGAACATAGTATGAACATTATAACGACTTGGAGTCACTGAAAATTGGTATGCTACGGCTCCAATTAAATCCAAAATTTCAACATGTTCGATGTACCTTGGACATTATTTACCCTTGTTATTGAATAATATAATATCCTTCCATGGAGATACCATTAAGAAAATATGATCCCATTCACGAAATTCCAAATCTTTCCTTTAGATATTAGCAAAGATCTTTTCCTTTCCTTGAGCTGTTTTGATAGGGGTTTGGATAATCTTCACCTTTTGTGTTGATTCCTCCACATGTTCTAGCCCTAAAAGCTTTCTTTCACCAACCTCACCCCATAAAGTTGCAGTATGAAATCTATTTCCATATAATTCTACATATAGTTCCATATAAATATGTGAATGGAATCTATTTTTATAGGAAAATTATATGAGAGGTAGATACTGATCCCACAAACCTAGAATGTCATGTGAACAAGACCGCAACATGTCTTCAAAAGTTTGAATAGTCTGTTCTGATTGTCCATCAATTTGGAAATGGTAGGGAGTACTCAAACGAAGATCAATATCTAGGATATTCTGAATACTTTTCTAGAATTGTGATGTAAAATGGAAATCATGATCAGGAAAAATTGATAATGGTACACCATGAATTCTTAAAAATACCTTTATAAAGAGTCTTGCTAAATTCTCAAGTGGTAAATATTCTCTTTGAGAAAGAAAATGGGTTGATATTGTAAGACGATAAAAAATGATCCAAATCGCATCATTCATTATTGGAGTTTTTGGTAGATCCATGACAAAGACCATAGTAATATCATCACATTTTCACATAAGTATAGGAAGGGGTTTCATGAATCCTCTAGGATGTTGTCTTCCAGCCTTCACCTGCTGACAAAACAAACATCTTGACACAGAATCAATAATCACCCACTTCATGTTTCCCCCCCAAAATGTTCATTTGGATCCATATAAATCATTCTTCTACAATAGTGTATAGATAACTTAGTGTTATGATCATCATCCAATTGTTTCCTCTTTAGTTAAGGAAGACCAGGAACACAAATACTCCTTCCATATTTCAAAATTCCACCTTCATATATGAAGTCAATCAATATCACATCATTTACATTTTTAATTCTCCATTGAAACTCCTCATCATCAGTCTGAGAAAATTTTATCTTTCTTGTAAATATGGTTTTGAAACCATGTTAAGAAGTAGTGATGTGTTACCTTCTTTGATAATTTCCATATCTATATTTACTAGATCCTTCTACATAATATCCCTTTTAACTCTCATCATTTTCATAATTCCGGGGTCCTCTCTACTCAAATCTTATGACAGCTTATTCGCCTTCCACGGGTGGTAGTGTATTGTGAAATCTTAATCCTTGAGTAGCTCGATATGCCTACTATGTCTCATGTTGAGTTACTTCTCTATAGAAATATACTTCAAACGCTCATGATCCATATATATCTCACATATTTCACTATAGAGGTAATGTCTCCAAATCCAAAAAGAAGATATAAACATTTCTAACACCATATAATGAGTTGGATAGTTTTTTTCATTAATTTTTCTTACTTAGATGCATAGGAAGTAACTTTATTATTGATCATAATGACACATACATGTTCTTTCTTTGATGCATCACTAAAGTTTAAAAATCCATCATTCCATGATGGTAGATTCATGATTGTAGCATTAACTAAAATTCTATTCAATTCATTAATACATTCTTCACATTACATTGTCCATATGGACTTAACCACTTTTTGTATGATATTGGACATTGGGTTTGTAATGAACCAAAGTTTCATTAATGGAAAATCCCTCTTGATCCAGTTAAATATTTCTTTATGAAAAAAAATGTTTTTATACGATGTCAAATTCTTTAGTTTTATGTTAAGATTTGTGACCGTTACTTTTATAGCCGTTGAACAGTGATCATCTGAGTAGTATAAATATAAGGCTTTAACGAAACCATTTCTACTCAGACAAAGGAAGCGATGGCCTCATCCAGTAGAATTTCCCCTTACGAAGCCCATTTGGCGGAGCTCGGAAAAGAGGTGGCGTCTTTGGGCTTTGCCCTTGACCAAGCCCAAGCTGAGCTTCATCAATTCAAGCTCGAACGTGATCGTCTACGGGAAAAATGGAAGTTGATAGAGATTACCACTCGAGCGATGTTATCCGAGCAACCCCAAGAGTCTGTCACCATCGCACACCTTACCCTTAGGTCTTATGCGGCTATTTTAAGGGGTTATGTAACAAATAAGTAGCACCATGTTCATGTACATTATTTTTTGTATATAATAATGAATATAATTTTTTTGATACATTGTAATTAGTTTTTAAAGTACAAATGGTGTTTTTAGTTATTATTTAAATAAGAATTATATTTTGTTAAATTAAAGGATTTTTGAATTAAATAATATTTTAATAAAATATTATTATTAATATTAAATTAATTTTTATTAAATATAAATTATCTTATAATTTTATGAATGTAATTAAAATTTTATTAAGGTTTGAAAGCCATTTCTGTCAAAACCCGTGAATTTTTTATAAATGTCGGTTTTTATTTTAAAATTGAAAATTCACATATTTAGAAAATTATTTAGATAAAATAAATATTATTTTTGGAATCAGGACGTCGAAATTATCCAACGGTGAATTTTTCATAATTTTCTGAGATAGTCAAATTTTTGGGTAAAAATTAAATACCATTTAAATATATAATGTGTTTTATGACATCATAATGACCCAATAGTGGTGTAATAAAATACCATAATCCTTATGTTCGGAAAATATGTGTTTTATCATTAAAATAATGAGGTTTTGGGTTTGTTTGACTTACTTTTCAAAGCATTAATGGAGCCCTCAAGACTTATTCAACACTTTGCCTTTTTAAATTAATTTCCATGGGAGTGTGACTCACCTCCACATAAGCAACCCTAATTTTTTAATATGTTCGGACCTTGGAATTGTAAAATATTGTTTTCCTCTTTCCTTTTCCAGAAACCATGGGCAAATACAATGGGATGGTTTGTGGTTTGGATTATTTTAATATAAGGGGTCCCAAACCTAAATAATAAAGAATTCTCTCACCTTTCCTATATAAACCCACCCAAGCTCCCACTTCCTCCTCACTCAAATCCCTTGAAGTTCGTCCAACCTCTGCCCTACTCTCTCTAGAATCCTCTCAAGGTGCCCCAAGCTCCCAAGAAGCCTCTCACAAGCCTCTCTCTAGCCTTTGGAAGCACACTTCCAAGTAAGGTGTTTTCATCCTTTCTCATTTTTGTCAATTTTCTTTAAGTTGTATTTCCTTTTTTTATTTCAATTATGAATGTTGGGGCATGGTTTCACACCTCCCCCATAATGCCCTCTTATTGTTTGAATGATTGGATAACCCTTTCTCTCTCATTAAATGTCTCCCATGTACACCCGTTACTATGCCGAAATTCCGAAAGGAATTTCTCTCTCTTCATTTACATTCAAGCAATACTTTTGTATCATGAATCTAAATTCCATTTCTATTGTTGGGACATGTATATATATAATATACTTACTGTCCATTACATGTAAATATGATGAGGAACCCCTTTCTCTCTCATCAACCTTTTTTATGAATTCTTATGTCACGCCGTTACGCTGCCGAAATCGCACCGATTTTCTAAGCCAATGTCTTTGTGTAGTGAATACCATGCCCATTTCTCCATCAAGGGTATTCACCGTTATGAACATTTACATATTGATTATAAATTTTCATGTATGAATTCCACATTCCTTTATCGTGGAAGAAATGATTATGTTTTATGAATCCATGTTTTATGATCCATGTGGCACACTTATGCATGAAATGAAATGTTTAAGAAGGGTGCGCCCTTTATAGCGCTCCAATGCATTGGGTAAAGTATAGTATCATGATAAGTCATGTGCAATGAGTGTTTACTCATGCTAATTCAAGTGAAAATAGGGTTTACTCGTGCTTGAAGTGCAATGAGGGTTTACTCATGCTCCATGTGCAATGAGCCTTGGCTCATGCTAATTCAATGTTAAGTGTTGTTGCCACATTTCCATGTTATGATTATCATGCTTTATTATGCCTTTATGTTCATGTTTCTGTTATTCTCTATTGATATTCCTATTGCCTAACATGTATTTCACTCCTCATGTTATTCATTGTTTACTCCCTTATTGGGCTTTATAGCTCACCCTTTTCTTATGCATGTCCTCAGGTTATCCCATGCAATGCTAAGTACGAAATAATGTAGTGGTCTTGTAAAGGAAGTTTTCAATAAGGATGTTGTATTTCAAGTTTAAAGTTTTTATGTAATGATCCTAATCCCCAAAGACACTAAACCTCTCGATCTTCTTTGTTGGATCAAGTGAAGTTTTATGTAATAAATCATGTTTATGTTGTAATAAAAAGCAGGGTTGTCATAGTTGGTATCAAAGGATAGGTTTAGTTATTTTTGGTATTAGGAAACCCTAGTAAAGCCTTAGATACAAGACTAAGCATAATAAAAACATCCCTAAGTTTTGGTAAATACTAAGTAAGTGGTTTATCAAACAAATAAATCCCTGTCTGGATACGAGCAGGTAGAGGCGGCTCTGGCACAGATGTATCCTAGGGGTAAACCCAAAAACACCGATTTGAGCTAGACTCGAATGGGAACTGGTGCACGACAACGGGCCTTGCTGCACTCTTGGTTACGACACTCCCGGAGGATATGTTTTGATAAATTCACAATCTTAGTATGAACCCTTATTAAGGGAAAAAAGCCCCTAAGAATATATGTTAGAAGGAAGATCATGAAAATCCTGGATTGAATCCTATAGACTCATGAGTTAAAGAGATTAAAGTTTATTTATAAGTCATCAACTTTTGTCTTTGGATTACCCTTTATGTGTTACCCCTAACTTTCCTTTTTATTCCAGCCAATGGCCGGTAATAGGAGAAATCGGGCTAACAACCGTTGTGAAGATCAGTGTGATGATTGTACTTATGAGATGCCCAATCCAATGGGAGCGGGAATCGTGAACTTTGTCACGCTTCTCTCTTAGCTAACTCAAGTTTTTAATAGAAACACTGGTCAAGAGGAACGTTCAACCCCCCCTAAGATAGAACAAGTTTCTATTGAAAGCTTCATGAGACAAAGGCCTCATACTTTTAGTGGATCGTCCGATCCCACGATTGCTGAACAATGGATCAACTCCATTGAAAAGATATTCTCCATCCTCCAATGCTCTGAAAAAGAGAAGGTTCTCCTAGAGGCTTATCGTATGGAGGGTGAAGCTGATCAATGGTGGACATTGATCAAAAATACGAAGCTTGAGGAGGAGATCGAGGCTTTGGAATGGAAGGTATTACGGAAGATGTTTTTCGATAAATATTTTCCACGCACCCTCTGTCTTAAGATGGAAAGGTACTTCCTTTCCCTCAAACAGAAAGATGAAGAATCTGTGGGAGTGTACGAGGAAAACATCACAAGGCTTGAATGATACGCTTCCGGCTTTGTCGTTACCCCCGAATGCAGGGTTGACCGCTTCATTGGTGGGCTAAAGCCTAGCTTGCGTAATGCATTAGCGATCCGTGACTTCGACAACTATGAGGAAATTGTCCGATGTGCCCTCAAGGTTGAAATGGAGATCAGAGAATCACATGGGTATCATGGGGACAAGAAGCGTAAGGTGGACTTCAATGCTGGTGGTCCGATGGATAAATCCAACGGCGCTAAGAAATTCCAGCACCCCACTTGCCAAAAGTGTGGAAAGAAGCACCCTGGAAATTGCCTTAGGGGGACAAGAAAATGCTTCAAGTGTGGAAGAGAAGGGCACCTAGCTGTTAACTGTCAGCAAGAAGGACCCGCGGCTGCGACAGAGGAGAGGAATGCTCCGTTCGAACCTCAACGCGTTGTTCAATGCTTCAAATGCAAATAACCGGGTCATTTTGTGAATCAGTGCCCTAATCCAAGGGTTATCGGAGGCAATCAACAACCTCCAAGACAGCAAGGAAGAGCTTTTGCCATCACTTCTGCCGATGTGAACCCCGAAAATGAAGTGGTGACAGGTATGCTAGTTATTCATTCAAGAAAAGCGAACTTACTTTTTGATTCAGGTTCTACGCATTCTTTTATATCTCAAAAGTTTAGTAGAACAATCCCTGCACCACCACAAATCATGGAAGTAAAGATGTCGGTGAGTACGGAAAATGGGGCAATCATTGCATCCCATGAGTATAAGTCCTCCCCTGTTATAATATGTGGATTGAATTTCCCCAGCTAACCTCGTCATACTCCCTTTGGTGGAATTTGATGCAATTCTTGGCATGGATTGGATTTCCTTATATAGAGCCAACATAAATTGTCGGGAGAGGGAAATCACACTCCATATGGAGAATCGACCCCCGATTCTTTACAAGTGTCAGGAGGAAGATGAATCTCCTTTGGCTCCATCATCTCAAGCATGGATATTACTACCTTATGAGCACGCATATCTGGCTCAGATGATTAAGTCCAAGGAAGAAACCACCCTTGAAGAAATGCCTATTGTGAGGGAATTCGCTGAAGTATTTCCCGAGGAACTTCCTGGTCTTCTTCCAAGAAGAGATGTTGAGTTCTCAATTGAACTTATACCTGGGGCGCTAAAAATTTCCAAGAATCCATATAGAATGGTTGTTGTTGAGCTTGAAGAGCTGAAGAAACAACTATAGGAGAATCTGGATAAAGGGTTTATACGCCCAAGTGCATCACCATGGGGTGCACCAGTCCTCTTCGTCAAGAAGAAGGATGGGTCAATGCAGATTTGCATCGATTATCGTGAACTTAAAAAAATCATGATAAAGAACAAGTATCCTCTCCCAAGAATTGATGACTTGTTTGATCAACTGCGTGGAGCACAATACTTCTCCAAGGTCGACTTGCGGTCGGGATATTATCAAGTAAGGGTGAAGAAGGAAGATATCCCCAAGACTGCTTTTCGTACAAGGTACGGGCACTATGAATTCATAGTAATGCCTTTTGGACTCACCAATGCTCCAGCAATATTCATGGACTTGATGAATAGAGTCTTTAGAGATTACCTAGACAAATTTGTGGTAGTCTTTATAGATGATATTCTAATATACTCCAAAACCAAGGAGGACCATGAGGAGCATTTAAAAACTGTACTAGAGACTTTGCGCAAGGAGAAGCTCTATGCAAAGTACAACAAGTGTGAGTTTTGGTTGAAGGAAGTCTCAGTCTTGGGTCATATCATCACAAGCAATGGGATATCTGTGGACCCCTCCAAAACAGATGCAACTGAGGGATGGCCGAGGCCAACATCGGTAACTGATATCCGTAGCTTCTTGGGGTTAGCTGGATATTATCGACGATTTGTGAGAAATTTATCATGATTGTCCAACCCTCTTACCAAGATAACTCGAAAGGGAGTAATGTTTGCTTGGAGTGATGAATGCGAAGAAAGCTTCAAGGAGTTGAAAAGGAGGCTTATCACTGCACCCGTGCTCACTTTACCCACAAGTGGGGAGCTTTTTGTGGTATTCAGTGATGCTTCGAAGAAGGGCTTAGGATGTGTGCTGATGCAGAATGATAAAGTGATATCCTATGCCTCAAGGCAGTTGAAAATCCATGAGCGAAACTATACAACGCATGATCTAGAGTTGGAAGCGGTGATCTTTGCCTTGAAAATCTGGCAGCATTATCTCTATGGAGAGAAATGTGAGATATATACTGACCACAAGAGTCTTAAATATATATTCACACAGAAAGAGCTTAATATGCGCTAGAGAAGATGGATAGAGCTCATCAAGGATTATGATTGTTCAATACATTACCACCCTGGGAAGGCGAACATGGTGGCGGATGCCCTAAGTAGAAAGGATCCAGCAATTCTATCAATGATGAGAATTGAGAAGGATCCAATCTTCTTAGACTTGATGAAGATGGAAGTGGGAATCATAAAGAAGGGAACATCATCAATCCTTTCACAAATTATTTCTCAACCATCTCTTTTGGAAAGGTTAAAGGATGATCAAAAGGATGATGTGGGAATCCAAGAAAAAGTGGAAGCTATCAAAAAGGGAAAATCCTCAGAGTTTAATGTTAATGAAGAAGGAATTGTGTGGTTAGGGAAAAGACTATGTGTTCCATCAAGTTCAGAGCTGAAGAAGGAACTTTTGGATGATGCACATAGTTCAAATTTCTCTATTCACCCAGGGAGCACAAAGATGTATCGAGATCTCCGAGAAAACTTTTGGTGGGATAATATGAAGAAGGAGATCGCTGAATATACATCAAAGTGCCTGGTGTGTCAGCAAGTGAAGGCAGAGAGGTAGAAGTCTAAGGGGATGATGCAACCATTGCCCATACCAAAATGGAAATGGGAGAACATCACCATGGACTTTGTCACCAGACGTCCAAGGACATCCAAAGGCAACAATGCAATATAGGTTGTTGTGGATCGTCTTACAAAGACTGCACACTTCATTGCTATTTGAGAGTATTTCTCTTTGGATCAACTGGCACTGATATATATCAGGGAAGTGGTACGGTTGCATGGAGTACCACTATCTATTGTGTCTGACCGAGATCCAAGATTTACCTCTAAGTTTTGGAAGAGTCTTCAACATGCTCTGAATACTGAACTAAACTTCAGTACGGTCTATCATCCTCAAACTGATGGCCAATCCGAGCGGACTATCAAAACACTTGAGGATATGTTGAGAGCATGCTCAATGGACTTTAAAGGAGGATGGGATCAACATATTCCTCTGGTTGAGTTCTCTTATAATAATAGTTTCCACTCGAGCATCCAAATGGAACCATATGAAGCCCTATATGGGAAAAGGTGTAGAACGCCGGCATGTTTGGATGAGGTCGGTGAACGTAAGCTGCATGGACCAGAAATGGTCGAAGAAATGGTGGAGAAGGTGAAAACCATTCAGCAGCATATCAAGGCAGCCCAAAGTCGATAGAAGAGTTATGCAGATAATCGTCGATGAGACCTTGAGTTTAAAGTCGGAGACATGGTGTTTTTACGCATATCTCCGTGGAAGAAGGTCATGAGGTTTGGAAAGAAAGGGAAGTTAAGTCCAAGGTACATCGGCCCATTCGAGATTCTTGATCGTGTTGGGGTTGTGGCCTATTGACTAGCACTTCCACTGACTATGTCCAAGGTGCATGATGTCTTTCATGTATCCCTCTAAAGGAAGTACATACCGGACCCTTCACATGTACTCTCTTCCGAGGTGGTACAATTGGAAGATGATATTTCTTATGAGGAGAAACCAGTGAAGATCTTAGAACGTAGAGAAAAAGTTCTACGAAATAAGACAATGCCCCTCGTCAAGGTGTTGTGGAGAAACCACAAGTTTGAAGAAGCAACTTGGGAGTCGGAGGATATGATGAAGCTAAGTTACCCACATTTGTTTTAGTGTGGGAAAAGGAAAATTTCGAGGGCGAAATTTCTTAAGGGGGGAATGTTGTAACGACCCCAAGTTTCATTAATGGAAAATCCCTCTTGATCCAGTTAAATGTTTCTTTATGAAAAAATTTGTTTTTATAAGATGTCAAATTCTTTAGTTTTATGTTAAGATTTGTGACTGTTACTTTTATAGCCGTTGAACAGTGATCATCTGAGTAGTAAAAATATAAGGCTTTAACGAAACCATTTCTACTCAGACAAAGGAAGCGATGGCCTCATCCAATAGAATTGACCCTTACGAAGCCCATTTGTCGGAGCTCGGAAAAGAGGTGGCATCTTTGGGCTTTTCCCTTGACCAAGCCCAAGCTGAGCTTCATCAATTCAAGCTCGAACGTGATCATCTACGGGAAAAATGGAAGTTGATAGAGATTACCACTCGAGCGATGTTATCCGAGCAACCCCAAGAGTCTATCACCATCGCACACCTTACCCTTAGGTCTTATGCGGCTATTTTAAGGGGTTATGTAACAAATAAGTAGCACCATTTTCATGTACATTATTGTTTGTATATAATAAGGAATATAATTTTTTTGATACATTGTAATTAGTTTTTAAAGTACAAATGGTGTTTTTAGTTATTATTTAATTAAGAATTATATTTTATTAAATTAAAGGATTTTTGAATTAAATAATATTTTAATAAAATATTATTATTAATATTAAATTAATTTTTATTAAATATAAATGATCCTATAATTATATGAATGCAATTAAAATTTTTATTAAGGTTTGAAAGCCATTTCTGTCAAAACCCGTGAATTTTTTATAAATGTCGGTTTTTATTTTAAAAATTATAATTCACATATTTAGAAAATTATTTAGATAAAATAAATATTATTTTTGGAATCAGGACGTCGAAATTATCCAACGGTGAATTTTTCATAATTTTCTGAGATAGTCAAATTTTTGGGTAAAAATTAAATACCATTTAAATATATAATGTGTTTTATGACATCATAATGACCCAATGGTGATGTAATAAAATACCATAATCCTTATGTTCAGCAAATATGTGTTTTATCATTAAAATAATGAGGTTTTGGGTTTGTTTGACTTACTTTTCAAAGCATTAATGGAGCCCTCAAGACTTATTCAACACTTTGCCTTTTTAAATTAATTTCCATGGGAGTGTGACTCACCTCCACATAAGCAACCCTAATTTTTTAATATGTTCGGACCTTGGACTTGTAAAATATTGTTTTCCTCTTTCCTTTTCCAGAAACCATGGCCAAATACAATGAGATGGTTTGTGGTTTGGATTATTTTAATATAAGGGGTCCCAAACCTAAATAATAAAGAATTCTCTCACCTTTCCTATATAAACCCACCCAAGCTCCCACTTCCTCCTCACTCAAAGCACTTGAATTTCGTCCAACCTCTGCCCTACTCTCTCTAGAATCCTCTCATGGTGCCCCAAGCTCCCAAGAATCCTCTCACAAGCCTCTCTCTGGCCTTTGGAAGCACACTTCCAAGTAAGGGGTTTTCTTTCTTTCTCATTTTTGTCAATTTTCTTTAAGTTGTATTGCCTTTTTTTATTTCAATTATGAATGTTGGGGTATGGTTTCACACCTCCCCCATACTTCCCTCTTATTGTTTGAATGATGGGATAACCCTTTCTCTCTCATTAAATGCCTCCCATGTACACCCGTTACTATGCCGAAATTCCGAAAGGAACTTCTCTCTCTTCTTTTACATTCAAGCAATACTTTTGTATCATGAATCTAAATTCCATTTCTATTGTTGGGACATGTATAGATATGATCTCCTTACTGTCCATTACATGTAAATATGATGAGGAACCCCTTTCTCTCTCATCAACCTTTTTTATGAATTCTTATGTCACGCCGTTACGCTGCCGAAATCGCACCGATTTTCTAAGCCGATGTCTTTGTGTAGTGAATACCATGCCCATTTCTCCATCAAGGGTATTCACCTTTATGCACATTTATATATTGATTATAAATTTTCATGTATGAATTCCACATTCCTTTATCGTGGGAGAAATGATTATGTTTTATGAATCCATGTTTTATGATCCATGTGGCACACTTATGCATGAAATGAAATGTTTAAGAAGGGTGCGCCCTTTATAGCACTCCAATGCATTGGGTAAAGTATAGTATCATGATACGTCATGTGCAATGAGTGTTTACTTATGCTAATTCAAGAGAAACTAGGGTTTACTCGTTCTTCAAGTGCAATGAGGGTTTACTCATGCTCCATGTGCAATGAGCCTTGGCTCATGCTAATTCAATGTTAAGTGTTGTTGCCACATTTCCATGTTATGATTATCATGCTTTATCATGCCTTTATGTTCATGTTTCTGTTATGCTCTATTGATATGCCTATTGCCTAACATGTATTTCACTCCTCATGTTATTCATTGTTTACTCCCTTACTGGGCTTTATAGCTCACCCTTTTCTTATGAATGTCCTCAGGTTATCCCATGCAATGCTAAGTACGAAAGAATGTAGTGGTCATGTAAAGGAAGTTTTCAATAAGGATGTTGTATTTCAAGTTTAAAGTTTTTATGTAATGATCCTAATCCCCAAAGACACTAAACCTCTCGATCTTCTTTGTTGGATCAAGTGAAGTTTTATGTAATAAAGCATGTTTGTGTTGTAATAAAAAGCAGGGTTGTCATAGGGTTGGCTAAATAGGTTAAGTACATTACAAAATGACGATAATAACCTTCTAAACCAATAAAATTACTTACCTCAGTAATGTTCATTGGAGTAGGCCATTATTGAACATCCTTATTCATCATAGCATCAATAGATATTCCATCCTTTGATAAAATGTGGCCATGGAAGGAAACCGCTTGAATCCAAAATTCACATTTCCTAAACATACCATATATTTTTTTTCTTCTCAGAGTTTTCAGAATAATCTGAAAGTTATTCTCATGGTATTTATAGCATTTGGAATATTCTAGTATATGATTGATAATGAGTACAATAAATTCATCAAGTTATTCCTTGAAAACTTTATTAATTAGATCCATGAAAATAGAGGATGCATTAGTCAATCTAAAAGGAATCACTGTAATCTCTTAATCACGATACCTTATTCAAAACGTTGTCTTTCGAATATCTTCCTTCCACATACATAGCTGATGATATCCAGATCGAAGTTCAATATTCAACAAATATTGTGCTCCATGATTTTTCTCAAAAAAAAACATCAATTCATGGCATATGATACTTATTCTTTATTTTCATATCATTGATTTCTCTGTATTCAATGCATAACCTCATGGATCCGTTTGTCTTCTTGACAAAGAGGACATGAGAACCGCATTGATAAAAACTAGGTCAAATAAATATTTTTTCACTCAATTCTTTTATTTTTTATATTATCCCTACTAATTTCAAATTTTTCATTTTATAGTGAGTCATTAATATAGGTGTTTCACCAAGAATTAAATCAATAGAGAACTCAACATCCCCCTTTAGTGGATGTCCAAGTAAATCCTTTGGAAATATGTCAATGTATTCTTGCACTATATGATCATCTTAAATGTTATGATTTATTTCCTCACCCATAGATATTGTTTTATCTTACTCTCCAAGAATTTCATACAATAGATCTTCTGGGGGAGGATTTAGTTAAGATTCATATGGCGAGTATTCTACTCTAAAGGTCGTATATTCTACACCATTATAAAAAATTATAACTTCCATATTCTTTCAATATATCTTCACATTATAATTTTCTAGCCAATTTATATTGATAAATATATCAAAGTCAATCATTAGTTTGAGGATAAGGTTAAAAACAAAGGCATGTTTATGTGTCATGAGGGGGACTGATCGAAATGCCTTTTTTTAATGATACATCCACTTGGTGTTTTGACTGATATTTCCATTATTAATTCAAATTGGACATGTCTAATTTTATTGGAAAACTGGGAAGATATAAATGGATGCACTGATCCATAATAAAAAAATGCGTTGGATAATATTGAGGAAATAATTAGAGTACATACCAACACATCATTAATAACCTTAACCTCCGTGGTTGTAATTGCATAAGCTTTCCCTTACCCTCGGGGCCTTTTCTGATGCAAATTTCTTGACCACTTAGGACATTCATTTTCATAGTGACCCATATATCTTATGTTGTAGCATTTATCATCATCAAATTGTTTCTTCTACTTTCATACATTAGATAGATTACCCTTTTATCCATACTTATAGTAAACTCTCATGCCTTTCATGAATTTACCAATATTATTCATTCCATAGTTCTTACATAATGGGAATTTCTTCTTTCCCTTGTTCTTATTTTTCTCTTCATATTTTCCTTTGTTATCAGAGTACCTATTCCTCTAAGACTAACTATAAAACCCCAACCCCTTCAGACCAGATCCGGTGCATTAAATGGTACATTGGAAAAGTTAAAAGGTAGGAAAATCGCAAAGGAACAATCAGTTTAGTAGTCAAGAAGAAAATAGACACATATATGTAACACAAATTATACTGGAAAAGGTAAAAAACAATTCATAACAAAAACTATTAAAATAAAACCATGAAAAATCAATAAATTGTCTTATCTTAGTAACCATATGATGATAAAAAAATTAAAGGGGTGATCTTATATTTTCATTAAGGGTTAAAAATATAAGAATCATGAATAAATAATAAGTGAATCATATACAATTTGACAAAATCAATATGGAATGGTGAATAAATTGAAAACACACTCCATTAATAAAATGAGTATATAACTGCATCCATAGATTTTGTAATAGTGAAAAACTCATGTATAATAACAATTGAAAACAAATAAAGAGATATTATTATTAATTTTACTTCATGTATCTGGAAGATGATACCACAATACCATCAAAACAGTTTATGTCTCTGGGTAAAAACCCATCTGATTATTGGAATCAAACTCGAAGGGTTTGTCGCCAACTGGTTTTTCTCATGAGACCTGTCATTGCATCTAGGGGCTATAAAGGGCCCCACCCACCACTTCAATTCCAAATAATTCTTTACAAATAGATTTAATACATGTACAATAATCCTTATTAGTATCCATATAGATTAGAGTATAGAGATTCATCAATATTTATATAGTTAAAACAATATTCGAAATAATCACAATTTGTGAAATGGTATATTGATTAAATAAATAATCATATACATTCTAAATGAAAATGAATTAATACAAAAATTATTATTTCAAATGAAAAATGATCTCAAATGGGTAGTAGATACAACACATATGAAATATTTGGTGCACAATACGAAGTACGTCTCTATGAAATGGAAATTGAAACAAATTCCCTTACCACATGGTAATAAATTGAATCATATGAGAAAAATAAATAATCTCAAATTGAATCACAAAATAACATGGAAAAAATTATAATCATGAAATTACATATCAAATGATATTACAAAAATACCACATACAAGAAATAAGTGGAAAACAATGGGAAACTCATAGAATTTAAAGTCCGATGAGAAACCCCTTACCTTATGCCTGAAAGTGTTCTTTGGATTATCTTAATGACCTGAGTAATAAAATTTTTACTCATTAATTAATAATTAAATAATCTCATTATCATTTAATTTGTATCTTATAAACTTATTAGGTTCATTCATGGCTTTTTTATGGGTTCAAGAGGTTCAATTTTATTATTTTGTAAGCATTTTCATCCGTGGTTTTTGTGACCTTCTTACCTATATTCATGAATGTAAGTTCATTTGTAATGTGGTTAAGAATAAATAATATTAAATATATATTATCAGTGAAATTTATAGAGATATAAATGACCTTATATTGATTTTTTATGCATTCCATGAAGATGAATTATTTGATTAAAGATAATGATAAACGTTTGATTTACTTGGCAATTTTGTGTATAATGAACTTCTTTTGTATTATTATTTTATATAATGAGTTTGTTAGGATTAAAGAACACTTAATGTGATGAAATATTTATATTCTGATGAGGTTCAACCCTAAAAATGGTTTAATGGCCAGAATTGAATATGGTAATGAATACTGAGAACCATTTATCCATAAATGTGATAAATTAACACATCTCAAACTGTGTTTTCTTTTTTAATATAAGAATAGGTGGAAAGAGAGATGATGGTGAAATATTCAATTGGAATAATAGAATTAATTTTCATTTAAGGTACTGTAATTATCATAGAATTTGGAAAAATAGATATGAGGAAATAACAAGAAAAGAACATAAATCAAAATAAAAGAACAATTGAGAAATTCACCACGAAAATTCAGCATCCTAACCGCATCCCATACAATTTCATAAAATAATTTGACGAGAGAAAGGGGGAATATTATAACTCTTACCCAATATACATATATACATTAATATGTAAGGACATTTCGCAATGTAATCCAATTGAAGATTAATGAGAATACATAAAATGAAAGATTTAAGAAAATATAAGGGTGATAGATTCCCATAACTTGATGAGTAATTTTAAAAAATTGAATGTTGGGATTTTGGGGGATTGAGGACACATTGGGAGGATTCTTAGGGAGGTAAAACTACCAAATGTTTGAGGAGTATTGATTTATAATGAAATAAATCATATATTTGAGTGGATATTTTTAGAAAATAAGAGGGAGTTGTTTATTAAATAAAAGGGAAACCTCATTATTGGTTTTTGAAAAACCTTGTGCTTTTCCATTTTATTTTCCCACAGTTTTAGCCATTTGGGTCACCTCATGTAATATGCTGCAGTACACATGTTTACCATTATTTTATATTAATTTTTATATCATTATGATGCCATTAAAGAACTGAGAACTTAAAACTGTATTTTTACTATTCATGAAAAATTCATATTTTTTAGAAAAATCCCAAAAACCGAACCTAACCATTATTTGTTGTTTAGAATTCAAAAGTGAACTCCATTTTTGTAAATTAATTTTCTAAATATTTTTAATTTAATTTTTATATAATATCATAATTTATTCAAAAATAAAAAATTTTAAACTATAACTCGATTTTCAATATCTAGAAAAATTAATCTAAATATTATTACATTATAGCTTTAAAAAATAGAAAAATAATATGTTTTAATATTCATAATGTTCATATTACTATTCATATAACTAGTGATAATTGTATGTTACTATTCATTAAAAAAACAAATTGGTACTATAAAAATCCAAATAACTTACAGGTCAAAACCCTAGATGAATTTTTTTGAAACTCAACACACAAGAGTGGAAAAAAATTATTAGAAAAGTTTTAACATTATTATTTAATTTTTTTTCACAAGAAACTTAGTGCCTCAAGAAATATAGGATATCTAATGAATAGTGTGTATTTATGAGGAACTTACCATAAAATGTTTAAGGCCTCAAATCCATTAGAATATGTTTAACTATTTTTTTTATGTATGATTAAATCATTTATGAGTTGTTTATAAAACAAATAATTCACCATAAACATAAGAAATCAATGTTTTAAATAAAAAACTGTTTCCATCTCTAAATGATGATTCATGTAATTTTCATCATGAATTATAAATTAGAATTAATAAAATGAAATAATCATATCATTCAACATGAGGATGCATCCTGATAACATATTTGATGCATAGCTATATAACACATCCTTTACCGATATATGTCATATTGAGCATTGTTATAATGTCCATCATTCTTTTCAGCTCCTTGAAATTGTCTCTAAATTCAAATTTCCAAAGTAACACGAATCCCATCAACATAAATAGTTTTATTTGATTAGATAGTTATGATAAATCTCTCATAATGAATAAAAAGTGTATATCTAACCCAATTAAACTAGGGATCTCCTTCAACATTTTATTTCTAAGACATTGATCAAAAAATTATTTCTATGAAGGACAGATTGATATACACTCACATAAGAATATAAGGTCCATGAATTATATATTAATTGCAAAAATTTTGAAAGTTTTTATTCTTAATTTTTATTCTCGATCCTCATGATCTTCAAAAAAAATCCTAAAATTGTATTCATTATTTTAAATTCGCTTGGAATATATAAGAACATCTTATATAAAGACAATAAAATGGAATTCTTAATATATAAAATTAATTTTCATTAAATCCATGTATATAATTGGTGTATGTTTAAATCCAAATCACATCACTATATTTTAATAATGTTCAAAAATCATTAAAAACCAATATTCATTATGTAATCTTTATTTACCCTCAATAAATAGTAACTATAATAATGATCCATAATGGATGATTATTGGGATCTGAAAAAATGATTAAAGTAGTCATTAGTATAGGGTATGTTATAGTTTTTCTTAAATATGATATTTCAATGATTACTATAATAAATTAGATGATACATTGTCTCATATTTAATTTTAATAATTAAATAGGTCATCTTATGGTTAAAAACTATAGAATAAAAATATTTTTTCATGATTCATATAGAGATTCTTCTTTAATTCCTATAACTCTATCAGGACCAGTCTGCATGGACTCTTTGAAAAATGTATAACATAATGTGTGAGTTCAATTATACAATCAACATCATTATTTGAAGAAATTTTAGGAAATTATTAATAAAATATTTCATCATAACCATGAAAGACAAGAATTGTTTCATTTTTGAGTGTCTCCCTATCTATTTGAGACAAATTAACATCATGAATGTGTAGTAAAATCCATATAATTTAATTAATTATGATTGGATATTAATGTTCATTATCAAACAGAAACATTATAATTGGTTGATTCTAAATATCAAACATGGCTTTCCTTCCTCATCAATTTATACATGATATATTTAAAATAGAAATTACATGCTCAGAAAAACCTAAAATTCCACTATGGAAAGTGTAATATTAATTTCAAAGGACACATTCCTATGCACCTTAACAAGAAACTCCCAAATCATTGTAGAGTAAAAAAGTTCATAATTTAACCTGACCTACATAATTGATTAAAATAACATATAATAATATTTTTTATATAATTTTGCCATTAGATTTGAGTATTATCTAGAAAAATGACCATGTTCCAACACACATAAGACATTGAACTAATCGTAGTAACATAAGATGAAATAAATTTTCGAACATGCATATGATCATTTATCCTAATTTTTTTTTCTCATAATGAACATATTTTAATCACATAAAATATATTTTTAATCACTAGATTCATTTCTTAAATGATTCACCTATCATTAATGACATGTCTGAATCTGAATCTTCTTAACTTCATGATCTGTATCACATAAACATTAATGAAAATCTGATTTTTCTATTATCTATTGCACATTTAAACTCACCTATATTATATTTTATAATAAAAATTGAATATATTTTATTAATATAAATAAAATGATTTCACATTCAAGACCCATTTAATTTGTTTTATCATGAGGTCATTCATTACATAATCTATCACATTCATTTTTTAAATGATTCATCTAGGTTGGAGACAATGAATAAAATTAAAATAAAATAACTTTAATAGAAAAAATCAATAACTATATTATGATGAAATAATATTATGAAATTTATTCTTATCATTTCTTAAATTTTTACATATTCCTTTAACGAAAGAAAATTTTTTTAAGGTAATTTTATATGTTTCTATATTTTATATTCAATCATTTATCATAATCATAAATAAAAAAATGTGATGTTTCCAATATATATCTCATGATAGTTTCTATTGATGTGTATTTACATTTACCCACTCATCATGCAGCATATGAAGATTTAGTTGATTCTCAACCATCCTTTTTAGGTTTTTTCTCCAATATTCCATTCTTCCATAACCATAAGTACTTATCTGGAATAGGATAGAGATTTTATCACTATGATACTGTAACAGACCGAGATTTTATGAACAATATTCATTTAATTTCATTTATTTCTTCTATTATACACCACACCATGTTTAGCTTGTACTATACGCAACACCGTATTAGCTTGCAGTATACGCAACGCTATTATTGGATCGTGTTACACACAATTTCAAGTTCGTTTTATAATAGTCATTCTACACAACATTGAGTGTGTTTATATATATATATATATATATATTAAATGTATAAAAAAAATATGGTTGGATTCTGTTATACGCAACAACAAAGGAGTTGTGCACTATACACAACCCTGACTTGGCTTGCATTACACGCAATCGCGACCTTCCTCGATAGCGTGTCTGGTACGCAATACTGGGTTTTACTAAACAACAATATATTATTATAATATTGTTATGAACTAGCCGTTATGAATAGTTTTAACTAAATTTTGAATTTTATAACATTACTATTCATCTTACACATTTTATAGAACATGGTATAAGAACAAAATAAATTTTTCGGGTAAAATAAGTATTTTTTAAAAAATGCAGTTTTACCGCCTTTTGATGGTGCACCCACTTTAAATCTAGTTTTTTTCATGTTTATAAGTTCAATTTGACAAAATAAAATTCTTATTTTGAATCAGGATATAAAAATTTACATTAGATAAAGTTTTGATATTTTTCCGATAACTTTCATATTTTAATGAATAGTAAAAACATGATATATTTTAATTAAAAACAAATTTTTTCATCGTAATATCTTATGTTGTTAAATTATAATATTGAATGGTTATAAAGTATAAATAGAATATATTTTTACCATTTAATATAATTTATGTCATTAGCATTGATTTTACGTTGAATTCGTAGGTTAAATCAATTCAATCTTTTGCAATGTTTTAAAGAAAAACCCTTTTTCTTTCGACAACGGGATTAATTTTTGCAAATTTTTTGTATTGAATTTGTAAAAATGGATTCCATATTTGGAATCAGTGGATCCAAATTATGTTAATAAGCAACTTTTTATTTTTGGGAATTATGAATAGTAACTACGGTAAATTTTATTTAGCATAGTTAAATGTAAATCGGGTAATTAAGGGTAAATATAATATTTTAAAATTACCCTAAAAAACGTCAAAATCCTATTGGATGACTAAAAGTAGACCCATATCACCTAAGGGTCGGATTAGATTCATTTAATTACATTTTTTCAATGAAAATAATTTAATTATTATTACAACCAAAGAATGTGACAACATTTCACTTTCTTAAATCTTATAAGTATAATAATTTTAATCTAGTGATAAACTTCATGAAACTTCGAACATGAAAAGTCTCCAGAAATATAATACAATTATCTACATCATAGAAATTTATTTAGAATTTTTAGGGATTAAATATTTATCATTTATTATGACACAAAGATGATGCAGTAATTGTCTTATTAATGAAATATCGACATAATAGATGTTATAAATGCCCAAATAAATGTAATTTGAGACTTTTTATGACTTAAACTAATTTTATAGGTTAATATGACATTTTATTGTTGATATATGTAACTTGGTTCGAACTTATCATTATGTTATGAATTTCATAAAAATCATGTACCAAATAGTGTCAAAATTGACATAAATTAGTTTTTAAAACAAATATTATATTATTAATTGTTATTTTATTCCAAAAAATTTAGATTTCGGAAAAATGACTTAGATAAGATTATATATATTAATAATAAACAACTTGGGGTTTGTTTGGCTTGATATAGTAAGTTTATTAACCATATAGTGTAAGAAAACAAAAAGACACGGTAAAAGTTAAATTATTTAACATAGAGTTTAATCTAATTGATAAGGTTAACAAAACCTAAACCTGTCTAAATCCTATTGGATGAGAGGGTTTAGACCCATCCCCACTTTATCTTAGAAATAAGACCCTTTGAAACAATTATAAACCTAATTTGACCATAAATATAAAATAATATTTTGAGATTTTCCTATGGTGCCCCTCTCCTCCCTTATAAAAGGGCACCTCCTCCCTCTCCTCCTCACACCAATTTGAGCATTAAAGCTTGGCCAACCCCTGCCAAAATCTCTTCTCCACTTTTCTAGTATCATCCTAGAGGTCGTTGTCTTCTTCAAAGACCATCCTTAGTTCTTTAAGTGGAGGTTAAGTGAAGGCGCGTCAAAAAGAGGTAATATCCATTACCGATCTTTTTCAATTTCTTTTATCTTCATCTTCTTCTTATTTATTTTTTTCATGATAAAGTAATAACATCAGTATTTATTATATACTTATATGTTATTATAAATATGAAACAACTCTAATTAACCTTCTATCCATCCTACGGAAAAAGGAAATCACCACGTGTGCGTACGTACGGAATACCGTCTCCATGCCGTGGTGTAATCTATTTTCCACCACCACCTTAATTGGATCGGTATAATGTTGTAATGAGTAACTATATATGAGTAGTATAAAGTGATATTGATACTGAAATAGTATACATTCACTTCAACACAATTCCACGACCATGGGAATGATATCATCGCTCGTGCGTACGTACAGACTACCGTCTCCACGACGCGATGAGATTCATTATCCACGTTAACCATTACAGAATGATTATAAAGTGTATATAATGAATAATAATGAAATATATGACATGGTAAATCTACTGGATTTATGTATATATTTATGTCATCTACATACTTCCATTCAAGACAATAAGGAAAGGAAAACAGCGTTTATGCGTACGTACGGACTACCGTCTCCATGAAGGGTGTGTTCCATTTCATTTATCTATCTATTATATATATATATATACTAAATATATATGATATATACATCATATTTTATATTCTTGAAGTAATTAAATCATGATACAAGTAATAATAATGTCAAAAACAACAATTCCAAACACCTACGATAAATGAAACGATTTTACCCAAAACGCTTCTTTAACATGGAATTTACAAAAGAACGGATAATATAAAGTCAAAAGTGAACCATATATGATATCATAACAATGAATATGATTCTGTAATAAGTTAATGACATTATTTAAATCATTATATAGGAGGTTCGGATACGTACAAATCATATCGGACATAAGGTAAGGGAAAATCTCGCAATCTCAATTTTTATCCGAGATTGATTATACTTTAGTATTTACTAGGGTGTATTTTATCATCTGCATCCATGTTTCCTCAATATGTAATATTATTTCCATTCACCTACAATTGTTTAAATCTTATTTTACCCTTCGGTGAGTTTTTAGTAAAAGATATGAAAGGAATCTTTTGTCGTTTTTCGTACGAGGTACTTTTTTGACTTTTCCGACAAAAGTACGAGAAGAATGTTTTTTTTAAACTTATACGACATGAATGGATTTTTAAAACATTTTTTCCAAGAATCATCCTTTACAAGTTTTCATGTTTATTTTTAATCAAATTCTTTTAGTTTAAAGTTGTATGACATGTTAAGAAAGGAAAAATGTTTTTGAAGTAGAAAGGATATTTTCCTCAAGAATGAAGTTCAAGTGTTTTATCAAAATTATTTTCCATCTACGATAATAAAGGGTTCTGTTTCTATCCCTATTATTACATGGATTTGATTATGTTGTGATGGAAATATTTTTATAAATTCCTTTATCTTATATGAATTTTTTTATGATGATATGTTGTTTAAGAATCCCATTTTTATTACATGGGTTATGCTATGATGTATGGTTTTTGATTTTGTGGCACACATAAGAATGGTATCATTATGAGATGGGTTGGACCTATATCTCCCTCCAATTCATTGGGTAATGATTTTATATCTCATGAGATAGACATGGCTGTAATGGTAGGTTATACCGGTTCAGTGAAACATGACTGAAACGAGGGTGACTCGGTTCAGAAATGGATTTTGTCCACTAAGATAGTCTTGGCAATGAGTCTTGACTAATAAGATATGATTATCTATGATTATGTGTGTATGCCACAAAGTTTCATGTTTTAAGTTATGATTATTGGGATTACATTTCACTACTATGATTTATCCCATGTTATGTAATTATGATCTATTTTTTAGGTTAAGATTTCCAAAAGATCTGTTCTTATGAATATGACCTGATTGATATTACCTTTGCTTACACTTACTGAGAATTTTAGCTCACCCATTATATGTTTTATTTTCCCCAGGATATAAAGAATGGTTTTAGGTAAAAAAGGAAGATCTTTATGGGAGATGTTGAATATCTTTCACCACGATTAGAAGATTATATTCCGAGTTTCCAAAGACAATAAACTATTATGGTCCTTGTGTGTGTGTTTTTGTTATGTACTAAGTATTCCAAAAAATTAATGTAATTTCCATGTACGTCAGGCTTCGGGTCTCTACAGTTGGTATCAGAGGAATGGTTTAGTCAACCTTTGGATACTAAGATGCTAAAACGTTAGTGAGATCCCAAGAGATATTTCTAAGGTATGTCTAGGGATGTCCCTAAGGATAAGTATACATATAGGATATAGTCCTAGAACTACGGTAACAATCTTAGAATTTAACCTAAGATGTTAGATTTTGAGTGTACTCCCCCTTTACTCTGTTGTTTTCCCTAGAATGATTTTTTCCTCTCACGCTATTCTTTTTGGGTTTTAGAAAATGGCTGGAAATAGGAAGATTCATGATAATGGAGGATATGACGGACAATGGAATGATATTCTTCATGAGAAACCAAATGAAACGGGATTTGGAAGTACAAACATCATTATTATTCCTAATCATAAGTCTCATAATATGATCAATAATCTCAAATTTGGTATGTTTCCCGACTCAGATAATAAGAGAAAGATGGAGTTTCATTATGATCATAGGGGAAAGAAAGTTCAATTTCCCTCATGTAAATCATGTGGGAAGAGGCATCAGGGAGATTGTTTCAAAGGAACTGGAAGATTCTTTGGGTGTGGAAAAGAAGGACACAAATCCAGTAAGTGCAAAGGAAAATGTTCAGTTAACACCATGGATGAGGATAATGGTATTGCTACGACATCAACAATGGTTAAATGTTTTAAATGTGGAATGTACGGGCATTATGCAAACCAATGCACTAAGGAAAAGTCTCATGAAGAGAATCAGTATGGTCGTATGGGAAGTATTTATGTTGATGATGATGAAGAGACTACACATGATTTGTGAGATGAAAGAATTGTTGAAGCTCGGTCAAAGGTTTAAGATGGTAGTGGAATGATTACATGTTTATTAAGTGTAATGTTTTATAAGTAATCTCATGGTACTATGGAATAAATAGACATATAAGGATTGTTACACTATTGTCCTTCCTATGTTTTCAAAGTGTATAATTAATGGTACTAGTAACCATGAAATGTTATTCAGATATTTTTGGAAAGTAGATGATATGCGCATAATGAAGGGATAAGAAGAAAATTAAATGTTTGATAGTATTCATGAGCTCATGACTGATATAAGGAGAAGGTTATATCATGGTTTGAGTATATAGAATTTTATGGATTTCGGTATGTGGAAAGAGTTAACTTTTGATAGCATTCATGTTTTCACTAAGATTCAATGGGTATTCATTTTTCAAGAGAATACCTCATTAAGGCCTTTGAATGTTTGGAATGTGACCAACAAGACATATCTTATGATATATGGGGATCAATGATGGAATTAACATGCTTGTTATATGAAATCTCTTGAAATCGTTTTCACTATAATATGAGAGTGGACTACAGTATTATGGATAAGCCTAAAGATTGGAATGGATTATGTTGGACATAACTTAGTTTAAGGATAAATTTTTTTTCGATATTATTTATGGGATTTTATAGTAATGTAGTTTTAGAAAAAGGACAACCTGCAGGACGGGCGACATCCCATCGCGTCGGACAAGGCTGTGGGAATCGAACCCACAACTGAAGTACATTTGGCCTTTATCACCTACCACTGGCCTACAGGAAGTCCTTAGTTAGTATAAACTAGTTTTATTTTATTAAGTGGTATGATATATGATGTATAAGTCCATTTTAGGAACCATATATGATTAATCTCACTATAGATCGACTTATGTATATTTAATAACTTTTGCTAACCTTTTGTTTGAGACAGATGAAATAACCCGTCATTCAATCACATGATCTGCTAGTAATTCACGAAAAACAAATTCAACTTCATTTCTTTAAGAGATGAAGTGGAAATTGTTCAAGGCATGAACAATAGTGAGATTGTACCAAAATAAAGTAAGTAATTATTCTAATTAAAATTCTTCAACTTTAGGGAAATGATCTTGAAAACCATAAATGTTGTCCTAGTGCCCTTATATCCGATGAATCAGATGGTACCCTAGATCATCACAAATCTAGGGCTTTGTGATTGTTGTCTTTTCCATAGCCATGTTCTCTACCACTCTCTATCAGAACATGATGGTTATATTTATCTTCCATATCCATATTTTCACCTATGTTCTCCTATGTGGAAACCCTGTGATTAGTTAATTTGGGTAACCATTACGTTTCATACATTAGCTTTTAAAGTCAAGTTTTTTGTATTCCTTTTTATGATGTGGGTTTCTATTAAAGAAATTTTCAAGTAGGAAACCATTTATAACCCCAACGAATTTCGAGGGAGAAATTCATTTTAAGGGGGGTAGAATGTAACACCCCGAGATTTTATGAAAAATATTCTTTTAATTTCATTGATGTCTTCTATTATACACCACACCATGTTTAGCTTGTACTATACGCAACACCGTATTAGCTTGCAGTATACGCAACACTATTCTTGGATCGTGTTACACACAATTTCAAGTTCATTTTATAATAGTCATTCTACGCAACATTGAGTGTGTTTATATATATATATATATATTAAATATATAAATAAAATATGTTTGGATTATGTTATACGCAACAACAAAGGAGTTGTGCACTACACACAACCCTGACTTGGCTTTCATTACACGCAATCACGACCTTCCTCGATAGCGTGTCTTGTACGCAATACTGGGTTTTACTAAACAATGATATATTATTATAATATTGTTATGAACTATCCGTTATGAATAGTGTTAACTAAATTTTGAATTTTATAACATTACTATTCATCTTACACATTTTATAAAACATGGTATAAGAACAAAATAAAGTTTTCAGGTAAAATAAGTATTTTTCAAAAAATAGAGTTTTACTGGCTTTTGATGGCGCACCCACTTTAAATCTAGTTTTTGACATGTTTATAAGTTCAATTTGACAAAATAAAATTCTTCTTTTGAATCAGGATATAAAAATTTACATTAGATAAAGTTTTGATATTTTCCCGATAACTTTTATATTTTAAGGAATAGTAAAAACACGCTATATTTTAATTAAAAACAACTTTTTTCATCGTAATATCTTCTGTGGTTAAATTATAATATTGAATGGTTTTAAAGTATAAATAGAATATATTTTTACCATTTAATATAATTTATGTCCTTAGCATTGATTTTACCTTGAATTCGTAGGTTAAATCAATTCAATCTTTTGCAATGTTTTAAAGAAAAACCTCTTTTCTTTCGACAACGGGATTAATTTTTGCAACTTTTGTGTATTGAATTTGGAAAAATGGATTCCATATATGGAATCAGTGGATCCAAATTATGTTAATAATCTACTTTTTATTTTTGGGAATTATGAATAGTAACTACGGTAAATTTTATTTACCATAGTTAAAGGTAAATCGGGTAATTAAGGGTATATATAATATTTTAATATTACCCTAACAAATGTCAAAATCATATTGGATGACTAAAAGTCGACCCATATCACCTAAGGGTCGGATTCGATTCATTTAATTAAATTTTGTCAATGAAAATAATTTAATTATTATTAAAACCAAAGAATGTGACAACATGTCACTTTCTTAAATCTTATAAGTATAATAATTTTAATCTAGTTATAAACTTAATTAAACTTCGAAAATTAATAGTATCCAGAAATCTAATACAATTATCTACATCCTAGGAATTTATTTATAATTTTTAGGGATTATATAATTATCATTTATTATGACACAAAGATGATGCAGTAATTGTCTTATTAATCAAATATTGACATAATTGATGTTATAAATGCCCAAATAAATGTCATTTGATACTTTTTATGACTTACACTAATTTTCTAGGTTAATATGACATGTTATTGGTGATTTAAGTAACTTGGTTCGAACTTATCATTCTGTTATGAATTTCATAAAAATCATGTACCAAATAGTGTCAAAATTGACATTAATTAGTTTTTAAAACAAATATTATATTATTAATTGTTATTTTATTCCTAAAAATCTATGTTTCGGCGAAATGACATAGATAAGATTATATATATTAATAATAAACAACTTTTGGTTCTTTTGTCTTGATATAGTAAGTTTATTAACCATATAGTGTAAGAAAACAAAAAGACACGGTAAAAGTTAAATTATTTAACTAAGAGTTAAATCTAATTGATAAGGTTAAAATAATAACCTAAACCTGTCTAAATCATATTTGATGAGATTATTTCGACCCATACCCACTTTATCTTCGAAACAAGACCCTTTTGAACCATTATAAACCGAATTTGACCTTAAATATAAAATAATATTTTGAGATTTTCCTAAGGTTCCCCACTCCTCCCTTATAAAAGGGCACCTCCTCCCTCTCCTCCTCACACCAATTTGAGCATTCAAGCTCAGCAAATCCCTGAATAAATCTCTTCTCCACTTCCCTAGTATCATCCTAGAGGTCTTGGTCTTCTTCAAGGACCATCCATAGTTCTTTAAGTGGAGGTTAAGTGAAGGCGCGTCAAAAAGAGGTAATATCCATTACCGATCTTTTCAATTTCTTTCTTCTTCATATTCTTCTTCTTTAGTTGTTTCATGATAAAGTAATAACATCAGTTTTTCTTATATACTAATATGTTATTATAAATATGAAACAAATCTAATTGAACTTCTATCCATCCTACGGAAAAAGGAAATCACTGTGCGTGCGTACGTACAAAATACCGTCTCCGCGCCGTGGTGTAATCTAATTTCCACCATCACATTAATTAGATGGGTATAATGGTGTAATGAGTAACTATATATGATTAGTATAAAGTGATATTGATACTGAAATAGTATATATACACTTCAACAAAATTCCACGACCATGGGAACGATATCATCGCTCGTGCGTACATACGGACTACCGTCTCCACGACGCGATGAGATTCATTATCCATGTTAACCATTCCAGAATTATTATAAAGTATATATAATGAGTAATAATGAAATATATGACATGGTAAATCTAATGGATTTATGTATATATATATGTCATCTACTTACTTCCATTCAAGACAATATGGAAAGGAAAACAGCGTTAATGCGTACGTATGGACAACCGTCTCCACGAATGGTGTGTTTCATTTCATTTATCTATCTATTATATATATATATAAACTGAATATATATGATATATAAATCATATTTTATATTCTGGAAGTAAGTAAATCATGATATAATTAATAATAATGTCAAAAACAACAAGTCCAAACACCTACGATAAATGAAATGATTTTACCCAAAACGCTTCTTTAACATGGAATTTACAAATGAAGGGGTAATATAAAGTCATAAGTGAACTATATATGATATCATATCAATGAATATGATTCTGTAATAAGTAAATGACATTATTTAAATCATTATATAGGAGGTTCAGATACATACAAAGCATATCAGACATAAGGTAAGGGAAAATCTCGCAATTTCAATTTTTATCCGAGATTGTTTATACTTTAGTATTTACTGGGGTTTATTTTATCATCAACATCCATGTTTCCTCAATATGTAATATTATTTCCATTCACCTACAATTTTTTAAATCCTATTTTACCCTTCGGTGAGTTTTTAGTAAAAGATATGAAAGGAATCTTTTGTCGTTTTTTGTACGAGGTACTCTTTTGTCTTTTCCGACAACAATATGAGAAGAATGTTTTTTTAAATTATACGACATGAATGGATTTTTAAAACATTATTTCCAAGAAGCATCCTTTACAAGTTTTCATGTTTATTTTTAATCAATTTTTTTTAGTTTAAAGTTGTATGAAATGTTATGAATGGAAAAATGTTTTTGAAGTTGAAAGGATATTTTCCTCAAGAATGAAGTTCAAGTGTTTTATCAAAATTATTTTCCATCTATGATAATAAAGGTTTCTGTTTCTATCCCTATTATTACATGAAATTGATTATGTTGTGATGGAAATATTTTTATGAATTCCTTTATCTTATATGAATTGTTTTATGATGTCATGTTGTTTAAGAATCCCATTTTTATTACATGGGTTATGCTATGATGTATGGTTTATGATTTTGTGGCACACATAAGAATGGTATCATTATGAGATGGGTGGGACCTATATCTCCCTCCAATTCATTGGGTAAATATTTTATATCTCATGAGATAGACATGGCTGGAATGGTAGGTTATACCGGTTAAGTGAAATATGACTGAAACGAGGGTGACTCGGTTCATAAATGGACTTTGTCCACTAAGATAGTCTTGGAAATGAGTCTTGAATAATAAGATATGATTATCTATGATTATGTGTGTATTCCAAAAAGTTTCATGTTTTATGTTATGATTATTGGGATTACATTTCACTATTATGATTTATCCCATGTTATGAAATCATGATCTCTTTTTCAGGTTAAGATTTCCAAAAGACATGTTCTTATGAATATGACGTGATTGATATTTCTTTTTCTTACCCTTAATGAGAATTTGAGCTCACCCTTTATATGTTTTCTTTTCCCCAGGATATAAAGAATGTTTTTAGGTAAAAAAGGAAGATCTTTATGGGAGATGTTGAAAATCATTCACCACGATTAGAAGATTATATTCCGAGTTTCCAAAGACACTAAACTATTACGGTCCTTGTGTATGTGTTTTTGTTATGTACTAAGTATTCCGCAAAAGTAATGTAATGTCCATGTACGTCAGGGTTCGGGTCTCTACAGTTGGTATCAGAGGAAAGGTTTAGTCAACCTTTGGAAACTAGGATGCGAAAACCTTAGTGAGATCCCTAGAGATATTTCTAAGGTATGTCTAGGGATGTCCCTAAGGATATGTATATGTATAGGATATAGTCCTAGAACTATGGTAACGATCTTATAATTTAACCTAAGATGTTAGATATTGAGTGTACTCCCCCTTTACTCTATTGTTTTCCCTAGCATGATTTTTTCCTCTCACACAATTTTTTTTGGATTTTAGAAAATGGCTGGAAACAGGAAGATTCATGATAATGGAGGATTTGACGGATAATGGAATGATATTCTTCATGAGAAACCAAGTGAAACGAGATTTGGAAGTAGAAACATCATTATTATTCCTAATCAGAAATCTCATAATATGATCAATAATCTCAACTTTGGTAAGTTTCCCAACTCAGATAATAAGAGAAATATGGAGTTTCATTATGATCATAGAGGAAAGAAAGTTCAATTTCCCTCATGTAAATCATGTGGAAAGAGGTATCAGGGAGATTGTTTCAAAGGAACTGGAAGATGCTTTGGGTGTGGAAAAGAAGGACACAAAGCCAGTAAGTGCAAAGGAAAAGGTTCAGTTAACACCATGGATGAGGATAATGTTATTGCTACGACATCAACAATGGTTAAATGTTTTATATGTGGAATGTACAGGCATTATGCAAACCAATACCTTAATGGAAAGTCTCATGAAGAGAATCAGTACGGTCGTATGGGATGTATTTATGTTGTTGATGATGAAGAGACTACAAATGATATGTGAGATGAAAGAATTGTTGAAGCTCGGTCAATGGTTTAAGAAGGTAGTGGAATGATTACATGTTTATCAAGTGTACTGTTGTATAAGTAATCTCATGGTACTATGGAATAAGGATACATATAAGGATTGTTACACTATTGTCTTACCTATGTTTTCAAGCTGTATAATTAATGGTACTAGTAACCATGAAATGTTATTCAGATATTTTTTGAAAGTAGATGATATGCGCATAATGAAGGGATAAGAAAAAAAATTAAATGTTTGATAGTAATCATGAGCTCACGACTGATATAAGGAGAAGGTTATATAATGGTTTGAGTATATAGATTTTTTTGGATTTTGGTATATGGAAAGAGTTAACTTTTGACATCATTCATGTTTTCACTAAGATTCAATGGGTATTCATTTTTCAAGAGAATACATGATTAAGGCCTTTGAATGTTTGGAATGTGACCAACAAGACATATCTTATGATATATGGGGATCAACGATGGAACTAACATGCCTGTTATATGAAATCTCTGGTAATCGTTTTCACTATAATATGAGAGTGTACTGTAGTATTATGGATAATCCTAAAGATTGGAATGGATTATATTGGACATAAGTTAGTTTAAGGATAAATGTTTTTTTCAATATTATTTAAGGGATGTTATAGTAATTTAGTTTTAGAAAAAGGACAACCTGCAGGACGGGTGACAGCCCATCGCGTCGGACAAGGCTGTGGGAATCGAACCCACAACCGAAGTGCAACTGGCCTTTATCGCCTTCCACTGGCCTATAGGAAGTCCCTGGTTAGTATAAACTAGTTTTATTTTATTAAGTGGTATGATATATGAATTATAAGTCCATTTTAGAAACCATATATGATTAATCTCACTATAGATTGACTTATATATATTTAATAACTTTTGGTAACCTTTTGTTTGAGATAGATAAAATGACCCGTCATTCTATCACATGATCTGCTAACACTTCACGAATAACAAATTCAACTTCATTTCTTTAAGAGTTGAAGTGGAAATTGTTCAAGGCACGAACAACAGTGAGATTGTACCAAAATAAAGTAAGTATTTATTCTAATTCAAATTCTTCAACTTTAGGGAAATGATCATGAAAACCAAAAATGTTGTCCTAGTGTCCTTATAACTAATGAATCAGATGGTACCCTAGATCATCACAAATCTATGGCTTTGTGATTGTTGGCTTTTCCAGAGCCATGTTCTCTACCACTCTCTATCAGAACATGATGGTTAGATTTCTCTTCCATATCCATATTTTCACCTATGTTCTCATATGTGGAAACCCAGTGATTAGTTAATTTGGGTAACCGTTACGTTTCATAAATTAGTTTTTAAAGTCAAGTTTTTGTATTCCTTTTTACAATGTGGGTTTTTATTAAAGAAATTTTCAAGTAGAAAACCAATTATGACCCCAACGAATTTCGAGGGCGAAATTCATTTTAAGGGGGGTAGAATGTAGCACCCCGAGATTTTATGAAAAAAATTATTTTAATTTCATTGATGTCTTCTATTATACACCACACCAAGTTTATCTTGTACTATATGAAACACCGTATTAGCGTGCAGTATACGCAACACTATTCTTGGATCGTGTTACACACAATTTCATGTTCGTTTTACAATAGTCATTCTACGCAACGTTGAGTGTGTTTATATATATATATATATATATTAAATGTATAAATAAAATATGGTTGGATTCTGTTATACGCAACAACAAAGGAGTTGTGCACTACACACAACCCTGACTTGTCTTGCATTACACGCAATCACGACCTTCCTCGATAGCGTGTCTTGTACGCAATACCGGGTTTTACTAAACAATGATATATTATTATAATATTGTTATGAACTAGCCGTTATGAATAGTGTTAACTAAATTATTAATTTTATAACATTACTATTCATCTTACACATTTTATAGAACATGGTATAAGAACAAAATAAATTTTTCGGGTAAAATAAGTATTTTTAAAAAAATGCAGTTTTACCGCCTTTTGATGGAGCACCCACTTTAAATATAGTTTTTGACATGTTTATAAGATCAATTTGACAAAATAAAATTCTTCTTTTTAATCAGGACATAAAAATTTTCATTACATAAAGTTTTGATATTTTTCCCATAACTTTCATATTTTAATGAATAGTAAAAACACGCTATATTTTAATTAAAAACAACTTTTTTCATCGTAATAGCTTATCTGGTTAAATTATATTATTGAATGGTTTTAAAGTATAAATAGAATATATTTTTACCATTTAATATAATGTTTGTCATTAGCATTGATTTTACCTTGAATTCGTAGGTTAAATCAATTCAATCTTTTGCAATGTTTTAAAAAAAACCGGTTTTCTTTCGACAACGGGATTAATTTTTGCAACTTTTGTGTATTGAATTTGGAAAAATGGATTCCATATTTGGAATCAGTGGATCCAAATTATGTTAATAATCTACTTTTTATTTTTGGGAATTATGAATAGTAACTACGGTAAATTTTATTTACCATAGTTAAAGGTAAATCGGGTAATTAAGGGTAAATATAATATTTTAAAATTACCCTAAAAAATTTCAAAATCCAATTGTATGACTAAAATTAGACCCATATCACCTAAGGGTTGGATTAGATTAATTTAATTAAATTTTTTCAATGAAAATAATTTAATTATTATTAAAACCAAAGAATGTGACAACATGTCACTTTCTTAAATCTTATAAGTATAATAATTTCAATCTAGTGATAAACTTCATGAAACTTCTAACATGAATAGTATCCTGAAAGCTAATACAATTATATAAATCAAAAAAATTTATTTAGAATTTTTATGGATTAAATAATTATCATTTATTATGACACAAAGATGATGCAGTAATTATGTTATTAATGAAATATTGACATAATTGATGTTATAAATGCCCAAATAAATGTAATTTGAGACTTTTTATGACTTACACTAATTTTATAGGTTAATATGAAATTTTATTGTTGATTTAAGTAACTTGGTTCAAACGTATCATTCTGTTATAAATTTCATAAAAATCATCTACCAAATAGTGTCAAAATTGACATAAATTAGTTTTTAAAACAAATATTATATTATTAATTGTTATTTTATTCCTAAAAATATAAGGTTCGGCAAAATGACTTATATAAGGTTATATATATTAATAATAAACAACTTGGGGTTAGTTTGGCTTGATTTAGTATTTTTATTAACCATATAGTGTAAGAAAACAAAAAGACACGGTAAAAGTTAAATTATTTAGGTTAAGGTTAAATTTAATTGATAAGGTTAACATAATAACCTAAACCTGTCTAAATCCTATTGTATAATAGTATTTTGGCCCATCCCCACTTTAGATTCGAAATAAGACCCTTTGAAACCATTATAAACCGAGTTTGACCTTAAATATAAAATAATATTTTGAGATTTTCCTAAGGTGCCCCTCTCCTCCCTTATAAAAGGGCACCTCCTCCCTCTCCTCCTCACACCAATTTGAGCATTAAAGCTCAGCGAAACCCTGAAAAAATCTCTTCTCCACTTCTCTAGTATCATCCTAGATGTCTTGGTCTTCTTTAAATACCATCCTTAGTTCTTTAAGTGGAGGTTAAGTGAAGGCGCGTCAAAAAGAGGTAATATCCATTACCGATCTTTTTCAATTTCTTTCTTCTTCAACTACTTCTTCTTTAGTTGTTTCATGATAAAGTAATAACATAAGTTTTTAATATATACTGATATGTTATTATAAATATGAAACAACTCTAATTAACCTTCTATCCATCCTACGGAAAAAGGAAATCACCGCACGTGCATACGTACGGAATACCGTCTCCACGCCACGGTGTAATCTATTTTCCGCCATCACCTTAATTAGATGGGTATAATGGTTTAATGAGTAACTATATTTGATTATTATAAAGTGATATTGATACTGAACTAGTATACATACACTTCAACACAATTCCACGACCATGGGAACGATATCATCGCTCGTGCGTATGTACGGACTACTGTCTCCACGACGCGATTAGATTCATTATCCATGTTAACCATTCCAGAATTATTATAAAGTATATATAATGAATAATAATGAAATATATGACATGTTAAATCTACTGGATTTATGTATATATATATTTCATCTACTTACTTCCATTCAAGACAATAAGGAAAGGAAAACAGCGTTTATGCATCCGTACGGACTACCGTCTCCATGAACGGTGTGTTTCATTTCCTTTATCTATATATTATATATATATATATACTGAATATATATGATATATAAATCATATTTTATATTTTGGAAGTAAGTAAATCATGATATAAGTAATAATAATGTAAAAAACAACAAGTCCAAACACCTACAATAAATGAAACGATTTTACCCAAAACGCTTCTTTAACATGGAATTTACAAAAGAACGGGTAATATAAAGTCATAAGTGTACCATATATGATATCATAACAATGAATATGATTCTGTAATAATTTAATGACATTATTTAAATCATTATACAGGAGGTTCGGATACGTACAAAGCATATCAGACATAAGGTAAGGGAAAATCTCACAATCTCAATTTTTATCCGAGATTGTTTATACTTTAGTATTTACTGGGGTGTATTTTATCATCCACATCCATGTTTCCTCAATATGTAATATTATTTACATTCACCTACAATTTTTTAAATCCTATTTTACCCTTCGGTGAGTTTTTAGTAAAAGATATGAAAGGAATCTTTTGTCGTTTTTTGTACGAGGTACTTTTTTTACTTTTCCGACAAAAGTATGAGAAGAATGTTTTTTTAACTTATACGACATGAATGGATTTTTAAAACATTATTTCCAAGAAGCATCCTTTACAAGTTTTCAAGTCTATTTTTAATCAACTTCTTTTAGTTTAAATTTTTATGATATGTTAAGAATGGAAAAATGATTTTGAAGTAGAAAGGATATTTTCCTCAAGAATGAAGTTCAAGTCTTTTATCAAAATTATTTTCCATCTAAGATAATAAAGGGCTCTGTTTATATCCCTATTATTACATGGATTTGATTATGATTTGATGGAAATATTTTTATGAATTCCTTTATCTTATATGAATTGTTTTATGATGTCATGTTGTTTAAGAATCCCATTTTTATTACACGGGTTATGCTATGATGTATGGTTTATGATTTTGTGGAACACATAAGAATGGTATAATTATGAGATGGGTGGGACCTATATCTCCCTCAAATGAATTTGGTAAATATTTTATATCTCATGAGATAGACATGGCTGGAATGGTAGATTATACCGGTTCAGTGAAACATGACTGAAACGAGGGTGACTCGGTTCAGAAATGGACTTTGTCCACTAAGATAGTCTTGACAATGAGTCTTGACTAATAAGATATGATTCTCTATGATTAAGTGTGTATGCCAAAAAGTTTCATGTTTTATGTTATGATTATTGGGATTACATTTCACTACTATGATTTATCCCATGTAATTAAATTATGATCTCTTTTGCAGGTTAAGATTTCCAAAAGATATGTTCTTATTAATATGACGTGATTGATATTTCTTTTGCATACCCTTACTGAGCATTTGAGCTCACCCTTTATATGTTTTCTTTTCCCCAGGATATAAAGAAAGTTTTTAGGTAAAAAAAGGAAGTTCTTTATGGGAGATGTTGAAGATCTTTCACCACGATTAGAATATTATATTCCGAGTTTCCAAAGACACTAAACTATTACGGTCCTTGTGTGTGTGTTTTTTGTTATGTACTAATTATTCCGCAAAAGTAATGTAATGTCCATGTACGTCAGGCTTCGGGTCTCTACAGTTGGTATCAAAGGAAAGGTTTATTCAACCTTTGTAAACTAGGATGCGAAAACGTTAGTGAGATCCCTAGAGATATTTCTAAGGTATGTCTAGGGATGTCCCTAAGGATAAGTATACGTATAGGATATAGTCCTAGAACTACGGTAACGATCTTATAATTTAACCTAAGATGTTAGATATTGAGTTTACTCCCTTTTTACTCTGTTGTTTTCCCTAGCATGATTTTTTCCTATAACACTATTCTTTTTGGGTTTTAGAAAATGGATGGAAACAGGAAGATTCATGATAATGGAGGATATGACGGACAGTGAAATGATATTCTTCATGAGAAACCAAATGAAACGGGAATTGGAAGTACAAACATCATTATTATTCATAATCAGAAATCTCATAATATGATCAATAATCTCAACTTTGGTAACTTTCCCGACTTAGATAATAAGAGAAAGATGGAGTTTCATTATGATCATAGAGGAAAGAAAGTTTAATTTCCCTCATGAAAATCATGTGGGAAGAGGCATCAGGGAGATTGTTTCAAAGGAACTAGAAGATTCTTTGGGTGTGGAAAAGAAGGACACAAAGCCCGTAAGTGCAAAGGAAAAGGTTCAGTTAACACCATGGATAAGGATAATGGTATTACTACGACATCAACAATGGTTAAATGTTTTAAATGTGGAATGTACGGGCATTATACAAACCAATTCCCTAAGAGAATGTCTCATGAAGAGAATCAGTATGGTCATATGGGATGTATTTATGTTGATGATGATGAACAGACTACAAATGATATGTCTGATGAATGAATTGTTGAATCTCGGTCAATGGTTTAAGAAGGTAGTGGAATGATTACATGTTTATCAAGTGTAATGTTGTATAAGTAATCTCATGGTACTATGGAATAAAGAAACATCTAAGGATTGTTACACTATTCTCTTTCCTAAGTTTTCAAAGTGTATAATTAATGGTACTAGTAACCATGAAATGTTATTCAGATATTTTTGGAAAGTAGATGATATGCGCATAATGAAGGGATAAGAAGAAAATTAAATGTTTGATAGTATTCATGAGCTCACGACTGATATAAGGAGAAGGTTATATCATGGTTTGAGTATATAGAATTTTTTGGATTTTGGTATGTGGAAAGAGTTAACTTTTGACAGCATTCATGTTTTCACTAAGATTCAATGGGTATTCATTTTTCAAGAGAATACATGATTAAGGCCTTTGAATGTTTGGAATGTGACCAACAAGACATATATTATGATATATGGGGATCAACGATGGAATTAACATGCTGGTTATATGAAATATCTGGTAATCGTTTTCATTATAATATGAGAGTGGACAGAAGTATTATGGATAAGCCTAAAGATTGGAATGGATTATGTTGGACATAAGTTAGTTTAAGGATAAATGTTTTTTTCGATATTATTTATGGGATGTTATAGTAATTTTGTTTTAGAAAAAGGACAACCTGCAGGACGGGTGACAGCCCATCGCGTCGGACAAGGCTGTGGGAATCGAACCCACAATCGAAGTGCAACTGGCCTTTATCACCTACCACTGGCCTATAGGAAGTCCCTGGTTAGTATAAACTAGTTTTATTTTATTAAGTGGTATGATATATGAAGTATAAGTCCATTTTAGGAACCATATATGATTAATCTCACTATAGATCGGCTTATGTATATTTAATAACTTTTGCTAACCTTTTGTTTGAGACAGATGGAATGACCCGTCATTTTATCACATGATCTGCTAACACTTCACGAATAACAAATTCAACTTCATTTCGTTAAGAGATGAAGTGGAAATTGTTCAAGGCATGAACAACAGTGATATTGTACCAAAATAAAGTAAGTATTTATTCTAATTCAAATTCTTCAACTTTAGGGAAATGATCATGAAAACCAAAAATGTTGTCCTATTGCCCTTATATCCGATGAATCAGATGGTACCCTAGATCATCATAAATCTATGGCTTTGTGATTGTTGGCTTTTCCATATCCATGTTCTCTACCACTCTCTATCAGAACATGATGGTTAGATTTCTCTTCCATATCCATATTTTCACCTATGTTCTCCTATGTGGAAACCCAGTGATTAGTTAATTTGGGTAACCGTTACATTTCATACATTATTTTTTAATGTCATGTTTTTGTATTCCTTTTTACGATGTGGGTTTCTATTAAAGAAATTTTCAAGTAGCAAACCATTTATAACCCCAATCAATTTCGAGGGCGAAATTCATTTTAAGGGGGGTAGAATGTAACACCCCGAGATTTTATGAAAAATATTCTTCTAATTTCATTGATGTCTTTTATTATACACCACACCAAGTTTAGATTGTACTATACGCAACACCGTATTAGCGTGCAGTATACGCAATGCTATTCTTGGATCGTGTTATACATAATGTCAAGTTCGTTTTACAATAGTCATTCTACGCAACATTGAGTGTGTTTATAAATATATATATTAAATGTATAACTAAAATATGGTTAGATTCTGTTATACGCAACAACAAAGGAGTTGTGCACTACACACAATCCTGACTTGGCTTTCATTACACACAATCACGACCTTCCTCGATAGCATGTCTTGTACGCAATACCCAGTTTTACTAAACAACGATATATTATTATAATATTGTTATGAACTAGCCGTTATGAATAGTGTTAACTAAATTTTGAATTTTATAACATTACTTTTCATCTTACACATTTTATATAACATGGTATAAGAACAAAATAATTTTTTCGGGTATAATAAGTATTTTTAAAAAAATGCAGTTTTACCGCCTTTTGATGGCGTACCCACATTAAATCTGGTTTTTGACATGTTTATAAGTTCAATTTGACAAAATAAAATTCTTCTTTTGAATCAGGATATAAAAATCTACATTAGATAAAGGATTGATATTTTTCCGATAACTTTCATATTTTAATGAATAGTAAAAACACGCTATATTTTAATTAAAAATATATTTTTTCATCATAATATCTTATATGGTTAAATTATAATATTGAATGGCTTTAAAGTATAAATATAATATATTTTTACCATTTAATATAATGTATGTCATTAGCATTGATTTTACCTTGAATTCTTAGGTTAAATCAATTCAATCTTTTGCAATGTTTTAAAGAAAAACCCGTTTTCTTTCGACAACGAGATTAATTTTTGCAAATGTTGTGTATTGAATTTGAAAAAATGGATTCCATATTTGGAATCATTGGATCCAAATTATGTTAATAATCTACTTTTTATTTTTGGGAATTATGAATAGTAACTACGGTAAAATTTATTTACCATAGTTAAAGGTAAATCAGGTAATTCAGGGTAAATATAATATTTTAAAATTACCCTAAAAAATGTCAAAATCCTATTGGATGACTAAAAGTCGACCCATATCACCTAAGGGTCGGATTAGATTCATTTAATTAAAGTTTGTCAATGAAAATAATTTAATTATTATTTAAACCAAAGAATGTGACAACATGTCACTTTCTTAAATCTTATAAATATAATAATTTTAATCAAGTGATAAAATTCATGAAACTTCGAACATTAATAGTCTCTAGAAATCTAATACAATTATCTACATCATAGGAATTTATTTATAATTTTTAGGGATTAAATGATTATCATTTATTATGACACAATGATGATGCAGTAATTGTCTTATTAATGAAATATTGACATAATTGATGTTATAAATGCCCAAATAAATGTAATTTGAGACTTTTTATGACTTAAATTAATTTTATAGGTTAATATGACATGTTATTGTTGATTTAAGTAACTTGGTTTGAGCTTATAATTCTGTTATAAATTTCATAAAAATCATGTACGAAATAGTGTCAAAATTGACATAAATTTGTTTTTAAAACAAATATTATATTATTTATTTTTATTTTATTCCTAAAAATCTAATTTTAGGCCAAATGACTTATATAATAATATATATATTAATAATAAACAACTTGTGGTTAGGTTTTCTTGATATTGTATGTTTATTAACCATATAGTGTAAGAAAACAAAAAGACACGGTAAAAGTTAAATTATTTAACTTAGAGTTAAATCTAATTGATAAGGTTAAAATAATAACCTAAACCTGTATAAATCCTATTTGATGAGAGGATTGCGACCTATACCAACTTTAGCTTCGAAATAAGACCCTTTGGAACCATTATAAACTGAATTTGACCTTAAATATAAAATAATATTTTTAGATTTTCCTAAGGTGCCCCTCTCCTCCCTTATAAAAGGGCACCTCCTCCCTCTCCTCACACCAATTATAGCATTAAAGCACTGAAACCCCTGACAAAATCTCTTCTATACTTCCCTAGTATCATCCTAGAGGTCTTGGTCTTCTTCAAAGACCATCTCTAGTTCTTTAAGTGGAGGTTAAGTGAAGGCGCGTCAAAAAGAGGTAATATCCATTACCGATCTTTTTCAATTTCTTTCTTCTTCAACTTCTTCTTCTTTAGTTGTTTCATGATAAAGTAATAACATCAGTATTTTTTATATACTTATTTGTTATTATAAATATGAAACAACTCTAATTAACCTTCTATCCATCCTATGGAGAAAGGAAATCACCGCGCGTGCGTACATACGGAATACCGTCTCCACGCCGTGGTGTAATCTATTTTCTTCCACCACCTTAATTGGATGGGTATAATGGTGTAATGAGTAACTATATATGATTAGTATAAAGTTATATTGAAACTGAAACCGTATACATACACTTCAACACAATTCGACGACCATGGGAACGATATCATCGCTCGTGCGTACGTACGGATTACCGTCTCCACGACGGGATGAGATTCATTATCCATGTCAACCATTTTAGAATGATTATAAAGTATATATAATGAATAATAATGAAATATATGACATGTTAAATCTACTAGATATATGTATATATATATGTCATCTACTTACTTCAATTTTAAGACAATAAGGAAAGGAAAACAGCGTTCATGCGTACGTACGGACTACCGTCTCCATGAACGGTGTGTTTCATTTCATTTATCTATCTATTATATCTATATATATACTGAATATATATGATATATTAATCATATTTTATATTCTGTTAGTAAGTAAATCATGATGTAAGTAATAATAATGTCAAAAAAAACAAGTCCAAACACCTATGATAAATGAAACGATTTTAACCAAAACGCTTCTTTAACATGGAATTTACAAAAGAACGGGTAATATAAAGTCATAAGTGAACCATATATGATATCATAACAATAAATATGATTCTGTAATAAGATAATGACATTATTTAAATCATTATACAGGAGGTTCAGATACGTACAAAGCATATCAGACATAAGGTAAGGGAAAATCTCACAATCTCAATTTTTATCTGAGATTGTTTATACTTTAGTATTTATTGGGGTGTATTTTATCATCCACATCCATGTTTCCTCAATATGTAATATTATTTCCATTCACCTAAAATTTTTTAAATCAAATTTTACCCTTCGGTGAGTTTTTAGTGAATGATATGAAAGGAATCTTTTGTCGTTTTTAGTACGAGGTACTTTTTTGACTTTTCCGACAAAAGTACGAGAAGAATGTTTTTTTTAACTTATACGACATGAATGGATTTTTAAAACATTATTTCCAAGAATCATCCTTTAAAAGTTTTCAAGTTTATTTTTAATCAACTTCTTTTAGTTTAATTTTGTATGGCATGTTAAGAAAGGAAAAATGTTTTTGAAGTAGAAAGGATATTTTCCTCAAGAATGAAGTTCAAGTGTTTTATCAAAATTATTTTCCATATAAGATAATAAAGGGTTATGTTTCTATCCCTATTATTACATGGATTTGATTATGTTGTGATTGAAATATTTATATGAAATCCTTTATCTTATATGAAATGTTTTATGATTTCATATTGCTTAAGAATCCCATTTTTATTACATGGGTTATGATATGATGTATGGTTTATGATTTTGTGGCACACATAAGAATGGTATCATTATGAGATGGGTGGGCCCTATATCTCCCTCCAATGCATTGGGTAAAGATTTTATATCTCATGAGATAGACATGGCTGGAATGGTAGGTTATACCGGTTCAGTGAAACATGACTCAAACGAGGGTGACTCGGTTCAGAAATGGACTTTGTCCACTAAGATAGTCTTGGAAATGAGTCTTGACTAATAAGATATGATTCTCTATGATTATGTGTTTATGCCACAATGTTTCATGTTTTATGTTATCATTATTGGGATTACATTTCACTATTATGATTTATCCCATGTTATGAAATTATGATCTCTTTTGCAGGTTAATATTTCCAAAAGATATGTTCTTATAAATATGACGTGATTGATATTTCATTTGCTTACCCTTACTGAGCATTTGAGCTCACCCTTTATATGTTTTCTTTTCCCCAGGATATAAAGAAAGGTTTTAGGTAAAAAAAGAAATTTCTTTATGGTAGATGTTGAAGATCTTTCACCACGATTAGAAGATTATATTCCGAGTTTCCAAAGACACTAAACTATTACGGTCCTTGTGTGTGTGTTTTTGTTATGTACTAAGTATTCCGAAAAAGTAATGTAATGTCCATGTACGTCAGGCTTCGGGTCTCTACAGATACCACACAATATATAATTTACTAAATGTTCATGATGTTATCATATAATTAGAAATATCTGTTTGTAATTCATCAATTATCTATAATCTTAATCTTGAAAAATAAATAATTCGTACTATTAATCTAACTAAGGTGGTCATAGCATCACATACAATGATATTGAATAAATTTATATTAATAGTAAACATATCTAATAATAATAAATAACACAAAAATAATATGATTTTATTTTATTTTTTGGTAGTTTTCATGATTACTTTTATTATTTATTGATCATAAATGTCTTCCACAATTTTCATCTCACACTGTACTCTTCTTATAAGTAATTTAAAAAACCATTTTCTTACCCCAGTGAAAGGAAGAATATTAAAGGGTGATATTATATGATAATTAAGGCTAAAAATATGATATAAAATAAATTATAATATTTTAAAAAATGATAAGAATAATAATATGATAACATGAGGATAACATTCAAATTTCATGCAAAATTTGTCAAATAAATTTTATCATGAATCATGGAAAAGGGTATTCCCAAAAATAATGAAAAAATTCATAAGAATGATGAATCATTAATAATTAATCATGAACCAATTACATATATCATAAAATAATATTTATTTTTGTGGAATATATATAAGCATAAAAACCCATTTCCTTATACAGGGATCACTACCCATATAATCAAAGTGGATTGTGGTCACTCCTTTTTCTATCATTCCATTAATGAAGGATCCATCCAATGATTTTAGTAATGTATTGAGTACCTTTATGTATTATATCTATTATATATTCTAGTCTATATTATCTAATGATATATCAATCATAACCCGATTCATTAGAATGCTATTACATTATGTGGCTACACTTAAAATAATGAAAAAAATGCATTTGTATTCCTTAAGATCATAAAAAATTCATCAATTAGTCTTAAAAAAATACATTTTATGGAAAATAATTCATAAATATTTCTTCACAACATAACATGAAGAATAATAGGTTTCATAAAAATTTCATGTAACCATAATTAACCCATTTGAGAAAAACTTGATTCACAGAATCATCCATAGATACTCATAATCAAAATCCAAAAAGAGAATGAATTTTTACGGTAACATAGTATTATTTCATCAATTAAATATAAAAAAAATCATAATTTGTGTTTAAATATTTGAAAAATACTATTATAAGTTCACTTATACATTTAATCAAAAATACGGTAAATAACATTTTCATTTTGTATTTAAAAAAATTAAAAACTGTAAAATATTGAAAATTGTATTTTCTTTGTTAATAACCATATATTGATTTAAAGAATTATTAATATAAAATAATTATATATATGGTGTGAAAATATATTCATGTCGTAATCATTAAAACACCTATTCATTTCACACTTTTTTTTAGAAAAGTGTCATAAATTACACCCTTTTAGAACATTTTAAAAATTACTGTTTATAATTTTGAATGAAAAATGTAACACGGTTGGTAATATTTTTGATTAATAATTTCATCATATATTAAAATATTCATGAAATAATTTTAATTTTCATAGGATTTGAAGAAAATATTTATGGACCATAGTGAAAATATAGTCAGTTTTTTGTAAAACAATTTTCATGAAATTTAAGATAATTTAGGGAGGAAAATGGTAATAAAAGAAGTGAATTAAATTAATATATATTTTTTATAAATATTTTTTTTAAGAATATTAATTTTATAATTTACCTTAATGGAAATTTATCATCGAAAATAACAAAATGAAATGAGATTTCAATATAAACCCCTACATGAAGTCTTGTATTAGTCATTACATGTTAAAACCTATAGTGTGATAAATATTTATTAATTATAAATATATTAAGGAAAAAATTAATATATAACATTATTTTTATCATATATTTATAATTTATAATTTTAATTTTGTTAATATCTATCCATTAAAATGGACATTTAGATGATAACCAGTTTGTTGTCCTTATATATTTTTGTTGGATGTGTCTACTACCCATAATGTGTTCATGGTTTCATAATATGAAAAATATTAATCATTTCGTAAATCTAATTTTTATTCATTATATTAGCGTTAATTACCATCCTTATAAATCATTGATGAAATTAAATTACACCACTTCATAGATATAGTAGTCTGTACACATAAACGAGTGATGTTTCTACTTTTTGGTTGACAAAAATAAATAAATGTAATTAAAAAATCTACTTTATAGAATTATATTTATATAATAAATATCTTCAATATCCAAAAAATATATTATTATGATCCTCTATGAAAATAGGAAATTAAAAATGAATCGCATTTCTTAATGGAGGTGGTCATCATACCATCGGTACATACGACTTTATCATTATCCAATGATGTGAAGGAAACAAAAATGACAATACCATTAACATTAAAACATATATCAATAGTATATAAAAATATTAAATAATATTTATATGGTTATGTAACATATTGAGGTGTTTTAATAATTATGAAACATGAAAACCATTATATGAACATATACCTCTTCTCTGAGTATCATCCATTAAGAATCAGGATAAGGATTGTTAGGTAGGTATTTAGTATATCCAATTATTATCCCTTTTAACCATTATTTGGTTAATGGATTATTAAAATTTTTACTCTAAATAATGAAACATATGAATTAAAATAATTGAAATATCTGGAATTAATGACTCCAAATATGGATTCCATTTTTAAAAATCAATTTATATACTATTAATAAAATCATTTTAATGTATTTTTGAAAAACCTAACAAAAACCAATTTATAGAGAATTTAATTATTAATCATAAATTTTTTTATGTTTATTCTATGTCTACTAAAATTTTATATATTAATTTTAAAACAAATTATTGAATATATAATATAAAAATTACATTAAAATAATTCATGAAAAGTTTTTAATTATTTCATTCATTATAAACACATATTTCCCAAATAAAAATCTATTTTCATAAAAACATATTATTTTTACATTCACATGATTTCTTATTCACAACTAAAATAATTATTTCAATTGAATTAATTTTATAAATTCATATCAAATACATTTTCCAAATTCATTTGGCCCTATTTATATCCTTCAATCCACTAGATATGTGATCAATATCTAATTTAATAATAAAATTGCAAAAGAATATCATAGTTTTTTATACATAGTGTTTCATGTAAAACAATATATTAATGAAATTAAAGTTATTTATCAATAAATATATAATAAAATCTCGAGGTGTTACACATACACACAATAAGTATGTTTTATTTAATGATAATGATTATATTTGAATAATAATATAATACATATATATAGTTTTTACAATTAATTTAATTTCATTAAATTTATTTTCTAAGAAAAAATTAAAAATATTTATTTGTGGGTTTAATTAAGTAGAGAAACCTCCATCAAATTGTTTCCTTAAAAATTAATAATTTTAATTATATTTCAATAATATCTCCACATTAAAAATTATTTTGTGACAATAAGTTGTCATGAATATGTATAAATATAGCTGACTTCCCAATATATTTCTGGATCAGACACACTCTTTCCACCGTAATGAAAATATAGATATAAATAAATGGGAGTCTGAGAGAAGAACTCAATACTTATGTAAACAAATAAATAATTGTATTTAGAAATATTAAAATCAAATAACATTTCTTGTAACTTGTAATTATTTCAATAATGCATTATAAACTCTATTGTATTGGTCTACCTCAAGATCTGAATGAAATCTACCACCAAATACCTATCATAAATTGTATGAAAATATATAATGATGCTCTATTTATTTAATATTTGGAAAAAATCACCTGAATGATACCGTAAAATGTGTCATGATAAGACAAAAAAAATATCTGATAATTGTTAAGAATATCATGGATAGATGTCATGATTAACAAAAAATTGGAGTAGGTTATAATCATAGTACCATAATATATAAAAAGAGGTTCAAATTTCAAAAGTCATATCTCTTTAGGGTAAGTGTAAGATATTAATGTTAATGTAAAACCATAAATATCATAGAACTAAAAATATGCTATAATATTAAAAAATCTGATTATCATCATATATAAATACATCAAGGATTACCCACTAAATAAAACAAATATTCAAAAATTAGTTGAAATGGAAAAGATTAAAAAAACCCTTGACCTTCCTCAGACCATTATCTAAAAATATATCTAACTACTCTAGTTAGATCACTCATAAAACCTACTACTAGAATTCAAAACATAAGATCTATAGACACACTTTAATATCCATACATTTTTCTACAAAGTACATTGTTGGTTTTTGGTAGTTTCCCATTAATATTCCATTATTTAATATATATTCATGTGAAGAAACATAAATCAGTCATCCGTAAAACACATTCATGTAGTCATTATGGGCCTTCATATATAGAATATTTTATTATAATATATATCCTCAAACAAGATATCCAATGCCTCTTTTCATATGTACCAAATCTACATGTCCATGGAAACCGATTTGTGAAATGCATTATATTATCCATTCCTTGGAGTTTAATAAACACATATAGGAAATTAATCATATGAACCAATCTCGAGTCAATAAAAATTCATAATAACTTTATGAGAAATAATATGGACATGTTATATTAATATACAACATCTAGAAGATTCCAAATAATACCTACATTTTATAGTCTATTAAACACATTAAAAATCTTCTATTCAAGGTTGAAATGATTATGAGTATGGAATATCAATGAAATATTTCTCATCAAAACTCAAAGAAATTCAAAATATAGGGTATATTCCCATGTATAATCACATAATCATCAAGAATTATGAGAATCAATTTTGTGGATATATCTATAGACAACAACATATTCATGATAAACCAGTTACATCCTTGGAGTGAGGCCCCATCCCTGATCACATATTTGATTCTAAAAAGTAATTATGTTGTTGTTTTTCCCCAATTACGCATTCTCCTAGTCTCTAGGACACACTTTTATCATCAGTATATACACAATACTATCAATGTATATTGACGAAAAAAACACATATCCCACATCCAAGATCCAAGGTAGAAGAAAATTTGTACTTATCCCCTAGAATGATAATAACACATTAATATCAAATGATTATCACCAATCAATAATATTAATAATTAGTCATCCAAAACATAATTAAAATCAATGAAAAAAATAAATTATTACAAACCATTAGGCAATAATAAATTTTTTTTAAGGAAACTCTTTGACCATACATGGATACACGAATCATTATTCCCAAATCCAATGATCAATCTTAGAGTTATTATTAGTTACCCATATGCCCATCATCATTTTAATTATATTCCATTTCTAGATTTAAATAATCTAGGATTTTATACCCACTAATTATTAGTCCATCTCAAAAATTCCCCTAGTCAAAAAATATATATGAAATAATTGAAACCGAAATATGTTCTAAAAACATGAACACTAAAACACTTACGATAAAAAAATTCATGGATTTCCATTAGGTATTTATAATAAAATCTAATACAAACCTATTCCATAATGGATATTTATACACAAAATGATTCTGCATCAATACATACCATATATATGTTGTTTAATGACCCAATAATTCTCATTGTGTAGAGAATACAATGAAACATTAATAGTACTTAAACAAAATTACCAATACACCATATGATGGAAATAAATGTCGAAGGGTTTCAAATACATGTGGGGGAGATTTAAACATTATGAATAAAACCATTAACCAAACAACTCACCATTTGATTCATGGGAAAATGAATGAAAACTCAACATCTTCATATATATCAAAACCTCATAAAATTGGGAAATAACATAATACCAAACAAGTATCAAATAAAACAGTGGATAAACAATTAAATACCCTCAACATACCACAATAGTTCATGATACACAAGATCTAATATTCAAAATCATCAAAAAACCCAAGTATCATGAGGGGGTGCCAAAAATATTTTATACTTTAACCTTTTCCATGTCCCAAAAGATAACATCTGCAAAAGCACCAAAGATCCAAATAAGGGTGGAGTATAACACTCAGTAGGTTTTCCCTAATTAAATCCCCATTCAAGACATTATGATAGAATAGTTAGCAACATTGAAATAAAATAGTTTATATAAAACACTTTCTCGAAAATATTTATAACTAAATATAAACAAGTTTCAAAACCCATTTATAACATAAAGCATAAAATTTCAATTGAAACCAATTTTCTAGAAAGTTATTTTTTTAGAAAAATAACTAAACAATGATTCAATATAATTTTTCAATATTCCTTTGGCATACCCAATCTATTCCATACAACCACACAACCAGCCATTCATGCTACATGATGACAGTTCCATACTCAAGAGTGGTTTCTCTTTGATCTACTAAGTAATCACAAGGTAATTGTATCACATTTTCCTTTTGAACTTTGGAACTAAGAAAAAGGTCATATTTTAACCGTGCCTTGTATTTTCAATATGAACACACCCACTTAATATGAATAAGGATCATTTCAAAAATACCCTTTTAATGAAAACACTCTTTTTTTGGAAACCATTTCTCTCAAAAAAAAATTCAATGCCAAACCCTTTCAATAAAACAAAATTTTCATTGAAAATCCATTTTTCAATTCCAATATATCAAAAATTTAAAATTACCATGTAAAATACAAAAATCAAAAATTATTTCACAACAATTTGTCATTATTTCACAAATCTACCAAAATCGATAAATCATCACTAAATAGATTTATTCCATGTATGAAACCAAGATTTCAAAATCAATCTTATTAAAATAAACAAATATAAATCTAATACAATCAATTATAACAAGATTATTAATGAGATAATCCACCTACCAAAAATTTTCTTATGAATCATGGCAATGAATGAAGAATTCTTAAGAAAAATAGGTAAATTATTTACAGAAACACATTCGATATATTCGATTTAAAAGAGAAATACCAAAACATGAATTATTTGGCATACAACCTCAGAGATCTACCCAAAAAAGGTGTATATCTGAGAAAAGAATAATCTATGAGAAGTATATCTAATTATATCTATGAAACTGATCATTAATGATGAAGAATGATCATATACCGCAAAAATATAGGTTTGAAACCCAATGGGACTCCTTTACATTAAATCCAAATAAATTGGGAGAGGTTCTTCTCCCTTTAAGGAAGTGAAATCCTGAGTTATGTCTTCTTAGTAGAAAAAAAGAGCATCATAGAGGCAAAAACATGTGAGATCCACTTTTTTAGTATCTCATTTAAACCATGTTAATGGTTAGTTCAAATGGTTACTCAAACCATGCACTAACAGTGCATTAGTTACAATCAAGGAAGACCCTCACACGACCTCCTTGTATAGTCTCCCTATGTGTACACACACCATGTCGAAGCTATCTATCATAAATATACCCTTGGGCACAGTTTCAACTAGGATTTTCGTACGGTTTGGTTAAACCATGTGCAACACATGTTCCTCTCCTTTTGTCCAAAAGACATAGTGAAAGATCACCAAAATCTCTGAAATTTCTCTCTTATACATTATAAATATAAAAACAAATGGAAAGGGTTACATACAAGAAATAAAGGGTACTACATTCTCTCTATCATTTGACTTTCATTCCCCAAAAAGTATAAAACCATTGCTACTCTGAATGATATCTAGACACTGCACTTTCATTTACCTCTCACATTCTCATATATGTTCCTAAATATGACCATGTTTCTATAAGAACCACAACAGACGAATGATTTTTTCAATGAAATACTTTCTCATGTATATCTTCAATCTGCACGGGGATATATACAAATGAATCATGAAGAACTAGGTCAACATGATCCCATATGATCATAAGGTCTAGATCATTCTGCTAATTATTCAACTATGATACATGGAACAAATTATACACAGAACTAAATCATGGTGGAATTTCCAACTAATATTCCACATCTCTAACACATTCTATTATCTTGATAGAGCTATTGTATCTAGGAGATAACTTTCTAGGCATCCCAAAACGATGATGTCCAAGTCTTGGAGAGATCCTCAAGAACTCATGATCACTTATAGAAAATGACAATGGACATCAAAGATGATCCACTTATGATCTCTTAAGACTTTGGTCTATCTCCATAATCTTTCTAAAAAACATAATATTCTTTATTTTTTCAAGGATAATGATAGACCCAACTAGTGAAGTATCACCTGTTTCCACTCAGCATAGTGGAGAATGACAAGGACGCCGATAAAATGCATCAAACGAAGCCATATGTATTGATGAAAAATAGATATTATTATATTTTAACTCCATTAAGGAAATGTGATCCTCCTATGAGCCACCAAAATTCATTACATACACCCACAACATGCCTTCCAATGTCTGTAACGTTCGTTCGGATTTCCCATACTTCAGAGGATAATAGTTAGTGATCATATTCAACTGAGTTCCAAGGGCATTCTGTGTGAATTTATATAGATGAGATGTGAACCTCAGGAATCTATCTAAGAATATTAACACAGGTATTCCATGACCCTTTACCACTTCGTGGATATATATTTTAGACAGATCCTCTACCGTATGAGTTACAAAAATTGGAATAAAATGGGACACCATAGTAATATGATCCACTATCACCCATATGGAATCATGTTTTTGATCAATTCTTGGGAAACCAGTAATAAAATCCATATCTATATTCTTCCATTTTCATACTAAGATTGTAAAATATTGCAACATACACATAGGTCTCGGATTCCCTGACTGAACATGCTAACAATTAAGCACATTGAAAGGAATAAGCCACATTGTTTTTCATGAATATCCACCAAAACTATGCATAAACGCCCTATACATTTTATTTGTACCTAGATGTACATCCTATCTTGAATACTGGCATGCACAAGGAAGTTGTTACTGAATTGATATCAGTATAATCATTCAATTATTATACCTCATCACTGCATTCCCATAATGATTCCAGCCCCTATGGTCTCCCCACCATTGAGTTTAGATCACATAACCAATCATTATGAATCATATTTTTTTTCCTATTTAACCATATTTATCAAATCATGAAAAATAATATCTGAAAAGAAAGTCGCAACATCACCTTGGTCTTCACATTCTACAAGCAAGCCAGATATGACCGACATCAACTACCATTCATCTAATGCGTATTTCACTAACTGATTATATTAATTTATTCTCAATTCATCTTCCACAAAAATCCATTTTCCCAGTGTATATGTAGTTTCAACATCAAGCATTTGGAGGTTCTCAATCCAAATTATTTTCCTCAGAATCAAATCTCACTATGATAAATTTTGTTTCATGATTCTGTGGTTGTGAACACAACAAATATTTCACAGATTGATAATGTTGGCAAGTATTCAAGTCCTGAATGGCTGCTTATAATTAAAATTCTTGTGTTGGGTAGTAATTCTCATGAACTCTCAACTACATTGAAACATATGACACAACATGGTCTCCATGCATAAGAATACAACCCAACCATAATCCTGAAGCATCACATTACACAACATATCCCTGTCTTGAGTAAAAAAAATATAGTTACCGAAGTAAAGAAAATAATTCAACTCATGGAATGACTCTTGGCATTCCTCTATCTGTTAGAATGGATTATTCTTATTTTTATATGTTATCCTTAATGAGGATAGTCGTGAGAAGCCATAAAAAATTATTTGGTAGTAAAAAGGTACACTAAGAAAATTTCGTATCTCAAAGATCACTTTCTGTTGTTTCCACAAGATCACAACTTCTATCTTTTATAGAACCACTGAACTAGATTTTTCCGAAATCACATGGACATTAAAATGTACCTCTTATATCCAAAATTATCACATATACAATTTTTCATATGAACAACGATCTATCAAAATTTTTAACACTATATCCAGGTGTTTCTCATGTTCATACCGTTCAATTGAATACACCAAGATATAATCTATAAACCACACAAAAAAGATTCTTGATATTACTAAAATATCAAATTCATAAACGCTATAAAGACATATGGTTCATTCATGAGGCCAAAAGGCATGACTACATATTTATAGTGTACATATCTGCTTCTAAAAGCAGTCATTGGAATATCTTCCTTCCAAACAAAAATTTATGATACCCAGATCGCAATTCAATCTAGGAGATCCCTAGATCTCACCTCAACTGATCGAATATATCATCAATGTGAGGTAGTGGATTCTAATTCTTTATTATAACATGGTTAATATTATGATAATCAACGCATAACTAAAGTTTTCCATCTTCTTTATTAAAAACAAGAATAGGGATAACCGTAGAGATGTATTTGGTCTTATAAAACCCTTGATTTACAGCCCTTAGAACATCACATTCAACTCCCTTAACTCTATTTATGCCATCCTATAAGACTGAAGGGAAATGGGACTGGTCCTGGAAAGAGATCAATCATAAATTCCACTCCCCTTATAATTGGTAACACTGAGAAGTTCATGGGAACGAAATCTAGATATTGTTCCACCACTACTAGAAAAATTTCATCCTTAATCTCTTATATTGATTCCAAATCAATGTCGCCAACTAGTAAGAGATCGTTCCCACCACTGGTGCGAACAATCCAGTTTCACCCTTCTTCATGACATTCTCTCATTTGAAGAGATGCTCATTGTCATACTCAATCTTGAAACTAACTGCCTCCAATAATATTCAATGTGAGATATAAACACTTTCAGCCAATCCATTCCAAGGAATACATCATAGACATCCATCTACAACATTGAGAAGTCCCATTTTAGCTCAGCTTCATCAACAACTATAGCACATGCTCTTTACACAAAGGCTATAAATTCTCTTTAACTAAGAGGAGTTTACAGTTTTATCACAGAGGGAATAATTTATTGTGTTAATCATATAAGATTAGAAAAAAGAGATTAAATGAAGGAATGTGAGGCACTATTATAAAAAAATACTATCACAACGTTAGAATCCAAAAGATACATACCAGTCACCATAGATGGTTGAGCTTGATTATCCTCAATAATTTGTTCAAATCTATACAGATTTTTTGTCACTACACTCTACTCTTTGTTTCCTTTATGATATTTTCCTGGTTGAGGACTTAGGGTATTTCGAAAATCACCATGGATAGGTCGGCTCTGCTGATGTGGCTGGTTCTGCTGGACTCATCCTGTTGAAGTATACAATGCATTCGATGTCTAAGAAGTGTCTTGAGAAATAGACCTCAGAGTACTATAAAAAATCACATATGGTGTCCCATGTAGTTGAAATAATGGCATGCTTTTTGTGGTGTTGTACACTCCCACATTATATGTTCATAGGAACCTCACTAGTAGCATACCGCTTGGCTTTTTGGTCATAGAGGAAAATTTACTGATCAAACTTTCAAATTCATATTCTCTCTCCCGCCATGGAAATAGGTATCTCTCCATAACATGCTCCCAACATTTTTGTTTTCACCATTTCCCATAGGTAACATCATACTTCCTCCTCATATAGCCCTTGAGATGTATCGATCATCCATCACCACATTGTTCAATAAGTCTATATAATCAGTAATACAAAACAACAACATCATCGATCAAAGATCTTACATTAACCCCAATTCGAATATGCGTTCCTTAAATGACGCACTTTCCACATATTCTGGTTCAAAGAGCATAAGATTCATTAATTTTTCCACACAATCTGTGATTGAGTGATTCTCATGTATCAGGTTAATGATGTCTATTTCCTATTGTTTTTGAATGTAGGAGGATAGAATTGATAATAAAAACATTTCTCAAAATCCGCCTAAGTATGTCTTTGATCCCATTTTGCATGCAGTACTAGTTCACACCGCTAATGTGTAAGGTCCTCGATCATGTAAATGGTCATCTTGACTTTGAGTACTATTAGTGTGCCGATAAATTTGAAGATATGATTCATCCTTCTAAGCCACACCACTGCCTTCTCTGGTCAGAATCACCCATGATGATGGTTGGATTCTTCTTCATAAACTAGATAGAGTGATTTAAATTCCTTATCTCATTTTATAGGTTCCCCTTGTCCACATCTTGTAATGCTTGGACGATGATCTAGACCTTATCTTGGTTCACCTATGTCTCATGGGAAACCACATTCTCCGCACCTTCCTTCGGTTGGTTCCTATGATGCATCCCAAGTGCCATTTTATAAACAATTGGAAAACTATTTAAGTCCTGATCTCTAGTAACTAATGGTTTAGCATTTTAAATTCTCTCACATTAATTGTCATAGCATTTTTTTCCAAAAAATGATTTTTCCATGTTCGTCCATTTTTGAAAAATTTCAACTATATTTTTTAAAATTAAACCATTTTCAAAATACAATAAGCATTTCCTTTTTCAAAATCATCCATTTGAAAAACAATTTCATACTTTTTTCAAAAATCAATAATTTTAAACAACAAGAATCATTACCTAAAATGATGTATTCACTCTTTCTGGGAATTTATTCCTCTACCTTGCCTGTCAGACTAGTCTCAATGTATAATATCTTAACATCAAGGTTTTAAAATTGTAGGAGTGTCTCCATACACATATGTACTGAACTTCATTATAACATGAAGTTCAAAATAAAAGGGTAGATATATCCTTTGATGATATGAATTTCATGTTTCGACAATCTAATAACTTTATAATATTCTATCCCAATAAATAGAGAAGACATAATTTCAACTCAATGAACAAGAACACTGATGACTACTTGTTTGGAATGGACCAAACAAGCTGATACCATTTGTAATGAACCACTAATTTGCCTTGACTTGAGAATACATTGAATAATTACTATGGATTAAGAATCATACCTATGTTTCCAAGAGCTAGAAATAAATGCTAATGGTTTTAAATTATAAGTGGGGGGCGAATTATGCATTATGAATAAACCCATTAACAAAAGAACTAACAATATGACACATGAACAAATGAAAGAAAACTCAATATCCTCATATACAAAAAAACACCATCAAAGTGTCCAACAGCATATGAATAATGATGTATCAAACCGGATAGAATACAAACAACTATAGACTCTTAAGAGACCACAATAATCCATGATCCACAAGCTCCAAGCTCCACAGTCCTCAAATATACCATGTATCACAAGGTGGTGCTAAAACATGGGATAGTCTACATTTTCCCATGCCATGGAATATTGCATCTGCAAAATAACCAATGTGCCAAATTATGGTTGAGTATAATACTCAGTAGGTTTTACCCCAATGACTTCCCATCTAATTACACTAGTATACGCGATTTAGCAAAATCTACACAAAACAGTTTATATAAAACAATTTCTCAAAATAGTTTATAACTAAATATAAATTTTTTTACTAAACCATCTATAACTAAAAGCATACCAGTGAAATTGAAACCATCTTTGTAACGCCCCGACCCCAGCTACCCAGAGTCGGTGCATTACTTCGTAACATTGGCATGATCACAAAAGATCAAGTCTCGAAAGACCGATTAGTTTAGTAGCCTTGGAAACACTAGATACATTCGTAAACGTTACATTACATCATAAAGTGAAAAACTACAATAACAAAGTCTCCATAGTCCACACTCATATCCTCTTCTGACTATCCCTGCAGGTCATTCATAAAATACTTCTTCACATCCTGGAAAATATTAAAACATTGAAAGGGGTGAGCTCAGATGCTCAGTAAGGATAACAATATTGCGTAAGCTTTCATAAATAAACATAAACATTTAAGGCAATGTATAACTAAAACAAAAGCCTCTTTAAACTTGAACATCAACATAATATGGCTATAGTAAAATGAGATAATGCCATTTACTTCTTCACATGGATATTCTACTGGTCGAATAATCACATGCAATATCAATAACCACTTTCATAATGAGGGAATGTATAATGCCGGACATTCTGAAACATTTTGTCAAGGCCTCGGCCAAGACATCTAAAATGATTAAGGCCTCGGCCAAAACCATAAATCAAATTGGGAAAGGGCCTCGGCCAAATCCACGTCTAGTTGTCTCATGAGACATACCGATGCATCGAGGAGCTATAGCGGGCTCCACCCGTCACTTATTAAGTCCAATACATTCCTCATATGAACAGGTTTAAACATCTCATAAACCATAACATAATCGTATCACATAAAACATGCATAAAGGAAACATAAAATTTCCACATTTCAATCACAAGATATCAATACAACACATTGATATAATAAAAATGCTTTCAAAACCATTTTCAATACCAAAATAAAAGAAATGTATAACATGGTATTTATTTTTCATTAAAAAAAAGGGTATGGCTTGTAGAGGAAGCCGAAACTCAAATAGTGGTCACGGCGGCGGAGAAGTCGTTGTCACCGCATACGTACGACAAAAACATTCCCTTTTTTCGTTTAGTAAACGCTTCGTATAAAAAAGATTCCTTTTGAATAAACGTAAAAGTCAAAGGGGTTTATACACCGTATAAAAGAAAGTTGTGTATAAAACCAAATATGCCTCAACGAAAGGAGATTGAGATGAAGTCCTTACAAAGATCATTTTTAAAATAAAATAGATCTATTATGTGTATTCACTATAGGTACACATAAATAAAGTAAAAATACAAAATAGGACATAATAATATCATGACATAATTTGAAAGTAGGATATTAACCCATAGAATGGAAGTTGGGTTAAGAAGTTCCCTTACCTTGTGCCCGACTTGACTCAACCGTTCTTTAACCTCCTGAATAATAAACTAGAGTTAATATCTACCTTATTAAGAACCATTTTCAATTTCATTATCCTTTTTATATCACTTATTACAATGTTATGAACATTATGTAATTATTTAAGTTAATAACGGTCGTTTTGTCGATCTTTGGTACTTGAGTCAACAATAAGCTTCTTATAATTACAAGTTGTTTATGTGGTGAAATATCCATTATATCCAGAATTATATTCATGATGTAGATATCATATATGTCATATATATCCAGTACATACATTCATTTATAATATTACATCACATTTAGAGGTAAGAAATGAAATGCACCGTTCATGGAGACGGTAAGCCGTACGTACGCATGAACGCTACTTCCATTTCTATTTCATATTTTCTGGAATGGAATCATAATGATATGAGAGTATATTATAATTCCAGTATAATAAAATATATAATATCATTAACTTTATCCTTCACACATCCCACATATGGTATTAACGAATCAAATCACTTTCAGGGGGCGGTAGTCCGCGCTTCCTAAAATGAAGATATCGTGTTTTACCCATAATGGAAACCATAAAGGTATGCCCAAAATGAAAAAAACAGAAGCTTAAGGAAAACATAAACATATTATATATCATATATAAAAATAGTGACATCATAATGGCCACCTTTGAAGGTGTTAAATGAGTGTTGAACAATCATCGTTTCGGGAGGCAGAATTTCGCCATCCACGGAAACCTTATGTTCTTTAACCATTTGATGTAGTTGTGTGGAAGTGTAGCTCAAATAAATCTTATAACAACATCCTAGTATATTTAAGATACTGGTGTTGTTACAAAAGAAGTAAATAAAAAGAGTTTAGGGGGTTGGAGAAGCAAAATAAAACAAAAGAACATGAGAGAATGAATTACCTTAAAAAGTGTAACTCCTTTTGAGTTGAGCCTAAAGGCTTCCTTTGAAAGGATTCTGCCCAAAGGGAATACTCTAGGATGAGGAGAGGGATGTGGAGAGATCAAATGGGCAGGGTTTGGCCGAGCCAATGGCTTGAAGAGTGTGTGAAATGAGGTAGAGGTGGGGGCCTTTTATAAGAGGAGAGGAAGGGCACTTTTGGAAAGTAAAGGAACATTACATTATTTGAAAATGTGTTTCGGTTTTAAAAGGTCCCACATTGATAGAATTCGTGGATAAGGTGATAAGGCATAGAAATCCACTCATCCAATTGGTTTTGGCCATGTGTAGTTCATAGATTTTATATTACCTTTCCATTTTATTTAAATCGTCAAATAATGATGTCATCGCTGCATCATTATTATGTCATAAATAATTAAATTTATTTAATGTCTAAAAATTATAATAAAAATACTATGATATAGGAAATCTTTTTATCTTTCCAATGAATATTTATAATCAAAATTTGGACTTGTGTAACCCTACTTAAAAATTGTTTTAGTAAAACACTTTATGTTAGTGTCATTTTCACTTTAACATTAAATAAAAAGTAATTTATGTTATTTCCCAACAAAAGTGGATCCATGGGGTCCCCAAGTTAGGCCATGGCTTGTCTTGGTCGGCCATGACACAACCAATGAGGTTGGGACATGTGTCTAGGTCATTTAATATTATTAAAGTATTATTTATACCTTAAACTACCCTAATTACCACTAATCGCGATTAAGAACTTAATAAGTTACTATTCACCAAAAAATTATTTTTATCCCATTGAACCACATTTTACTTCTTAATGACAACCATGTATGTCGGATTTTTGAAAATCAAATCACAGAAGTGGTAATATTTCATTTAAACGAAAAATCAGTTATTTAACAACCACTTAGTGGTTTCACTATTCATCAAAAATTGAAGTTTTTCAGAATAAGGCCAAAATTTCACCCTAAGCTATAATTGATATTCCGAATTGAAAAATGATGTCTATTTTACAAAATTCCAAACATATTAGTTGCATTAATTATTTTTATAATTAATTCCCGCTGTCACAACAAATAGCGTGTTTTTAAGAAACAATTTATATCAAAAGATTGGCAATTGTTTATGTCCAATTTCAATGTTAAATTAATTCTAATGACCACCATTGGATAAAATGGTAAAAATATATTCTAATTATACTTTAAAACCATCAAATATTATAATTTATCACTATAAATTATTTTGATTAAAAAAGTTGTTTTAAGTATTTTTCACTATTTATAAAATTTTAGAAGTTCTCAGAAAAATACCAAAAATTCAACATAGGCTAATTTCGATATTACGAATACAAAAATGAAGTCCATTTTGACATATAAAATTTATAATATTTCAAAAAGAAGGTATTACTATTCATAACGGCTACTTTGATTAGTCGCGGTGTTTTAGAACTCGAAGTTGCGTACAATGCAAGCTATTGTATTACTGAATGAGAAGCGTATCGTGGAAGCTCGGGGTGTTACATTCTCCCCTCCTTCAATAAATTGCGTCCTCGCAATTTGAAATTTTTCTTGGAAAATACAAGGTTGAAAAGAGAAAATACCTTTGAGGAAAACCCACATCGAAAATAAGGTTAATAAATATATAACATTAAAAGAAAGCAGGATAAGTACAAAGGTCACCCGATATAGCCCATTATAGGATTCTATGAAAATATGGATATGGAGGAGAAACAAACCATCAAGGTCTGATGGGGAGTTATAGAAAACAGGATTAGGAGAAAGTTTAACCACAAGAAAATCACAAACTTGTGATTGGTTAAACGGTCATTGAATCCCTAGTTGGAAAAGTTAACCGACAACATTTTTGTTTTAAGTTACCTTTTATAATGTTGAGGATTTTATTTAGGAGATTTACTAAGAACGTAAGGGAATATACATACTTGTTATGTATACTTTCATTCATTAATGAATTTTTACCACAAACCCATCTTTTACTCCAAATGGTAACAGAACTCAAAAATATTCTATTTATCCTAATTGTATAAGGTACCAAAGGTTAACACATACCATTTAGATTAGTAAAATTATTTTGTAATAACCAGGGACTTCCTGTAGGCTAGTGGTAGGAAATAAAGGCCTGTCGCACTTTGATTGTGGGTTCGATTCCTACAGCTTTGTCCGACGCGACGGTTTATGCCCCACCCTGCAGGTTATCCTTTTCCTAAAACTATAGTATTATAATACTCCAAAAATAATCTTCATAAATTTTTTTAACCTTAAACCATACTATCCAAAAATCAACTTAATCCACTCCAACCTTTATAGTTATCCAAAATACCTCTGTCCAGACTTTCTCTAAAAGGTCTCTTAATTCAAAAATCAATTTATCAGATTCCCCAAAAAAAGTAAAGTTTCTTTTATTGTCACATACTAAAATCATATTAAAACCTTACTGAAACCAACAAGTACTGCAGTAAAATCCTTATATAGATCACATTATTCTAATAACCAGAATATAATCCATGAGTCCAAAAGCACCAATACATTAGTTATTCTGCTTCAACTGTAGTAATAGCATAAGATTGTCCTTGATCCCTTGGCCTTTTCTGAGGTAAGTTTCCTTGATGCTTAGGACATTAATTTGCATAATGACCCATTTCTCTACAATTGTAACATTCAACTTTGACAGCCTCTTTCTTTCCCTTGCAATCACGTGCCTGGTGACCTTTTTCTCCACATTTATAACAGACTCCCATTCCTTTTAGGCATGTACCAGGGTGATTCTTCCCACAATTATCACATAATGGAAAATCCTTCTTTCCCTTTTTCCCATTATCTGTCTCTTGTTCCACCGTTCTCTTCTTCTCTTGCTTTACTTTGTTGTCATAAGACTTAGAGAATTCCTTTTCTGTCTTGATAGCACACGAGACAATATCTTCGTATGATGAGAAGGATTGTGATACCAAAGCTCGACGGAGAAATGGTTTTAACCCATCAAAGAAACGATCAATCTTACTCCTTGGGTTACGTATATAATCAGCAGCATGCCTCGCTAACCTTGTAAAGTTAGCCTCATACTTTGTGACATTCTCATCCTCCTTCTGCCTCAGACTCAGAAATTGCCTTTCCATATCTGCTCGATGGTCACGAGGAAAGTATTTTTCTAAGAAAAGCTCTTTGAACTCCCTCCATTCCATATTCGATACGTCATCATCTTCCTTTGTGTTTTGAATTAGTGACCACCATTGATCGGCATCTCCAGTGAGGCGGTAAACTGCCATGACAACCTTCTCCCTTTCACTACTCCCCAAGGCATGGAATATTTTCTCTAAGGAATTTATCCATTGCTCAGCTACTGTAGGATTTGTACTCCCATTGAAGGTTGGCGGTTGTTGCCTCATGAAACGGTCTAGCATTGATCCTCCACGTTGCGGATCAGGGTGCTCCATACGAGTAAGGTTATTATTAATAACCTGAGTGAGTTGTCCCAGTACGGTGAGAAGCTGATCAGCACCAGTTGTATCACTAGCTCCACCATAATTATCCTGAGTAGGAGGGCAATCCCTACACGGAGTGCGTGCATTGATATAGTTTCCATTCCTTCTACTAGGCGCCATTTCTAAACAATGGCATAAACCAGATTAGTTTATGAATCAAAATACATAATTCCATACTTGTATAATACTTAACATAAATTGAACTATTTATGGATATAATCCATAATCATAAAAAGGTTTTATTTGAGGAAGTATATACTCATAACCGTTCATAGTGGTTTGTAAAGAAAATGAGAATTATCCTAAGCGTATCCCCCGGGAGTGTCGTAACCAAGAGTGCAGCAAGGCCCGTTGTCGTGCACCAGTTCCCGTTCGAGTCTAGCTCAAAGCGGTGTTTTCGGGTTTTACCCCTAGGTACATCTGTGCCAGAGCCGCCTCTACCTGCTCGTATCCAGACAGGGATGTATTGCTCGGAAAACTCATATCATCTCTATAATACCAAAATTCTAGGAAGTTCTTCTATACTAATCCTCGAAGCCTATCTTTGGGTTATGCGTTCTAATCAGAGTTTATCTACATCTAGCTTCCAAGGTTAGTACTAAACTGCCTCTGATACCAACTGTAACGCCCCGACCCCAGCTACCCAGAGTCGGTGCATTACTTCGTAACATTGGCATGATCACAAAAGATCAAGTCTCGAAAGACCGATTAGTTTAGTAGCCTTGGAAACACTAGATACATTCGTAAACGTTACATTACATCATAAAGTGAAAAACTACAATAACAAAGTCTCCATAGTCCACACTCATATCCTCTTCTGACTATCCCTGCAGGTCATTCATAAAATACTTCTTCACATCCTGGAAAATATTAAAACATTGAAAGGGGTGAGCTCAGATGCTCAGTAAGGATAACAATATTGCGGAAGCTTTCATAAATAAACATAAACATTTAAGGCAATGTATAACTAAAACAAAAGCCTCTTTAAACTTGAACATCAACATAATATGGCTATAGTAAAATGAGATAATGCCATTTACTTCTTCACATGGATATTCTACTGGTCGAATAATCACATGCAATATCAATAACCACTTTCATAATGAGGGAATGTATAATGCCGGACATTCTGAAACATTTTGTCAAGGCCTCGGCCAAGACATCTAAAATGATTAAGGCCTCGGCCAAAACCATAAATCAAATTGGGAAAGGGCCTCGGCCAAATCCACGTCTAGTTGTCTCATGAGACATACCGATGCATCGAGGAGCTATAGCGGGCTCCACCCGTCACTTATTAAGTCCAATACATTCCTCATATGAACAGGTTTAAACATCTCATAAACCATAACATAATCGTATCACATAAAACATGCATAAAGGAAACATAAAATTTCCACATTTCAATCACAAGATATCAATACAACACATTGATATAATAAAAATGCTTTCAAAACCATTTTCAATACCAAAATAAAAGAAATGTATAACATGGTATTTATTTTTCATTAAAAAAAAGGGTATGGCTTGTAGAGGAAGCCGAAACTCAAATAGTGGTCACGGCGGCGGAGAAGTCGTTGTCACCGCATACGTACGACAAAAACATTCCCTTTTTTCGTTTAGTAAACGCTTCGTATAAAAAATATTCCTTTTGAATAAACGTAAAAGTCAAAGGGGTTTATACACCGTATAAAAGAAAGTTGTGTATAAAACCAAATATGCCTCAACGAAAGGAGATTGAGATGAAGTCCTTACAAAGATCATTTTTAAAATAAAATAGATCTATTATGTGTATTCACTATAGGTACACATAAATAAAGTAAAAATACAAAATAGGACATAATAATATCATGACATAATTTGAAAGTAGGATATTAACCCATAGAATGGAAGTTGGGTTAAGAAGTTCCCTTACCTTGTGCCCGACTTGACTCAACCGTTCTTTAACCTCCTGAATAATAAACTAGAGTTAATATCTACCTTATTAAGAACCATTTTCAATTTCATTATCCTTTTTATATCACTTATTACAATGTTATGAACATTATGTAATTATTTAAGTTAATAACGGTCGTTTTGTCGATCTTTGGTACTTGAGTCAACAATAAGCTTCTTATAATTACAAGTTGTTTATGTGGTGAAATATCCATTATATCCAGAATTATATTCATGATGTAGATATCATATATGTCATATATATCCAGTACATACATTCATTTATAATATTACATCACATTTAGAGGTAAGAAATGAAATGCACCGTTCATGGAGACGGTAAGCCGTACGTACGCATGAACGCTACTTCCATTTCTATTTCATATTTTCTGGAATGGAATCATAATGATATGAGAGTATATTATAATTCCAGTATAATAAAATATATAATATCATTAACTTTATCCTTCACACATCCCACATATGGTATTAACGAATCAAATCACTTTCAGGGGGCGGTAGTCCGCGCTTCCTAAAATGAAGATATCGTGTTTTACCCATAATGGAAACCATAAAGGTATGCCCAAAATGAAAAAAACAGAAGCTTAAGGAAAACATAAACATATTATATATCATATATAAAAATAGTGACATCATAATGGCCACCTTTGAAGGTGTTAAATGAGTGTTGAACAATCATCGTTTCGGGAGGCAGAATTTCGCCATCCACGGAAATCTTATGTTCTTTAACCATTTGATGTAGTTGTGTGGAAGTGTAGCTCAAATAAATCTTATAACAACATCCTAGTATATTTAAGATACTGGTGTTGTTACAAAAGAAGTAAATAAAAAGAGTTTAGGGGGTTGGAGAAGCAAAATAAAACAAAAGAACATGAGAGAATGAATTACCTTAAAAAGTGTAACTCCTTTTGAGTTGAGCCTAAAGGCTTCCTTTGAAAGGATTCTGCCCAAAGGGAATCCTCTAGGATGAGGAGAGGGATGTGGAGAGAGCAAATGGGCAGGGTTTGGCCGAGCCAATGGCTTGAAGAGTGTGTGAAATGAGGTAGAGGTGGGGGCCTTTTATAAGAGGAGAGGAAGGGCACTTTTGGAAAGTAAAGGAACATTACATTATTTGAAAATGTGTTTCGGTTTTAAAAGGTCCCACATTGATAGAATTAGTGGATAAGGTGATAAGGCATCGAAATCCACTCATCCAATTGGTTTTGGCCATGTGTAGTTCATAGATTTTATATTACCTTTCCATTTTATTTAAATCGTCAAATAATGATGTCATCGCTGCATCATTATTATGTCATAAATAATTAAATTTATTTAATGTCTAAAAATTATAAAAAAAATACTATGATATAGGAAATCGTTTTATCTTTCCAATGACTATTTATAATCAAAATTTGGACTTGTGTAACCCTACTTAAAAATTGTTTTAGTAAAACACTTTATGTTAGTGTCATTTTCACTTTAACATTAAATAAAAAGTAATTTATGTTATTTCCCAACAAAAGTGGATCCATGGGGTCCCCAAGTTAGGCCATGGCTTGTCTTGGTCGGCCATGACACAACCAATGAGGTTGGGACATGTGTCTAGGTCATTTAATATTATTAAAGTATTATTTATACCTTAAACTACCCTAATTACCACTAATCGCGATTAAGAACTTAATAAGTTACTATTCACCAAAAAATTATTTTTATCCCATTGAACCACATTTTACTTCTTAATGACAACCATGTATGTCGGATTTTTGAAAATCAAATCACAGAAGTGGTAATATTTCATTTAAACGAAAAATCAGTTATTTAACAACCACTTAGTGGTTTCACTATTCATCAAAAATTGAAGTTTTTCAGAATAAGGCCAAAATTTCACCCTAAGCTATAATTGATATTCCGAATTGAAAAATGATGTCTATTTTACAAAATTCCAAACATATTAGTTGCATTAATTAATTTTATAATTAATTCCCGCTGTCACAACAAATAGCGTGTTTTTAAGAAACAATTTATATCAAAAGATTGGCAATTGTTTATGTCCAATTTCAATGTTAAATTAATTCTAATGACCACCATTGGATAAAATGGTAAAAATATATTCTAATTATACTTTAAAACCATCAAATATTATAATTTATCACTATAAATTATTTTGATTAAAAAAGTTGTTTTAAGTATTTTTCACTATTTATAAAATTTTAGAAGTTCTCAGAAAAATACCAAAAATTCAACATAGGCTAATTTCGATATTACGAATACAAAAATGAAGTCCATTTTGACATATAAAATTTATAATATTTCAAAAAGAAGGTATTACTATTCATAACGGCTACTTTGATTAGTCGCGGTGTTTTAGAACTCGAAGTTGCGTACAATGCAAGCTATTGTATTACTGAATGAGAAGCGTATCGTGGAAGCTCGGGGTGTTACAATCTTTCTAGCATGTTATTTTTTTAGGAATATAAATTAACAACGTTTTAAAACAATTTATCATTATTCCATTGGCATACCCAATCCATTCAACACATCCACACAACCAACCATGCATGATACACGATGATAGTTCCATACTCATGAGCAGTTTCCCATTGGCCTACCATGTCGTCAAAAGGTAATTGTATCCTTTGTTCTATTTGACCTTTGGAACTGAGAATAAGGCCAAAATTCAACCATGCCACTTATATTCAATATGAACACTCCAGTAAAATATGTCCATGGATCATGCCTAAGAAACACTTTTTCCATAAAAAAATATTTTTTAAACCATTTCCATCAAAACAATTTCAATGTTTACCATTTCAATAAAAAACTATTTAAATAAAACCATTTTTCATCAAACAATTTTCCATTTAAAAAATCTATAATTTAAAATCCCCATTTTAAATTAAAAAAACTAAAACAATTTGCACTATAATATTTCAACATTTCAATAATATAACAAAAATGACAAATCATCACTAAAGATATTTATTCATTATATCAAAACTAGATTTCAAAATTAATATGATTAAAATAAACCAATTTGAAACTGATCCAATCAATTATATTAATAGCTATTGAGAAATAAGCAAGGAACCTCAAAAGTTTTGACGAAACATGATAACAGACGAAGAACATATATGAAAATCGGGTCGATTCTTCATAGAACGACCTTAGATTTCTTTGATTTGCAAGATCAAGACCAAAACAAAACTTATTTAGAATAAAATATCATCGACATACCCATAATATGGGTAGTTGTGAGAAACCAAGAGGATATGATAAGTAGATCTATGTATATCTATGAAACATATCAAGAACGATGAAGAACGATCGCATACCTCAAGAATCCATTTTCGAAACACAAAGGGAATCATTCATATTAACTCCAAATTGAATGGGAGAGATTATTATACCTTAATGGAAGAGAAATCCAAATTTATGGATGAAAATGAAAAAAAGTGCAAAAAGGGGAAAAACATGTGAGATCCAGTTTTTAGGATCTCTTTTAAACCATCTGCCCAGTTAGTTTCCTTGGTTAGACAAACCAAGCCCTAACTATGCATTAGTTATTGTCTAGGAATACCCTTACAATACCTCATCAAACGGTGTCCCTAACCATGTGCATATCGTGTCGAACCTATCTACCTCAAATATTCTCTTTCACATGATTTATAATAGGATTTCTACATGATTTGGATAAACTGTATGTAGCCCGAGTGCCTCTCCTTTTGTACCCAAAACGTAGTGAATGATCACCAAACTCTCCCAACATTCCATTTTATACTTTATATCCATAAACACCAAAAGAAAGGGTTACATACTAGAAACTAGGGATAATACATATCCCACTAGTAGCATTATATAAGAGTGGATATTTATCCCATAAACTATTCACATATATTACATAAGCACACCCGAACAACTTGGGATTTTTTGTCCCGTTATCAACATTATACCCTTATAGCTTAGGAAGTTTCAAGGTTTCATTGATATTTCCTTATACATTTACACAATTTTTTTAAGTCTCGTCACTATCTGGTCGATTCTCGAAGAGATATTAACATAGAATATTCAATATGTTTCATAGGTTACACAATTCATAATTTAATATATATTTTATGAAAAATAAATTCTACCTTAATCCATTAATAAAATAGTTCCTCATGGAAAAATATCTATGAGAAAAATATTAATTATCTATCTCTAGTGTGTTACATTTAGTTACTAAATAAATTCTTTCCCCAATAATTTTATATAATAACGTATTTAACTACACTGTTCACATTTCATCCAATCCCAAACTAAGGAACCTAAATTAAAATCACGTCTAAACAAGTATATATTCAAATATTAGAGGAATATCAACAAAAAATGGATTTAGCATCCTTATTTAATGCTCTTTATTTCCTAGAAAAATCAAAACAAATATTATATCCCATATCCTATGTCAGAAGACTTGTGCAATTAATTATAGAAACTTTTAACTAAATAAAAAAATTTACCTAATGAGGAATAATCATAAGAATACATATTGAATGTCCTATCTAGGAATAAACCTCAATGAACGTAAGGAAAATGAGTTATGGAATGTGTTTATCACACATGAGAAAAATAATCCCCACATAAAATATAGCATCAATTACTGATTCCAGGATAATTAATTAAAATCTCATGAAAAAGTTCAAAATAGGATATACGACTATCTAAACATGGATCAACATATGATGTCCATACTCATATGACATATCTTTGAAATAAAAATTTAAACACGCCATCATTTTTTAAATATCAATATTCCTTTTTGAATATAATGAAAAACCATGTCATATATAAAAAAATACTACCATTGAATAATAAAAATAAGAGGCCATGAAGGATTACCTATATCCAACATGATATAATTATTTAAGATAAAACAAAATACAAAGAAAAATCATAGAGGATCTAATTGGGTGAAACCAAGGGAGTGGGGCTAGGAAATGGTCCTTCTAGATAATCTTATGAACAAAAAAATTGTAAGGTTAACCTATAAAATACTTTTTACCCAAACAATTTAAAATCCTAGATATGTTTAGGTTGTAACATGAACTAATATGTCATAGTGGAACACCCCAACTAGGGGTTATGCAAAAGGATGAATCCATGGTCTAGGAGACAATATTATATCCCTTAAACATAATTAATCCATAAAACCTCCAATTAATTTTGTTACCACCTACATTATGGAACAACCAACCACATTGTGATAGTCTAATATACATAACCCTAAATACCATTTATGATGCAATATACATGATGTGATAAGGATTACCTACCTAAAGAAGCCCTCAAAGTGAATCCCCAGGAATACTAATATGAAATTAATCCTTGAAATAAAATTATTATACCATTTTTAACATAAGAAAAAAAATTATAATAAAATATATAATTAAAAGGTTTAGTGTCTTTAGAAATTTATGTTCGTACAATATAATCATACACAACAAATTTAAATTTTTTTAATGCTTTAATAATTGTATTTATATTATATTTTTCATTCTCCACAGTTCATGTAATCAATAAAGGTAATAAATCATGGAATGTGTGATCTAAAATAACAAAAATGGGGGGATTTAAAATGGAATATTATATGTGATTCCATATACTATATGGGTGAGAATAATCATCAAAATCAGATAAGAAAATCATATTTAGAAAAAACATAAGGGAATCATTTGTAAATAGAATATAATATCTTATATGAAAAATATTTTAACATCATAACATTATTTTAAAATCCAACAAATGTTATGAAAATTGATAATATCATGTTCAGAACTAACATATGTGTATAAAAAATTCGTTCATAACTTTTCAAAAAATATATAAACATATACCCCCATAATAAAAAGAATATAAAAAGATATAATATGATACCCAATGATTTGGACATATATAAAAGCCTACATACACCTATCAAGCTATAAAATTCACATAATATTATTTATCACATAGAATAGAAACATATGAAAATTGATCTAATGAAAAATACTCATGGAAGAATAATGTATTTTAAATAGATACTTCAAGTAATACTTCCTTGAATAACTATATAACTTAATAGATGATGAAAAGAAAACATATTTTCTAATTTCAATGTTTATATATATATATATATATATATTTGTTTACATAGTAAAATAATAGTAAATCAAGAGGAATTAATGAGTTGATTTTGAAAATAGTGTCTTTTATAAATATCATTATATGAAGCTTTTAAATAATTTCGGAAAAGTATATTTATAAAGATCACCATATATACAATAGGGAAATGAGAATGAAATATATTCACAATTATTTTTTAGTAAATTCATTGTGATAGTATATAAAAAGAAAATATAAAATAAAAACATGAGAAGGATCCAATATTACACTTACCTTAAAACCAATTATATTTGGTCACATTTGAACTACTAATATAATGAAATAATGTTTAAAAAAGAATCATAAACGTTATTTTATTCATATATATTATAATTAACTATTTAAAAACATTAAAGTATATTTATTTTTATATTTATACAAATAATATTTATTTATTTAATTCCTAATTTAAATAATCTCATTTTCATTTAAATTTCATTGTTTTGATTTTATTTAATATATCTATTTGTTAAATAATTTCTGGAAGAATATAATAAGCACAAATAAATTTATAAATATAATACATACTTGCAACTCCCCATGGTTTGGAAATATAAGTTTAAAATGAGTGAAACATTTTTTAAGTAGATAGTTATAAATTTACATTGAACATAATATTTACCCTTCTATGATTTTAATTTTACAAAATAGTAATCTATAGTTGTGATCAATAAGTTATTTTGTTTCTGATAGATAAAACATGATTTTTTTTAATAGTAAAATACCCATATAAAAAATAATAGGAATAATAATATGATCCTAATAAATAGTAAATTGTATTATTATTTTATATTCTTATGGTTATGAGATAATGAGATGTTGATTAATTTTTCATGGTGTTAAAAAATATTTATAGATATACAATTGTTAGTTTTGAATAAATTATGATTTTATTTAAAAATTAAACTAATAATATTTAATTTTTTTTAAAAATGTAGTTAACTATTTAATTCAACATTTTGAAAATATTTTATTGTGAATTTTCAGGATTTGTGTGAAATTATTGACCTTTTGATGAATAGTGAAATACGGTAAAATACTGTATATTCTATTTATCTACCAAATACAATATTATTGACCTCATAACTGATATAACCCCACATGGTTATAACATAAATGAACTTATTTATATTTAATCTCACATGAATCGAGACTATTTAGATTCTTGTGAAAAAATAAAAAAAATTATTTAAATAATGTAAAACCCCTCCTATCATCCACGATAAATACCATCCACATTTCCCTCTTCATCTCACACATCTCAAGCCATGGGCATTAACTTATATCTTCCAAATATATTCCCCAAGAGTCTTCTCCACATCCAATACCTTCTCGTATAACCAAAAGGACAAAACCAAAAGGCCTTAAAGAGGATCTTAAGGAGATGAGATCAGGAGGTAAAAACCATATTTCTTGTTCTTTTGTTTTCTTTTCTATTCATTTTATTTTCTCATACTATCTTTTATTTCCAAAATCCAAAAATAATTAAATCTCCATAATATTATATATTCTGTATGTCATGCTGTTAATGGGAAAAAGTCCCATAACATACTTAATCTCCTCCCCCTTTTATGAAGACATCATTCTTGATTTATCGTTTACCAAAATCGTGGATGATGTGTTTGCAATTTCCATTAAATCATTAAAAAGTATTTGTAAAATGATTTTAATTAATGAAAAATAATGTAAATTTTAATATTTAAACTATATTATTTAATTTAATGAACTGATATACATGAAAATAAATTATATAGTGATAAAGGTTCATGATTATAAAGGAACCACAAAAAATAATCGAAACAGATATCATTAGTGTTTCATCTAATGATTCATCATCACATATGATAAAAAAAATATTTATTTTATCATTATATATTTTGGAAACACATGAATACCATTTCATTCCACTTACGGAATTTCATTTCCTTATGAAAATAAAATCAAATACAAACCGGCCGTTGAAATCATGTAAAGAACTCACCCAATACAATGGAAGGAAAAATTCTAATAATTAAATTGTGGCATAATGTTATAAAATAATTATATAATGTGTTATAAACTTTAATACATTTTTTATGATATTAATAACAATATTTATCAATTATACAGGATCTTTAAACCTATTTAAAGTAAGAGAAACCAAGGTAAGGGAATTCTTAACTTGACTTCCATTCGTTAGGTTAACCTTATACATCATTATTTATGTTGTATTAAAATTGTTTTCATGATGAATTTTTATTGCATAATGTTTAATTATGTGTATATACACTTTATATACATATTACATCCACTCAATTAAATATATCTTCAATTATATGATATTTATTAGGGGATTTAATTTTTAAATCCTCTTTTATAATTCTGTTTTACAAATTCAAAAGAAATGTGTTTATGAATTTATTCATATAATATGATTTTGATATAGTAATTGGTAAATTATTATGATGATGGTTGAGATATATATATCCTCCCAATTCATTGGGTATGTGTATGTAGGAAGTTGTCCATATAGATACTCCAAGTGTAACTACGATGGTTATACAATAAGGTAGACGTGAGGGTTACATTATAAGGTAGACATGAGGGGTTCAAATTATTAGGTATTAGAGAGGGTTACAAGATTATGTAAGTAATTATCCATGATACCATTATAGTTTTATTTATATTTTATATGTTTTTGGGTACTCTCTTGGAATTCTCATGTTTCACAACGTATGCTTATATGGATGAAAAATATGGATTTATTAAAATGATTTCATATGTTACAAGTATTCAGGGAGTAATTTTTTTCCTTCATTATATATCCCTTAGTGAGAATTTTTTTCTCATAGCTATCTTTTAAATGATTTTTAGAGGATATAAGGATATTTAAGACAAATAAGGAATACATTTTAAATGTTATGAATATTTTTCAAAGAAATCATGTTTTATTTGAAAAGTTTTTTATTTTGGAAGAAATTAATAATGTTTTTGTGGTATACACTCCATGTTAATGTGAAATTTTTATGAATTCAGTATGTGCCAATTATCTAATTATGTAAACATGAAAAGATCCTCAATGTAGAAGGAAGTGATTTGATGACCAATTCATGATTATATAATGTAATAAAGCCATGTCTTTATAGTTGGTATTATATGATGGTTTAAATAATTTTAGGGTATAGAATGATGATAATAGAATAACATAAATTATTTTTATTATATGGGTAATTTGAAATGAAATATCATTAAAATACTACCATGTTGGTTCGAAAAAGATATGTTTTTCATAATGAATTTCCGAAGAAGAAACAGGAAAGCCGAATTAGACAAGCAGTAATAGAACAATATCCTTATTAATATATAGCTTGGAATGGTATGGATTGAAACCGATCAATTTGTGATAGTAATGGAATAGCTGAAGGAGATATTTAATTGTAATGTAATCCATGCATGAGAACAACTAGAGGTACCAAAAATAAACATGATGATAGTGTAGCATTTTATGAGACATCACCCTCGTATTTTCAATGGATATTCTGACCCAGTAGTGAATAAAGGATGGATTAAATCCATCAAAAAGATTTTTGATGTTATTGAATATTCATATAATGAAAATGCAAGTCTTTGGATTTATCATTTTGAAGGTGAATCTAATCAGTGGTGGCCAATGGTAAATAATATCCAGGAAAGAGAGGCGATTGATCCCTTAGAGTGGGATGAATTTAAAATTAATTTCCTTGAATAATATTTTCCTTAGGTGGTTTGAATTAGGATATAGAAGCAATTCTTGGAATTTAATAAAAGGGAGGAAGATTTAGTGGTTGTTTATGAAACAAAGTTTACCTGACTATCATGGTATGCTCCAAATCTTATTTAGGATCTTGATAAAAAAATGAACCACTTCAACTTAGGATTGAATCCAAGGTTTCAAAGGAAATTGGACTCCTATGAATTCCAAAGGATTTATAGACTTTTCCAATCTGCTGAGAGGGTAGAGATGGAGTTTTCTGATGATCACGTGGAATTAGACAATAAAAAGAACAAGATTTCTAGAGGAAAATTTAGGTGTAAGAATCAATCATAGAAATCTGATGGTAAGAAATTCTAGATTCGTGTTTGAGAAAAGTTTGGAAAAAGAAACCTAGGGAATGCACTACCAAAAACAAAAAGTTTTTTCAATGTTTTAATTTTAGACATATGGCCTGAGATTATATTGAAAATAATCCTAATACTAATAATGATAAGAAAACTGTAATGTGTTTTAAATGTGGTGAGATGGGTCATTGTGAAAATTCTTTCTCATATTGAAATCTGAATGATGCAGAGAAGCCATATTATAAGAATAAAAGTGTATTGTGATCATTTGAGATTACATAAGTAGACATCGGTCCATTCAATGGCGTTGTATTAGGTACCGTGTTTGTTTACTCCAATTTTTTTAATGTTTTTATTGATAAGGGGTCTATACAATCCTTAATTTTTGAGTAATTTTCTTGTAAATAGGAAACAAAACATCAACAAATGAGAGTGGAACATGTTATTAAAACACTAGGGGGAAATATTATATCCAAATGAATTATAAAAATATTTCTATTACTGTATGTGGAAAAACATTAACTTCAAACCTTGTTGTTTTTTCCTTAGTAGAGTTTGATGTCATTTTTGGAATTAATTGGCTTGCTGTTTATCATGATAAGATTGAATGTAGAGATAAACAAGTTGTTTTCAGAATATTTTTCAGTATTTATATATGAACAAACTCATTCAATTGAAAACATATTAGGAAGCTAAGAAACTATTGAAAGATGGAAATGAAATTTTTATTTATCGTGTTGTTGAAAACAAGATAACTATTCAGGTTAATGTTGTGACATTGGTAAATGAATACCCTGATATTTTTTCAAATGAGTTATGTGGTGTCATACCTAATATGGATGTCTAATTCAAAATTTACTTAGTTCCTAATGCTATGTTAATATCAAAAACCCCATATTGAAAGGATCAAATAGAACATATTTAATAAAAAAATTGTTTTTTGGAGTTTCTTGATAGAGGATTCATTCATCCTAGAACTTCACCATTGTGTAATTTTATTTTTTTCATTAAATAAAATGATTATTCCATGATACATTGAATTGATTATAATGGCTTGAATAAAATTACTATTAAAAACATGTTTCCTTTACGTCACAACGATGACTTGTTTGATCACCTCTTGGGAGCTCATTACAATATCATGATTGACTTGATACCTGGATACCATTAGATGAAGGTGAAGGAGGATGACATACGAAAAAATTCTTTTTCTACTAGATACGAGTTTTATGAATTTGTGTTATGTCGTTTTGGTTAACTGATTCACCTAATGTTTTCATGAATATTATTAATAGAATATTCTTGGAGTTCTTGCATAAATTTTTTGTTATATTAATTAATGAAATTCCAGAATTATATAAGAGTAATGAAGAGAATGAAAAACGTCTTAGAGTTGTCTTTCAAACCATAAAATAAATGAAATTATATGGGAAATTCAGCAAATGTGATTTTTTGTTGGAATAGATTTATTTTCAAGGGAACATTATAAATAAGGATTAAATAACAGTTGATCCAACCACAAAAAAAGTGGTAGGTGAATGGAAAAGAAAAAAAAAGAGTCAGATATTCATTGTATTATAGGATTAGTAGGTTATTATGGATGGTTCGTTAAAAACATTGCACTGTTATCCAGACTACTAACTATGTTAATAAGAAAATGGGTTAAATTTGTATGGATATAAGAATGTGATGATTGTTTTCATGATCCGAAGTAGAGATTGTTGAATACTCTAGTTCTGGTCTGGCCTTCCTGAAATGGTGATTGTGTCTTATATAGTGATTATTCACTAAAGGGGTTTGTGTTTTTTGATTTACAATGAGTAGGTAATTTTTAGGCATCAAGACAACTATAACCTCCTGAGTTAAATTATCCCACACATGATTTGGAATGGAAGATGTTGTTTTTACTTTGAAAATTAGGAGGCATCATTTATAAAAATCCAAATGACAAATATATTCTGACCATAAATGTCTAAAAAATATATTCACTTAGAATAAATTTAAAATTAGGTAGAGTGAGGGATTGAATTGATAAAATATTTTGATTGCATGATCAATTACCATCTAGGAAAAGAAAAAAAAAGTGGCAGATTGTTTGTTTCGGAAACATCATACATCATTAGATATGATATGTTTGAACCACATTACCTTGATTAATGATTATATTAATTTGGGATTAGAAGTTGTTGGTATAGGAACTAAATATTTTTCTTCGTGTTTTAGTACAATCATCATTATTAGATAGAATTATGAAATCACCAAAGGATGACCATCAGCTACTGAAAAAGGTATAATTGGTTAAAATGGGTGTGTTTCCAGAATTGGACTTTCATAATGATTGTGTTTCGATATTTATATAATAACTTTGTGTGACTTGAGATTTCCATTTCTAGAATTATTTGTTTTGTGAACCTCATAGTTCTCTATTTATTGTTCATTCTATACGTACTATGATGTACAATGAACGTTGAAATATTTATTGGTGGGATGGAATGTAAAGAGACATTGAACGTTTTTTCCAAGAAATTTTTGACATGTCGATTGGTTAAAGGAGTGTTGTAGTTACCGAAGGGGATGCTTCATCCATAGCCAGTGCCAATGAATAAAGGAGAGGACATATCGATAGAATTTTCAGTGGGGATACTTAAGACTTCTTGATATAACAATGTGATTTGTGTTATTATTGATAGGATCACTACATATTTTCATTTTAGTTCTATTAGAGAAAAAAATGATTTTGGACTGACTTTTTTGACTGAACCTCAATGATATTTTAAGGTTACATGAAGTTCTTATTTCCATTATGTCTGACTGAGATCCCAGGATCACTTCTATCATTTAGAAGGTCCTTCAGAAGTTGATGACCACATAATTAAATTTTAGTATAGCTTTTCATCCTCAGTCAGATGGAAATTCTAAATGAACGATAAAAAATTTAGATGATATGCTTCAAGATTGTTCAACAGACAACCAATGAAGATGAGATTAGAATATTTATTTATTTGAATTCCCTTATAAAAATTGTTTTTATTTTAGTATATAGATGAAACTTTTTGGGGAATTTCATATGAAGTGGTTTCAAGCTCCCTATTTTTATGATGAAGTAGGAGAAATGAAGTTTATGGGACCATAATTAGTAGAAGGAGTGACTGAGAATGATTGGATGCTCTAACAACACATGAGGACAACTCAAAATAGGAAGAAACATTATGTACCAAACAGGTGGAATGACTTTTCTTTTAAGGTAGGCGATCTTGTTTTTCTTAGTATCTCCCCATAAAAAAGTGTTATGCATTATTGTATGAAAGGATAGATATGTTAACACCTCATTGGAAGTTATGAAATCCTATAGAGAGATGGAACGGTCTCTCATCGAGTATAGTTTCTTACATGTTTATCTTAGGCACACAATGTTTTTCTTGTTTCGATGTCAAGAATGTATATTCTAGATCCACATCATGTTTTGAACCAGTGTCATTTAACCAGGAATATAACTACTCTGATGAAGAGAAACAAATGATATTCTTGATTGAAGGTAAAACGTATGAAAAAATAAGGTAATTCATCTGGTACTGGTTTTGAGGAGAAACCACAATGTTGAAGAATCAACATCAGAATCGTAAAATTCTATTAGGGAAAGGTAACTTCACTTTTTTAATTAGTAAATAAACATGTGAGGATGAAATTTCTAGAAGGTGTGGATAATTTAACAACCCAAGGTATTAAAAAATAAATTGAGAATGTATGAAACTTTTTTTTATGTAGACAGTTATAACTACAATTTAAACATTAATTTCATGCTTTTTTGATTTGAATTTCAAAAAACAGTCATCTATAATTGTGACCAGTAAGTTATTTGGAGTCTACCAGAACAAACAAGGTTTTTAATGAATAGAAAAATAACATTATGAATAGTGATATGAATAGTAATACAACCCTACTATATAGAAAATTGTATTTTTTTATGGTTATATGATAAAGATGTGTTAATTAATTTTTCAAGGTGTTAAAAAGTGTTATAAATTTAAATTTTATATTTTCAAATAAATTATATATTTATATTAAAAATAAAATTATATTATTTAAAATATTATTTTAGAAAAATGGAGTTTTTTTTGAATTATAAATGTCAAAAAATGGTTATGGTGAATTTTTAGTATTTTTCTGAAATTATTGAATTTTTTATGAATTGTGAAATATGGTAAAACACCATATATTCAAATTATCAATTATATATACTATTTATTACATCATTGTTGATTTAAAACAACTTGGTTCAAACTCACATAAAATGAATAATATTTGGGGTCACATTATTCAAGACTATTTATTATCACGAGAAAAAAATATTAAAACAATGAATAAAAAATGTAAAACCCCCCCTCTCCTCAACTATAATCACCACCCTCATTCCCCTCTTCCTCTCACACCTCTCAAGCACTAAGAAATTCCTATATTTTGAAAAATACTTTCCCCAAGGCTGTTCCCCACATCTAATTATTCATGGTGTCACCAAAAGTCTAAAAAAAAGGCCTTATGGAGGGTCTCAAGGAGAGGCGATCAAGAAGTAAGAATCAATTTTCTTATTCTTGAGTTTTATTTTCAATTCCTTTTATTTTCTTATACTATCTTTTCATAACCTTATCCATGAGGCATAAAGTCTACAGAATCATGCATTATTTGGATGTTATCATTTTTTAAACAAAACCCCTAACTTTACTTCATCTCCTACCCCTTTTACAAAGACATCATTCGTGATGCATATTTTACAAAAATTATGGACGATGTGTTTGCAATTTCCATTACATCATTCAAAAATTATTATAAAACAATTTTAATTATTGAACCATAATTTAATTTGTATGATGTGACAAATTTTATGTTCTATAATAAACTTAAATTCATGACATTAAATTATATAATAAACCAAGTTCATGATTATCGAGGAACAACAAGAAATGATAGAAACAAATATCATTAATGTTTCATCTAATGATTGTTTATCATATATGATAAAAAAATGACTAATGGTATGATTATATATTATGGAAACATATGAATTTTTTTTTCCACTTCTGTAATTTCATTTCAATATGACAATAAAATCAAATACAAACCGGCCATGGAAATCATGTAAAGAATGCACCCGACAATAGAAAGAACAAAATACTAATAATTGAAGGGTCAAATGATGTTATGAATTAATAAAATAATGTGTTATAAAATTTAATATTTTTCTTTGAGATATTAATTAAAATATTTTAACCATTATAAAAGAGGTTCAAACATGTTTTAAGTTTTACAAACCCAAGGTAAGAGAAATCTTAACTTAATTTTTATTCTCTGAGTTAACCTTTTACATCATTATTTATATGGTATTAAATTTTTTTTGTGATCATTTTTCTCTATATTATGTTTAATTATGTGTATATTTAGTGTATATACATTTTACATACACCATATTAAGACTCTCTTGAATTATATGATATTTATAAGGGTTTTTTTTATTAAAACACACTTTTAAAATTCTGTTTTACAAAATTCAAAAGTAATGTTTTTATGAAATTATTCAGGTTGTAGGATTACATTCAGTTATATGGGATTTTAATATTATTAAGGGTGGGACATATATATATTTCTCATTCTTTGGGTATGTGTAATTTGTAGGTCAGACATATGGTTACTCAAAGTTTAACTATGACAGTTATACAATAGCTAGCTGTGAGTGTAACAATGTAAGGTAGCCATGAGGGTTAAACATTATAAGGTAGCTTATTGGGTTACAATATCATGTAAGTATTTACCCATGTTACCTTTATGGTTCTATTTATGTCCTATATGTGTTGTAGAAATATCATTGAAATCCCATTTTTTAAAAAGTTTTTTTATATGGGTGACAAAATGTCCTTTTGAAAATGTTTTCATACATTACATGTATTCTAAGACTAATGTGTTATTTTCTTCTTTATATATCATATAAATAGATTTTGTTCTCATCCTATGATTTTAAAATAATTTCATAGGTTATAATGATTTTTTAGACAAATAAGTAAGACATGCTAAATTTTATAACAATTTTTCAATGAAACCAAGCATTATTTTAAATGTTTTATTTTTAGGAATAAATGATTACAATTTTTATGCTATACACTCTATGTTAATATTGAATGTTATGAATTTATTATGTCTAAATTATCTAAATATATAAAAATGAATATATTTTCAATGTGAAAGGAAGTGAGTTCTTGACTAAATTCTAGAATATGAAATGTATTAAGGTCGAGTCCTTAAAAATAATATTCATTGACCAGTGATGATTATGATGATAGGTAAATGGATGAAAACATCCAAACATATGTATGAAAACAAAATTTAATAGGGTGAAAAAAATAAAAGGACATGTATATATTTTTTTACATATTTTTTAAATAAATTTTTAAAGAAGATTAATATTATTATTAGCATATTAATATACTAATTAAATTAGTTTAATTTTTTATATTTGGTTGTGTTAAATAAATGGAAAAGGAAATGTGATATGAATTAAAAGAATATGTTATGTATTTAGGATGTATCACTTTTATTATGACTATAAACATTGAAGGAATTTTTTTTGGGATCTAGAACATCCCTAACATCATCTAGATACATAGAAAATGGGATTTGGGTAAATTCTTCCATTGTAAAAACTGTATGGGATGTTTTTTTCCATACGAAGGGAGATGAGGAATTTTTACGAGAAGGGAGGGTGATTTTCAAGCACAATAATAAATAAATATTATTTTCAATAAAAATATTTAATATTTATATTTTTTCCATTTTCATTTATATTTTATAGAAAATCTGTGTATTAAAAAATTTCAAATTTTTTATTGACTAATTTTTTTTGTATAATCAAAAATAAAGAAGAAGAAATATATTGTTTTTAAAAAAATTCATTAAATTTTTTTATATTAGAAACTAAATTTTTTAGATAATCAATTAATTATTTCATAATTTTGTTACTATCAATCAAAAATTTGAAAAATTTATAAGGAAATTAAATCATCATTATTTTTTTCATTTAATGATGACATTTAAATAAAAAGTTTGTTTTTTACAATTCACCTAAACATTGAAATTTTGAATAAAATTACAGAATTTTATCGTTATATAATTTTTTGATTTGTATTCTAATAATGAAATTTATTTTACTAAAATAATTTTTTTCATTATTAATTTAATTATTAAACATAAAATAATGGTTTTCAATGATATATGTTAAAATACACTTTATCGAAAAATGTTATTACACAATACTTTATTTTTTAATTTTAATTCTTATTTTATAGCACTATAATGTTTATATATGTTAAATTATTTCAACATATTTTTTATTTTATTATTCTATTTTATTGTTTAATTTAACATTCAAATGGTAAAATTTTGATTTTAAATGTATTATTACTATTCATAGTGGTTGTAAAACCACAATATAATAAATTATAAATCTGGGTTCGAGGGAATTTCATCCACACAACATTGATCTTAGAAGATAATTTATCACCTTCACCCTACATGAAATATTTATTTATAAATAATTTTGATACCATTTGTAGGTTATAAAACATGATAGTGTGAGTATAAATAAAATTTAATATAGTATAAAAATATAACCTAGTTGTTAATTGCTTGGGTATAAATAGTTATAAATATATTATAAATATTATTGATAATTATTAATTATAATTAAAATAATACTAATTTAAATAAAATGAATTTTTATGAAAAAAAGTAATTCTAAATAAACATTTACTTGTTCTTTGCACACATATTTTAAAATAAATATTTACCATTTTTTAAAATTCATTTTAAAAAACTAACATAATTCTTTAAATTATCATATCTAACTTATCATAGGGTAATTTTTTGGGATTTTTCTGAAATATTTCATTTTTCAATGAATTTTGAAAATATTGATTTTTTCTTAATTTTCTCCATATTTATACTATATAGATGGTTAAATAATATTTATATTTAACATTAATGTAATATTAGTTTTTTTAATATTTATATTAATAATATAAATTTAATTGAAATTAATTAAAACATTAATTGCGATTTAAAAATATTCAAAAATTACGATACTTTTCTATTCTGAATCACGCTTTTTCATTGCATTTTCTGGTATAATTTTAAATTATGTTCTTCCACCTTTGTGAATAGAATATGGAAATAATAATACCTATGTGGGATAATCATAATCCATATTATAAAATAATTTCATCATTATTTTTAACCAATATTATTAGTAAGAGTAGTAACAATAAATAACTTGGAATATGTAAAAACTGATTAACTAGGGGTTAAACTACAAATATAAATATAAAAAATGAACTAAAAAAATTTATAGGACCCATTGAAGAATTATTTTTAACTTATATGATATATGAGTCTAGAATAACACAATTTTAATACATGTGGTATTATAAAAACATTATTGTAAATGATTCATTTAAAAAAACCCATGTTTTTCATCTCCACCAAATATAAAAAGCGACTCCATCTCCTCCCATATTCAAACATCCAAATCCATTTGGTTATGAAAATATGTACCCAAATAAATTTTATAATATCTTCCTAAAATCCTAGATCCCTTTTAGTTATCATAAATGTCATGACCCCTTCCCCACAATGTGTACCCCTCCTAGGACGAATATGTGAGAAAGAAGATAATGACCCCCGAGTCTTGCCACCAGTAAGCCACAGTTTGGAAACTAGCACCATGGGTATAATAAACACATAAATAGGAGGCATTACCCTCTAAGAGAACACATGCGGAAGAGAGTGATAAGATAGACACAAAAAAAATGTCAACTCAAGACTGAAATATAAAATAAAAACCAAGTGACATATTTAATGTCATGAAAAAGTACTACAACTAGAAGGTGAAAACTACAAGTACCCAAAATAATGTAAAAACAACAGCCTCAAAAAGCCCGAATAGCTCCTATAACCCCAATCTAGTAGAAACCAGCTTAATCTCCAACCTGATCCATGTGGCCTAAAAAGTAGTATATTTATACATAAGGTGAGTATAACAGTATACTCAGTAGGATCCTCCCCAAAGCCTCTCGTGAAAAAGTAAAGAAAGCATGCTAAAACAGATTGAACAACAAGTGAAACTAAATCTTCTTCTAAACATGTATACTATGTTCAATTCCCCACCATGGTTACTATCACCATGTAACACATACAAGAGTATATTATATAATATATAATACCATGGGTACCCCGCTACTACATCTGTTTCGTGTCGGTTTCGAAACGCCCAACAGTTCTATATCTGATGATGCATGGACCTACTTTCCAAACGCAGGCGTTCGCTGGGAGATTTTGTCGGTGACGCTAAAAAACTCACATTGGCCAAGAGGATGGGAAGACGGGCTTATCGCACCCTCTTGTGGGGGAATTATTGCCTATTTCGGGACTCTCTTATAGAGTTAAGATGTATTCATATGTTCGCGAATCTTTGGTTTGTACCCAAGCATAGTATCCACAGATTACTCCTGGTTGGAAATGGTCATCTGGACGCAGGGGTTTGAAATCATTTACGCCTGAGGTTTACCATCCCTCATTGGATTAATGAGACCTATGAGTCGGGACTCATTGAGGCGGTACTTGGAGTGGTGCGGTGAATCAATGTGAAGATAGTCGGATCAACCAGTTGTTGAGCTTGAACCTCAGGGAGGCTTCTTACGTACCCTACTTAGGAGACATGGATCAATGTCCATGTTGTTTGAAAAGGATTGTTGGACAGTGGATGTTTATGTGGACCCGACGGTCCGACAGTGATCGGGCTTGAACCTCATGGAGGCTTCCTACATATCCATGTGGCAGGGAATCAAAGTCCTCGTAGTTTTCATAGGCATGGGGCATACACTCTGAGGTGGCCCATGGTGTGGGTTGGGGCTTAAACTATGAGGTGTCCCATAAGAGGATTTCGTGGTCGATGCTTACTCTAATCCCACGTGATTCATTCTCGGTGTGAGAAACAAGAGGCAACATGGACCAAACGATCACATTGCGAAAGGTGCGTCCGTTGGAAGTGGAGTGGGGATTACGCATAGGGCGGCACATAAGGTTGGGGATTACTCCGAGATGGATGCCCATGGTGTCTTCCTCGTGTCTGTCCTTGAAGGAATCCAAACCCATTGGTGGGTTGAGGAATATAATGGGGTCCAATGCCTATACTCAAGTGCACAAGAGTGATAATTCCAAGGGTGTTGGAATCAGTCCGAACAAAGGGTGATGAAAAATGTGAATTACATGCCCGGAATTCAGAACAGAACGAGGGTGGCACGGTGAAGGAGGATAACTGTTGACCATGTTTGAATCATAGCATTCATATCACATTAGCTTGAAATGGGGACAAAGAAATGTGGGTCGACTACTGACCATGTTCAAAACACATGACATGTCTCGAAGTGTTGTCCAAAGTCTTCCGGGGCGTTGGCCCAGGATGGTAGGTGAGCCGATGAGGCATGGGACCAGGTTGTTAGGGGGTACCTTCATACATGCAAGGGAATGAAGACCCGAATAAAGGATGTGCAAAGAATGAGGTGGTGTGATGGAATTCTTGAAAGGATTCCAGCGCTCTTGAAGTTATGCCACTGTAAACATAGCATAAGGCATCTCTTCCATTGAGCAAGAGGCATCAAATTATTGAATGATAGTAAATGCTACAGTTTATAGTCATGTAGAGAGGGACGTTTCCATATAGTATAACGTCATATGGATAGGATGAGGGCCATCAAGTTTAACGTCATGTGGTCAAGACTAGGGTCGTACAGTTTAACATAATGTGGTCAGGAAGAGGGCCATACAGTTCAATGTCATGTGGTCAGGATGACTAGGTAGGAGATACCTAGCTATGGTTGTTGTGGGACTTATGAAATGGAGGACCTTTCTATATTAACATAGAAAAAGGATCTTGGAAATGGGGTTATAGGAGAGTCATGAGGAGTAGCTCGACTCATGGAATGTATAGGGCAGATGTTGGGGTGGATTAATGGTGCAATGGAAAATACATTTGACCCGACCTAAAAATATCGTGGAACGACTCTCCATTTTTCATGGGGGTCAGTGGCAGGAGCGAGGGGAGCGGCCCAGAGGGTCGGGACCGAAGCCGGACATTGAGCCCGAGTGGGGGCGCGGGGACAAATCCTCCGTGGTATGGACCAGTGAGTGTATGGGGTTCTTCATATGGGGGCTGGCTGCATAGAAGCTGGACGCCTAGGATGTCCTTAATGGAAATGGTCGCTAAGGGCTGGACACATGTGGTTCGCGGTTTGGTTGTCCGTGGAGGGACTAGGCCGCAAAGGATTAGGCCACGAAGGAGGATTTCTACAAAGGATGGATGTCCATGGAGTAGCTGGAAATGAGGGAGAAGGCCGTGAGGGAGCAAGCCACGAAGGAATAAGCCGCAAAGGAGATGGCCGCAGAGGAGGCTGTCCGTGAAGGAGGTCGTCCGCGGATGAAATGGTCGCGAAGGGCATCTGCAAAGGGGCTGGTGCCCGTCCTACTTCGTGCTCGCGGTGGGGTTCCCACCTCCATTTCGCGAACGACACTAGTCCGCAGAGGGGGTGGCCGTGAAGAAGGTTGTCCGTGAAGGAGGTCGTCCTTGGATGAAATGGTCGTGAAGCGCGTCTGCAATGGGGCTGGCGCCCGTCCTACTTCACGCTCGCGAAGGGGTCCCCGCCTCCATTTCGTGAACCACATTGGTTCGTGGAGTGGGTGGCCACATAGGGACTATCGGCAAAGGAAATGGCTGATGTGGGCTGTCCACAGAGGGGCAGTCCGTGAAGGAGTAGTCCTCCAAGGAGCTAGCCGAATGTGGTTCACGATTTGGTTTCTCCCCTATGAGGAAGACTGCATCCGGGGACGATATGGGGTCCACAGATGGTTGTGGAACATTACCACTGGGAGTATTTCTCCAACATCTCCCCATAGGTTTTCACCCATCCTTCCTCTCCCCCATTTTTTGTTCTCCTCGGTGAATATTTATAGAGTCACTAAAGGGGATATGGCACACGACACTTTTTTCGGAAGGCCATGAAGGAATCCCCACCCGCGAACGACTCAGTCAACCAGTAATTTTTAGAACTGAGTTTTGTGGAATTTCTCCACGACTGTGCACTAATCTACCTCAATCCCGTGAATGAAAATGGTCCGCATAGGGGGTGGCTAATGGTGGTGGACAATCCTGATGTTTAGAAGTCTTCTTGGTTCACGTCTGCGTAGGTGCTCCATCCCCATTTCGCGAACGACAGCGTCCGCGGGAGCATGGTTCGCCAAACCGTCCGCATACTGTTGTTGGGAGCTGGAGCGTAGACCGGTTCGGTCCATTTCCATGTTTTGGGGTAATTGGATTTTCCATTTGTGGAATTTCCATGACCCTACAGCATCCCCATTGGGTTTTCACTATTCCCTAATGTTGCACGTCCTATGCATATTTTTCTAAAAAGGCTTGCCCGCAGACACCATGGAGAAGCACTAAAATATGCACCCCATGGAAAAAAACCACAAAATATGTGAAGGAAAGTAATAAAGTAGTTTCTGGGATCCACCATAGCTCACATAACGGGTATCATACGCCGGGTATTACACCTCAAGCCATTACATGCCATAAACTAAGTAAGGATCCTCAAGCCATCACAACCTATACACGTTACACCTATAGTAGTCCATCAGAATCTATATCTAGAATATATGTGTGTGAATAACCACAATCTGTTACATACCTCTACACACATATGTGGGTAAAACTAACCAATTTTCCTACCAGTACAAGTAGCTACTAAGAGATGAGAGCGGGGCCAAAGGGGGTATTCCTCCATCCATCCTCCCATTAAAATGTTGTGGAAAACCCCCCCTAGGGCTCAGAATCCCATGGGTATTAGCTAAACATACTAATAGGGTGGATTAGAATATAGAAAGAAAAAATGTAAAGAATATACTATTTCTCACAAACACACAAGTAACATAACCTATTCCTAGAGTCATTGGCAACAAACGTTTGTCGGACTCCTGGTTTCCACTTCTTGGACTAAGTATCATGTAAGCACAAAATCATTTAAAAAGCTTTATTTCATTACATCATTCTCTTTTTATCAGTTCCAATTGATGATATTTAAATATTTAAACATTAATTATACATTTACAATTCTACATTAAATTTCATTAGCATCACACCCAGAGTCCAATATCCCTTTAAAATTAGAACCTCATCATTATGTTCCAAAAAACACCCACCCCCGGGGTTAACATATTTTTTTCAATTATTCATTAAAAAATTAATTTTCCACATTCTGAGGCATTCTAGAAAAGCATTATATGCTACTACACACAAGGGGGCTCAACACAGTGAGTTGATGTACTACCCGTCGATTTTATTCTGCTTATAGCAATTGCATATACACATCCTCCATTGAGAATCTAATTACGGAAAGCATGTTGTATACCCCACACATCTTCGCCTCTTTTGTAACAAGGGAAATCATGAACCGCTAACTTAGGCTGTTGGTAAAAGTAAAAGAGATAATCAACCCAAAAGAAAAAAGAGAGCTCCCAATAATCACATCCATCTCGTTCCATCATCCCCAGTGTCCTCCCCGAAACTCACAAGTATAAACTGATGAATCTCTCCACCATAGTCATCATTTTGTGCCACAAACAAAAGTCCTCCATGCCCCCATATATTAAAACATCCATCCAAGCTCACATTAGAACACAAGCACAATGAAAACAAACATCTTAACAATTTGGATTTTTCCCTTTAACAGTCAAGTGGGTTACTAAGAACCCAACAAGGAATTACCTTTTATCAAACTACCAGTTTGTTAATCCATATTAGGTTAACAAATTATTATTCACAATTTCCAAATTTAGGAAACCTAATCAGTATATTATCACAAATAATTAAACATTCTTACTGCACCAATTTTATTAAAATAAAATTATAACAAGAACCAGATTCGTTTAAATGTTTCTTTATATTTAGAAAATCAATTATAAATTAATATTGGTTTAATTTTGTTACTGATTTACATCATGAACGAAAATATAAGCAAAGAATGTATATATATCACATGATCTACAAAGACAAGAGGCAAAAACATACGATCCACATCAATTTATTTATCTGGTACAAATATTTATTATGTTAATTTCATTGTCATCCAGTGGGATAAAACATGCTAATGACACAGTTGCACGTAAAAGAAGAGAGAAGAAATGAATCACCTAACTTAAATGGTTCTTGACATTATTTATAGGAGAATAGTCCACACAACAGATCATGATTGCCTCCTCTCGCGATATGTGAATCCACTGGTGGATGTCACGGTATGACCACAACCACAGAAACCCAAGAAAACACCATTAGAAGCATGAAGATCACATGAAATTATATGGAAAGGAGAAATATAATAATATGAACCCCAAATGAAAGATGATAAAACATACCTTATATTGGAAATTGGAGGATACTTTTTGGTTTCCCCGAAATGGGTGGTGCACTTTTAGCAAGAGGGACGTCTAGGGAAAAGAATCGACGGGGAAATGTTTGATCTCATGATTCCTACACAAATGATGGAATGTTTCGAGCATCTCTCACCAGAGAACAAGGAGGAAGAACAATAGAGGAACATATATTTTCTATTTTTTATATTTAATTGAGAGATAGTTTAAGTTACACTTGATTATCCATTAAAATAGGATCAAATTAAACCATAGAGTTTGACCATGTAAAAAAATCCCAAGCCTTGGGAATATTTTATATTGGAGTCATGGCCTTTGAATTGGCATTAATGTCCTTAAAACAAGTAATTAAATGCATTTTACGTAAAAGGAAATGTTAAAGTGGTTAAACAGTGGGATGTTGGAATCATTGTACACCATACTGTTCTAGAAACATTGTACACCCTACAGGTCTGGAAACATTGTACACCCTACCGTTTTGGAAACACTATAAACCTAACGTTCTTGAAACAATACACACCTACCATTCTGGAAACACTGTACACCTACTATTCTCATAACACCGTACACCTACCATTTTAGAAACACTGTACACCTACCATTCTAGAAAAAAAGTACACCTACCGTTCTGGAAACACTATACACATACCGTTCTAGAAAAACTATACACCTACCATTCTTGAAACAATGTAAACCTACCATTTTGGAAATAGTGTAAGCCTGCAGTTCAAAAATCATTGTTCATAGAACATAAAATTTTGTAAATGAAAGAAATAATCATCGATGAAACCTCACTATTCTGCAAACAATGTTCACAGAACTCAGAATTTGGGAAACGATAGAAAAGGTCACCATTGGAACCTCACCTCTAGATTGTTTACTTAAGGTTTCTAATGACACTGTTCATGTAATTTACCATTTCACTATTCACATATGTTCACCGATGACACTGTTCACATAAGGTCACCAATTTCACTATTCACACAAAGTCACTATTGCATTGTTTACATAAGGTTACCGATGACACTTTTCACATAAGGTCACTGAGGAAACTCTTCACAGAAGGTCACTGATACACTATTCACATAAGGTCACCATTGCAATGTTCACATAAGGTTACCAATTACACTGTTCACATAAGGTCACTGATGACACTGTTCACAGAAGGTCACCGATGCACTGTTCATATAAGGTTACCGATGACACTGTTCACAGATGGTCACTAAAGACATTGTTCACATAAAGTAAACAATGTAACTATTCACACAAGGACACCAATGCACTGTTCACAGAAGGTCACCGATGACACTATTCATAGAAGGTCACCAATTTCACTTTTCAGACAAGGTCACTGATGAAACTATTCACAGAAGGTTACCGATGCACTGCTCACAAAAGTTTACCGATGACACTATTCATGGAAGGTAAATGATGACACTATTCACACAAGGTCACTGAGGCACTACACACATAAGTTCACCGAGGACACTGTTTAGAGAAGGTTACCCATGCACAATTTACAACGGTCTACCATTAGAACTATTAACCAAATTGTAAATTTGGAAATGTGTTTGGGATATGTTACCTTGGCCTCTCGAAACACCTCAAACACCTAATTTTCATAAAGGATTGGACCAGAGAGGTCCAAAACATTACAATAATAACCTAACAAAACATACGTTTCCTCAAGAATTCAAAACTCACCTAAAGGGAAAAAAATTAAACGGGGTCTGGACATCCACCCATCGAGATACCTCACAAAAGAGTGCAAGCCACAAGAAGCAACAAAAAAATTCCAAAATATAAAAATGTGTGGTCTAACAGCGAGGGGAAATCGTTACATGGAAAGTGTAAATCATCAAACAAATTTAGATATTGAGAAAGTATATATGACTCATGTTCCTATGTACTCTCCTCCATCCCACTTTGTTGCCAGAAGACACGGACCAAGGGGATAGAATGCCCGTGAACCACCTTCTCCTTGCGGTCTTGGATCTCCACATGTCGCTCCTCAAAGGTTGCATCATCATAAACATTGATCTCTCCACAATAGATGATGTGAGATTCAACATATAGATAACGACGGAGCTGTGATACATGGAAAACATCATGTATCCGACACATCTGCGAGGAACGTACTACTCGATATGCCATAACTCAAACGCGAGCTAACACCTCTAATGTCCCAATAAACTAGGGATAAAGCTTACTCCCATGAAAAAACCATTTCTACCCATGATGCAGAGTCACCTTTAGAAACATTTAATCCATAAAATTAATCTCTAAGGGTCTCTATCTTTTATCATCATATGATTTCTGACGATCTTGCACTGTCTTCATGCTATCACAAATCACCATAACCATCTTTGTTGTATTTTTCACTAGTTTTGGTCCAAGTGTTGCTGACTCTCCAACCCCAGTCGAGCACAACAGAGAATTTCAAGGTTGTCCATACAAGGCTTCAAATGTCGCCATACTGATGATGGAGATAAACTATTTTTATAAGAGAACTCCACCAAGGGTATGTGCCTCATCCACGAACCTCCAAAATCAAGAACACAAGAGTGTAACACGTCTTCCAGAGTCTAGATGGTTTACTCTGTTGGACCACCCATTTGAGGATGAAAAGAAGTTCTAAGGCATATCTAGGAACCGAAAGAATGCTGGAGCCCTCTCCACACCCTAGAATTAAAGAAAGTATCTCGATCAGAAATGATCATTCTTGGGACTCCATGAAGTCTCACCACCTCCTATAGATATACCCTTGACAATCTTACACTAAACTCGACTCCTATATTTCTATAAAGTGGGATGATTTTGTTATGTGATCCACTACCACCCAAATGAAATCATGTTCCTCCTAAGATTGAGGTTAACCAGTAAAAAACTCCATTGAGATGTCCTCTAACATCCAATGAGGAATATCTAATGGCTGGAGCAGACCATCAGGAACACGGTGTCCCACCTTCACCTTTGGGAAGACCAAACATCGAGACACAAACTCTAAAACTGCATGCTTCATCCCAAGCCACCAAAATAGGGTTCTAAATGTTCGATACTACATTGTCACGCCAGGATGCACCGCTGAAGGCGAACTATGAATCTCTCTAAGATCCATCTCGCGCATAGTCCAAGGAAAAAATTCATTCTTTGATACAACACTCGTTGTTGTTAATCCTCCGACCAACCATCAGCGGCCTCACCACAAACAACTCTGTCTCTGCACACCTCAAACTCAATATCTTCCTACCGGGAATCCTCAACTTGCTTAATTAGAGATGAATGCACCATCATCTAAAAAACACAACATCTACTCCCAACTTATACTATATCAAGATGTAATGCTGAAAATTCTTCAATTACTCGCCAGGAGTCACCAGATTCACGCACTGCATTACTACATGACTTCCAACACAGTGCATCATCTAAATCAATCCCATTTACATGTGTATGCGATATTTATATGTCGTATTATTGTAAGAACACCATCCACCATCGTTGCAGTAAGTTCAATTCACACTGGGAGAAAACAACACTCAAACTCTAAGGATCGGTTAAAACCACAATGCGCTCACTAATAAGGTAATGTCTCTATAACATCAGAGAAAACACCTGGATGACAACTGAAGATTTTGAGTGGCATAGTTACATTCATGGGGACATAAAGTTAGAGATCCATAAGAAACAATTGATCTTTTATGCATCAGAACATAGCCCAAACCCTGATGCAAAGCATTGCGGAAAACATCTAACTAAACTCTCTCGGTTGGAAGACAAAGAACTGGAGAACTTAATAACTTATCTTTCATATAATCGAAAGTGTCCTGACACTGATTAGCCCATATGAATGCCTGATCCTGCCTATTCAATAGTGTATGAGGATTCTCAACTCGTGATAAATCTGCTATGATCCTCTTGTAGTAGCTTGTGAGACCATTTAAACTTCTCACCTCTGACACTGTCTTGGGGGATTCTCAAGACACAACTACTTATATCATTGACGGATCGATAGATACTCCCTGCTGGTACACAACATTCCCTATGAAATGGATTTCTCAAACCGAAAACTAACACTTAGACAACTTCCCAAATAACTAATGTTGATGAAGAACTCCTAAAACAGTGTGTAGATGCTCTGTATGCTCCTCCTCATATGTGGAGTACATAAGGATTTCATCAAAAAAACTACCATGAACTTACCCATGAACTCACAGAACACAACATTCATCAATACCAAGAACATATTTGGAGTATTCGTCACGTCGAATGACATTACAACGAACTCATAATGCCCATGACGACAACAAAAATCCGTCATTGGGATATCATCATCCTTTACACGCATATGATGATATCCTGACCACAAGTCGATCTCTGAGAAACAACATGCACCATTTAGCTGGTCGAAAAAATCATCAATCAGAAAAAGATAATAGAGATTCTTTTTTGTCACATTGTTTAAATGACGATAATCGACACACAACTGAAAACTGTCCTAATCCTTCTTCACAGAGAAAACTGGTGCACCACCGAGTGACACACATGGCCGAACAAACCTGAACTATAACTATCCATCAAGCTATATACGTATCTCTCATAACTCAGAATGGTCCATCCTATGTGGGTACATAGAGATATGAGACACTCGTAGTTGTAGCTCAATCCCAAATTCGATCTCTCGTCGAGGGGGTAATGCTACAACCTCTTCTAGAAATACATCAGGGTACTCTTCTAAAACCGTAGGTAATCCCAACTGCTGAACCTCTGAAGAAATCAAAATCTTCTCATCCATCATGGATGATAAGGATGAAATGTGCTTATGACCCATTTGAGGATCTTGCTCGCCAACAAACGCCTCCGGATCTCCATCCGCACAAAAGAAAATTACAATCATCATAAATCAATCCACGATAGCCTTCAATAAATAAAACCAATGCATGCCAAGGATGAAATGATATGGTTTTATTCGTAATCATAGGAAATCCCCCGTAGATCGGTGCTTCTCCAACACTAGCTCACAGTTTCTACATACATTAACCCTGTCAGCTCAACCTCAAAATGTTGTAGTCAATGCTAAGGGAACTGGAAGCCTTACTACCCCATGGCACAAAACATGGACCATGTTAGGTGATATGAATGATTTTATCTCTCTTAAATCAAAAAAGTCATACACCGGGGTTGAAAACAAGAAAAGAGTACCTCTAAAGACGTCTGGCTTGCCTGGATATGGAAATGATAGAGTATGAAGCTAACCACAACCTCCTTCACATCCTCTCTGACCCTGATGAAGACCACCACTATGGACATGCTCTCCTCTATGAGGATGGGAAGCATCATGAGGCTGTCCATTGGCTGCCCTATCTACCCTATGCTGATCTAACAATGGTGAAACCTGCTACTACTGCCTTTCCTGGAACTGCCATAATGGAGGAACCTATAGCGGAGCACCAGATGCATGATGACTGCTCTGAAAGGTCGATCACTCCCTCTACTGATGACCTTGACCACCACAAGAAAAATAGGTGCCTAATCCCTTAGTATATTCTTGAGAGTTACTAAATCTGAAGAAACAAGATGTGAAGTGCTCAGACATACCCCTGTCTGAATGGAAACTCTTATATCCTGAAAACTGGGAACCTCAGACCATAGCTCTAATTAATGAGGAATCACAATGACTCCCCTCTAGTGATGATCCATTTCTCTCCAAAGTCATACTGACAACCTCTGCCCTCAACAACACCTCAAGATTTGTCTTAACCATAAATGGGGTGTCATGGCGGTGGATCTCTATACACAAAGCCTCCATGAAATTCCTCTCCATGGCCTCCTCATCTAGCAACAGGTCCAAAGCATATCATAAAAGGTTACTGAAATAGATTCCATACTCTCGCACTCTAGATCTCCCCTATCAAAGGGTATGAAGCTTCTGGAGTTTGGATGACCTTGTCGTCGAAGAATGAAACTTGACCCTAAGCTTCTGTCAGAACTCCTCCCATGAGATCACTGACTCCTCACAATCCTTGAGGAAGAAGAACCACAACTGCCTCACTACTCCACATAGCACCATCATGACCAAGGACATCGAGTGCCCTTTTTGAGCACAGATCAAACTGAATACTATCTCGACATCCTCCAACTGGTATTTAGTGACGGAATATGAAACGGAGCCCTAGTACTTCTGCAGACTCTGGCGCTGAAACTCTCAGAGTGTCCTCCTCCATGTGTCATCATCGTCAACCGCTACCTGGCGGCGATCTACAGGAACAACCTGCTGTGCATATTCTATGTGATCCAGATGAGGACATCGACTTGGATCGACACCTGAAAAATAAAAAATAGTTAGGGATCCTAATCAAGGAATACAGAAGACTTGGGATTAATTACATAATTTTTTCTTTCATTGATTTTAGGTTATCCAATCCCAAGGTCTTCCAATTAAAACACATGAACAAATAATAATGATGCATTATCCTTTCCTATGTCTCTACTCTACAAATTGTATCACCTTGTTTAGAAGACATTGTAAATGAAAAGGTCCATACATCAGATCATAGGGGAACTAAATAACAATGTCTTAGCTGGACTCTAGTGTTTACATCACATGATAAACATGAATGACATTGTTTCCTTACCATCCCATGCAACATCACCTGTTCCTAAATCTAAACTCCATCATATCTCTCAACCTACCTATGATACCAATCTGTCATGACCACCTCCCCACAATGTGTACCCCTCATGGGCCGACAATGTTAGAGGAGAAATAATGTCCCCCGAGTCCCACCTCCAGTAGGCCACAGGTTGGAGATTATCACCGAGGGTATAGTAAACACACAAATGGGAGGCATTAAGAACTATGAAAACCCATCCGTATGAGAGAGATAAAATAGACACCAACCAACTCCAACTCAAAACTGAAATATAAAAGAAAACTCAACTACACATATGTAATGTCATGAAAAATTACTACAATTTGAAGGGGAAAACTGCAAGTACCCCCAAAAAAGAAAAAACAACAGCAACCAAAATCCCAAATAGCTCCTGCAACCCCATGCTAGTAGTAATAATCCTGATCTCAAACATTCTACATGTGGCCTAAAAATAGTTTATATATACATAGGGTGAGTATAATAGTATACTCAGTAGGATTCCCCTCGAAGAGACACATGAAAACGTAATGAAATCATGCTAAAGCACAATGAACAACAAGTGAAACTAACGCATCATCTAAATAGGTATACTAAGTTCCCAACCTCACCATGGCTAATCTCACCAAGTAAAACATAAAATAGTATATAATATAGTAAATAATACAAAGTGTACCCCGATACTACTTCCCCAATGGTTTTCCTCTTTTCGCCAATGTCGAACGTAGTAAGCATCTTTCTCCATAAAGGATTGCCCACAGACACTTGGGTGAAGCACCACAATATGAGCCTCATGAAAAAAAACCACCACATCCATGAAAGAAAGTGTCCAGGTAGTTTTCAAGAGCCACCACATCTCACATAACAAGTATCATTCATCAGGTATTATACCACAAGCCATTACAACCCATACACTAAGTAAGGATCCTCAAGCCATCACAACCAATACACGTTACACCTATAGTAGTCTATAGGATACAATATACATAATATGTGTGGTGAATAACCACTAGCCGTTATAGCCCTCTACACACATATATGGAGAAAACTAATAATTGTGCCTACCAGCATAGGTAACTACCAAAATAATAGAGTGAGGCCAAAGGGGGTAGTCAACCATCCATCCTTCCACTGGAATGTTGGGTAAAACGCCATCCCATGGCTCAAAATCCCTGGGGTGTCAAATTCCGTTACTAACAATGTGGATTAGCAAATTGAAACACACAATGTATGGAATATACTATAGTAAAAAAGATACTATGGGCATAACCTAGTCATACACGCAACTACAGCTACCGTCTCTCGGAATCCCAGCTTCCACTTCTAAGACTAGGTATCTTATAAGAACACAACCATTTAAAAAGAAATGTTGCCTTACTTCAATTACTTTTTTTCAGTTCCACATTAAGTTAATTAATTATTAAATCCTTAATTAACCATTTAAGATTTCACATTAAATTTCTTTATCATCACATCCAAATTCAACAACCCCTATAAAATTACATCAACATCATTATGTTCCATCAAACTCCAACCCCATGGGTTAAAAACATTTATTCAATTATTCATTACATAATTACTTTCCCACATTCTCAAGCACTCTAGAAAAACATTATATGCAACTAAAAACAAGGGGGCTCAACACAGTGAGTAGATGTACAACCTGTCAAGTCTTTACCGCAAATATCTATAGCATAAACCCGTCCTCACTTGAGAAGATAAACACGGAAAGCATGTGGAAAACCTCATGAATCTTCACCACTCTCAAAATAATGGTAAGAAAAACCATCTAACATAGGTAGTGTGGAAAAGTAAAACAGATAATCAACCGAAACAAAACCGAAAGAATCCAACAATCACATCCATCCCATTATATCATCCCTTGTGTCCTCCTATGAACCCACATGTATAAAATGATTCATCTTACCACCCTAGGTGTCATTTTATGCCACAACTAAAATGACTCATTTCCCCCACATATCACAATATCCATCCATTCTCACATCAGAACACAAGCAGCAGGAAAAAGACATCTTAACAATTTGGATCTTGGCACTTTAATAATCATGAAGGTAACTCAGAACCCTATAATGAATTTTTTTATCAATCAACTAGTTATTTAATCCATATTGGGTTAACTGATTATTATTTTCAGGTTCCAAAATCAGGAAACCTAATTAGTATGTTATCATAAATAATTAAACATGGTTAATGCGACAATTTTATTAACATCAAATTACAACAAGAAGAAGACTTTTTTTCATACCTCATTATCATTAGCCAAACAATTATCAAATAATCCCGGTTTACATATTTTACTGATTTACATCAATATCAAATAGTTATGAAAAATCAAGCATATATATCACACTATCTAGAAAAACAAGAGGCAAGAGACATACGATCCATATCAATCTATTTATCCTGTTCAAATATTTATTATGTCAATTCCATTGTCATCCTGTGGGATAAAATATTATAATGATACTGTTTCATGTAAAGAAAGATAGATGCAATGAATCCCCTACCTCAAATGGTTCTTTACATTCTTTATACGAAAATAGTCCACACAACGGATCTCGATCACCTCCTATCACGACAACTGCTTCTACCCGAGGATGCCAAGGTATGACTGCTCCAATCGAAACCTAAGAAAACTCCATTAGATTCAGGGAAATCACATGCTATAATATGAAAAGGAGAAACAATTGAATATGAACCCCAAAATAACGATGATAAAATATACCTTATATAAAATATTGATGGATTCTTTTTGGTTGCACTAAAATAGGGGTGCACTTGTAGTAAGAAGGACGTAGAGGGAAACCAATCCACAGGGAAAATTTTGGTCTCACAGTTTTAATGAGAAGGAAGGAAAGGTTCGATAACCTCGCACCAAAAAACAGGGAGAAAGGACAATGGTGGAAGATATCTTGTCCATTTTTAAGATTTAATGGAGAGGCGGTTTATGATACACTTGATTACCCATTAAAAGTGAATCGCATTAAACCATGTGGGTTGACCATTTAAAAACATCCTGATCCGTAAGAATAATTAATATAGGAGATATGGCCATTGAATAGGCCTTAAATACCCTAAAAAAGGATTTCAATGCATTCTACGTCCAAGGAAATGTAAAAGTGGTGAAACTATACGAATCTAGAAACATTGTACACCCTATAATTCTGGAAACACTGTACACCCTACTATTCTGGAGACACTGTACAACCTACCATTCTAGAAACACTATATTCCTACCATTATAGAATCACTGTAGACCTACCATTCAAGAAACATTGTGCACATAACGTTTTGGAAGCATTATACACCTACCATTCTGGAATCACAATACACCTTCCGTTCTGGAAACACTATACACTACCGTTCTGGAAACACTATTCACATGCCATTATGGAAAAACTGTACACCTACTGTAAAGGAAAACCTATTCAAATAACTCAAAATTTTGTGAGGGAAAGAAAAGTTCACCAATTGAACCTCACAATTATGGAAACACTCTTCACAGTTTTCTAAAATTGGAAAAGGAAATAAATGGTCACCATTGGAACATCACCTTTGGATTGTTTACATAAGGTTACAGATGACACTATTCATATAAGGTTACAGTTGCACAGTTCACAGAAGGTCACTGATGAAACTGTTCACATAAGGTCAATAATGTCATAGTTCACACATGGTCACAGTTGCACTGTTCACATAAAGTTACCGATGGCACTGTTCACATAAGGACACCGATGACATTGTTCAATAAGGTCACCGATGGACTGTTCACATAATGTCACCGTTGAACTATTCACATAAGGTCACTGATGAAACTGTTCACAGAAGGTCAACGATGTCATTGTTCACACAAGTTCATTGATGCCCTTTTCAAATAACGTCATCGATGTCACTGTTCATAGAAGGTTACCGATGACACTTTTCACACAAGGTCCCCAATGCACTGTTTATATATGGTCACCTATGACACTGTTCATAGAAGGTTACCGATTCACTGTTCGCATAAGGTTACTGATAACACTGTTCACAGAAGGTCACCAATGACACTGTTCAAACATGGTCACTGATGCAATGTTCACATACAGTCATTGATGACACTGTTCATAGAAGGTTACTGATGCACTATTCACATCGGTCTACCATTTGAACCGTTCAACAAAATAGATATTTGGAAAAGTGTTTGAGATATGTCACCTTGACCTCTCGAAACACCTCATAAAAATAATTATCACAATGAAATGGACTAGAGAGGTCGAGACCATTACAATAAAGACATCAGAAGAAGGGTTTTGGTATAATAATAAAGGGGTTATCAAAAGAAGATGCAACTTTTTGAAAATATTATTATTATATTATTTCTTCTTCCTTCTTCGTCTAATAATAATCAATTAGGATATTTTTACAAATCGGGTATATTTTATAAAATAGAATTTTATTATTTTAATTTTATACCTTTTTTCAACTCCACCTCCAATAAATGGGAATAATAATCAATTATTTTATGTACAGTGTACTAATGCCTTACGAACTAATGAAAACTGTTTTCCAAGAACATATATAATTATTTTATATAATAATATACTTATTAAAAACTTGTAATATTTATGATATTATTATACATTTATAATTATAATATCACATAAAAAATATTACGTTAAATTCAATTTAAATTACACTAATATCTTTTGTTTGTACGGGTTACTCCCACCTCACAAAGCTATACAATTCATTTTCCCTTCTGATATAAATATCATGTAATAATAAAACATTAAAATAATACATTTTAAATTTATGATGTTATATTTTTTAAAAATTTAATATATCTCTTACTTTCTAATCCTTTAACATGTCAAATAAGAGATAAAAACACGTGTCTTAACGTACAGACTATCGTCTCCATGTAGCGATGTGATCCATTATGCACATTATAATTTCAAAAATGATTCTAAATTTTTTATCAATATAAATATACATATATATATATAACATCAATATAAATCTAGTGATTATTGATCTAAATCCTCTAACTATGAACCATAACATTCAAGACAAAACATGGATGATAAAAACATTAATACCTGGAACAGTGAAAATACTGAAATATTATTAACAAATTGCTGGTAAAATGTTAAAAATGTATCATATATGAAATTTTTAATATAAACATGGGTATTAAAAAAATAATAACATTACTAATTTTTTTGACATTAATGTTCATTCATAAAAAATGAATCATCATGTAAATCATTTTTTTCAGTTTACCTTCATTGAGGATCATTTTATTGGTTTTCACCTTGTAAATTTTATATGGTGAACATAATACCATTTTTACAAGTAATATATTGAATCATAATACTTCAATTTTTCTTATGTTTAATTTATATTACTTTATTCAATTTGATTTAACTTCATCTTTACCTCATTGGAAGGGACATATTCTTAGTTTCGCATCATTAAAGAATTTTTAGCAAGTAATTTCCTATATTTAGGGTACATAAATACACTATATGATGATACATCACAAATACTTCATATTTAATGGTATTTAGGTTCAATTTTATTTATTTCATCCCTGGGGGTTTTACTATAATTTTACCAATTAATAATAGACATCATCTCAATTTCCCTTGATTGAGGAATATTTCATTGTTGTGACCCAATATTTTTTATATTGTGTCTATACTACCAAAAATATATGTGATATCATTAATAATTAAAACATAATTGTATATTATGTTTAATTTTACTTATTTCAGAAAATATTAATTTTAATAAAATGTTCTTATATGGAAAGTTAATTCATCTCAATTTCCCTTCTTTGTGGTACATTTTATTGTTGTGAACCAGATTTTATTTATATTGTGTAAATACATCCCATTTTAAATGAAATATAATTAATACTTAAAAATTAATTTTTAATGGTAAATATTAATCATTTCACCAATCATGACTCTAAAATAATGTAACAAATTCATAAGGGACATAATCTCAATTTTCATTCATTGTTGAATATTTTACTATTTTTTATATAATCTATTTTTATGGTATTTATACATCCCATTTTAATTTTAATATCACGATTTTATTAAAATTTACCGTATTTGATGTTCAATTGTAATTATTTCATCGAAGGGGATTTTAAATGAATTTTACCATGTAGTAAGGGACTACATCTTAATTTCCCTTAGTCAGTGAATATTATATTTTTATGAACCAAATTTATTTTATATTTTTTAAATACAAACATGTTTTCATATAACAACATGAAGATATAATAAATCATGGAATTTTATATTCAATTTAAATTAATTAATCCTTGTAAATTTTTCATGAACATTACATAGTGGTAAGGGATATCATCATCATTTCCCTTTATTGGGGAATATTTTATTTTTTTGAACCTAAGTTATTTTATGTGTTGTACATACTATAATTCATTCATGTAATATGATGATTCATTTATAAAAAATGATATCATAGTTTTTACAAAAAAATATTTTATTTATTTCTTATTAAATTTTGTCCAAACACCAATTCAATATTCTCTTAAAAAATGAACATGTATTCCCAATATTTCTATCCATAAAATTATAAAACCAAATATGAGACCAATGATCAATATACTCTAGATTCATGTGAAACAAAAATTCCATTGATGATATATATAGGTATTTTATATTTCACTCCCAGTTATCCTTAAATTCAAAGAAATTGGGTTATGTGAGTCATCATAATATTTTTCCATGTTATCGTATAACCATTGAAAAAATATTATTGATGAAATTATATTATGTAACCTATCATCATTAGTGTCATCATTTCCTCTTTGGATGACGATGAGATAGAAAAATATATTATAACTCAGTTAATAAAACATTAATTTAATTTATAATGACCATCATTTACTCAATTAAATTGATGCTCAACTCTTTTGACATTCTCAATCTATATTCTAATCACCTATAAAATGTCACTAGTTTAATAAAAATATATTTTTTTAAATATAAATCATTGTATCATAATTTATTTTCATCTATATTTGTCCATGCTTAATCATCTTCAAATCTTCTATGATACTCAGTGATCATTAATAAGTATTCAAAATTCCAACAATTGATGTAATCCTATTAAATATTTGGTTATATAAATATTTTTTACATGACTATTGGTTTATCATTAGACTTATTTCTTTAAGCTACAATTCATACCTGCTTTATTATCATTTTCAATTTTCACTGTTTTCAAGGTGATGATGTTAGGTCTCCCAATGAAAATATTTAAACATTGAAATTATTTATAAAAACCAAGGAGACCGAGATTGAAGTTATAGAAAATTTATCTTGGCACTATTTAAAAATAATTTCCATTCCCTATACCCATTTCAATTTACTAAATCAATCCATTATGTTTTTATTGGTTGGAAATATAAAATTATACATACAAATAAATCTCAAAATTACAAACAGAGAAAATTCATACTTTTATAAATGAAGAGAAATTCCTATTTTTGTAGTTATGAAAATTAATAAATCAATATATAAAATAAATCATCAAGATAAATAAAACAATTAAATAAATTATTTTAATATATAAATAAATAAATTTCAATTAAAATTAATTAAAAAAATTACATATAGAATAATCATAAAATTAAATCCCTAAACATTATAATGTTGTATGTTAAAAATAATAAAATACTAAATTAACTACTAAAATAATTTAATATTATTACTACTAAGATATAATTAAATTAAAATAGATATAAATTAATTAATTAAACATAAAAAATCCTCATATCATGAAAATATAAAAAACCATTTCCACAAAAAGTTGGGTGGAATTATAAATAATTAAAAGTAAATCACATTTCCTAAAAAATTAAAATAATTTAATTAATAAAATGTAACTAAAATATATTAAGATAAGTAGATCATACTTTAATTAAGATCTCAAAACTAGTTACTATATATTAAGATGACAATTGGGAGTTTATGGTTAGATGCTCAATATTTTAAGAATACATTCCTATAATAATCTATAAAATGATTAGGCCACTAAATTTTTTGAGAATATTATAAATGTATTTATGAAAAATATAAAATTTATCATTGATGTCAAGAATTCAAAATTGGATATTAAATACATGAGGATTAACGAGCCTTTCATTTTGTGATAGTAAAAGATCAAAATTCATGATGAAGATTTTTTAATTATAAGGATGTATAGTATATGTATAATGTAACTTATTGAAGACCAATAAGATAACTAATATATTAGATTTTGATAGTTGGAAATAAAATTTTATAGTTATAAAAAGTTACATGTTAACAAATAATATTAAAATAACTGTGGAGATACAATTGTATACATGCTTACAAAGTATTATAGTTTGATGAAACATCTATTATTTAGGAATAAGATAATTATATCATTTGAAGATCTTTTCATAGAATTACTAAATCTAAAATAATAATACATATCCATTATTTTCGATCATGATGAATTGATTTTCATAAAATGTGTTCAAATAAAATAAAAACATATTTATATATGGATGATAAGAGATAATTTGAATTCTAGAAAAAAATTAATGGTAAATTGAAGAATATGTATGCGTGTTGGTTCCTAAATAAGAGAATAAAAATTTATAAGAACCACCAAATATAGTTTAATATAATGTAAAAATTTAAAATTTAGGAAATAATTCTGATATAAATATGAAGGAATGGGGATCATTTTTAGCGTTGTAATGAATATTGGAATTCAAATATATAATTACACTAAAATCCTTTGAATTATAATGACCATACAAAGCCGATGTAATGGGGATTAAAACAAATAAAAATTAAGAACAACATATTATGAAAAATAATCCACTATCAAATATATTTTATAATATTGTAGATATATGTTATATTTTATATTAATGTGATAAAATATTTGATACAAGAAGTAAACAACATTTATATATAGGATATTTCAAGATAAAATAATAGTAGTTGATAATGAATAAAATACATCCTTGTGTAGGAATATAAATAACATTTCATAATAGATTATAAACCTTAATTTATATAATTATCCTTCCTTATAAAATAATATGGATAAAAATAAGATTAAAAATTCATCAAAAAAGATGATCAAGAAGACTGATAAACCAAAGAATAAGAACATGAATAATTTCAGTCATATGTATCCATTTATATAACATAATCATGATATAAATATTCATAATTTTATATTTGATATTTGGGTAACAAATTTTCAAAATACATGGATGATAAATGTAACTAAAGTAATATTTAGTGTTATATTGAAAAAAAGGATGCATATGATTATCACAAATTTCATTAAAGTTTTAAATGAATTGTCAAAATTTGTGATGAATATGTTCCATGTGAGAGGTCAAATAAATATTGGAAAACTTTACATATATTTATAACAATAATTTTTTTATAAACATAATCAATAAAATATATTTTCATTGGTCATGGTAATGAGTGTCTATTAAAATAAAGAAGAATTATCCAATATAAGGAAATTTATAATGTAATGATATAAAATTTTCCATGAAGAAAATCATATCTGAAATTTAGATGTGGATACATGAATACAAGAGAAAATGATGTTAAATTATTGAAAATATATATCAACATTTTTGTTCATATTGAAGGAGGAATGATATAATTTTTTCCCTTATATCATTTTTTCTATTCACATAATAAGAAAGGAATTGATTGTGATGAATGGTCTCATTGAGATAACCTAAAAATTAATGTGGTACATAATTTATGAATATCAAAGAGGAAGTAGATTGTATCCAAGAAAGATTTATCAATTGGAATTCTAATGGAAATATTATAGTGGCTCATTATTCATGATATTGAATAATGTGTTTTCCTTATTTGATTTCAAGAATATGTAGATTTCATCATAGTATGATCTATTGGATCAAAATATGTTATATTATATAAGGTCCTACATAGTGAATATATTGATGTTATAAAATATGTACAACCACATATATAACTATATTATGTGGTATTCTACAATTGTTTACCTCTATAAATCCATTATTAAATATATTTTCTATTATGATAATATTGAGGAATGTATCCTCTCTTTGATATATTGGTGAAGAGTTATGTATTAGTTGGTAGAAAATATTTTATAAAGAATGTATGTCTTTTATATAATCTTCATGTATGTTTTTTCATTGATAATTTATATAGTAACTCTCACCCATAATTAAAAATCATATGAAAATTCCTATGTAATGATGATGGATTCGAAATCGATGATAAAAATTGTATGTTTTATGAAGTTATAATGATGTTACAATATTGTAATTTGTATTAAATATTATAATTTGAGTATTCAATTTATGCATAATATTCAATATTGAAATTTCTTAAGAGAATATATATACAAATTTATATATATCACTTGTCTTTACATGAATATATATTGAATAATTATTCAATGGTGATTTAATGTTATTTAATTTGTAACTTTTATCAAATTAAATTTATTATTTACATCATATTTTCATTAATAAATATCAAATTTTTTTCAACACAAATAATGGATGAATAAATATAGAGTGACATTTAAATGAAACTTTTTTACGTATGATGTTATACCCCTTAAAAAATAATTTTTCCATGTTATTAACATTGATAAAAGGATCAATTAAAAGATTGATAAAATGGTACGATAAATTAAATAAAATTATATAAGAATATTTGATTCGAACATATTGACTAATAATTATATAAATATTTAAAAAATCAATAAAATAGTAGTTTTAATTAATCCCACTTTGTGTATTTTTATTATTATCATCAAAATATTTATTAGTTTTACTTATTTAGAATAAATATGTTGAAAAAATTTATTTCAAAATGTTGAAAAAAAATTTAAGTAAAGATCAATCTCAAGGATTATTATGTATTGATTATTAATAACGATGATACCAATCTAACAATGTTAATAAATCATTATAGGTATCATTCATGATTAGTTCTTAATGATTTCATGAAACATCTAAAAGGAGAATGGTATAATGATTAATAATTTCATCAAATTGATCTAATATCCCAATTATGTCATAATTTTCACATCATTAAATAGTGGATATTTGATGAAACTAAATATGTAAATTCCAAGGAGGGATATGATGTGCTTTAACATTAACATGACGCGGTTGAGACGATGTTTTCTACCAGAATCAAAAATACATTTTTGAAATTTTTTGTTGTATTGGTGATTTTACTATTTCAAATATTAATGTGTAAATTTATTTTGTTAATGATCATGCTATGTTGAAAACATAAAACCAACTATAAACACAATATAGTATGTTTTTTTCGTCTTTTTAGTATCATCTAATTCAAAAAATGTATTTATAATATGGACAAAATGAAATTCATGGATATTATGAGATACAATATCTGTAAATATCAATATTATTTAGTGAAAAAGTCAAGTCTATTTTTTAGGATATTTTATTTTATGAGTAATCCAATTCGAAATGCTGAAAGTGATTATAGTATTTTCACAAAGAGTGGTTGTTTTAAATTTCTCTTATGAAAAATAGGATACTCAAAACAGGTGTTTTAATTAGAATAATAGAAAAATGAATATGATTTAAATTCCCAAATTATTGAAACAAAAAAAATTACTTGGACACTATTATGGTAATTTCAATGGGTATTATTCTTAATGTTGCGCACAATGAATCCTACTATCTACATGATAGGATGTTTGCTGATTGATTTATCTAGAATTGTTCCAAAATGAAAATTTTTAAATAATGGGATTCATGAAAATTTATTCAATAATTTATAACCATATATTAAATTTTTATTACATTTTTTATATATTAAATCAATGTATCATTTTACATTACTCAATAGTATTAATTAGGAATTTTATTTTGAAAGAATGAAATAAATTTTACCCTGATCAGTTATGTTGCATTAGTTATGGATCAATTCATGGTGACAGTAATTTGAGACATTAAAGGTTCAATTAAATGAATGGTTTGATTCTAATTATGTTGTTCTTTGTTAATGTATTCAAAATGTGGATTTCTAACTACTGATAATTCTTTAACGGAGAATTTTTATGTATTTATTAATATATGAATATCATTGATTGGATAGAAAAATTTATTTATGACTTACATTTTCATATCCAATAAAATAATATGAATAGAGACCCCATCTAAATCATAATATATAATCCCTATGTTTTGAAGGTTTTAAGGAATATATTATATAACAATCTATTTTGTGAAATAATTTTTTATTTTCAGTGAAAGTTAATAAGTCAAGTGTATTTATGTTATGAACTAATATTGACAATTAAATATGGAAAATAATTGGTGCTATGAAATAAGATATTTTTTATCTAATATATTGAATAAGTCATCCAATTGGTGTAAGAGAGGATGTCAAATTACTTACTATAGTTAAGATCATATGTTGATTGAATTTTAAATTACATGAAAATAATAATTCATTGAATATTACTACTCATGTGAATAAATAGAGAACTAATAAGGTGAAAAGTGGTCAAAAGTATATCATGAGTCTCAATAAAAATATGGAATTTGTTTTGTTACTCCACTTATGTCATGACCCACTCCCACCAAAGATGCCCCTCCTAAGCTGGCAAGGGTGAAAGTGAGATACTGACCCCCGAGTCCCGCCTCCAGCATGCCCTGGTGTGGAGACTAGCACCAAGGGTATGAGTTTTCACAAATATGGGAGGCATTACCCTTTTTATTATTTAGGATCAGAAATAGGACAAGTCAACCACCAAAAGGAAAAAGAACAAGTGTATAGAAATAAACCCAAACCAAGCCCACATGCATGTTTTAAAAAATTTATAACAAGGTAAAAGTACAAGAAAGCTCAAAGTACAATAACAAAAGAAAACAAAGGTACAAAAACAACGACAACTCCAACTGTCCAACTATTAGGGTCCCGCACATCCCTAGTAGTCCTCCTAGAAACATGAAAGTAAACATAGGGTGAGCATACAAGTATACTCAGTAGGGAAACCTAAAGCTCTCATGCACAAGTGGGGAAACATCCTAATATCCCGTGAGAACAACAGAAAAAACCTAGAAAGGAATTCTATCCACCCAACCTCACCAGCCACACTCACCAAAAACACAAGCACAACAGGTAGTAGTATATAAGAAACAAGAGTATTCGGTACCCCACACCATTTCCCTTTAGTTAGCTTCTCTTCCTAACGACGAACGTCCTGATGCTGCCATACTCTCCCCGCCCGCACACACCTGGGCCTCACAACCACGCATCCCGCCCGCACACACCTGTGCCTCACAACCACACATCCTGCCTGCACACAGCTGGGCCTCACAACCACGCATCCCTCCCCGCACACACCCGGGCCTCACAACCACGCTTCCCGCCCGCACACACCTGGGCCTCATCCTGAAGATTCTTGGGAAACAGAATAACCTACCCGAAGAGTCTTGGGCTAAAACCACCCCAATCAAAACATACCCGAAGAGTCTTATGTGTAAGATCACCCCAAGCCATTACAGCCTAGGGGAGAAGGAGGAGGAAGGATCTAGTAACTAAGGGAAAAGACCCTCTCCCATAAAATGGGCGTGTTCGACACTAAGTGCTCAACATGGGTGGGGTGCGATAAAACACAAAAGATTACGATATGTATATATATACCAACCACATAGCCCAACCTATGTCTTCTAAAAAGAGAAACTAAGTACGTGCCTCAGCACTGCTACTACGAATCATGCATACAACAAACAATCCCAACCCCCTTTAGGTTTTCACATTTCAGTAGAAATAGTTATTTAGTTCCTTAACTACTAGGAAACTATCCACAACTAACCACATCAATATTTCGTAAAAACATATCCCTCCCATCCACAAACCAAGTTAGAAAAAACACGAGTAACACAACAAATCCCTTCTTATCAAACAACCAACCCCATTGATTAACATTCCTGTTCCATTACCATGCCCCACCATTCATTAAATCTTCCACATTTTATTTATTAGTCACAACCAACTGTTCATTCACAACAAGATCTTCCCTGCAGCCCCACTACCAATCACCATAACCACAACCACACCATACATCATTATCCCTTTAATAACATTTATTGTAGCCCCGCTACCCATTACCAACACAACATTCACACCAACCCACAACCAAGTCAACCATAGCCCCGCTGCTCACCCGATCACAACAACCAAGAAAAACACCCCCATCACGTGCCACGTAACCAACAAAACACCCACATGTTCATTGTTCTATTTTGTTTAACGGGGGTGATCAAACAAGGGTTCCATATTATAAACAACCAACTTTACGTGATTAACCAATTTCCACATTCCACAAGCATCCATCCATAAGAAAATACAGAAGGAGAGGGAAACATTTAATTGCATAAGAAAAGGTCCCCAACGACTGTGACTTTCAGTAGGTAGAAGCTCATTAAATTCACAACATAATATCACAGGATATAAAGTAACAACAATCACAACTTCCCATCCCCATTATATAAGCCAATTATTATCTTTATTAAAACAGATTCAAAATTGTTTCACGTAAACAAAAATACACCCACCCCGCATGATGCACAAAATTCGAAAGACGAAGGTAAAATCCCTACCTCAATAGGTTCTTGATTGCAACGCTCCCCCAGATCAACCTTAGAGGATGTCCGTCAGAATTCTTCACTTCTGTCGGGTCCCGGAAAAACCTCTTTGGGTGGATGTCGGAAAGTAAGGGCCGAAGGAAAGATAACGGACCCATGCTAGAAAGATCCTCCTCGTCGTGATGAACCCGTGGACGCTGACAGATCGTAAATCGGATCTCGAACGAAGAAGTTATGGTAGGAAGAGCCTTCGAGTCTCTTGGGAGAGCTCTGCTCAGAGGAGAGGGGAGGATAGGTGTGAGTTGAAAGGAGGAGGGGACCGCTCCTTTTATAGGCATGAAAAGAAAATGTACACATCATGTACTTTATGGTACATGACGTGTACTCAGTTCTTTCACATGGTCTCCACGCGGCTTCCAACACGGCTCCGCGGCCGTTGACTGGTCAAAACACAGTTTGAGGGTAACCGATACATGGGGATGGACTACACGGCATGTAGTTTGGACACACGGCGTGTACTCATTCATTGCACAAGGCAAGGACACAGCTCCTACACCATACACGGCTGTTGACTGGTAACGCGTATGTGGGGAAGGACTACACGGCATTTAGAACTGGTTACACTGCATGAACCCATTATTCCACACAGCAAGGACACGACTTGCAACACGGGGTGTACCCAGAAAGGGAGTACACGACGTGTACCCAAACTACACGGCGTGTAGTTTCAAATTTCTGGAAAGTGTGGAAAAATTCCATTTTACCCTCCAGAACACTACTTGACCTTCTTTTTGATAAAGGAATGGGCCGGAGAGGTCCTGGACATTACATCAGATACCTCTTAAAACATTCTCGTCCCCGAGAATTCAAAAACCCACCCAGAGGAACCCGACAAGATACCTCTTAGGGTTCTCGTTATAACAGGAACCAGTCTAACAACCCTAATCATATGTGTTAGGAATTCCTTCTCCTATTTAGAGATATTATCCGCTTTAGGCGGCATTGACTCGCCTGCACGGGTTGAATCACATCCTCATTAATGCGTCTCTATTAAGAATTGGGTCTTCCCACATTCATACATTAGGATTTTTCCACTCGCACTAACCCCAACACCACACAACCAACACACTTCTCTAACACGTGGTATTGGGAAATTACTTCACCTATGTCGAGATATTATCCTCTTTAGGTGGCACTGACTCGCCCGCATGGGTTCAATCACATCCGCGTTAATGCGTCTCGATTAAGGGTCAGTTTTTTCCCTTTCCAACACATCTCGACATGTTACACATTACCAGGGAACACAGAAACAAAAGGTCTCACAACTGACAAGAAAAGCATTCCATATATCAATGTTACAGAGTACAACATCAACACAAGCTCAGAAGAACAAGTGAAAAACACAAGTCAAAACAACTTCGGGTACTGAGCGTGCATCTGGGTCTCCTGCTCCCAAGTGCTCTCCTAAAGGCCGCCATGCCTCCACAACACACGAACCGAGGGAATGGTTCATCGACGGAGCACCTTTTCTTTACGATATTCTATTCTGACTGGTCGTTCCTTGAAGGTCGCATCGTCTCCCATATCTAACTCTCCCCAGTCAATAACGTGGGAGTCGTCATGTAAGTACTGACGAAGCTGGGAGACGTGGAAGACGTCATGAACCTTCTCCAACTGAGGTGGCAGGGCTAGCTGATAAGCCACCTCGCCAAGTCACCTCAACACCTAAAAAGGTCCACTGAACCTAGGTGAGAGCTTTCTCCCCTCCAAATCCTCCGCTACCCCCGTCGAGAGGAAACCTTCAAGAACACATGATCCCCCACCTCGAACTCCAAGGGCCTCCTCCGATGATCAGCATAAGACTTCTTCCGGTCCTGAGCCACTTTCATCCTCTCACGAACAAGCTGTACTTTCTCTGTGGTGCTCTGCACTACCTCTGGACAAAGAGCACCTGTCTCACCAAACTCTACCCAACAAATGGGTGAACGACATAGCCTTCCAAACAAAGCCTCAAACGGTGTCATACCAATTGTAGAGTGGAAGCTTTTGTTTTAGGCAAACTCTACTAAAGGCAAGTGTCGTACCCATGATCCTTTGAAATCCAGAACACATGCTCACAGCATTTCCTCCAACATCTGGATTGTCCACTCTGTTTTCCCATCGGTTCGGGGGTGGAAAGCAGTGATAAGGCATAGCTGGGTGCCAAAAGCATGTTGTAACCACCTTCAGACTCGTGAGGTAAACCGAGTATCCCGATATGAGATGATAGTCCTCGAAACTCCATGAAAGCGCACCACCTCGTCTACGTACCTTTGTGCTATGGTACTCACCAGGCCTGACTCCTTAATTGCTATGAAGTGAGCTAATTTTGTCAGACGATCCACCACTACCCAGATAGCATCATAACCTCCCTGAGCACTGGGTAGTCCTATGACGAAGTCCATCGAGATGTCATCCCACTTCCACTCGGGGACATCTAAAGGATGTAACAAACCACTGGGAACAATTTTTTCAGCCTTCACTTGCTGACACACTAGGCAGCTTGCCACAAACTACGCCACTGCCCGTTTCACCCCGGGCCACCAAAACTGTTCCCTCAGGCCTCGGTACATTTTTGAAACTCTTGGAAGTACCACTAAGGCTGATCTATGGAACTCACGGAGAACTCCATCATGCATCGCCTCCCGAACAAACAACCTTCCATGAAAAAGCATCCGATGTCAGATGTCCTCTGACCATCCTTCTGGAGAGTTCCCCTGATCGACAGGATCTCGCATCACATCCGCCTCAGAGTCCCCCCACTGAGACTCTTCCACCTGCTGAATTAAGGAGGATTGCACTGTCACCTGAAACAAACATCCTCTAACACATTCTACCCTAGAATCCAAGTGTAAGTCAGCCAACTCTCCCATTTCCTTCCAAGCATCAGCAGATTCTTGAACCACTTCCTGATGCGACTTTTTGCTTAGGGCATCAGCCACAATGTTTCCATTACCTTCAGTGTAAGAGATCTCAAAGTCATAGTCTTGGAGAAACTCGACCCATCTCTACTTCCATAAGTTCAGGTCACACTGGGAGAAGATATAAGGCCGACTCTTTTGATATGAGAAGACCACAAAGCGGTCCCCAAATAGGTAATCTCACCACAACTTCAGTGCGAACACGACTGCTACATGCTCTAGGTCAAGGGTGAAAAAATTAAGCTGATGAGGGCGCAACTGCCTAGACCCATAACAAATCACTCCCTTCTTCTGCATCAGCAGGCACCCCAGACCAAGGCCAGAAGCATCACAAAACACCTCATACAACAACCCTTCCTCTGGAAACCTGAGTATGGGAGCACTGACCAACTTATCCATCAGGAAGTCAAAAGCTTTCTGGCACTGCTCGCTCTATAGGAAGACCTGGTTCTTCTTAGTCAAAGCTTTCAAAGGAGTAGAAACTCGAGAGAAGTCCGAAATGAACCTCCGATAGTAACCTACGAACCCTAGGAAACTATGAACTTCTTCCATGATCTTGGGTGCTTCCCAAGAAACAACTTCCTCCACCTTCGACGGGTCCACTGACACTCCATGCTGAGACACCACATGCCCAAGGAAGTGTACTTCTTGTGTAAAGAACTTACACTTCGACAATTTACCATAAAGCTGGTGGTGTCGAAGGACTTCCAAGACTGCCCTAAGATCCTCAACCTGCTTCTCCTCTGATCTTGAGTATATCAGGATGTCATCAATAATCACAATGACGAACCGGTCTAGAAACTCTTGGAAGACAATGTTCATAAGTCCCATGAACACATCCAGTGCATTCGTGGCTCCAAACGGTATCACTACATACTCGAAGTGCCCATACCTGCACCTGAAAGGAATCTTCGAGATGTCACTATCTTTCACCCTCAGCTGATGATATCCCGATTGTAGATCAATCTTATAAAACCAACATGCTCCCCTCAGCTGGTCGAAGAGATCATCTATCCTTGGGAGGGGGTAACGGTTCTTGACCGTTACCTGGTTCAACCTTCGGTAGTCTATGCATAGCCTAAGACCACCATATGCCTTCTTCACAAAAAAACTGGACAACCCCATGGTGACATGCTGGGTCGAACAAAACCCTTCTCTATTAGATCTTCAATCTGAATCTGCAACTCCCACAACTCCGAAGGTGCCATCCGATAATGGGCCATCGAAATCGGGTGGGCACCAGGATGTATGTCTATCCCGAACTCAAAGTCTCATTAGGGGGGGGGGGGTAGAGTCACAACCTCCTTAGGAAAAACATCAAGGAACTCCCCAACAACTTTCGGGACATCCATCATCTCTGTATCAGCTGGAACCACCGATAACCCTCCTAACAAGGAAAGGAGAGGATCCACCCGCCAGCTTCCCGCCTGATAGCTCCTCTTACCAACAAAAGATAAGCGCTACCCATCTACGTTGGAGAACACGAATCTTCTCCGGAAGTATTAGATAACGGAACTAACAGAAAACAACCAGTCGATGCCTAGGATGACATCGTATGGCTGCATCTGTAACAGAAGAAGGTCTCCACTAGATCGATGTGGTCTCAACATCAGACCACATCATAAGAAAAACACAAGATACGCTGGTCTGGCCCCCAAATGGTGTACTCAGTACCAGTGGCATGGAAAGTTTATTTACGTAAAGTCCCAAATCATGGGCTAGGCTAGGTGAAACAAAGGAGTGCAAGGCTCCCGAATTGAACAAAGCAGAAACAAGAGTGCTGAACAAACAAATCGTACCTTGCACCACCACTGGTCCTGCTAGAGCTGTCAACTCTGCTGAATGAAACTGTCCACGCCCAGCTCCTCTACCTCTCTGATGTCGTCCACATCCCCGACCACGCCCTGGTCGAGGTCCCTGAGGAGCACCCTGAGGTCGGCTCCCTCCCGCAAAGTCTGCCCTCAGAGGAGCCTGGTCCTGCTGCTGCTGGAAGGGTCTCGCTGGCCACCGGTGCTGCTGAGGTGGGTGCTGAACCTGCCCACCTCCACCATACTGAGCTCTGGTCGGGCACCGACTCTGAACGTGCATGAAACCCCCACAAGAAAAACACCTCGGTCCTGGGCTCATGAAAAAGGGACGAGGACACGAAGATCTGAACTAGAACTCCTGGGGCCTGGTCCCCACTGGCCTGAACCTGGAAGGACCCATCGCAGGAGACTTGTTCCTGACTACTTTCCCCTTCGACGAGCCTTGCTGGTTCCCCTCATGGGGTGCACCTCCCAGCGAGTGAATCCTATCTATAACCTCTAACTTCTTCTGTACCTCCATGTACGTCAGAAGGGTGAAGGGGGTAACAACATACTGGAGCGAAGGACGAATCACCTCCTCCAAATGTCTCACCCGAGACTCCTCATCCGGAAAAAAATCTGGAGCAAAGCACAGGAGATCATTGAACATGATCCCAAGCTCTTGTACCGACATACTTTTCTGTTGAAGGGAGAGTAACTCATGCTTCTTCTCCACCTTGATCATGGAAGAATGGAATTCCTATCGAATTCCTTCTCCAAGTCAGCCCATGGAACCTCTACCTCTATCCTCTCTCCGAGGAAGAGCGTCCACCACTGTCGCGCCGCACCTCTCAGCTAACTGACTGCTAGGTGAACCCAGTACTCCCTTGGAGCACAGATCAAGGTAAAAGCAATCCCTAGCTCCTCATGCCACCCCTCCGTCTCTGTATCCGATGTACTACCCTCGTACATCTTGAGGGTCTGCCATTGGAAAGAATGGAGAGTCTTCTGCCACTGGCTATCTTCCTCCTCTCGATCAATCCTTAACTGATCGACCTCCTGAATCTACTAGGACTCGGCCGTCTGAGCCACCTGGGGACAACGTCTAGGTTCTATAGCTGTACAGTAAACAAGGATCTCCTAAGCCCAAGTAGTAAGGAAAAAATCAAGGCTTTATTTCATCATTTTATTTCAATTTCATTCCTAGAACACCCAAATCAAGTAAAACACAATCATGATGATGCATGTACCTTAACTAGAGCCTCTTACCTTGTAATCAATGTAGCCTCACCTGGTCATTCGGTAGGCTCAGAGTCCTTGCATCGGATCACGGGGGGCCCTAAAATCCCATGTCCTATCCAGTATTCCCTGGCCAATGTCACGCACCAAGATTAACTAACATTGTCTCCCTACCATCCCATGCAATCCTCACTGTGCCTAACTCTAGAATTCATCATATCTCTCAACCATCAGCTCTGATACCATTCTGTCATGGCCCCTCCCACCAAAGATTCCCCTCCTGAGCTGCCAATGGTGAAAGGGAGATAATGACCCCCGAGTCTCGCCTCCAGTAGGCCCCGTGGTGGCGACTAGCACCAAGGGTATGAGTTTTAACAAATATGGGAGGCATTAACCTTTTTATTATTTTGGATCGGAAATAGGACAAGTCAACCACCAAAAGGAAAAATAACAAGTGTATATAAATAAACCCAAACCATTCCCAGATGCATGTTTAAACAAATTTATAACAAGGTACAAGTACAAGAAAGCCCAAAGTACAATACCAAAAGAAAAAAAGGTACAACAACAGTAACATCAACAACTCTAACTGTCCAACTAGTAGGGTCCCGCATGGCCCTGGTAGTCCTCCTGGATACCTGAAAGTAAACGTAGGGTGAGCATACAAGTATACTCAGTAGGGAAACCTAAAGCTCTCGTGCACAAGTGGGGAGACATCCTAATGTCCCATGAGAACAATAGAAGAAACCTAGCAAGGAATTCTATCCACCCAACCTCACCAGCCACACTCGCCAAAACACAAGCACAAAATGTAGTAGTATATAAGAAATAGGAGTATTGGGTACCCCACACCATTTAACTTTAGTTAGCTACTCTTCCTAACGATGAATGTCCTGACGCTGCCACACTCTCCCCGCCCGCACACACCTGGGCCTCACAACCACGCATCCCGCCCGCACACACCTGGCCCTCACAACCATGCATCCCTATCATACACACCTCAGCCTCACAACCACGCATCCCGCCTGCACACACATGGGCCTCACAACCACACATCCCGCCCGCACACACCTGGGCCTCATCCCAAAGATTATTGGGAAATAGAAGAACCTTCCCGAAGAGTCTTGGGCTAAAACCACCCCAATCGAAACCTACCCGAAGAGTCTTAAGTGTAAGGTCACCTCAAGCAATCACAGCCTAGGGGAGAAGGAGCAGGAAGGAGCTAGTAACTAAGGAGAAAACACCCTCTCCCATAAAATGGGAGTTTTTGGCACTAAGTGATCAAAATGGGTGGGGTGCGATAAAACACAAAAGATACAGATATGTATATATATACCAACCGCACAGCCCAACCTATGGCTTCTAAAAAGAGAAACTAAGCACGTTCCTCGGCATTTCTACTACGAAGCATGCATACCACAAACAAACCCAACCCCCTTTAGGTTTTCACGTTTCAGTAGAAATAGTTATTAAGTTCCTTAACTACTGGGAAACTATCCACAACTAACCACACCAATCATTCGTAAAAACATATCCCTGCCATCCACAAATCATGTTAGAAAAAACACGAGTAACACAAAAAAGCCCTTCTTATCAAACATACAACCCCATTGATTAACATTTCCGTTCCATTACCATGACCCACCATTCATTAACTCTTACACATTTTATTTATTAGTCACAACCCACTGTTCATTCACAACATGCTCATCCCTGCGGCCCCGCTGCCAACCACCATAACCACAACCACACCGTACATCATTATCCCTTTAATACCATTTATTACTGGCCCACTTCCCATTACCAACACAACATTCACACCAACCCACAACCATGTCATCCGCAGCCTCGCTGCTCACCCGATCCACAACAACCCACAAAGACACCCCCATCACGTGCCATGTAACCAAGACAACACCCACATGTTCATTATTCCATTTTTTTAACTGGGGTGATCACACAAGGGTTCCAGCTTTTAAACAGCCAACTTTATGTGATTAACCAATTTCCACATTCCACAAGCTTCCATCCATAAGAAAATACAGAAAGGGAGGGAAACATTTAATTGAGTAAGAAAAGGCCCCCAACGACCGTGATTTTCAGTAGGTGGAAGCTCATTCAATTCACAACATAATATCACATGATATAAAGTAACAGTAATTACAACATCTTATCCCCATTATATAAGCCCGTTATTATCTTTATTAAGATAGATTCAAAAGTGTTTCACTTAAACAAGAAGACACCCACCCCGCATGATGCACAAAATTAAAGAGACGAAAGCAAAATCCCTACCCCAATAGGTTCTTGATCGCAACGCTCCCCCGGATCAACCTTATAAGACGTCCGTCGGCGTCCGTCACTTCTGTCAGGTCCCGGAAAAACCTCCTCGGGTGGAAGTAGGAAAGGAATGGCCGATGGAAAGACAACGGACCCAGTCTCGGATGTTCCGCCTCATCGTTACAATATCGTGGCCATTGAGAGATCATAAATCGGAGCTCGGACGAAGAAGTTATAGTAGGAAGAGCCTTCGAGTCTCTTGGGAGAGATCTGCTCAGAGGAGAGGGGAGGAGAGGTGTGAGTTGAAAGGAGGAGGGGACCTTTCCTTTTATAGGCGTGAAAAGAAAAATTACACGGCGTGTAATTTATGGTACACGGCGTGTACTCGGTTCACTCACATGGTCTCCACGCGGCTTCCAACATGGGTCCGCAGCCATTGACGGGTCAACACACGGTTTGAGGGTAACGCATACGCGGGGAAGGACTACACGGTGTGTAGTTTGGACAAACGGAATATACTCATTCATTGCACACGGTAAGGACATGGATCCTACATGGTACATGGCCGTTGACTAGTAATGCGTATGCGGGGAAGGACTACACGGCATGTAGAACTGGTCACACGACGTGCACCCATTATTCCACATAGCAAGGACACGTCTTGCAACATGGGGTGTACCCGGAATGGGAGTACACGTCGTGTACCCAAACTACACGGTGTGTAGTTTCAAATATCTATAAAGTGTGGAAAAAGTCCATTTTACCCTCCAGAACACTTATTGACTGTCTTTTTGACAAAGGAATGGACCGGAGTGGTCTGGGCCATTACAACTTCATTGTAAATAGTTATAATAACATTTTGATGAATATGTGGGGTGTTATTGATTTTAAGAAGTATCTTATAGGGGAATATGCATAAACCATTTCAATTATTTTTCATAGATTAATACTAGTAAATTCTATGAACTTGGTAGAACACATATCTTTCTACGGACTACCCCTTGTTACTGAAAGTGATCATTTTAAAACATCATTTCCCTTATGTTTTTGTATCCATTAGTGTTTCATGGAATAAAAAATAATAGAAGTGTGATAATGATAAAAATTGAATCATCACCTCATATTTAATGAGGAAAAGTTTTAAAGTATTTGAATAAATATATAAATGGATTAATAACACAAAATCAACCTCGCTTGACCAATGTATAATATATCCAAATCGGTACTCTAAAAAATGTCTCCGTGCCTTTGTTATGGTAATATATAAAGAATTCATTCATCATGATTTAGATTGTTGATGGGGAATTTATAAGTCCAAATTTCTTCATTATGAAATCATCAGGTATATATCTCAAATAGATGGTTTTATTTGGATTTCTACTTTCATCACCTTTATTTATGAATATATTGAACAAAGAAAAACTATTTTGAAGAATCAATCCCATTAATATTGATCAATGAATCATCAATCCATGGTATTGAATAATTATTCATTGGGGTGATCCGGTTGTGATCATGGTATTCAATACCAATACATATTACTTTTTCCCTATCTTCACTAAGAACTATTTCGCCCTAAGGTGATACATTAGGTTGTATTGACGCTTTAACTAAATTCTCCTGCAGTTTCTTATTTATCTCTTTCAGTACTATTGGGGAAATACTATAAGCAATATTACTTATACATTTGGTTATGGGTATAAAATTTATTTAAAACACTTCCACTTGATCTCGTGGAAATAAATATTATTTGGAGGATAAAAATTAGCTAACTCTATAAAAATGGAAATAGCCTCACGAATAATGATTTCCTTTGAATATTTTTTGTAGAGGAATATTATTTTCTATTGGGTTTTTATACACAAACTGTTATCAGATATTCTAAATGAGATGCATTATATATCATTCATGGTTATATAGGAATAAGATGGTTTTAGATATGTAAAGATGTCTTCTTTTCCTAGTAGTTGATGTGGAATGATAATGAGATCCATTCCACTCCATGTAGAATATTGAATTATACAGAAAAAGGATTATGAGATATGATGAATGATTATTACCTCAATCACTAAAAAGATAAGAATCTAGAATGTGTGTGTATTTATTTCCATATTAGTTATTTTCAATGTTACATATATATATCACGGTATACTGGTGATTATTAAATAGATTTTGAAAACATGGATAGTATAAAAAATTCATATAACATGAATTAAATAAAATAGTTACTAGAAATGAGTGAATATTAAGTGTAACTTTAACCATTCCATTTTATTGATTTCAGTTCCCACTATTTATATAAGTAGAAAATTTTTGGATAACAAATATTTCAATAAATATTTGATAAATACCTTTTTCACATATAAATATATATTCAAAATTTATTAACAATGGGTTACCTAAATTTTGAAAATTTCATATTTTATTAAACTAATTTCCAAAAAAACTAATAATTTATTGGATATAGTCATTAACATCTATCCTCTTTTAAATATTTTTTATTACTTCTATGTTAAACAACTTATAATTATAAAATAAAGAATTTAAATGTAAAATATCTTGATAGAATTATTTTTTTAAACATAATCATAGAAAATATTAAAAATCAATTTATTCCATTATGACATTCATTCAATTAGATTTCATATTCCACTATGTACATAAATCACTTGAGGAAATAAATTAAAAAAATTGGGATATAAAATACTTGTAAGGGGTGAATTCTTGGAATCGATCCAAAAACAATAATAAAAATAATACATGGGTGAGAATATTAATCACGATTACATCAAAACAAAAGAATGGTTATCATAAATACGCAAGGTAGTTGAAAAAATAGAAGTTTATATATGAATAAAAAAAATTCGGATATCAAGGATAAGAGAAGATAATTTATCCCCAAATGTAGATTTGGGTTTGGGAATATATTTATTATAAGTCCTAATACACTTCATTATGGATTCGAATCCATTAATAAAAAAATATGATCATTAAAAATATACAGAAATGTATTGCATTTATTTATGTTGGTTTTGATTTGTTAAAGCCCTGAAAATCTATTTTTAAATCATTATTGTTAATGATGATATTGAATTATTGCCAAGATTTATTAAATAAACTCATTCTATTTTTGTTTTCAATGTTTTTGATAATTTAATATATTTAATTTTTAAAATAAAAAAATGATCATATAAATAATTAAAATAAATTCAAAAATATAACATATAATCTATATTAAATTACCATAAATGTGTTGATAAGTAATGTATTGAGACAACCCTCATAGAAATATGAAATCAACCATTATTGAGTTCTGTCAAAAGAGTGTGATATGTGTATATAACATATATATATATATCAGATAAAATATTTAAAATAGAATAATACTATTATTAATATTTTAATATACTGATTAAAATACCTTATAAGAGTTAGAATATATTTTAGTAGAATAATTAATGAAATGAAATAGTAAGATGTTACATTATTTATCAAGTCCCATATTTACTATGACTTTATCAATATGTAGGTTTTAGGTTTTCCAAAGATAGAGCATCGTTAATGTTCAAAAGAGACTTAGAATTAAGGGTTTGTGGAGATAATGGCTTTGAGAAGTGTATGGAACTTTCTAGTCCATGTGAATGGAGAGGTGGTATTTATACATGAGTAATGGGTATATTTAGTTAAAATAATTGAATAAATTAATAATTCTATTTTGGTAAAATTTAATATTGTTTTTTTGGACACAATGAATTATATTTAAATAATAGTAATTTTTAATTTTTTCAAATAAATTAGAAACTGAACTGTTTTTATTAAAAAGTAAAAATGAAAATTTGAAAATATCTTTTAATAATATATAATAAATTATTTAGATATTGAATATTACAATTTAGATTTTGAATTCAAATTTAGAGAGTTTTTTATCATATAATATATTTTTGGCATTATCTAAATATTTTTTAATTCATTATTCCATTATTAAATCATGAATGTTATTATTAATACATATTATTTATATATAAAATATATTTTCACTTTTCCCTTGAAAATTGATGTTTCTCAAAATATTATCAAAAATTAACCCTTATAAAATTATGATATGATAACTCTAAAAATGAAAATTACTTTATCAAACTAATTCTTGAGACATATTAATTTTGAATTGTTAAAAAAAATTTCTTCTTATAAAATTATTTATTATAATTTTTAAAAAATATACATGTACTATCATTGTGTTTACAATTTTAATACATATAATTTTGAAATTTAGTATATATATATATATATTTAAATTTCATAAATGTTTTTTATTATTTTAACATCATTATAAATTTTTATAGTTTATATTGGTATTTTAATTATAAAATTACTCTTCCTATAGTCGCATTACACATCATAGTGATCAGGATACTATTTTGAATGGAAATGTTATTATTCCTCTGGATTGTATTCATATTCCAATAGTACTATTTGTTTTATAATACAAAAAATAACTATAAAATGAATCATTATATTTTTCTCAATTTTTAGTTTTATCATTTTCTGAAATATCAACTCTATTACGAAATATTGTATTATATTATATTCTATTGTTCGTGATTTTGATAATTCATCTGGTTGAATGATCAAAAATATCACAGTCTATTTATATTTTATTTTATTATCCCATTCTCCTCATAATAATAATAACATGGTGTATATTTATAAAAAAAATATTTCTAACAAATAATGTAAACTATTATTTATTTATATTATGTTCTAAATATGTTTCACACCATATTATATTCTTATATATAAAGCACAAGTTTGATATGATAGATAATATCCTAAATATGAGTTTGGGTAATTATGTTGCATTATGATTTACCATCTGTACATTTTTTTGAAATATATAACGCTATGCCATAACATTTTCTTCCCCTATATAGTACAAAACCAATTCTCCATGATGAAATTATACATATTATTGTGTGAAACATTACCAATAGAAAAATTTGTTCTCACACCTTGGATATCTCACCACGAATAATAAATAAAACTATAAAAAACATATGATAATTAATGAAAATATCCTATTGATATAAAACTCATTAATTTTAATTCGTAAATCCAATTACCTAAATTATCCATGATCAAATTCACAAAATATAAAATAACCCAATTACATAGAGATCTATTCGGGAGTCTAATGTACATTTTCTCAAAAAAATTTAAAAAAAATTTAAATAATAGAATGTATATATATATTATAAATAAATAAAATATCATATAGTGAAAATTTATGTTTATGTTTAAGAATATATTTATATATATAATGTTAACAACCCTCACCTTCAATAAAATTTATAATAAATTCCTAATAATAGGGCCATCATAGAAAAAGAAGGGATTCACAAACATTTCTAAACATTATGTTATTGAATAACCTAATTCTATATCCATATTAAAATTTATCAACTAATAAGGTATTTAAAATTATTTTAATTTGACACAGTCAAATTGGTAAAAATATATCTATAATAGAACTAATTTTTTATGAAACCCAAGAATTGTTTATAAAATTAATAATAAAAAACAAACAATAATATTAAATTTTAGATTAAATATAATAATATAATTTTTTCAATATTGTTTTAAAGATATATAATATATTTATATATATTATATGAATTAATTTGAACAACTAAAAATGCTGTGTTTTCTAGAAAATAAAATTCTAATAAATTAATGATCATAGAATACATCCTGATCCCTCAAAACCTAATATAAAAGACAAGAAATTTATAATATCTTATAACCCTTATAATGAAAATCTATAAAATACAAATTTTTCCAGGAAATTTTCTTTTTTGGAATGATATTTGGAACATTCTACAATACAAAATGATCTTTTGGAATCTGTCATGAAACGCAAGAAATTTTGAAATACATAGTTTCAAATTTTAGGACAAAAACATCATAACATGTAATGATTATAAAAAATTAATGGTTAAATATATTCTAAAATTACATGTTTTCATACCAACCATTGAAAAGAAATCTAGTTACCTATATCTTTATCCTCACCCACATAATTGATTTAATACTATCATTGTTCATACATGTAGCTCTAGGGATTACAACCATTCATGAACGTTGAATAGTTTTAATAACAATTTTCGAAAGAATAATTAAATTAAAATTAAAATTATTAAAATTTAAAATAATATATAGTGGAAATAATATTATATAAATAATGTCCCATTGTACAAAATATCCCACATCATCAAACAATCATGACAATCATAAATTCTATATAAATCTTTTTAAAATGTTTATATATTATTTTCATACATTAAAAATTATGATATTTATTCCTTTATTCTTCTAGGTAGAAATCAGCCGAAATGACCATCATTTTTTACTATAAAAATTATTAATTCGACACATGACAATTGTTTTTTTAAATAATTAATTTTTCTTAAGATTCTATTCCCACTATGTATAAAATATCTTAAGGTCATGTGTTTCAAAATACTCTACGCACATTCATTGACTTACGTTAAACTCTAACGGGGTTAATACATACATTAATCAGAAATGTAATTTATATATCATACAATTATTTTCATGAAAACTACTTCTACAACTCATTATGTAATATACTACTAATTCTCACTCGTGATCTATATGGGATATTTCTTCTGATATAATTTGAACTACCTTAATAAGGCCTCTTGTTTTTTAAATATGGATGTCATCTTCATGGAATATATGACATGAAAACCCAATAATATAAGATAATTTAACACACAGAGTCATTCCAATTTTTTTAATTTTATATAAATTCAATATCATTGATATCATTTGATATATTAATGTTCTATTTAAACGAAATACAGTGCCCTATTATTTTATTATTATTTAAACATAGCCATTATAACCAAGCCACAAAGGTGGATGATAAAAATAAGGATAAATAAATTAATAAAATTATATATTCAAAAAAAAATTAGATAAATAAAACCCTTATATATTGATTATAAATAAATTAGGATCATTTTAATGAAAATAATATATTTTTTAAAAAAAATTTCTTCTTCTAAAAGAATGTTTACTCACGATTTCCACACACTAATTTAATTTCAATATTTAAAATTTTCAGAATAATTATGTTTTAAAAAGAAAAACAATATTATAAATTTATATGTTATATTTTTTCCTTCGAATATTTTTTAGAATTTTAAAAAATGATTAATTTATATCTCAATAGTGAAAAAATACTGTTTTTTATTAACAAATGACTTTTAATTTATTTTCATTAATAAGTTACATTATAAATTAAATTAGGTATAATGTACCATTTGATTAATTATAGTAAAATTTATATAGTTTATTTTATTGTAATAAATTTATTTTTAATTCATATATAATATATTTTATGGTATTAAATGTCTTTCATTGGAAAACCAATTTCATCACCGTGATTGTAGTTTACATTTTAAATTAAAAAAATTTCACTTATATTTGTTCAATTTTATACAAGAGATTTCATATTTTGAATAAGATTAATTAATATTACTTAATAAATTTATCTTAATTTTATTAATAATAATTACCAAAATAATAAAAAATTAATTAACATAGTTAAGGTTAAAAAGTTGTTCTCCACATAACATGCACTTTTAGTAAAATTAATTTTACATAGAAAGAGATTTTTTATTTGGAAAACAAGATTTATTATCCATGACAATTTTGACTAAATTATATAATATGGATCTATTTTTATTAATATTGATGTATAAATTTCCAAGGATAAAATTAATACTTAACGTATGGATGAATAAAATTGTAAAATTAATTAAACTTAATGTCTATGGAATAAAATTATAAAACAATGTTTTTATGTGTTTATATAATATATAATCCCCACACTAAAGTATTTATAAATTTTGGAGGCATATGGGGGTGAGAGTGAATTTCCATTATTGAATATGTTGGGGTATTTAATTAAATTCCACTCCTCCCCAATTATAACAAGGCAGTAACTACCCTCAAATAATCATAAATACCCATCCATTTTTTATGAAATAAGCTTAATAAAATCCTTCCAAAACAACATTATAAAAATTCTATATATATTTTTTTCAGAAGGATCAATCCTATGGACATTAAGAAGATATCCAAATGTGGAATCTCTCATAGGAGGCCACTATGTTCATTAAGATCAATTATTTTATATCTTTTTTTATTAACATAAATTATCTCAATAAACATAGAATATAATTATATAATTATATTTTATAAAATGATTTATAATTTTATAGATGTAATAATATTTATCTATATCCACAACCATCAAACGGGAAACAAAATTGGAAATTGTATGTATATAGGACTACTTCTTCACAAAATAATCTAAGTCGTTATACATCAACAGTTCTCAAAGATGGGTGTAATTATGGATTTATTTCATATATATAAAAATTATAAAATTAATTTACTCCTATAGTTATAATTTGACACAAACATTATTACCATCCATTTGGTTTAGGGTATAATAATGTCTCTCGAGTGTACGACAGACTACCACATCGCAAACTGATGTAATTCGTTTTTCCGTAATCATTTATATAAAATGTAATAAGAAAAAATATAAACAAAATATTTGTTATATATTAAATTATATAAAATTTTAAAATTAATATATCAAACCATTAATTACTATTTATCCCTTTAATGGAATGAGATTGACGCTCTTACGTATGTTTGACCTACCATTTCAACGAAATGATGTGAAAAAAATATATACCTAATTAATAGGAATGGTTATAAGTATATATATAATGATAGAAAATATTATTTATAACATTAATATCATTCTGGATTATATGTGACTTAATACTTTTCAAAATTATTATATATTTTATGAAAAACACGCATTAAAAAAATAGGTAATTAAAATTCAAAAATAAAATAAAATAATCAAATATTATAATCATAGGTGTTATAAAACGTTGTAATAGTATAATATATAGTATGATATATGTTTAAAATAAACTATAATATATTTATAATAAATAAATATTTATAATATAGAATTTTTAGACCCATATAACGTTAGTTGAACCTAAGGTAGGGGTTTCTCATCTCGCTTTTACTTTCATGAGACGTATATCATATTCGCCCATTATTCCATTGGTGTTCTGTTTATAATGACACTATTTATATATAATGTAATGAATATTTTTTAGTTAATGGAAATTAATGTTTCATTTTATGATAATCTTCTCTTGTGGAATATGATTCAAAATTAACCTAATATAAGAGATTTAGGTTTCAATCTAATTTTAATCAAGATTTCATAGACATGAATTTACATTGAAGAAAATTATTTTAGAATTTTCAAATAAGCCCATTTATATTTAATATACTCCATAAATTCATGTGTTTTTTTATTACTAATTTATTCATCTCTTTTGAATGTTAAATAAATTAACAACGATATAAATAAAATTTAACTTCATTTCCCTCTTCCGTAGAAATTGTATTTCATAAAAACAAATTTCCTAAAATAATTTCAAACATGTTGTTAAAATTAAATTAATTACTAAATTAATTATTTTTTAACCATTTGTCTCTTTTTAATTCTCATTGAAATTAATCATCATGTATTTTTCTGAGTCAGGGAATTTATTGTTTTACAAAAACATTGAAATTAATATTTTTTAAAAAATGTACAACATGAACATAATTTCCCACCATCATTACAAATTATTTTAATAAAAATATTTAACATTTAATTTTCTATGGTTATTTTCAAATATATTTTTTTAATTTAGTTTTTTAATGTTTAATTTTAAATGATTATTTTAAAAATAAAAAATATATTAAAAAATATATTGAATAGAATTTTTATGCTATTTCTATTCATGAATGGAAAAAACCTCATTTTACCAAATTCTAACTTGGGAATATATTGTAGTGGCACCATTATTTTTATATATCTCAATGGTAAATGATCATTCTGTTGATATTTATTAATCTAATATAATTCCCCAAATTACTCTATATCATTTGTAATTAATTCTATTTATTGGGGGGATGTATTAGCCTTTATTTTCTATTTTGTCATTAGGAATAATAATATTGATTATGATTCACCCATTTTATATGAGTAATTTATCAAACAAATTAAATTAATGGTGGAAATGAAATTACCCAATCCCTTTGTGTATCTATTGGTTTAATGTGACAAAAAATTGGTCAAATTAAATAATGATTACATATATATTTAAACTGTCTTATAAATGGTATTGACTATGTGTTTAATATGTTTAGTACTATTTACTCCCTCAAGAAATGATCAGTTTACAATGTCCATGTGATTATATGATAAGTAAGAATATCCATGGATAAGGTTCAAGTTGAATTTATTATTTATATATAATTATTTTATTATTATTTTTTTCTACTATATTATAATCATGTTATTGTTTAAATTTCATATGTTTTAGTAATTTACCATTTTCATATTGGTAATGATTATTTATTCATCATATAATTATTTTTATGATAACCCTCACCAATACTATGATCTCACCCCTAAACTAATTTTATTTTCCTAGGATTCCATAATCTATATGATGATTGGCATTTTGGGTTTTCTAAAGGCCATAAATAGAATTATTAAGGAAAACCATTTTTATATTTCTTACTATATATTGTAATATGTGATTTAATTATATTTATAGTAAACCAAGACTACTAAACTGCTGTTTACATTTAGATGCGATCTCTTAAATAACATTTCAATGTTATAATGAATCCACCAACTATGGGATAATAATATGGGGGTCTTTACAGTCTCACTTAATATAATATTGAATTCTCCATATGGATGAGAAAGAAATAAACAAACAATTCTTGAAGAGTTTCTGTTTAAAAAAATATCTATATATAAACAAAACTAATTTTTTCATTAATGTAAGACACATCTTTAACACATTAATAGATTATAGATACTAATATTTTTATACAATATCCTATATCTATGTAGTTATACCTAAGAAATAATCACAACATGATTGTTTTTCTTCCCCCCGACCTTGTAGAATTTACATATTACTGAGGAGAGTCAATGATTAGTTATGGGGATAATATACAGTTCATATCCGTATATTAAATATCCATAAAAAACCAAACATAATTAATATAAGATAATAATATTTCCATTGTACAGAATTATTACCTATGAATCCAATATGTGAATAAACACAAACCGATGATATTATAAATGTGAAATGATGTTTATATATTAAAATATAATTATAGATAAACAACTATGCTAATAATATATATATTAAAATGAAATGAAAATATATACAAGAGGCCCCAATAAAACCATTATAGTCACAAAAAATAGCCATATAATTTCATGATTATTTATCCTCAACATTAGGGAGGCCTCTACTTGGGACAACATGGAAATTATATGGTATTCACATAAACCAGGTAGTCTAGGATGAGTTTCATCAATAAACACTATTGGGATCCATACAAGAATCCCTATTATTTGAAATCATATAAATTTGCATACATGATTAAAATAAATATTCATATCTCACATGAATATAATAAAACATGTGAATTTATTAATGGAAAAGCTGAGAGTTAATTAATAAAGGGAGACATTAGTGATGAGTGACCTCATTAGAAGTTTTTATATAATGGTATAAAGTATTAAAATAATTATATAAAGTAACATGTGTTGAAATGGTAATATATTTAAATGAATGTTGTAGAGTATTTTGTTTATAGTGAGTTATTAGAGAATAGGTGGGAGTGGTGTTAGGAGGTGTGGCTATTTGTAATTTTTATATGGAATGCAAAAAAAGTAATTTAAATTTGACAATATGTAATAAATGTTAAATATATAAATGAAAATATATTTTATATAAATAAAAAATATTAATATATTTATTTACTGTAAATATCAATAAAATAATTCATTAAAAAAAATTGTTAAATAAAAACATATGTGAATAACATTTCACAAAATTATTCCTGAATGTTTTCAAAAGAGAAATGAAATTATTCATGATATTTAAAATAAAGTCACTTTTCTAAAATAAAATAGAAATATTTATAAATTTATAATATTTATGTTAAATCTAAAAATAATTTCTTCTAAAGGACTTTTTTATGATGATCATCTCTAGTGAATAATTTCCATTAAACCACAATATGTAAAAAATGGAATATAGAGTCTCAGCTACACTATTGATATGACTATCGATGTTAAAATCCAAATGGAGTTCCAAAACATTTCTAATATATCCTTGGAAAATTTAATGCAACAATCTACTTTAACAAATTCATCATGAAACCCTCAAAAAATATATACGAAACAATCACTATTAGCATCAAAATTAAATCAAAAGTTGGGAATAGAATAACCACATTACATGTATTACAATCCCATAATACATCGTCAGATAATGGATAGTCACATAAATAAGAAATAAAACTTCAATATGGATAACTTTTATAGCTTATTGTACAATATAATCACCCTCACTTTTTATGTCTCAGGAATTATCGTGTATACAATCAAAATATCCTATGTTGGGAACTAACATATCGACCTTATAATAAGAAATAAACTACCCGCAAGGGTTATATCACAAGACCGTGTCTTATAAATCATGAGAATTAAACAAATCTATTTAAGGAGAGAATACCACTTATATCCTCCTTCATAATTAATGAATCCCTAATGTTATGGTCTTTTGTCTATGTCAGGTGAACTAGGTAATCAAAACACGATATCAAACATCACTGTAATAATCAATCTCATTCTTCTCATCATTTTCTATGGTTCACTACCTAGTACATAGTCATAATTGATATAGCCTAACATCTTATATCATACCATATAATTTATAGATCTATAGGATAATCTATCATTCTCTTCTTCTATGGTATATAGAATAACAATCCAAACCCATCGACATACCCCACCTCCTCATTAAATTAACTATTATGTTTCTTATACCAAACCTAAATGTAGTAAACCATAGTGAACCAAAACATTTCTTCAAAAACTCAACCATGCCCCATGAGAGAAATCCATTGCATCTTAAACTTCTAAACGACCCTCTATATAATAATACCACTCTCCATCCAAAGAAAACAAATATAAAACCATTGGTAACTCATGACCAATATAGAATAACAATTCCAACTTCCCAATCTTGGTTCCTATATCATGTCTAACATAAGAAATCTATCAGGACCATTATGTAAGGTAAACCATATTTGGAACACTATAGAAAGTTAATTGGGACATGTAAACATCTCCCCAATCATTATGAATCCAATCCCCCCGAAAGAGGGTGATCCACTCTAATTAAAAGACATCATATAGTATCATAAGCTACCTATAGTCCCAATACAACCATTAATCCTTACTACCCCAAGGATATTAAATTTTACCATGAAAACGTATTCATATTCTTAGTTCTTATCTGAAATCACTCATGTACTAACTAATATCAAATCCCCTTGGTGAAACAATATCTATGAAATCAGTAATAAAATGTAACATGTTGGATTCATCACTTCATTTGTAAGTGGTTCTATACTATACAATTATCATTATAGGAAATTCATGTTCCCCACCCAAGATACATAATCTCTAACCTTGTATAAGTATATAATACTACACATGAACATGAACATGGTTAACTATCATCATCATGTCCTGTATATTCCATAGAGTTTTTGTGTTTAATTAATTCTCATTAAACATTTTATAAGACTACACCATGCCATGTTAACATCATATATGTCATGATCCCTTATTTTAATCATTAACACTATAAATACAATGATTATAATTAACAAAATAATTTAAATCATTCATGTGTTATCTATCAAATCATAAAGATCCACCCCACCATAGTATAACTATAACAAAATATGCACATAAGGTCAATGGAAATACTAGGAAAAATAAGTGAACAAATTTATTATCATATAACAAGTAATAAATATATAATTTACAGAAATCAATTCAAACATTAAATCACAAAATGGAGGACCTCAACCAAAACATTGATAGATGTTTTTTTCCATCACTCCTAGATATCCTTTATCCATATCGTGAAAAATACACATGGAATATGATGATTACATCATGATAGAATAAACTCATCATTAAATAACAAACATAGCATCACTATTAAATTGAGAATAACTGAAATATGGAAGAACATAAGACAAATATAGAGTTTGTACCTCTAAATTTCATGAAAACACAATCAAAACCCCCGATATTATTTAATTTGGTTATCTAAAACCAATTAAATTATACTTTTGATTTATTATATATTAAAATATTTTAATAATAATAAATATCTTAAAAAAAATTACTTGTTGTTTTGAAATGTATTTCTATAACACTATTATATTATGTGTTATATTGAAAGATCACAAAAATTTCCCTCTATGATGTGAATATTTATTTACAACATAAAAATTCATAAATACATGGTATATAGGTGGAAAACATTATTTTATTATATTAAAATAATATTTGATTTGTTTTTACCAAATGCCCAAAAGTGTATGAGACATTGCCTATGAAGGAAACACATAGTAATATCAAAGAGAAGCGATAGTTAGAAAAACGTTATCTATTGTAAATTAAAATATTTGTGGGTCATTATAATATATTATATTATAATGAATGTAAATATCATAAGACTTGATAATTTAATTAATTATAATTATGAATCATTTACTTTGATATATTATAAAGAACAATCATTCAATATTTTGGTGACAAAGATTGCCACAATGGTTGTGTCATGTGTGATGTGTAATTAATGAATAAAAATACATTAGATTTTTACTATTCATCTAAAGAAGATTTTATATCATTCCCTTTGACTGTAATGTAACATTTGATCTAAAATTCCCTGTCCATGGGGATTGATGGCTTCATATCCAGATATCAAAAAATATACATCAAGAAAATATTACAATTTTATTAGTATATTACATAATTGATTTGAAAAATAATGAAAATAAATTATATTATAACATGTGTATTTTTATGTGGATATATACGCTAAAATATTAACTTCGTTGTTTATTTGTACCTTAACTCGTTACTGGATGATAATCTTAGTGTATAGATAAACCTACCAAATGCCTCTGAGTAAAAGGACTACATGGCCACAGAAATATTTTATCCATTGGTATTATTAAAATTAAATTAGAATTTAATATTTGGAATAAATTTTATTCTCTAGGATAGGGAAGAATATTTATTTACTATATATTAGTCATAAAAAATGTATTTTCAATATAAACATATATGTTGAATATACAATAAATATTTAATCTCAATAACCTTGACTGAAATATATATCTATGATTTTATTCATATAGTAATTATTAATATTTATTATTAAAATAATAATATATAATTACCCAAATGTGAAAGTAAATACATATTAATAGTAAAATGAATAAACTATTTATTTATTTTCTAGATAAATAATTTTAATTACTCGTTGTTTTATAAATGGTTAGGATTGTGTCCGTGTAGTGTTAAGGGACCAATAACAAAAATGAAAGGATCTAATATATCATTTAGATAATATCATATAAAAGGATCTTATATATCATTTAAAAAATATAGTATTATTATTTTTTTTAAATTATATTTATAAGCACAAGGAGTCATGTTCCACTATATAAAAATTTTATTATTATTATTACAGTAAATAGTATGGGATATATTTTATGAGACGACTGTTAGGAAACTTTGTATTGAAATAAATATTAAATTCTAGATATATATATTCATATCATATATCATTTTCATTTCTGAAAATATTTTTTTATTTTTCAAATTTGATCCATTGTAAAATATATGCATAATTAATACCTATACGGTTCTTCTAAGGATTGATATAATTCTGAAATTTTGTCATTACACTCATTACTAATAATTGAAGAGGAAAAATCAGCATTCTTGGTTTCTTTTTTTTTTATTTTCTAGAAGAAAAATAAAAAACATTTGAACAATTTAAACAAGTTGTTGATGCTTAGATAACATTATTTATTTATTAGATCATAATTTGATAACATTTACAATCCTATTACAAAAATGGTAAAAATAAAATAAGGGGTTTAAATGATAAAAATATAAATTTTAGAACGAATGTCTTGATCAAGGATATAATTTAAAAAGATTGAATATAAATTAAATTTTAATTATCCTTTCATATAGGGTCTAATAATATTTTTATAATTTATTTGATTAAATGTGTATTTAATGAATTTTACATATCATGTTTACATACATTACACATTGAAAATGAAAAATATTACTCTGGAATAGGATCCACTTGTTCTTCAATTTTGGTCAAACCCTTTAAGTGGTATTGGAGTCATCACTTTGAAATTATTAATTATTTAATCTATAAAATGAATCTTTAATAATATTTTAGTTTTTAGGGTAATTAGTTATTCATTATATCAACAGACTAACTATTTTCTGTGTCATATAAAAAATAATATTACAATATTTTTAACTATCAATCATAGGTACAAGTGATTCATTAGGGAGGCTCAAATATTTTATTGCATAAGGGAGACACTATATGATGGGTTACACATTTTATCTCATGTTTTAAATGAAAATATAACTAAATAAGGAATATTGAATTATCATTATCATATTTAAATGTAAAATATCATGAATAATGCTCTTATAATTATTATATTACTTGTAATTTTTTCAAAAGGATATTATATGGTATGAGTTTTGTGATTTAATTATGGGGTTTTAAGTAAATTAATTTTTCATGATGGTTCTTCCTCATGTTCATATATATTTTTCATTTTAATCGATGAAAATATAAGTAGGATATAACATCAACTAGTTCTTTTGTTACCCATGGAACATTCACATATCAAGGGGAAATTCAAAAGGGTAGTTAAGTAAATGGGGATGAATTTATACCTTAAATATCCATTCCAATGTCCCTACATATTAGAGAGTCGAAGGGTTTTGATCACAGCTACCCAATAAAATTCCAGGGGTTATTGCTGCTATTTGATCACCAATGTGAATATGATGTCTCCATACAATGTAATATAGGGTAACTATATGATGGTTTTTGTCCACCATTTTTCATGTACCCCACCCTCATTCAATTAATAACCATGATTGAACTATGAACATTTCACAAAAAACATCTCATAGTGATGTCTAAAATCGTAGGATTTGGATATGGTTCCAAATTAACTTATCACCGAATCTATTATACTGGAAATTCAAATATTCTCTAAATTTGTTGACACAAACCAACAGATGTTTTTATAGGCTCTAATACATAGTGGTTTGTAACCCTGATAGGAAGCTAAAAACCAAATTTAATTTGAGATTAATTTTTATGAATATAATATATCTCCTCAATTGTGATTTTCAAAAAATTTAGATATTTCATTAGAACTCAATTATTAACCCAATAATTTGAATTTTTCAAACAAATATATTCGCTTTTAACCTTTAAAACAAGTAGTTATAGTCAATATGTTGAATTATATAATTTTCCAATGAAACACTCCTATAGATAAATGAAATCAATGGCCCTTATTCATATCATTAAACCCTTTATTGAACACCCAACATCACATATTGAGGAATCACCACCACTACATGAAAAAATTTTATTAACTCCTATACACATCAAATTATCACCCAAAACACCATTAGAAAGTTTACAAAAGAAATGTTATATAAATGATTAATTGATAAAAAAAATAATAATTTTTTAAATATTTAATAAAGAAATGAAATAAACATAATTACATTTCCCCTAAAAATCCAAAGATTCTTCCAATGTTAGTTATAATTAGAACATACTCAATTGAAAAAAAAATCTAAATTCAGCATTTAAACATTCCTGATAGGTTTGTATTACCCACTCAATAAATTTGTAGCAGTATCTGCACCCTATATATAATTATCTAACCACCACAATGACACAAAATTTATAAGAGACATGTTTTAGTTACTGAAATATGTTTCAACACTATAGAAGTATCTTTATTATACTCATAAATTAACAAAACACTAGGAACTAGGTAAAAACACTATACATGACATAATATAATTATTATGGATAACCAATCTACTCAAAATCCAATTTCAAATAAAAAACTCTTAACAAGACCAATTTTAGGATCATAAAACACATCTACCATGGTGGTTCTAAAAATATAGTAAAATGAGGTTCACACCCTAATAAGATAATATTTGATATCCAACAATAAGAATTCACTGATAAATTTCATATATGTGCATTGGATTAATAATAATCTTCTATATAGAATATATCACTTCTTTCAAAAAATACCATCCAATTTTATAAAACCCATAATAATTGACAAGAATGATTATAAAACATCATAGTGATATGAATGAGGGTTATCCAAATGAAGTAATGATTTATTAAATGTTTTTAAAATATTTTTATATTATTATGATGAATCCCAACAATATTTTTTTTTCTTTCACGTATATGAAGAGAAATATATATATTTATTTATTTAAATCACACAATATGTGAGTACACATTATAAAACAAAAACATTACCATGACTCACCTAAATTTAATTATGATTAATGGAAACACACATAATCATCCCTTCATTAATACAGTTCAAATTCTCTTATAATTCTAAACAAATATTGATGGATCCATACACAAGAAATTACATTCCTAATCAACAAAAACTATAACTTTATGAGATCAACACACATCGTATATTACATACCAAAAATAAACTATGATATTATAAGAATAATTAATGTATTTATTAAAATATAAGTCTGAACATTATAAAGAATACAATAAATGGATTTTTTCTACTATAGAACATAGTAACATCTTTATAAAAAATAGATATAATATTTTATATCTCTTGATCAAAAATTAATTCCATGAGTCCGTGATTCGTATTTCATCAAACCAAGCCTCAGATACCTAATCTATGATCCATGGACCACATTATTTTTGTCTATTAATCCCTTAAGAACTACTAGTTTCATAAATTTATGAACCACTTGGTATTTAAACAATCCCAAAGAAGAGCACATGATCAACCACCCCTAAAGAAAACAATCCAAAACTATAATGAGTCTATCCCTGATCTACTCACCCAAGAACATACCATTTTAGTGGATCCATAAATAAATATCTGATATTTTAAATTAACAATTTGTTCAATACCGAATAAATCTTATGATATTTATATTAATCAAAACATGATATATTATTAGAATATTATTATTTAAACATTACTATTAAAACCAAGACATTGACATTTGTGGTGTGACAATGAATAATCATATTATCGAAATAATCCCTTAATATAAAATATTTTTTATTCATAAAAATATATACTTCAATATCAATAATGAAATTTTATTTTTCAAAAATGTGTTTTTCTAAAAACCATTATAACTTTTTATTAAGAGAAAATATTATATAGAATTTTTGTAAATATATATGTTTTTGTTAAACAATGAAATTAATTTTTTAATCATCATAGAAGAATTTCTTTTGTAGTAATATTGGCATTTTTTAGAGAATATGTATTTTTTAGTGATTAGTGGGAAGTAATAATTTTTGTAAAGTGTCATTACTTTGTAATAACTTATATAATATAAAATTATCACAATTATTTTATTTTTTTAATTTAAGATAATAACATTCAGTAATATTTTTTTAAATTAATAATATTTTAATCTTCTTTATACAATAATTAATTTTTTTTCTTAGGAATAAAATGAAATTTGTTTAAACACTTTGTCAAAGAGCATAATAATTCCCCAATTTAAATATTAAAAATACACCATATAGAGTAATTCTTAATATAAAATTTCTATATAGAAAATATCATAATATTTAATTAAATCCATTTAATTAATATTACATGGAATAGATTTATGGAGAAATTATAATTTTCTTGAAAAATGAATTTTTTGGAAAACTGAATTTCTTTCACATGAGAGTTTTATTTTATATTAAATTATTGCACATATATTAATTATATTTGATAAAATGGATTAAATAATTTTAATAATAAAAGTATATGTTATATAATATGGTAAAAATATATTTTAGTTATAATGAATAATAATCCCTATAAAAATAAGTTACCATGGTAAAAAAACTAAAAGGGTTATATGGAGTAACCATAGATTTAATAGGGGTAAATTGTTTAAAAAATTTGGCTGTTATTGGTGTATATTTGATTCATAATTATAACTCAACCCCCTATTATGTGCCAATTTTTATACCACATGGACTGAGAGTGACTTATCATTATTAAATAGTTTTCTGTATTTTATAAATTTTATTCCATAATTATAAAATGGAACACCCTCCAAACCCTTCGTCACACACATCAAGACTTTTATCTTAAAAAACAAACCAAATACCTCCAAAAAATACATAGAAAATTATATATCTTTTTAAATTTTTAATAGTCCATCCTTAGTGACCATAATAATATATCTATAAGAAGATCATCAAAGAGAAGATAATAATGTTCCCCAAACTCAAAATTTTTTACTTTTATATTCCATTGAAAATTATTGGTTATAAATTATAGTATAATAATTCCATTATATCCAATATACATAGTTTTAATTTTTTTGAAAAATATTATTAATATCCACTTCCATAAAATGAGAAATGAAAAGGTATTTTTAGGCATAGTTCATATTCTATTCATTAAACTATGTAATTCGTTCTTTTTCATTGCACATCATGATTTTTAAGGAAGATGGATTTAATATATATATATATTGTAGAATATTTTGAAAAAAAAATTCCATTGAAATTAATATTTTAAATACTTTTTTTTGAGAAATATTGAGGCTATACCTTATTAATTAAAATAAACTAAATGAAAGGATCCCAATAGAGTGTCGAAATTCAATGAAAATTTATCCATGAAAATAAATAACTACCTATGTTTTTTCTCGATAATTATGTTACAATCCTTTATATTCAGAGAATTCATGGAATCCATTCCTTCCTTGACAATGCCCCTGACCTCTCAACCCCCAAATGCTTGGGGGAATTGATTAAACCCTTCTATGTAGATTCTAAGAAAAATTTATTTCTGAATTACTAATATCTTCATTCTCCTTGCATGAATCAGAAGAGAATTCTTCATATACTGGAGTCATCATTGCCTCAACCTCTATTTCATGACCTAGAGTCTCCTTGTATATTTTCTCATTTTCATACATCTCTATGGTACCAAAAGTGTTTTTATCCTAAAGAGGAGAAGAGCTTCCAGCATTCAATTTCTCTACCACCACTAAGATTACAACTAGAGACTTATTTCTATTGTTAGAGACAAGATGAAAAACCTTAATATAACCATGATTTTTTAAGAATAAAAATAGGTTTTAAGAATGTTTGGTGAACCAGAATCTAAAACATGTTGATGGGTAAAAAGGTATTGATTTGGCTTCCCCACCTACACTCTGTATGTCCCTAAAAATGCCCAATTTGGAAAACCATTGGGATTGAGAAAGTTCCCAATGGGTTTGAGGGTTTTATAATTTTTTTAGAGTATAGTTTACATTTCCTTGCAAATAACGTGAACCAAGAACATCAAGGTCAGCAAACCACTACAGTCAACCAACTCGCCCGTGCCCCGAGGGCACATGTATTTATTGGTAACAAGTTATTGGGTTGGCTCCAAACCACCCATTATAGGTTTTTAAAATATAGGTTTCATTTATTGGTGAGTAACATGATCCCATAACCTTGGGGTCATGATTCCACTGGAATTTACTAAATCACCCATGTACCATTGGAAAACATGTTTATGTATAACGAGGCATTTGGGTGGCCTCCCCACCATATGAAATGATGTGATTCATTTTTCTTAACTTATATCATAGATGATATAAAAAAATTATTTAAAGAAATAGTAATTTAATTATGATTTTATTATCATTTTTGAAATTTAAAGATACAAATAACTTATTTATATCATTTTAAATTAAAATGTAAATGTTATACATGCGTTTGTACCCCCTACCAGCACCAAGATATTATTATTGTTAATTTTTTGAACAATTATTCATGGTTATTTATAGAAGAATAATTAATTAATTAAAATGAATATTATATATTGATTATTATTTTTAATTTAATTTATCGATTATACTTTGAGAATGATCATCAAAGCGATGTCATTTTGTAAATACAAATTAAGCATTGTAAGAGAACCTTACGCTAACATAAATGAATATGTGATAATATAAATAATTAAAGTAAGTGAAGTTCTATTTTTAAATATATGGGATAAAACACATTTAATTGTTATTATGAAAACATATAATTATTATATTTATAATATACATTATAAAAAAGACACAAATGAAATATCTTGGACTTGTGGTATGGGTTTTTGTCATACAATTTTATTCTTTGAGACACATGTACTTTTATGAATGATTTTTCTTATAAATGACATATATGATGAATTTATACAAATTATATCAGTAAAAATACCAAATTATTTATATTACATGTTATACATCATTTAAATCATTCATGGGAGTTATGATTCAATGTTAGAAAAATGGTAAGGGTTTATCTTCAAATATCCTTATATTTAAGATTATTTATGTTTGAATTTCCATTGAACAAATTACCATATCATTATTTCAAAAAGAAATTAATTTTATTATAATTTATTTATTCATGAAATTATTAGGTAATAATTTAATTTTTCCATATTTTATAGATTCAATTATTGATATTTCGGTTTTATAAAATTATATTTCATATTACACTTTGGTTGGAATTAATTTTCCTTTCACAAATTTTTTTTTCCAAAAATATTTCATAGAATATTTTTAAAATTCCCCAAATGATTTTTAATTATTTTTTTCCAAATTTATAATTTTTATTAAATGGGTTTAAATGTATAATCTTTTTGTTTTTAATGATGTTATTTTTATCCTTTTTACAACATTGTGAAACAAATATTTTCTCAACACATAGGATATGTAGAAAATTACCTACTAATAAGACCAATAAAAGATTTAATGATTACATTACATTATTCCATGGTTATTTGAAATTAAAATTTTATAAATATTATTTCATGATATTTTAATATTTGTAATATGTTATTTTAAATTGAAAATTATTTTTTATTAAATATTCTACAAAATATTTGGTAATAAATTTTTATCAACAAAAAACCTATGATGTTATTGATTTCCTCTATATATATAATTTTTAAATTTATATGGATTATAAAACTTGATTATTCTCATTTTCATTTTTTGTTTTATACATTCTTATATTATTCTTTCAAATTCCTTCATTGTGATTTTTTTTGGATTTTGGAATAATATCAGATTATTCAATCTATTTCATTTAATGGGAAATAATTATTTTTTTAAATTGTGATTTATTTACTTTTTATAGAATACATAATCATGGTCATGACATGGTTGTTGAACCTATATATAACTCCAATAAATTGGGTAATATATTTAGTTTCGTGAGACATCAGGTATGGATGTAGGTAGTAAACCTAATCAATTATGGGAATTTTTCTACCATTTGATATTGTATATATAGTTAGCATTAAATCATTTTTTCTCATGTTATATGTTGTTTCAACATTTTATATGATTCCATAAACTTAAGATATATTTTTCTATAAGTTATTATTCCTTTTTGTTAATTTTGATCCTTATATTATTTGATTTCATGATATACCATTGACTCATGTGCTGTGATTCCTTATCAGGTTTATTATATTACATTTATTTTTTTGGTAAACCATTTATTTCATATACCCCTAAATTATCATATTTTGTTTTAGGTGATGGAATATATTTAGGATATAGTTTTGGAAAATTAAATAAGTATTTCTTGTTTATACTTATTTTTGATGTAATTTGGACCAAACCTTCTAAATCAAGTTGGCCTCGTGATCATTTAGTAATAATTAATTCATTTTTATGATCAAAATCAACTAATAATATTATTAATTGGATTTGGTAAATATTTTTTGTGTTTTATAATATATTTAGTTATCCAAAGATATCTTGTATTTTAAAATACTAGTAAAAAACAAAGAAATATGTATACATTTATGTGTTTTTAATAGAAAATATCCTATAATATTTTTATAGTTTAGAGTGACTAGTTTCAATGAAATTATATCCCTATCTAGATATAATAAGTGTTTTTGGCTCTAGAATTGTTTTACTAAGAAGTATTAACTGAAAAAAATGATCATTGGGATTTGAATCGGTCAGCATCTAGTGAATGATAAAGAGATTTTGAACACCCATTTTGACACTCATTTTTGATTTTTTTAGAAATTCATAAAATCCTTACAAACTAGAAAGAAAAATATGGATATAAAATAATTATGGATGACCTGTAATAAAATTAATATATCGTTAGTTATTAATACTATGTTTTATCATAACACTAAAGGCATAATTACTAATTTTAAATTTTTTTGTTATGGATGTTTCAAATTATTAACTATATTTTGGTAAAAAATTATTAAAATATAAATAATGGGGTAAGTATGAGTTTTAAGAAATAAGTGGTATTTAAGGATTACTGAATTAATTATATTTTAAATAAGATTAATGTAACTGGTAATATTTTTGTAATATCATATCATTTATTTTCATGTAATAATATTCATTATGATTATGTTATGTTTTATGAAAAATTAGATGTATATCTCACACTTGGTTTAAAAAAAATAATTGATGAATAATGGTAATTTTATTATTTTATTAATATTCATGAGAACATTATATGATTAAAGTGAATAATTAATATGTTTATATTGTAATATATTCGATAGTTTTAGAAAAAATTACAACCCCAAGACATAGTGAGAACTCATCAGATCTTGAAAGGGCATGATGCTTAAACCCTCATCCAAAGGGTGATAAGTGTACAATGCATACTAGAAATCGATGTAATCCACTTTTTTATTTGTCATTATTTTTTACGTAAATTATTTTGTGGATAAATATTTATTATATTTTTAGAAAATTTTTTTATAATTAATTGTTGTATTAATTTTTAGGATTAGGAGGAGATTTATTACATTTTGGGAAATGTTTTATTTGGATGTGATATATATAACCTTTAGTTTTATAATAATGGATAATATAGGGAAAATGTTAATATATTTTGGGACATATTTGTTGAAGGGTATAATAAAACATTTGAGGATAAATTTTTCATTGATGTTATGGATATTATGGTTATTTGGGATATAAGTTTATTTATTTAATTAATTTTCTATGTTAATATTTTGGGTTTATTTTTTAATATTATGGATTAATATATTAATTTACAGTTTTGGTGTTAAATTACATTATGATGTCTTTAGTTTCATTAAATTATATAGGATCAACATATTTTTACAATTTTATTGATCATATGATATATTAAATTTTATTTTTAATGCTTTAAGAATAAAAAATTCTTATTTAATAACCATTATATTGACAAAATGGTGCTCTGAAAATTGATCAAAGTAAATCAAATGGATAAAATTTTATTTATTAAATAAATATATATCAAGAAATTATATTTTTAGTGGTCTTGATATAACAAGTAAAATAATGCCTTATATATTGGGAAATAATTAGGAAAAAAATTATCATATTACCATCAAATATAATTTATTAATGGTCATTTAACACTTCACAAATTTTTTTTATTTGGGTAGTTTAATTAATCTTCATTATTCTCTTTAATATAACTAATGATTTATATAAATATCAATATCCATTTACTCATTCCTTCCATTACCATATTTTTACGTACCACTATTACATTCCTACATGGGAACCCTCTAATGTATTATTCTATAAGACCATCATATTTCCCTTTATCTCTTAAAATTTTGTGTATTTAAAAACATTTTATGATGTGGGATTTACCAAAATGAAATTATGTTTTTCAAAATGAGTAGCAGATCAAATTCTGAGAATGAAATTAATTTAATAAGGCTATAATATAAAACACCCATGTTTTTAAATTTAAATTATTCTTGATACAATATACTAGAGGATACACTGATATTAACTAAACCATGATATATTTTTAAAATATTCTTATTTTTTCCATTTTTTTATAGCCTTCCATTTAATTTTGACACATGAATATGAATAAAAATGACATGAAAATTATCTATAATGGTTTTATATAATTATAATTTATTGATTAATTTATACTAATAGGTAATCAAATAACAGTAATGTCATTTTATGAATCAAAAATATTTTTTTTATTGAAAAATTAATTTTGTAGATTTTTGTGAGAAAATATTATGTCATATATTTGGGTAATTTATATTTATTTATTTTTAAACATTTTTTTTATAATCATATAAAAATTACATTATTGTAAAATTTTGGTATTTTTTTAAAAAATATTGAATTTTTAATGAATAGTGAAAATATAGATATTTGTAAAAATATTATTCACTGTTAATAAATATATTAATTTAATAGTTTTTGGTAAATTTTATTACATTTAAAATTTAAATATGTTGTCTTTAGATGTATTTATTCTAATTAATTACAATTTAATCAACATTATACTATATTTTTGTAGAATTTTATTCATTTTCTTGAAAAACACATTTCTAAAATCAATTTTATGTAACATAATGATTTTCAATTTTATTTGGGTAAAAAAAATTTAATATGGATTATTAAAATTAACTTTAAATAATTTACATATGAAATTATAAATTCAAATTAAAATATTTAGTATTATGAGTTATTGAGTTAATTTAGTATTATCTTTTCCATGAAAAATGAATTTCTTAAAAACTCCTTTTCATCACACGTATGGGTTTTATTTTTAATTAAATTATTAAACTTATGTGCATTTAATATGAAATAATTGATGAAATATTTTTAAAAATATAGGTTTTATTAAATAATATGTACACCATAATTTATGGATATAAAGAATAGTAAAATCCAAATAAAACTAGTAATTAAGGTAATCAAATTAAAATAGAATAAATGATTAACCTTATAGGTATAGGGGATATCCTATTTAAAAATATATATTTTTATCGGTGGACGTGTGTCTCATCCTTATCAATCATCCAATAAGTTGATTTTTAATATTGGAGTCACATTTCATGAGATTGACTTCTCATTCTTGAGTAGTTTTGGGTATTTTAAAAAATACTACACCTTCGCAATTATAAAGGGGAACCCAGTCCCCCCAAATTATTCACACCCCTAAATTAAATTTACACGAATAAGACACAAAGAAATATATCCTAGAAATAAATATTAACATTATAGATCTTTTGGATTTTCAAAAATTGGAAATATACAGACCATAATAACTGATCCAAGGGAGGTTCTTCTAATCGATGATAATCAACTTCACCCAGCTCCTTCTTTTTTAACTCTTATTTTCTACCCTGATTTATAAATTAAAAATTAATAAATAATAACAATATTATATCATAAATACTTATATTCTAATATTTTTATGTAATAATATTTATTCATCTCCTCCTCCATAAGAATGGGAAAAAAGACATCGTTCGTCTGTTTGGTGGACTACCACCTCAGTAACTTATGTAATTCATTTTTCATCGTATAGTCTAATATAATTTTATGTTTATGGATTTAATATATAATAATATATTCATGAAAATTTATTTTTTATAAAAATTTAATATGTATAATAAATTCAATCCATACAATCACTTGAGTAAAATGTTAACGCATTTGTGTGTATGACTGAAAACCACCTCACGAAGCAATATAATTATCTTTTTATTACTAAAGCACCAAGATGGTATATGTAAGTTAAAATAATGTAAAAATATTTTATTTATGATGTTATTATAACCAAGGGATAATAAAATATAATAAAACATATTTCCATTATTATTTTTGAATAATGGAAATTTTTTTAATGCATTCAGACAGACTATAGTCTCTATGAATATATCTACGATCTTTTTTCATAACCATAATTCATTGATATTTATAGTGTATAATTTATTTATTGTAATTATAATTATCATAATATAATTATTATTAGTATCATTTAACAATAAAACCTTTTTTCCATTATCAAACATAGATACTATTTTGAAATAACAAAATGGGCATCCTCAAAACATCCGACGTGGAAATAACTGATTATATAATTAAATACAAAATTAAAATAAAAAATTTTACATTATTATGTATAAGGTATTAATCATGTAAATGTATTTTATGAAATATAAATAAATAAATAAATAATAAAAATTTATTATAATTGATATAAAACATATAGATGGAAAGGTTTGGTCTTGAGGTAAGGGTCTCATCACAAATCATCATTTATTGAGAGACATGTTCTTTTGTTTACCAAATTTACTTTAAACTATTTATATAATCCGAATTTACTTATTATTTCATGATACCTTTATAATTAAGGATATTTTTTATTATAAAAAATTTTATTGATTCATAGAGATATGATTCAATTTATAGTAGTTGTAAGGGTTTATGATTCAGTCTCATTTTAATCATGATTGGTTCTCTATGAATTTCATTGATGGAAGTATTTTAATCATTATCTTATGAAACCATATATTTTATTGTACTATGTTTATCTATGGTATATTCAATTAATATTAAAAATTTCTAATTTTTTTACATAAAATTATTAGAAAAAATCTTTTTATAAAATATGACTTCATTTTACACTTTGGTAAAAAATATTTTTATTTCATATCCCTGATTTTCAAAAATACCCTTATAAATATTACTAAATATGTATAAATGAGTCATAGAATAAATTTTTAACCATTTTTGACTCGTAATATGATTTTTTAAATGAATTATATTTTTTTAATTAAGTACATTTTAATATTTAGGAAATAAATTTAATGGAATATTTTAAACTCATACGAAATGTATGAAATTATCCACTATATTGACAAATCAATTCATTTTATATTATATTATATTTATACATGGATATATTAAATGAAAATATTTAATAAAATTTTGGAAATATTTATATTCTTATGAAGTGTTATCAATGTGAAAAGTAAATTATAGAAAATAAATATTCCATGTAATTTTTAAGTAAATTTTCAACAATTTCACAAACCTATGATGTTATAAATTTATTCTATATTATTAAAATATGTAGATAAAATAAATCTCTAGATTATTATGCCTTACCTTGAATGAATAATATATAACTTATGTTATACTCTCAAATTCTATCATTATGATATATATTTTGATTATGATATTAAATAAGATTATGCATCACATTTATTTCTATAGTTAATTCATATATTTATACTTTATGATTTATTTAATTTTTGGGCACACATAATAATAAGAATATTATTATGGGTGTTCCTATATATCCCCCAATGCATCAGGTAATGTTTTTTTTCATGAGACATTGTGAATGGTATGAGGGTATAAACCAAATAAATTATGGTAAGTTTTACACTATGTGATATAATCTAGGTTTTTCATCTTGAATCATGTTTATGTAATGTTATATCTTGTTTCCACAATTATTATGAATCTATGATATTATGATACAATATTCGGTATTTATTTCTACGATGTGACAACTTATGATCCTCCCTATTCATTATATAATGTAATACCTTTTACTCACAAATTATAGATCCTCTTCGTATAGATTCAGTTACTCAGTTTTTATCTCACCATAAATTTATATATTACTTTTTTTATCATATTTAGTTTTGGGAGATCAAATGTATTGTTAAAGTCATATTAGATAATGAAATACGTTTGAAATGTTTTTATTTCAGTTTTATATAATATTATCATAATCTTCCATAGAAATTTTTCCTCGTGATATTTGGATTGTAATTAATGTATATTTAAGTTAACAAATCATGTATATATATGTCAAATTTTATTAGGTCAATAAACATTAAATTATAATGAAAACTTTTCAAAAATCCCCAAAGGATACAAAATAACCTATAATCACATTATTGCTACATCCATAATATCATTATAAATCCTGACTTTTTTAAAAATATAATCCCATGAAACCATATATTCCTTCGAATATAATTTCAGTGGAATCCGCAACATCAATGAAACATTCTACAACAATGAATCACATCATAGAAGTATATAAACTCTACTAATTCTTTTTATTGGTATTATATATGAAATCCCACCCCCTAGAGGTTTATGTTAATATCGGGAACCCTTAAAATGTACAATCATAATAAAAATATTCTAATGATATTATCCACATTATATATCATCCTAAAATACTATATATTTGTGATTAAAAACACATGATACATTTTAAGGGATTTCCACACAAAAATTATATAGTATAAATTTAAATATCATATTGTATGCATTTTAAAAATCAAAATGATATTAATCTCAATTTATTAGTCATAGACAATTATTAAAATTTCATGAAAATACTATGTGCCACAAATGAAATAAATACACATTCCATATTCTAATATAGGTTAGTATAAAAATAGAAAAATTAAAAATTAAAATAAAGACATCATTAATGAAAAATTATCATTATTATGACAGAAAAATATACCACTCTCTAAATATAAAAACATGGTATTCAAAGAAGAAAAGTGTTCATAATGCATAATCACAAGTCCCATTTATTTATCCAAAACATTATTGTCTCTACTTATCTATTAAAAAATTGAAATGAAGGATCAAATAAACCGATTCCATTTTTAATGCCCCAACCATATATCTTAAGCGGATCCAGAGTGTATTTCAACGCATGGCCTCTGGTAAGCCTCCTAGTATTCTATAGAAGTCTAAATACTAATAGGAGAGTACAATAAATGTTTGGGGGAGAATAATATCAATATTAGTCTTATAAAATGAAATTAATAACAAAACAAAATAAATAAATAATAATAATGGAAAGCATGATTGTGTTTAGGTAATATACAAAATATGACTAATTAAAATCAGATGAAAAATAAAAAAATATACAATGAATTTGAAATTGTCAAACATCCCAATATACCACCTACTAGAAAGATAATTTATCCAATTAAATAAAACAGTAAAAAATAAAATCATATAAACTAAAACCATGATACATACCTAAAATACCCCTCTAATCCCTACCATGATTCTCCATCGGGATCACTTCTAAAACATACACATCATATATAGTACAAGACATGTGGTCTACCCATGCACTACAGTAACCATTCAGGGTGTAAGATATAAACAAGGTAGGTAGTCACAATTTCATATGTAATATATAAAATAATATACCTGGTTATTCTTGAGAAAAAATAATAATACCAATCCTGAAAAAACCAAACATGTTAGGGGAAATCACATGTTATGTAAGCCAAAATTACACAATATAATACTTAGTTTAACATCTATTATTTGACTAAAACACCCATTTTTTTAGAGATATAAAATTTTAATATCACTTCGCTAAATATACCTTATTATATTGATTGATTCCTTAATAAAAATAGTGCCTTGACACATGTAATGTCTAAAAACGTTTGATATAATGTAATAAAATCCATAAAATAATTACAAAAAAAACTTTCAAAAAACTATAGGAATAATAATATATAATATCAAAGGTCAATCCTATAGAGGATGTAATAATACTAACCAATCATATGTGTGAGTCCACAAAAACAAGGTACATATCTTAGATAATATTATATATATATATATATATATATAGTAAGTGAATCATGAGTATTTATGTTATTATAAAAACCATTCCCTCATGGTTTGTCCCATGGTTGTTATAAATACCAGTAGTGAATCCTAATGAAATAAATATATATCTAACCACCTTCATTAGATAAAAAAAATAGAATTAGGGTTTTCCAATATTGAGAACATTTTCATCTCCAGTATCAGAGGTTGGAATATGATAATTGGGTTATATATATAACCTCTCAAACAAATTGAACAATAATATATTATTAACTCGTCATATCTATCTCATGCGCACTTGGAAATCTTGACCCCATATCTATCTTCCATCTCCCAATCACATGCATCCTACATATAGAATTACCATTATCCAAAGTACAGAGATATAAATCAATGATATTAATCTAGAACTCATTACACAACTAATCATGTATTAAACCATATGATAACTCTTCCAATCCCAACCCAAATGAACTAGTCATAACCTGAACAACCAATCAACACGATTCTCTAAATTAATAAAGAAGAAATTGTGACATGTAATATCAAACTATTCTCTAGTGTCATGTACCAAACCACATTCAACACCCTATATTAAACCATATAATATTTTATGTTCTTGTATTTAGCATCAATAAGATTTCCTATAAACTATCCTAAATTCTAAATCATTATATTTTCTGTAATACTGACTGTATCTAAGGATAATCAGTCCACAAAAAACGTGGTAACTCATCAGGAATACATAAAAACATTACTGACAACCCATACCAGAGTTCAATATCACTACACCCATATAATATATCCCAATCCCATCATATAAATTAATAAATTTAAAATACACCAGACAATTCCACAAAAGATTCATAATATTCACCCAAAGTACCATAATTTTAACCCATCCTCATGAGGGTGTTCCAAAAAACATTTATGGCATATGGTACTCATATCCATCACCAATGGAATTTATATATCCATGAATGTGATACTAAAAAATGGAGATCTAATATAGGTTACCAAATTGCAGTCCACATCGAAGGACTTATTAATTTACATGTGGGAACCTATTGAAGTACATAACCTATAATAATAATGTTTTTTAGTTATTTTAAATTTCATGAAGCTTGATAGAACACTCAAAATAATTATAGATGTCTTTTTCCAAGAAATTTCCAACATAATAAACTCATGGTCTGTAAACAATTTTTTATGTTATAACCACATGAAATCAAGAATAATCATACATTAATTGTGATGTGGTTATTTATTTTAGGGACCAAAAATGTATTTGATATAGATAAAACCTTTATGTTAATCTCTTTATGTCATGTACATGATTATACCATATGACATAAATTTTTTTATCATCAATAGATCTTTTATAAATTCACTAGAATAAAATTATTATTTATTTAAAATGTTTAGATTTTGAATTAATTTTTAAAATATGTAATTACCCAAAAAATACCACAAAGATACCCAACCTCACTAATTCCATGATAGATGATTCACATAACCTCTACAGGACACCCATGACACCTAAATAAACAAAAATCTAATGAAAACAAAGAAGAAACCAACATAAAAAAAAGTAGAAAAACAAAATAAGTAAAATACAATTATGTAAATGATGATATAATGCATGTGTTCATCACTCCATGACATGCTCTATTTTCATCATTTAAAAAACGTAGGTTTGGGGTAATTACAACATTATCTTGTTAAATTTCCACAAAAACCAAATAAAATAACAAAAAAAATAGAGAACATCCCAAAAAAGAATAATGGATGATAAAAAGTGGATATTTTACATTCAAAAACCTAGAAAACAGCATTAATGTCACAATAAACATGAGAGACAACATGGGGAATATAGATGATATGGGGATTAATTTTCATTAAAAAACATTTCTAAATCCCCAACACAATGAAGTTCGAAAGGGTACAAAAACAAGTATATCATAAATAAATAAAAAACATACCAAGAGTCCATATGGTAATATTTCTACCAGTAAAATGATCTTGATTCCCTACAAAACAACCAGTGTAGTTCCATTGGCCAAAGTGTGTAATGTTTGTGGCTATAGATCTACTTATATCACTATTATGTTTACTATGGCTCCATAGTATACACCCTTTTAAAATTTTATCGTATAAAACATGGTGCAAATAACCCATAAAAAATAAATATTTTACCAATCATATGAATTAAATTAGAACATACCTTGTAAATATTCCAATATCTCATTCTATAATCATCCATACTAGTATTCTCAAAATTTTAAATTTTTTAAATATTATAATGTCAAAATGATTTAGGTTGTTAAATCTCATTCAATTAAAGCGTTAATCACTTATAATATAATTCTATTAATGGTGAATAATTATATATATATATTTTATTAAAATTAATTTTATTATTCTACCAATCCAAGGAAGAAATAAATATTGGAAAAAATAAAAAGATTATCCCAAAACATAATTACTATTACTTTTGAATATAATAATTATTATATATCTATAAAACAATTCTTCACAAATAATTCATTTCCACTTCCATAGTTCCATTAATATAAATTTACATATTCTCAATGTGGTTTAAAAAAATATATGATTCATTATAATACACACATTTTATATAAAAAATAAAAATATCATTAAAAAATAAAATTTATATTGTAAAATATTTTTTATGGGATACAATTCATTAATTATATAAAAACCATATTAGAATGATTATAACTAATATTCATTAATATGGATTTTATTTTTCCCATAATAGTTATAGAAGGATAAATTTAAATTACAATACTCTATTACCCTCAACTAATAGTATCTTAGTTCAATGTTTATCTTAGAAATCCATTGATATCCATTCACAAAATTATATAGATTTTCAAAATTGAGTAAATGATACATATTATTCATAGATTTAATTTTTTATAAATTCAACATAGTAGAAAAATCTATTATGCAATATCATTAAAAAATATATATATTAATTTTATAGGGAAGAACTTAAAAATTAATTTTGATCCAAATTTTTGACAATTCATGGTAAATTATCTGGTTCTTTAAAAATGATTGTGATGTGGTTTATCTAATTCATGGTTAAACATAACTTGAAAACTACAAATCATTTTTATATATAAATAAAAATTATTCTTAGTAAATCAAAATAAGATATCTATAAAAAAATAATGACATTAGGATTACGACTTAACATTAAAAAATACTATAATATTCCACAAGTTCATAGAATATGCAACTAATGGATCAATAATTAAGCCATCAATAATTATATAAATATAAAACTCAATATAAGAAGTGTTTAATAGATCATATACTAAGAAAAAATAATATCATAATATAAAAATTAGTATAATTCATTTACATCTCCAACAGAACCACTCTAATAGTATGTCCATACGATTTTATATCGTTTACTAGAAAACCCCAACATGTTTTCAATTATCTTATTAAGATACAGTATGATAGAAACTTGAACTCATGATAATTTCTTACTTTAATAGTGTATCAAATATAATTTATTAATGAATCAACAAAATCAACCCTCTAATTAGTCTATTACATGTGCGATAATAATATATTATTATTCTATAATGTAAAAATACATATAATTAATGTTAATAGAAATAAAAATTTTACTTTAAAAGTTTTATGGTCCTTCTATGACCTTAGATTCACCAACCAAATGTTTTATATAAAAAAGGATACCGAAATTCTTTTAGGTTTTAGGAATAATTTCAATACCTTAGGTTTCAGATATGAGTTTATTTAATATTTTTTTGGAGTTATTCATTTAAAAATAAGGTTAAAATCTTATTTAATAATCCTACAGATAGAAATTTTATAATATCAAAAAAATTCCATTTTGTGAAACTGATGATAATATCATGGTATTTAACCACACCCATTCTTATAATAAATACAACTATGAAAATAGAATTTCTCAATATAAAAATCATGGAATTATATGTATTTAAATTATCACATAGAAACCAAAACCCATTATAACTTCTTTCATCATTCAATCACTTTTTAAATTGGAATTAAATAAAAAATTACATCTAATATAACCTCATGTTTTCAAACATTTTTGTAAATTGTAGAGAGAATTAAAATTATTAGATTTAGTTGGTAGGTATTTTAGATGGAAAATAGATCCAAAATAGATTTTAAGTATTTGGATGACACAAATATATATTGTTGAATGGTGGAAAAATATCAGGTGATGACACAAGGAATTATGAGGACATTAAAGGAGGAAAGGGGGAAATAGTGCATCAAGGGAGAAAATGGGAGCGATGATTGTGTAAAATTTATATTCAAAACATCAATGATATAAATATGTTTAAACCAAATTACCTTGTAGGATGATTGTTTGAAAAAAAAATTCACAAAGAGAATGGGTTTTGATGGATTTTATAAGGGTTCATCTCCCTTGTTTCTTATATTGATAGGTTTGTTCTAGAGATCAATGCTTGGGATGCTACCGTCTCTTATTCCATCTATTTGAGGTTGTTTCATCGTTGATCAATTAGAATTTTTAGGTAATTTTTCCCTTTCCACTCTCTATTATATTTCCTTATTTTCATTACAACAATTATAAAATTTTCATAAATAAGAAATTTATTCCAGTATCACAAGTTTATGTAGAATAGAGTTATTTTTTTGTTAAGTTATTCATGTATCCTAGTGGAAAGGTATCTAGAGATGATGTTATCTGATTTTTGATCATAATTTTCTTAAACATAATTTCTAGGGTAATTGTAGTTATTTTTTCTTTGGATTTTATGAAAAATATTACTTTGAATAATGTTTATATGAAGAGGAAAATTTAGGGTTTATGTATTAGTTCATGTTTAGTGTGATGTGTACCTTATTTTCAGCAATTTTGACATCACTAGATGAAGTGTTGTGATTTCAATTATTATTCCCATTATGAATGAATAATATAATATATTACTTTTGAGTATAATTAATTCCTTCTGATTACCTTACCTGGTGCTCAAGAATGTGGGATGTGGTTGATGATTCATTGACAACATTGGATGTACTATTTTAGTGTTGACAGATATATTCCATGATAGTAATATAAATGGAATGTCTTAAACATGTATTTAGTGTTACCATATATATTTATTAGACTTTTTATTTTAATGTGGTTACATAACCTCACTAGGTGTGAAATTAATTGATTATTATTTTTAGATAAAATTAATTTAAATGGTGTAATTTTAGGTAAATGGTTAAATTGTATGAAAACCCAACATTAAAGGAACAAAGTGTCAAGTCCACTTATGGAATTGGACACTAGTATGATTCCTCAACTATAGATGGACGAGTCTTGTATATAAATGTTTCAAATCCACATTGACACCTATAATAGGGGAAATTTAATGATAATTGTGTTGGCTAAATCAATTGGGCAGCTAGAATATAGGTTGATAAGACATCGGTTGTTGTGAGTTTTCTACTTAGTAGTGACCTTAGTCTTAAATATTGTATTTCATACATCAAAAAGGTATACCTCTAGTGTGTTGTTCTCTTATTGAATGTGATTTTTTGAAATTACATTGGGAATATAGAGGCATAATATGTTCTCCAAGAGATACGAACAAGTCCCAAAAGACTAATTGTGATGAGTATCCTAATTAGGATACCTCTATTATTTTGTTGACCAAGGAGATTCCCAAGGGTTCCCCATCATGATATTTCCCTATGTGTATATTTATTTATGGGTAGAGATGGTAGATAGTTTCACCTGGAACCCATAAAAAATTAGTATGGCTGGGGGTTGTGGGTGATGGGAATATCATGGTGTGTTTAGAAAACCCTATTGAAGTTTATACTAATTTCATATGACATGTGATTTACCAGCACACATGGGAACTAGATATTAGATCTAGAACTACTGTGATTTTCCAAGAGGCCAAGGAAATATCATAGGATATGGATGAGGCCATGGTATTCTAAGTATGTTCCAAATTTAGTCTCAGGGTATATTGGGGAATGATTCTAGTCTTGGATTGAATCCAAAAATTTGGTTAATGTGAGATATAAATCATTGAGGGGGTACTCAGGATCATGCATCGGAGAGTATATAATATCAAATATAGTAATTCATGGGATGTTTGGGATCCCATTAATATTGTGATGCAATTTATAATTCCAAGGAGTTAATATTCTATTAGTGATACTAGTAAACAATTAAAATTTTAAATGATAAATCAGATTAGAATGGTGGAATGAAGTGTATAATGGGAAGATATCCCTATTAATTGGATGTAATAATTCACGAGGGTAACTATTTGATCCATATATTTGATTCCTTAGATACCCTTCAATGATATGATGGATGGCCCAATGATGGATTTGAGAAGGATAGACGGGATAATGGGTGAAATTGAGATTGAAATTAATAACCAAGCATGGTATACACATTTAATGAATAGGAATTCAAGGATCAGTTACACATATATAGATAAGAATTACTAAGGCCTTCTCACCAATAAATAAGGCATTAGACAGTCTTTGATAATTACCAGGTACTACTGCAAGGTTCATCCATAGGGAATGAGGATTTAAAAATTCTGATGATGGCCTTGGATCCACTACTATTTATGATTGGGGATTGGGTAAGGGATCCTTAGTGAGAGGCCAGATGACCGCCCCCCCAAGATGAAGCATATCTATATCAACACTCTGATTTAAATTAATGAAGGTATGGTTGATCAGTGTCATGGATATATGTAATGTTGTTGATGAATATTACGCTTAGACTTGATATAAAATTACACAATTGGGGAAGTTGTTGAATGCTGGTTGGGATAGTCAACATTAAATTATCATAGGCACTCTAAAAATGGGATGGGGGTTGTATTTGGATTGGTTTTATATATTTTTTCACCCACTTATTTTTTTCATTTAAAATCATGTCACCTGCACATATAATTACACCTTTTGTGTAATAGAGGACCAATATAGTGTTTTTTATTGAGTAAAGAAGTTCCACACTACTCATATGGCTATGTAACTGGTATACCATAGTATCACTCAGTTTTTAATGGATCACATATAGGTTATTCCTATGATTATTTATTAATGTTTTAGTATCTCAATTGAGACTAGATATTGGTTTTATGTATGGATTAATGCGGAATTAGGCCCATTCTTTTAAGTTCCATTCATTATAGTTTTAATTTGTCATCATATTATTAGATACTAGTTTTATGTATGGAATTGTTTTTTGTTTATTTACATTATTTCATGTAATATTAATTGATTTATATTTATTATATAATTCATACTCTGATGATTGTTTTGTCTTGTTATTTCTTAATGATATTGCACACTTATTATGCATATATAGTCTCCTTATTTTATTCCTACAGACACCATCTACTAGTTGATAGCTTATACCATATAAATAAATGAACCTAATTTAATGTGGAAAATTTATCATACTGTATTATAGTGTGACAATGGATGATGAATTATAATGTGGTACCAGATATTTTTTCATTTTCAAACAGTTTGGGATATAATAAATAATATGTATTTGAATGTGTTGGATCCAGTAATGGATACTAAGAAGTTAAAACATAAACCCCATCATTGGTAGGAATTATAGGTTATTATGGATTTTATTTATGTTCTATATTTTCAATATTAAATTTTATAAAATATTCACCTTTGCAGGGCACATGATGTTTGATATTGATGAATAGTTGTTGGATTTTTTTCTTTGGGACTATTTCAATGAGAAAGCCTATGGAAAGTTGTTTTTAGTCCATAGAGGAATGATTTGTATCATAAATCATGAGTTTGAATGTTTGATCCAAATGTTTTTTGGCGAGTTTGTTTTGTCGATCTGAATATATGATCTATAATTTGATAAGTCAACAATTCCTTATACACTATTTTCCCATATATGGTTTTAGTGGCATTCTTCTCAGATGGATCAATGTAAATATCTATATACTTCTTATGGATTTTAATTTAGATCTATGGTTAAATTATTATCAATGAGGAATGTTTATTCCCTTAGTGTAGGGGTTGTTAGATTTACCTTGTAGGTCTATAAGTAACATGGTACCTTTGTGAAAAACAATTGTGCATTATTAGTATTTAGTTTTTTTATTTAATTTATTGGTAAAAAAACTATTCAACATTTTATAGTATTGATATAATGTTAAACTTCACAAATGAACTATGTGATGGATGTTCACTTAAATCATATCATCATAGAATGATTTCACTTGAATGTAAAATTACAGCTTAGTTATTTAATGTTCCAGTATCATACTATTTTGTGTTTTCCAATATAAAAAATTAAAAATCTATCTAAATGAACATCATTTTTATGGTTTAGGATTCATATAATTAGAGGCTATTTTCAGTTGTGTGAGATTAATTATGGGGAAAGATAATATGCTCAGTTACATATATTACATGTAACAACATATATAATTCTACAAAGTATAGAGGAATAGAACTATACTTAACCGTGATAACGACATTAGATTCCCTTGTAATGGAACATATAGGATCATGTCTTTTTGTATTTTAGTGGGGATAGATGTGAAGGGATTTGTTAGGGAGAATAATAGTTGGTGAATTCATGGTAAAGATTAGTTCCATGATATGTGGTTGTGTCAGAACAAGGTAATAGTTGTGAGAATTTGAGACCCTAGTGATGGTTTTATATGGTGGTTCTATGATAATTTTGGGATGAGATGGTGTTTAATGTCCTATGAGAAGTGAAAATTTTTAAGACATGACATCCTTTATTTTTGGGAGTCCTAAAGACAATATGATAAAAGTTGATTTTTATTGAGTCAAATATTTTGGGATAATAGAAAGAAATTCCTGAGAGATTTTTTCATACGGTTTTGGGTTCCTTTGAGGTGAGAAGCATGTATACATTGTAACTTATGAAAACAATGCATGATAGGGGAAATCATTTTTCTATAAATATAATTCTATTTTGTGATATGTGATGCAATTAGACTTCATTTTAATCATTCTTTACATTTTGAGGAAGAAATATTTGGGTTCATGATCCAGTTGTTATTGCTCTGTTTTTGTTTTTTTTAATTTTATGTGTGGAATCTCATGAATTTGAACAATAATAGATAAATAATAAGTGTATTATTAGTTTCATGAGTTGACCATACATGGATAATGGTTGACCCATTACCCAAGCACATGAATGATAAGAGAGTGAGATGGGTGATATATTGGTTGATACATGAATATACACCCATTACTTAAGGGGAAGTGTGAAGTACTATACACCAGTTATATGTGGTGTTGTGGAGTCATGTATTAGTTATAATACATGCATGAGTCATGAATGGGGATTTTTAATTTGAATAATTCAAGAAATATATGTCATGGTGTATATGGTAATTTTTATATGTTTCTCCATGTTATTAGAGACATAAAAAATGGAGTTAGTGAAGTGTGATGAATGATGTTAAACTTTTTGGGTAAGGTATTAAAAGTATATGGAACGCAACTCAGGTAGAATGACATGTTTTTTCTAGTGTAATATATTCTGGAAGAATAAGAGGAGTTGTATTATTCTATGGCCCTTCCAATAGGGTCTTGTTTTGTGACTACCCCCCATCCCACCTCCAATATGCCAGGGGATGGAGACTAGAACATAGTAGGCATATCCCACTGATGGGTTCCATTTTAATTTGCACATGTACACACAAATTTCTCTAAACCAATAAAGATGAAATATAAAAAATGAAGAAAAAAGAATTCATACTACTATGATACCAACAATATATTTTAACATTAAAAACTGGAGATTAAATAGGGCCAGAATACAAGACCACCGAAAAAGAAGTCTCTAAAAGTGAATGTACATGTTCTTGAAACTCATTTGTAGAAAACAATACCTAAAGGGAAAGGTACTGGACATCTATGTAAAACATTAGGAGAACACCTCGCCATCCTTGTATCTCTAAGAAGCGCCTCGTCCTATACCACCTACGACCCCATTAACGCATTGATCATCTGCACATGATACAACATGTGCGGGAAAATCCCATGCATGACCGAGTAAAAAATTATTCCTTCGGAATCCTAGAAGCAAAGATATAATTCTACAAAGAAATACAGAAAGTATACATGAATAAATACATGTATTATACCATAAATAAATACATTAATTATACCAAAATAAAATACATGAAGTATAATTCAAATAAATACATTAGGTATACCACAAAAAACTATACATAGTAATCTCACATATGTATAGGTCTATAGTACATAGAACGTGGTTATAAAATGTAATAAAAAAATTAGTATTGATAAGACACATAGTTTTGATGATACTCTTAGTCCTGGTAAGACACACTATACTGATCAGACACTCAGTCCTGATGAGATACGTATTCTTGATAAGACACGTAGTCATGATAACTCGTGGAGTCTTAGAATGTCACATAGTCTCAAGGTCAGAACCAGCCACATGATTCCTCTCACATTATGCTCATTCCAAGATAACTCACTCATGAATACATTAGGTCATACACATATTTCCCCTAGAAAACTCACATAGAGTATCTCAAAAAGAATGTCTCGGCTCAAGTGTCCCAATGCCATGAAAACTCATAAAATAGATACACTGTTTGAATGATATATATTTTTCAAATGAAAATGTTTGACTCAAGTCAGATCTAGGTCCTATCTGACCCTTCAGATCCTATTTGACCCGCTGGTCTACCCAATCAATCCTGATCTAGTCCAACCTGAACTAGCTCAGCATGTTGGGTCACTTAGAGTGACCTGGAACCCTTAGCGAGGCCCACCCCAGTCATATCCCACCTGGTCCACAATGTCCATACATACTACTTGCTAACCTCGTCTATGTATTTAGTTCTAACTATGTGCCTCCCATGGTCCCCATATAGGAATGCATTACACACATTCCCTCCACCTCTGTCATCCACCCTACAGTGCTCCGTTACTTGCTGCATCCACATTGTCGTTGACTGTTGCCAAACCATCTTCTACCGCACCAGTTTGCTTCCACCACCACCTAACATCATGTGTACTAGTCACCAACACTAATGCTGCATTGGTCCCTTCTTCATACATGTGGGGCTCCTATGATGCCCAAAAATTTGCATGGGTGCAGATATGTCCTCATTGGGACAGGATCTACAAATTTGCATTCTCTGCTGTCAATTTTCCTTTAATCCAGGGGTCTGATCACATTTGGAGCCTCTTGGTATGTCAAGACATGATCTTGAGGATCTAATATTAAATAATGCCATGAACGTGGAAATAGAAAGGCACTAAGGACATATAATAAATGAACCTCATCCTTTGTTCAGGTCGACATCGACTTTTTCTCATTATAGGGATGAATGAACAGGGTAACAAGAATCTCAATAACAAATTCTCAATACTAACCATCCCGTAAGAATGATCGAACCATAGATCAATCTAGTTATTGGTTGGTCCTCTTTTATTATTGATTATAATAACAAGTAATAAGTCACAATGATATCAAACACCCTTCTTTTATTTGGACCTCTCCTTGATGAAGATCATTATTCATGTCATCATGGATGGTGAGATTCTTTGAATCTAAGGCACTTTGTTGATTTTCGATTCATGTTCCGTTCTTTGATATATGGTCAATATTGAGAGAACTTCATTATCATTTTCTTAGGGTAATTTTAGGGTTATGGTGATGACCCTTGATTCTTGAAAAACTCTGATAAAATGAAAAAGAGTCGTTTTGTCGAAATAATATATTAATTATTAAATATTTTATTACTATTACTTCAAATAACCAACATTCATAGATGACCCATTATAATTGATATTAGGCCCCTCCTAATATAATTTTGATTCATAGAGTGCAATTGAACCCTCAGATATTTAATACGAGGACTCATTGAGAAGTTATTACACTTTTTCCAGAAAACTGTGTGGGTGTGTAATTTAATATTTTTAATATTCTTCAATAATTTTTCTTCGCACACTGAGTCTCAGAATCATGCACCGTATCATTGTATAGTATCATAATAATTCCATATAATATATAAATATAATATAGAGAAATTTTAGATTCTAAATTTTCCCCACCTTATAGATTTATGGTTTCGAAATACAAAACAAATGGCTATACAAACATGTGGCGGAAGTGATCATGAATTATAGACTCCTGATCCTTAGCGCTTTTCTAGAGATACTCCTACTACCACCAAACAAGTTCCAAAGTAATATAACACCCAAAAAGTTTCATCTTCTATCAATCTTCAATTTCCGCTGGGTTCTCTACAAAAATAAACCCAGTTGTTAATGTCTAGATCACCCAAGTCAATGATGAGAGATTGGTGATGAAAATATATTCCCAGCTGTGAAAAGTAGAAGATGTACTACACCTACTCTAACTATGGAGTTAGAGAAAAGCAGTATGGAACCTTGAAAACAGTCTGTAGTATCTATAAAGTTCCCATGAATCATTGAGATAACTTGTCACATCAACCAAATCTATGTATCTTGAATCCAGTAGAGAACTAAAGAAATACCAGTTATTCATCCTCTAACAATAGAGGACTCCATCTCTAGTTCAATTTAGAAAATATGATGGATCTGTACAATTTTACTTTCCTCCTATATAACCAGTTCCTTCTCTGTAGTAACCTTCACTAACACCAATCCCATTAATGATGACTCTCTTGGGTTCATTCAATAATGTGATGACCTACATGGTCTCTCATAAAAGTCATTAAATGATTCCATACCGATGGTGGAGTGGTAGATGTTTTTGTGCGTAAACTACACTAGTGGTAGGTGATCGTACCAAATACGACCAAAATCAAGGATTCAATGATGTAGAATTTCCTGCAGAACCTTTATGGTCTGCTCAGTTTGGCCATCCAACTATGGGTGAAAAGTTGTTCCCAAGCATATCTGAGACCAAAATGAATCGTGAATTCTCATCCACAACTAGGATGTATATTGAGAATCATGATATGAGACAATCATCAATGGAAATCAATAGAGTCTAACTATATTCTGTATGTAGAGGCCTCTCAACTTTGATACAGAACTCTTAACCCAAATCACTAGGATATAGGGCAACAGGGTGAGTTAGTCAATGATCACCCAAATAGTATCATTCCCCTAGATGCATGCAGTAATAAAATCATGAATTACATTGATATATTATCAAAATTCTACTCTAGAACCTCAACTGGGTTTAGTCAGACCCTTTGGAACCTGGTTCTCAACCTTAACCTTATGAAAAGTGAGGCATAAAGAGATGGACATTGTAACTTCCTTCTTCAACCCCACCACCAGAAATAACATCGGATGTCCTGGTACATCATCACCACAACAAGATTTATAGCCAAAAAGGATGTATGGAACTCCCAAAATACCTCCTCAGATAATTCCATTTCTACCACCATGTGCCCTTGGGAAAAAATTATTTTTTCCCAACCTATGAAATATCTATCAGGGGAATGACCTTTGTAAAATAAAGTATATATATTTTTCCAATCCTTATTTAATGGGTAAGACCCTCGTGGTCCATTACTCTATGAAAATATGGTGCCTAAGGTGACCTGGATGCCATGGGATAGTTAGGAGTCCATCCGTTATGGTGGTGGGGTGTCACCGTGGGGTCACCTATAAGTTCCACTGATCGGTGTCCCGCCGGTGTGTGTTCCCCTGGTCGGTGCCACTGATTGATCTCACTAATTGGTGCCATTTATTGTTGTGTCACCAATCGATCTCCACGGTTGGTGCCACAACCAAATGGTGCCACCACAGGGGTGTTAGGGTTTCATCCCCTGTTTTTAGATAATGCATTTTTTATGTATTCTTAATTTTGATAATATAGTTTAATTCCATTTTAAGAACATAAATGATGTTTTCAATCCCATAATAATGGGGTACCCTTGAGGTAACAAAATGTGTGGCCTGTCACAACCTTGCATCATTTACAACTTCACCCCTCTTAAATGTTTTCTCCATTTACAGATATCCTTTAACTCACATTAGTTATATCCACCATCTCCATGGATAATTATTAAAACCCAATAAATTATATTGTGTAAAACCACCCAACCATGTGACTAAACCACGATCATCTTTTTATGAACATTGAAACTACACATCCTGTAACTCAAATATCAGGCATTTTATAATCCACAATCTTATTCTTCCATGATCTACTTCTTTTCCTTGGTGTATTTAGAGTCTTTATTAAAGATATAATCATCCTCCCATTCTATAAACTTTCTTTATCACCCTTGGAGTCCTTGTAGTTCTTCTAGAAGTCACACATCCCTACTTCTTAGAGCTTGAAAAAAAATTTATCCTTGATCATCCATATAGGGGTTATTCCTTCATCTATCTTTTCTGAGTATCATGCGGGCAGGTATGAAATTTCTTCCCTCAGGACATTGGAAAAATAATCCTTAATGTAGATAATAAATGGAATCTCAAGAATGAAGAAGTTTTTTTGACGATGATGTTGTTGTATTTATTTTATCATTATTTTAATATTCTGATTTGTATGGGCATATGCCCACTAAAAATAGTGGTCATTGGTGTTCTTTTCATAATCACTAATGAACAACTATATTTCTATATAATCTTGCTATTGAATTGATGTAATCCAATGATCTTGTACCTGAGTTGTAAGGGATATTGCTTGGCATCCAAGAGACCCAGTTTCAAAACAGGATAGATGTGAATTTCTAGGTACTATAGTAGTATGGTAGTCGGCACTGTAGTAGTTACTATAGTAGTTAGTATTCAGTATTGTAGCATCTAGAACTATTCGCCCAATTTTGGCCATCAAGACACTAGTTTGCGCCTACGGGTCTCAAGGGACTTTGAGCCATCAAAGTCCTTCGGGCCACAGGGTGTTCAGACCATTAAGACCATGGAGTAGTCCAATTTACACAGTGTAGGCCCCAAATGAGGATCAGTGCAACAGGAATAGAAACCACCAGATGCTGAGCTAACTGGAATTGATGAATGGGAGGGTATGGAGACCGCCTTCGGGATAAAGAATTGTGCTACTTTGTACTGGGAAATTCTAGTCGATCAGCAATGAAAGGTGGGGAGCTATGAAATCAATGATGCAGAAGCTAGGGAGCGGCAGTTCTAGTGGGTTGGGCCTACGAGTCATGTATTGGGAATGGTATGCCTCTGGGCATTCATGTTATGTATTTTCAAGTCATGTAGGGTTTTGTGCCTTGGCACTTCGTGCCATGTACGAGTTCCCCTTCAACCATTAAAAGGGGTATTATCTATAATAAAATAAAAATGAAGGTGTTCGGTCCATTCATGATAATTGATGTAACATGGAAACTGGTTAATCACGTAAAGTTGGCCATCAAAATGGATTCCCAATGAATATAAATCCTTGTGGGATCACCCAGGTTAACCAAATGGAAATAAAAAAAAACTTGATAAATGGTGTGGTTAAATATGAAAACTCTCTTTCTATGTTTTATAATACACATGGTGGTTATATTTGATGCTTGTCAGGTGATGTGGATGGGGATGGGATCCTGTGTTTGTTCAGTTGTTGGATTGTGAATTTGAGGCCATGGGGATCTGTATGTTGGGGCTTGGTTTGGTTCTAGAACTTCGATGTATCTCACAAATCCCAATTGTCGTTGTGACATCACAAGAGAACTGAGTGTGAATGTTTAAAATCATGCTTAGATGTTTTTTTAGTTGTTTTTTGTGGTTTGTGTCTATTCATGTTATTTTCCCGATAGTGAAGGAATACATAAATAGAATCACATGAACATGATAACAAGAATGTGTTCAATGTGGAATGGATTTCCAGAAATGATTTGTGCTCTGGATGTGGTTGTTACATTTTTGTGAATGTATGAATAGTAACGAGAGTGTTAGTGTATGAGATGGTTTTGGAATCCTTAATTGGGATGATTTATTGTTTACCTATATATATTAATTTTAGGACTTTTTTTCTTATAGGCACCCCACCCATGTTGAGCACTTCGTGATGAACACACCCATTTCATGGGGGAGGGTGTTTTTCTTAAAATTCCTATGAGTGGATGGTTACTAGCTCTTTTCTTCTCCCTATCCTAGATATAACAAGACTCTTTTTGCATGTTTTGATGGCATGAAGTTCATTATTCCCCGTAACTCTTCATGAAGGGTGTGTTGTGGGGGTTGGCCCAGATGTGTGAGGGTATTATTGATTTCCAGGAATCTTTTGGATGAGGCTTAGGTGCCTTCAGGTGTGGCAGTGGTGGTTCTAGCCCTGGTGTCTTTGGGTGTGGTAGTGGTTATTGTGGACCAGGTGTCTGTGGGTGTTTTTATGTGTGGTAGTTGTGGCCCAGGTGTATGCGGATGGGATGCATGGTTGACATGGCCCATAAGGTTATTGTTTGGGGAGCAGTGGGACTGCCGTGGAACTTATGGGGGGAGGGGGTCTGACAGGGAGGTTGTCCTAAATAACTAGTGGGAAAGTAGTGCAGGGTACCCAAATATCGATGTTCTATTACAATTAATGTATTGCAATTGAGTTATTTGCGGAGTGTTCCTTAGTGAAACTGGGTGGATAGTTTCCTTTCTAGGTTCTTGGTCATCTCTATATCTCATAGTGAATTATAATCCCTCCCAACTTGTGCACAAGAGAATTTGGTTTTCCTTATTGAGTATACCTCTATACTCACCATACATATATAAAACTAATTTCAAGTTTCTAAAAGAATTTTGTGGACCATGCCAGACCCTAATAGCTTGGGCTTCTATAGTTATCGCTGTTGCGTCTCATTCTTTTGGTATTTTCATCTGATACTTCTTTTACCTTATATTAGTATATTTTGAACATGAAAATGGGAATTGATCTTTTCCATTACATTTACTTTCTATTTTATTAGTTTCTAGGTATTTGTCATCTTATCTTCTGGACTTATTAAATTTAATGCTCAATTCCTTCCATTTTACATGATATTATATTTCAATGGGGATATTCGCCACTCCAAGGCCTATTGAAGGAAAGATTTAGGCATTATTATCTCTCATTCAACATTAAAAAGCATGGATCTGGAAATTTTTTGTCCCATTCTTCATTATGGTGAAGGTGGGTCGTAATAGAATGGCATCAAAAGAGGTTGAGATATTGGATGGAGTTCATAGTTAGGAATAGTAAGGATAACATGGGATGGATAAGCAGCAATGTTAGGAAATATTGTCGCATGAAATAAGTAATGGAATACCAGCTTGGACACTTGATTTTATGGCCGACAATAATCTGGCACAAAAACTCTGGACCTTCTGAATGACCAAGTGAAGCTACACTGATTTTAGGTTTGATACCCTAGGAATTTTTCATACCTCATAATGGAATGTATTCTTGTGTATTCTAGGTGTTTGGTGTTTTTGAAATAAAAATTATTTTAAGAAAAAATTAATTGAGTTATTCTACACTAATCAGGCATAGGCATTTCCTGGTTTACCGTGTAGCTATGGCACCCGAATGATGACTGCAATTTTTAAAGGAGATTGAGGGCCAAGATATTGATTTCTCTACTTAGAAGAGGGATGATCGAGGGGAAGGGGATGAAAAGTGGAAAAATGCATTATGTTCCTTTTAAAAGACGACCCTTGGGAAGTATGAGGGAAGTGTTTCTGACTTGGAGATAGAGGTCTGGCATGAGGAGCTGGAAATAACCATTACCTTAATTTGTGCTTCGAGAGGGTATTGGGTTCTGTTGGAAGTCCGTAAAATTAGGGGAGCATCGAATTAGTGGTGGATGCTCTACCTCAAATAGAGCATGGACACTGAGGTTTTGTGGACATAATTCAAGAAGGAGTTCTAGGTGGAATTCCTTTCTTCTATAATGAATGTCAAGAAGATCCATGGAAAACTCTCCCTCTAGCAAGGGATATTGTTGGTAAGAGAGATGGGTATTAATTTCAAGGATCTCCATCACTTCACTCCCCACCTCTTTGTAGATGAGGAGTCTCAGGAGAGATGTTTAGAGGAGGCACTCTGACCTTCGCTACAATATGTTGTGACCCCCTTCACACTACTGACATAAATGGAGGTTCAGAAGAAGGCTGAAGTGGTAGATAAGATGAACACACTAGGAGGTGTACCATGAGAGGAGATTCAGTTGGGTCCATCAATAGAGAACATTTTCAAGAGTATTCCTGCATCCTGAGGGCCTTCTAGGTTTCAACTGGTGGGGATCAATCCACAACATTCCCAGTTTCAATCTCCCCATACTTTCCCATTCTCCATAATATTAGCACTGATGTGTTTTATCTATATTAGAGGTGAGATCCTTTGGAATCAGTTCCCGGACCGATTGCAGTACAATAGTGGTGGGAAATCTCATCTCCCACCTCTGATGTAGACGTTTCTAGAAAGACCTTTGTAGAAACAAAAGAAGTAGTGACATAAAGCTCATGCTCCTCCAAGGATGAATGATGCCGGAAGAGGAAGACCATAGGAGGATCCTCAGGGACCTCAAACATGGCATGGTTGGATAGGTATCCAGTAGTCTAGGGGTATAGGATTTATGCATTGGTAGTTGAACATCATAGAGGTAGAATTTTCAGCAGGGTCGGAGGTCGTTCGATGTAAAATCATCTTGTTTACTACTCTTGGATATTCCCTATTTGATTCAAGTGATTTTCACTCCTTTGTTACATCTGGTCTTGACCATGACTTGTCCCTATATGTAGGGAGACTCTCTATGCCCCTATTTCTAAGTATGCAAGTTGGGGGGTCAGACCATCTTGTTTGATATTTTTCGAGGATGAAGACTGATGTTGGGATGTATCAGTTGAGTGGGGATCTATTTCTGCTGCATATGCAGCCATACGATGTCATCCTAGGAATCTAATATTTATTCTCCAAACAGAATTTTTTGAAATTCTTCTGGAGAAGCATTTTGTTTTCTGATATGGGCATCCAGCATGTAGATTTTTTTTGAGATTATGTATACTAGGAGGGCAGTTGGTGGGGGAAGATCCATTTTTTCTTTGTTAGATGAGCTGTTAGTGGAGTCAGAATATTCATAGATGATGGGCATTTTTGGAGTTTTAAGAGAGTTCCTATATTTTTTTCCTGATGAGGTTGTGAATCTACCCCCTCGACGTGACGTTGAGTTCTGGATAGGCTTACAACTAAGTGCACGTCTAATTTCATTGGCTCCTAATCAGATGGTTCTTTTTGAGTTTCGGGAGGTACAGATTCAGATTGAAAATTTGATGAAGAAGGGTTTTGTCCGGACAAGTGTGTCACCATGGGGTGCTATAGTGTTGTTCAAAAATAAGGAATACAATGGTCTCAAGATGTTTATATACTAACGAAGACTAAATCAAGTAATGGTCAAGAACCATTACCCTATCCCGAGGATAGAGTATCTCTTTGACCACCATAGGGGAGTATATTGGTTCTTTAATATCGATATGTGGTCTAGGTATCACCAGTTAATGGTGAAAGATAACGATATCCTGAAGACTACTTTCATGTGATGGTATGGGCACTTTGATTTCGTAGTCATGTAGTTCGGTGTTATGAAAGAATCTTCTGTGTTCATGGGGATCATGAACTTCGTTTCCCGTGAGTTTCTGGTCTAGTTTATCATTGGGTTCATCGACGAAATCCTAATCTACTCAAGATCAAAAGAGAATTTTGCTGAGCACCTCAGGATGGTCTTCGAGATCATTTTACACCGCCTACTCTATGTGAAGTTGTTCAAGTGCACATTCTTGACACTATAAGTTCACCTTCATGGAAACTTGATGTCTCAATAAGCGGTAGTAATAAATATTTTAAAGGTTAAAGCAATTGTCTCTTGGGAAACACTCGTGAGTGTGATGGAGGTACGACGTTTCTTAGTCCTAATAACTTATTATCAAAGGTTTTTACATGAATTATCTGGATGATAAGATAATTTTATAGCTTTGAAAATATAGGACCATGCCTTTTTGTGGAGTGATCAGTTCAAGACATCTTTTAGTTATTTGAATGAATGGTTTGACAGTGCTCCAGTGCTCAGGTTACCAAGGGAATAGGTGCTGTTTGAGGTTATTTGGGATGCTTCTGGTCTTGGCTCGGGTGTTTTTCATATGTATATATATCGAGTGATCTCTTATGGGTCTAGACATCTGTTTCTTCATGAGAGTAACTAGGCCTCCCATGAACTAGTGATTGCAGTAGTAGTGTTCGCATTGAAGTTGTCGTAGCATTACCTCATTTTGGATCACTTTGTGGTCCTCACAGATCAGAAGATTTTGAGGCATATATTTACCAAGTGATACCTAAACATATGACAATGATGATGGGTGGAATTTCATTAGGACTAAATCATCGAGATCTTCTAAAATAAAGGTAAGTGGAATGTGGTGACCAATTCCATATGGCAGATGTCACATAAGGATGTGTTTCAAGAGTCAGCAGATTTGTGAAAGGTGATGGGGGATATGGTTTCCTTACACATGGATGCATGGGTAGATAGTGGTAGAGGATTTATATTTCAGATGATAGTGCAGTCCTCTATGTGGTGTAAGGTGGTGGAGTCTCAGTGGGGAGATTCAAAAATAAATTGATGTGGGATCGGGTTAACTAGGGCAATGCTCTGAAGGGTGGTTGGAGGATAGTCAGAATTAGATGATTTTACATGGGATGTTTTTTGTACCAGAGATGATGTGTGGGGGAGTTCTCCATGGGTCCATAACTCACACCTAGTAGTTCACCCAAGAGTTTCCAATATGTATCCAGGCCTGAGAGAATAGTTTAGGTGGCCTAGGTTGAAATGGGAAGCAACAATGTTTGTGGAAAGGTTGATAGTGTGCCAATAGGTGAAAGATGTACACTGAAACCTAGGAGGTTTGTTGCAGCCCTTAGATGTCCCCGAGTGGAGGTGGGGTGACATCTCGATGGAATTCATCATACAACTACCAATGGTTCAAGGAAGATGGGATGTTACATGGGTAGTGGTAGATCGGCTGACGGTATCAGCTCACATCATGGAAATAAAGAATTCTAGTGCAGTGGATGCCTTAACATGGAGATAAATTGATGAGGTGGTGTGGTTTCATGGAGTTCTGATGACCATAGTCTTAGATAGGTATGGACAATTTACCTCAATATTCTGAGGTAGATTGAAACATTTTTTTGGCCATGAGCTATGCCTTAGCACTGGTTTCCACCCCCAGACAGATGGGAAGATAGAGAAGACCATCCATTCATTAAATGATATGCTACGAGAATGTGTTTTGGACATTGGGGTATCATGGTTATGGAATTTTCCATTAGTTTAAATTTCATACAATAATATATATCACTCTATTATTAGCATGAAACAGTCTAATTCATTGTATAAAATACCATTTCGTTCACCCGTGTGATGGACAGAGGATGGGGAAGCCGGTGTTCTTCGCCCATAGGTAGTATAGAGCATGCTATAAATGGTTCATCTTGTGCATGAGAGTATTAATGAGGATTAGGACTGACAGAAGACAAATGATGATCATAGGAGGAGACCCTGTAGCTCAAGGTTATGGACCATGTGTTCTAAAAGGTATCCCCTCTACGATGGCAGCAGAGGATCGAAGGGGGAGTAAGATTTCTCCTAGGTACTTTGGACCCATCGAGGTGTTGAGTCATGTCGAAGAAGTGTCATATCAGATGGCACTACCCCTATTTCAACATAGGGTCCAGGATGTCATCCATGTGTCTTAGCTCTGTCGGTATCTACATGATGGGTCACACATCCTCTAATGGGGGGATCTAGATATCGATGATGGTTCCATATTCAAATAACAATCTGTGAGGATATTCGATCACGAGGAGAAGGTGATTTGTGGATGAAAATTTCCCTTGGTTAACATGTTATGGAGGCATAGTGGTCATGAGTGGAGTTCCTGGGAACGGGATGCACATATTAATGCCTAGTACCCAGAGCTGTTTTGAGTTTTGTTTTGTACTTCACTATTATGAAATGATTGACCTCGTTTGCTATGAGATGATTTCTTTCCCATGTTCTCAGATTGTTTTTGAAATGTTTTACTATGAGCGTGATGACCTGATCCATAATCGAGATGAATTAAGGTGGATGCGATTAAACCCATGTGGGTGATTCTGCGCTACCCAAACTGGATAGTATATTGAGATTGAAGAAGGGACTCCCGAATCTATATGTATTATGTGGTTGTGTGGTTACTTAGGTGGAGATGAGTAGTGTTGTATCTCTGGTTATTTTGGAGATTGAAGAGGTGTTGGTTTTCCATGATATCAATGTTTGTTTCGGCTTTCGAACAACTCTAGGGTGGGTTTGTTCTTACGAGTTATCTTATGAGGTGGTTGTTTGGACCCCTCAATTTCGTTCAGGTTTAGTCTTGATTCTCAACGATGATAAAAGTTTTATAGGTATCTTATTTAATGGTCCAGACCATCATGGTCCATTACTTTACCAAAATCTGGTTCTTGGGGTGACCTGAATGCCATGGGAGATTCAATATGTCATTGGTGTTGGTGGAGGGGTGTCACCATGGTGTTGCCTATCGGTACCACTGATTGGTGTTACTGATCGGTGTGTCACCCATCAGTCTCACCAATAGGCGCCACACCTTAACGGAGACACCATAGGGGTGTTGGGGTTTCTTATCCATTTTTTTTGTAATGCATATTTTATGTATTATTAATTTTTAATGTGTTTACATCACTTTTAATCTCATAAAAGATGTTCTAAATAACCTAATAATGAGGGACCATTGAGTTACCAAAATTTTTGGCCTTCCACAACTTTTTCGTAGTTCCAGCTTAGCCCCTCTTGCGTGTATTATCATGTTAGAGTTATCATTTAACTCACATTAATTATCTTTACTATCTTTGTGAATAATTTTAAAATCTAAATAAATTTTGATGTGTGGAACCACCCAGCCACGTGGTTAAATGCTGATCATATTTTTATACAATTTGAGATTATATATCCCATAACTCTAGGATCAATCCTTTTATCACCTGAGAGATTCTTCTTCCCTAGTCTCCTTCCATTCCATGGTTCATTTTGAGGTCCTCTTCTGAAGAAGAATCATGTGCCATTTTTGGATCCTTTCCTACTCAACCTTGGTGTCCTTGGAGTCCTGCTTCTGGATGTTTAACATCCCCAGTTCTTGGTGTGAGGAGAAAAACATCGATCCTTGATTATCCACATAGGGGATCTACATTTTTCTTATTTATTGTGTATCATGTGGGGTGTTTATCATAATGCTTCCCTCAGGATATGGACAAAACAAAACCTAAACAAAGAAAATAAATAGACTCTAAATAATGAAGTGGTGTGTTTGATGATGATGTTGCTATATTTTTTTATCGTCGTTTCTATGTTGTAAATTTTTTGGGATTATGACAAAAAAAATAGTGAACATTGGTCGTATTTTATTATGCACTAATAAACCTATATTTTTCTAGACATTTTTTTATTGAATAGATGTAACATGGAAACTGGTTAATCATGTAATGTTGGTTGATAAAATGGATTCCCAATGAATATGAATGCTTGTGTGATCAAACCAGTTAACCAAATGTAATTATGGAATTTGATAAATGGTGTGGTTAAATCTGAAAAATACATTGTTATGTTTTTCTAATAAAGATGGTCGATCTTGTTGATTCTGGTTGGGTGACATGGATGGGGATGAGATACCCTATTTTTTAGTTGTTGGTTTGTGAATCTGAGGTTGTGGGGATCCATATATCTATGGTTGGTTTGGTTCCATCACTTTGAGGGATCTCACTAATCCCTTTTTTGTTGTTTATTTACATGAGAACTGGGTGTGAATGCTTAAAATTTTGATTAGTTGTTTTGTTTCAGTTGTTGTTATTTCCATGTGGTTATGCATGTTGGTTTCTCGATAGTGAAGGAATAATTAAACTGAATCACTTTATCATGATAACAATAATGGGTTCAATGGGTAATTGTATTTCATAAATGGGATTTTATTTATTTGAGGCTATTGCGTTTTTGTTCATATATGAATAGTATTTAGAGAGTTTGTGTGTGATCTCATTTTGGAAACCTTTAGTTGGGATGAGTGCTTGTTTACCTATATTTATAAATTTTATTTCCCATGTATCTTATAAGCACCACACCCATGTTGAAAACTTTATGCCGAACACCCACATTTCATGGGGAAGGGTGTTTTTTCCAAAATTCTTATGAGTGGTTGGTTATTAGCTCATTTTTAATCCCTCTCCCTGGTATCCCAAGACACTTCAGGAAGGCTGTGATGGCCTGAAGATCATTATAGACCAATAATATTTAGGTAGGGTGTTTTTGGTGGTTTTCCCTGGTGTGTGCAGGTAAGATTGTTTCCCAAGCATCTCCAGGATGAGGCCTAGGTGTCAAAGAGCATGGAAATGGTTGTTCTGGCCATGGTGTAATATGGTGTGGCGGTGGTTGATGTATCCCATGTGTCTATGGGTGTGTTTATGTGTGGTTTTTGTTTCCAAGGTGTCTGCAAGCATGGTTATGTGTGGTTGTTGTGGCCTGTGTTTATGCGGGGTATGATACGTGGTAGTGGTGGCCAATAAGGTTGTTGTTGGGGTGGAACTGGGACTAATAAAGAACATATGGGGGGGTGACACATAAGATGTTCTATTAATCAGTGGGAATGTGGTGCGGGGTACCCAAGTATCTATGTGCTATTACTATTACATTACATGACTGGTGTTATTTGGGGAGTGTTCTTTGGTTCAGCCTGGTGGATAGTTTTCATATCTAGGTGCTTTAGTCATCTCTATTTCTCACAGAACATTAGAATGCCTCACCACTTGTTCACATGAGCTTTTTGTTTTCCCTAATGAGTATACCTTTACTCTCACCATTCATATATAAAAATGTTTTTAGCTTTCTAGGAGAACTTTGAGGATCGTTCTGGACCTTACTATCTCTAGCTTTAGGAGTTATCGTTGCTGCATTTCTTTCTTTTGGTATTTTTTATCAGAGTGTTCTTTTACCTAATATTAGTTTATTTTGAACATGCATTTGATAATAGATTTATGGAATTAATTTTACTTTCACTTTTTGGAGTTGTTGGGGATTTAATGTCTTATCTCATGATATTATAAAATTAAGTGGGAAATGACTTCCATTTAACCTGATATTCTATACCCATGGTGCTAGTCTCCACTCCGTGGCCAATTAAAGGTGGTACATGAGGTTCATTATCTCCCCCTCAACTTGATGAAGGAAGTTTCTTGCAATTTTTTGTCCCTTTCCTCATCTTGGTGAAGGTGGATCATGACACAATATCTTTGATCTCTGCCACCCTGACTCGTTGTAACTGTGGAAGGGTGACAACCATCGACTGGAGGTATGTTGTTCCATATTTAACCACAAAAGATATCTCTTATGCGGATAAATTCTCTAATTCCTTGTTAAACAACTATGAACTCAATATCCTGCTGGACAAATCGGCCACCACATTCTCCTTCCCAAAATTATAGACAATCTCAAATCCATATTCATAGAATAACTGTAGCCATCACCCTTATCTAATTTTTATATCCTTTTGAGAGATGATATACTTGTGACTTTTGTGGCCATAGTAGAAAATAAACCAATATTCCATGAGGTAGTGTCCAAATATATTCAAAGATAAGACTCCCATTTCTAACTCAAGACCGTGACCCATGTAGTTCTTCTCATGTTCTCTCAGTTGTCGCGAGCCATATGTAATCACCACTATCCCCTTAATCAGGATTCAAGTAATCACAGTTCCTCATGCATCAAAAAGAACTATGTACTCGACATCCTCATATGGAAATCTTAATATTGGACGGCTCATCATACACTACCTCAATATCTGTTAACTCTCCTTGAACATCTACAACCACAAAAAGGGATTCCCCTTTCTTGTCAATGCAATAAAGGATGTTTTTAATCCAGAAAAGGTAGGTTCCGCCTTATTATATAACCTAAAAAAATCCAAGGAAACTATAAACCTTAAAAACACTATTGGGTGAGTCCCATGAGAGCTCTGACTCATTCTTCATTAGATCCCTTACAACTCCATCCAATGAAATGAAGTGTCCTAGAAAATATACCTTTCGAATCTAGAACTGACACTTAGAGATATTCCCATAAATACGGTTCTCTATGTGTATATTCAATAAGCTCCGCAATTTGAACCCATGTTCCTCTTCAGACATCGAATACACAAGGATGTCATCAATGAAGTCCACCATGAACCATTATTTTTAATGCTAGAAGATCCTATTCATGAGTACCATGAACTCTACAGGATCGTTATTCAAGAAAAATGTATTCACCAAGTAATTTTAATGTATGTACCAACACCTAAAAGGTGTTTTCATTATATCCAGATAATGTACTTGTAGGTGGGGATTTACATATCTGAATAATATCTTCAACAACCACTATTCCCCTTCCAACTGATTTTAGAGGTCATGAATCCTCAATAGAGGATACTTGATATTCATAGTCACATTATTTAGTCACCAGATTTCCATATATAACCTCTATCTGATCTGCATTATTGGAAAAAAATGTGTCTGCCTCTAGTTAATTATTGGGTCTCATGAATCCCTTCTTCTACAGGTCCTCTAACTGTACCCTCATCTCACAAAGCCCAATTAGAGACATCCAATATGTAGGGGTATATATCGACATCTTCCCAAAGTATATAACATTATTTATGACTACCTCTATACAACGAGGTAATCTTGGAACATCCATAGGAATGATGTCCTTATATTCCTCTAGCACTGTTAAAATCTATGGACTCATAACATATACTACACCAAGGGCCAGACTAGCCAACTGATGTGTGTTCTAATACACCCTCTTATCTATTATTCCATCCTACACTGCATGAATTTACTTTTCACCAAAATATAGAAACCAAGTCCCATCACCATATACACCCCACACTCTACACCTAAAATAGTCAATATGATCATCGACTGTGGATAACCAGTCCATACTGAGAATAACTTCGTATGGCCTTGAAGTAACTACCAAAAGATTCAAATTGAAACAATCACCTCTAAGAGTAATGTAAAACTGTCATCCCCATTGTGTGATCAACTAATCCCCTTTTGTAGGAGTCCATAAATGTAATGGTCGATTCAATGGTTCCAAAATAATCTCAGAGTCTCGAAAAAAGGTCCTGAAAAGAAATGATTGTCAGTCAACTATTTTTATCAAAACTATAGCTAATGTGGGAATGGAACATATTTGACCTCTAATAATCCATGGAGCCTCATAATTATAAGACTCCATCACTTATAGCCAGAATCATCCATGTCCACCAGCTGCTTCAGTCTATCGTGGGCTACCTAGGGTGGATGTGGTAATACATTGAACCTTCACCCACCTCATACCACCATGATTTCTCCTATACCATGTCCACCACCTTATAAAACATCATTATCCTAAATTTTCCCATTTCTCAGTGGACCCTTGACCATCTTCGGATTGGTCGTATGACAATTTGGGCAATCTCAAGGCAGTTGTCCCTAACCTCCTCTAGATTAAATCGGTCTGCCCATCCGCTGACTCACTCTGCCATGAGATCTCTACACCATATATCATGTGTCATGGGGTCATCCTCTAGAGTTCCTGACCTTCGTGGGTTTCTATTTCTATATTCATCTACCTACTACCAGTGACTCAACTACCTGGTGCTTTGTGGTAGCCTGTACTACTACTCCCTCCTCCACAAGAAATCAATCCACTAGTGCTAATCACTAATAGTACCCCATAATATGTTAGAATTAAATGGGATATCATTGATTCCATGACCTCTTTTTGTAGTCCATTTTTGAAGTTCTAAACACAGAATAATGTGTCTCATACCAAAATTGTGGAGTAGCATGAAAGACCAATAAATCTCACCGACCACTCCTCCATAGTCTTACTACCTTACTACAAATTTAGAGTCCCATGTATACACACATAGCATAACGTTGATAGTATGAACTCCGCTCAGAAGAGACACTCAAATAATTATGAAGAGAGAGTTTCCTCATCATGTGTCCTGGTCACTAAGATCCAACATTTCCCCACATAGCCATGAAGAAGACCCAGGGCTTGGGATTCCATCTAGTCATAAGTTTTCCTCACAATGTGGAATACATCTGTAACTAACCCTATCTAATCATTAGATACCCAAGGGTTTGTATCACCTGTAAATCCTGGATATTGAAATCCTTGTAAACCATGCAACACACTCATCCTACGTGCATCCTCAACCAATATCATTGATAGTAACTGTAGCTCAACGGTTTGTGGTATCGCTAGTAAACCTTTTGAATGATCTATCTCTAGTACATGCCCATGTTTTGACACCACATCTCTAGGTGGATCATCCTTTTTATCACGTAACAGAATCATGGATGGACATCTTCTAAGAAGAATCCAGAAATAGAACAAGATGTAGCATAGTGAATATAGCATACTTGAAGAGATGACATAGGAAGGGAACGATAAAACATCCAAATCCTATATGATTCATGTACCATTGTTTTCCCTACAACTAGTGTTTTCATGTTCTGAGTTGAAATTCATAATTTCAAGTCATGGTTTATGGATATGGTATCCAATCTACCATCAATGGATTCCTTAGCCTGAAATTCAAACTCGAATCACTTAATAATTTTATCCCAAACCAATCTCATTAAATCATTGTTCTTTAGGTAGAAATGATAACATCTGATACTACTTAATCATGACCTGTCCTAGAGGGGACCGTGTTGTGTCATCCACAATACCTCATCCAATTGTCCAGGGACTGGTGACTAGCACTTAGTAGGCATATTCAAAAAATGGGAGGCATTTTATTATGTACTTAGACACATGAAATCATCTCCATGCCCAAAAATGAATAAATGTAAATCAATAAGTAAAGAAGATTTCATACCACTAGGACACCAAAAATGAGTAGGATAGTATAAAAATGTAATGTAAATTGGGCTAGAATACAAGCCCACCCAAAAATGTGTCTGGATAATTGCATTCCCAAGTTCCTAAAATACATCCACATAAAAACCTACATCATGTGAAAGGTACTAGACAACTATATGAAACTATACAGGCACACCTCAACTGCCTAGTATTTCTTAGAACCACCTAGTTATGGTCCACCAGGGACTCCATCAAAGCGTCGATCATCTGCACAAGAAATGACATGTTCCAGAGATTCCCATGTGGTGGTGACTAATATAGAACTCAGTGTGACCCGAGGAAACCACAAAGAAACACCACTAGAATATTCAGGAAGTATACAGTGAAGAAATACATGATATACACCATAGATAAATACACTAAGTATATTAATAATAAATTCATTAAGTATAACACACCAAAATAAATTAAGTATACCACAAAAAAATACATTGTCATCTCACAAAGGTATAGTTCTATAATACACAGAACATGATTATCAATTCACGGAACACATAGTACTGATACAACATGTAGTCTCGATGAGACACATATTCTTGGTAAGACATTCATTCCTGATGAGACACTCATCCTCGATGAAAAACATAGTCATGATGAGAAATGTATTATTCATAAGAAATGTAGTATCGATAAGTCATGGAGTCACAGAATGGCATCTAATCTCAATCCAACAGCCAAAAAAAATATTCCACTTATAGTATGCCCATCCCAAGGGAACTCACTACTCGATCCATTAGTTCATATTAACATTTCCAAAAAAACTCCATTATAGTTTATAAAAATTACCATTTTATCAGAAGGGTCCAAACGTCAAAAAAGAATCACCAATGAACACACAGTTTTAATCTTATGGTTATTTTTATAAAAAGGACCAACTTTGGTCTGAATTGGGTCCGATCTGACCTGTTCCACCCTACCCAACCCCAATAGATTGACATAACCCCACCTAGTGCAGTACGACATGAACTATTCAAGATCGATGGACCTACTAGACTATGTCCCACATGGATAATGGGTACCACCCACTAGCCCACCTGGAGTGGCCTCGCTCCCATAGTCTGGCCCGCCCTCGCTGCATCCCACCTAGTCTATGTGGTTCACCCCAAAAATGTTCTACCCTAGTCCATGTGGTCCACCAAAACCATGTGCCTCTCCCATGGTCATAAAATCTCCCCACATCCCACATGGCCTCTATGTCGATGTCGGTCGCCCTGTTCTCTTCCACCACCCCCGCACGTGTCCGCCTCCATGTTCCAATACCAGCACAAGTCGCTCATACCGGTACTCTATTGGGTTTTTCAGTGGATTAATGTGGCTCATTTGATTCCCCAAAAATTACACAGTTGAATATGTGGCCTTGTTAGGTCATGATCTATTCTACCGTGGGCTCTATAGTCAATATGCCTCTAGTCTAAGATTTTGATTGTGTTCAGATACTCCTGGCATGTCAGAGCCTTGACCACAATTATCAAAAAATGAAGAAAGCCAATAATGGGGGAAGATAAAGGCAACAGGAACATCTGAGGAATTAAGATCATCCTTTTTTCATGTTATCCAAGATTCATTCTCATTAGAGAAATGAATTAAGAGGGTAACAAAACTAGCATTAATAATTTAAAATAATAACTATCCAATAAGAATGAGCGAACATAATGTCAAACTATTAATTGTTTAGTCTGCGTTCATCATTGATTCTATGAATGGGGAAGAATTCACAAGGAGATAAAATTTCCTACATGGAATTGGGCTGCATGCTGATGAAGATCGCTAATCATGTCATTTTTGTTGGCGAGAGCCTTTGAATCCGAGGAGGGTCACTGATCATCGATCTACATTCCAATCTCATATCCTTCATCACCATAATGAGAAGATCATTATCCTTTAGCAGGGGAATTATAGGGATATGTGGATGGAATTAGATTCCTGAGAAACTCTAATGAAATGAAAATGAGTAGTTGTGTCGAAATAAAATATTTTTTATGAGTTATTTTATTACTAATGAGTAAAAAAACTATCTTTCATGACCAACCCACACTGATAGATGTTATGCCCCACCTAAGGTAATGTATCTATTATGAATGAAATGGTTGCCTCAAAATTCTACTTTGGGAAATCATTTATAAATTATTCCATGTTTTCCAGAAAACTGCATGTGTTTGTTAATAAATATTTTAAATATTTTTCAAGCAATCGTTCTAGGAACATTGGGCTTCAGAATCACACACAAACTCAGCACTTAGTCCTGTAATAATTCAATATAATATATAATGATAATACATGAAAATTATGAGGTATTATATATAATGCATTCCATATGGAGTTGAGTGAAACATAGGATATCAGAGCATGTGACCATGTTATGTCTAGAATTTTTGTGATTGAAATAGATCAAACTATTATTTTTTGTGATCATGTACTAAATTTTTAGACATCATTATTGATCATGTATCACTAGGATGGTATCATCTACCCACTTTCGATAGTAGTAGATGGAGTGGGAGATTTAATTGTGAACCCGTATGATTATAGCGTCATGTGAATGATAGGATAGAAAATTGGATGGTTAATATTGGTATGTGAGAACATTTTAATCATTTTCAAAGTCAAATAATAGATCTAATTTTTAGATGTGATGATATATGAGTCATTTTGAATTCATGGGGATGAGGATGATATTGCTGTTTCCTAAGGGTAACTTATTGGGTGAGATATGATTCATGACTTGGTTCATAGTGTGAAACCTAGTACCATCATATAGTTAAGGCATGAAAAATGTTTTGAATGTTTCATGACATGTTATAGGAGGTCATACACGGTTTTTTAAAATGTGATTGTGTTTATAATATGAAAAAATGTAATGATGGTCCATATATGGAGAAAATTCAATAAAATATTCATAAGTTAGTTCCATGAAATATGTTTTGAGTGGGTTCATATATTCAATGTCCATTAATGGAAATTGATGGGATAGAGGCATGCATTTATTTTGAGGATGTGTTAGTTGGTGTAGCTGAGTCTTTAGTGATGTTATCTAAAATGATTTTGATAGGTTTTTATTCTATATTTTAGACGAGGTTAGAGGGAGACCTTGTTGAGGGTGTCTTTGGTGATGCTGTTTTTATTCTCTGGGGACTGCCTAAGAGAATGTTTTGGGGAAAAGAGATTCTAACCATGGGGCTGATATAGGTCTTAATCAAGTATGTTGAGTTGAGTTTTCAGTGTTTTTAGGAATGTACATGAATGAAATTATATTTTTTTTATTACGTGTTATTTTATATACTTAAATACATAAAAACCTTTTATCTCATTAGGGGAAAATATCTCTTAAAACCCACTATACATTTTTATTATAACATTATTTTTATTGATAATAATTTTAAAATTCCAATTTCAAATGAAAGATAATAGGATTATCCAAATTTTATAAAATAACAATGATGTGTTACTTTGAATCTATAATTTTATCATTGTGATCTGACCATAAAAATGATTATTGTTTCAAATAATATTTACAGTGTAGACTACATTATAGTTTTAATATATATTTTTACAATATATTACACTACTCCGATCAAGTTATATATCATTTTATTGTATTGTAATACTAACTCGTTTATTTTAATTTTTATAGAATAAATTGAGGTCTTATATTATTGTTTATGGGTTTCACCATTTTTCTAATGATATTGAAACGAGATTGGATTTCTAAATTCTCAACAATTATTTTTTTTCTTTGATATAACATTTGATTATTATCATGAATTTCTTGTTGTTTGTTTATTTGGAAATATAAAAACAAATTTTTATATCATTAAACTCCATGAAATATTATAAGTTCCATTTACATACATTAAATATTATTCATTCTACTAAAATAGAATATAAAGTAATAAAAACATGTTTTCAATGATGTTATGATGATATCATTTTTTATACTTATCTAAATTATGTGACCATTTAATTGTTTTACTTTTATTGAAATTATATTCAATTATGTCAACTTTTCCATCACAAAATTTTGTCTTTTATATTGATTAAAAATTCCATGAAGTTTATGTGTCAATGTTTTAATATAAAATGATCAATCACTACTCAATATATTTCTCCTCTAGATTATTTCCTCTATCAAAAAAACCTAAAGGTTCGTAATATTCATTCATAAAATTTTTGATTCTATTTGAAATATCATCCAATATTCACCTTGCTTGATCATTATTTTTTTAGTTCAATAGAAGTCCATATCCATAATTTTGTGGAAAATCCTTTTGCAAAATTCTTCTCCCAACATGTAGACACCATCAATGGTGGATTCTTCATTCCATTCATCCAATAGAGAGACATCTACTATGTTTCCAATAATAATAAATCTCATTTTTTCCTATGGTTTAACTTTTTATTATTTTGAATTTTTTGGTCATTTGGATATCCTAATTGTGATTCATTTATAAAGAAACAATGGTCTCTCATTTGAAAAACGACAGTGGGTAATCTTTATTTTTTTAACAATGACTTAATACCAAAGGTGACATAATTGTTTTCTAATAGTTACTCAATTATTTTTCCAATGGGGATCCAAATTTATTTTTTCAATGGTGACTTAATTATTTTATCCCATGGTGACATAATTGTTTTCTCAATTATCACTCTAATATTTTCCAACGGTGTATCATTTATTTTTCAACTATGGTTGTTTTGAGAAGTGGATTTATTTTAGCTCATGGTGACATTTTTTAATATGGTGGTCAATTACTTTTTATCTAATGGCTATTTTTTTCTAATTATGAAATAATTTTTAATAATAGTTACTTATTACTAACAATGAATAAATACCAATGATGAAACATTAATTTTTTATGGTGATTCATTATTATTATTCATCAATTTTTCTATTTTCATAAATTTTATATTTATATTTACTCTTTTAATTATCATAGTTATTCCCTAAATAAATATGTATTATTTATAATCCATGTATATTCTTGTTTTAATATTTTAATTAGTTTTAACATTTTATGATGTTTATTTATAATTATTACATAACAAATAAATAAAAATTCCCATATTTATTAATTTTTATATATTGAATTTATTTTTTGGTCTTATTATTATCTAAATTATAATTAATTTACAGAAAACACATTCAAAAATGTTTTAACTCATAATAAGATGTATATTTTTTATTTTTTCTAATTATATTAAATTAAAATATATTTAATATTTATTTTAAAAACTGAAAAATAATTTATGACATTACATTTGAAATATTGTTATCATTTATCTGGTAATTATTATTATGTTTAATCACCCTTTCATTTTTAATTCAAAAAATTATATGATCTGATTATTTTCAAAAAACATATCTATATATCCTAAAAAGTTCAACCATTTTTGAAAATGCATTTAATTATCGATGATTTTTAATTAGTTATATTTTACAAATCTTATATTATGGTTCCAATACATTTCATGGGATACATAGGATTACTTCTTAGAAACTTTTTCCCTCAAGAAAAATCTGAGAATTTTTCATCTTTATGAATAAATCGACGTCTCATGTGAAAATTTGTTTCAAGTCATGGAAAATATATCATGTCCCAAATTTATTCAACATCGACTTCTTCCTTTATGAGACGAGATTATCTAATTCTTAAGAAGTGTTACCTTTGATTTAATTATTTATCTTATCCCACTTATATTTTTTTACGTCTATACTACTATTTCCCATCTCTCTCACACACTCCATGTTTTTAGTTAGAGATATTTTATACCAATTCATTATTTCATTTTATATTATCTTTGGGCTGTAGCACTAAAATTTTAATTTCAGGTTTGGTTGTGTTGTGACTTATAGTGACTATATTGATGTTATAATTGGAATGTCACTGCACACACAACACTAAGTGTTATGGTTGTCCCTCCAATAGAAAAGGATTCTATATATGGGATATTATTCTCCCTAAATCAGAATAGTACACATGTTTCACAAGTTGTGTAGTAATATATAAGACTAGATGAGGTCCACATTAGAATGAATTAGAAAAATCTTTAATGTCTTCATAATTTTCTCTCCACTCCAAATTAATTATAATAATAATAATTAAAAGTCAATTACTTTAATCGTTTCGTTGTTTTATAAATTCAATTCTCGTATATATACACCCATTAAGAGAATTTATCATTTCCCTATCAATGCTAACAATTTTCATCATATGGAAACCTTATTAAAAATAACTATTTCTATAAATCTCATTCATAAAACCTGAAATTAGAATCAATGAATTTTCCTTTTGGAATAATTCATTCCATATATAGAGAATTCATTTATTTTTATGAACTTATTCCTAGACCACACATTCTAAAAACAATATCTTTAAGGTGGAATGATTAAACCCAAATGATTCATGGTTTCCATAAAATCCACCAAACATTTATGGAAATAATTTTCATTGATTGAGATCCTGAGTTAAGTAATACCTCAAATAGTTGAGCATTGAGCACTGGTCGAGCATGGTAACTTCATACAATCTATCAGAATCTCACAAAGATACTCTTATTATAAATCATAACACATGAAATGTTTTGAATTGAAAATCAGTTAATATTTAATATTGTGATATAAATCAATGTTTTTTAGTAATGTGTATCTTTATAATATAACTCATGAAATTTAAAAGATTCTACAGGTTTCACACCTTGGATTGAAAAAATTTATCATAACAAAACATGGAAGTCATTGAACATTATACGAAGATATCAGGATAAGTGATGATTAATTATTAAATGAAAAATTCTACAGATTCATAAGAATACTTAATTGAATGAATTTACTTAATGAAGCTATGAAAAACCAAGTACCTATTAAACGAGTCCTATGAGAATTAAAAAATAAATGGCATGTAAAATAGGAGTCCTTAAATAAATAAACAACACCAAAGGTTAAACTCTTGATGATTTTATTGAATCACTACATCAAGAATGATCTAAAACTGATTAAAATTAATTATGAAGAGACAAAAAAAATAAATAGTAAAAATTTTAAATCATTAATTTTTTTTTTCTATTTAATTTTATAAATACGATCTACATGACATTGAAAATAAAGACATCTATCATACTCAGACTAGTGTTTAAAAACTAATTAATGATAAAGGATTCAAGATCTAGTTTAGATGAATTCCTCAATATGAAAAACATAAGGGATATAAAAATAGTGGTACAAATTACAATGCCTTACATGTCACTTTTTATGAGTCATAGAAGAATTGGAATATCAAACCTGACTATCCTAAACTAAATTAAATAAATTAAAAAAAATGATAAAATAACACATATTAGTTGATGGAGTTATTATGTTGTATTAGATTCTAGTGGAAATCTATTAATTAAAAATAAACTACTAACTTGTGGTTCTTTTTATCATTGGATAATGTTAATAATTCAAATTTTTTTATAATGTTTTTAATTATTAATATGATTGTGAATACCATAACGTTTTATAATTAATTAATGAAATATAACGATTAAGAAGTTATATTTTCAATTCTATATATATATATATAACAAACTTAATGAAAATAATTAGATAGTGAAAACTAAAAATAAAATAATTTACAAGAAAATGAAAAATTAAGAAAACTCTTTATTATTCTCAATATATAGATTATTGAAATTTAAAATCCTCCCATGATTGAAATATACAATTTAAAAATAATTTTTACTATCTTAAAAATGATTATCTAATTTTTTCCAATGTCATTAAAATTATCATAAAATAATGTTTTAAACAAAACTAAAAAAGTATGGATGGTTCGTTCATGATACTATATTACCTCAAATGATTAATATTTATTATTTTATATTTAATAATTGTTTTTCATCAAAAGTTACGTTTTTTAAATGTGGATTGAATAGTCATGATGAATATTTATTATTTTAGATTATAAATATCATTATGATAAAAAAATTCTAAATCAATGTTATTAAGTGTACCATAGAGTATATATTTATATTTTTTATGGTTACCAAAAAATTTCATTACTAATCCTACTAGGTTAAAAAATAAATGTGTACCCAAATTTCCAATTAATTGATTTTTATTGTAAAAAATAAATGGATGTATCAAGAATTATATATAAAACATGGAAATTGGATTCATTAGCCACATTACCAGAGAACCAACAATGTTTACAACTTACAACACATGTTATGGAAGCACTATTACATTTGGAGACAATTATAATAGAAACATGGTTTTTATAACATTGGTATATATAATTCTACTTTTACATCCAATATTTCATATGTTTATGATATTAAATAGAATTTAATTAGTTTATCTTAATTATGTGATGATGGAATGGATGATGAATTTATAAATGATTAATGTTTATTTTTTAAAGGTGATTCATAATTCTTTTCTGCTAATCAAAAAGAAATAATGTATGATATTTTTTTATAGAATTGACTATTAACATTTAACTATTTTAATTCTATGTAGAATGACTATATTTATTATAATTTATGTTTAGTTCAAGTTAGTTTTATAATGTAACATATGCTCTAAAAATATGATAATATGTTACAATTTTTTCTTATAGAAATAAATATTTCATGTTTCTGATGGGTGCATAAAAGTAAAACAATATAAAACATCATTTTGAACTATCATTAATTTAAATACTATTATACATTTAAATTTAGTAAATATTCATCATCTATCTTCTTAATCAACATTCTAGCCATGATGAAGTGAATTATAGTTATTGTTTTCTTGATAATAAATATATATTTACATGGGTTTATATTTATTCTAAAAAATTACCCTTTATCTTGATTTAGTAGTTTATTTAAATTTAGATTAAAATGAAAGAGGTTGTATGATTATTTCATTTCATAGAGAAAAGGTATTTGAATTTCATAATTTATATTTTCATTTTTTCTTTGAAAATAATAGTTATTTTATAAATTTTTTATCTCATTAAACACCATAAAATAATATTTTTGTATAATGTATAAATATAAATATAAATAAATGGCCAAAACTATGTTATGTGAATATCATTTTTATATATATTTTTTAGGAAGTGGATATTTTGAATGTTTTTTATATTTCAAATATATCTATTTTTAACGTTTTTTTGAAAAAAAAATCATTATGAATTATTCAAAAATAAGGTGTGTAGTGTTTCACACTTAGGATTTATTTGGATGTAATGTTTTTATTTTAAATTAAAAATATAATTTAGATGATTTTAATGATAAATGTGATGGAGATATTTTTCATTTATATTATCATAATAGTAATGAATATATAGATTGTAATTAATGAGTAGTGGTTGTTGAAGAATATTTCGATGTTATATTTAATAATAGCAATGTTATATTTAATTTTGAGTACAATAATTTTAATAATGAGTTTACAGATATTAATTATTATTGATGAAAACCATCAGGATACGTATGAATAAATTGAGGGGGACAATACTCCTTCTCTACTAAACACAAGATCATGTTAAATTTTAAAAAATCATCATATTTGAAATTGTGTTGCAATGTCGATTATGTTGAAAAAATTAGAAAACATGTGTTAATTGTATTTGAAAAGTGTATATTAATTTTTTATTTTACCATAATAATACAAATGGTTATTTATTTTATTCACACTAGATTGTTTCAATTGATATGAGATTAATCATCTATTTAGATATTTTTTTTTTGTTTTTACTAGAACTGCCTGAAGATATGCAGATAATTAGAACCAAGGGGATCATAAAAAACGGCCGGCTGACTCTGGATAGATTGTTAAAAAATTTGAATTATTTCTCAATTATAATATTAATAATAAGTTATAGATATTAAATAACAATTTTCACATATTTTTAGGATATGGTTTATTATAATCAAATTGACTTTTTCATGTTGTAATGTTATTAAATTTTATCAAATGGATGTATGTAGTGATTTTTTAAATTTTTTCATAACTTAAGATGAATAGGATTCCACACAAAATGGTTTTAAAGATAATAAAATTACCAAATTTTTTGAATTATTTATATATTTTTATGGTCTCGAATAAGGACCTCTTTCTTGGTATGAAATAATTTCATTGTTTTAATTAAATATCTCTTTCAAGATATCCAATATTGATCATAATAAATTTTAGAAATAATTTCTAGTTATATTATAGTTAGGAATAATTATGTTGATGATTTAGTTTTTTATTCATCTAGTGAATTCATTTTTAATTATTCTTTATCTTCCATGTCTTCTAAATTGGAAATGTTTTTAATGGGGTAAGTATAGTTTGTCCTTGGACTTCAAATTTCTCATTGTAAAGATGAAATTGTTGTTAATCAGTCTATGTATGCAGATGAGTTCGTTAAATGATTTGGTATTGATTCATCCAAATATATTAAAACACTAATGTTTACTAATTGTGAAATATATTCTTATTTTCTTTAACATATATTGATAATAATTTTTATAGAGGCATGAAAATTAGATAACTATATTTAACTATTCTATACCTAATATCTTGTTTGGTGTTTTTATGTGAAATATTTTAAGATCATCATAATCATTGTCATATTTAACTTGTAAAAATAACAATCAGATATGTTAATGTAACTATTAATTAAGGTAAGTTTTATCCTAAGTATATGTTTTTTGATTTAATATCATATTATGAATTTGATTTTGTATACTATAGAATTTATAGTAAAAACACATCAGATATCTGACAATTTCATAGAAGAAATTTATTTTATTATCAATCTATGAAATAACTATATGTTTTTCTATCAAAAATAGAGGTTGAGTATCTATTTTCTAATAGTACATTTTCTCAATATATATGGATTAACAAAATATTACGTGTTTTTGTATTTATCTTGATAATTTATCTATTTATTGTTATAACACATCTATAATTTATATTTATAATAACCCTATAAATCATTTTAGTACAAATAATATCGATCGTAGATTTAATTTTATAACAAAGAATATGAATAAGGGTGATATTGTTTAATAATTAATCCAAACATATAACTATCTAGAAGATATATTTAATAATCATTTAGATTACGATCATTTCGTAAAAATTAAATATGACGTTAGAATGTTGGAAATTTATTTATTTTATTATTGTCATTGTTTAGGGGGAGATTTTATTTTTGACATTTTAATATTTACATAAAGGTTTATGAAATTCGTTTTAAATGCATATGTTTTGTAATAAAACAGGAATTGGAATATTTTTTGATTAGGTAAATTAATGTATTTAGCTTTCATAATTATTATTTTGAGTTATTAAATGTTTTAAACACTTTTACCATTTAGAAAAACTATATTTAAATTCACTCTATATTATATTTGTAACATTAGTATTAGTTACCAAAAATTTATAATTAAAATATATTTTTTTGTTGAACATGTTTAATAAAATATCATAAAACCCAAATGAAGTCTAATTTAATATCATGAATGTTTTAATTTTGATCTGAATAGGATACATTTTGTTAAATTCAAATAATCATTTTTGTATATACAAATTTATAAATTAATTATGTATTTTTATTATAACATAAACTAAACTGATCAATTTTTAAACATATTCCATTAAAAATTATAGTTATTTATATTAATATCATTTAAATAAATAGATGTTTGATTTTCATTTGTATTGTTTGTGACATTTGTTCGAATACTATATAGATGATATGTAATTCATAATTCTCTAAAATAAAATAAAAACTTGTTTTCTTCATTGATATCTCCATCCATTCTTATCATAATTTAAAATATAACACATTTTTCATCATTGAATTTAACTAAATAATACTTTCAAATTTTTATTTAGATACTTTAATATTTTTATGAATTACTAAAATCCATTTTTTAATAATCAAAACTTGATTTCAAAGTTCTTCGATGAAATCTACTTCTATACATATAATAAAAAATATATTATTGAGTAATTTAGAAGATTTAAAAATTTTATTCAAGAAAATATGCTTGAAAATATCTTATTAAGTAGTTTATATAAATTAAAACTAAACCCATTTATATGTCAATGTTTAAACATATATTGATGAATCATTATTCATCATATTCTTCTTCTATCCTCATTCATTCATGGTTGATCCCTAAATGTTCATCTGTATATTGGAAAATCATATTGTCATACCTTTAGAGTATAATCTATGTTTTTATAGGTCAACATCGGATCATCTATATCTTTTGGGGATTAAATCAAGTTGCATCATCCTTATTTCATCACATGAAAAACATACAACGTCGGCTTCTTATTAACATTATTCCTATATAGAGACATCTCCTCTATTTACAAAGTTATAAATCTCCTCTATTTATAATGGTGTGACATCACCTTGTTTCCAATGGTGATTATTTTTTCATTTTCCAGTGGTTGGTCATTTAGATTACACAATGTTGGCTCATTCGGAAAATTACAAAATAAACACGTTAACAAAACAAAAATAATGAATCATTAAAATTATGAATCATTATTTTTCCAATGGTGACTTAATACCAATGGTAAATCATATTATTTTTTAAAAAATAGATTCAAATTATTTTTCACAATGCTCACTCATTTATTTTCTATAATAGTGAAATAATTATTCTTTCTTGATCATAACAATTTTTTTCTAATGGTGACTTATTTTTTATTGAATAATGATCTTTTTCAGATAATGTTGTCTTAATTTTTGTCTAATACCGACATATTTTTAATCTATTATTTATATATTTTTTATTTAATAGTGACTTATTATTTAACCAATGGTGACACATTACAAATAATAACTCAATACGATTAGAAAAATCACTTCCAATGGTTACTCATTTGTTTTTCATGGGGATTTACTATCTATATTCATTATTTTTTATAATTTTATAGACTACATATTCATATTAAATGTATAATTTTTGTTGATTTAGAAAATTATTATATATTATATATAATCCTTGCAAAGTATTATTATACTATTTTTATTAGTTTTAAAATGTGATTAAATTTATTTATAAATTTTACGTAACATAATCTTAACATTTCTCCTATTTATTATATAATAAATTAATTTTATTTATTATAATTATATATATTAATTTTTTTAAAACCCTATTCAAAAAAAAATTTCATTCAAAAGAAGTATAATTATAATAATTATTTTATTTTTTAAAATTATAATATATTATTTATATTTAAAGAGTTATAATATTTTTTGGGTTAATATTTGAAATGTTATTATCATTTATAGGGTAATTCAAATAAGTTTAAATTGGTGGATAGTTATTAATTCACAAATTTATTTATTTCGATTATAATATAAAATATTTATATATCTCTCTTAAATAAGTCAACCATTTTTTGAATTATCATTTATTTTATTGGAGACTATTTATTAGCTCTATTTGGTAGATTCTATTTAATGGTTAAATGGAAACTCAAGGGATGCATGTGAGTATATATTTGATACTCTATTTTCCATGAAAAAATGTTATGAATTTTTGATCCCCCTCTACAAAACAATATTCTTATACAACACCCTGTTTCAACACATAGACAATCTATTAAAGGCTAAATATCTTATACTCCGGCTTCCACAACCATAACGAGTTGACATTATCTAGTAGTGAAGGACTAATACCTTTTGTTTCATTATTTATCATCTCATTCATCTTGTTTATGTATTTATAATAATATTTCCTCTCTCTCTCTCAAACTATTTTATATTTGTGATTTTCATACAAAAGAATTATTTCTTATTCTCATATTATCAGGTTTCTACATTCGAATACTAATTTGAAAACTGTTCGGGTTGTGACTCTCATTGTTGAAATCTAGGTTATAATTTAGTTTTGAATCATAATAAAAATGTTATTGTCGTTGTTATATGTCCATTTAATTTTTTTTATAATTTTGTTATGACTCCCCCTAGAAAATAAATATAATTAACTGGTATATCTTCCTTATTAGATAGGTATTATACTACACTAAGTCTATAATTGACTGTATCTGTAAATAAATTCTTCAGTTATTTATTTTATTTATGCTTCTAATTTACTATGATAATTAACATTAAATATTAATGTTATTAATCGAATTATTTTGGTAAAAATTTTAATTTGGTATGTTCACCCCCATATACACCATAAGTCGTTACCCTATCTGACATAACATTTGGTATTAGAGGATAACCATCTTATTAATAGTTATTCTATATCATTTTTTTCTAGATATAATACATTGGTTTTAATGGGTTTTTCTTTATGAATAAGACAATCCAAATATAGAGTCTTCTTTTATTTGTGCTAAAAAATTCTTATACCTCCCAATTTAAGAATATGATATTTTAGATGGTAGGATTGAATCTAACAGATTCTTAGAATCTACAGAATTCACCACAATATGATTTAATCGATTATTGATATAGGAGATTACGAATAGAGGAATAAAACTAATAGACGAGCACTAACAACTCATTAATAAGGAAACATTTTAAACACAACGACAACCACACCTAGATACACATTATCAAAATGGTTCTACTACATATTATCTAAATTGCATGTTTTTTAATATTTTATATTATCATTTTAAAAAAGATTTTTTCACATTTTTTATTGTAAGGAACCTCACGAAATTTGGATGATTCCAAAAGTTACTCACCTTGGTTCCGAAAATATGATAAATATAGGAATACTTCGAGAGACATAAAAATACATCAATATAGGTGAAGATGTAATGATAAAAAAAATATTCCACAATATCACAAGAATATTAAATGAAATAAAGTGAACTGGATAAGTGACATAAAACCCAATACATGTTGAATGAGTTTTATGATCACCACAAATGAATTGAAATGAAAACAAAGTCAATATTTTTTGGAAGAAAGAATATCAAATAGTATAATGTAGATGAATTCGTTTGATACATACCTAATTATAAACTAGATATGAAGATAATAGACACCAAGGAGGTAACAAAAATAAAATCTTTAGGTTAAATATTTGTGAATGATGTTCTTACTAACTATTAATATTCTAATACACAAGATTGTGGAAAAGAAGATATTGCTCATATTGTGAGGCGAGTTTACAAAATAATAAAAAATGATGTATTCCTGAAGAGGTTTAAAAGAAACATTAAAAAAAAACATATCGATGATATGAAATATTGTAGAATTTAAAATTTGTTAAATGTAACTTTTTATGAGTACTTGAATAAATGACTTATCAAGCCAAAATATTCTCAACTAATAAATAAAGACAAATACAAGAAGTAATACAAAAAAGAACATACAACCATTTGGAGTTGTACAACAGAGTCAAATGTAATTGAGAAATCTAAAAATCAAAAGGAAATACTCTAACTTTTCCATCCCGGAATCCCTGGATATGGTTAGTGATTTAGGTTTTTATTCTATATGTACATATTACAAATATGATTTTAAAACCTATATATTTTTAACATAAATAAACAAATTAAATTTAAAATAAATATTATTTTAAAATATGTTGAATTTATAATAATATTAAAAAAAATAATGATAAAATTACTATTTATAATATTATAATTTTACTATAATATTAATAAATAAGACTTTATCCCTCAACTTCTTGATCTATATTTTATTAAAAATTAAAATCTACTCAAGATTTAAAAGAGAAATTCAAATGGGATGTTGAGAGATTTGACAATGTTTATATTATTTTATTCATGGTTGAAAAAAATATCATAAAATAATGACCTAAAACAAACCTTAAAAAATTGAAGCTGTTTTTTGGTTATGATAGATGATTACAAAAAAAATTTAAAACTCATTTCGTAAAATTTAAAAATGGTTTTACTTTTATTTATAATTTTTTTATATGTGTAATGAAACTTAAATATGGAAATTATAGTTATGTTAGATTTATACACACATTTTTATTTATAGAAATAGATATTTATTATTCACTTTATAAATAATAATATACATTAATTATTTAAATTTTATATATATACTTTAAAATTACATTACTCTTCTATTTTGACCAAATGTATATTTAGTAGAAAATATTTTATGTTATTGTTTTTTGTAGGTTAAATTACAGGGATGTATCAAAAATGTTATATGATTCATGGTTAATGGATGATAAGGGAATATTAAAGGATGACCATAATCATTCACCACTTACAACACATTTAATAAATGAATTTTGGTATTTTGAGACATTTCTATAGGCAAAGTAAAAGGTTTTGGTAATGTTAGAACTTATAATTCAACATTAATTTTAAGTGGTTTGTATATTGATGGTCAAAAAATAATTTAATTAGCATATAAAACATATTTTATAATGGAATAGGTGCAACAACTGAAAATGATAAATGAATATAATTTAAATATTATTCTTTATTTTATTATGCGAATCAAAATTAAAATAAAAATTCAATTGATTTTTCAAAACAAAATGTTCAACAAATTATGTGTTGTAATGTTGTGCATAATAATAGCTTCATTTTTTATCAACAATTATGTCATATTAATTTCATAATGTAACATAATTTCTCAATATATGAGAATGTGTTACAATTTATTTAATTGATTAAATAACAACATCATGTTTGTGATTCTTGCATGAAATAGAAATGATGTAAAATTTCATTTAACCCAAAAAATAAAATAATTACTAATAGTGCATTAAATTTAGTAAATATTGTTGTTAATTGGTCAAAAAAATCCATGGTAAAAGGAAATATTCATTATTTATTTTGTATAATTATATAACATTTACATGGTTAAACTTTCATTCTTACAGAAATTATACTTTATCTAGATTTAATATTTTTTTTAATATATTGCAAAATGAAAAATATTTTAGTTTTTTTATTTATAGTGATAAAAAAGTTGAATTTCATAATTTATATATTTTTGTTTATTTAAAAAGAAGTTTTATTTTCAAAATTTTCTCGTATCCTAGATCTAAAAAATTGTTTTATAGAATGGAAAAATATAACTCTTATTCAAATACAACAAATTATTCTATGTGAATATAATTTTACTATATATTGTTTGGCTGAAGATATTTTTCATCTTGGTATTTATAAAACACAATTCTTGTCAAACATTTTTTAAAGAAAACTATTTATCAAATAATTGAAAATATAAATCTTAATGTTCTGTTATATGGAATTTTTTTCTGTAATTTTTTTTATTTTACACTTCAAGGGTTATTTTGATAATTTTGGTACTAAAATTGATGACGGTATTTTTCATGGATATTTTCACAATATAAAATATTATATACAATAAAATTAATTCACTATTGTTATTGAGGGATCTATTCATGTTTTGATTAATTAATGTAATGTTAATTTAAATTATGGTTCTAATGTATTTGACTGTGAGTTTAGAGATTTTAATATTTTTGTAGAAAAACCTCAGGATATGGATGAATAAATTGAGGGGAGTGATAATAATTCAAGACCAGATCGAAGATAATGAATTAACTATAAGTTCAATAGTATTTAAAATTTAATTAAAATAGTCTATTTAGTTGGATAAAACTGAAAAATCAATTTGACTTGTTTCCACATTTTTAATTTTATTTATAATAATATTATTGATTCTTAAAATTATTAAGAATATATTTTTTATAGCAACATGACAATTCTCAATTTTATAAAAATAATATCTAGTCATTAAAAGTGAATTTTAAACAAATAAAGATAATTATAACCATGTAGATCATCGAAAACATGTTGGATTAATATATAATGATTTTAAAAAACAAATCCAGACTTGTTTTTTTTAAATTCATAGAATAAGTAATTGGATTTGATGATTTATTTACATATCTTTCTATGTTAGAGGCTATTTGACTCTTTTTTTATATTACATGTTTTAATTTTTTAAATTATATAAATGAATTTAGAAAACATATTTATTAAATGGGTTTATACCTATAGATGTTTTTTCATAAACCGCTAGTTTTGAAAATGAAATATATTAGAACAATTTTTTTAAAAATCTAATTCATTTTATAGACATGATAATCACTTCATACTTGGTTCGAAAGGTTTTATTTATTTCTATTAAATAATGTTTTCATGTACGGAAATGTTGGTCCTGCAATTTTTATTAGTAGAATTTCTAATGATGTTTTTGTTGTGAAAAATATATAAATGACATTTTTTGGTTCATCGAGTGAAATTATTTGTAATGAATTTCCGCTTTGATTTTTTCTATTTATAACATGAGTTTAATGGAAGAATTTATTTTCTTCCATGGACATAAATTGTATCATAGGAATGATGAAAATTTTCATAGTTGATATAAGTATGATAAAGTGCTTCTTAAATTATTTTCTCTAAATTAATCAAAATCTATGAGAATTCCAATGGGTACTATTTTTTAATTATTTTTTGATTCATCTTGTAAATAGATTGATATTGTTCTTTATAGAGAAATGACAGGTATATATCATTATTAAACTGTATATCGAATGGATATCATGTATATTGTTTGTTTATGTTATTGATTTCAAGTTGATACTAATGAAATTCTTATTAAATCTATAAAAATAATTCATATATACATGATCGTACCATGATTCACTGTTTTATTCCACCCTTACACCGCAGTTTTAAACTAGTTTTGTAATGAATATTCCAAATATAATAATAAATTGCACATCATGTTTTAATAATTCAATTAATGTTAATCTATATTACAATGGGAAATGTTACTTGTTTTTATTGTTTAAATGTAGGTGGAGGTGATTTGGAGGGCCTTTGATGAAGTGGAAGAAAAATGGGCCAAAATTGCATGGATCCATGGACATCTGTCCACTTTTTTGCATAGTACACAAAATCCGTGAATCCAAATGGGCTGACATTTTGTGGGCCCATCCAGAATTTAATAGCCTAAATTTCATATAAAGGAACCCAATGCTGTTTCGGCTTCTATGGGGCCCATCCGAACTGATCTGTCCATGCCATCGAATTTGGACCAATTCAAATGCGGTGTTCTGTATTTTATCAATATCTTGAGATATAGTTGTCCAAATGGTGCCAAAACTTCGGTGGAGACAGTCAAGAGGCAGGGATAGAACTTTTCTATTTTCTTTAAAGCGAGATAAGACTGTCTGAAGGTTGAAACGCATCATGAAAGTGGATTGATGAAATCTGTGTGCCTAAAACCACCTTCCAATTTTCCTATAAAATGGCACCTTGGGCACCCAATTTGTAAGTTCAGTCAATAGGCAAGGTGCTGCCATTTTGGAGCCCACAAGGAGTCTTCTCAGAACCCCTATAAGTTCTGGAGGCTATGGGAAGTGCTACTTCAACATCTTCTTCTTCTTCCTCTCCCATGGGTTTCTAAACCCCTTGTGATCACCCGGGGAGGAACGTGATGTACATCCCGAGATTCATGTTTGTAATATTTGAATGATCTTTTAAATTCCAGATTTCTGTGTTGTTTTTCATCATATTCTATTCTTATTTTATTGAGTTATGTACTGGTATGTCATGCTCAACTCATATGATCATGTTTGGGGGTACCCATTCATGTGATGTTTCACACCCCGTTCACCACTTTCTTTCCCCCTTTCAATTGCGGTGTTTGTGTGGTTTATATTGGTCAATTGAACTCACACAAGAACTTTCAAGGCTATGTACATTTATTTCATGGTATCAAAAAGAAATAACATACAAATCTGGACAGCGCATCGAGTTTTGCGTGTGTTGCCTTGGTGAGTTTTGGTTATGAAGTCAAACACAATTCACCCAATCATCGGCGGTGTCTGGTGAAATGTTATGTGTTTTCGACTGAACCCTAGGAGGTATCCTAGTACAAACTCAGTAACATTCTGGTTCTAGGTGTTACAAACCAGGGATTAAAAGATCATAACCCCATCCCTTGAATCAATGAAGGATGAGCATCACGAGAATTCCCCGGGTTGATCACACTTAATCAATCTTGTTCATTTCTACTTTGTTTTATCGCTTTCATTTTCTATTTTCATCATTAATAATAAAACCCACAAGTTTCAAAAATCCTAATTCACATTCTACTTTCATAATAAGATCCCTCTTTTTAAATTAATGATCTAAGGCTCCGTCGAGAGACGACCTAGGGTTGCTGCTATACTGCAGAAATTCTAGTTAAAAATAAACATCTAATTTGACACGCTCGACAACACGGTCAAATTTTGGCGCCGTTTCCGGGGAGCCAAGATCATTTTTTTTCTTTACTTATTTTTATTGGGTCATTTTACTTCTTTATTAGTACTCCTCTAAATACCCCACCCCCATTTGATTGTTTTTGTTTTGGGTTTTGTCTTTTATTTTTTGTTGTTTTTGGTTTGTTCTTTCTCTCTCTCTCTCTCCCTCTCTCTCTCTCTCTCTTCTTCTCAATCTCCCTCTCTAATTTTATAGTATAAAATTATATTCTTCTTTCACCCTTATTAATTTTTTATCCATCTGAAATAGAAAAACACAACAAACAATCAATTAATCAAACTGGACATCATTGTTGCATGACAAGATCAGGTAAACGAACACTACTTCAATTTGATCCTGAAATTGAAAAGTCACTTCACACACAAATCAATGCATCTAGAGAAGGTAAATCAAGTAACATTGAGGAACCTCATTTAGAACCTCAAGTGGTTCTAAACTAACCCAAAATTGAACCCAATCAAACCCAAGAAAACATGGCTGCAAATAATCGAACTTGAAAAGAACATACTACCCCTGATGTGGAGTACCAACCAGTGTACATCCAATATCCCGAGGAAGTAGCCAACTTTGAGCTTAGATCAGGTATCATCCACCTTCTTCCAGAATTCCATGGTCTTCCTGGAGAGGACCCTCAAAAACATCTAAAAGAGTTTAACATAGTGTGCTCCACCATGAAACCCCAAAATGTGTCTGAGGACCTCATTAAGTTTAGGGCCTTCCCTTTCTCCCTTGATGGTGTAGCCAAAGATTGGCTATACTATTTTCCTTCCATAATTGGGGGCTGGGATGACCTAAAAAAACTTTTTCTAGAGAAGTTCTTCCCTGCCACCCGAACTGCATCAATTAGGAAAGAAATCTGTGGAATTAGGCAATCACAAGGAGAGACCCTTCATGAATACTAGGAGAGATTTAAGAGACTTTGCTCAAGCTGCCCCCACCACCAGATTAGTGAACAACTATTAATCCAATACTTCTATGAGGGACTTATCCCCATGGATCGTGGAATGATTGATGCTGCAGCTGATGGTTCCCAAGTTGACAAAACTCCTTCTGCCGCTCGTGACTTAATAGCCAACATGGCTCAAAATGCACAACAATTTGGTACACGAGCTATTGCACCAACCCGAGGAGTTCATGAGGTAAGCCATTCATCCCTAGAACAAAAGGTAGATACTAAACTTGATGAGATGCATACCCTTCTAAGGCAATTAGCTCAAGCAAAAGGTAACTCACACTCTACTTCTATTCCAATGCATTGTTGTATTTGTTCTGATAACACTCATTTTTCTGACCAATGCCCACAACTTCAAGATTCATCTGAGTCCTGTACAGCTGTGTTCCCAGGGTGTCCATTCCAACAAGCACCTCCCTTCAAGCAAGAACCATTCAGGCCAAATCCAAACCCCGGTTGGGAAGCACAACCACAATAACGACAAGGAGGAAACTCAAGCTACCCGAAGCAGAATTGGTATCAACAAGTCCAAGGTATGAAACCTTCTTATCCTTCAACTTCTAAAAATAATCATCCTCCTCCTCCTCCCAAATCTGAACCAAGCCTCGAGGACATGGTGAATAAAATGGCAACCCAGAACCTTCAGTTCCAACAGACCACACAATCAGCAATTCAAGACCTACGAACTCAAGTGGGACAATTGTCGAACACCATCGGTGAGCATAAGATGAAAGGTTATGGACAACTACCAACCCAACCGATTGCCAATCCGAAGGATAAATGTAATGTATGTGCAATTACACTTCGTAGTGGTAAAGAAGCTTCTCCTTCTACTGATCCTATGAAACAGGTATGTCCCCCTCTTGAAAACACTCCTTCCCAACCCTCAAAAATTTCATGTAATGAAAAACAAAACAAAAAGGACAATCAATTTATCATTGATGATTCAAATGAACAATAAATTCTTCTTCCTTTCACTCAAAGACTCGCTAAATCTAAGAAAAAATTTGATAATGAGATTGACAATGAAATAATGGATAGATTTAATAAAGTTCAAGTTAATATTCTATTGTTGGATGCAGTCAGGAAAATTCCCCGTTATGCCAAATTTCTTAAAGAGTTTTGCACCCATAGAAGGAGGTTGAAGGGGAATGAGAGAGTCAACCTGGGGAGGAATGTATCGGACATGATTCAACCAGCAATGCCAACCAAATTCAAGGATCCCAGCACATTCACCATACCTTTTACCATAGGGGAGACCTTCTTTTCTGATGCTATGCTAGATTTAGGTGCTTCCATTAATGTAATGCCTCACTCCGTATATACTTCTCTACAGGTTGGAGAGCTTCAACCAACAAGAATTATCGTGCAACTTGCCAACCAGAGTACAACACATCCAAAAGGAGTGATTGAGCATGTCCTTGTTAGAGTGAAGAATCTCATCTTCCCCGCTGATTTCTACATTCATGAGATGGAAGATACACGAACCCAAGGACATTCCCCTCTCATACTTGCGAGGCCATTCCTCAAAACAGCAAAGACGATCATCAATGTTCACAATGGTACACTGTACATGGAATTTAGAGGAGAAAAGGTAAGTTTTAACATCCTTGAGGCTATGAAACACCCCATTGAAGAGCACTCCACTCTTCCTATCTATTCGATGGAAGTGCTCTCAAACCATGCACACACACACAATTCTCTCCTCAACCCAAACTCTGATTATTTTTTGTTTTCTTCACCCTTGAATGATTTGAGTTTTGGTTCATCATATGAATGTTGTGTGGGTTCAGAAAAATGTAAATTTTGTGCTTTAATAGATGAGTGTGTTTATTCTGAGGTACCCATGACTATCGATGATTCTGCAAATCTCATTTCAATAGATTCTCTTTCCTTTGAGAATAAACATGAGCAGATAGATAGTTTCATGGACCTCACTCCCCATAAATCCCCTCCCTCAATCCAGAAACAACCGATGTTTGAACTTAAATAACTTCCATCTAATTTAAAATATGCATATCTTGAGGGTATTGACCAATTGCCCGTCATTATTGCCAATAACCTCTCTCCACAACAAGAATTGAAACTTCTCAAACTTTTGAGAGAGTATAAAAAGGAAATAGGATGGACATTGGATGATATTCTCGGGATTAGCCCATCTATTTTTATGCACCATATACTCTTGGATGATGAGGCTAAACCTGTAAGAAAATCTCAACGCCGGTTGAATCCCACTCTCCTTGAAGTGGTAAAATTGGAAGTCAGTAAATTACTTGCCACAGGGATCATTTATCCTATATCTGATAGAAAATGGGTTAGTCCAGTACAAATTGTGCCTAAAAAAATAGGAATAACAATTGTGTCAAATGAAAGGAATGAATTGGTTCCAATATGTGTGCAAAACAGTTGGCGAGTCTATATTGACTACCGTCGACTAAATCAAGCCACACAGAAGGACAAATTTCCTTTACCATTCATTGACCAAATTTTAGAACGATTGGCTGGTAAGTCCCATTATTGTTTCCTTGATGGCTATTCGGGTTATTTCCAAATTCATATAGCCCCTGAGGACCAAGAAAAGACAACATTTACCTGTCCATTTGGCACATTTGCATACAGAAAGATGCCATTCGGTCTATGTAATGCTCCTGGTACTTTTCAGTGATGTATGTTGAGTATTTTTTCTGAGTACCTTGAGAGTTGTATGGAATTATTTATGGATGATTTCACGGTTTATGGATCTTCTTTTGATGATTTTTTGGAAAACCTAGGTTCTGTCCTCCGCTGCTGCATTGAAAAAGATCTTGTTTTAAATTATGAAAAATGTCATTTCATGGTTGAGCGGGGGATAGTTCTTGGGCATATCATTTCAAATAAGGGAATTTAGGTTGATAAATCTAAAATTGAATTAATTTCATCCCTTCTATATCTAATATGTGTTCGTGAGGTGTGGTCTTTCTTGGGTCATGCTGGTTTTTACCGCCGATTCATTAAAGACTTTAGTAAGACCGCACTTCCCTTATCTCGGTTGTTACAAAAGGATTCTGAATTTGTTTTTGATAAAAATTGTGAGGATGCATTCAATTCACTAAAAAAGAGTCTCACATCACCTCCCATAATCCAACCACCATGGTGGGATCTCCCCTTCGAGCTTATGTGTGATGCCTCTAACTTTGCAGTTGGGGCAGTTTTATCACAAAGGGTTGAAAAGGCTCCCCATGTCATTGTGTATGCCTCGCGTACCCTTGAACCTGCCCAGGTAAACTACACAACCACTGAAAAAGAACGCCTTTCTATTTTGTTTTCCTTGGAAAAATTCAGTTTATATCTTCTTGGGTCAAAAGTGATTGTGTTTTCTGACCATGCTACCCTTCGTTTCCTCCTAAAGAAACCTGAAGCCAAGCCCCACCTCATTCGGTGGATGCTCCTCCTCCAAGAGTTTGACCTTGAGATTAGAGATAAGAGAGTAGTGGAGAATGTTGTAGATGACCACATTAGTAAGATTTCCCCACCATTGGACCATTATTTTGACTCACCCCTACCCATTGGAGAATTCTTCCCTCATGAGAACCATTGTGATGTTTTGGACCTTACCCCCTAGTATGCGGACATTGTGAATTTTCTAGCAACATCTAGGTTCCCCCTTGATTTTAGCACTTCACAATCCCAGAGACTCAAGAATGATTCTCGTTGGTACATTTGGGATGACCCATACTTGTGGAGAATCTGTAGTGACCAAGTAGTTCGTCTGTGTGTCCCTGACCATGAGTTCACCTCTGTTTTGACCTTCTGTCACACTTTGTCATGTGGGGGCCACTTAGGCTCTCAACGTACAGCTCGAAAGGTCCTTGACTCAGGATTATATTTTCCAACATTGTATAGAGATGCACATAGGTTTTTTAAATCATGTACTCGATGTCAATTCATAGGGAATATCTCCAAGAGGAATGAAATGCCCCAACAGCCCATGTTATTTTGTGAGATCTTCGATGCATGGGGCATTGACTTCATGGGGCCTTTTCCAAATTCATTTGGCTTTGTATACATCTTATTGGCTGTTGACTATGTATCTAAATGGGTGGAAGAAAAGGCCACCCGGACCGATGACTCTCGAGTGGTTGTTGATTTTGTGAGGTCCCCGATTTTCAGTAGGTTTGGTCTACCAAGATTCATCATTAGTGATCAGGGTTCACATTTTTTCAATCGTAACATGAAAAACATGCTTCGTAAGTATGGGGTTGTTCATAAAGTCTCCACTTCATATCATCCCCAAACTAACGGACAAGCAGAAATTTCAAATCGGGAAGTTAAGCGAATCTTGGAGAAAACTGTACAACCCAATAGGAAAGATTGGAGTTTTCGCTTGGATGATGCACTTTGTGTGTACCGTACTGCTTTTAAAACACCGATCGGAATGTCACCATATAGGATTGTGTTTTTGAAATCTTGTCACCTCCCGGTGGAGGTAGAACACCATGCATATTGGTCTGTTATACAATGTAATATGAACCTTTCAGATGCAGGTGAGGAAAGAAAGCTGCAGATTCAAGAGTTGGAGGAAATTCGACGTGATGCATATGAAAACTCCCGAATCTATAAAGAGAAGTCAGAGGCTATTCATGATAGCATGATTCACCAGCGGAAGTTCCATATTGGTGAGAAGGTCCTCATGTACAATTCCAGGATTAAGCTCTACCCAGGTAAGCTTCGTTCCTGATGGCTCGGTCCTTATACTGTTCCTAATGTTTATCCTTTTGGTGCAATACAGGTTTTGCATGAGCAGAGTGGAGGAAGTCTTACCGTCAATGGGCAGCGACATAAACACATCTATGAGTATTTTCCAAAGAATCTGGTGGAGGAAATCCACCTTATCGATGCATCATACCAATAAAACACACCAGGTTTTATCCTTCCTTCTCACATTTTCAATTATTTCAGTGAGGACACGGCACATTCTACGTGTGGGGGGGTTGATACATTCCTGGGTTAGTTAGTATTATTCATTGTTTTCTCCTTTTGTTTTCTATTTCTGGCCTTCTTTATGGTATTTTTATTTTTCACCATCAACAATTTCTAAATTCCATGATGTGGTGACCATAAAGTGGAGAAAGTAAAAATACCATAACGAAGGCTAAAAAGAGATTGTGTATGAGTTTACCATCAAGGAGAGATTTTTAGTGAATTGGTTTTCTGTAAATGATATAAATGGTTGTATCTATGTGAAATCTTTGAGATGATTGATGCCCTTTGTGTGAGTAGTTTTTTGGAAAACTGTGTCACTAATATCTCCACAATTGTTTTGCACCAAACCACAAAGTGTGATTATTTCTCACTTAATATAAGGTAAATATATGTTGGGTTAATATTTTTCATCTTTAAATGATATTTCTATATGTTCGTTCCTTATCCGATCTATTTCATTACTGTACCAGATTGACCTATGTGTGTGTACCTAATGTCCGACTGTTGTACACCCTCAAAGAAATTGTTGTGCCTTGGGCAGGTCAAAAATCACTCTTCCTCAACCTTTGATCTTGTTATAAATATTTCAATTAGTGTCCTGAGGAGATCAAACAAGGGTTGAGAGATGAGTGTGAGATTTGTTCCAATTGCAACTTCAAAAAAAATATAATAAATGATGGGAGTGATGAAATGTGAAACATATGGGGATATCTAGGTCAGGAGCTTGTGGTTTGACTTCTGGTAATGCTTAAATGAGTGGGTCTTGAAATATGATTTCAAAGGATGTAGGACAGGTTCAGTGACAAAATCATTTAAGCTGAAAATTGTTAAAATAAAATATATTTATTGGATTTGAAGTGGAAAGAATAGCATAGAATGGTTTTTACACACACACATGGAGATTTAGTGTCATGGTTTACTTCTGAATTCCTTTCTCAATTGGGTATCATGAACCTTTTTGAATTTCACTATGATATGATTTATGAGACATATTTTTCTATTTTCACTAGGAAGAACTCCTTGGTGTGGTTCGTGCAATGATCAATTTACTTTAAATAAAATTTCCTCAAATGATAAATCTTTAGGATGTTGGAAATATATATATATATATATGAATCATTGTATTTGGATATGTGACTTTGCCCAGGAGTGAAAATGTTTAGGTGTGGGGGTGTGATCGTACCACGATTCACTGTTTTATTCCACCCTTACACCGCAGTTTTAAACTAGTTTTGTAGTGAATATTCCAAATATAATAATAAATTTCACTTCATGTTTTAAGAATTCAATTAATGTTAATCAATATTATAATGGGCAATGTTACTTGTTTTTATTGTTTCAATGTAGGTGGAGGTGATTTGGAGGGCCTTTGATGAAGTGGAAGAAAAATAGGCCAAAATTGCATGGATCCATGGACATCTGTCCACTGTTTTGCATGGTACACACAATCCGTGCTTCCAAATGGGCTGAAATTTTGTGGGCCTGTCCAAACATTAATAGCCTACATGTCATATTAAGGAACCCAATGCTGATTCGGCATCTATGGGGCCCATCCGAACTGATCGGTCCAAGACACCGAATTTGGACCAAGTCAAATGCGGCGTTCTTTATTTTATCAATATCTTGAGCTATAGTTGTCCAAACGGTGCCAAACATTCGGTGGAGACAGTCAACAGGCTGGGATATAACTTTTTTATTTTCTCAAAAGTGAGATAAGACTGTCTGAAGGTCGAAACGCGTCATGCAAGTGGATTGATGAAATCTGTGTGCCTAAAACCACCTTCCAATTTTCCTATAAAATGGCACCTTGGGCTCCCCATTTCTATGTTCGGACAAGAGGCAAGGTGCTGCCATTTTTGAGTCCCCATGTAGTCTTCTCAGCATCCATAGAAGTTCTGGAGGCTATGGGAAGTGCTACTTCAACATCTTCTTCTTCTTCCTCTCCCATGGGTTTCTAAACCCCTTGTGATCACCCGGGGAGGAACGTGATGTACATCCCGAGCTTCATGTTTGTAATATTTGAATGATATTTTAAATTCCAGATTTTTGTGTTGTTTTTCATCATATTATATTCTTATTTTATTGAGTTATGTACTGGTATTTCATGCTCAACTCATATGATCATGTTTGGGGGTACCCATTCATGTGATGTTTCACACCCCGTTCACCACTTTCTTTCCCCCTTTCAATTGCGGTGTTTGTGTGGATTATATTGGTCAATTGAACTCACAAAATAACTTTCAAGGCTATGTACATTTATGTCATGGTATCACAACGAAATAACATACAAATCTGGACATCGCATCGAGTTTTTCGTGTGTTGCCTTGGTGAGTTTTGGTTATGAAGTCAAACACAATTCACCCAATCATCAGCGGTGTCCGGTGAATCGTTATGTGTTTTCTACTAAACCCTAGGAGGTATCCTTGTAAAAACTCAGTAACATTCTGGTTCTAGGTGTTACAAACCAGGGATTAAAAGATCATAACCCCATCCCTTGAAGCGATGAAGGATGAGCATCACGAGAATTCCCTGGGTTGATCACACTTAATCAATCTTGTTCATTTCTACTTTGTTTTATCGCTTTCATTTTCTATTTTCATCATTAATCATAAAACCACCATGTTTCACAAAACCTAATTCACCTTCTACTTTCATAATAAGATCCCTCTTTTTAAATTAATGATCTAAGGCTCCGTCAAGAGACGACCTAGGGTTGCTGCTATACTGCAGAAATTCTAGTTAAAAATAAACATCTAATTTGACGTGCTCGACAACGCGGTCAATACATTAAAGGAACTGTTGATTCTTATTTATTATATCAATATATAATTTTTTTTGATTTAATATTTTATTTAGACACTAATTTATGAGGATGTAGAATTGATTGAAAAATAATGTATGGTATTTTAAAATTTCTAGAAATAAGGATAATTTTTGTGTCATCTATGAAAACAATGACAATTATAAATCTACTATAGAAGCTGAGTATAATATTGTTTCTATATTGGTGGTCAATTATTATGGATTATGAAAAATTTATGTTATTTTTCATTTTTATCTAGATGATTTTTCCTATTTAATATCATAACAAATATAAAATTTCTATTTATGAAACCCCATTCTACATTATAAGACAATTAATGTCGATATTATATATCAATTTAATAGATATCATGTGAATAAGGGTTATATTGTGTTAGAATTAATCCCTTCAGAAAATATGCTAATAGAATATTTATTGTCCTTTTAGACTATGATAAGTATGAAAAAAATTAAATTTAACTTGGAATCTTCTAAATATAAATATTTTTATTAATTTATTTATTTTTTTGGAGTTTTTGTTATCACATTTCATATTTTTTAGAAATGGGGGGAAATTTGTATTAATGTATAGGTATTGAAATAAAACAAAATGGGGATATTGATTGTGCAAGTACATTTATGTATAAATTTTATGTTTGATTTTAGGATATTTTATGTTTTTAAATACTTTTAACCCTTTAATAATTTTATGTGAAATAATATTTTTAAAACATATCTATATTATAATTATACCATGAGTGGTAGTGATGGTAATTTTATAATTTTAGTTTCATTTGAAATATAACATGAATGTTTGAATTTTATTAAACTATAATGAAGTCAAATTTTATCCCTAATATGTTATCATTTTGATTTGAACATGATACATGGTATTGTTATATAATATTTTCAATATGAAATACTTTATATTTTTATTATGGATTATAATTATAACATAAACTACAAAATAAAATTATTTTGTTACATTTATGATGGAAATAAAATTCATTTTTTTTCTATTTTATAAGAATAAATATATTACTATTTTTTATTTAAGGATGGTCCATTTTTTTATAATCATGAAACAGAGCTATAATTATAATTTATCCAAACATGAAATTTTTTTTTATTGATTTTCTTTTAATATCTAAACAACTAAACATTTGTTCATCTATAAATCTATAATGTATATAATCCTATACTTAATCTAAATAAATCTCTAAAATTTTATTTTAAATACATTAAAAATAGTTGTAACTGTTGAAATTAATTTTTTATTAATCAAAACATGTTTCCATTAATTTTTTATGATATATATTTATATATTAATATTAATATGTGATTCCCTTTTCATTGTGAATATCATTATTATTTTACAATTATGTATTCTTGAACATATTTTAATTCCAGTAATTTATAATACAAAAAAATATAATGATATTTCTATTTAAATCATTTATCATATAATGATGAATCACTATTAATTATCTTCCTTGTCCCAGCCTGTTTCCTCTATAGATGTTTCCATCAATGTTATTTATCTCCTTGAATATCATAGTTTTCTCCCTTCAGCATCTCCTACAACATCATCCAATCATGATCATTTTTTTTTATTTTAAAAGAAACTTATCTTTATCATTTTATATGAACTCATGTTATATTATCCTTCTTCAAGAAAGTGGAAAACTTCAAATCGTGGATTCCTCTTTATGTTTTCCAAACAATGAAAACCTATTATGATTCTAATGTTTATACTTTATCCTCTATTATTCATTTCGTTCTTATAATAGTGATACATCTCTTCTATTTCCTTGTGGTGATAAATACCCTTGTTTAAAATGGTATGCCATTTTCCTTGTTTAAAATGGTGGTTTATTAATATTTCCCAATAGTGAATCATCTGAAAAATTACAATGGTGACACATTTTAAAAAACCCCCCACAACTACTTATCTGAATAGGGACTCATTATTTTTTAAATGATGAGTAAAATTATCTTTTAGGATGGGGATGAAAATTATTTTTTCCAATTTTTACTCAAATTATTATCTATAATGGTGTCTTATTTATATTTCTAAAAGGTGAATCAAATAATTTCCAACAGTGACCCCAAATATTTTCCAATGCCTAATTTTTATATTGAAGCATTGATTTTTTTCATCAACAATGACTTATTTTCTAATATAATGGTGTAATAAAATATATCTAATGATAAATTATTTAGTGTGACTCATTACCAATTGTGACTCAATACCAAAGGTGACTCATTACCAATAATGAACCATATGTTCCATATAGTGATTCATTCTCTGTTTTTCATGAAATATTAATATTTCCATAAACTATATATTTATATTCACTATTTCATAAAATGTTTTTAGGGAGGTTATTTTTTATTTTTTACATAGGCTTGTGGCCGACGTTATTATAGGACATGTTATAAACACTTGTTTTTTTACATCGGTTATTTTACAACCAACATAAAAATGCAATCCGAAGCGTTTTTGATGAGAGTTGATAAAAACTCGATATGGAAAACACTTTGGAGTTATTGTTTATCAGGTCAGTTATTTAATAACAGACATGGTATATACTCCTTCACGTAGATTATTATATAACTGATGTCATAAATCACTCCTCCAAAGCATTTATCACGTCAATTATTTTCATAATTGATGTGATAAAACTGTCTGCCAAGCGGTTTCCAATGTCGGTTAAATAATTACTAACATGAAAACATATCTACTACTAGGTTTTAAATTAATCGACATAGAAATATATTAATTTCCATTTATTACGTCGATTATTTCATAAGTGATGTAAAAACCATTTCTCATGCATTTTTATGTCAGTTTCCAAATAACCTATGTAAAAAACTAATCCCAATTCATTTTTTACGTCGGTTAGAAAATAACCAATGTAAAAAAACATTATTTTAAAAATAAAACTGATCAACCCTTGTTATGCCATTCCAAAAGATTAGAAATAGACAAAAAACACACCAGAAACCGACCAAAAAACAGACCAGAACACCCCCCACTGGATAACCCCCACCACCGATCAACCACTATTATGCCCTGCCAAAAAAAATAAAATAGACCAAAAGACATACAAAAAATAGACAAAAATGCAACAAAATTCTAAACAGAGATCCCCACCCCACTGTACTACCCCCACCATACCCATGGACACCCCACCCCAATGGAAACCCCCAGACAAAAAAACAATCCAAAACATGACCAAAAGACAACCCGAACCCCCCCCCCCCACTGGATAGCCCCCCAACACACCCCTGGACACCCCCACCCCTAGCACAGCCCTGGACATCCCCCACCCCGAGGTATACCCCCACACCCCCGGACAAACCCCACCCTCCTGGACACTCCCACCCCATTTACAAACACTCCCACACTCTAGGACACCACTAGACCCCCCCCCCCCCCCAACCCCACTCGACATCCCCCACCACACCCCTGGACACCCCACACCCATGGACTACCCAACCCCCTGGACAACCCACACACCCCTAGACAACCCCCAACCTTCTTGGACACCCCACCCCTTGGAAAACACTCCCACACCCCTAGAAATCCCTCCCACGCCCCTATAACCACGACCCTTCTGGACACCCCCCCACCCACCCCATTGGGCATCAATCCCATGGACGTCCCTCCCACACCCCTAAACCCCCCCAACTGGACAGCCCCTACACCCCCAGGACACCCCCTGGACATCCCCCACTTGCATAGACAATCCTCTCACCCTCCTGAACAACCTCCCACCCTCCCACCCACTTGACAACCCCCATCGCACCCATGGGACAACCCCACACCTCAATGGACACCCCCCAAACCAAAAAAAGACCAAAACCCATCCAAGACCATACTAGAACCCCTCACCCCCAACTGGACATCCCCCATGACAGCCATGGACACCCCCTCCCCCCCACAAACCCCTGGACTACCCCCACCCCTGGACAACCCCCCACTCTCATGGACAAAACCCCACCCTATTGGACAACCCCACCCCATGGACAGCCCTCGAAGAACCTGGAAAGCCCTCCCACCCCAATAGACTACCCCTACACCCTTGGAAACCCTTGTGAATCCCCCCACTCGGCTAGCCATCCCTCCAACCCTCTTGGACAGCCTCCCACCTTCCCACTCCACTGGATAGCACCACCACTCCCCTGGACACCCCCACCTCACTAGACACCCCCAGACAAATAATAGGCCAAAACCAGACCAGAACCCTCCCCCGCCCATTAGATAGCGCCCACCACAACCCCCCCAAACCCTTGGACTCCCCAACCCCCACCCCCTGTACTGCCCCCAGACAGATGTTATTGGTAGAGGAGGCAGCATCATCCCTTAGGGGGATGAACGCCACTGAAAGATACTCATCACTCTCACATGAGAAGCTTGATCTTTCAAAAATTTTCACCAATGCATTCTTACCATGTAACCATCATTCATTCTATCAATTTGATTTCAGTATTACTAGGGGAAACACCCTCATGTGTGACTAAAAACGGGGATCTTGGCGGTGGTAATCTATTGGATCTTGCAGGACTGGAAATGATACTCCCAAGTCTACACATGAGACGCCTGAAATGACGTTAACAAAAAGCCCAACGGTGGGAAGATGGTTCCAGTTCATTTGGTGGAGAGGGACGCGGAGAAGATGATGATGATGATCTGAAATAAACATAACAAGTACATGTAAGTGATTTTTTTAGTTTCTCAAATTAGATGATTGAACAAATATAGGGTTGTTTGTGTGTGTTTTTGGTGACTAGAGGGATATGATGGTAATGTTCCCTATCAAAAAACTCATGGAGGAGATCAACTGAGGTGGTGATGAAGGTGTTCTGTCATCATTTGATTTTATATACTTTCCCATTTACTTCATGAGAGCAAAATATTACTTGATTTTTTTATTTCAAAAGTTTTTTTTATTTTATGGAGTTGATGTCTATGTTGTTGTTGAGGATGGGGTGAAATATGAGATATGCTTATGTGAACTTCACACGCTCCATGGTTTGGTGAAGGTTGTTTCAGTTGTCTCATGAGAGTCCTTGGGAGAATAATTTCCAATCCTGAAAGAACTGATAGATTACACCCTCAATGATCTAGGTATTTTAGTCACACATGATGGTGTTTCTCTTGGTTATACTGGAATCAGATAAATAAAATGAATGATGTTTATAGGGGAAGAAAGAATTGGTGAAACATTTTGAGAGCTCAAGATTTTCATGTGAGAGTGATGAGTACCTTCTAGTGGTGTTCAACAACCTTAGGGATGTAGGAGCCTCTTCTCCCACCCTTGGACATCCCCTAATCCCCATGGACACCGTGGAAACCCCCACCCCACTGGATAACCCTCCCACACCCATGTAAATAGCCTTCACCCCACAGGACACCACCACACCCTTGGACACCCCCTGGAGAACCCCCCACTCCCTGCACAACCCTCTCACCCTCCTGGAAATGCTCCCACCCCCGATGTTACCCCCCGCTCCCTCTCTCATGAACACCTAGGATTCCCCACATCCCACCAGAGATCCCCCCACATTCCTAGATACACCCCTCCCTAATAGACACCCCCACACCCTTGGAACCCCTCCCCCCAAACCAGAATGCATACATGAAAACCCATCATAAGTAAACCAATACCAGAAGTAGAGAAAAAATAAAAATTCATATATTTAACATTAAAAACATAAAATTTCAATATAAAAAAAATAAATCCAACCTAAACGACCACCAAATACATAATTAAAATGACAATGTTAAAAATTAAATTTTACACTACAAACAACTAAAATTCAGTCTAACCTGTAAAATAATTTGACCATTATACTTGTAAGTGTTTGACGTCTTGAGAACTATAGGGTTGAGGGTCATCAAATAGCTACAAATTAAAAAGATAATAGTGAACGTGTATAATGAATAAATCAAATTAAATATTATGGAAATGTTTAAAAGGAAATCTTACCAAGAAAAAGTTCACAAATGTTCAATTTGTTATTATTTTATACATAAATCTCAACATATAATATCCACATTCGATGACGCATTGTTGGTCATGAAAATTATGTTTGAATCAGTGTAAATTCAATATATTATTTTTATGTAATATATCAAAAAGTACAAATTACAATTGGATATCTACCTTTACATTTACATATATGATCTTCACACTTATTTTCTTTTTGTTATTTTGAAAGTATACACATCCCCTATTAGAAAATAAAATGAATGAGATAAATTTACTATTGATTATAATATATAAAACTATTGATAAATTGAAACATAATTTTCAAAAATTTTCTAAAAAATTTCCTGCTCATCACCATGTACAGAGAATATCCAATAAATTGTTTTCTCCCTTGAAAAGAAAACACCTATCACCAAATGATCACTGATAAAAGAAAATTCAATGTTAGTGGTTGTTTACGTTAAATGATAATGAACTCTTTGTGATATATGTGTTTCATACCTCTCACAAAAAGTCAACATCTAATATTGTGTGACTATATTCTGTTCAAATATTTCAGTAATATAAAGCATTCTTTGTTCCTCATCCAATGCACCTGCTTCAGGGGAAACAAAATTCATGTATATGAATCCATATACATCTGTCTACTCATTGTTCTCACAAATTTTATAAATATACCTAAAAAACATACATATGTATACATTTTTAATTAATATAACACAGAGAAAAGGTGTTAATACTTACATGGAAAAAAAATCTACCACGTTGATGCCCAACTTATTTCCAATAATAAGATCCATGATAACGGTTTCCACAATCCCTATAGTTATTTCATGTCTACAAACATGAGCTTCCTTTGGAATCACATAATGATCCGCCAACAAATTCGAATATCATGACAATCTGTCAAGACTAGTAGAATTTGTATCTTATGATAGAGCGATTTTTCTTTGTTTTTGTCTATAAAGTATTTCATTACACTTTAAGTGTTCCTATAAAAATAAATATAAAAAATTATTAGTTTTTAAATGATAAAAAAACATTAATAAAAAATAATATAGAAGATATAACATACATACCTCTATAGTAATGAGGCGCAGATGTCTGGAAAGAAAAATTAAAAAAGGGCCGGTACTATGTCCAAATGTCGTCACCTCATCTGAAGGTAATGGTAGTCAAGCCGATCTATCTATAAATTCTTCTACAGTGACCCTATGATTCTCTACACCTAATTTTTGATAATGAACTGTATCTCCTATACAACATACAAACCCATATATAACTATATGATGTTGAGGATCATCAACATACAACTTGCTATAGGTTGAAAGCTTCAGCGGAGGAGCAGGTTAAAAAATGGGGTCTGCAGGCTGAGGTGGGTTAGTGTGAGCTACTGGAGGAGGTGGAGGATAAAGAATGGGGTCTGTAGGGAGAGGTGGAGGAGTGGGAGATGCAGTTTGAAATTTTCTATGCATGTTTATTAACATTGACTGTACCGAATCATTAATCATATCCTCGATCGTCGCATTAATAATATTATTATCATCCTCCAAGGATTCTATTTTCTTATAAACACCCTCAAAGTATGAAGTTAAAGAACATGAAAACACTTTTCTTATCGATACACCTTCCATATATCCTTGTACACGACCAGGATATTCATGCTTTCCCAATTCTGCAGATAAAATATCTTACCTCACAACAGCTTGAAATACCCTCGGTGAGCTCTTTTCCTCAAAATAATCATGTATTAATTAATTGACAATTTATGTAATGAGTGAAATTATATGAAGAATATAGTTAACTTAAATAAATAAAATATATATCTTACAATCCACTCGGCTATGATTCTAAAATCTTCCAAAAGATATTGCCCTTTTTCCCATCTGAGCACCCTTCCATATTTCGTGTATATATGGAGGGGACGGATGGGCCACCTCTCCAGATCTTGAAGACTAATCTCTTAGTTTGTGTAATTTTTCCTCCATTATTTGTTCTTCCAATATGTATACCCTCCCCGAGATAAACTATTAGGGTATACATTTGTAAATTATATATCCTGATGATATGTCCATTTTTTCTATAAATTTAGAATAAAAAATCATTAACAAATCATTAATAAGATAATTTATATAAGAAAGCATATAAAACATTACATTTCCCTTACCAAAAATTAATCTTTCCGTATAATTTCCAAAAAATGCCTCCTTTTGGTTTCATCTATGAATGGATATATATAACATGGAATTTCATAAATCCTATGACAAAAAAAGAAATCAGATGAGTGTGTGGATTTGAAATCCCTCCATCTCCCGGTAGCCATCGATAAGAATTTCTTCCTAACTCCACCAGTGTCATTAAATATAAAATGTCATATGATGAAGAATATGTTAAACATATTAAAAATACTATAAACATTTAATGAATAAGAAAACAATAGCAAAGTATCATACAAAAATTCTCTCCCACAACTGAGGGATTATTGCTTTGTCCACACTTCTCAAGTCATCATACAAAATGATTACTTTTCTCTGACCCAGATTTGATAAAAAAACACTTCAAATATTTTTCATTTGGAACTCTAGGAATATCATCCTAATCAGACTCAACGAGTATCCTCTGATCATGCAGTCTTGAAATTGATAATTTTGGTAACTGTGTGCACCCACGTTTACCAACTCTTGAACTCTTTGTCGTAATGGGATCACATGATGTTTTTTGGGGATCATCAAGAGAAGATTGTGAATGTTCCTCCCCAGAGGTATGGAAAAATTCTTATCTCCAGAATCATGTGGTTGATCAACGGATTGATCTGTCATTATCCTTCAAATAAAGAAAAAAACATTAGTTCACAAATATAAAAATTCAAATTTTACAATACTAGTGTAAATAGAAAATAGAAAATTGTAATAAGTTATATAATAGTAAACATTGTTAATATGGTAAGCATGTTGAACAATGGTAATGATGGCAATGATAGAAAATATGGTAAACATGATAAACATGGTAAACCGATTAAAAATGGTAAACATGGTAACATAATTGTCATTGAACAAAAATAATATATATATAATTTATATAATGTAAAAAATGATAAATTAAACTAAATAAAACTAAAACAAACAAAAAATTGTACTTTTTTGTTTAAATACATGTTTTAATAAAGAAAAAACATACAATATCTAACATTTTATGAAAATAAAAAATTTAAACAAGAAATAAACAAATGTTACCTATAATTTTAGAATTTACAAATGTATTGTTTTCTCAAATTCCTTTGTCGGGATCGTTCTTTATGAAAAAATCCATTTCTTCAACATGCTCATCATTATGTTCTATTAATCATTCCATGGATGCAGGGATCTCACATAAATCAGCATCTTCATCATGTTCATCCTCAACAACATATTGTTTTTCCCTTGTAAAACAACATCCCACTGCATATCTGATTGAACTAATACATAGAAAATTTGTTTTTCATGTGTTTCCATTATAAAAGAATCAATTGTGTCTTCAAATCTATTCATATTAACAATAGTCATTCCCAATTCATCGTTTCTAACACTTTTGTTACCGATAAACCATTTATAGTTACAAACAATAACATTAATTTTTAATTAATAAACCTCCCATATTTCTTCAATCACTCCATAATATGCACTTCATGTAGAAATTGGGTTTTTGTCTTTAGGACTCGAAAAATGCATTGCTTCTGCAAACACCAATACACCACCAGTCTGAATGGCACTTCTGTTGTCCTAAGAATTCGTATGAAATTTATAGCCATTAATGCCATAACCAGACCATGTTATCACATCTAATCATAGACCACACAATTCCCATTTCAACTTCTCTGATACATATGATATAACAATAAAGGTCTTTTTAAACAATGAAAAAAATGTTTTGTTGTGCTCGTTCAAAATCTACATTTCTCTCTTCTTTGGATGACATTATTTCAACTCATTAATATGAAATGTGATATATGGTTGAGCATCAGCTATGTAATTAAATATGTATAATTATAACTTCTTCATATGTTCATCTGACAAAAATTTGACATTCAAGACATGAATCCCATTTCCCTCATTATTAAATTGTTCATAGTGAGATGAAGGAAAAACTATTTTCTACGCCGCAACCAAGTAGCTCATACAGAACTCTGAAACCTCCACAAAAATATACTTTTCAATAATGGAGGCTTCAGGTCAATATGGATTCTTAACATACCTTTTCATTATATTCATATACCTTTAAAAAAAATCTAATGAGGATATATAGGACCACAAATCATTATTTCTCAAATTAGATGAATCATTAAATGCACCATTATATCAAAAAATTATTGAAGAAAATAAATTTCTATTTGAAAAAATATACAAATTGAATCATTTTCGAAAATGTTAAAAGCATTCACAACAATCACATTATTAAAAAGTGAATTGAAAAATAACAAAACTTTATTATATTATTTCTGACATGGATGGGAAATATTCCACACAATGAAACTGGTAGAAGTTGTTGCATCATGACGTGACAATAATGAGATTCCATACCTATCAAATTCATGTCCTTCAATGAGATAAATTTTTTTACATTTGAGGAATAAACTTGAGGAACTTTGATATCATGAAGACCCTAAAAAAAGATAAATTTCACTCTCTTGGATAATATATGACAATTGGGGGATAAAATGTTCATCTTTTATTAAGAGTGGGAGATAACTTCAAACATATTACCATTGATATTAAGTCCACTATTGCATTAAACACTTCTTTTTTTTCTTGTCTTTAATATCTATCTATTTTCCAATAAAACTATCACATATATTCTTCTCCAAGTGCATTACATCAATATTATGTTTAACTTCATGATTTCTCTAATATGGTAAATCAAATAATATTGACCTTTTCTTCCAAATATGTCTCTAATTACCAGATTTTTTTGTCATTCCCAATGTCACATCATTGTTTTCCACCCTCTCAAAATACAAATCAGGGGATAAAGGTTTTGGAGAAATATTAAATTGTTTTTATCCATTGAATTCCTTTTTTAGTCTTCAATAAGAGTGATACATAGGCAAAAAATGTCGATAACCCATGTACACGGTTTTCCTCCCAGGATGAAATTGTCAATATGATGTCTTTTACTTGAAAATTGGACATGATGTATTCCCTTTAACAATGTATCTAGAAAAATTTCCAAATGTTGGGAAGTCATTTATAGTGAACATAAGCACCACATGTAGTTGAAAATATTCCATTTTATTAGAACCATACACCATAATATCATCCTCCCATAATAGTATCAAACCATAAATCAATGGTGATAGGAAAATATCAATATCATTTCTGGGTTGCATCAGACTAGAGATCATTATACTCAAAGTGACATATTTACACTTCTTACAAACTTCAAGAGAGAGGTTGTAAATTACCAAATAAAAAAGGCCATGAACTATGTGTGCTACTGAGGGTTCAGTATGGATTCATTCCATCTGTGCACAACCCAAGTTTGAGATTTCTAATTTTATTTCCAAATGTAGGATACCGCTCATCAATTATCTTCCAATATAGACAATAAGCTAGATGACATATTTTTCCATCACATATCCGCTCATCATCATGCTATCTTAACCTTTTTTTCATCATATGAATTAGAAAATAAACATTTGAAATAATGAATTATAGGAAGATACCAAAATACCTTGGAAGGTATATTTGTAATCTCAACATCAGCCTGTGATTTTTTTTCACCTTACACCATGATGTTCCACATTTAGGACACTCTGACCAAAATTCTCATTCCATCCTATATATCATACAGTCTTTCGGACATGAATGTATTTTCTTGTATTCTAATCCCATCGAGCATAATATTTTCATGGACTTATAATGTTAATCTGGAAGATCGTTATCTTTTGGAAGAATTTCTTTAATCAATTATAGCATATCTGTAAAACTTCTATCCCTCCATCCCTATTTTTCCTTCAGGTTAATCAATCTTAACACTGCCAAAAAACTGTAAAATCTGTACAACCAGGATACAATGGTTTTTCAGCATCACTATATTGACACAAAACTTTGGGTTATATCTCAATTTGTTCTGCTCGAATATCACAAATCATTTCGTCAATTCGATCAGAGTTACCATCTTGCGAATTCATCATCATCAATAGATCTGATATTCCATCCAGTTTCACCACGCCATTACCATGGGATGTAACTCAGATTAAAACTATTACAAATCAAATGATCTTTTATCTCTCTACATTTCAAATACTTCCTATTCAAAAATTTCTGACATGGATAGAAAAAAATGTCACTACTAGGAAAATTTAGATTAGAAATTTTCAAAAAGGAATCAACACCTTCCTCGTATTCATTACTCATTCGATGTGTCATAATCTAGCACAATCATTATTACTTATAACAAATATCAACATTATACATATTTTTAAGATAATACAAATATACGTTTATATTAAAAATACAATAATTTGAATGTTAAAAAAAATTTAAATATAAAACAAATTCACCCATATTTTAAAAAAAATAAGATTGAAAAAGATTTTAAAAAGAAAATATAGTTATATATAATAGTTTTAAATTCATATTTGATCATTTATTCTTATGTTTCGCAATGAATACATCCTGGTGAAAATGGATACCAAATTCACCCTTCTATTAAAAACTAAATATTAAGTATAAATATTTAAATATGTATACATTCAGTACTGAAAATTACACAGATCCTAATGATTTGAATCCTCCGGACAGCCTCCACTCCTCTAGACAACCCCCCCCCCCCACTTGGACACCACCCCACCCCCACCCCTAGACATACCTACTCCCTGGGACAACACCGCCACACCTTGGACAACACACCCACCACCTGGGACACCAACCCCACCCTTTGGACACCCCCGAGACACCACCACCCACTCGGACAGCCCCCCACCCCTGGACAGCACCCCCACACTCGTGGACACCCCCTAGACACCACCACCCCCGTGGATGGATCCCCACCCCTCTGGACATCCCCCACCCCTCTCGACACCCCCCCCATGGACACCCCCACTCCTCCTAAACACCAGCCCCACACCCTACCCCCTTGGACACCCCCTGGACACCCCCAACCCTATGGAAATCCCTTCTAGACAACCCCCAAACCCTCTGAACCGGCCCCCACCCCCTTAGACAGCCCCCTCCCCCTTTGACACCCCACCCACTTGAACCCCCTAGACTGCCCCCCCCCCACATCAATGGACACCCTGGATACCCCCAAACCCTCTGAACAGACCCTCGAACCCTTTGGATAGCCCCCACACATCTAGAAATCCCCCACCCCTAGACATCAACCCACCCCTCTATACATCCCTCCCCCACCCCCATAAACACCCCTACCCCCTTGGATAGGCAACTCACCTCCATGGACTCCCCCACCCACCCCCCTGAACAACCATATCCCCTTGGACAACCCCCTCACCCCTGGACACCACCACCCCTCCCTTGGTATAGCCCCCAAACCCTTTGGAATGGCCCCCACCCCCTTGGATAGCGCCCCCCTTGGACACCCCCCGCCCTTCGACACCCCACCCCCTTAGACCCCCCCACCCCCACACCCCTGGATTTCCCCCCCCCCACCTCCATGGACACACTGGACCCCCCAACCCTCTGGAATGCCCCATGTACCCTTTGGACACCGCCACCCCTCTTGACAGCCCCCCCCCCCACCCCACCCCCTGGAAAGCCCCCACCCCTCTGACAACCCCCACCCCCTGGACACTCCCTTCCCCTTGGACAACCAACTCACCTCTCTAGACACCCCCACCCCCAAGAAACCCCTATCCCCTTGGACAACCCCCTCATCCCCCTCACACCCCTAGACACCCCCACACCCTTGGACACCCCCAACCCCCTTGGACACCCCCACACCCCCTGGACACAACTCCCACCTCCATCGACACCCCTTCACCCCCTTCGACATCCCCAATCCACTTTGACGGCCTCCTGACCCATTGTAACCACCCCAACCCCCTTTGACACCCCCTGAACACCCCCACCACACTGTACATCCCACCCAACCCCCTGGATACCCCCACCCACTTACACATCCCCCACCCCATTGGAATCCCCCTGTATGCACAAACACATATGATAGAACATACAGAAATCATAAACATACATCATATCACTTACATAGGATTATTTTACAAGAAAATAATTTATCATGGTATAAATTAACACTATGAAACATACCATGATAGCAAGAACAATTAAAAATAACATATCAAAAAATTATTTTAGGGCATCACGGAAAATAAAAGCTGAAAACAAGTCATGTGAGGATTACTTGAGTGTTATGAGTCAATATGTTAGATATAATGATCATAAATATGATGAATGATGTTGGAAAAAATGATTATGGAATGCATGACTTTGAAGAATCATTTCTAGGGTTTCCGCGTGAGAGAGACAAGTCACAGGTCACCCTATCGATGAAAACAGAATGACTGAATACGGGTTGTGAATGTTGGTTATTTAATAACCGTCGTGATAAATGTCTCTTTATCATTTTAGTTCATTAGATAACCGACCTGATAAATTTATGAGATTAGTTTTATCATGTTGTTTTTTATAACCTATGTGATAAAGCACGCCTGATTCGATTTTCACGTCGGTTGTACAATAACCGATGTTCAAAATCTAATATACGTATATTTTATGTTGTTTATAAAATAACAGACATAAAAAATTGAACCTGATCGATATATCATCTTGGTTATAAAATAATGGATGTGATATAATGATTATTAAGGCTCTGCATGTTTGTTATATATAACTGACGTGAAAATGCTGACGTGTTAACGTTTTTTTCCACTAGGGATTAATGATATTAATTTTTTATTGATTTTTAAAATTAAAATTTATTATATATTATTCATGTAATTATTAGTATAATATTTAATGTTGTGTTAAAATTTTATTAAATTAATTTTTTAATCTTATATATCATATAAAATATATTCCCATATTTATAATTTTTAAATCATGAATTGATTTATTAGTATTATTATTATCAATAATTATATTTATTGGCAACCAACACATTATAATTTATTTTTTGGAATTTAAATAAATATATTATTTATTTTACATTGTATTAAATTATAATATATCTAATAAATTTTTAATGATTTTTTAATTTTTTATTCATTTTCAGTTGAAAAAATGTAAAAATTTATCAGGTAATTCAAATCAATTTGAATTGGTATTTTTTTTAATTATAAAATTTATTTTTTCTATTATTATAGACAATACATATCTATTTCTATAGAATAATAAAATGATTTTTGAATTACCATTTCATTACCCAGTGAATTTTTTTAATTCTATTTTATGGATCCTATTTAATGGTTCTGGGAAACATTATGTGATACATGGGAATAACTTTTTTATACTATGTTTTTTTATTAGATAAATCTTGGAATATTTACTCATTTTATACCATCCAATGTTTTGTGTGACTCATTATTTTAAAACATGGACGATCTCACAAGGGCTAAATTTATTCTTCTGTAACTTCTAATTCATATAAAATATGTTTCAATTTAAAACTCAATAACCAGTACAAATTATTTCATAATTTATCTTCAAAACTCTTCTTAATCTATAGAACTCCCTACCTGTAGATTATTAGTTATTTTACATAAAAAATAATTATTTAATTTTCTATTATATTTGGTTGGAAACTCTCGTTTTCCAAATATAGGACTGTTCAAGTAGCGAATAGTATTGTCTAAAGTAACATTTTAATTATGGTGTGACATCTCGTAAAAAAGTTATTTTCATTTCTATTCCTCTAAAAGAAATTGATTCTATAATTGGGTAATGATTCCCTATCAAAAATTTGTACAGTGAAAAAGAATCAATCATCAAGTATAGAGATATAAGACTGGATGTGGTCTGCTTTGGTCTAAACCTTTTTAAAATTTATTTGTTATTTATTTTATTTCTGATTATAAATAAATATAAATTTATCTTGAAGAATAAATTTAATTAATTTTTTAAATTTTTTTAAATTATTAATCTGGTCTAGTAACCTTCCTCTAGATCATCTTCTATAACCCTATCCAACCAAAAAATTGGGATTATAAGATAATATTTTGAATAATATTTTAGATCTATCATTCTATTTATTGATACCATACATTGGTATCCGTAGTTTTTTATTTATAATAATCTAATATGTATTAAGAATCTTCTTTTATTTGTTCTAATTTATTCCTAGACATCATAGTTCAAGGGACAATAATTAATATAGGCCAATTGAAACTAAATGATGCTTGGATTCCCCTATCACCACTACACCATGATGATAGTGATTATGGTTATTGGATATATTGAATAGATTCATACCTCAAAGAGTTGAGCATTAAGCATCGGTATATCATCGAAAATTATGTATTCTATCATAAACTAACCCAAATACACTTACTAGAAAGGATCCTACTAGGTTTTTTTAAATATTAAATACATGAGCATATTTTATTCTATAATATTACTATAATATTGTTTATGAGTCATATTGAATAAAATATCATGAAATTTGGATGATTATACAAGTTACTAACATTATTTCTGAAAAAATCATCCAAAGGAAACATGGAATGCTTCGATTTGAGTACCAAGACATCAGGATGTGTGAATATGAAATAGTAAACTAAATTTTCAATAGATTCACAATTATTGTGATTTTAGTTTATTCATTATGAGATGCTACTTAAAACAATGTAATAATTTAATGAGTCTAATTATAATCAAAAAATAAATGGCATGAAAAATTGTATCCATTGTCAAAATAAATAACATAAAAGGGTACACTGTTGATGAATTGATACTATGACTACTTTGAAATGATTTGGAAATAAATGACAGAGCTGATATGGGGGAAAAATTTTCTTCTCTTACAATTATGAGTTTTTATTCTTATCACACTTTTGATTCAGATATATATGAAAGTGAAAAAAATATATATCTCTTATTGTGAATATGGATTAAAAATTACTGAAAAGGAAAGGATTCAAGAATTGGGTTTTAAAAAATTCCCAAAAATAAAATCATAAGGGAGTTATGAATGGTGGAAAAAAATTTAATTCTTCAAATGTAACTTATAATTAGTACTGGAATGATGGAAATATTAATCTTTACTATCCTATACAAAATAATAACTACAAATAAAAAATAAATATTCAAAGGAATCGACCACCAGTTAGAGCTAGACAGAAGAATGAGATTCAAGTGAACAATCAAGAAATGAAAAAGAAAATTCTAACATGTTATTCAAGGAATCACATGATATGTTTAATAATTTAAATTATTAATATGGATTTTCTTATATTTCTTAGAGTCTGAATACATGAATATTTTTTAATTAAATAAATTAACTGAATGATTAATAACTTGAATTTTCATATATATATTTATTTATATACTAATTTTATGGAAAATAAGGAGAAACTAACCTTTGAAATTAATGAAAATTTATGATAATATTAAAAATTAGGAAACACTACTTCTGATACTCATTCTATAGTTTTTATAAATTTGAATTCAACTCATTCTTAAAAAAAACATAAAAAAGAATGTTTAAAATATTAAACCAAGACTGATATATTTTACTCAATGTTGTGAAAAATATAAAAAACTTATATCATTAAATCATATTAATAAAAATATCAATTATTTTTTTTATGATAGAGTATTAAATAAAATGTTTAAAACTTATATTTTTAGAAATAAAAATGGTTTTAATTCTATAATTGCATGTTTTAAATGTGGTCTGAAATGTCACTATGAAAATGATCATTATATTATATTTATAAAATCCTTGGAATTTACAAAAACATATATTTATAAATCATTGTTATCAACAATACAATAAAATACTTGTTTAAAATTTTTATTAGCATATAAATACTTCATTAATAATCTTATTGGTCCCAAAATAGATTGGGTATAAAAATTGAATATTAATGGATTCTTTTAAAAAAATTCATTCGATTTATTAAAAATGACATACGGTACAAGGATGGTGTATGAAATAGGAATATGAGTAGAGGATAATAAAAATTTATCAGTTAAAAAATATGTGTTGTGGAACTATTACATTTGGGGGCAATTCCAAACTAAAAATAAAATGTTTTTGTAACATTGGTTTTTGTAATTATATTGTTATTTCAAATTTTTCAAATTTTTAATTTTTAATAAATAATTAAATTTGTATATAAAAAATATATGATAATTTAATGTAACATAATTTTCAATATGATCAATTTTTAGTTTCTAAATCGTAATCTTTATTACATTATTCTTATCCAAATGAAAATATTTATAGTTTAGATTTAATAGAACTAACTATTCAATATGATAAGTGTTTGAATGCACTGATGAGTGGTATACTTCTTTTTGATCAATATTTAGGTCAAATTTATTTCATAATGTGACATAATATCAGAAAAATTGAAAATTATTTATAATAACCATCCTCAAAGAATGACCCACTCCATGTTTTTGATGCTTACATGAAAGGGAAATAACATTAATATTATTGTTGAGTTTTCTTCCAAATAAGTACTAATATTCTATTTTACTTTCAATATCAAGATCATATTTGGTCCTTCTAAAATTTAATTCCATGGTGTTAATACATATACATTTTTTATATTGGATGATTATATTATATTTTAATCAGTATACATTCACTATAATAAAAATAAAACATTATTAAGAAATAAAACTTTTTTAAAATTTAGTTCAAAATGAAAATGGTTGTATGATTATTTAATTTCATATTGATAAATAAGTTTACATACATAATTATGTTTTTGTTATAATGGTTATTTTTATAAATTTTCATCTCCAAGAACCCCAAAACAAAATGGTTTTGTATAACATAAAAAAATATAACTCGTATTAAAATGACTTATACTATGAAATATGAATATAATTTCAAAAGATATTTTTTAAATGATGCCATTTTCTACATGTTATATTAAAAATAGAATTACTATTAGACATGTGTTAATATAAATTTTTTATTAATTTTTTAAATATAAAATAAAATATGTTTGTGAATTTTTTATTTTTAGTGTTAATGTTTTTATTTTAAATTCAAATTATAATTTTGGTAAATTCTATAATAAAAGTGATGAAGGAATTTTTTATAGAAAATATTAAAAAAATATATCTTATAGTGTTTAAAATAAAATTAATATTGTTAGTTAATTATATATTCTTGTTATTTTCGATAAAAATAATGTTAAATTCTATTTTTGTTGTATTTTATGATAATGTAATTAGAAATATAATTTTTTTAATGAAAAACCAAAATATAAGTATGAATCAATTGAAGGGTAACATAATATTTATATAACTATTCCAAAATCATAGTAGATACATAAATTTCTTCAAATTTAAAATTTAATTATAAATTCTGATTTTGGTGCTGAAAATAAAAAGTCTATTTTATTTTCATGTGATTTTTTTATTTCTATCATAGTTCATTATAATATGAATGAATTTTTAGTTGATTCTAACTGGATTTTTTATATGAAAAACGATCTACATCAATTTGTAAGGCATATTGAATGATCATAGGTATAAATTCTTTAATATATGAATATAATTGGATCCAAGGGGTTCTTTTGAAACACATTGGATGAATCTAGACAAATTGTCAAAAATAAATTGAGACTTTCTGCTCAAGGATACTCTCAGTATAAATGAGTATACATTAATGATTCTTTTAGTACTATTTATTTTTTTGGAGGATATTAAGATGTTGAAATATTTTTCTTTTTTTTCAATGTTTTAAATTATATCAAATGTATATAAAAAGTGATTTCATAAATTCTATTATAATTGAAGAAGTTTTTTTTATAAACCCCCATGTTTTGAAAATAAATAATTATCCCATGATCTTTTTAAATTATATAAATATTTTTATTGTCTCAAAAAATATCCCCATGATTTGTTTTAAAGATTTTACTTTCATAAAATAGTTGATTTATTATAGAAAATTTGGATCCTATAATTTTTATTAAAATAGTTTATAATGATATTCTTGTTTTTAAAGTATATATTGATTATATTGTTTTTGGTTCATCTAGGGAAATTCATGACAATGATTTTTAAATATTGTTGTATTTCTTGTTTTATAAGAGTTTAATAGAATATTTAATTTTCTTTATTTGACTTCCTATTTCTCAAATGAATTATATATTTTTTGTTATTTACACTATGTATACTAAAAAGATACTTAAAAAACATTCCCTTGATTAATCAAAATATATGAAAACACTTCTTGGTACAAATTAAAAATTATATGTTGATGCGTCTAGTAATTATGTTGATATTAAATTTTTTACTAGAATGATATTTGTATTTTGTTATTTTATTGCATATATATCCACAAGAATTTTATGTTCTTTTATGTTCTCAATTTCAAGATGATAATAAAAAAGTAATATTATCGAAATAAAAAATATAATTTGATATATTTAAAGAACTTTTTATTATGGTTTATTTAATATTAAATTTAATTTTTTTGAATTAATATCTTATTATAACTATTATTTTTTAAGATGTATAATTGAATAAAAAAATTAGGTATGTGTTAGTTTTCTGGGAAAAAAGTTTAATTTCATGATCATATAAGAAACAACTATGTGTTTCTCTATCTACTTTAGAAGATGTGTATATCCCCACTAATATTAGTTGCACTAAATATGTATGTACTAATATAGAATTATTAAATTTTGTTTTCTATCATGATGAATTCATATTTATTGTGAAAAAAATTCATCAATTTCTATATCTAAAAATACTCTCACATCATTCGGTAATAATCAATTTCCATCATATATTTCATATTATTAGAAACCATGTGGATAAGGGTGATATTGTTTTATAATTTATCCCTACTGATAATTATCTATATGAAATATTTTATAAGACATTGTCCTCCAATAAGTTTAAAAAAAAATAAATATGAACATGGAATGTATAAAATTGAATTATTTTATAATTGTATTCGTTAAGGGGGAGTTTTTGTTTTCCCTTTTTGTTGAATCAAAGAAAGGGGGGAATTGTTTTAAATGTTTAGGTTTTGTTATAAAAATTATGAATATTGTTTGGTAATGTACATGAATGTATTTTTCATTACATTTTATTTTAATTTTTTAAATACTTTAAACCCTTTTTACATTTTATGTGATGTGTTTTTCAAAAAATATCATTAATTTAATTATATCATGAGTTTTTGTGATTGGAATTTTATAATTCTAGTTTCATGTGATTGATAAATATTTTATCTATCATTTATTAAATCAAAATTATGTCTAATTTTAACTCAATTATGTTTTTATTTTGACCGTACATTATATATATTTTTTGGTTTCAAAAATATTTTCAATCTAATATATTTTATATTTATCATATATATGTTAATTATATAATAAAATATAATAATTAGATTATTTATAAACATGTTATGTCATAATGAAAAAATTATTTAAATAAAATTAATTATATTTAATTTATTTATTATATTATTGATTAATGTGTGTGCCATTTGATCGATGATCTTACAATAGATCTATAATTATAAATTATCAAGACATTTTAATGTTTTTTTTGATTATTTGATATATCATTCGATTATTATGAGAATCCAATTAAGGTTTTTAGGTAATAAATACGAAAATTTTATTCATTATAGTAAAATACATGAATATCAAAAACATTCATTTACAAAACATTAAAATTGAACTAAGTTTTACAATCTATTTTGCAATAATCAAACAATGATTTCACAATTTTTAATGATATATCATTTCATATCTATCAATATTATTTGATTATTGATAGATTATAATTCTATAGAAATTATATTCAATTATATATTCTTGAAAATACTATAACTCATTCATTTATATGAGTAAAGAATTATTCAGTGTTTCTATGAAAATGTTTGTATATAAAATGATGAATATGTACTCATAATTTTCATTCAGCCCCTTTAGTCCATGGATGATACCTCAAGTCTCATCTTATTGATGAAAATAATCATTTATTAGCTTAATAATCTTCTTAATTATTTACTAAGAATACTCATTATGTGTAAAGATAAAAAAACATCTCATCTCCATCATTTTGATGCTACCCTAGATATAGAATCCTTCTTATGGAAGGTGGAAAACTTTTATTGGTGTATTCATTATTCAATTCTTTCAACCACTAAACATGTCCACTACTTCCAATGGTGGAAAGTCTTTGAATTTTTTTTGGTGATATATCTCATTATTTGGAATATTTATTATTTTTCATATTTCAAGTTGGGAGTCATTTGGATTTCCCAATAGGGACTCATTTAACAAATTATAACCATGTCCCATATGTAAAACACTATGGGGGACTCTTCTTAATGGTGACTTATTTTTTTTCAAACTGTGACATAATTCCAAACGTGAATGAAATTACTTTTAATAATGGAAACTCATATTATTTTTTCAATTGTGATATAAATATATTATCCAACGGGGACATAATTATTTTCTATCAATGGTGATTCCGATATTTTTTAATGATCGGTCAAATAATTTCTAATAGTGACTTATTTTTTATAGAATGGTGAATTATTTAGCTAATAAGTAAATATATTTTTTTCTTAATGTGATTTATTTTTAATCTAATACTGATGTATTTTTTATCAAATAACAATTTTTTACAAAAAATGACTTATTACAAATGGTGACTAAATAAAAATGGTGATACATTAACAATAGTAAATCATTACCCTGAGTGACTAATTTGTTTTTATAGATATTCATGCAGTGTTCTTCATCAAATTTCATATTTTGATAAAACAAATATTTATATTAAATATTTTATTTATTTTATTTATTTTATTTATTTCCAAAATTAATATATATTTCATATATTCCATGAAATGAATTATTAGAATACTTAAATTTGTTTAAAATTCTTATCAAATTAATTATATAATATTATATAAAAGTTAAAACATATGTCCATTATTTTTTATTTTTTATATTGTGATTTTTTTATATTATATTTATCTAAATTAAAATTATTGGACAACCATTATATTTATAATCATTTAATAGAATCAAAAAAATATTATTATTACATTATATTAAATTACAATACACTTAATACCTGTTTAAAGGATTATTACCTTTTTATGGGTTTATATATTACATATTATGTTCATTTTTCAAGTAATTAAAATACATTCAATCGTTATTTAGTTTTTAGTTAAACCTTGTATTTGTTTCTACTTTTCTACCCAAAAATACTCTATATCATATGAACAATTCACACATTCATTACTTTTCATCTAACTACCTAGATATTTTATTCTTAGTTCTATTTTTAGATAAAATTTAAATGTTATAGTAACATTCAAGGGATCAGTGGTATTACTTCATCAATACTAAAATTTTCCATGAGGAAAGGTTATGAATTTTTCAACATTCTAAACAAACCCACGATTTGTGTGAATCTCTGTTTCAACATTATGGCATTCCCTCAATTCCTGCATTTTATCTAATTCTAATTATTATTCTTCGATGATACATGATTATCTAATCATAAATAACTTGAACTTATTCTTGATTTTTTTATCTTATCCTTCATCAGTTTTCTTAGAATGCAATAATATATTACATCACTCAGACACTCTTAATGTTCTCGGTTCATTATTTTTCATATAAGATCATTATATATTCCTATCTGATCATTTTAGGGACTCCAGTATTCTAAAGTAAAGACTATTTGTGTATTGACACCCACTATCTAATGTTTAGTTGTAATTGAGTTATGACTCCCATAAAAAATATAGTGTGGTGTGTATCTTTCAACTAGAAAAGGATTGTGTAATTGGGTTATGATTCAACCAGAAAAATCATTACTGTGAACACATATATATTTTTGAGTATAAAGATAAATGATTATAATTTTTCTATTTGGTCGAAACTAGTATAAAAATTGTTGTGTTAATAATTTTATTTTCCCTACTAATGAACTCTAAGAAAAGTTTGTGTACTGTAACAGTACTATTCATAGAATGGGCCTCGGCCCAAAACATTGGGCATATGCTCTATGTAATGGGATAAATGCCTACTGGGCCTTCGAGCAATGTAAGGGGTATCCCTCTACCCAGTTAAAAAGGAATTTTATTTTCTTTAATAATAAAAATGATACTTCAGCCAAAAAATTCAAAAATAAAGTATAATAATTAACATCAAGTATCAATTTAACAAATAGGTTTATTTATTCTTAATTTTTAATGTGGCCTATTCACCCCTACTAGACCATATTTCATTAACATATAGGACCTAACAAGGTTGGGAGTACCATAACATGTAGTTGAATCATTTTTATATATCATGGATCCATGATAAATATGGAAGTCATTGAGATCTATTTAAATATATCAATGATGGATCTAATTGGTGGATCTTGTTTTTGATATACTACATGCCTCATGTTTAGAGATGAATAAGGGAATCCTATTCATCTTTCTAAAGAAAAAAAATGTTTAATTGAACATGATGTTTTGATCCATTAATTTTATATTTGTTTATTTAATAATATATATGTATTTTTAGGGGTAAAAATTGTTATATAGAAATTAATTTTTTCCTATTTCTATATGGGTAGGAACCTTATATAGAGAAAAATAAATTTCCATTTACTGGGCTGTTTATTTTGTGTACAAGATATTAGAATAGAATTCTATTTTTTAACATTATGAAATAGAATTTTATAATTAGTTTCAATGTTTTAGTGATTACACTATTCTTTGGGATTCCTCTAGAGGTGGAAAAGGGGTCTGGAGTTCAATAGGGAAGCTATTATATGATATTTATTCTTTGAATAGTAACTCCCCGGTTATAATGATTGAAATATAGGAAAAAATCCTCCCTCAAACATTCATGGTAGAATCACATTGGTCACACTAAGAAAGGTTTTTCTGGGTTTTTAAAATGGGGTTCTACCATTTTTTTGGTCAATGGGAAAGCTTGGGTGGCCGATGGATGAGGCTTCTCCAATCTCATGTTCCACTATTATAGGTTATTTTTACTTTGATCAGATGATGCTTCTTTGTTAGGTTGAAATCTCAAATCCCTATCATCTTTCCATCATCATTTTCTATAGATATTGATTGACATTGGTTTTTATTTGGAAAATTTAAATCAATTTCATATGAGTATATTTCTATCACATTTGTTTTATAGGGAATTCATCATGAACGAAAATAAGAAATTTATTGACTATATCCACCAATATTTTTATTTATTTTGAAACAAAGTGTATTTCATTGTAAATTTATTTGGGTCTTATAGTTATTATGTGATAAACTGTCATTTTAATAAAATTTTTAAGATATGTATTTTTCACATAGGATTTCTTGCGAGTAGGTAATCGAACAGTTTCCTTTTTTCTTGAGAATTTATAGTGATGGGATTACATTTTATAGTTTTTTCATGTATTATTATTTAAATTACTTTTAGAATTAAATATAATTAATTAAAAATTATATTTTTTATGTCATACAATGATTTTGGTTCTTTGTAACACCCTTCATCTTTATTATCTATTTATTTTAAATAATTAATAAATATTTGATAACTTTCAATACACATAAAATATAGAATAAATGAACCATAATATGATGTACCATTATAACCTATGTAAGAACTTGGTTCTTATTCTTGAGGTACATGTTTCTTTTTTACCTTCTTCCTTATGTGTTTTTGGGAAACTAAGGAAAATTTTAAAAAATCCAAAATTGTATTGGTACACACTGTGTACTTTTCCACATGCCGTGTACTTTGGACGTGTGGCATGAGTACATAGGGCGTGAAGGCTTGTGGGTGATGAAGGGTGTAAAAACCGACTACAAGCTATGTACTTTTTATTTACACACCGTGTAATCAGTATGCAGGAAAAAAGTAAGTCGGTGGAGGCAGCCGCAAGAAGAGCAATAGTACATGCATTGAAATCAGGAATATATGTCATGTACGAATGTCGACAGATGAACAATGTCGCATTGGAAAGAAGCCACCAGAGGAACAGTTAAAAAAATTAAAAGTACATGTCGTGTAATTGAGAGTACACGTCATGTAGTTTGTTTTTTTCTCTTAAAATGGGTAGTAGCCTCTTCATTCAAAATAGGAGGCTTTAAGTTCATTTTGGAGCTGGGAGAGGAGGATGGAGCTTCGATGATCTCTCGAATGCACACTGGGAATCCAAATCCTTCTCTGAAAGTCTCTTTTTAACTGCACGGATATGCGTCATTCTTGGATGATTTAGGAGGTGTTGTTCACATATACAGATAAGAGGCAATCAAGGTAGGTGGTATGGTGTTTTTTCCAACCGTTGAGTTGAATTTTTGTACCGTTGTGCTAAGAACCCATGTTTGGGTGTCTTATGGATGAAGCCATTACTGAAAAGAAATCTATAATGGCATATATAATCTAATGATAAGTTCAACCTGTTGTTTGGGATCACATATTGGATCCAGGACCACCCCGGGGGTGCATTCCCCTATTTAGCCATTTGGCTAATATACCTGAGTGTATGCCGTGAATTAGCATGATATGAGTTTTCTTGAGAGAAACAATATGTAATTAATTGCTATGTGTTGGTCTCAACCTAGTTATTTGTTTAGAATGATGAAAAGTGTTTTTTAGCCTGAGGGAATGTATCCATTTAGCCCGAGGGAAAAGTTTTATATGACTGAGTGCATTTTCTTCTATGCATGAGGGAATTATCTAGTACGCCTGAGTGAAATATTCATTATGGCAGAGGGAAATCACCTGAGGGAGTGATTCTGTTTAGACTGATGGAGTGATTCTGTTTATCTTGAGGGAATGATTCTAATTATCCTGAGGGCGTTGTTCTGTTAGCCTGAGGGATAGATTCTGATTACTTAAGGGTAAGGTTTGGCATGTCTGAAGACACTATTTATTTCATATATTTACTGTGGTGTTTTTTTCTATGTTTTACCATCCGAGCCGAACAACAAGATTTGAGGTGATAATTAATAATTAAAATGGAAACTAAATTGGTAGTGATAGTTACTTATGAGTACTTACTAGTTCACTAAATTTAACTTTTTCACACTACTACTGCATATTTTCACTGATAGTTGGGCATGGGCCTTTGGTGGGTGCCTACTAGGATTTATTTCTCAGACGCTATTTGGGTCATATCATCGGCCCAAACAGACTCTATTGCTTGAGGTGTTGATAGGGGAAAGGGGCCCTAAACAGGTACATGATTGTAGTAGAGGAGTCAGAGAGCATGAGACCGAGCATAGGCTTGCGATGTTGCTACGTTCTGTTTACTCTATTTTGTTTTCCTGGGTGTACCTTGTTCTTTGAGATGTATTGTATTATTTTTCAGTGTATCCTATTATGGATGCTTTCATATAATTAGTGACATGATGCATCTATATATATATATATGACTGTTTGTTCATTTTTACTTCAGTTATCCATTTCAGTTGTATATTTTTTACTGCTACCGTTGTTGTATGTTGCATATCTTTTATGCTATGCAACACTTTGAAAAAAGAGGGCATAGTTTCCCCACTATCATACCTAAGCCCTCACTGTTAGTCGACAGCCTCTGGAATTTGGGGAAATGAACATGAGGTCATGTGACTAACCGGGTTCGTGGCACCCGTTGTGTGGCTTCCGAATTCGGGACATTACAAAGTGGTATCAGAGGGGTTTATTTTCTTTAACATACTATTTGGAGCATATATTTAGGGATAGGATAGAAAATAGCAGTTGGTAATAAGATGTGCCCAGGAGTATCTAACCCATGTACAGGGAAAAGACAGTCTACCTTGTTTATTGCAATTTTTCTGATTTTTCAAATTTGGCTGTTGACATGATTTTCACCATTTGGTGACGTACTTGTAGTGTGAAATTTATATTTTATACATGGGTTCTATTTAGTTGCAACCCGATTAGATTAGTTTATGTCATTTCAGCATCATTTAGGCACATGTTACAAATCACATGTCATGCATTCTTCTATGTCATGTAGGAACATTAGAAATTCCATGTTGTTTTAATAGTTGTTGTGCTATAAAAGCATGCTCCTGTGATAGCTTCTTGATAAATACTTGCTATTTGATATGGTGTTTTTGTGTGAGGTTTGGATAGAATGAATTCCCAACTTTGGTTCTGGAGCAGTATGTGACCTCAATGACTAGAATTTGATTGATTATTGACTTATTTATTTTGTTATAACATGTATAAGATGCCAAAATTTGATTCACGTGGAGTACGGCCCCCCACGGTTCAGAATTTCGCACATAGGTGTTTGTTACCATGTTTTTCTGGGTTTCGGATTAGTTTCTAAGGGTTACTGTCTGGAAAACCCAGATTACAAACCGTGTAGTTCCTTGGAAACATGTCGTGTGTTCTTCTATTCAAGAAGAAATGAATATTTTATTTTTACACATTGTGTACCCTCAGTACACGCAGGGTAGTCTCTTCATGTGTCATAGGCTATGTGGGTAGGGACACGAGGTAAAGAATGGCATACGGGAACATGTCGTGTGCTAGTTGTACACACTGTATAGTGTGGACCTGGTGTCCACCCTTGTAACTTACAACACAGATGGAGGAAACCTTAAGACATACACGGCATGTTCACCATGAACATGACGTGTAATCTAGCCCAGGTACCCGACCATGTCACTAGCAACACGGGTCAGTGTTATCTTCTGAGTACACATCATGTGCTAGTGGGACACACCGTGTAGTTTTGTTTTTTGAGATCCATGTGGATTATCCGTGTAGAAGGACTCGGGAAGGGGAGAAGGATTCAAGTATATGCTGTGTTTTAAGACAACACACCATGTAGTTGGGGTGTTACATTGCCGGTTTAAGATGAATTACACGCCCATGTGATGGCTTGTGATAACACTCTGTGTAGTATTTATACACTCCATGTAGTAATGTTTTGTAAATATTGAATGCTTTCCTTCTCCTATTCCTTTCTTTGTCTCATAGTTTTTAGTCTTGGATAAATTTAGATCTATAGTGTGTGTTTGACCTTGTTGACTCATGCTACTAAGACAACAACCAGTTTTTCGCCAGGAGAGCGGTGATGATTATATTCCCAAGATGGTAGGACATGGGCTACCAGTGGATCCTCTAGTAGATCCATATGCATCTCCATTCGTTATACCAGACACAAGCACCGATGCAAAGTTCCATGAAGGCATTATGCGGTTTATGCAGACCTTGTAGGGAGCACCGCTGGCTTCCACATCTATGGAAGAGCTAACTCGTATATTCCCACAGTAGCACTAGCCTATGTTTTTAGGGTATGGAGGACCACAGGTTGCAGAGTCTTTGATGGGTTCTATGAAGACTATTTTTGAGAATCTCGAGATGCCTCCTGGGTGGAGGGTCAAGCTCACTACATACATGTTGTGTGATTCCTCCAAGATGTGGTGGGATGTTACCACCCAAACTGAGTATCATACGGACATGGGGTGGGAATATTTTCAGGTAGCCATCTATGACTTCTTCTTCCCAATGATGCTAAGGGAAGATCAAGCTTGAGAGTTCATTAATCTGTAGCAGGGAACCATGTCAGTGATGGATTATTCTTCTTAATTCACCAAGATTCTGCATTTTGCACCCGTTCTGGTGGGTGATTAGACGTTGAGTGCTAGATGCTTAGAGGATGGTCTTCAATATGACATTAAAGCACTGTTGAATGTTTTCATCTTGCCTACAGTGAATGATATTGTGAACCAGACACTGATTACTGAGCGAAACATGCGGGAATCTAGTGGTGTGGACCAAGGTGGTTCGACACCAGTTTCGGGTACAATTTCTACCGGCAAGATGTAGAGATAGATGGACTTCTCTCAAGAGGGTAGTACTAGTTAGAAGAATACTTCAGGTGGCCCAATGATGTGCTACCAGTGTGGTAGAGAGGAGAAAAAGTGACCGCAGTGTCCACATGACCTAGTGGAGTGCCGAGATAGCGGCATGATGCGTCATCTGCAACACTTTTGTTGGATAGTTTTACCAGTGTCTAGTGAGAGTGGTTCTATGAAGACTCCACATGCAGAATTAGGACCAGTAGCTTTTTACTAGTCGGGAATCTGGAATACGTTAGGGTGTACAGGCAGAGATGGTGGTCATGGTTGTGGTAGCCAGACACCAGGATCTTAGAGGCAGTAGGGTGGGTCAGCTCAGGTTAGCCAAGCTATGTCGCAGGGCTGCGGCACCAGGAAGACATACACAGTGCAACAGACCCAGTAGGAGTAGGAACCCAGACCTTCTACTGTCAGAGGTACTGTTATATTAGCTACTGATTTATCTCTGGTGCTTTTTGATATGGGTTCTACACATAGTTTTGTATCTTTACCCGTTGTGGAGAGCCTTGGGCTCTATGATTCGTCCTATTCTAATTTTATGACCCCATACAATCTGTTGGGAACTAGAACGGCTGGTATGTGTCAGTGCAGGGAGTGCGCCCTAGAGGTTGGTGTATGCCACATTCTATGGGACTTCTATATCTTGGAGATGACGAGCTATGATGTCATTCTCGGGACGGATTGGTTTGTACCTTTTCCATCCTTCGTGGATTTCTATCATCATAGGGTGAGTTTCATGTCACTATATGGTGGAGAGTTTCTATACAAGGTTGAGTGGGATGTCTAGGCGAGTTAACCTAGACCTGAGCATCGTGGGTGAGGTAGAGTGATAGATCAAATTGCAAGAATATATATAGATGATCAGGGGACTTTTCAGAAGGATTTTCCTCAATTATTTGATCATTTCAGGGATGTCTTCCCAAATAACTTTTCAGATCTTCCTCCGGAGCGAGATGTGGATTTCTCTATTGAGGTTGTGCCAAGAGTGGTACCAGTGTCCATTCAACATTATAGGAGGGATAAACCTAATTTGAAGGAGCTCAAGAGGAAGTTAGAGGAGTTACAGAAAAAGGGTTTCATCCGACCAAGTACTTCTCTTTGGGGTTCACCGGTCCTCTTTGCGAAGAAGGCGGATGGAACCCTCAGACTCTGTGTGGATTATCAGAAGCTGAACCAGCTGATAGTTAAGATCCAATATCCCTTACCGAGGAATGATGAACTTTTTGATCAACTTTGGAGATTACGAGTGTTCTCAATGATTGAATTGAGATCCGGATATCTTCAGTTATGTGTTAGATCATCGGATATACCTCTTACAACTTTTTAGAGAAGATATGGTCAATAAATGTACTTGGTTATGTCGTTCGAACGCACAAATTCACTATCAATTTTTATGGATCTGATTAATCATGTGTTTCATCCTTATCTTTATTCTTTTGTGGTAGACTTTGTGGACGATATCTTGGTGTACTCTCACACTCCACAAGACCATGACACCCATCTTGAGATCATATTGAGTGAACTAAGAGAGAATCAGTTGTATTCTAAGCTCTCAAAGTGCAACTTTTGGATGGACTAGATTCACTTCCTAGGTCATATTCTCTCAGAGGAAGGAGTTGCAGAATACCCAAAGATGATGAGAGAAATAGTTTCCTAGTAGCAGCCTAAGATCATGTTTGAGATACAGAGTTTCTTGGGTCTGGCTGGTTACTATAGGCATTTTATACATGCCTTTTTGTTCTTAGTAGCACCGTTGACAGGTTTTACTGAGATGGGTGTGAAGTTCGTTTGGTCAAAATATTGTGAGAAGGCCTTTTAGGAGATGAATTGATTGTTTAATTCTGCACCAATCCGGAAACCTCCAGAGAAAGGGAAGATCTATACATTTTACTGTGATGCATCAGGTATTGGGTTGGGAGTAGTGTTGATTCATGGAGACCAAGCAGTTGTGTAAGGGTCTCGGCAGTTGAGGACACATGATATGAATTACCTGAAACATGATCTTGAGTTGGCCGTAGTTTTTCATGAATTACATTGTTGGAGACATTATCTCCTGGGATAACATTTTGTGGTATTTACGAACCTCAAGAGTCTCAATTATATATTTACTCACTGTGACATGAATTTCTAATAGCGAAGGTGGGTTTAGTACATTCAGTCATTCAACATTGAGCTTTCCTATACATCTGGTTAGGGTAACACAGTTGATGACGCACTGAGGAGGAGAAATCAGATACATGTAGTGCAAGAGGCCAATAGTGAGTGGAAGCTCATGGCTTTATTCTTTGAGATGCATTTGGAGGTGCACGAAAATCAAGGGAAAACCTATATCTCTTCATTGGTTGTGTCTTCTACCCTCCTTGATAGTGTGATGATGAGACAATGGGAATATTCTGATGGCCTTGTTTAATGGGTGTCAGTGGAAAGTGATGACCCTTCTCCTGGTTGGACGACAAGGGATGAAGAGGTACAGCGTATCCATGGACGAGTGTGGGTTCTAGGAGACATATGTGAGGAGTTGATGTGGGAGTTTCATGCTTCATCTTGGGAAGTTCATCTCGAAGTTACCAAAATGTATAGTGACATGAGACGTCAGTATTGGTGGCCAAGTATGATGGGAACGATAGCTGGTTTTGTTTCTAGATGTTCCACCTGTCAGCAGGTGAAGGCGAAGCATCAGTGGCCAGCCGAATTGTTACAGCAGATACCCATTCCAGAGTGGAAATGGGATGATGTCATGATGGATGTTGTGACAGATTTAATGAGTTCACCTTGAGGTAATGATGTTGTGTGGGTTGTTTTGTATAGACTTACAAAGCTAGCTCAATTTTTTCCGATCAAGGAGACCATTAGTGTTGATGAGATCGAAAGGTTGTATATCTGAGAGGTAGTACGTCTACATGGGGTAACAACCATCAACTGTAGGTAAGATGACTCATTTATATCCATGAAGGATAGCTATAATGGGGACAATTACTGTGGTGCCTCATTCAATAATTGTAAACTGGATCAAAGGTTGAGTGAATCAACCATCACATCCCTCTTACTAGATGTATAGACTCTCTTAATGTTATATTCCTAGAGGAACTCTATCTATATCATCTATATAAAGTTCAATTTATTTTGGGAGAAGATATAAATGTGGCTTATATGGTTGGGGTATATGATAAAACTCTCTCCCATCATATAATGTCAAAACATCTTCAATGTGAAGACTACCTTTTCAATCTCAAATCATGGTTCATGTATTTCTTCTCCTCCTGTCTCAAATAGTGCAAACCGTAGGTAATCATCAATTGTCTATGCTTCAGGAAACTAATATGTTTGGTCCATGATGTATCACATAACACAATGTACCTGACTCCTTATTATGGTAATCTAATGATCTGTGTTCTCATCAGACTCAATGTTAACTCCTGAAAATATTTCTAAAACTGATTTGTGCACACAAAAGGCTTCACCATTCATGTCAAGGCTAAACGTTCCGGTTTACAAGTAATGCGTACACTACTAGGGAAGTCACCACATCTAAGGTCATCACTAAGTAGTCATAGTAACCATAAAAACATATGAATGTAGTCACCAATATATCCTCATCCCGTACTCACTATTGGTGATAGCTTGATTAAAGGTCTACCTTCAATAACCCCTAATCTAATTTCAATCGATAGAAGTAGTCATTTATCATTTGGTAGTGGATACACATCCTCCATGGTCACTTTATTAAAGTTAAAATAATCCATACATAACCTCAGACATTTGGTCTTACTAATCCCTTCCACTGCAAGTCCTCCAACTACACCCTCTTCTCATGTAGCACTATAAAATTCCAATGAATTGCTGAAGTTGAACTAATTTTCATTGTGGGGTGTAAAATAATTCCATAATAAATCTACCGATGGAAAGGTAATCCTAGAAACGTCTTCTGGTAAGACATCCTCATACTCTACCACTATATTGGAGAACTAAATACTCACAACATCTACTCCACTGAGGGTAAGGCTATCTCACTCAAGAGTGATCATCTACACCATTCTATAAATGATTCTATAATGGGCTGCCATAGTTTCCTTTTTCACTATCCAATTAAAATAATGTTCCATTGATTCTTACATACTAAACCCTTTACGTAAAATAGTAAATCCGAGCATGGACTATTGATAACTAATCCAAACCATGAATGATGTCATATGGCCTTGACATCGTCACCAAGAGGTGTCAACATTAACTCAGTTGTTACCCTTCCTAGTGTTATTGTGTTGTGACTACCATAAGAAAACCTCCCATAGGCTCGGGGATAACGACTAGAATCGAGAAGTAATATCCCAAAAAATGGGGGAATTTTATTAAGTACCTATACAACACACACGTCTCTAAAAAAATATCCAAGACTAAAAAAACTTATTAAACAAATAGGAATACCACTAAGAAAAAAATGAAATTTATAGTAATACAAATATGAATCTAGACGAGGTCCAGAATAAAATCCCAACAAAAAGAACAAATAAAAAGATACAAGTACCTGGAGTTCCTTCTTAGAAAAACCCTACCTAAAGGGTATGTACATAATGACTATCTGATGTCGTGGAAGCACTCCTCATTTGTCAGGTATCTCTAAGAACCACCTAGCCCTAGTCCAACAAGGACTCATAAAAGCATTGATCATCTTCACAAGAAATTATACTGGAGGAAAAATCCTATGCATGGGTGACTGAGAAAATACTCAGTAGGACACCAAAAAACACGAATTAAAAGGCTACAAAGGAAAAATAACCAAGAGGATACCATCAACTCAAAAAAGTTATATGTCGCTGAAACATATAACCAGAATATCTAGGTATAATAGTGAAGGATTCCAAGACTCAAGGACTCCTCCAATTCTATACATATGGATCCACTCATAGAAACTTGTTCAAGGAGGTTTCAGTGCATTAGAAATATAATATTAAGAACATAAAATACATCTACCCAAATTATCATAGAGAACACATGGTCTCGATAAGTCATGATGTTTTCCAAGACATCCAAACTCTCTAAGACATGAAGTCTTGATATCAAAACCAATCCATACTGATAGGATTCAACTCAAGGAACACTCATTTAAGAGAACTCACTCATCGAGCCTTGATATCATCGAAGAGTCTTACAATGAGGTCCCTCTTATTTGACCCCACATAAAGGGAATACAAAAGACAATATCATGATATACAAATGGGATTATTCTAATCGAATACTGATAACCCAACATATATTAATCCTCAATGTTGCAGATTATTCTCATAGAATACTGACAACCCTACTGATGCAAATCATAACATATTAGATTTTCCATTGAGAATACTAAGAACCGTATAGATGCGTTACAGTGGATGGAGGATTAATTCCACACACATGGAGGTCACATAAATTCCAACAAAACACCATAATGGGTGATATAGGATCATTACAGTCCAATGGATGAATACAAAAACTCTATCTGGGACTTATCATGTAGAGGGTATTGATGTCAGATGTTGTGGATACAATTCCACATTGAACACTCAAGGAAAACCCAAGGGAAATATTGCACCTACACTGGTCCATACTAAAAAACCACAATGTCATTTGAAAAGGGATGTCATGTTGCAAGGGTCCCAATTCTATAGAAGAATCTTCAAACAAACCTTCTATATGAATGTTATAATCAAAATAGTGAGATGGGGTTGTCTGACCCGACTCGGTCGGTAAGAGTTGTCCGAACATGATCGGCTAATTGGGCTACTGGGCCACAGGAGCGGCATGGTTTCTCTAGACACACCCACTACTTATCAAATGTCACACCTCTCACATGTTGCTTAACTGTGTGCACTACTCAAGAAACATGGCTCGGCACTATGGCGCGATTAGTCCATGTGACCCACTAGATCCCATATCTATATCTTGAGTTCTTCCTCCGATGTGGATCAAGCCACAACGCCAGATCCGCTATAACCTCCTGGTCACTGCTTATGGATCACACTACCAAAATCCATCCTCCATCTTGTTCTAGTTGGATAGTAGCTCACTGTCTCCGTCTACCCTGCCAGTGGGCTCGCCTCTCTACCTCCCACAGCCTTCGAGCCATCAGCCATTTCATTGCTATGTTCCTACGTCGACCATTTTTTCAACAATCATCGTTTACCCTTCTAGTGGACATCTTTCATGGTAATCAAGGAATCATATCCATTCAGGAATGGTGCCAACAATACCACTAGTTGCCCCTACAGGCATCCTTTCCGCACCACGATCAACCTAAAATGGCTAGAGACACCGCCTCCGGCCACAACGTAACATCTCCACCAACAAAGTAGTTGAAAATTCAACTCTCCACATCATATCTCTAAAAGAACAAATAATATGAACCATTGGGAGGGACAAAAATAGTAACATCTAATGTGGATAGATCCAGGCCATGTTCGTGTAAACATCGATCAATATATGATAGAATTGAATAATGGAGGGTAAAAAATCATTTCTAATAATGGATAAATACATAAAAAACCCGCAACATATTCATCCCCACCCACATAATAGACAAACTGTTGATTAACCATTTTTTAATTAATCCACATTTGTAATAGGGACAAAGAAGGTGGAATGAAAACAAACAAAACTCACACCCTACATGGGGTTTGAATTGGTATTTAATGAAGGGAGAAGAAGTATTGTCACCATTCATCAATTCATTGATTTTTGATCCATGTTCCGACCTCTGAACTATCACTTCTGATGAGAGAGGATCCTTCTTCTTGCCTTGGGTAAATACTAGGGTTATAGTGATAACCCTAAATTTATAACGAGACTTATTAAAAAGGGATATTGTTGATCTATTACCATGTAACGTTAAATGGATTATTTTTAATAAATATGTTAATGATATACATGTCCAAAAACATTCTTTCATAGTTGGAATGTAATGGCCGATGTTGGGAATTTCGTAAGAAAAACATCCATTTAAAAACTCCAATGTGTTATCATATTCTTAATCCATGTTAATATTTATGAGTTACATGGATTTTAATAATAAAATAAAATAATTTAATTATTTTATTTACTGTTATACCATTTTAATGTTCTTCTACAGAAGACCTACACAGAATAAATATAATTCATGCCATAGGTAAAGATACTTCTCTGATCTCAATGGTTCCATTATATTTTTAATAAGGTTTCCTATTTTTTAGTTATTATAATGATTTAGGAAAATTTCTTACGTGTGTAATTGAAAACATTACAATTTTTGGAAAACTTTTCTAGGAACACCCAGACTCGAAATCACATTTCGTCTTAGTGTCTAGTCTTAGAATTTTCCATGGAATTTTATAAAAATTAAATCAGTAAATTATGATTCATTATGTTAAATGAATTGAGATTTTCATAGTTTATAAAACAATTCATCAATATGTGGATGATTTTACGTGTTCTTAATTGTATCATTTTTTAGATCCCAATTATCAATGATGACTTAAATTGTGCCATATTTATTTTTAACTAAATGTGACTGTGAACCACATGATGACACACTTGTGAAATTGAATCCATTGTCATGGTTTTTTTGGAGTTTTTTCTTCAATTCATTAATATCAATTGGGGACCTTCTATAGGGAGTCTTTGAAATTATTATGTCACCAGGTATAAATTTTTCAAATAAATCATCTTCATGATTTGATCAATACTAGATAATTATACTATAAATACATTATAGAAATCCTTTATAAAAGGAATATTAATGATATAAAATCTCTCCCCAACCATTTGAGATAAACACCCCTTATGAATGTGAATAAAAACACATTCTAAATATACCATCTCCAAAAGATGTCAATAATTATTGTCAGGTTGAAAGATGATAATTGGTTGGTTTGGAATATAAAATGTCACATCACTTAATAGACATTTGATGTAGGATTTTTTAATGAAATCAAATACATGATGTTGATAAGACAAATACCTCCCGAGGATGAATGAAAATATTTTTAGGAAGAACATTCACAAAAACATCAATCAGAATGGAATCATATACTTGATATGAATTCATCATTCCATTAGTGTTATCCACATATAATTTCACATCTAATTATTTGTGTAAATCCATGATATCCTTAAAAAATGTTATAGATATTAATGAATTGATATATATATATATTCAAATAAGAAAAAAGTTATTCTAGATTGGATTATATGTGTACCATTCACCAGTTTTTTATTTCACCACTTTTCAGAAATAGTGATGACATGATATTTCCCTTTTTCTCTTGATATAATATGTTTAATGTTGGTCATAATCTTTAACCTTCATATTTGAAAATTAGTTATCATAGTTCCCATAATCCTTGTATTATAAACATTGCAGTGTGGGTGGGGTATTCTATTTAGCTTCCACTATATTATAATTATTACCTAAAATAATCCCAACAATTTATCAATAAATTAATTGGTAATATTCTCATCCATGCATGAAACTTTTACGATCCATGTTATGAAAAATTAAACTAAATCTTTCTACTCATTGAGAAGAAACGAAGTATCATCTTTTTATCTCTATTATTTTTAAAATTTAATTCAAAATACAACAACTATTTCTTTTCAAAGCCCTGATACTGATATGTTACTCTATATTCTATTACCAAAATTATTTAACATTTATCAATCTTATCATATCTATAGAAGTGTCTTATGGATTCCACCCTTTTGATCCTTGGATTTAATCCACTGAAGAATCGAACAACCTTACATTCAGTTTGGATGATAATACCTTTAGTTTACCTCTCATATCTTGTAAATGTTTCCACACAGTAACAAATGTATTTATATTCTATTTTAATTAACTCAAGTATCTCCTTATACATATTAATACAAAGAATAACAGGATTTTACTTATTGAAAAATAGTTTCTTAAACTCATCTAAATCTATGTAGTCAATTTCATCATGTTTCTTTATATTCATGATAATTGTCTATCATAGATATACATCACCTTCCAAATGTGATACGGTGAAAACGAAATGTTGATGTTCCGATCACTGAGAATGTAAAATATCATTTCAATGGTATTTATAATTTTCTCCAAAACTAGTGGATTAGTGGTTTTGTAGAAGGATGGTGTTTTTTTCCTCATAAAGGGATCAACAAAATTTTTTCCCTTCAATGTTTGAGCTGTTTTAAATCATGATTAATATGTTGATAATTCTTTGTGATCATTGGAAAAATATTTTTCATTACGTATCCCATCAAATTAGGATTCTCATGATGAAAATAATACCATCTCCTATTAAAATTTGAATTATAATTGTTTTGTCAAGTTCCAAACATTGAATAAAACCAAAAAGAATAGTATAAGAAACAATAATAATGTTGTGGAATAACATAATAAATATAAATTACTTATAGGATGTGAAAATAATGAAACAATATTATTTAGTATTTTTATCTTTATGTTTATCCTATGATAGTAATTTTCATCATATATTTAAATCATTCAATAAAGTTCATATAGAGTTTAGTAATTTACAATTCATATCCCTCAAGAGTTTCAAACTAGATTTGTAAAGAATATCATTGTCTTGAACCATGTAACAATCAGTTTTTGGTGAATGTGACCTTTTCTAAGTTATTTTCCGTAGGGAAATCTATGACAGAAAGACATCCATGTTTATTTTACATTCATTTTATGTAGGTTATTGGAAACAACTCTCCCTTTCCTTTACCAAAATTCTAGGATATATTAAAATATTTTAGAACATCCTTATAATTATCCTTAGGTATGACCTATGGTATATCACTATGGTTTTATAATCCTATTTATCAATGTTAAACTAATCTTATCCTCTGATAAAAACTATAACGAACCCAGATTATCATACATATATATTACATAATTCTTTATGAATATTCATATGATTACACCAAATCACCCTTAAGGACGATACTAGTTTACTATCATAGGAAACATGAATGAAATAGGTTCATAGGTAAACTTAATCATCTCCCACGTAGATTTTTAGGACTGACACACTCATTGTACAAATCATAAATAATAAATATCATTATAACATGGGGAAATAAAATATAATAAAGGATGAGGTTAGATGGTTAGCAAGGGTAAGAAAAGGGGATATGTAATCACTACATGAGTATTAGGGCATGCGTACATGACCATAACATCTAAAAATATTACCTTTTATATAAATGATAATAATCACAAATCATATAATAAATATTGGTATATAAAAATTGATGAATCCAAATGAAATTAAAAAATAAGAGTAATGAGCACATAACATTGTAATAATATATAGAATTTGGGAAACAAAGAGAATAATTTAATATAGTATAAATTTTAGTCACAGTTCACTTCAAAGGATATTATATTCAAATGGATTCACACCAAAGACCATCATAATAGAAATTGTTCTCTCCTAAGATCATCATAGTGGAAAGTGTCCCATATTAAAACTAAGTACACTCCTCAATCTAGTGTGATATATCACATGACATATAAATCATTACTCAATTAATTGGTGGTTGATATATTTCTAACTCATATCATATTGGAAACCATATATATGTATACCAACATATCACATTAATTCATTATATAATAATCCATGAAATGAAATTGGTATCATAAACATTTCACCATATCACATACTCTTGAAAAGGGAATATTTTCAAAATCTTTTCACCACAACATAACAAATTAAAAGTAGTGAGTTTCATAATATTTTTATCATTTTATAATGCATAGATGGGAAATAAGATTTATAAACAACATGACATCATAATCATAAAACATTATGGGAATTAATATTAATGGTATCCTTGGATCATATCCCTAGTATGGAATATGTAACATCAATAGATATCATCATAGATAGAAAATGATTTCGAAATGTCGTTTAAAACATTTCTAAAGGAAGGTATCATTTATAATTTAAAAAATAAATTTTAAAATGTAAATCATATAAAAATTATTCGATTTTAAAATAATAATGAAAATTTATAAAGGGTCCTTTCATTGAATGATTTTGCATGATGTCGATTTTTTTTTCATTTAGTACATGTGAAAATGATGATTCATTTCAAAATTTATGTTAAATTAAAATGGTAATTTTTTAGAAAACAACATTATTTGTAATTTAATAATTGTATGAAAAATGTAAATCATGGGTAAATAATTATATAATAAATAATTTTCTGAATAATAAAATTTTTTTCTAAACATTTTTTTAGAAAATATTGTTCGGGGAAAATCATGATTTTTGATTGAAGAGTGAAATACTATTTGATTTATAAAAATATTATCCAAATTTTTTAATTATGAATGAATGTAAATATAGTTATATTACATGAAGATATAATTAATAATATTTTTATAATAGATAACATTATAATTTGTGACAAATTTATCATGAGTTTCAACATTGTTGACTAAATCATAACCCCCTTGATAAAAGATGTGATTGAAACATAATACACATTCCACTTGGTATCCATGAATAATAATCCCCATTAATGTATAAAATCAAATGAACAACTAAACTATATAGAGGATAAATAAATTGACGATATTAAATTTTAAAAAGGACATTTAATGATCTAATAAATAATAATGGTTCACAACAGAACATATGTCTCAAAGAACACAAATTGATACCAAAATTCCTTCACATAAGCCTTGATATTCATCAAACTTTTTCCATCATTCAATTTAATAAATATACTATAATATTAACTATATTAAATAACTATAATACTATATATTTAATCAAATATTATTTAATTATGTCATTTTATTACCCATTTATCTTTATTTCCAAGTTAAAGTCATGTTTCATATAATAAATCCTTTTTTTTGTATATGTCTTGATTTATTATTTGTTGTCATATTAATTTTATCATGGTTTCATAATAGAAAAATGATAAAATTATATTAATATAAAATGCATTCATTAAATATTTATTTATTATAATCCATAATTTTTATTGATAAAAATTGATATACATTGTTCATGGAGACCATAGCTCGTATGTAATTTTCTATTTTCATATCAGACTAAAATAAAGAAAAGTAAACATTATATATTATAACTATATAATCATATTTTTTTTCATATATATTACAAATTTTTATTAATCACAACCTTGAATTAATCTATTTAAATCATGAACGAACCACATCCCTTCGTGAGGTAAATTCCTACAAACAAACAGGTGACACTATTCTATTCCCAAAAAATGGTGAGTGTTAAGGTATGTTGGAAATAATAATTAAACAATAATAATAAATCATTAATATCATGTAAAAAATTAATCCATCAATGTTAACTTTCTTTATATTTAATAATAGAAAAATAAAGAGCATCAGTTCATGAGACGATACATCGACGAACCCACAAAAAATTATTTTGTAACTTATTTGATGGAAGTGGAGTTAGTAGTAGGTCATGGCCTTTAAGAAAAAAAATATTAGTATTTCTAAAATATCTAAATTATTTTATAGTAATTTTGTAACAATAATTTAAGGAGTTTGTGGAAAAATATAAAACAAGAATGCTTGTTGATAAACATTACCAGTTCTTCAAGTTTCATCCTTTGTTTTGCAACAAAATCATTTATAGTGTTTTTATGTCCAAAATAATGATTATATGATAAGTTGGGGGATGTATTTAATTTATTTTAAAATATATTTTGTAAAAAAAATGGGTTTATTTTTTTTAATAGAGATAATAAGGGTTTTCCATTTATATCTAAGGTGAGTGGCATACAAGTAATTTTATGAAAAGAAAATATATACTGACATTTTTCAAATTCCACAAGGTTAAAAAATTGTGTTTTGGAGAGATTAAAAGGATTGTTATTGAAATATTTACATTAAATGGGTGGTGGAATAGTTTGGAGTCATTTTTGACCCTTATGTTTTTAGTTAAATCCCCTTGTAAATTTCTTTTTTACATTAACTATGGAAAATATATTTTTTGTTTTACTATATTTTTTGGTCAATAATATAGTTTTACTTATTAGATAATATAACATTTTCAGATTCTAAAACTGGAATCCATTTTTTCAAATTACGTTCCATGTAGTAAAAACATTTATTTTAAAAATATTCCCATAGATGTGATGAGACTATAGGTTTTTTAGGAGAAAATATATAATGTTTAAAAATATTTTTATATAAAATTTAAAAAGTAAATTGATTCCAATGACCAGGATTTGATTAATGTATGTATTATTGATGTATTTTAATTTTTATACTAATTATATTTTTAATTTACATTGAGAAATAATTTAAATGAAAAGTAAATTTCTAATAATGTTTATTATATTTCTATATTCATCAAAAATGAAACATTTTATAAAAATCACAAAACATCACCATAATATAATTTTGACATTTTTAAAATAATTTTTACTTTAAAATTTTTTATTATTATTTACCAAAATTATTTTACGAATATAGTATTCTTAGTACATATACTGAAATTTAAATTTTTATTCATTTTTTATAAATATGTTTTCTATATATAAAACTATTATAACTAATAATTTAAAATGTAGTTATTAATATTAATACTACTATTATTAATATCTAGTTTATAAAGGTAATGTTTAAATATGTATATTAATATTATATCATCATTTTGTTAAAATAAAATTTCATCTACAATTCAAGATGACATGGTGTTTTTTGTTTAGAAAGCATAACATCGTGTTTCATGTAGCACCTGATACCAAATAAATTTAATTTATTATATTAAAATGGGTCATATAAATATAGGTATGATAATGTTTACACCTATTTGATTTTATATGTTGCTTATGTAATCCCTTTAATATGATATATCATGAATCTATTTATATTAATTTTATTTAATTTTTAATTTGATGTTATTTACCTAATATGGGATATGATTAAAAAGTTAAATAAATAGTAAAATTTTATTTCATAGAGCTATCATTATTTGGAATTATTTATGTTAATTTTCCTATTGGGTAATTATGTTAATCTTTATATATTAATAAAATATATAATTTTATCCTCTATTTGATCATCAAATTTTCATTTATTAGTGTAACACACCAATACAACAGTGTAACACCACATTATATTACAATATAATTAATTCAAAACTAAATTAAATTTATTCGATTTATTACGATTCATTCAACACCGGGTGTAAATGAAAGGAAAATATATGTTGAAATATTATTTAAACATTATCATTAATACCAAAACATTAAATTATAATATATTAATAGAACTAACTAAATTATAATAAATATATATCTTTCAGGCATTCATGTTTTATATATTTGTTTTAAATTAATATATGAATCATCTAAAAAAATGATATGTATTCTAAATAAATAGTACCTTTTCTAAAAAGAGGATTAATAAATATTTGACCACATCATTTGAAATTATTATTTTTAACTATTTTAGAAACTCAATTTTATAGAAATATAATAATTTTTTAACTCACCATTTCAAATCATATTACATTTAATATTGTTTATTTTGTTGAAATGATTTATTTTTCTATTGAATTATTAAAAGAATTTTATTTTAATTGAAAAAACATTATAATTTAATATATTTATGAAGATAAATATTATTTTAATTTTTTGTTAAAAAAAATTATTTCTATTATTTATCTAGTAATTCAAATTTTTTCATTGGAATAATTTTATACCCATTTATTTATATAATTTCTTTGATTTTTATTATATTTTCTCATTAAGAACTATTTTTTCCTCACATATTAGAGAATAAATTTTAATATAACTTTATTATTATTTGAATCTATTTTTTAGAAATATATTTCAAATTTATAATCCCTATAATTTATATTACATAAAATTTAGACATATTATTTTACAAAAACATATAGTAAAATGAGTAAAAAAACATTAATGCATTTAAGGTAATATTTAATTACTAGGGTTTAATCTAATATTACGAGGGATAGAAATACAAATTCACAAGAACAAAATCTATTTAAATTAATTATGAAAAAATTATCAAGTAAAATGAAAGATAGTAATCCATTTTTGACCATTTTAAATTGCATAAACGTGGGTACACATATTTTCCTTTCAAAATTTACAATTGTGTCACTAAAGTAACTTATAAAAGGACACCGCCTCTCATATATCATTCAAATATTAATATAGTTTTCTTTCATAAAATCCCTACATAAATCAAAAACCATATTATATCCACTAAAAATAGATTCATTTTTTAGTTTCATGTCCATCTAGGAATGTGTAAGGAATAATCTAAAAAGGGAGGTTCGAGAAGAGGTTAAATTCCAAACTATGAATTTTTCATTTATTAATCATGAGCATCATTAAATAATTATTATAAACTATTTATATAGTAAAATATTTATACTCTATATAAATATTTGTTTTTTTGTTATGAAAATTACTAAATACCATCCCCAATTTATTAAATGGGTTACAAAATCATCATTCACGTGTACGGTGGACTACATCCACGTTTATTGATATCATTTGACCTTAGATTACCACCTCTCACAGTTGGGTATAATAATGTATATATAGTTTATAAATGTTATTTTTACCAAATAATATATAAGTATTTATTATTTCTTATATTCCTTTTTGCAATCCATTCTGTAGGGTATATGATTCCTCGATCGTGTGTATGACTAATTACCTCCTTAGGAAGCGGTGCATTTTATTTTTTACAAACTCTTTACATAGAAAATAATAATAATAATTTTAATGAATATTTGTGACATAAGTTAAATAAATATGATTTTAATGACCTATTATTAATTCTAAATTGATAATTTATCAGTTTCTTTCATACCTTTTCACTTATTGAGTAATGATAATGTCATTAATGTATATATGTATGACTGCCTTCATGGAGCTATGTGACTCTCTTTTCATAACTGTAAAGACCCGTAAAATTCAAGGGAAATTTTTTCTTAATTTTCTTTGGAATTTTACAAGAGCGCGGTTTCTAACGGCACCTGATTCCGAGGCCCGGAGTGCCCGGAATCAAATTCCGAAGTTTGCTCGGGTACGTTCAGTGAACGAACGAGCGGGAATTTCTAACTTTTGATCCGGTGCTCGGAATTGTAATCCTAGGACACCGATGAACTCGCAGCGCCGATATTCGCATAAGGAGACCTTTTTTGAGGTTGCGTTTATTGCAGGTTGAGAGTTAGTTTTTGGGAATTTTAGAATAAGTTAAATAAAATTATGTAATACAAATTTTATTCTTAACTTGTTGGTTAACTCCTCCCAAAGGGAGTTAGGTGTGGGACCGACATCCACATAACCTCCCATTAGAGGATTAAGTGTGGTGGGGCCCACACGAACCCTAACTCTTCACCTTATTTTTTTTAAAACTCCTCTTTAACTCACATTAATTAATGTTTGACACTTGGAATAATTAATTGAGGTGGGATATTTTGAATTTCAAACCTTTGAAATTCTAAGAGGGAGGTTGTGTAATAAAATAAGCTTAAGATTATTTTATCATTTTGGGGTTGGTTTCCTTTGCCACTAGATAGGATTTGAGAAGCTCTCTCCACCATCCTCAACTTTGATGAAGAACACGAAGAACACTCAAGAATGCTGCTTCTCTCTTCTTCGTAGCCGGTTTGTTTCCAAAGATCGACGGCGCCTTCCGTGTCAACGAAAGGGAACGCCACTTCCACCTCGGACTTTCATCGTCGGCTTACGATGATTCACCAATGACGTATCTCTTCGGACGTACCTCTTCGTCAACGGAATCGACGAACGATTACCGCGATGCCGAACCACCACGACACTTGTCTTCCACGGTTTGTTGACGTGCTTCGCACTTGAATTCAAGGTAGGGATTTATTTTTGAAAGAACTACATTCTTTCCATCTTTATTTCTCTTATAAAAAGAACACGGATCAACACACGCACTTTTCTAGTTGATCCGCGCATGTTTTATTCGTGGGATGAGAATATTTTCGTTACGGAAGAATTATTGGGAGTTGGCCAAATTTTAGATAATTAAAGTTGTGCTCGATAAATTATTGGGAACAAGTGTTTAATTTTGCCAACTGTTAGCACTTAATGCGGAGGGTGCGAGCAGTACGAGCACGGCCCGAAAAACCTTCGCTTTTTGCTCTTGTTGTACGGTTTAGTCGGCGATGAAGCAACGGGACCGCATTAAGGATTTGAGATCACCGCAGTAAAGTTCTCGACCCGAGGAGAGTTTTGGCGCAGGTGGCGGTCAAAACGGACCACCGGTGTGCGACCAATGGTCCGAAGAGTTCGACGGCAGCGCACCACCCCGGCGCGGCGGCGCCGGCGACCGGCGCCGGCGGCGCGCCGCCGAAGAAACCAGTCGCGGCAGTGCCGCTGCGGTCTTCAAAGCGGCCGGCAAAGCCGGCCACGGTGGTCAGGGCGGGACCCCATCGAGGTCCCGTGTGTATGAAGAATGGCCGGCAAAGCCGTCCTTTACCCTGAAAACCCGGGGGTTGAACCCCCAGATGGCTGGAGCGGTCCCCCTTCAACGTGGGGGGGGGGGGGGGGGGGGCGTTGGTTTCTTAAACACGGGGGTTGTGCCCCCCCGTTTCTCCCATCGCAGCGCGCTGGACGCGCTGCGCATAGCTGGCGCCGGACGCCAGCACACCAGACCCCAGCGTGCGGGTCACGGGCTGCCTGGCCGAGCCAGGTCGACCCGGATCCGGGTCGGGTACACCCGGTTCGGGCCGACCCGGGGGGGGGGGGGGGGGTGGGGGGTCGGGCCGGGTCGGCCCGGACCCGGACCCCCCATTTTCGAATCGACTTCGGTCTTTTGCCCATAACATGAGCTACGGACCTCCGATTGACGAACCATCAGCGGAAGTGTGATCCTTGGATCGAGACGGTCGTTTCGGTATATCGCAATCAAGGTTTCAGAATACTTTGAGTTTGGCCGGGTTGGTTCGTACACGAAAGCAACCGGGCCCTCGGAGCGGAAACGCTCATATCTTGAGCTATGGACGTCCGATTGATGTGCCGTCAGTTTTGGTGGATTCCTCTAAGTGAGACGGATCTTTTGGCATACTCCACCCGAGGTTCGGACGCAGGTGGAGTACGGTCGGGTTGGTTTTGCCTTAAAAACCAACCGGGCCCCTGGGACGAAAATGCCAATATCTCTCAGACCGGGCGTCCGATTGACGCGCCGTCTGCGACGTTGAGTTCCTGTTGACAATACAAAACTTTTAGATACATCAACTTCGGACTTTGTGTCAGTTGATGTATCGGCCTCTCGGCTCGTGGAGCGGACCCTCCCGAACGAGCTTGCTGTGTGCGGGAACCCTAGTGCTGGCTGCGACTGCTACTTCGACAGCGATGACTGTGCAGAGATCCTTAGTGGACTGCGACGACGACGGTGCAGAGATCCTCAGTGGACTGCGACAATGAAGACAGCTGGTCCTGTATCATATGTGGGTCCTAGCTGTGCTGGTCTTGTATCCTATGTGGGTCCCAGCATAGATGATTCAATACTGGTCTGGTATCCTATGTGGTTCCCAGTATGGCTGAATCAATGAAGACAGCTGGTCTTGTATCCTATGTGGGTCCTAGCTGTGCTGGTCTTGTATCCTATGTGGGTCCCAGCTTAGATGATTCAATACTGGTCTGGTATCCTATGTGGGTCCCAGTATGGATGAATCAATGAAGACAGCTGGTCTTGTATCCTATGTGGGTCCTATTTGTGCTGGTCTTGTATCCTATGTGGGTCCCAGCTTAGATGATTCAATACTGGTCTTGTATCCTATGTGGGTCCCTGTATAGATGAATCAATGAAGAGTGCTGGTCTTGTATCCTATGTGGGTCCCAGCTTAGATGACTTCGTGCTGGTCTTGTATCCTATGTGGGTCCCAGCATAAATGAAACAATGAGGACGGCTGGTCCTGTATCCTATGTGGGTCCAGCATAGATGATTCAGTATCTATGTCTGATCATCTATTTCACCTTTTCGATGATGTATACCTGTGTGAGCTGAATCTTCTGTTACTCTCCTTTGTGGATTGTGTTGAGCTATCATGTGTGGATTTACTGTTTTCTCTCCTTTATGGATTGTGTTGAGCTATCCTGTGTGGGTATACATTTTTCTTTCCTGTGTGGATTGGGTTGTGCTTGGGCTCGGACGTTGGAGCCGAATGTGAATTGATGACTTAGGTATATGTATGGGCATATACGTAAGCAGTGTCGGTTGTTACTTCGTGATTGTATCTTTCCTTTTTGGTTTTTCCTTTGTAGATTTCGGGAGACCTTCGGGGGTCTCGGGGTCCCTACTGAATAGCTTATACTCACCCCTGCATAGGCTATGCCCGCACTACGTTGTGTTGGTTGCAGACGACGGACATCGTTGATCGTGGTTGAGGCTTGCAGAGCAAGACGGTACCTGGAGGTGGACCACTGGGCGGGACGTACTCGGAGCGGACGGTGGGACCTGTGGAGCAGTGGAGCTATCTGTACCCACCCTTCAGGTGGGATCTCCAGTGGGCAGTTCGGTGTAGTGGCTTTTACTTTACAGTTGTTGTTTTTCCTTTCGAGTTGTACTTTACTTTCCGTTTGGGTTTGTATACTGGCCCATTTACTTTTCCGCACTTTCAGTTGTACTCTGTTTTTACTTAGTGTTTACTATTCCACTTGCTTACTCTGTGGTGGTTTACTTTTCAAAGGCAATGCCTTCCCTTTTTTTGGGATTTACGCCTTGGTGCTAGTCGCCAGCCCCTGGCCTATGGAAGGCGGGCTTGGGGTAGTCACGGCACGGGACCCGAGGGCGGGTCGTGACAAATTGGTATCAGAGGAGTTCGGTTCTACCGCGAACTCTGATCTTTTATATGTGAAGCAATAATTTTTAGCGTATTGAGTGTGGTTATCAGTCCAGGGAGTCCAGTGTTGGTGCGGCGGCTGACGTATCCCTACACCAGGACCCTGACCACTGATTTCCGACTTGATGCACGAAAACATTGATTGCATGTGTGTTTCAAAGTTTTCTTTGTGATTACTTTATATCAGCTCACCAGGTATACTGTTCTGACCGTGGCGCACCTGTTTCTTTCAGGATGGCCCCACGATGGCAGCCAGCTAGGGTTCCGAGAGTGGAGTGTGATGACAGCCCACCGAGCGACGAGGCCTCGGTGCAGGGCTCCTTGTCAGCAGAGGCACCGACGGTACCTTTACCCGCCGAGCCCCCGATGCTTCCAGCACTGGCAGCTGACGATGCACGTCGCCTTGGAGATCTGCATGAGTTCCAGCGCCAGCGACCACCTAGGTTTCGTGGGGAGACAGACCCCCAGGCAGCCGAGGACTGGCTGGAGGCGGTTGTGCGAGTTTTCAGGTTAGTGAGGACACCAGCAGACCTCATGGTGATCCTCGCAGCGAGCCTCCTTCACGTGGCAGTAGGAAGATGGTGGAGCTTGATGTTACAGGTGCACGATGAGACATCTCTTCTCTGGACGGACTTTGAAAGCATCTTCCACTCCGAGTTCGTCCTAGCCACCCTCTATGCGGTGCGCATCCAAGAGCTGCTACAGCTGCGGCAGAGCAGCATGACAGTAGCCCAGTACGCGGCGAGGTTTACTGATCTCCCGCGCTACTCCACAGATATGGTACGGGACCCGTTCTTCCGGGACCAGACCATCGAGCAGGGATTGAGGCACGAGATCAGGGCTTCGATGATCTCCATCAACATTCCGACACAGGCAGAGGTGTTGGAGAGAGCCCTTCTAGTGGAGAGTTTTCTCGCCGAGCAGGCTCCAGTGACAGGGCCCTCCGCAGGACGGCCCGTAGCAGGGTCTTCTGTAGCTGGTAATAGACTAGTGACGCAGAGGTCCAAGCGGGCCAGACCATCAGATGGGCAGTCACAGGATGAAGATTCAGTTGTGCAGGGAACCCGAAGGAGAGCCAGCTACGCGAGGGGCAAACATTGCTACACATGTAGTGGGTGAGGTCACATGGCTCGAGACTGCCCGACTCGTCTTACAGATGAGCAGCAGGCGGTAGAGGGACCTTCCAGACAGAGATTCGGCCACGGTGGTCCACAGGGTACCGGCGGACGAGGCAGAGGAGCTGGCCGAGTAGCCGATGGTGGGAGACACTTCGAGGTGTTGCCACCACCACCACCAGGAGGTCCACTCCGACCGCAGGGAGTAGGTGGACATGCGAGAGCCCAGCTTCAGGCATCCGAGACCTTCGATCATGGAGCCATGGGAGTAGATGGACAGGAGCGGAACTAGTGGATACGTCTTATGTACTTCTAGTTCCTTGTTGATATTGTGTAGCGTCTTTGTATTATGAGCTGCAATAATAGAAGACGCATACCTTTGTGATGTTTTCATTCCTGTCCTATTTTGTGTTGTTACTAAGAGGTTCCGGTTTTGACTGTTGACTTGACCCTCACTTGTGAGACATCTACTGGAGGAGACCCAGTTACCACACACTGATGCCGACAGTGTGACTCAACCCTTGGAGGTGAGAGTAATGGTTGGATCTCTTGGTAGTATCATCGAGGCCTTACGACGTCATCCTTGGTATGGATTAGTATCATCAATGTCAGGATTGACTGTATTAGGCAAAGAACGTGGTTCATCCAGGGGATGGGACCAGATTTCTCTTATCGGCAAAGAAGAAATCTTGCAGCTCTTGTGGGACCTGAGATGGTCCAGGTCATCCAGGGGTAGATGAGTACAGCTCAGAGCCGACAGAAGTCATACGCTGACAGGAGGCGGAGGCCACTAGAGTTTGAGTATGGCGACCACGTCTTCTTGTGGGTCTCACCTCGACGTAGTATACGGATATTTGTCCGAGGCGGCAAGTTATCTCCGCGCTTCATCGGACCCTTCCAGGTCCTCAGCAGGATTGGCGAGGTGGCTTATCGCCTGGCTCTACCACCTCAGTTGCACCGGGTGCACGACGTCTTCCACGTGTCTCAGCTGAGGAGATACGTGCACGACCCGACGCACATCATTGACCATGGGGAGCTTGACGTTGATGATGGGGCGACTATTGTGGAGGTTTCTGTGGAGATCGAGGATCGACAGGAGCGGGTCTTACGTGGACGGTCGATTCCTCTAGTGCACATCAGATGGCAGCACGGGAATCTCCAGGAGAGCACTTGGGAGTGGGAGGCTCAGATGCGTGCTCAGTACCGTCATTTGTTTCCCTAGTTTTGATGTATCTTTACGGGGACTTAAAGCCCAGAGGTGGGAGTAATGTAAAGACCCGTAAATTTCAAGGGAAATTTTTTCTTAATTTTCTTTTCAATTTTACAAGAGCGCGGTTTCTGACGGCACCTGATTCTGAGGCCCGGAGTGCCCGGAATCAATTTCTGAAGTTTGGCTCGGGTACGTTCAGTGAACGAACGAGCAGGAATTTCTAACTTTTGATCCGGTTCTCGGAATTGAAATCCGAGGACACCAATGAACTCGCAGCGCTGATATTCTCTTAAGGAGACCTTTTCCGAGGTTGTGTTTATTGCGGGTTGAGAGTTTGTTTTTGGGAATTTTAGAATATGTTAAATAAAATTGTGTAATACAAATTTTATTCTTAACTTGTTGGTTAACTCCTCCCAAAGGGAGTTAGGGGTGGGACCCACATCCACTTAACCTCCCTTGAGAGGATTAAGTGTGGTGGGGCCCACATGAACCCTAACTCTTCACCTTATTTTTTTTAAAACTACCCTTTAACTCACTTTAATTAATGTTTGACACTTGGAATAATTAACTGAGGTGGATGTTTTGAATTTCAAACCTTTGAAATTATAAGAGGGAGGTTGTGTAATAAAATAAGCTTAAGCTTATTTTATCATTTTGGGGTTGGTTTCCTTTGCCACTAGAGAGGATTTGAGAAGCTCTCTCCACCATCCTCAACTTTGACGAAGAACACGAAGAACACTCAAGAACGCCACTTCTCTCTTCTTCGTAGCCGGTTTGTTTCCGAAGATCGACGACGCCTTCCGTGTCAACGAAAGGGAATGCCGCTTCCTCCTCGGACTTTCTTCGTCGGCTTACGAAGATTCACCAACGACGTATCTCTTCGGACGTACCTCTTAGTCAACGGAATCGACGAATGATTACCGCGACGCTGAACCTCCGTGACGCTTGTCTTCTGCGGTTTGTTGACATGCTCCGCACTTGAATTCAAGGTAGGGATTTATTTTTGAAAGAACTACTTTCTTTCCACCTTTCTTTCTCTTATAAAAAGAACGCGGATCAACACACACACTTTTCTAGTTGATCCGCGCATGTTTTATTCATGGGATGAGAATATTTTCGTTACGGAAGAATTATTGGGAGTTGGCTAAATTTTAGATAATTAAAGTTGTGATCGATAAATTATTGGGAACAAGTGTTTAATTTTTCCAACTGTTAGCACTTAATGCGGAGGGTGCGAGCAGTACAAACACGGCCCGACATCCATTCACTTTTTTCTCTTGTTGTATGGTTTAGTCGGCGATGAAGCAACGAGACCACATTAAGGATTTGAGATCACCACAGTAAATTTATCGACCCGAGGAGTGTTTTGGCACCGGCGACGGTCAAAACGGACCACCAGTGTGCGACCGGTGGTCCGCAGAGTTCGACGGCGGCGCACCACCCCGGCACGGCAGCGCCGGCGACCGGCGGCGGTGGCGCGCCGCCGGAGAAACCAGCCGCGGCGGTCTTCAAAGCGGCCGACAAAGCCGGCCGCGGTGGTCAGGTCGGGACCCCATCTGGGTCCCGTTTGTATGAAGAACGGCCGGAAAAGCCGGCCGTTACCCTAAAGACCCGGGGGTTGAACCCCCAGATGGCTGCAGCGGGCCCCCTTCCACGTGGGGGGGGGGGCGTTAGTTTCTTAAACACGGGGGTTGTGCCCCCCTTTCTCCCATCGCAGCGCGCTGGACGCGCTGCGCACAGCTGGCGCCAGACGCCAGCACACCGGACCCCAGCGCGCGGGTCGACCCGGTTCGGGCCAACCAAGGGGGGTCGGGCCGGGTCGGCCCGGACCCGGACCCCCCATTTTCGAATCGACTTCGTTCTTTTGCCTGTAACATGAGCTACAGACCTCCGATTGATGAACTGTCAGTGGCAGTGCGATCCTTGGATCGAGCGGTCTTTTCAGTATATCACACTCATGGTTTCGGAATACTTTGAGTTCGGCCGGGTTGGTTCGTACAGGAAACCAACCGGGCCCTCGGAGCGGAAATGCTCATATCTTGAGCTACGGACGTCCGATTGACGTGCCGTCAGTTTTGGTGGATTCCTATAAGTGAGACGAATCTTTTGGCATACTCCTCCCAAGGTTCGGACGCAGGTGGAGTACAGTCGGGTTGGTTTTTCCTTAAAAACCAACCGGGCCCCTGGGACGAAAATGCCAATAACTCTTAGATCGGGCGTCCGATTGACGCGCTGTCTGCGACGCTGTGTTCCTGTTGACGATACAAAACTTTTAGATACGTCAACTTCGGACTTTGTGAAATTTGATGTATCGGCCTCTTGGCTCGTGGAGCGGACCCTCCCAAACGAGCTTGCTGTGTGCGGGAACCCTAGTGCTGGCTGCGACTGCTACTTCGACAGCGATGACTGTGCAGAGATCCTTAGTGGACTCCGATGACAACGGTGCAGAGATCCTCAGTGGACTATGACGATGAAGATAGCTGGTCTTGTATCCTATGTGGGTCCTAGCTGTGCTAGTCTTGTATCCTATGTGGGTCACAGCTTAGATGATTCAATACTGGTCTGGTATCCTATGTGGGTCCCAGTATGGATGAATCAATGAAGACAGCTGGTCTTGTATCCTATGTGGGTCCTAGCTGTGCTGGTCTTGTATCCTATGTGTGTCCCAGGTTAGATGATTCAATACTGGTCTGGTATCCTATGTGGGTCTCAGTATGGATGAATCAATGAAGACAGCTGGTCTTGTATCCTATGTGGGTCCTAGCTGTGCTGGTCTTGTATCCTATGTGGGTCCCAGCTTAGATGATTCAATACTGGTCTTGTATCCCATGTGGGTCCTAGTATAGATGAATCAATGAATAGTGCTGGTCTTATGTCCTATGTGGGTCATAGCTTAGATGACTTCGTGCTGGTCTTGTATCCTATGTGGGTCCCAGCATAAATGAAACAATGAGGACGGCTGGTCTTGTATCCTATGTGGGTCCAGCTTAGATGATTCAGTATCTATGTCTGATCATCTATTTCACCTTTTCGATGATGTATACCTATGTGAGATGAATCTTCTGTTACTCTCCTTTGTGGATTGTGTTGAGCTATCATGTATGTATTTACTGTTTTCTCTCCTTTGTGGATTGTGTTGAGCTATCCTGTGTGGGTATACGTTTTTCTTTCCTGTGTGGATTGGGTTGTGCTTGGGATCGGACGTTGGAGCCGAACGGGAATTGATGACTTAGGTATATGTATGGGCATATACCTAAGCAGTGTCGGTTGTTACTTCGTGATTGTATCTTCACTTTGTGGTTTATCCTTTGTGGATTTTGGGAGACCTTCGGGGGTCTCAGGGTCCCTACTGAGTAGCTTATACTCACCCCTGCACGGGCTATGCCCGCACTAAATGGTGTTGGTTGCAGACGACGGACAGCGTTGATCGTGGTTGAGGCTTGCAGAGCAGGACGGTACCTGGAGGTGGACAACTAGCCGGGACGTACTCGGAGCGGACGGTGGGACCTGTGGAGCAGTGGAGCTCTCTGTACCCACCCTTCAGGTGGGATCTCCAGTGGACAGCTCGGTGTAGCGGCTTTTACTTTACAGTTGTTGTTTTCCCTTTCGAGTTGTACTTTACTTTCAGTTTGGGTTTGTATACTGGCCCATTTACTTTTCCACACTTTCAGCTGTACTCTGTTTTTACTTAGTGTTTACTATTACTCTTTCTTACTCTGTGGTGGTTATTTACTTTTCAAAGGCAATGATTTCCCTTTTTGTTGGGATTTATGCCTTGGTTCTAGTCGCCAGCCCCTGGCCTATGGAAGGCGGGCTTGGGGTAGTCACGGCACGGGCCCCGAGGGCGGGTCGTGAAAATAACCACACCACACCACACAAATGATATACAAAAGTTTATAAACATTTATTTGGTATTAATGATATTATAATCACTATGGAATGATAACGCATTCCCGGACTCCTTCACACAATGATTTTTTAAGAATCTAAATGTTACAAATTGGTATATATGGCCTACCATCTCAATGATTGTAACATACTTGATTTCCCATCATCATATTTAATTATTTTTTTAAATTATAATTTCAATATATAAATAAATATTATAATTATTTAATGATTATTAATCAATATATGTTTAAATAAGATCATATTTGAATGTAATCGACTAACCTAGTCCATGTTTTGACATATAAGTCAAATATTGTCGAAACTCATGATTAAAACATAATTTTAAAAATTATTGTACAAGAAATTATAAGAAGGGAAATAAATGGAATATTAAACAGGAGAATGTTTTCATGATAATGTAAAGAATTATCACATGTTTATTATTTTGTATGATAAAGAATATACATGATGATTTATCCACATGGTATAATATTTCTTGTCAATTTAACTTCATTTATAAATTTTGCAATGTTATGAAACTAATTTATTTTATATAGTGTGTAAAATAGACCAATGAAATGTACTATTATTATTAAATAATATTTTATTATATTTCATGTTTCAACTTTAGATATTTCATCCAAGGGAATTTGATATAAAAATTACCCTATGGTAAAAGTTATTGTACAATCTCACATTCATTTATGATTATTAACAGTCACATGATATAATTACTTTATTATGATCATTTTTCATTTTAAAAGACATTTCTGTAAAATAAAAATATTATTGAATAATGGATATTATTATTTACTATATCATATGAAAATTTTAAATTTTATACACACATTGAATATTATTTTTTCAATTGGGGAAAACTGAAAAATCAATATCCTTTACATAATAAAAAAATTTATGGATTATGGATATTATTTATAAATTAAATTGATTGTTAGATATATAGGAACTCAATCGAAATGAAGATATATATGCATATAATAATTATATATCCACTCGATTCCTCAAAATTTCAAATGAGATAATTTAATTTGAATAATTAAACGTAGTCCAAATGTTTTTTTAAAACAACTTTTAAAATAACATGATGTTAGATTTATCATGATAATTAGGATCCTGAAATGTTTTAATTATTTATTTTATTAATTTATAATTTATTTAATTCTTAATACCATTGAGTTTTTTAAAGTGATATTATATCTAGATAGATTTCATTCCAATATTATTGATTAAATGTAAAGTCAGATTAGTTATTTACTTTCTCGTATTGATTATCCATTAACATTTCAAGATAGTTTATTTATTTTAATGGAATTTTTGTGTAGTTTTATATCATTAAATGTTTATTAGTCTAATTTATTAATTATAAAATAACATTTAAATATACAATAATGAAAATATAATATCACATTATTTTTTATTATTTTCTCAAGGATATGAAAAATAAATCTAATTGTGAGTATTCTGGGATGAAGTTCATTTTAATTTTTATGATTATTATTTCATATTCCCAATGTAGAGTGGTTATCATAAATTTATATAGATCTCAAAAACTACTAACTTATTCAATCCTTTAGAATTTTATTATTTGTATCTATGCCACCGTAATAAAGCATATATGAGCTACATGTTACCGGATTTGGGGTCTTCATAGATGGTATAAAATGATTTTAATTAGAATCCCTAGGAAGTAGATTGATGAAATTTTATATTATAAAACATAATATATGATAACCCTTGATATTATAAATATATGAACATTATAAAATTTTATTAAGGAAGATATTATGTGTTTTTTCAAATGAATACATCCCCATCTAGACAATAAAAGTTGATGTGGTTCTAAGACACAGGTACATATGGATAAATAATCCAAAAAGGGTGATGTAGGCTTGAAAAGTTTGTTACCAGGTGCTTGAAAACATTCCTTACTATGAACAAATATTTAACCTCCAAATAAAAAAAGAATTAGATGATTAAAATATTATTTACAAGACAATATAATCGATTTTAAAATGAAGACATCCCAAAGGAAACCATGTTTTTTATTACAATATTAAAAATAATTATATTTTAATTTATGTTATGTGTTACATCATTTTTAGAAATATATATTATTATTTCAAATTAATAATCATGATATCAAATCTAGTATAATCAATTATTTATAAATGATTTGTCGAATAAAATATTGTATCAATACTGATGCCCAATATATATATTTCTTTAATAAGGAATCCAATTCAGTTTTCATTAGAAATGAAAACAGTATGGCTATATTCAAGTGTATTTATCATGTTATGAAAAATAAAACTACCCAGGTGGATTATCCTATTAAAAAATGATATAATATTTTTTTTCATTTCATTATTTGAAAAAATCCATCATCATTTGTCTGGAATATTAATGTAATGGTAGTTGAGAAATGGAATAAGTATTTGAAAAATATATTTACAGCATTGGGATATAGTAAAAAATAAATGATTACACTTGATGTATATTTTATAAATGGTGATGTTGATTAATAGTGGTCATTCATCAAGAATAATAGGGAAGAAGTCAATTTATTACCCATATAATGGAAATATTATAAGTATGAAATTTTGTAGAAATAATTCCCTTTTGAAAAACAAAATAAAATCATGTGAATTTAACCTACCTTAATAAAATTAATACGAATGTATTACACAGTATGATTTTACCCTTTCAAGGTCATATAGGTATGATATAGAATATATAGAAACCCCATACTTAAATATTTATCATATCATAGAATTAATTGTGATAAGTATCTAATGAGTGATGCAGTTTGAAAAATTTTCATCGAATGATAAAATAATTTGATGTTCCATTGAAATAGAGACATAATTATCTAGGTGATTGATATTTAGGTGTGATTAAGAGAACACAAGTTATTTTAAGACGAAGATAAATGGGATTAATTAATAAACAATAGAATGATATATTAATTTCCATCATGAGAAAATTATATTAAAAAAAATCACGGGATGTTCTTCAAGCTCATGGGATTTTGCTACAAGTGTAGTGGTAATGCGAATCTATCGTAGGAATGAATGCTCCCGAAACAAAAAAAATTATATTTATTAATATTTTTCTAATGAAATGTGGAATAATTATTTCCAATCATCAATGGATTACGAGAATATATCATTGAAGACCCCAAGGGAAGAAGGCCAATCTTATGTGATCACTTCATCTGAGGTTCATGTACCAAATGATGTGGATGTAGTTACGTTAATAGTGTAATAAAATATATATAATTATATATTTGACTCTATATTCCCTCACTATATCATATAATCCTTTTTTAACAAAACAAATTATTTCAATATTATTTATTAAAGGATTTTCAATTAAAACTTTTAGGGGATGTCTTACAGTAACAATGATGTGGAAGGAAGTCCCCATTATGAAACATAATTTTTCCCTATTATCTATACAAATAATCATGATTATTTTTGGAAATATATATAATACTAATTTTGAAATGTATTTCAAAATATGATGAAAATTTTATTTTATAATAATTAATAAATAATAGTACATTATAAAGATGTTGAAATCATTTTCATTAGAGAATATACATCATCATCTGAGTCACATCTAGATCCACACCCTCTTACTCTAATAAATGATATTTTAGGGGATAAAGAGAAACTAATATCTATGTATGAATATGTTGATATTAAAATTTATGATGTAACTATTTTATAATAATACATAGATGCACTTATTTTGGAATTATTTGAACATACCCTAGAGTGTGAAGTTGGGTTTTAAATTGATTTAACACCGTATAAAATACTAGTAACAATATCTCCCAATATAATGGACACTATGGAATTAGTGTATTGAAATAAAAATCTCTAGGTTTTTTGTGATAATGAATTTATTCCACCATGTGATTCTCCATGGGGAGCACATGTTCTCTTAATTATGAATAATGATTGATGGAGGAGACTGTGCCTTGATTCTAGGTAAATGACTACTATTATGATGAATAAAATATATCATCTTCCACATATTGATGATTTATTTGATCAAATTAAAAATCATATTATTATTCAGTAACATACCATATTTATAGATATCATCAACTACATTTAAATAAGGAATACACTATATATAAATCTTTTGGTATGAGTAATGGATATTATATATTTAGGGTAATTCCATTTGGATTGTCTAATTGAATATCTATTTATGGATCTAATTAATTGGTTATTAAATGAATATCTTGATAATTTTTTGTGGTATTTATTTATATTATAATATTATATCCATAAATCTACAAGTACCATGAGAAACAGTTGTATATCAATCATGATTATCATATAATGAAACAATTGTACGGGAAATATAGTAAGTGTGATTTATAGCATAAATATTTTTTTCGTAGCCATATTGTATCCAAAAAATGTATATCAATTGATCCAGTGATGAAAAATTTGATCAATTAATTTCTAATAAAATAATTTAAAATAATTGTATTTATTTTGGTAGGTTTCTATTAGAGATTCATTCACAAGATTTTCTAATTGGATAAATCATTAACCAAGATTACTTATATATGGGCTATGTTTGTTTTCACAATGTAATGTGATGAATATTTTGATAACAATAAATAGTTCATGGATAAATGCTCTCATTTTGAGTCTAAAATTTTGAAATGAAGGGTTTGTGTTATATAGTGGCACATCAAAAATAGATATAGATGTGTTCTAATGAACAACTAAAAAAATATTTTATATGAATCAATGAAATTGAAAACTCATGAACATAACTCTCGAATTCATGATATTGAGTTAGCAATAATAATATTTTCATTAATTGTATGAAAACATTATCTCTATGGTTAGAGATATGAGATATATGTGGAAAATAAAAGAAAAAATAAATCTTTCTATAGCATATAATAGACATGAAACAATGGAGATGGATTTAGATACTCAAGAATTGTAATTTATCAATTAAATACCCAATAGAGAATGAACATAATGTACCAAATGAAATGAGTTGGATATATCATAGTATTCTGTACTCAATTATTAATGAGATATATGCTATGTTTATAGATGTAGTAAATATGGATATGGGAATCATTGTGGAATGGGATACATCAATCACTTTTAAAATTATTTTGAAGACATATTTTGTAGAGTTGATAAAATATTCTCATTTAGATGATGAGAAAATTAAGAAGAATATCAGACCACTGAATGATGATAAATCAACAATTTCTTTTGGGAAGACGTGTTTTTGAGTTTGGAATTATATTATGTGTTCTATATATAGTTTATATATAAATTATAATTAATGAATGACAATCATAGATCAAATTTCAATATACACCATTGAAACACATATATGTATACTAATTTGTGGGGTCATTTCTATGGGATAACATGAAATGGTGAATTTATAATTATCTGTTCATGAATTTGGATTAGCGTCAAGTGAAATATTTTTAAAAAATATTGGTTCCACGTAAATACATCCTATTACTATGTGGAAAAGGTTTGAAATTACTATGTACTTTCTACCGGACTATGATATACACGAATAATGAATAATAACATATGCATTAACATAGATCTCCTTACAAAATATGAAATTTATTACTTTATAATAGAATATATACAGTTTATCATATTGAAATGTTCTATATTAATGTAGTTGTTGTACCTAATAAAAGACCTATTTTTATTTGGTTTGATCATTATCCCATTTTACATCAAAATTCTAAGAGATTCTTCAAAAGTATCTTTGTACTAAGAATCATTTCAGAACCACATATAATACTAAAACATATGTAATATCATAATGGAATATTCAATTAATGTAAGAAACTATGTGGTCATTATGAAATGGGTTCCGTGGGTTGCAAGATCATTATTTTTCTTTGGTAGTGTTTTCCTATTGTAATTGTTACCATTCAAATATAAATATTTTTATATATTAAGAATTATAAGGAATGAGATTTTATAGTCAAACATGTTTGGTTCAATCCAACTAATAGAAACCCATTTATATAGTACATGATGAAGAGATAATAATAATAATAATGTCCATGGATACTCAATATCACATTAATGAAACTCAACGTAAATTAAATATTTATATTGATAATCAGCAAATAATATATAGAATATTATATCAGAGAACATGTTTTTTTGAGTGTGTCTCCTTGGGAGGGTGATATAATATTTGGTAGAAAAGGAAAGTGATCCACAAATACATTATAAACCTATATATTTTTAAAATAATTTAGTTTGTTTCTTATTTTTTTAAATGGCTCCAAATCTTTCAAAACCAGGTGATTTATTTCACATATCACTATTAAAGAGATATATTCTTTACCAAACACATGTTCTCTCCCTTAAAGATATATATTTGAATATGATCAATCATATAGTGATGAACCCATCTAGAGTCTATATACGAGAGATAAATAATTGATGCATCAGTAGACAGGACTTGTTATGTTACTTTAGAGAAATCAAAAAAATGGAGAAACCAGCATGGGAAGCATTTGATATTTTAAGGAAGAACAAAACTCATATATTTAGATGAAAATATTTACCAAATTTCATAAAGGAAATTATTATATGTTGAAATAATGTAACACACTAACACATTAAGACAAATTTCTTTTTGAATAAATTTATTTTCTTTTATATATTCTGATGCACAAAACCTTGAGATGAAACAAAATGAACTACTCAATTTAAAAATAATATTAAAATGAAAAATATTTTGAAGATGATAAATTAGACGGTATATAAAAAAATATAAATTAAGAAAATTATATATTTTATCAATTTTCTTTTCTAATCAATTTATAATAAATTAAAATAATAAACATTTAAATGATAAATTTATATTCTCTAAAAAAGAAAAATATATTTTTTAAACGATGGTTTTGTCAGAAATTCATAGTTACATTAAAATTAATTCATACAAAATTAAAAAATTATTTAAAAAAATTAACTTCATTTTAAATTTAATTATATAAATATTATCTTATAATTATTTTCTTGAATTTTTCTAAAATTCAATTTTCGAGGAATAGTGAAAATAAAAAATTTTAATTGAAAACTTCATTTCTGGTTCACTTATTTTAAAGGTAAGATATATTATAAATTTTTTTAGAATTAAAAATAATTATATTATATATTTATTAAAAAAATTATTTCATTTTCGCCATTTTATATTAAATTTTTTATATAAAAAAATTGTAAAAAATTGGTCATTTTCTCTTTTAAACTTTGCATTATCATCTCTTCTATAAAAGTAAATTAAAATTAAAATTGTCAGGTTATATAGATTTAATTTGGAAAATTTTGTTCCATATATTTAATAATAATAATTTATATTGTATAATAATATCATATTTGATTTTAATAAGTTGAATTGTAAAAATAGAAAATATTAATTATAGAAGATAATGTAAAAATAGGGTCACCATGTGCAAAACTAAAAATACAGGGGTTATAATGACAAATGAAATTGTATAAAAAATATTTATTGGATATATTTCTACCATAGAATTTAAAAATCTTGATAATTCACCATTTGGACACTTTTTTATGTTAATTACATGGGTACACCATTTTCATTTAATAAATTTCATGTGATCCACTAACCTCACATATAGAATACCACCACCTCTCTTCTCTTATTCACACCATCAAGCCATTATGGTGTAGAAAATATATTCCAAAATCACATATAAATATAATTCCCGAAACCCTAATATATGTTTTTATTATAAATTATTTCTAGGAATATATTATGAATAATCCTTAAAAAGTGGTTAGAGAAGAGGTAAATTTTTTAACTATATGTTTGTTTCATTAATTTTTTCTTAAACCACCTAAATTATTATTTAAATATGGTTAGATAACAACCTCATTATCCTATATATAGTAATTTCTTTTATGTTCTATGTATGACCCATAACCATCCCCATTTCCATTAATATTTTTAGGAAATCAACATTCATGTATATGTAGGACAACCACCATATGTACTGATGTCATTTTTCCCATTACAACCTCTCATATTTGGATATTATTATGTATATAAATAATATATATTATATTTATATAATAATTTTACCTATATATAAAATACATCATATATTCGTTTTTAATTTACATTATTTAGTGTATTCGATATATCGCTCTTGTGTGTGGCAGACTATGACCTCACGAAACGATGTGATTCATTTTGAAATAATGCATTACAAGGAAACTAATGAGGTTATTTTTAATGAATTAATTTTATATTAATGAAATATTTATTATATTAGTGAAATATATATTATAATTAAATTATAATATATCATTTTCATTCATATATTTATACTCACTGAAAGATGATAACTTTGTACATCTTTTCCTAGACTACTACATTCACAAAGAGATGTGAATCTCTTTTTTTCAAAAAAAATATGCATGATATATAAATATCAATATATATGAAAATAATTAATAAATTTTTATGATATTATTACCAATTTTAATGAAAAAATATTACTTACAACGTTTCGTTAGTGATGTTTGATAAATTGAAACATTACTCAGGAGTACGTATGATCTTCATTCAATAAAATCCTAACATAATTAATTTAAAAATACCACATTTAATGATCAGTTATTAAATTATATATTTTTGTATAAATATGAAAATTATTTATTTATTATTATTCTTTATATATTTAAATAAATAAGTTTTTTAAAATAATCAACCTACCCCTATCATATCTGAAAAATAAATCAAATAACCTAAAAAATGATATAAAATTTATTAATTATGTAATTTTATCTGACATTGTAATAATTGATAAAAAGGAATAATAATCCTGAAAATTATTATAAAAAAATTATATAATTATCATAATTTTATTATTCTAGGTAATAATGAACTTATGTGTTGTGTCTGACTTATGGTAAGTGATTTCATCTCAATTTACCTTTGTTGGTGCATATTGTAATGTTACGAACATAATTTATTTTATATTGTGGGAATAATTCCAAATTGACATGCAATATCATGATTCATTTATAATTATAGTTATTTTATGTTTAAACTTGAATGACATCTCCCAAAGGGATTCGACATTATTATTACCTAGGGGTAAAATTTTATGTACAAACTCATATTCTTTTTTTGGTTGTTAAATTTCAATTGAAAAGAACTTATATATTATAATTACTTTTCCATAGGAAATTTCATTTCACATAAATATCCATATAATTATACAATGAATATAATTATTTCTTAATCAATATATCATGGTTTCAAATTTTTTATACATTGAATTTAATTTAATTAATTAAGGTAATATTGATAAATTTGTATGTATTTCTCAATACATATATTTCTTGGTACGTCATATTATTAATGAATTACATCATTTACTATATATATGTTTTATTATTTGAAAATATTGTGATTTGTGTGATATGGAATTATATATACCCTACATGGATTGACAGGTCTTATGTGATAATGTACTTATCTAAATTGAATGGGTTTCTATCAATATTATTATGCAATCATGTGAAGGTATTGAAGGTAGAAGAATCATGATTATTGAGATTATAATACAAAATAATTATGTATTTTCTTTATTAATAATTCAGTTGTAGTTTATTAAATATGATATTTTCATAATGGAATTAACTATTGATGAATTTAATTTTTTGAATAATTAATCAGTAAACTATGTGTTTAGTTTTTTACCTTTATTTATTGATTATAAATTATCTTATGTTGATATGAATTTCATTTAAATATACTGTGTGTTTGGTCAATTAACTTTCCTTTTTGGATTATTCTTATTGATTCAAGATAATATCTAGTGTACATAACACATAATGGTCATTTTGTCTCACTATTATATTGTTTCCCTTTCCAAATATATGAAGAAGTAATCAGAAAATGTGTTTTAAAATATTTAGTAAATTTTCTTATATTATTCATTATTTTCTATTCAAAATCTTAAATGGGTATCATGTACATATCTAGTTCAAAAAAAAACTGCTAAACTGATAGGCCCTTCAATATTTTACCATTTTTATCTATGTCAATGTAATAATGTAGTGACCAACTCCAATATACTTGATTCAGTGTTGTTAAAAAGAGTACCATTTTAGTCCATTGGGTATATAAAATTTTTGATAAAACGATCATATTAATAATCGATTTTTTTTATAAATTGGTCAATTTTATTCTTCCATCGGTAAATATCCCATATTATGAATTATATAACATTTTTAATATTTTGTGATGATTTATTATATGTACTTCTACCCATGTCTTAATATTATATAATTGTTTTATATGAACCTTGTCATTTTTTGGACTAGGTAAATTTTTATTTTTTTAGAAAAAATGAGTTTGGGAAATTTTTTTAATGAAAACTGGCATGTAAAACATATTTCTCCATCATGGATTCTCATTTCATGAAGAATGTTTTTTATTTAAATTATTATTAATATCACAGAAATTTTATTCCCTAATTTTCATGGATGTTTCCAATATTAAAAATCATTTTCAAATTGAAGATGGTATTATCTAAAAAATTTGTATAATGTATTCTTTGTAGTATTACAATTCATCAATGTCATCAACCCATATTTTACAAATTATACAAAGGCGATTTGATGAAATGATACGATCCATATTATTTATATTGGTGGTTTATGAATATATTATGTGAGGTTGTAATCTTATGATACTATTACCTATAATACGCTATATGGTTTAAGATTTTGAGTATTATTTTATTGGAATTTTTTTACATTTCTTATTCTTGTTCAAAAGAATGAAATTTCAGGATGATTATGTGTATCACATTTTTTATAATTAATGAATTGGACATTGTACATGTTAGATGAGGCACTCAATAGTCCATTGATGCATCAATAGGTTACAGAAGATAAATTTTCAAGGGTGTTTTTCTAATTCCTTACCCACTTAAGTAATATGTCTTATTGTAAGTCCTTTAAGATATATTTATAATATCCTACATTATTAATTCCATATTTATTATAATATTTGTTGATTTACATGTGATTATATTTTTATTTATGATATCCATGGTTAATTATCAATCTTATGTGATTAGTTTTATGAAATTATTTGATCAGCATATATTCTGACAATATTTTTCTTCATTCTCAAGTTATTGATTAAATTAAATCATTTTTGACATTTTCAATTCCAAAATTATTGTGAATTATGTATTCATGCTAGAATAATTTTTAATCATACCCTAATAGACCATCTAACCTCAATCTATTTAGATGTTTCCTTTCATGAAGAGTAAGGAATTTTATTATGATATCTATTCTGGGACATATTAAAAGGAATAATGGTTGAATCAATGAAAATACTATGATGAATTTTATTTTTTCAATTATAATGATAGATTCGTGTTTAAATTATGTTTTCAATTACTACTAAACTATTCAGTCTATTGGAAAGATATACCATCTCTCTAGTCCAAATTAATAATGTAACAATAAAATTTGGGATACTAGGTTCAAGGTCTTTACAATTGGTACTATAAAAACTGGACAATACCTTGAGAGCTATATTTAGGGGAAAAATATTCTAGATTACATTACCCTATGAATAATATTGAGCACATTTCCATATGTTTGATAAATTCTAATTTTTTATGTTATCATGTATGTTATTTTTTATTCTAGGACATCAATCCCTTTCAAGATAAAAAACATGTATTTGGATATGGTGTAAATGTTGAAAATGGTAATAAATCAAAAAAGGATTTATTAGGAATTCATTTGATCACTATTAGGTGTATAACAATGGGTCTTTCTTCATAACATATTTTAATATACTATGTGATATTTTTGGGATAATTAATATTTGTTTACAATATAGTATAATGGATTTGAAAATATTTTTATGGTTTGAAAAATTCTCAAAGTAAACATTTTTATGATTATGAGATTATATATGCATAAATATTTTAATTTATTTTATTTTCATTATTATCTTTGGGATTAAATATTATGATTTATAAATTTATGATCTAATATATTATATTCCATTATTTATAAATGACACCTAGACGAAGGTTAGATAATTTTATGAATGCATTTAGTCTAAGTATATATTTACATCCTAGGTAAGATAATAAAGATGCAGTGGGAGTATAGCCATAAAAGACCAAAAAATATCTATATTGGTAAATATAACTTGGGTTATGAACAAAAAACATTCCTATAAAGATTTTCTTACTGATCCATAGTGTTGAGTACCAATCTAAAAACACATCATGATATTTTATTCTCTGTCATTTAATATGATGAAAAATTAAATTTTTTTTGGGTAATTGATAACTAATATAGTGAATATATTTTATTCATTGAGTTTTAATGAATGATATAATGTTTTAATTATATTTTATAATATATCTAGTGATTTATATCACTGGTGTTATTTTATTAAAAATACATGAGGTGAAAATTGTAATCATTGAATGGAAGGATTTGATTGTATTTTTAATTTAGAAGTGTTTTCCCCTTGATAAATGATCACTTTTGAAGATTCAATTACTGATTTAATTGAAATATGAATATATATTGTTTATAAGCATTAATACAACATTAATTGTTTATAAATGAATGTTTTATACTACAAACATAATCTATTGACCATGATAGATTGTTAATTTTATGGGATTAATCTAATTATTATAAGGGTACTAGTCTCAAGAATTGTGTACATGGTAACCTGTTCTATCAAGACATTGAAATAATTCTCCATGTATTATTCAGTAGATGAATATATTGATAAGAAAATTTTGGTTGAGAACACTTGTAAAAGAGATACATAAAAAGGGATGCATAGAATATTAAAATTTCTCCCCTGTAATAAATGTTATCTGAAGCATGGTGAAATATGATTTCTAATAATGTGAGTTTTACCCATTTTTTGGGGATAAAGGAAACCATAGTGTTGATTTAAATAGAATGAATCATATAAAAAGGTATAATACTCATACTGAATGTAGATGTGACACTATGAAAATAAATGTCCCATGATTAAAAAATCCCTACAAAAAGGTTGTAAATCCCTATTTTGAGATCACACTAGAAAATTTTAATGTCCTTAATGATGTGGTGTTATGTACTTTAATAATATAATAATATTTAGCTTATTAATCATTTAATTATCTATATTCCAACTCTTTCACATCATTAATGTTTTCTGAAACGTCCCAGATCTTGGTTTCATCCAATGGTTCCCTGAACAAATTTGGTTACATTAACTCAAATGAATTTCCCCCAATTCTAGTGTCTTCCAACTAGAGGTGAGGGCCAAGGTGTGATAATGGGAAATCTATACCCTCAACGACAGAGTATAAAAAAACAAAAACAAAATATTATGAATAAAAAGATGAAGTAATAACATAAAACAATATTAAATAGTAGAAGACTGCTAGTAAAAAAACAACAGGATCATATATATAGATATAAGTAATTCATGTCACATGTATCTAGTAAGGCATCAATACAAGTCACAATTATAGAAAGACAACACATTATCTAATGTATATAAAAACAAGTAAACTATAATAGCATCACAGGCCTCAATGTAGTCCCATGATCTCCAGCTCCAACAGCAATCAAGTACCAGATGAACAAGAGATCTTGATCTTATCTATACCTATAGTCATATAATTTGTTTGGGTCTAAAATCATTACCCCAATAGGGTGAATGATGGATCCTAGTAAGAAACCCCAAAAATATCTATGGCTAGCTGTTATTGTATATATATTACCAGTAATAAGTAGATATAAATCTACAAACTAGGATTTACTTAACGGTAACCAAGCATACAATTTTCAATTACATTAATTCACATTTACTATTCATTTTTTGAATCATTCCATATCAGGATGTACCCTAAGGTTTATATCCCGCTCTGTAATAGTAACAAACAGATGTCTCAGAATTCCATCAAATCAAACAAGTAAGACTGAGTCCATGCATGTGATTTGGGTTAAAAGACTCGTCAGAATAGTTCAATTATTTATAAATGACCACCCCTTGAAATGCTCTGACATTCTAACACTTTTGGTTTAACATAGCACCAACACATTAACGAATGAGAATTTGAGGAAGCTCTCATGGTCTAATCCTTTTGTTTTAACATAGCACTAAATAATTAACGTACGACCCTTTGGGAAGCTCTCACGATCTAACCCATTTTATCCCATATAATAGAAAATAAATTATAAATGTCCTACTGAGATGCTCTCATAGTCTAACCCCTGAGTCAACATATCATCAATAAATATAAACTTCCTCCTCGATATATATCATAGTTAATACCCCTTGGTCAACCTAGAATATATAATAAAAAATGACAAACAGGGTAGCTCTATTTTTCAATACACATTGGGTGAATATCTACATTAAGGCTCTCACATTCCTTGTAAATAAACATAGACACCCCTATAGTTTTCTTGGTCTAAGGCTCTCACAGTGCAATGGGAAAACAATGTACATGTCATATTAAGTATAACCTATAATATATAACTATCACATTGCTAAACAATGACAAAGCATTCCACATTCCTTACATGTAATCAAATGAACACCATCCTAATCAACCAGGGAATGGAAAAAAAGGTATAAATCCTTACTCGTAAGCAATAAGTCCCATTCAACTAGAAAAACCATTTCTGGAATGTAGGAGGGTTAAATAAAAAATAAATTTATACCCTAAACATGCCCGTATGAAACTTTTAGATTATATAATCCAATAACGAACAAAAAGAAGAGCAATCCAAATACCATGATGTCTCATGATTGATATCCATGAATTTCCACCCTTGAATTGGCATAGATCGGTGTATATCTAAAAAAGGTGAAAAACATTCAACCATGAATAATCCACAATATAGGAATAATTAAGAAGATAGGCTCAATAAAAATTGAGAACTCCCTGGTGGGATTCCAATGCACTCCCCGACATCTCAATCGGGGCTTGGAAGGAGAATCAGGAAGGGGTCAATGTTCTTTGGCATTTCTGTTTCCTTCCTATACATAACTTGGGTATAAAAAGGTATTTATGAAGATGAGACATGACCCCAGCCTAATTTATCAAATAACAATAAAACTACACATCATGTTCATTAAAGGTATAGGTCGTATAGTATCCTTTACCAGCCATTGCCTTCTACGATCTATCAAGACTTCACACAACAATGTACTCAACCATTACACTGCCATTACATGGTATTACGCAGAACCCAGATAGACCTTGTATACTTATAAGTATGCAGTATGTACAAAAAAAATCACTATTTTTTCTTTTTCTCCAAAACAATCCAAAAACAATATCTATACCTGGAATTTAGGTTTGGGATCTTATAAACTTCCCCCCTTAGAGAAATTCATCCACTGTTTTTCATTCCAAGGGTGGTGTAAAATAATATTCAAACAACTCTAGAAATTGTGATCATACGTCAGCCTCATTCTCCCAAGTATCATCTTATACTGGCTCATATGTTCAATAGCACCAATTCTAGAGGAATAGTCTGGCCATTGAGAACCTTCATGTTGCGATCGACAATCCAAATTGGGTGCTCCTTGAAGGATGTACCCCACTCCAACTCAATCTCCTTGGGTTAAAAACATGAGAGATGTCTGGATAGTAATTTCGTAGATATGAAATATGAATGAAATCATGCATATCCTAGTATCAATGAGAAAACTACAACCAATAGGCAACCATTCTGACACTATCGATAACCTCAAACAGCTCAACGTATCTCGGTGAATGTTTCCCCTGCCTTCTAATCCCTCTGTGTCCCAACCTTAGTGTGACATGAAGAAAAACATGATCTCCAACATCGAACTCCAATGGAAATCTTCATTGATCCACATATGATTTATGGAAACATTGTTCATTATCCATCATTTTCGAAATCAACTCCACCTACTCAGAGGTCACCTAAATAAGCCGACATCCAAGCATATCAGCCTCTCCAGCCTCTAGCCAACATAGGGGCGATTAGCATGGCATTCCATACGAATCCTTATAATGTGTCATTTTAATTGTTTCCTAAAAACTATTATTCTAGGAAACCTCTACTAGGGGTATGTGTCTCCCCCATGATCCCCCAAAATCATAGACTCATACTAGAAACATGTCCTCTAAAACCTAAATCATGTTCTTTTACTGGACATCTGTAAGGGGAAGGTAAGATATACTCAAAATGTATATGCGTACCCAAATCCCTCTTTATTCCCTACCAAACACAAGAAGTAAACTGAGCTTCCTTTTCAGAAATGAATGAGCGGGGACCCTATAAAAACCTACAATCTATTAGATGTACAACTTTCTATGCACATCAACAATAAAGATTTTTTTTATTGGTAGGAAAAGTGAAACCTTTGTGAGATTATCAATAAGAACCCATACAACATCATTCACTCGAGACGACCTATGTAAAACTATCATGAAATCAAACATGACATAATTACTCTTCTACTAGGTAATGTGTAACTATTGTAAAATCCCTTTAGGTCAATATTGATCCACCCTCACCTACAGACAGGTAAAACATCTCAATAAAAAACCATCTACATCCTCTTTCATACCTGGACACCAATAAAGAAGATGTAGGTCTCGATAATTCTCGGTAACACTAGGATGAACTTCTCTTACTATATAATGAAATTATTGAAATATATACTCACATAGGTCTTCAAACACCCATAATAGACCATGAAAATTCTGAACCTCATCTTCGAATATGGTCCATCCATGAGTAGGGTCATTTCTTGACACACTCTCTTTTAGGACTACGCCTTTGGGAACTGATAGCTTCCTCATTCACACTCGATCTAGTAGAGTAGAGGTAAAATATATAGAAAAATAAAATTCCTAGCCCTATATGTCATGCACCTACAAATTCATCTCAAAGAATATAGCCATATGCTACCACTCACTACTGGACTTCTGAACATCATGTGTCTGAATCCTCCTACTCAACACATCATCCACTATATTTCCATTCCACGACGTGTAGGAAAGCTCAATGTCAAAGTGATAAATGTACACAACCCACCTTCAATGTCCCAAATTCCAATATAATTGAGTAAAGATATAATTTAATCATGTTTGGTCATTTTATACCACAAAATGATCTCCGAAAAGATAATGTCTCTAACAATAAAAATCAGGCAGAACAACATCCAGCTAGAAATAGTGCATTGTGTAATTCCTCTAATGTGTTCTCAACTGTCGATACCAATACCCGATGAATCCTTCCTCCTATATAATAAATTCTCCAAGCCCAATAACTAATACATCATATTAAATGGTGTTACACTTACCTCTCCCCAATAATATCAATTCTGGTGTTGATGTTAATATCCCTTTTTTATCCCAAAAGAATGAATCACATAAATCTGTCCTCAAGTATTTCTGACCTTTCTTAGTCAGGTCCATAAAAGGCACTGATAAGAATGAAAATTCATGAATAAAACATATGTACTAACAAGCCAGCCCCAAAAACCTCCGTACCACAAATACATTCTTAGGTTGAACCTAAGAAACTACTGCTCTCAAATTCTCTAGGTCTACATAAACAATTGTCAATGAGATGACGTGCCCCAAGAAGTGAATCTAGTCCATCCAATAATATCATTTTGAGAGAATATAATATAATTTATTCTCTCTCGGTGTACTAAATTCTATATCCATATGCGTTGAATGGTTGTATCTAGTGTGATAGTACACTAAGATATCATCCACGAAGACTACACGAACTAATACAAGTATGGATTGACCACATGGTTCATCAGTACCATGAAATTTCTGGCATTTTCATGATACCAAATGACTTATCCATGTATTCATATAGACCTTATTGGTTCTGAAAGGTTGTAATAGGTATATCTGATGGTCTAACAGTCAACTAATGATAACTAGATCTCAAGACAGTCTTTGAGAACAACCGAGATCCTCCAAGTTGATCAAAGAGATCATCAATCCATTGAAATAGATATCTATTTTTGGAAACCATATGATTCAACATAAGATAATATAGACAATTTTTGAGAGTATAATCCACCTTATTTGAAAAAAGGATAAGCGAAGCCAAAGGAGATGTATTGGGTAAGATGAAACCCTTTTCCTGCAACTCCTCTAACTGCTTCATGAGATCTTGTAACTTTTGTGTAGCCATACTATACAGATGTCTAGACATCAGTGACTCTCTTGGCACATGGTCCACAGATAAATCATCCTCATTCCATTGAGGTGAATATTAAATGTAATCTGGAATGACATCTCTAAAATTATACAACACTGGAGGAAAGTCCTTATGTGAATTCCCCTAGTCATTCAAAAATAAAATCCTCATTCGGGCTATAATTCATCTCAACCTATGATGTTAAAGTCCATCTCTTCTCACCTGGACATCCCATTTTCCCTATAATAGAAATGATATGCCCCTGGTGACATGAAACTCCCCCTGCAATGATAGCAGTCAAAAAAGGCCAGAAATGATACCATCCAATCCACATTGATAATTACATCAAATCATGTAACCACTAAGACATAGAGGCCCCAAAAGGCATGAAAACTACCAACCTCCAATTTATTTTCCTTTTACTGATGTAAACTAGAAATATTAATCCCCAATAGAGTGTATAGCATCTTACCATCATCATAAGTAAAGATGCAGAGTATAAGGCTTTCCACAATGACAACTGAAATAAAACTATTGGCAGCCCCAGTATCAAAAAGAGTAGAAGCATAAAATAGTGAAACTATAATCATACCTATAACTATTGAGGGATATGGATCCTACTCTTTTTGGTTATGGTCCATAAACAATGTTTGACTAGTACTGGAGCCCTACGACCCTACTTGACATCCCTGAGCTGGTCTACCCTAATGTTGCTGAAATCCTATCAACTGGCTAGAACATCCGCGACCACCTACTCGACCTGAACGACCTGACGAACATTAGTTCTCTGATTGATGAGAAATTGGAGTTCCTTATCATGAACGTGGATTCATAACAAATCCCTTCTCACTTGATAATTGTGAGGTAAATAAGAAACAATGTTGAAGATGACACATCTTTCCACAATATCGGTACTCAACTAGGTCTCTCAGGAACTGAGGCCTTGTGTCCCCATTCCACCCACACTAGTAGCAAAACACATGGCTACCTGAAGAAACTTCCCTACTAATAGAATAACCACTACATGATGGCTCCATGTGGCACTTAATACTATCATATAAAGGAGTACCAGCCATGGATACTAAACCACCAGAGATCAAAATTCCTAAATCCATCATATTACACTCAGTAATCAATGCCTGAATAACTATAGAAGCCAACGAAGTCATCTTGAAATCATTCACTTGTGATTAGATATCATACATGAGACCATCCTCAATTCCCCTAGCTAGAGATAACTCGTCACCTCCCAAAATAGGTTATATTTGATGTAGCTCGGTAACGAGAGAATAATAATCCATTACTAAAAGATCATCATGCTCCAAAAGCATAAACACTAAGGCTCATTCATCTATAAACATTTCTGGCTAGAATAAATCATAGATGGTCCTCTGGAACACTTCCCAAACCATATCCCGCAATCGTACCTCCTCTGAGATAAATTCCCACCATATCATGGTGAAATCACATTGTATGTACATCGTGAGCTAAACCCTCCTCTGAGGAGGTGTCTTCAGATGCTTGATGATAGAATGAATGGCCAATAACCCAGACTCTGCAGCCTGTGGCCCTATATCCCCTAATAATGTGGGAGGTTCCTACTACTGGACCGCCCATGTAAACTGTTCCATAGTCGAGGCAGGATATGGTTCTCCATGAAATGTCTATATCCTCCCCCTAATGCTCTCACATGAATATTGCATCAGCACCTGCGTCTGGTAAAGAGAATGTTCCTAGATGAGAATGATGGGATGATCTTCTAGTAGTGTCAGATCTTCAATTTCAATTGTCTTTTCATCGCCATGTATCTTGCGTACAGCCATAGGAAATATTGGTGGCATGACTCTACAAGGTCAAATGCACACCTTAGTTCAATATTATCAAGGAATGTAACATAGAAGTGCATGAAAGAAAGAATAGAATAATAACATTAAAGTTTTACAAATCAATGTAAAATGGCATATAGAACCACTACATGATGTGTTCCCTTTAGCATTAACATTGGAATGCAACTCTACCAACCGGGTCATGTTTCACCCCATACACACTGTGTGTTCCTCCTAAGACATAACATGTACATAAATATCCCCCCAGGAACAAATTCTTATATACATCTAGAACTATGTGGTTCTCTCCTGGTGTATCACTACACAACATGTTCACCATAGACACAACATGTACCACTTATGTTCCATCCCCCAATTTTGTTAGTCACGCGGCCGGATACATGGTCTATCACAACACATATTTTACTCCTAGTACATAGCATGTTCTACCTAATATTTATCAACCCTATGTCTTTGCTCACATAGAATATCTAATGGTCAAAAACTACATAGAGTGTACATATGGTAAACTTCATTTACTTAAGGGATGTTTTTTCTTTCAGAATAGAAGAATGCATGGAATGTATTCCTGACATCACGCACCATTTTGTCTGGGTTTTTGGATAGAAAGCCTCTAATACATATTTGGAACCCTTAAAAACATAAAATTATTCCACGACCTTCCATGTTTTGCTCTGTGAGTTCCCATAGTCCCCTAAAATAAATTATAGGCATCCTTAATCATATCATATTATGAGAAATCAATTAAATTTCAAACATGATCCATCAAATTCTTATTCAAGATATCCCATAACAACTCTGGAAAAAATATTGGCATTGATACAAATGAAAAATTAATTATACCAATACTCAATAAAAATATAATGCATTCTATCAATGAATCTATCACAATGGCGTTCATATCTAGCAAAACATCTATCACAACAGTATGAAATCAATAATTCACCTAAAATGGAAGGACACGAATGCATGATATGTGATCACATGAAATTTTCTATATGATTAATGAAATATCATACCCTTATCTCACCAGGGATTAATAGAAATAGAAACCTAATAATATCAATTATAATAGCCAAAAAAATTTAATCGCCTAATTGTGATATCAAAATAGCTGAATTAATTACATAACAAGAAAAAATTGCAATATTTGAGGTAACTTGGCGTTTACCTATACACGAGTTAGCTACTCCCAAGAAAAACTAATTAAAAACTAACTATTCCATCCTATCCTAGTATATATGCTCAAAATAGTGAGGTATGGAATACAATAACTCCCCTGATACCAATTTGTACCTTTTGGGTTCCAAGTGACACACAAAAGTTCTCCGAGCCTGGTTGGTCACATAACCTCAAGCGTGTTTCCCAAAACACGAGATGCTACTGACTAGAAGCGGGGGCCAAGGTGTGATAATAGAGAAACAATTCCATCATTGAATGAGTATACATGATAGAATGAAAATATTAATCACTATTGGATGCAATAATACCATTAAACAATATTAAATAGAGGCAGAGTGATAGTAATTAAAAAATGGAGTAGATATATAGATATCAATAATGTGTGTCACATGTATCAAGGAAGCAACCAAAAAATTCAAAATTCTGAAAAAATACAGATAAAAAAGTATAGAAAATAAAGTAAACTATAACAACATCTCAAGCCTCATCTCGGACCCATGCTCTCTAGCCCCAACAATAATCAACTACCTTATGATGAATGGTGCTTTTTCTTAACAATACCTGAAATCATATAATCTATTTGGGTCCAATATCATTACCCAAAATGGGTGTGAGATGAATCCTAGAAGTAAATCACCAAAATAACTATACCTAATAGTTAGTGATTATATATAGCAGGTAATATGAAGAAATGAAGCAATAATCTATGAAGTACTCAATAGTAAAAAATCCTACCATTTCCAGTTACATTCATTTAAATTTATTATTAATCATTTTAATCATGTAACCTCTTGATCTAGCCTAATATATATACCCCCCTATGTAATAATAAGAAACATATGTCTCAGAGGACAATCTAAACAATCAATTAAGATTGAGTCCAAGCTTTTACTTTCTCTTGGTAGTCTCATCACAATCATTCAATCCTTCATAAACAACCCTATGGGATTTCTCTAATGGTCTAACCATTATGTTTATAATAGAACCAAAACATTAAAGAATGACCCTATGAGAAATCACTTATGGCCTAAAGCCTTTGGTTTAACATAACATAGAATCATTAAAGAATGACTATATGAGAAAGATCTCATAGTATAACCCCTCTGGTCCCACTTTGTAGTAAATAAATTATAAACAACATCTTAGGTAGCTCTCACAATATAACACCTATCTCTACATTTCATCCATAAATATTGACATCATGATAGGTATTTCTCTTAGTAAATACCCATGGATAATCATATAATAAGTAATTATAAATGAACACCTGGGTAGTTAGCATAGTAAATACCCATTGGGTCAACATCTACACTAAGGATCTCACATTCCTATATAAATAAACACGAAATTCCTCAAAGTATTCATGGTCCAAGGATCTTGTGTTCCAATAGAGAAACAATGAAATATCATATCAAACAGCACATGTAATATATAACTATTACATGGATAAAAATATCAAAGAATACCACATTCATTATATATAATCTAATAAACTCCAACTTAATCATCCAAGGCATGGAACCCAAAATATCAAACCATAAGCATAATCATTAACCCCTTTTTAATAAAAAACAATCCGATTGAGAAGTATGGATAAATTCCAAATCAAATAATACCCTAACATTGTTATATGAAACTTTTATCATATATAATCCAAAATATGAACGATGAAAGGAACAAACCACATACCTCAATGTCAAACGACCAATATACTTGAACACTGACCATTGAATCATCATCGATCATCATAGATCTACAAAAAGGTGAAAAGGTTTCAACCTTGAATAACCCATGAGAGTGGAAAAAACAGGAAGTACGACTCTATGGGTATTGGGAAATCAACGGTGGTATTCCTACAGAACTGAAGAAGTCTCAATTGGAGATCAAACTGAGAATTGGTAGGGGTTTGATGTTTTTTCGTTATTCCATAGATCTCGTAACCAACCAAGGGGAGAAGATGGTTTTTTTGAAGATGACAGATGACCCTGGTCTGATTTTTTAAATAAAAAGGAAACTACACCACATGTTCATTTTGGTTACACACAGTGTAGTAGCCATTACTGGCCCCCACCAGCGGTCATCTAGGTCACCACAGGGCCATGTTTTCATCTGTTACATGGCTAGTACGTGGCAGTATGTGGTACCTGTGTACATAAAGTGTACTCATAAGTAAATAGCATGTACATAGAAAATGTTAATTTCTTCCTTTATCTTAAAGAAACCAAAAAATAAGATCCATAAATAAAATGAAGATTTAGGTTCTTAAATTTTACACTAATATAAGTTATATCACTAATACCATATTAATGGAGTTATCAATGAATAATCCAAATGTTAATCTCACCCAAATAATATGTGAAATTTATTTTTAATTATGAAACATAAAAGTGACCTATTTTGGGAATTCATTATTATTACTATGGATGTTTTTCATATAATACTTCATAAGGGATGGATTTCAAAATATAGTGAATTTTATTCAAAATAATGAAATTATTATATGTGATGTAGATGTTTAATTTCTTATAATAATAAAGTAGACATCATTATTTTTGACATGTCTAGATCCTCCCCAATAGCTCATCTAATTGAAATTCTTAGGGAAGAAGATTGAAACGAATCTATTGAAGGAAAAGTTGATCCTCAATGTAAATATGTTTCTATTTTATACGAATACAATAACATATTTCCAAATAAATTACAGAGGAATCAACAAAATAACGAAGATCATTGTTTAATAGACAGAAACTATAATCCATAACCAGTATTAATGACTATATATTTAATGGACACTAAGGAATTAGTGTAGATGAATAAGAATCTATGATATTTGTTTGAGTTGGATTTTTACACCCTATTATATCAAATTGGGGATCCTATATTGTTTTCATTTATAAAAATATGTAAAATGAATGTTTTACATTGATTATATTGAAATCATGGTTATTAAGGTTATTAAAAAGTGTCATATACATATAATTGAAGGTCAATTCTCTCAAGGTAATGAATATATATATTTTTATAATTTATGACCTTTATTACGTCTAACATTAAATATAATTAATGAAGAAATATTTTATGAAGGAAAAATTTTAAGTGAGGTATGTATATTATGATTTTACAGTAATTCTATTTTGATTAATTAACGAAACCTATATATTCAGGGAACTAATGAAGTGTGTATTTATTGAATATCATGGTAATTAAATTATGTAATTTATTTAATACATATTTGGTTAATATAATATCTCTAAGGACTATTCAGAATCTTATGACGATAATTCAGGAGACTCCTAGATGAAATGTGTGATATGGGATTTTTAGAAATCGTGAATTTTAGAAAATGAATTATAAATTTTACAACCATTTGGTATTTATGGATTGAATATCCTTTGATACTAAAAATACAATGGTAGTCTAAAAATGGAAAGAACCAACAATGCTAACTAATGTAAATTTTATCATTGGATTTGGAGGTTTTTACAGGCAATTTATTAAAAATATTCCCTGATTGGATTACACATTATCCAAGCTCACTCGTAAATGGATTATGTTCACGTTGATGGAGGAATGTTATAAATTATTTGATGAATTAATGTGGATATTTGTGAATGATCACATTTTGACTCTACCATTAGTATATGATGGATTTTTAAACTATAGTGATGTATCAAATAAATAACTTTCTAGTTTTCTTATAAAGGATGATAATGTTATTTTCTATTCATCAATACAGTTTGGTATTCAGAAAGAAAATATTGAACCCATTGTACATTGTTTTCTTTCGTAATATTTCCATGAAGATATGAATATAATATATCTATAATGATATATATGTGATATATATTGATGATAATAGAATGAAATACATCAAACCATTGAAAGATCTAAATTTTTTGGAAAATGTGATGTATATAACTAATAAAGAAGTATGAATTTTCAATACACTACCACATCTGAATTGATCATAGGGTAGTAAATGTATTTACATAGAAATATCATATAGTTATAATAAAATATGTATTGAAAGTTTTATTATTTTGATCGATATAGAAATGATGGATAAGGGAATTATCAAGAAGTGGAAAATTATCTCATTTTTTCAAATGATTCCCAAATCTGTAATATCCCACCCCTCCTCACAAGATTTATAATAGAAGGGTGTGTTACATATATTAAGGTGATATCCCCAAAACGTCAAATATAAGAAATAAATTTTAATGTCATTATGAACATTTGGTATATTATTTTCCCTTTTAAGGATACAAAAATCTAGATTACATTAACAAAAATAAACCAAATTATTATATGATCCATTATATCAAAATAAAACAACAAAAAACCCGAATCAATAAATATAATTATAGTATATATTCATACCATAAGTCACAGTTAATGTGATCCAACAGATCACTAAACTGAAAACTATATGGTGACATCAAAATGAAACAAGTACCCTACTCTGTGATCCCACACCACTTGACATGCCTATAATATCTATAATACTAGATAATGTACTTCTATACAATTAAATTTGTGATTTCATGATAGATAACATATTCCAATGCACAATATTTCTCATTTTTTGTGTTTATGTAAACTTGATAATATTTCCACAATGAAATTCCAAATTTAGGAACTATGACACAACATGTGAGTAAACTTTATATAAAATGTTTTTTATGTAAAAATAGATTACATAGATTCCTTAAAAAATATTAAATAAAAAGTGATAATCACAGGATATAACCTTTTTATCATAACTTTGAATTCCTATAACCATGTCTTTACATAGAGAAATCACACATATGTGATAGTTCTGTACTCATGAGAGCTCTCCCACTGATCAACCATGTATTCAAAAGGTTACTAATACCAAGTTACCCAATAGACACAACCCTTCTACAAGGTCATTTATAGCAGAAATAAACTCACACAAACAGTGTATTCTTTGATAAATATAATACCCATACATGAAAAATTGTTTCTTTAATAAATTTCACTAAAATATTTCCACTAATAAAACAATGAATTTTTTTAAAATATAGATTTTAAAATTATAATTCAAAGGGGTATTCTATAATCCAATAAACAAATTCTCCAAATTATCTAAATTAAATACTAATAATGAATTTTTTTTAAAAAAAACATACATTCCTATAATTTCATTTAAAAAATTTAAAATTGTTCCTCTATATTCTATGTCATGTGTATATAATAGAGAGACAACTTACCTTTCAATGGTTTTATTAAGGGATGAATTAATATATAAGAAATCATGATCCTATCACACCCCTTATTCCCTTCAGTATTTCCAAAAAAGATATCATAATGATTTATATCACACTTTATAGATCTATTCACAATTTATTTGAACTATGATTCAAAAATCATGAAGAATAATAGATCATTGAATAACATTGGAGGACCTGAACTTATTAATTAATATTGGAAATAAATTAACTAATTTACCCTTTATTTATATATATTTGATAAATATAATATTCAAGGAATTTTCGAAACTTTTTGTTGTATTCATTGATAATATTAGAGAATATTAAAAAACATATATATAAAATGAGAATAACTTTCAGAACATTCATGATACTTTAATAAGGAATTAATTATGTGTAAAATTATTCAATATAGAATTCTAGATTTAGGAAAATTATTTTATTATATATAGTTTCTCTAATGGTAGAATTTCAGTTGATCTTATAATGATAAATGCAATACAAGAATGGCATATTCCAATGAATATAATCTCGGTACATATTTTTTTGTTATGGAATGATACTATGTTCATATTTTTCACCATTATTTATGGTTGTCTTACTTGTTAACTAGCTCAGACAAAATAGGGATATGTTTTTATAGAAATAATAATGTAAAGAACGTTTTGAAGAATTGTAGAGATGGTTTTTACCTGATCTGATTTTGACTTTGCCATTATTAAATTATGGGGTTTAAATATTTTTTGATGCATCTATGAATGTACAGGGTTGTTTAGTTATGAAACATGAAATTTTTATTGTGTATGCATCAAGGAGGTTTATGAATAATGAAAACATTATCCATCTCAGGATCCATAGTTATCCCTAGTAATATTTTCACTGAATAAATGGATAAACTATCCCTATATTGAATGATGCCTGATATATATAGATCACAAGAGTTCCCCAAACATATTTTTGAAAAAATTACTCATTATGAGGAAATGTTGATGGCTAGAGTGACTGAATGATTTTTTGTTTATCAATACACTGACAAACAATAATTGAAAATAAGGTAGCAGATGAATTAATTAATAAAGATCATCGACATTTAACCCAAATGTGGATTGACAAGGATCATATATTCATGGAATTAGTAATAATGTATTTGGGAATTTTTCATGAAGGAAAATCAACACACCTTTTTCTAAATGATTCAAAAAATATATATTTATTTGAAGAGATAAAATTATCTCAGTTTAATGATGATAATTTTCAAAATAAAATTTAATCTATTAAATATGGAATATTTTAATACATCATATATGAAGATAGAAATTATAAATTTCAAACGAGGTTATGAGTTCCAAAAATACTTTTTCTAAATGGGAGATATTAGATTATGATCATATCTCAAATTTATCTATACACCCTAGTAGTAAAAAAGATTTATAGAGATATGAAAGAAACGTTTTGGTGGGATAATATAAATTGGGAAAATTTTCCTTGTTTTTTAACATGTTAAGGATGATATAAAATATCATATATTATTCATGAAAAATATATGTATTCCTATGTGTATGAAGGTTGAAATTACTATTGAATTAATCCCAAAAATTAAGAATAACCCCTATAAAAAATCATATGATAAGGGTTTTTATTTATTTTATTTGAAAATTGGAAAGGTTTCTTACTATTAGAGAATATTTACATCTTGAGCACCTTGTAAGTCTCTAAATTAATAATTTTTCTAGACTTCATGGTGAATGTCTATCAATTTTTTAAGATCGAGGTCCCCATTCTACATAAAAGTTTTCAAAGTGTCTTCATAAGTATCCATATAGTGAGTTGAATTTGAGTACTACATACCTCCCACAATCCAAAAGACAATATTAATTGAATATTCAAACATTAAAAGACATGTGGAAATCTTGCTCACTTTACATTCTAGGTATGTGGGATCAGTATTAACCGTTGGATAATTTTTTATACTATAATATGTTTCATCCAATTTTTCAAATGGAACCATGTGAAGAATTATATTTAAATATATTTCATACTCTAACTTGTTTGGATGAGATTTGTAAAGGTTATATTAAAAGAAGAAAACTTATTGAACAAAGAACAAAAGATGTAAAGACTATTCTAAATAAAATTAAAGGATGTGAAAGTAAGAAACATTGTTATGCTAATGAATTGAGAAATGATTTGAAATATCAATTTAAGGATCCTATATTTCGATATGTATCTTCATGGATGGGTGTCATAATGGTCATTGATCGAGGTAAATTGAAAACGAGGTGCATCGAACCATTTTGCAATTCAGCAGAGAATTGGAGCTGTAGATCACAGATTCCCAATACCACCAAGTATCTCAAATGTTCAGGATGTGTTCCAGATATCACTATTATAGAATTACATTTAAAACCCGATGGATGTACTCACGTATGAATAAATATAAATGAAAACTAATTTTTCTTACTGTGATAAGCCTATCAAAATTATTGACACTAGAGAGCACGTAATGAGACATAAGATTACTCTACTGGTAAATGTTTTTTGGTGAAACCATAATATATTAAAATCAATGTGGGAACACAAGTATGTTACGAATAAGAACCACCATAATCTATTTATAATTAATTATTCATTAAATATTTTGGGGAAACTTTTTTTAATGGAAGAAAAAAATGCAACACTGCAAGATTTTTTGGTATGAATATTCCTTAATAAATTCAAGCAACTATATAGCTTATCATGGCATACTATGACATATTACTTGAAAGATATGAACAATAATGTGTGCATTTGAAAATCAACGTCACCGATGAAAGTGTAAATTAATTGTAAATTTCTCATTAATGATTATATGATATATTTATAACAACAAATAAATAAATAAATGTTATAAAAATGATAAATTAATTGTTTGTATGTTTTTGAGATATAAATATTTATTTAAAATTTTATAATTAATATAAATATTAAAAATAAAAATAATATTTAAAAAATAAATTCATAAATTCATATTTGTTTATTATAATTATAAGATAATTTTACAAGACAATAGTTAATTTTTCTATGTGTCGTAAAATATGTTATAATATTAAAAGCAATATTTTTTCAAAAAAATGATTATTTTTTAGGGAAATGAAATTTATCATATTTAGTCAATTAAATTAATAAAATATAGATAATTTTTTAAATCTATTCTTTTAAACTTGTTTATAGTGAATTTTAAAGTATTTTTATAAAAAATTAAATTTTTGAGAATATTTAAATAATATAATTTATGGTATTTAATATTATTTGTATTTAAATGAGTCATTGAGTCATAGATGATGTATCAATCAGGGAATAACTCATTTTTTATAAATCGTGTTCTCTAGTTACTGTATTAATTCATAGTAATCATTACTATTTATAGGTTTGATCCAAAATAATAATCTAACAAATAAAATAATAAAAAACACACCTCCCCTCTCTCTATAAATACCATCCCATATCCTCTGATATTATAAACCTCTAATACTGTTTTAATTATTGAAAATTATCTTTCAACGCCTCCATCCCACATTGAAAACCATCTTGTTTTACCAAAACACATAATCCATGTGTATTAATAGATTTCCCATTTTATGATATTCAAAAGGAAAATTCACCCTTTCGTTTTTAATTTATTTCTTTTTATACCTATAATCACTTCCCTTATAAAATATGGAATGGTAAATCTAATATATAATATATATAAATTTTTTTATATTTCTAATGTAATATCTGTCAAGAATTCCCTTCTCTTAAAGTTATATTTGAAAAATGAAAATAGTTTCTCTAACCTGACGATTCACTGCTTTCATGGACATTACATTTCATTTTCCTTTAAAACCTTTAATAAAGGTCATAAAACCATTTTTTGGTTGAAAATTATTTTAATATTCATTTTATAATTTATATCATGTTCTTGAACCAACCTATAAAAATAATATTAATTTGAATTATACCAGTTCATGATGGTCCTAAAATCCGCCAAAATAAACCAAATGTATTTCATTAATGTTTTATCTAATTTTTTTATCCAAATACCATATATAAAAATTATATATAAGACTATTTTAATTTATGGACGTTTATTACAAATAAATTATTTTTCTACTAGTCTTTTTATTCTATTTTCCATGAACACCCATAATTATAAAAAAGGAAACATACCATTAAACCATGAAACAAATTCTCCCAGAAAATTGGCACTAATAATTATAACTCATATAAATGGATTAAAATAAAATTAATAAAATTATAAAAAAATCAAATATATTTTTAATATGTTATGAATTATGTAATTACTGAATCCAATTTTTTTATACTTATTATTATGCGCAAGTAAAAGAGACATTTAGAAATAATGTAAGGGATTTAATAACTAAATTTACATTCATTTGGTTAAATATTTATGTCATAGTTTATATTATTCCCTGAATATTTGTGAAATGACCTCTACTAGTTTTATAATTTATATCCAGTTTTATTATCTGTATTTAAATTTTTCACACATAATAATTTCATTATTTTATACATTATCCAGTGATATGACCCTTCTTTGTCATTTATTAACTCAGTTTAAATTCATTTGGTTAAACTTTCATGTCATTGGTTTTGTTATTCCAAAAATATTTTTAAACTGAAATCTATGTATTTTATGAAATATGTACACTATTACTGTGTTTATTTATATTTATTACACATATAAATTCTATTTATTTATACAAACATAATTGATATGATAATTGTAAAGGATTTTATAACTCAATTTACTTTCATCATGGAAAACATATATTTCAATGGATATATAATACCATAAATATTTGTGAAATGACATATGATAATTTTATATTTTATTTACACTTTCATTGTTTGGATTTAAGTTTGTCACACATAATTATTTCATCCATTTATACTCACTCCAATTATATTATCCTTGTAAGGGCATTCCTTACACAATTTTCATTCAATGGGTTACACTTCTATATCATCGGTTATGTTATTCCAAGAGTATGAGTTATATAACCTTTGATTTTTTTTATATTGTATTCCAAATTTTATTTTATATATTTACATTTTTCCACATAATTAGTTCTTTGATTTATTCTCACTCTAAGGATTTGATCATTGTAATGGCTTCCTCATCTAACTTTTTTATGTTAGATATTCCTTATTCATCAATTATTTCAATTGTATGGGGTATTTATTATTCCACTTCATATACCTTATCATGAATCAATTTATCTTTATGGTTTTCAATGTTTCACTATATGTTTATAAATTTTTTGGGGAATAAGATTTAATTTATTACATGTGCTAATGGTTTTCCATCGCCCATTAATTTATGTAGGAAACATCGCATATTAATCACTTATTACCTTTGTGTGCTACCAAATTAATTTATGACCATATTTCATTGAATATTTAATTAAAAATTCGTATTTCTTGATTATTTTGTTTTTCAAAGTCATATACCAATTTATTAAATAATTTTTTTTCTTTGAATGTTGTTTTACCTAGGGAAATTTTGTTAAATATGTTTCCTCTACTCACTAAGGATATTTTTATACTGAATATTTTTCATGAATTGAATTTATCTAATAATTATTATTTTTATATTTATTGATGGGTTGGACCTTACATTCTTCAACCCCTAAATGAACTGACATTCCTCATGAGACAAAAACTTTAATGATAAACCACTCAAATATGTTTTCAAGAAGAATCTTATGGGTTTCTACCCAAATACATAAAATGTATTGTGAATGTTCCTCAATGTATTGGATCGTGTTCTAGAAACATGATGTCAAAAAATGAAAAATTGCATTCATTTAGTATTCACTGATTACTATCAATGCTATTTTCATTGTGATAAATTTAATGTATTCATTTTTATTCAATGTTTTTCTTGACCAATTGGTATCTGTTTTTCAGGTATTTATAATTCCATGTTGATTGTGAATTAATGATTTTTCTTCAATTATTATTGATTCATGTTTCTACTATATGTATCCCTTAAATTCAATTTTATCAAAATCCTGTACTTTTTTCCTTATCGGTGATATGAACTATAAATCTATGTATATGTTCCAATGAATTAGTTTTATTTCTTTTTTTATGATCTATATTTAATTTACAATGTAATATTGTAACCATGAATGTATCTTGTTTCTCAATTATACTAAAATAAATGATCATTGGTGATGTTATCTCTTTTATCTATTCAATTGTAAAAAAAATAAACAACCCTATAATATTGGGGACAGAGATGTTACACTCCATTCCTTCCATTATGTGTCATTTCATATCAATGGAATACAATAAATTAGATCATAACATTATGAAATATAATTTATAATATCAAAACTAGTGAAACATGTAACATAAATTATAAAATTATGTATATCTAATCTCATTATAAAAAACATGGTTTTTGCTGACCTTCCTTCTTCTGGATGAGGGAAGGGATAAAAAGATTGTGAGACATTAATTCCTCTTGAAGAAGGTGGGTAATGACAAAATTATATTAGTGATGACGGATGATGGATATGATAGAGATTAGTGTTAGGAATAGTGAGGATGTCATGAGATGCTAGGGAAACAATGTTAGGTAATCTTTGTTTGTGATATAGATCAAGGAAGACGTGATAGTATTTGACAATGGCACAAAATTGATGTAGAAATCCCCAATTGATTCTTATTTGGAAACAGCTTGTTGTATGGGGTTTGATTGATTTATCACTATATGGTTTTCTTCTTTTTTCAGAAGCTGGGAACTGATGCATTTGTGTAAGATTTGGATTTGTTGGGCCATGGTTCATGAGATTCTGAAAACACTCTCTTACAAGATGATTATATAGATGAGGTTCAAGGAAAATAAGTTTAACTATTTTATGTATTTTTGGAATCAGGTGTTTGAGAGGGTATGAATTTGGCCAATGGTAACAGACCCATGATTTTTGGTACAAGACAACTAGTTGTGCTACAATGACACGATGAACGCTAGTCATAACTGTTCATGTTGTTGGGAGGAGCTTCATTCCTATAGTGAGCACTATTTTTGATCTATAGTTTTGGTTTATTGGGGATTGGTTTATTTTTTTTAATTCTTGATTTCATGGTGGGTTCCCCATCAGCCCTTAAAATAAGGTATATTTCAATAAAAATCAATTTTTAGTCAGGACATGGGATTTTAAGGCCTCCTATGATCCGATGCAAGTACTCAAAGAAAACCAAATGACCAGGTGAGGCTATACTAATTATGGGTGGATACAATAGTAATGTAACATGCATCATGATAACTTTTGTTCTTAATTTTCTTTGGTGATTCTAGAAAATCAATATATTTGATGAATTAAAATGAACCCTAAATAAATTGCATACTACTTTGGATTAGGAGTTCCTAATTTTCCCATCAGCAATGGAACTGGGTCGTTGTCTATGAATTACTCAAGTAGTAGAGGCATAGCTGGCCAATCCATCTTATCGAAAGAGGTTTGATCCACCAGAGGATGATTACCAGTAGTATATGATTCTTCATTCCATCTAGAAGTATACTATAGGAAAGTACTAGGGAAACATCTCAGAACTAGAGATTCAGAGTTGGCTTGATGAGCTTGTGACCACATTCAGTATGTTCCAGGGTTAGATTGACAACATGGTTCTTTTCACTATGAAACTGATGAGAAGATCAGTGCGTTAGTTGTGGAAACATTACCTTGGGGAGAGGAATGAGACAAATGTTTCTAGGGATTACTCTGAGAAGGTGTTCTAGGAGGAATTCCGTTCTTCCACGCTGAAGGCCGAGAAGAGGAAAGAGACACTCTCACTATAGTAGGGGAGTATGTTAGTGAGGGAATTTAGGATATAGTTCATGGATTGCCTATTCTTTCACCTAGATCTATTTTTGAATGAGGAGTCTCAGGTGAGGAGCTTAGAGGAGGCCCTTCATCTTTCTATTTAGTATACGGTAACTCCCTTCACTATACCAGCATACTTATAGGTTCATAAGAATGATGAATTGGTGGAATGGATTCCCTCACAAGGAGGTATAACATAAAATAGAGGCGATTCATGTTCTTAATAAGGGATAGTCTTTAATAAGAAGTCAATGGAGTTGGGTCCTTCTAGGTTTTGACCACTGGGGAGTCAACACCAGCAGTTTTAGTTTTGAACCTCTTGTCCTTACCCTTTTCCCCATGGTCCTAGGGATTAGTTTTTATTCACATGGATGTTATGGAAACCATATGGGATAGTTCCACACAATAAAACACTATGATGGAGGTGGGATGGTTCTACACCTGCCTCAGTAGTAGTTTCCAGCAAGTCCATTCCAGCTGTAGGGATAGTAGGCCCCCACTCCACTGAGGGTGCTTGGTGTAGTATAATGAAAACCTCAGGTGAATATTTATAGACCAAAATCAGGGCATGGTTGGGGAGGCAGTTGAAAATAGAGGGGAATAGGAGCTAGGAGTGGTCAATTTCTTGTCGTGGAGGCATTAGTTCATGCAGGATATAGAGATTGTAGGGAAACCCATGGTCATTTGGGAGTTCATGGATTTTTTCCAAGGTGGTTGTGACTTTTCCCCCTTGACGTGACATTTAGTTTGGGATAGAATTCTTGCATAGTGCTTCTCTGATTTTGATTACTTCTTATCAAATGTCACCTTCTGAACTATGGGAGTTGTGGATCCAAATAGATGAACTGCTAGGGAAGCGCTTTATCCAGTGTAGTGTGTCACCGTGGGGTGCACTAGTCATCTTCTAAAAGAAGGGAGATTGTTCTTTGAGGCTATGTATAGACTATTGGATGTTGAATCTGGTAACATTCAAGAACCGTTAACCGCTCTTGATGATAGATTATATTTTCGACCTTCTAAACGGAGCATGTTATTTTTCCAAAATCGATCTGTAGTCTAGATATCACTAGTTGAATGTGAATAAGGGTGACATCCTAATGAATGTTATAGATTCATGTATAGTCACTTGGATTTTTTATTAATTCCATTGGGTGTTATGAACTCTCCAACTATGTTAATGGGGCTCTGAAAATTTATCATTCAAGAGTACATGGATTGGTTTAACATTGGAATCATTGATGACATTCAGATCAACTCATGATTAGAGGAGGAGTCAATCGAGCATCTAAGGACTATCCTACAGATCCTTTAGCACCACCATCTCTACAAAAATATGTCTAAGTGCACATTTTGGACATTAGAGGTCCACATACATGTGAATATGGAGTATCATTAGGGTGTATTAGTGGACTATTCGATGGTTGGGTCAGTTGTTTCTTAGAAAGTTCCCATGACTGTAGAAGTGGTTTGAAGTTTTTTTGGGTTTCCATGTTACTACAGGAGATTCATACCTAATTTCTCATGGTTAGAAGCCTCATTGAAGGATTTGAATAGAAAGGGACAAGAAAGTTTTTTAGTGAGATGTGTGGACTAGATATCACCTATCTGAAGGGAAATTTGATCAGTTCCCTAGTGATTAGGTTTCCATGGGATGTTTTGATGTTCTAGGTGTTCTTCAATGCATCCTTTTTGGGATTCAGATATATGATGATGCAAAAACATAGAATAATCTTCTATGGGTCTAGGAAGTTATGTTCCAATAAATGAAACTACTCCACACAATATTTGGAACTTATAACGGTCATGTTTGTGCTGATGTTGTGGAGGAATTACCTCATCCAAGAGCACTTTGTGGTCTTCACATATCACAATAGTTTGATGTATAACATTTCCATACAATATATGAACATGAAACTATGGAGTGGATGTAGTTTACCTAGGATTATGATTTTGTGATATCCTACACCTTCGGAAAGGGGAACGTTTTGGATAATGTATCGAGTAGGAAGTCACATAAAGAAGTGGTTCAGGAATAAATAGATGATTGGAGAGGAATGTAGGAGTAAATTTTCTTGAATTTAAATATAGGAACGATCAATGGAAGAGGATATCTGTTATAGATTATGGTGTAGTCATATATAAGGTGGCATGTATAGGAGTCTTAGTAGGGATAATTTGAGCCAGAAGGGATATGAGATCGCATTGAATAGGAAATGCTCTGAAGGGATGGTCAGAGGATGGGAAAATTCAGATTTTTTTTGTGGGAAGATATTCATCCCAGTGGAAATAAATGAAGATGTTCTCCATGAGTTTCATAGATCACCCCAATGTTGACACCCATGAGATTAAAATATTTACCAGGCCTTGTGGAAGTAGTTCAAGTGGCTTTGGATGAAGTGGGTAGTGGAAGAATTTATGGATATGTGCTTGGTGTGAAGCAACTAAAGGCTGAGAACTGTATTCCTGATGGTCTATTTCATCGCTCATATATCCCCAATTGGAAGTGGGATGGAATCATAATGTACTTCTCCATAGGATATCAAATGAATTAGTAAGGATGCATTGTTATCCGTGTTGTAGTGGATTAGATAATAAAGTCAGCTTACTTCATATTGGTCAAGGAGTTGAGCACGGTGGAGGCCTTAGCACAGAGATATGTGGATGAGATGCTACAACTACATGGATTTATGATATATATTGTCTTATAATGGGAAACATGATTTAAATTGTGAGTATAAAGGGGATTTTAACATTCCTTTGGTACACAGTTTCCCCTCAATACTGCTTTCCACCAACATTGGGACGTGCAAATAGAGAATACCATACAGACGATAGAGTTAAGTTGTGGGAATATGTTCTGGACCATATTATGTCTTGGGTGTGAAATTTTCCCTTGGTATATTTCCATTCCAATTATAGATATAACTTTTCTATTGGCATGGCTTTGTACGATGATTTATATGGAAGACTTTGTCATTTACACTTAAGATGGATGAAATTTGGGGATGCAGCTGTTCATGGTCTAGATGTGGTGGAGAGTATGACATAGTAGGTGTAGCTTTTCCATGATATGATGAATAAAAAAATAATGGTAGAAATGGTATGAAAATCACAGGAGAAGGCCCTATATTTCATGGTTAGGGACCATTATTGTTGAAGGTTTCCCCTCAACACTAGTAGTAGTGGTTTGATAAAGGGAGTATGCTTTGTCCCCGATTCATCAGACCTTTTGAAGTGTTGGGGAAACATGGAATGGTGGAATATCAGATCACATTTTCAATGAATTTGGCGAGGATCCACAATTTCTTTCAAATCACATAGCTTCATAGGTATCTTCATGATGACTCTCAAGTCATTGATGGGGGTAATTCGGATATCATGGAAGATGAAACATTATTGGAGTGGCCATTGGGGATCTAGGATAATCAAGAGAAGTTTCTTTGTAGGTAGTCAATTAACATGGTTTGTGTATTGCGGAGGTATGGTATCCTAGAAGAGATTACTTGTTAGTGAAAGTAACAAATGTGTCCCAGCACCATATGTTGTTTTGATTTTTGATTGTGTGCCTTGTTTTGATGTAATTGTAGACCTTATTTTTCTATTTGATGAGTTGTTTCTTTCTTCAATAATGCATGAGGAGTCCCATCATATGATATGGATAGGAACTGATCCCTAATCAATATACATGAATGTGGATGTGATTAAACCATTATTGGAATATCTGTGCCACCAAATGAGTAAAGTATATTGGCATGGGTGAAATAATGTTCCTAATCCATGTGTCGGGACAAAGTGACTTTTGGTATTGTGTGGTTTATTTTAGTTAGTAGATGTCAAGGAGGTTCATTTATATTTAGAGGTTTTTGCTCCATCTTTTGAACAATGTAATGTGTTTTATGATTAATAGGTTTCTTACATGGGGGATGTTCGGACCCCTCCTCCTCTTGTGTTTAGTGTTGAATTCTCATGGATGAGAATTGTTTAAGAGGTATCTAATGTAATTTCCCAAACCCCTCTAGGGTATTCCATTATGAAAATCTAGTGTTTTGGGTGCTATGGGAGGAAATAGTTTCTTAATTTGGGAATTTTCCCAAAATCTAGATTCTCTGAATAGTTTCATTGAATGGTGACCCCTAACAGTGACACTAAGTGGTGTCTCACAAAATGGTGACACTGACTGATGTCTCATGGAATAGTTATATGGAACATTGACACAAAATGGTGGCTCACTGAGCAGCTTCTCATACAAGGCTGACACCAAAATGTAACTAACCAAATAGTGACACAGAATAGTGGCTCACGGAATGATGTCTCTTTGAATCACCCAAAGTGGAATCAGTTTTGATAGTTATCCAAATTTTCTATTTTTTCTGGATTCTCCAAGACTTTACAGCTTCACCTATCATACATTTTATATTATGTAAATAGAGTTCTGAGCCTTGTTTTAGAGTTTATAAAGCTGTTTCAACATATATTAATTATAAATTTAATAACAAAACACTCAGAAAACATTGAAATAATCCAACTGGGTGGTCTTGGGCATGATCAGACATAAATGACTTTTGAAACCATTCTTCATATGATATATGATATAGATTTTTATAGTTCGGTTCTTCTTTTACCAGTTTATTTCCATGAAATCATGGTTCCTCTGGATCCTTCCCTTCCAGTGGAGTCACGTTTTGTATCGTATCTATTGATCAATATATCGTTATAGTTTTTCGTTATAATTTTCTTGCTTCTCGTGTGAACCTCTATTTCTTAGAAAGGAAGAGTTATTTATCATCTTCTATTCCAAGTAGACATTTCCTTCACCACTATTTTTGTTATGTATAATGTGTGGTGGGTGATGTAATTTGATTTGGAGAAAAATATTGAATCTAAATTTAAACAATGATGAATTCTAATAATAATTTTTTAATAATCTTGAAGTGGATTGATGTTGATCACCATTTTTATTTGTTATCATTGTTAATGATGTGATTTTTTGTGGTTGTAAGGATTCTAAAACTCATGGTCAATGGTGGTCTTTTTGTGTGAATGGGTGATTCTTTATTTTTGTTGTCCTATACTTATGAATAATTGGTGGAAATATCCATCTGATTAATCACATATACCCAGTGAAATGAAATAGATTCCCTATTATGAAAACCCTTTTTTCATCACCCATGTTTATCAAATTGGATTTAATGAACTATTTTTAAAAAATAAAAATACATCTTATTTTATTGGTGTGGCTATATGTTGTGCTCTATTGGGTTTTGTGACTTGTGTGGGTTTTGTGGTGCTATCGTTGGGAGCATATTTTTCGTATTAGGGTGGGAATAAGAGTTAGTTCTAGGAGTTGGTTTCATATGTTTGGGTAGTAGAATATGGTTTTAATGGTGGGTTCTTTGGGATATGTGTTTGCAGAGGGGAATGAGGTTTGATGGTATCTCATTTTGAGATATTGATTGATTGTGGAATAGATGGACTTCTTAGGTGGTGGGACTGAATTTGGGATGTGGTTGCATAGCAGGGCAATAAGACAGGGTTGTGTCATGATTTAATGTTTATGGGTGTGATAGGTGTGGTGTTGTTGGGTAGTGGGAATGCGATGCCTTGTTGTGGAATGATGATTGTACAAGATAACATTGAAGAATAAAATTTTATAGTTGTTGAACTAGTTTCTATGAAAAAGGTGTTTTTTAGTGGGACATCAAGATGGTTTTTCTTTTTTCCTTTATTAATGTGTGTCGAAATGGATTTAATTACCTTGTTCCCTCCTTCGTTGTTTTCTGTGGGAGTGTTTAGTGTCATTAAACCTGATAAAAATGGTTGCAGATGTGGTTCTTATTAGATTCTCAATTAGGTTTGGAAATAAAAAATTGAATAAATTGATAAATTTATAATGAAAATTTATTTAATGAATTGGATAGGGTTATACGTCTACTTATGGACGTGACTCTTGTTCATGGTGAAACATACATTTAGGGGTATCAACAAAAGTGGTTTGTGGGGGATGATTTCTTGTTTGGAAACCCAAAATTTGGGATGAGGATCCATTTACCTATATATATAAACATGTAGGTATTTGTGTTTCTTATACATACCCCAACCATATTAAGTAATATATACTGAACACTCCCGTTGTTATGGGGGGGGGGGGGGGTTTACCTGATATCTCTATGGGAGGATGGATGTATGGTTATTGGCTCTTCTCTGATCCCTCATCTAGGATTTAATTTCTTGAGGTTTTCTACCTGATCTACAGTACCAATTTTGTGAGATATGCTTCTAACCAGGTTTCTTCAGGATGAGGCCTAAGTGTTTTCGAGAAGGGTGTTGCATGTTTGATTACCTGGTGTCTGAGGGTTGGATTGTAGTGTGGTAGTGGCCCAAGTTTCTGCAACTAGGATGTGTGTTGTTTGTGTTTGAGGTGTGTATCAGAAGGTTTTCATATGGGACTTATGGAAGAGAGTGGTAGTGTAAGGACATTCATCAATAGGGATGAACATTTAGCTTGTGGTAAGTCATGTAGTGTACCAAAATACATATGTTCTTATATTATTACATTAGATGAATGGGTTTATCTAGAGAGAGTGACTTAGTGAGGTTGGGGTAGATAGTATACATTAATAGTTGATTTTGTGGGTTCTATTGTGTTGTCAAGGGGGGATTATTCTTCTAATACCACTTGTGCATAGTTGATTTGGATATTTCAATACTCGATATACTTTTATTCTCTCTGTATGTATATATAACTATTTTCATGTTTCTTGAGATATTATAGAAAATCATGGGGGATCATACTATCTTGGACATTGGGGATGGTTGTTGTGTCACTGTATGATTTATTTTGGTACATACCTAGGAGTTTTCTTTATAATTTCAATAGTTGTAAATTACGCAGGAATGTGGGTTAGATTTTGTCTTCCTTATATATATATATCTGTCTCTCATGGAGTTTTTTTATATTGGTATATCATATCTCCTGATATTGTTTATTCTAAAAAGTGCAATTCATACCATTATTGGATATATATATATATACCCTTGGTGCTAGATTCCACCCCAGGGAATATTAGAGGAAGGACTTGAAGTCATTATCTCTCCTCAATCTTGAGGAAGAAAAGTCTCAACATCTTGTTATCCCTTCCCTAATCTTGAAGAAGGTTGGTCATAACACCATTTCAGGGAGAATATTTTCTAATAATAAAAACAATTTCAAATAAATTATAATGGTTTGTAATGAAGAATTTAATTAACCTAGTAATATCAATTTGGAGCGTCAAACTAGTCTTATAGTAAGGGTTGTTTTTGTGCTTCATGTGTCGATTGGGTCAAGCTCAATGTTCCATTTTTGGAGTTTTTATACCTTGTAACATCTATTCTAATTGAAAATAAACCTATAATATATAGTAATGGATGTATTTTATAGGTAAAACCCACACAATCTCTTTTATTCGAATACTTGAGGATTTTATTCTACATTTATCCCGAATTTATATCATATTTTTATTTTCCATAATTTATGTTTTAATAAATATAATTCCCATAGTTTCTACTAAAAATCATTTGATTACTATTGTAGTTACCGGTAACCCCAGTACACTAGATCCAATGTACACTTTATTATATTATCACACTACACAAGGAATCACATATTGATAGACCAAATAGTTTAGTATTATTGGTTAACTGTATACATACATGAAATTCGTTTTATATATTAAAACATTGAAAAAGAATTTTATTTTTGAATATCATTATCATCCATAGTGTATCTCTAAATAAAAATCATAGAACACTTCCTAATACCATGGTTAATAAATAACATAAGAAGTGGGTGACCTAATATTTTCAGTAACGGTATATTTATAGTGGAATATATAAATGAATTTCTATAATAAATATGAAAAGGTGAATGGATATATAAAATTTCATGTAATCAATAACATGAACAAAATATGATAGTATTAAATGACGATAAGAAATTTCCATATAAATAATCACATAAGCATTAGAACATAACTATGGAAATTATATCTAATCAAATAATGACATGGAATATCAATAATTGAATTCATAAATGTTGAATTCATAATTCTGAATATCTAAAACATAATATCTAGGACTTGTTCAATGATATATAATACTATCAGGTCCTTGTGACAAGATTTCTATTTAAATGGGTAAGGCCTCCTAAAAACCCCAATGTTGTTTTTCTCATTAGACCTACTGATGCATTGATGGGTATGTTAGGGCCTACCCATCAATAAAAATCCAATTCATTATTCATATAAAAGTGATGGCACATAGTAAAAAAAATATGTATTAAAAAACCACTAATAATGTTAACACATTCTCAAATCAATATAAATAACCATATACCCTCTATACTAATACCGTGAAGGATAATACAATCTAACATCCTTAGTAAAATTGATCAAAAAAATCCAAATAAACAATAAAGATGATATGAATACAAAATACCATTAGTTGTTCATAACTCCATCAATATTTGTATTCCATTGATAATTATATTAACCGTAAAATATCATAATATACATATTTTAGGAAAATTACAATTTCACATAGAAAATATTTCTAAAATTAAACATTCAATGAATATATTGATAATCAAATTATTTTAAGAAACCTATTACAAAATTAAAAAATATATATATTTAAAATAATTATTTATAATCATAGTGGAAAATTTAGATCATTCCATTTATGTTATCACGAAAATTGTTTTCCAATGTTTTAGTAATATCCAAAAAGTCGTAGTTGTGAAACAAAGATTATGGAAAATTTGAAAAATATTTAGATAATTGAAAATTGGTAATTTTTTTAATTTTTTTAATTAATGAAATAATATTGAATTTTTTCTGATAAACAATGGTCTTTTATGAAAAAGGATTCTCAACCAATGGAAGAAATAGTGTTATATTTTCATAAATTTATATTCTAAATCATTTTATGTTCCAAATATAGGGAAAGGTACCATTAATTGATTAATATATTGAATAGGTATAAGAAAATAAAATATATAAATTATTTGATATAAGTTTCTAATAATTCCCCAAAGAGATAATTAAACAATAAACAATCACATTTGATGACATTATTATTAAATAAACCTTTATAAATTTGGTAGCTTTTCAATAATGATCCCTATTTAAGAAATGATATTAAATGAAAAATTAAATACAATGAAGATAAATTAATTCAGGATAAAAAAATATTATACCTTATAAGAATCTAATATGTTGTGAATATGTATTATGTCTTATGGATGTAAAAGTTATATAAGAAACCTTTACCATGTGCTTGACTAATTACATATGTTTTTTACATTCCGGACTAATAAACTTGTTTTAATTATTTACTATATTAAGATACATTTACATGTATATTATTAATCCTACTTTAATTATTACCATATTATATTGGATTACATAATAAATTTTGATTAAAGTGATATTGTTTATGATATTTATCTTACATGTTAAAAAACAACACTGTTTTGATGACTATGGTCAAATAGGATATAATTTTTACATTTACAGATTAATTAATATAAAATAATTATAATTTTAATTAAAAAATTATAATTTTGAAACCAATAATTATTGGTAGATATAAAAATTTATGTACCTTAGGATCATGGAGACAGTATACCATACGTATGCAAGAGTACAATTTCTACTCTTAAACACCATTATATAAATAAGGTGAATAATTGTTTCCACTAAAAAATGATAAAAATATCATAAATACAATATAATTAATTTTAATATAACTATATATTTTATCTATGTGTTATGGTCATGGAATGGGAGACATTCCATTTAGTGAAGGCAGTAGTACACTCATACATTGACGATGTTATCATCCACAATGAGTGAAAATGTAAGAAATAAAATGATATATAATCTTCCTAGAATTATAAATATTTAATTAATATAAATATTAGTTCATTTATATCACCAGTATTAATGAAAATTATTCTTATTAGCTTCTATTTAAAAAGCCAATGAAAAATGAATCACATCACTTCACAAGGTAGTAGTCTGCCATATTCAGGAGTGACGTTATCATATCCACTATTGAATGGAAATTAAAAAAATTACATATTATATAATGAATATATAGGTATAATTATGTTATAAATTAAATATATATAGAATAAATCCATCATCATTACCAAACATAATAGGTGGTAATGGAGTAATAGTTGATGTGAGTGCACGAGGATGTGGCCCGACAATCACATTTTTTATGATTTCATAACACATTTGATGGATTCAGAGATGTTATTTTTGTCATTAACATACATAAAAACAACTATGTATATCTAATATTTTTATGATATTATATAATAAATCTTTAATAATAATTTAAGGAGGAACATGAAGAAATAAAACAAAAAAATAGTAAGGAATTTCACCTATTACCAAAACACCTTTTTAGGATATACTAAATGTATTACAATAATTGATTTATAACCAATTAGGTTTCCCTTGTATTAGGGAATAAATTATTTTTAAAAAATTTCAGTGGATTTTTATGAGGGAAATGGGATTTAAGGATTGAAGAATATGTGATAGAGGGTTCCCTTCAATAAGTGAGGTTAATGGCACAATTATAATTTTTTTAAAATATATAAAATTTTTTGTTGCACATTTTTTACATGAATAAGTGTCTATATGCTTTATTATCAATAATTAGAAATTTTATGACCAATATAAATTCTTTAAATTCATTTTATAAAAAAATTAGTTCATTTTAACCTATATATTTATAGTTTACCCATGGTAAATCCATTTTTATCTTAATTGTGCTAAATAAGTTTTTTTACTCATTAATACTTGGAAAAATTAATGACATTATTATAAAATTTAAATAATTATGAATCATAAAATGGTATTAATTTCTTAAAATTTCATTAACATATTTGGTAGATACCTATTTAAAAAATTTCTATTCATTTTTTAAAAATTAATTTAATTTTTATAGCTAAATTTTCAGTAATATATGAGAAAAGTTTTTATGTTATCTTCACAAAATGTGACTAAACTGTGTTTAAGTAAAAATATAGTTTTTCAAAAAACATTTCATTTTATTTTTCACAAATGTTATTAAATTATATAATAAATAGAAAACCAATGAATTGTTTTTGTAAAATTCTAATCCATATAAATTTACTAATTTAGTTTGTAATATTTTTCCCAAAAATTAATAGCTTAATTATAACATTATACAATATTGCTGTTAATTTATACGTTCATTTGTGTGTTCATAAAGCCATCAAAAATATTAATTTCAATGAAAAATATTTAATAGGGAATTTAGGCACGAACATTATTTTAAAATATGTTATAAAATATGATGTTTTTAAATTATAATTTCTGGGTTCTATACTTTTTTCATAATGAATTATAAAAACTGAAAAATGTAATTCAGGTTGTTATGGTTAATATGGGTTTACCAGGGGAAGGAACTAAAAATATAAAAATTAAAATGACCTATCATAATTAATAATTATATTATATTTCTATATTTAAAATATTCCCTATTTAAGGTATGGTATTCTTCGATTTTGGGTGTCATTTGGGGTCAGAAAATTGTTGTTGTACGTTATTCCTTTATTAAATCATATTATGTCTTCACCAACGATTAAAAAAATACACCCCTTTTAATAAACTATCCAATCATAAGTATAAAATAAAATTGGGGAAAAAATTACAAAATTTATTCCAAACATATATACCAATAACATATAGTTCCTATTTATTTCATAAAAACTTTTTATTTGTTGATTTGGTAAAAATATAAAGAGGTTATCCGAATGAGATATATAGTTTTTAACTACACATCACCATATTATTTCTTCCTTTTCCCCATCCATTTATTCCTCAATTATTCTGAATTTATAATAGTTTTATATTCCATATACACAGATATTATTTTGTTAATGTAATTTCCAATATACATCTCATCATTTATCAAATGGTAATGTAAATTGTCGATCATGTGTACAAAGGACTCTCACATTATGAACTGATGAAATTATATTTCAATAACATCCTTCCAAGGATATATATAATTATAGATTATATATATATATATATTTAAAAAATGTATACTACAAAAACTATAATAAATCATATAAATTTTTACCATCCATAGAATTGAAAAATGATAACATCACTTCAGTGGTAGTGTTGACTACCACCTCTACAAAGAGTTCTGATTATATTTTCGTTTTATATTCACTTGGTTGTTATTAAGTAAATATTTGATGAATATATATATTTAATAATACATAAAAATGATTATAATAATTGAATTACTATATAACATTCTTTCCTTCAATCTATTTAAAAGTGAAAACTGCTTTCATCGTTACATATGACCTACCATATCACTAAATTATATAATTCATTTTTTTGTATTTAACATTTATATATTTAATGAAATACTTATAAATTTTTTATTATTATTTATTTATCAGTTTTATAAGTCTTTAGATTAAGAAACTATGATCAATGGAAAATGAAATAAGCTGTATGAAGATAACATACATGAAAAAAACAGTTAATAACTAGAAAAGTGACATTAACAAGAAATATAAACAAAATGAAATAAAATATTATAATTAAGTCTTATATTGATTAAAAAATAATAGTATATTTTTTTTAATATATGTATAATATGTCTATATTTATTACATAGTCGGTTTGAACATGTATAATAAAAACTAGACTAGACGTAAGGGTTTATCATCCCATATTAACACCATGATAAATATTTCACATTCAACACTTATTTATTATATGTAGTGTATATTTTTCCACATTGATATTTTATATTATTAATATATTTTTAATAAATGTTTTTATAATTTTATTTATGTCTATTCCATTCAGGGGAATTATGATTGAAAAATTTCTAAATTAGTAAGGATTTATTTCATAACATCATCATTGTTCATGATTATTAATGTATAGCCTCATTTTGGGGAATAAATTGAATATTTCTATATTAAACCTAATTTAATTCCACCTACTATGGTCATTCACTAAATTTTAAAATAATAGTACCATTTTCATCACATTGATAGTTAAAATGACTGAGAATATGTTTTTTCATAAAATCCTACATTATTTCTATTTCTGTCAAAAATAACTCTCCTTCCATATACATATATTCCATAAATAAAATATAATGGATTCTTCGAATATTAACTAAATAATTTATTATTGACATTTTTACTCATATTTAACTATTAAAAATTAGTTTAAAAGGAATATTCTAATCATTTTTTCAAAACTGTACAATTAAAATTATTACAAAAAAATGTCGAATGATTTTGTTATTTAAAGAACATAACATTTATGGATATTTTAAACCATAATTATGACTAATGTTATCATTGAATCCTATAATATTTCCCATGAATATCTTTAAAAAATAATATTATTCTGATTTTTTAATGAAAATTTATTTTCAAATGGAATTGGTTATTTTTCTCAATATGGATTTAATGACATAATTGTGGTATTTATTTTCATCTATGAAAAAACCCTTATTTTTTTATCTATATGGGATATTTTTTAATGATGCCATAATTATTATTTTTCTGGATGTTTTATGATTATTTTCATTATGGGTGTACTTTTTTGATATAGTTATCCATATAAATATGTATTGTTTGTGATTATGTTTATTGATTGGAGGAATTTATTAACATTTGACATGCCATTTATTCCATACAAATGTTTATAAAGAATTTAATTCCCCAATTTAAGATGATGAATGTATGTGACATAGTATGTGATGGGCATAGAATGTTATATCCCTTTGATCAATCAGTATGAATAATGTGAAAAACTAAAATGGGTATTTGGATGAGGCCTTGCACATTAACATAGGACGTCCTGACAGTTAGCCCTGAATGTATTTTTAATCATTAGAGAATTATTAATTGCCTCGTTAAGAGAACAGTTATTAATATTCATGTAGTTATTTCATTATATATAATATCTATATATATGTTTAATGATTATGATAATTTTTATTAATGTTTATGTGATTACTTGATCAGTTATAATATCAATGGATATTTTGAATTATTAAAATATTAGTTATGTGAAATTAATTTATCAATATATATACATATCATATTATTATTATTGAGTATGTTATGGATTAAAAATAATTTAATTATAATTATTTACAATTCCATATTGATTCATCCATATATATTCATGAAGACTTAAATTTTATTAACACAACTACAATGCATATGAGGTTATCAATATTTTATTCTACCATTCCAAGAGATTCCAATAAGTGAATTATGATATTTACTAATAGATATTTTAAATGTAATTTTTGTGTAAACAAATAAAAAAAATTTATAATTAATTTTTATTATTATAATATGATATTAACGAATGTGTCATGTTTTTCAAGACAAAAGAACTATTTAAAACATCATGACATAAAATATTGTATCTAGTGCCAATTTCAAAAATATATCTACATACATTGGGCTACTATGGTTAGGGTATTTGAAGTTCCAATATTTAGGTCACTAACTAGTTACTGCTAAGAGGGATTTGGAAATCTTGGATGATCCTGGGAAGTGAGTTTTCTCGATAAGGAGTTAAATATAATAGGTTCAACATGAGGTATTAGGCCGTTGACACATTCTATATGTAATTATACATTGTGTATATAATAATGTGGGTGTGAGGCCAAAATAGTTGGGATACAAAATTATTATTAATGAATGGTTTAATTTAATTGTATAATTAAATTTAATATACATATTTAAATTTATTGATGACTCATGCATAAATATAAAATGTGGTACGTCCACTATAGAAATTGGAAACTTGCATGATGCCATACCTGCTAATGGTTGATCCCAAGACCATGATGATTAATAAAAATATATACACATTCATGAGGGTGGATTTAAAAAAATTATTTAGTTGATTCATATAGAACATGTGCAGATTCTTTGACATGTGTAGCATAGGATGATAAACCATAAATTTATTGTACATGTGTTGTAGTAAGTTTACTATTATGAGGTGACCAATTTCATAGTGATGGGTTTTCATCAATCCCAGTTATTGTTTATTTTATGTTGAAATGTCATATGATTTCACATGACACATGGGAATTGATTATATTTTTAAGAACCCCTATGATTCCATGGGATTTATATTAATCACTAATTGAGATAGATAAGGCCCTATGATTCACAATATGTTAGAAAATCGTGCTCATGATATATTAGGGTCATATTCATTGCACAGCTAGCATCCATTGGATGGTTCATGTAATAGAAAATTCCAAGAGGTAGTACTAATTTTTAGGAATCAGAGAGAATATGGTCACATATATGATAATTCCATCGATCACATGAATTATTATTATTTTAAGATACCTTTTATATTTCATTGGTGCTAGGATTTAGTTGAGATACAACTAGACCATTAATAATCCACATGATTACTATGATTAAAAAGGAGGTATGAGGTTTAATTTGAGAATATATCCATGATCAGATGAATAAATCCATAATTATGTTGACTAGTGAATCCCCTCATTTGAAGACATTGACACATTTCATAGATTATGTGAAAACACTAGTGATGGATCATATAATGAACCATGATATTTTGTATGCCCAAGATATTTTATTTGGGATCCAATATGGGTAATACTATAGATATCATGTGACACCATAAAATCATTCATTCCAGGATGTATTGGATTTCATTAGTCCCTCCCCATCATAGCAATCTGACATTTTTTAATGATCAAAATTCCCAAGTAATATTAAGGGGTTCATCTAGAGAGAATGAGGATGAGTGATTCATTGTGATTCCCCTCAGTCTATTTTTCACTTAGTATGTGGATTGAATATTTTTTCCCATATGTGATTAAAATGTTTCCCTTGAGATGATTCTCACACTCAAAAACACACCAAATCATACTAAGACATGGTCAATCATTCTTATGGACTAGAGTGTTGGAGATGAAGGATTTTGGTATTATAAAATATATATGTTTATAAATTTATGTCATTTTTTATACAGCATTTTTCATAGTCATCATGAAATATTAAGTGATACATTTAAATGTTTCGTAAGTGTGTATTGGGAATGGTTTAATTTTTTCACCCCAAAAAGTATTTTTATTTATATGAATGCCACATTCATATATCAATACATTTTTAGTATATTATAAGAATGGTCATATGGTTCCCTACCATGTCACATAATCACACCCTTCTATAGTGTCCATGGTACTTGGGTACCAATTAATCTTTAACTTTTCACTAGTGTAAGTTTTCCTAAGGCCTTGAATTTTGTGTTTGAGCTATATCATCTCATATAAGACTAAAGATCAGAGTGTGGTATGACACATAGTGGTATTGGGGTAGTATTTTTATTTTCATTTTATTTGTTCTGAATATATGAATGTCATAATGTGAAGCGTTTTTTAATTTTTGAATGTTTTTTCTAGCCATTATTATAATTTTTATATATTTTATTGATTTTTATTCAATATACCCCACATAAAATGATATATACGATTTCGGGTTGTTTCATATGTTATTTTGTACGTAAATATGAAGTTATAGTCACCCAACGATATTCTTATAGGTTCTTGTTTCTATGGGTATCCTAGAATTAATGGGGAGGCACATGAGTGGTCGTGTGGCGGTCTAGACCAACAACTGTATGAAGTAAGCTAGAGAAGGTTGTCATATCTATCAATGTAAAAACATATAACATGTATGATAAATTCTATTAATTTACATCAAGATATTAACACGGAATAGTAAAATTCATCATTTTATGAAACAACATATCACTCAATATCTTCTATATACCCACCTCGTTATATTCATATTATATATATACACACATATACACCCACTCCATTTTTACATTGATGTGTCTAAAAAGTATATCACATAATCTATGTTATAGTTCTAAAATATTTATCATAGTAAATATGGTTAATTATATCAAACCAATCATCTCAAATATGTTTCTCATCATCACCAATTAAAGATCGTGGATACTACCCATAAAAATATGAATATATAGAAGGTTGTTTAGAACTATCCACATTTTATTCCTACCCATTCACATTAATTGATTTTGTTATAATCTGTTATATATTACTACCTATTAAATAATTTTTCACATCTCACCAACCTAGATTATTTGTAGACCATCATAGGGGTATTTATTTTTAAAATATTATGTAAAATAATAATAAAATAACATTATAAATTTTAGTTTTTATAACTATTTTCTTGTGGATATCAATGTTAATATATTTTTTTATCAAAAAAAAATTGAATAAAAATTTAATGCAGTGCATTGACATTTTAAAAATCATTTTAAAAATAATAAGCTATTAGATTCCTTTGAAATACATGTTCAAAAATGAAAAACATTTTCTGAATTCATTCCTATTTGATAACAATTATAAAATATCAATACTGATGGGGGAATGATTTACTATTTTAAAAAAGTTTAGTTGATGTCACCACATTCAATGGAATACACTAATGAATCTATAACAGTTTTTAATTCTAAATATCTAATGTTACATAATATTTTCATTATATATATCAACTATGAAATTTTGATTAAAATTTTTGTTCAAAAAATATATCAGAATGATTAAAAACTAAATGAAAAAATTAACTACTATCAAAATGGTTATATACCACTTTTAAAGACTTAATCTTCATACAAAGAGTTCAAGAAACAATCAATATATTTATCTAACATCAATGTTCACATATTATTATCAAATGATATAAAAACATTTTTATAGATTAAATGTTAGGTTATGAAATTATTTTCAATCAATAAAATATCCAATGAAAACTAAATCAAATTCTTTTTTCAAATAATCATTCTAAAAATACAACATTGTGAAACACACTACATTATGATAAAAACCTACATATATAAATAATAAAACAAATGACATGAAAAAATTGAAAGGATAAAAAAGTGAATAATTATCTTATAAAGTACATAATCCATATACAACTTAACCATGGTTTATCCATCCATAGATCAATGATTAACTAACAAAAAATAAATAAAATTTTTTTAATGATATGATAATTAAAAATATATTTTACATTAATTATGTATGATATGTTTATAGAATTCTCCACACTCATTACTGAACTAAAATAAAAGTGTGATATTTTTAGATCAGTATAATCTAACCATTGAAATAGTAAGTATGAATATGTGTAACTGAACTTCAAATTATATTAATATATAAAAATTTATTTTATACAAATTTACATAATACATTATTGTGTTTATGAATTTTTTATTTTATGTTTTAAAAATTTCAGTAAAGGCAGATATGTAATTATTATTAAATTATGTTACATTAAAATGTAAAATGTATTAATTTATAATAACTCTATGATTTTTTTATATAAATTAAGAATAAATCACGTAGAACATTGAGAAGAAATTTTCATATTAAATTTTTTTCATTTTATATAATTATTTTAATGAATTTTGAAAATAACAAAAATTATAAATGGGTTATTATCATTACTGGAATTTAAATATAAATATTTTCTAATATAAATTTTCATTATTTTTACTAAAATTTAATATAAATTTTCCAGATAACCCAAAATATCATTTTTATAATTAACATGACTTTAAACCAATATTTTTATATATGAATAAAATAATATTAATAAAACATTTCCATATAAAATTTATTTATTTTATTAGGGTATTCATGATTTATATTTTGTTTATTTAAACTCAGTATTTTAAATTTTGTAACATACTCTATATTTTTCCAAAATAAAGTTTAATAGAATTCACATTCAATATTTTATAATTATTTTTTTCAACATATATAAGTTAAATATTTTACAAAATGAAATCTATTTTTTTATTAGTCAACTTATTCTCATAATAGAATATTTTTTGTGTTTTCCTAAAAAGTAATTTTTAGATGAATCCTAAAAAATAATTTTTTCCCGAAATAGTCACTGTTATTTCCCTATCAATACGTCAGATAGACATTAAAATCTATAAAACCATTTAAATGATAAAATATTAATTTGTGGAAAAATTATTTATTTTGAAATAGATATTTTAACATATTAAAACATGTTTAACCTTATTAAAATTTAATATATTTATCAAAAAAATTAATATTTTTTAAAATTCATTATTATATTGATCTGAAATCCACGTTATAATTTTTGTATAAGAAAAAATAATATGGTATTCCAAAAAATATTTAAAAAAATGAAAATTGGGTTTGATAACATATATGAAACATAACACACATCATAGAATAGAATGTAACACCGTAAGGCTTTATGATATCTTTCTTTTTAAATTAATTCAAACACTTCGAATACCTAGAACAAATTAGACTCTTGTTAAACATGATCAGTAATATATTGACGAATTATAAACATACCATTAAATTGGTTTTTATAATTAGTAATACCTAATGAATAAATATTATTGTTTTTTATATAATCAAAATAATTATAATCTTTCAAAATAAAATGAAATGATTTCTAAAAAATAATTATGTTTTCAAAATGATGGTTTTGATATGCTGTGTGAAAAAAATATAAAATTATTTCAAAATAGAATTTGGACTTTGAGATGATAAAATGAAATTAATTTTCTATATTTATTTATAAAATTTAACTTAATTTTAATTTCATTTTTATTTTTATAAATTTATTCCTTTTGAGATGATTTTTTAAAAAGAAAACATTTTTTTAAAACTATCTTTTCATTTATATAATTAACAATGTTAAATTATAATTTAATTATTTTAAAAAATAGTTTGTCTAATAATAATTAAAAGTTGTAAATTTATTTCTCTATTATTAATTTCAGAATTATTTTTATTATTAAAACATTATATACTTTTGAGAAATTTCTCATTAGAAGTAGACTTTTTCCTCACATCTACATTTAAAATTTTATGTTTTATTTTACCAAATCTGTGAACTGGATTTGGAAAAATTATTTCGATACTTTTAATCAGAATAATTTATACTGTATTATAAGTTCTTATAAAATTTTTATAATTATTTATAGTAAAGTATATGGACATTTAATACTGCGTCTATGGAAACAATTGATTTTCTGAAGGGTTAAGCTAAAAAGTTATGAGTTAAAATAAACCAAAAACAAATATAACACCAATTTTATAGACATATATTTACCTTAAACCCAATATGTTTTAGTGATGACCTATTTGAATACATTTTTTTAAAGACATTGCTTTATGTTATTTTTATTCATAAATTTTATGTGTGTCAAATCCCCATCATATAGAAGGCAATGTGATTCTATAACATTATTACACTTAAAAAACCATTTTTTTGAGAAATAAAATCTGGAATAAATTACATACTCTACTCCCAGTATCCTAGATCCCTTATTTTGACAATAAATTTGAACTAGGAAGGAATGTTTTTCAAATATATTGAGGTTGTTCGAACAGATTTTGACATTCTTAAATGGTAATGTTTATTTTGTTTCTTCTTACCAATATTTTAAATATTATGTAACCAAGACAGTAAAACAGACTCAGTATAATACATATTATTATATGTTAATATGTTAAACCCATAAATTATATCGATTTATCTTTCATTTAATGTTTAATGAAACTATTGATCTTGTATACAGAAAACTACCTTTTCAAGAACTAACATAATTTTTTTTCCTTCACCACTTTTTTCAAGATTTATATAATGATGGATTGAACACATGTATATTTTAAAATTTTATAACTTTGGAATTATAATACCACATATATAACTTTTTAATTTTTATTATCTTTTAAATACTATAAATTCATTCATGTGTATGGTGGAATACCACCTCTAAATGTGATGTTGATCATTTTACTCATATCTTCAACATGGATTGTAATATAGATAAATTATGTAAATATATTTCATATATATGGAATTATATTTACTTTTGAAAATTATTATATCACATAACTCCTTACCCAATCAAACATTAGGTAAATTTCAACATCTCTCATGCATATATATGGCCAACAATATCTTCCAAAGGATGTAATCCATTCACCATATTCAAATATCAATAATGATTCCAAAAATTTATACAATGAATCAATGTGTTATTTATAAAATTAAAATCATTTTGATGATGTTGAATATGATGTTCCTAGATCAGTTTGAATCACTAAAAGGGGGGTGGGTTAATCAGTGATCCCTTTATATATTTTTACTAATTGATAATTTTCAATTAAACCTATATGGAAAGTTAAATCCCATATCCACTCTTCGGGTGTCTCCTATCCTTTCCTCGAAGGATTCTGTAAATGTTAAGGCACTAAAAACGTATTTAGAAGCTTCATTTCAAATACCTACTCCTTATTCTATTGGTTATTCACCCAACACAAATTCTCCACTATAATTATGTGAGTAATAAAAATGGCTGATACAGAGTCCCACAGTATCTTTCCTGAGTCCCGCAAGAGGTTCTTTATATTGCTTCCTATAGGGTTACTCGAGTCTCACTTCCCTGCATTAGAGTTGCACTGATGAGTTATTCCTCATGGATTTCACAAGAGATGCTTCTTGATTCACTATGGATGGATCTTACGATCTTCCCTCATGAGCTTGTTTAATCACACTTGATGGTGAATCTCTTAAAGAAAATTCCATAGGATTTTGTGTAACATTCCAAGAAAGTAATGAATAATAGATATTTTTATCTATGCGTATTAATTAATTAGATAGTGTTTTAGAGGCTTAAAATGAAAATAAATACAATATTAAGCATGGAATACACTAATATTTTTAAAAGATTGTTTTACTGCCCTTTAATGGAAAACCATTTTTAAATATATCTTTTGACAATTTTATAAGCTATTTTTGTCAAAATAAACTTATTCTTTATTATTGGGAAATCAAAATTTACTTTGTGTGAATTTTTGGTACTTTTCCGATAAAGTTCATTTTTTAATGAATAGTGAAAAATGTTGTATTTTAATTCAAAACCTCTTTTTAACCTAATTTATTTATATGATTAGATTATGTTTTGAATTGGTTTTAAAGTGGAATTAGAATATATGTTTACCATTTAATCCAATTGTGGTCATTGGAATCAATTTCACTTCGAAATTGGACTTAAACTAGTGTCAATCTTTTGATACTTATTGTTTCATAAATTCACGCTATTTTTCATGACAGTGGGAATTAATTATTAAATTAATTAATGCAACTTACATGTTTTGAATTTTGTAAAATAGACATCATTTTTGAATTCAGAATATCAAATATAGCTTAGGGTGATGTCATCAAGAAGTAAAATGTAGTTCAATGAGATTAAAATAATTTTTTGGTGAATAGTAACTTTTATGTTCTTAATCGCGATTAGTGGTAATTAGTGTAGTTTAAGGTAAAAATAATGTTTTAATAATATGATATGAGCTTGAAACATGTCCTACCCTCATTGGATGTGTCATGGCCGACCAAGACAATCCATGGGTCAACTTGGGGACCCCATGGAGCCACTTTGGTTGGGAAATGACATAAATAACTTTTTATTTAATGTTAAAGTAAAAATGACACAAACATGAGATGTTTTACTAAAAAAAATTTACATGGGGTTATACAAGTCAGATTTTTGATTATAAATAGTCATTGGAAAGATAAGACGATTTACTACATCATAGTATTTTTTTATATAATTTTTAGAAATTAAATAAATTAAATTATTTATGACATCATGATGATGGAGTGATGACCTCATTATTTAACGATTTAAATAAAATGGAAAGATAATGTAATATATAAGACCTACACATGTCCAAAACCTATTGGATGAGTGGATTTAGAACCCTTATCACCTTATCCTTGAATTATATCAATGTGGGACCTCTTAAATCCTAATACCATTTTAAAATAAAGTGACTTTTCATTACATTCCAAGAGTGCCCCTCCTCTCCTCTTATAAAAGGCCCCCACCTCTACCTCCTTACCCACACTTCCAAAGCCTTTGGCTCGGCCAACCCCTACTCATTTTGTCTCTCCACTTCCCTCTAATACTCCTTGAAGCCTCACTTTGGGCATAAGTCTTCCCAAGGAAGCCTTTGAGCTCAAACCAAAGGGAGTTACCCGATTTTAAGGTAATGTCTTCACTTGAGTCCTTTTGTTTTATTTTTCTTCTCCAACCCCCTAAACTCTTTTTATTCATTTCTTTTGTAACAAATCCAGTATCTTAAATATACTAGGATGTTGTTATAAGAAGGATTCGAGCTACACTTACACACACCTACATCTAATGGTTAAAGGACATACTGTTTTCGTGGATGGTGAATTTATGCCTCCTGAAATGATGATTGTTCAACATTCTTTTAACACCTTCAAAGGTAGCCATTAAGATGTCTCTATATTTAGATATGATATATAATATTTTTATGTTTTCCTTAATTTTCTGTTTTTTTCATTTAGGGCATACCTTAATGGTTTCCATTATGGGTAAACGCGATATCTTCATTTAAGGAAGTGCGGACTACCGCCCCCTCAAAGTTATTTGATTCGTTAAATACCATATGTGGGACGTATAAAGGATGGAACTATGATATTATATATGATATTATACTGGAATTATAATATACCTTTATATCATTATGATTCCATTCTATAAAATATGAAATAAAAATGAAATTAGCATTCATGCGTACGTACGGCTTACCATCTCCATGAATGATGCATTTCATTTCTTACCTCTAAATGATTATGTAATATTCTAAATGCATGCATGTACTGGATATATATGACATATATGATATCTACATCATTAATACCATTCTAGATATAATGGATACATGAACAACTTGTAATTATAAATGGTTTATTTTTGACTCAAGTACCAATGATTGTTAAAACGACCGTTATTAACTTAAATAATTACATAGTGTTCATGACATGGAAATAAGTGATATAAAAGGAATAATGAACTTTAAAAAGGTTCATAAGAAAGTATAAACTAACTCAAGTTTATTATTCAGGACATTAATGAACGATCAAGTCAAGTCGGACCCGAGGTATGGGACTTCGTCTCAATCTCCTTTCATTGAGGCATATTTTTTTTATACACAACCTTCTTTTATACGGTGTATAAACCCCATTGACTTTTATGTTTATTCAAAAGGAATATTTTTTTATATGAAGCATTTAATAAACGACAAAAGGGAATGTTTTTGTCGTACGTATACGGTGACAATGACTTCTCCACCGCCGTGACCATTATTTGAGTCTCGGCTTCCTCTACCAGCCATACCTTTTTAATGAAAAATAAATACCATGTTTTAATTTTCTTTTATTTTGGTAGTGAAAATGGTTTTCAAAATATTTTTATATCAATGTGTGGTATTGATATCTTGTGATTGAAAGGTGGAAATGTTATGTTTCCTTTATGCATGTTTTATGTGATACAATTATGTTGATGTTCTTGGGAAATATTATGAAGACGGGTGGTTCCGTGATAGACTAAGGGTGGGTGAGCCCGATATAGCTGTCCAATGCATTGGGTAACACGAAGGAGTGAAACGTTAAGTTTTCTCCGAAGAGATTTAGGGAATATTCTGTGATGGGTATTCCAAACGTAACCAAGAGGGTTACTCCCTACGTAAGAATGTTATGAATGCCTCAAGTTAACTTTATGTCTTATGATTTCTATGATTTATTCATGATTTGATGAGGTATTTTAAAGTGATTATGTTTTATGGGTAAAGTATGATTTCATTCTTATGTGTATATGTACCCATGTTTCCTTTCCATATTTTTATATCCCTTACTGAGCTTTTTATGCTCATCCCATGTTTTTTGAAATGATTTTCACAGGTCAAGGGAAAGGTACATGATATGATGATAGTGTCAAGGAAGTGTCAAGAAAGAATTTATGTTTTATTTAAAATATGTTTCCATTGATGGGAAAGAAGAATACTATCTTTATGTAAACACTTTGTTTATATGTGGAATGTAATGCAAGTTGTATGATCTAATTCTCTAAAACTCTAAACCCGAAAAGATCCCTAATGTGTAATCTTGTAATAACTCATGATTAAGAAAGGTTTAAGGCTGGGGCCTTATAGTTGGTATCAGAGGGTGGCTTAGATAACATTAGGAGTTAGAATTCTATTAAATGATTATCCAATTTTTTTTTATCGTCAAATTGAAGTGATATAGAATTTGAAGATTACCATGTTTCTTCATCTAAGACATGTTTGTTCAGAATGGTTTTCCGTAGAGGAAACAGAGAAGGAGTTCTAGGAAGGCATACAGAAGGAAATAACCTTCTGAATCAGCATCCTGAGATGGTCGGAATTGGAACTGAACAGTTTGTTGCAGTAATGGCGCAGTTGACTCAAGCAATAAATGGCGGTGGTATCCATGCACGAGATCAGCCAGATCAACCGCAGAGGAACATGTCAGTGGTGGAACATTTCATTAGGAAACATCCCCCATCATTCATAGGATCATCTGACCCTGTGCTATTTGAAGAGTGGATTAAATAACTGGAGAAGACTTTCGATGTCATGGGGTGTTCAGACAATCAAAAGTTTAGTCTTGCTATTTACCGTTTGGAGGGTGAAGCAGATCAGTGGTGGTCGATGGTTAAAAATATTAGGGACACTGATGAGATTGATTCTCTCGACTGGGATGAATTCGAATGTATGTTTCTTGAGAAGTATTTTCCTAAGGCTGTTCAACTTAGGATGGAAAAAAAATTCTTGGAATTGAGGCAAGAGGAAGAATCAGTGGCTACCTATGAAGAAAGTTCCACACGATTGGAAAGGTATGCTCCAAATTTTATCAGAGACCTTGATAGTAAAATCAACCGTTTTTACTCATGATTAAAGCCAAAATATCGAAGGGAATTAGATTCTCGTGAGTTTAAATGTTTTGAAAATCTTTTTCGATGTGCTGAGAAGGTGGAAATGGAGTTTTCCGATGATCAAGTGTTCTATAACAACCAATAGAAGAAGAGACCGAGGTGGCAGGAGAAAGGTGAGAATTCTTCAAAAAAGTCTGATGGTAAGAAAACTAAGTTTCCAGTTTGTGATAAATGTGGAAAAAGACATGTTGGGGAATGTCTTCTGAATTCTGGAAAGTGCTACCGATGTGGTAAGATGGGACATAAGGCTCGTGATTTCACTAAAAAAGATCAGGGTGATGGTAAGAAAAATTTTTATTTACAGTTAGTGAAATGTTATAAGTGGAATGAGATGGGTCACTATGCAAACGAGTGTCTGAAAAAGAGCTTGAGTGATGGGAATAAGTTTGTCTACATGAAGAAAGGGGTGGTGAAATCCTTTGCAACTACTTCAGCAGATGTCGGGCCATAAAATGAAGTTGTATCAGGTACTTTGTTTGTTTTTTCAGATTATTCCAGTGTGTTGTTTGATTCGGGGTCTACACATTCTTTCATCTCTGAAAACATTTCTAGTAAAATGGGAATACCATCTCAAGAAATGACTCCTGAACTTTTGTTAAAAACAAATGGGGGAAATGTTAAGGCAAAAAGAATTTATAAGAGTCTTCCTATCCTTATCTGTGGAAAGAACCTACTTGAAAACCTTATTGTTCTACCTCTAGTAGAGTTTGATGTTATCTTGGGTATGGATTGGCTCTCTATTTACCATGCTAAGATTGACTGTAGAGCTAAAGAAGTTTCTTTACAGAAAGACTTTCAGTTTATGTACAAGAATGAACCCTTACTATTGATAACATATCAAGAGGCCGAGAAACTTGTAATAGATGGAAATGAATGTTACCTTTCACACATCGTTGAAAATAAAGGAACTATTCAGATTAATGATGTTCCAGTGGTAAATGAATATCCTGATATTTTTCTTGATGAGTTGCCTGGAATAATACCAAATCAGGAAGTTGAGTTTACCATTGACTTAGTTCCTGATGCTAATCCAATTTCAAAACCCCCTTATCGAATGGCTCAAATTGAACTTTAAGAGTATAAGGAGCAATTGCAAGATTTATTAGAGAAAGGTTTCATTCGACCTAGAACATCACCATGGGGTGATCCTAATTTATTTGTTAAAAAGAAAGATGGTTCAATGAGACTTTGCATTGATTATAGAGCCTCTTTTAAAATCATTGTTAAGAGAAAATATCCTTTGCCTCATATCGATGATTTGTTTGATTAGCTCCAGGGAGCTCAGAATTTTGCAAAGATTGACTTGAGATTGGGGTACCATCAGCTAAAGGTAAAGGAAGAAGATGTTCCGAAGACCGCGTTCCGTACAAGATATGGCCATTATGAATTTGTAGTAATGCCTTTTGGGATAACCAATGCACCTGCTGTATTCATGGAATTAATGAATAGAATTTTCCATGAGTTCTTGGATAAGTTGGTTGTGGTTTTCATTGATGATATTTTGGGGTTTTCTAAAAGTAAAGAGGAGCATGAAAGACATTTAAGGGTTATCTTGAAAACCATAAAAGAAAAGAAACTATATGAAAAATTCTACAAGTGTGAGTTTTGGTTGCAACAAATTTCCTTCCTTGGTCACATTGTTTCAAGAGATGGGATAACTGTTGATCCTGCAAAAACAAAATTTGTGGAAGACTGGCCAAGACCCACAAATGTAACTGAGATTTGTAGCTTCCTTGGTTTGGCAGGCTATTACCGAAGGTTTGTTAGAAATTATTCACGGTTATCTAGTCCAATGACTAAGCTAACTCGGAAGGGTGTTAAGTTTATCTAGACAAAAGAATGTGATGATTGTTTTCATAAATTGAAAAGAAGATTGGTGAATGCTCTAGTTTTGGAACATCCTTCCAGGAATGGTGAGTTTGTTATATACAGTGATGCTTCATTAAAAGGAATTGGTTGCGTCCTAATGCAGAATGATTAGCTAATTGCTTATTCTTCACGATAGTTGAAAAGTCATGAGGTAAATTACCCTACACATGATTTGGAATTAGCTGCTGTTGTTTTTGCTTTAAAAATTTGGAGGCATCATTTGTATGGAGTAAAGTGTGAAATATATAACGATCAAAAATGTTTAAAGTATATATTCACTCAGAAAGAATTGAACATGAGACAAAGGAGATAGCTAGAATTAGTCAAGGATTATGATTGTACAATTCATTACTATCCTGGAAAAGCAAATAAAGTGGCTGATGCTTTGAGTCGAAAAAGTAATGCTTAATTAGAAATGTTATGTTTGGAACGTGATCCTTTGGTTAAGGATTTGATGAACTTTGGCATAGAAGTTGTTGGTGCATGATGTTCTTCTTTTTTGTTTCATGTATCAGTGAAATCTTCTCTATCAGACAGAATCAAGCAAGCACAGAAGCAAGACACTGAATTGCAGAAAAAGGTAGTGCTAGTTCAGAAAGGTAAGTTTCCTGAATTCAACATTGATAATGATTGTGTTTTGAGATTGAGGAAGAGATTGTCTGTGCCTTGTGATTCATAGTTGAAGAGAGAGTTGTTATGTGAAGATCATAGTTCTCCGTTTTCAGTTCATCCTGGCAGTACTAAGATGTACAGAGATTTGTGGGAGTATTACTGGTGGGATGGAATGAAAAGAGATATTGCTGATTTTACTGTGAAGTGTTTGACATGTCAACAGGTTAAGGAAGAGCTGCAGTTACTGAAAGGGATGCTTCAACCTTTACCAGTGCCGGTGTGGAAATGGGGGAATATATCCGTGGATTTTGTTGTGGGATTACGGAAGACATCTCGTGGTAATAATGCAATCTGGGTTATTGTTGATCGCTTGACTAAATCTGCTCATTTCCTTGCTATACGAGATACTTTTTACCTAGATCAACTTTCCCGTTTTTATCTTAAAGAGATAGTTAGGTTACATGGAGTTCCCCTCTCCATTGTATCTGATCGTGATCCCAGGTTCACTTCTAACTTTTGGAAAGGCCTTCAGACGTCGTTGGGTACTGAATTAAATTTTAGTACAACATTTCATCCCCAATCAGATGAGTAGTCAGAACGAACAATTCAGACCTTGGAGGATATGCTATGAGCTTTTTTGATGGATTATCAGGGAAGTTGGGACCAACATCTTTTTTTGGTTGAATTTTCGTATAATATTAGTTTTCATTCCAGTATACAAATGGAACCATTTCAGGCATTATATTGGAAGCGGTATCGAACTCCATCATTCTGGGATGAAGTGGGTGAAAGGAAGTTGATGAGACCAGAATTGGTAGAAGAGATGGTAGAAAAAGTTCAGCTGATTCAGAAACACATGAGAGTAGCTCAAAGTAGGCAGTAGAGTTATGCAGAAAACAGGAGGAAGTATCTCTCTTTTGAGGTAGGTGATCATGTTTTTCTCAAAGTATCACCATGGAAAAGTGTGATGTGATTTGGTATGAAAGGAAATCTGAGACCAAGGTTCATCGGACCATATGAAATTCTGGAGAGAGTTGGATCAGTTTCATACAGAGTGGCTTTACCTCCGAGATTATCTCAGGTACACAATGTTTTTCATGATTCGATGTTGAGAAAGTATATGCCAGATCCATCTCATGTTTTGAGTCCAGAGGTAGTTTAGCTGGAAGAGAACTTATCTTATGAGGAAGAATCGGTCCATATTCTTGACCCCAGGGAGCAAGTGTTACAAAATAAGGTGATTAATCAGGTAAAGGTTTTGGGGAAAAACCACATGATTGAAGAGGCAACATGGGAATATGAAAATGCAATGAGGGATAAGCACCCCCATTTATTCTATAAGTAAATAAATTGCAGGGACACAATTTTCTAAAGGGGGGAAGGATGTAACATCCAAAGTAAGTAATGAATAATAGATATTTTTATCTATTCCTATTAATGAATTAGATAGTGTTTTAGAGGCTTAAAATGAAAATAAATCCAATCTTAAGCATGGAATACACTAATTTTTTTAAAAGATTGTTTTACTGCCTTTTAATGGCAAACCATTTTTAAATATATCTTTTGACAATTTTATAAGCTATGTTTGTCAAAATAAACTTATTCTTTATTATTGGGACATCAAAATTTACTTTGTTTGAATTTTTGGTATTTTTGTGAAAATGTTCATTTTTTTAATGAATAGTGAAAAATGTTGTATTTTAATTCAAAACCTCTTTTTAATATAATTTATTTATATGATTATATTATCTTTTTAATTGGTTTTAAAGTGAAATTAGAATATATTTTTACCATTTAATCCAACGGTGGTCATTGGAATCAATTTCACTTTGAAATTGGACTTAAACTACAGTCAATCTTTTGATACTTATTGTTTCATAAAAACACGCTATTTGTCATGACAGCGGGAATTAATTATTAAATTAAATAATGAAACTTACATGTTTTGAATTTTGTAAAATATAAATAATTTTTGAATTCAGAATATCAAATATACCTTAGGGTGAAGTTTTGGTATCTTTCTGAAAAACTTCAATTTTTGATGAATAGTGAAACCAATAAGTGGTAGTTAAAGAAACTGATTTTTCGTTTAAATTAAACTTTTCCACTTCTGTGATTTGATTTTCAACAATCCGACATACATGGTTTGCATTAAGAAGTAAAATGTGGTTCAATGGGATTAAAATAATTTTTTGGTGAATAGTAACTTTTAAGTTCTTAATCGCAATTAGTGGTAATTAGTGTAGTTTAAGGTAAAAATAATGTTTTAATAATATGAGATGAGCATTACACATGTCCTACCCTCATTGGATGTTTCATGGCCGACCAAGACAATCCATGTGTCAACTCTGGGACCCCATGGAGCCACTTTGGTTGGGAAATGAAATAAATAACTTTTTATTTAATGTTAAAGTAAAAATGACACAAACATGAGATGTTTTACTAGAACAATTTTTACCTGGGGTTACACAAGTCAGATTTTTGATTATAAATATTCATTGGAAAGATAAAAATATTTCCTTCATCATAGTAGTTTTTTTTATAATTTTGAGACATTAAATAAATTAAATTATTTATGACATCATGATGATGCTGCGATGACCTCATTATTTAACGATTTAAATAAAATGGAAAGATAATGTAATATCTAAGACCTAAACATGTCCAAAACCTAATGTATGAGTGGATTTAGAACCCTTATCACCTTATACTAGAATTATATTAATGTGGTACCTCTTAAATCCGAATACCATTTTAATATAAAGTGACTTTTCTTTACTTTCCAAGAGTGCCCCTCCTCACCTCTTATAAAAAGCCCCCAACTCTACCTCCTTACCCACACTTCCAAAGCCTTTGTCTCGTCCAACCCCTAATAATTTTGTCTCTCCACTTCCCTCTCTTACTCCTTGAAGCCTCACTTTGGGCAGAAGTCTTCCCAAGGAAACCTTTGAGCTCAAACCAAAGGGAGTTACCCGATTTTAAGGTATTGTCTTCACTTGAGTCCTTTTGTTTTATTTTGCTTCTCCAACCCCCTAAACTCATTTTATTCATTTATTTTGTAACAACTCCAGTATCTTCAATATACTAGGATTTTTATATTAGAAGTATTCTAGCTACACTTACACACACCTACATCTAATGGTTAAAGGACATACTGTTTCCGTGGATGATGAATTTATGCCTCCCGAAACGATGATTGTTGAACATTCTTTTAACACCTTCAAAGGTGGCCATTAAGATGTCACTATATTTATATATGATATATAATATGTTTACGTTTTCCTTAAGATTCTATATTTTTCATTTTGGGCATACCTTTATGGTTTCCATTATGGGTAAACACGATATCTTCATTTAAGGAAGTGCGGACTACCGCCCCCACAAAGTGATTTGATTTGTTAAATACCATATGTGGGACATATAAAGGATGGAACTATAATATTATATATGATATTATTCTGGAATTATAATATACGTTTATATCATTATGATTCCATTCTATAAAATATGAAATAGAAATGAAAGTAGCGTTCATGCTTACGTACAGCTTACAGTCTCCATGAATGGTGCATTTCATTTCTTACCTCTAAATGATTATGTAATATTATAAATGCATGAATGTACTGGATATATACGACATATATGATATCTACATCATGAATAACCTTCTGGATATAATAGATACATGAACAACTTGTAATTATAAAGGGTTTATTTTTTACTCAAATACCAATGATCGTTAAAACGACCGTTATTAACTTAAATAATTACATAGTGTTCATGGCATGGAAATAAGTGATATAAAAGGAATAATGAACTTGAAAAAGGTTCTTAAGCAAGTATAAATTAACTCAAGTTTATTATTCAGGACATTAAAGAATGATCGAGTCAAGTCGGACCCAACGTATGAGACTTTGTCTCAATCTTCATTCATTGAGGCATATTTTGTTTTATACACAACCTTCTTTTATACGGTGTATTAACCCCATTGACTTTTATGTTTATTCCAAAAGAATATTTTTTATACGAAGCTTTTACTAAACGGAAAAAGGGAATTTTTTTGTCGTACGTGTGCAGTGACAATGACTTCTCCGCCGCCGTGACCATTATTTGAGTTTCGGCTTCTTCTACAAGCCATACCTTTTTTATAAAAAAATAAATACCATGTTTTACTTTTATTTTATTTTTGTAGTGAAAATGGTTTTCATAATATTTTTATATCAATGTGTGGTATTGATATCTTGTGATTAAAAGGTGGAAATGTTATGTTTCCATTATGCATGTTTTATGTGATACGATTATGTTGAGGTTCTTGGGCATTATTATGAAGATGGGTGGTTCTGTGATAGACTAAGGGCGGGTGAGCCAGACATAGCTCTCCAATGCATTGGGTAACGCGAAGGATTGAAACGTTAAGTTTTCTCTGAAGAGATTTAGGGAATATACTATGATGGGTATTCCAAACGTAACCAAGATGGTTACTCCCTACGTAAGAATGTTATGAATGCCTCAAGTTACCTTTATGTCTTATGATTTCAATGATTTATTCACGATTTGATGAAGTATGTTAAAGTGATTATGTTTTATGGGTAAAGTATGATTTCATACTTATGTATATATGTACCCATGTTTCCTTTTTATATTTTTATATCCCTTAGTGAGCTTTTTATGCTCATCCCAAGTTTTTTGAAATGCTTTTCACATGTCAAGGGAAAGGTACATGATATGATGATAGTGTCAAAGAAGTGTCAAGAAAGAATCCATGTTTTATTTTAAATATGTTTCCATTGATTGGAAAGAATAATACTATCTTTATGTAACCACTTTGTTTATATGTGGAATGTAATGCAATTTTTATGATCTAATTCTCTAACACTCTAAACCCGAAAAGATCCTCAATGAGTAATCTTGTAATAACTCAAGATTAAGTAAGGTTTAAGGCTGGGGCCTTATATTTGGTAAGGTTCTTTATCCTTCCTCAATAATTTCAATCACATAAGTTGATCAATTCCCAGTTTCAGCAATACTGAGGAGATTCATTCTTCTTCTAATAAAGACCTATCCTCAATTACATTTGTGAAGACGGTTTACACAACTTCTCCTAGAGTTCTACAAAAATTTGTCACAATATCAGCTTGTATTCCATTTGTATTCTAAAATATTGTTCACTAATATATAAGATATTATTTAATTTAGTCTGGCTTCAATCTCAATACTCTTTCACTTCATGCATGGAGATAATGGGTTCCAATACCTCTTTTATTTGAATATATCAATTTCTTCTTCCTTAGTGAAATAACTAAAATCACTAATACACATCCTTGTTTTATAGGTAATAATCACATCCACTTATGAGATTATTTAAACAAATAGGATCAACTCACTCGCATCATCGGAATTGATTATGCTTCATGCATGAGTTGCATAGAATTTCTTCTTCTTGTTTACGCAAGTCCACTAACAATATTGATTATTTATTTTGAGTGTCTTCACGTGTGCATGTGCTGGCATTCATGCACAATCTCCATCATCTCTTTTTCATATTTGAAACCTCCAATGGGTTCAATTATTGATGCAAAAACACTTAATCTTTATTTTCTTTAGTTAATATCAAACACACTTTTTTTACTTGGTTCTTTGCACACACAAAATTATTATTTAATTTAGGTTCAATTATTTGTGTGTGTATTTAAACCTAAATGGGAGTAGTCACTTGTGTGTGTTATTCTTATTTATTTATCCTCCTTCTTCACATATGATGAAATTTTTTTTCATGTTCATTCATTGCACATGAACTCAACCATAAATTCACACTACCTTTTCTTCGTCTTTCAAAAAAATCTCGAATGTGTGTGATCCACCCTTCTTCTTGTTTGAGTATTCCAAATCATGCATATGCATGCATGTGAATCATGCATGCATTATCCTTCTTATTTTTTGTAAAAAAACTAGAATGGATGGCGAATGTGTGTGGGTTCATATTTTTATCAAAGTGAAGTGTATGTGTTCACTTTCCTTTTATTTTTCTCATGGAAATTATGTGTGTGGATTCCCTTCGTGACCCATGTTGGTTCACAGTCCTACTCTTCATGAACCGAAAATGTTATGTGGCTCTTTCCTTCACAAACCGAGAGTGGTTCTTGGTTCAGCCTTTGCAAAAACACAACAAAGGTCCATAACATTATTTGTTTTCCTGCTGTATCACCCCTACGATGAAAAATAATGGTTTATAAAAACCAATCTGGTGTTCAATGGTTTTCTTTTCACATAGTTGCGATTTTTTCTTTTTCATGTGGAAGTTTTAGGAGTGATTTTCAATTGTTGAACGCATGTGGGATCTTATTCAACTTAACGTAGTAGGGTAGTGTGGAACCTCTCTGGTAAGATTCTCAATTTCACAAAAACAATAGCTTATCTCAATTTTTGCAAAATCGGAGCCTTAGTCAATGGCACTATATTTATATGACAGGATCATCGTTGAAATCCGTGTGAGATACAGCGAGATTCAAAACATTCAATAGATGAGATCATTGGATTTAAATATTTTCAAAAGAGGGATAGAGATATCTACAAATCTATTTTTTTCCTTTTTCATGTGTGGGATCCTTTTATCTCGATGATAATTATCCTCATAAGCATTCATTTTCGAACACATGCAAATCATCTATCGAATGATTCAAGGTTTATAGTGTGGCCTTGCAACTCCATTTAAATTATACACTTACTATTTATTTTTTTGGTGCATGCATGCATGTTTTCGTTACATATTAACAATAGTTGTGGGATTGAAATAAACTCAAACGATTCATGGTGGATGTGATCTTCATTCGCCTCAACAACTGGTTCATAGGTGTAGCTCAAGTGTCTGAAGGTTGAAGACCGTCTCCGTGGAGAGATCAGATGACACTAGTTCAAACCGGAACTGTGGAGATCAGATGGATGACATTGATTTGAACAGGGGATGTAGGATGTAGCATGAGACATAGACCAGAAGTGGGATCAAATGGATGACATGGTTCACATCCGTGGTTTTAAAATGTTGTCCCATATTAAAATGTCGTGATGTTTTCGGCATCATTAAATAAAAAGTCATGGCTGGAGAAGGTAAATATTCTCTTCTCTCCCTCGACAGTACCACCCCATACCGTGTTGACCCTACAAGTGTGCTCTTAGCTCACACTCTACTCCTTGGGCTCGCTATTGGTTCCCACTATGAAAGAGCCACATGGGTTCACCTCTGTGCGCGCACATGCAAGCTTCTACGTGACACACACACCTTTCCTTTTGTTGGTCTGGCCTTAAGGTATTCCCTCAGGCACGGTTGACCCTCGGGTCCCGCATGTTCTTAAGGATGAGGCCCTCGGTAGGCCTCCATTATTGGATTATTTTTTTATCAAAGTCACACAACAAGTACACTTTGTAAAAAAAAGTATAACCAAGATGATATTACATCCATAAATACCAAGCCAATTCTTCAGTAACACTATAATTCCAAACCACACACATTTTTCTCTTATTCTTCTATTATTATTGGAAAGATAACTACAACGATCATCTCTAAAACATCATCAATGTTTTCCAATGAGATAATTAATCCAAAATATATTCAATATATTTTTCCAATCCAATCATGCATGATGCTCATATCACTTCTTAATTTATATGGAATTAATGCAAGGTATTTAATGTAATAATTAGTGATGTGTTATCTCTAAAACCCGTGTCTTATTCATTGTGGATCATCACAAACAATCATCTGATTTTTATCCTCTTGGAGAATTTATCAAGTCTATTATTCTATTATTTGAATCAAAAAAATGACTCTATGTCTCCAAGGATTGACCAATTTCATCATCAATACCATTCATTCTCATATTTGATACTCATTGAAAAATTATAGAAATCTTATTGATAACAAATGCAATACCATGCACACAAATCTCCCTCGATTAATTATTTTTAAATATCACATAAGCATGCTTTTAATGGGTCAACATGTGTGCCATTATTTTCTCCCTTTTATTTGAATGAAATGCATAAATGTATTGGGGTTTTACAAAAAGAATCCATCCCTTTGAATAATATCTTCTTGAATTTTTGAGAGATGAATGATGTCCCATGGTTCACATAATAAAGTTCCTTTATTAAATCATTTATAAATCTATATTGTGCTAACCTGGTGTATAAAAGAATATTTATATGACCAAGGTATTCAATGATGTCCATAAACTACCATACATGCAATTTCATGCTCAGAATTGTTCAATTCACGACCATGGTATTAGAGATAATCATATTCATTAATGAAAAGCTAAATCATGCACATAATTCACCAAATATATTAAAACATCCATGTAAATAGCTAATTCTACACATTTTATCCCATCTTTTAATCAATCAATAACTCCCACTTAATTAACATAATATATACAATTATGAACAAGTGATGAAATTGTGATTGGAATATCCCAGTTTTAGTTTCATGAGATGATATGAATTTCATGCTTTGTCTTAATATAATCCTGGATATCATGCACTCCCTTTGATTTTTCATGGATTAAAATAATCATCATATGATCTTCATGATATTCGTATTGATAGTCTTCTACTATGGAACACTTCATGTAATCATCAAATCATGAACAATGAGTCTAACTTGTAGTTATCCAATTTTTTCATTCAATTATAATTTTCATAAAGACTTTCATTTTAAATTTCCCATAATTTGACCACACATATATCAAAAAAATATAAGGGAATAATATGGAACACCTGTGATATTTTTAATATAAGCACTGAGGATGAGAATTTTCTCTCAACCCAAGAACTCCATTCAATGAAGCTCTAATGTTTCCAGAACTCATCATGCTGGTGATTCCTCTCCATTTGAAATTTTGATCTTTATTTTTTAGCGTAGACCCATTACATCCATTTAACTTCAACTTGTGTGGATTTTTTGTCTTTACTTAATCGAGTATTGATGTACTTTTTACTGGTGAAAGTTCATAACTTTTTAGCATCTCTATTTGGCATGGTAAAATAGTTATACATTTTTTCATGATGTCTAGTCTTCCAAAACCTTCCACATAGTATTTGTTTGACACATGTCTTATCATGTGATGGAAAACTATTATAAAATTCTAATTTTACATCATTCGGAAATACATGTTTCCCTTTTCCCTTTGCATTAGCTAATACTTTATCATCATCTCATTCATGTTCTCTAGATATTTCAAATTCATCAGAATAGATAAATAAACATTCCTTATTAACATTTTTTATTTGGATTCTCCACATGGCTTCTTCATTTTCTTCACATTACCTATCTTAGGTAACTTAATATCTTTTTTAATGTCTTCATACAATCTCATCTTCCTCTGAATTGATTCTCTTTTTAGTTTTAGCTTTCTTTCATCCATTTCCATGGTTTTTTTAGTGATCCATGGTATGCCCTTTCTTTCCACAATAAAATCATCTATTCTTGGATGAAATGACATTCTTGGAATACTTCTTGAACTTCATATTGGGAATAATTGGTCCCATAATTTTCATGACTTCACTATATTTTATATTCCAAATGGAAGACTTTTCAACTCGTTATTCATTCTCCAGGCTTTGTTGTGATCTATTCTTCTTATCAACATATGCATGAGGCATGGTAGGACTAAAATAGAATTTGTCATATCTATGATCCCTTCTATTGTAATTATAGTAGAACTCCTCAGAATTTTTAAACATTTTATTGATAAATAGAAAATTCTTCATCTGTGTTTTCATCTTTTTCATTACAGGATGATTCATTTCTTCACACCTACATTCCTTAAATACAGGACTTCCATAATTTTCATATGCTGAAATATTATTAATAAATCATTCTCATGATGCCCTAACATCCAATAACATCAACAATATCCAAAAAATATCCTTCTTTTACATGTAGTATTAGTCTAGCTAGAGTTAGTGCAATTTTGTTTTTGGAATTGTCTTTATTTATTACAAGAAACATTCTAGGGGTTTCTACAATTAATCACTATGTTATCTACCATTAATGTTTTGATGGATTTATGAAAAATTTTATTAATCCACATCATCCAATATTTTGGCTTTGAACCCGTACATGCATATGAAACTGCATTCGTAGAAACAAAAATAACAAGGTTATGGGGTAAATTTTTCTTGGAGGATGTTGCCATTGAATTATAAAGTGATTTAATATTTCTATTGAAATCATATTTATCAATGCATACTTGAGTGGAATCATCCATTATTTTTTCTATTTGGGAAGCTCCATCCTATTCTGATTACTGATTCTTCAAGTTCACCTCCAACTCAAAGCACTTCATGGTGAAGGAGTTCTTTTCATCCTCAACTAATATTATGTTACTTTCCTAATTATATTTCAAAATCAACATTTGATCTTCATGGATATTTATAAATTATTGTAGAGTGATTTCATGTTCCATTACCATTATAATTTTGTCTTCTAGTTGGGCTGCTTTGACAACCATATAAACATAGTGAAATTTTTCAAATTCATGGAATGATTTTACAAATACAATCTCAATGAATTATTTCTCACAAATACATCCTTGAAATTCATCAGTAACATGAGAATATCTATTATTTCAAAGAGAAATTGTTTATTCCTTTTCATTTAATAGTTTTGTGAGAGTGTTGGTTATGTCAACTATTTTATCCAATGCTTTTTCAATGGAATTATCTTCTTCTTCCAGGTGTAATTTTTTATTTTGAAGTGAACTAAAGCTTGTAGTAATTTTTCTTGCCACTTCCCTATGGACATTATTCAAAGGATCTTCGAGTGCAGTATGAAGATCACTAAATGATTGATAAATATCATAGATTTAACATGATTTATCAGAAGGATAATAAGTATTATCACATGTTGTACCATTCAGATTACCTCTATTAGAAGGTGTATCCCCATTAGTATTAAGCTTATTCCCTATCTTCATTTCTTGTTCCGTATTTATATTTTTTTCAGTCTTGGTATAAATATCCATTTGAGGTCGCTCAATAATTTCCATAAATACTCACTTCATAATGACTCTGAGGGATTTCTTAGAGGTAACCTATACTCTCATAACAATTAAACAGTGTAGATCAGTTTGAAATATTGATATAGAGAGAGGGTGAATTAGTGACCCCTTTAAATATTTTTACTGATTTATTGTTTTCAATTAATCTTATATTGATGGTTAAAGCCTCGATTCAATATTATTGTGTATCTCAGCCTTTCCTAGAATGATGCTGCAAATGTTAAGGCACTAAACACAAGGATTTACATGGTTCAGTTCTAAGACTCACTCCTTGTTATGTTGTTTTTTTATCCGAACATATATTATCCACTATAATTCAGTTAGTAATTACAATGATCACTACATAGTCTTAATATAACTCTCTTGATTCCCATAAGAGGTTCTTTATAGTACTTCCCACAGTGTTACCGGATACCCACTGGCCTGCTTTAGAGTCCCACTAAACACTTATTCTTCATAGCATTCAAAAGAGATGCATCTTGATTAACCATGGATGGATCTTCTAATCTTCCCTCATGAGCCTACTAAATCCCATATTCTCATGAGTCTCTTTAAAAATATTCAACATCAATTGGTCTAGTATGTTGGAATTTCTTAATAATTATGATCACTTGAGTTGATCAGTTCTCAATCTCAACAATTCTCGGACAATTTTTTCTTCTTCTAATGAAGACATGACAACACTTATGTGTGTTCATATGGTGCACAAAATGTCTTCAAGAGTTCTAGAATAGTTCTTTACAATATTTTCTCAATATTCCATCATGGATTCTCAAATACTGTTCACTCAGATATAAGATATATTTTATTTTATTCTAGATTCAGTATCATAAACATTTACATTAATCATGGATTTCACGGGATCCAATACCTCCTGTATTTTATAACTAAATTTCTTATTCTTTTGTTCCATAACTAAATGCACTAAAACTCAACCTTTTTTCCTAGAAAGATTCACATTCACTTATGTGATTATTCAAACACTGAGGATTAGCTCAATTGGCATCATCTGAATTAATTATGCTTCATGCATGAGTTTCATGGAATTTCTTCTTCTTATTTACACACATGAACTAAAAATCTTGATTATTCCTTTAGAGTGTCTTTACGTGTGCATGTTCATGCATGCATACAGAATATCGTTTTACACTTCTGGTTGTTTAAAAACCCGATTGTTTATAATAATTTATGAAAATACATTTACTCTTTCATTTCCTCACTTAACATAACACATAAATTTTGTCTTAGGTTCTTTTCACACACTCACTTATTATTTAATTTTTGTTCAATTATGAGTGTGTGTATTTAAACTCTAATGGGTCTAGTCTCTTGTTTGTGTTATTCCTCTTTCATCCTCCACCTTCTTCACACGTTCCCACAATTTTCCATTTATGTTATTTGGATGAAAATGATATCAACCATGTATGCACAGTCCCTTTTATTCTTCATTCACACAAAACCGTAATAGGTGTGATCCACCCTTTGGCATATTCAAGTATCTCAAATCATGCATATGCTTGCATGCACATCATGCATGAATTATACTACTTCTTTTTTTTGAAAAAACCCGAATAGTTTTGGAATGTTTGTTTATTATTTTTTTCCCCAAAGGGTAGTGTATGTGTACACTGTTGTTTTCTTTTTATCACACAAAGGGTGTGTGTGGATTCACTTCACAAACCAGGATGATTCTTGGAACATCTCTTTGCAAACACAAAATGGTGTGTGACTCCTTCTATCATGAATGGAGAGTGGTTCTTGGTTCTTCCTTCAAAAAAGCACTTCAAGGGTGCGTAGAACTAGTTGTTTGACTACAGGATCACCTCTAAGAAGCACCATGGGGGTTTAGAAAAATGAATCAGGTGTTCATTGGTTTTCATCGTATAGAGGTGTGGTCTCTAATTCTTCGTGGGGACATTTCAAGAGTGATGTTAACTTGTTGAATGCCTATAGTATCTTTTTCTTCTTTGCATTGTAGGGCTGCGCAAAACCTCTCTGGTATGATGCCCTGTTTCTCAGATATAAGAGCTTCACTCAATATTTTCATCCCCAAAGCCTTGGTCGATGGTTCTGTATTTATAGGAAATGATCTTAGTTAAAATCCGTGTGAGATACCATGAGATTCAAAACATTCAATAGACGATATCTTCATCTTTTAATATTTTCTATCATGGGATAGAGATATGCACCAATATCATTATTTTCATTTTCAAATACATGCTCATTCTTTATTGGTGATTTATATCCACACAAGAATGCATTTCTGAAGGCAATCAAATCATCTTCTAAATGCATCGAGCTTCATGATGTGGACTCACAACTCCATTTTCATTGGCCACATATTATCTCATTATTTAAGTGAAAGCCTGAAAATGAACTTTCAGGCATGTGTTCATTAAATGTTAATGGTCAATGTGGACTTGAAATGATCTCAAATGATTCCCAATGTTATGTGATCTTTGTTCAGCTCGAGTACCAGTTCGTTGGTGGAGCTCGAGTGTCCGGAGGTTGAAGATAACCTCAGTGGAGAGGTCAGACGGATCTATTTTAGAACTAAACCATAGAGAAAAGATGGAAGACCATGATTAGAACTCAGAATGTGGGATGGATAATGTGGCTGAGATCAGGGGCATGATCGGATGGATGTCATAGAGTGCGTCCGTGTTTTTAAAATTTCATCTCACATCGAAACGCCACAATGTTTTTAGTGTCTTAAAATAATATACCACAATTGAATAAGGTCAAAATTCTCTTCTCTCTCCATCCAAGGAACCACCCCGTACCATGTTCACCATGAGGGCATGCTCTTAGTGCCCATTATTCTCCTCTGGAGGGCCACTGGTGCCTACTATGCATGTGCTGCACGGGTCCCCCACCGTGCGCACAACTGTGAGCTTTTACATGGTCTGCACACCATGCCTCATGCCGGGATTGCCTTAGAATATTCTTATAGGCTATTGTTGACCCTTGGTTCCGTCATGTGCTTGAGGATGAGGCCCTCATCTGGACACTATGGTAGGCTTATTTTTTATCAAAGGCCCACAAAAAGTATACATTGTTAAAAACAATGTATAACAAAATGATATCCTGTATTTAAATACCAAGCCCCATATTCATTATCAAAATAATTCCAAACCACAAACCCTCTTCTCTTCTTCTTCTAATATTTTTTTAATGAGAACTCCAACTATATTCTCAAAAACATAATCTATCTTTTCTTCTTAGATCATGAATCCAGGGGATCTTCCATAAGTTGTTTTGATCCAATCATGATTGATTCTCAGATCATTTCATCATTCCTCATGCATTAAGGAAAAATTCCTAGTCTTAAATATTGTAATGAGTAATGTGTTATCTTTAAAACACCTGTATTCCTTATTGAGGATCATCACAAAAAAAACATATGATTTATATTCTCTTGGATAATTTATCAAGTGTAGTATTCAATGCTTTGAATCAACATCAAGTCTCCATGTATCCAAGGTTTCCCCAGTTTCATTATCAATACCTTTAATTCACATATTGTCTTATAATTTAAAAATTATTGAAATCTTATTGACAAAAAATGCAACACCACTATCAATGGTTTCTATATCATATACCCATGAATAAGAATTGTCATGAAAAAATATACATGAGAAAACAAGGAAAATATACAACTGAAATAGTTAAAATAATTAATTATTATTAAAAATGAGTGACGAAATGTTACAAAGGGATATTATATGATATTATATACATGAAAATTGTTATGTTATAAATTAAAATAATTCATAATATAATCACACATGATATTAAATCATGTTCAACCAAAATGATGTTTGATTAGTGGATCTTCATCTTAATTTCAATTCATTGGGAATTATTTTATTAATGTGCACCTAATTTAATTTATATCTATTAAATATTTCAAAAATAACATGTAATATAATAAATCATTCATAATTATTGGTATTTTAACATAAGTTTTAATAATTTCAACAAATTAAGGATTACATGAACATGAATATGTGGAATGTGACTTCATCTCAATTTCTGGTAATTGAGGAATTTTTGTTTGAAGTGCACCAAATTAAAATACAAAGTGTATATACACAGTATATTAAATATAATTTTTTTTCCTTTATAAGTAATTATATTATATCTCTTATTTGAAATATTCAATATAATATTATTTTACATTAACATTTTAAATTGGTTAGTGACTCCATATCTGTTTACCTTCATTGAGGAAATCTTTAATGTTATGGACAATATTTATTTTAAATTCTATATATAATGCCACTTTTTTAAATTATTTAATGATTAATTAATAATTCATGATTTGAATTTTTAAATTTTAATAAATTAATATATGGTTATTTTATATAAAAATTTCCAAGTGGTAAATAATTTCATTAGTTAATTTCTTTCATTGGGTTGTATTAATTCTTCATTGTATTTAACACTATAAGATATTGATGTAATGAAAATTGACTATATTGTAGTATATTTCTAATTATATTATATGGATACTCATTTGATACACATATTATATTAATTTATCAATTCACACTTCAGCATTATGTTCTTTTACGATTTATTACCCAATCTCGTTTTTGTCATGATATATTATACTTGAATTCCCAAAGAATGAAATTTTTTGATAATTGTATTATAAATCCCTATCATGTTTAACTAATATGGTTATTCAAATTTTTTTTATTTAATAGAACTATATACCCTATTTTTTTATGATGAATTAATGATATGATGTTTTTTGGAAAATTCTACATCATTTCCCCCTTATGTCAAAATATCATTTTGTAATCCAAATGTTTTTTTTGAATATTATTTTAAAATTATTTATAAATGTTATTTTAATCCATGTTTTTCTATAAAAAATAGAATAGAATTATCTTTTGTTTTTCAAATCAGGAAAATTTTTCTTTTACTGATTTTGTTAAAAGAATCATTATTTTAACACGTAATGAATTCACATAATTTACCACCATTATAAAAATTAATGTTTAATATCTAAATTTATTGGATTAAAATGGTATTTTCAAGGAAATTGATTCTCTAAATATTTAGTGAAATTTTAGTTTAAAAAAATATTTTCAATGAAAAATATTATTTTCCTTATGAATGTTTTAATGATATTTTAACTATATGTATATTCATAAACAATATCAACCCTTAATTATACATATTATATATTGGGTATATGTTGCATCGGTTCTATCCTAATTTTTTATATGGATGTTTTATGGTGACTTTGACTAGTGTAAGTATTATAATTATATTTTCTGAATTTTGTAATCATTTACTTTCTATTGAAATATTAACTTTCATGTCACAATTAGAAATTATATTTCCTATAAATATCCATATTATTTTTCATGGATATATTTATTACATAGTCTATATATCATTTATATATATGTTTTTTATTTTACATTTACTATTATATTTTTGAATTGGAAATTTATTGTTAATACGTATTCATTAATGGATACAAAACGTTTTTAATAAGGCCTATTATTCATTCATTAAGTTGATCATTAAACAAATGAGGAAGGATATGACATGTAGATATAGGTGGGTATCATCTATAGAATGATCCTAAATTAATTGGATTCTTCATGAGGTGATTCAATAGTGAATTCATAAATAAAAGGGTTTCGGTGTATACCTACCCATCACTTTTAAACTGTCTTGTGAATGGTATTGATAGTATTGTTATCATGATTCCCCATATCATGGCATCTAATAATTAATTATTTTCATCTATAAAAATATGGTTTTAATTTTACAAAATATTTTTATATTGATATTATATTTGGATCCATTTCATTCTTAGTTTGGAATGTGTGTTTAGTTATTTACATTGGAATGCATATTATCACCTATCTAATCATGATGATAAATTTAGTGATAAAATATAATGTTTGTTTTGATATTTACCATTCTATATTTATTATTTTATATCTAATCATGATAGTCATTTTATAACCCCAAACATTGTATCAATGACTCAGTGTCTGTTTTATTACAATGAATTAGATAAAATGATCAAATAAACAAGGATAGATATATTCTGTAGTCTCAACGATCTAAATACCTACAAAGTTCATATATTAAATTATAAATTAAACATAGACCACAAAAATGAAGTTAAAAGACATTAATAAAGCATATTATTGGATTTCATCTTCAGAACCCATGGAAGAAAAACATAAATGTGTGAGATCAATTTCAGAATAAGAGTTACATGGATCAATAATAAATAAATCATAGACAATAATGAATCATCAATATTCAAGTTTTGTAACTAAAATACACATGAAATCAATAAACTAGGAATGAAAATTCATCCGTATATGTTTTCCATTGTGAATATCTCATTGAATGCAGAATCTTAATATTGAATGATAAAAATTCATAATTTTTGGATGTTATGTATATGAAACATGAACCACTCTCATAAAAACAAGATAGTTTATATTTGTGGGTAGAAAACCTTATGATTATACTTAAAAACAAAAAGAAATTATTTGACACAAAATATTTTGTCTCATTAGACCTGTCAATGCATTGATGGGCTATCTATAAGAAAGTCACACCCTTCACAGCAAATCAAAATCATTATTCATATGTATATTTAATTCTTGAACATTATGATTTATAAATTTTTTATTTTTCAAAAGATATTAATTTTTATACATTTCCCAAACTAAAACAACATTTAATGAAAACATCATATGTAGAAATTGAATAAAACTATGACAATAATCATATAATTAATAAAATAAATATTGACATGTCAAGTCCGACATACATCAAGAAGAGGGAAGGGATGTAAAAGTGTAGTGACCTTATTTAATCAAGATGAAAATTATATAATGACCCTGTATTCGTACCTACAAGAGGGCTCGGGGTGGCGAACAACACCAAGGAAGTTCAAATATTAGAAATAGGAGGCATTTAAATATATATAGTAACCTAGATAAGAAGATAAAATGTATTGACCATAGAACAACTACAAGACATATACTTTTAAAAGAATCCAAAATACATACCCAAATCATGTTTAAAAGAAAACATAAAGAAATAAAATGAAAATCACCTAAGTAAATTAGAAAATAAAAATAAGTTGTGACACCAAAATTGTTCCCAATGTCCGAGCTAGTATGGTCTTGTACAGTCTGTGTAATCTTCCTGGAAACCTGAAAATAGTTTTATATACATAGGATGAGAATATAAGTATATTCCTTAGTAAAGTAAAAAGACTATCATACATAAGTGGAGAAGCATACTAATTCCCCCATTGGAAAACTAAAATCCCAGAAGTAGCTAACAATGTATATTATCCACCCCAAACTCAATAAGGCTTGCTCACCAAATAACAAAAGAAAAATAATTTAAATTATTAAGAAAATTGATCTGTACCCCACACCACTTACCAATGGTTAACTTCTAATCCCTAACAATGAATGTCTCGATGCCACCATGATCTTCAATAAACCCACTCTCATAGACTGAATGAACAGACATGGGAAACAAACCACAATACATCCCACCCATATAACCCTAGGCCCTAACCAAATCACACCCCCCCCCCCCGTAGACACCTGGGACAAAAACCACAACCTCATCCTATGGAATCTTTGGAATGTACCACATATCACATCCCCAAAATACATGGTAAGTACAACTTTCCCATAGACATATGTTCCTCTCAAGTGATCAATAATCTTCTAGAATAGTGTAGGGATACCAATTCATAGAAGATAGATTATACCAGATAAAACAAACCTCCCTCATTCCTCTCACTACGATGTTGGGATATGACACCCTCCCCCTATAAAATGGGGTTTTTCTACTCGTGATTCTCAACATGGGTGGGGTGAGTACAAAAACACAAGGAACACCATGTATTTATATAGGTACCAAAAACTCATCCCAACCTATGTGTTTTAAAAACAATCAACTAGACAAACAAAAGATTCCCTTATAGAATCCATTAATTGGTAACCACACAACCATCCATAGACATAACTCATAGCCCCATAAAATTCATTTATCTTATTATCACTCTACATTAGCCAATTCAGATATTTATTTATTCCACCCCAGCTGGAAAACTACTAAACACAGTAAACCACAACTAACATCATAACCCCCACAAACTTCACAAAATCCCCTATAAACATTGGGTGAATGACCCAAACCAGGTAACACCATCCTTCTTCAAAATTGTCCCTCCCAAAAAATCCTTGGTATCCTAGTTACACGAAAAGAACCACATCCATCAAAAAATAAAACACATAAAAATTTGAGTCCCACTATAATAACAAACCATTCCCAACACCTAAAAAACCCAAGATTATGTCCCACCACAAAGCAAGATCATATATTTTGCAATTACAAACCTTTCAAATTGGGGTTCTATAACATTTCCCATACCACCCTAAAAATGAAACCCACAACAACTGTCACCAAAGTCACAACCCCACATCACAGACATACTAGACCATACCCATAGAGTGAACCCCCTTTTCACCACAATACCTACAACAGTGCTTCCATAAAAAAGAATATAAAACCTCCCAAGAAACAAAACCAAATAGAACCATACACAACACACAGCCAGACCAAAACATGTATACTGTATTGAGATTTTTTCCACACTGTTATTATATTTCACTTTAATTATATATGGGTGATCACATCGCATGTTTTAATACTATGGGATCAATTTATTTACCCCGATATACATGATAAAATGTATTATATTTACATAAATTATTCAATAGAATTCATAGTGTACATAAAAAGGCCACTAACACCCATGAATTTAAATATTATTACATCCCATATAGTGTAAATCATGAATCAATGATGACATATGACAAAAATTTATCATAACCCATCCCCATCTAGTTAATAGTACTATTATCATAGATATAATCATCTTTCACATTTTTTACTTAGATAGAGGTTAAATTTATCCGTTTTCACAAAAGATGTATCATTATGACAACCCATCATGATACACAACGAAATTATATATGAAGGAAAATCCCAACATGTAACAATTTAAACAAAATGATTGCACCATGTGCTAAAAATTGGGGCCATGTGAGTAGTAGGAATGACTCAAAGGAAAAATGAATCTATGGTTGTAGAAAAAATAGTTCTCCTCTTGGAATAAAGTCTCTCGTAGCATGAAAAAAATGAGAAAATCAGGAGGAATGGATCTTGTGTTAAAAGAGACAAATCATATGTCAATGTAATAATAGTTTCAAAACTCATTAAAGGTCATATCAAAGTCAATATTATGCGGCCTGAGTATTTCAATTTACTGGGGCCATTAAAATATAATGATATAATTAATAACATTTGAAATTCCATATGAAACACTTGAACATGATTTTAAACTCAATTTTCATCAAATAAAATATTAGAGGGAAAAAACAAAAAAATCTAGAAATGACTAACTCTTGGGTGATTCACTGACATGATTCATTGACATTAAGTCCCATGCATGATTTATCAACTCGAATACCCAACACGAGTCACCGAATTGGACCACCAATAGAATGTTTCTAATAGGACTCACTAATTCGTGACCAAATGAAACCCAAACAACTGATGCCCAATCTACTGATTCCCTGACATGCTGATACCCTGACCTACATACACCATGACCTGTTGATGCCCTATTTCATTTACAACTTGAGTCCTGAATCACTATTTCACTGTCATGGAACTAGATTTTTGGAAAAATCTTTATCTGAGTCACAAAGTCCCCAAGAACACCCCAAAAACTAGATTTTCACAAATTAATGGACTAGAGAGGACTAAGATATTACATAAAATACATCAAAGGCTATTTTCTCCTCCATGAATTTAAATGAAAACACATATGAAATCGGGTTTTGAACGACCACCCTATTAGATACCTCTCATGGGTAAACCAGTCTATATTTTTAAACATTTTCTGTACAACCTCAACATCCAAGAAAACCTCCCCCAATATCTGTTAACCGAAACATCTATAAGATACCCTATACATGCCCGAAATTTCTGAACATATAAATTGGGGAAATTATTTCTCTATGTTAGGTTATTTTTTCTCTGGGTGGTATTGAGTCACCCACATGATATTAATTGCATCTCAATTACTGAATATTGATTAATAAATTGGTCTCCCCTATTTTCACTAGTCATGAATATATCAACCATTATAGAAAAATAAAAAAGTAATATTATAGAATATTTTTGAGTATTATATCACAAATTAAATCACTCATGGAAAAATCATAAAAACTCCTAGTCCTAGGAACATATCTATGTCTAACTTTCCTATGTAATCTCCACAGATCCACCATGCCTACACAACACCTGAACCAAAGGAATGTTCAATCTACTTATCACCTTCTTTAAATGATCCTAGATCTCTAATTTTCGATCCTCGAATGTTGTGTCACCCTTAAAATCTAAAATTAAAAAATCAATGATATGGGAGTCATCAAGAATATACCGATGAATTTGGGAGACATGAAAAATGTCATGGATCCTCTCTAACTACATTAGAAACAACAACTAGTATGATAATTCACCATCTCGGCCCAACACCATGATGGGTCCATTGAACCTAGAAGAAATATATCTCTCTATACCAACATCTGTTTTCCATGTTGAGGAGAAACCCTCAAGAACATATGGTTTCCATCATTGAGCTCCAAGGGTGTCCCCCTATGACTGGTAAACAAATTATACATGTCATGTGATACCTTCATCCTCTCATGTACATGCAGCACCATCTCAAACATACGCTACACGCCGTCCAGACCATGAACAACTGCCCACCAAACATCTATCCATGACAATGTGGAATAACATAACCTTTTGTATAATGCTTCAAACATAGAAATGAAAATGATAGAGTGGTAGAATTTTTTGTAAGAAAACTCCACCAGGGGAACATATAGCTCCCAAGACCCAGCAAAATCCAAGATGTATGGTCGTAGAATTTCTTCCAATGTCTGGATGGTCCTCTCTATATGCCCATATATCTGAGGGTGGGAAACAATGATGAGGTGTAACTGAGTTCCATAAGTAAGATGAAATACCCTCTAGAATAATAATGTAAAACATGTATCCCTATCTGAGACATTGGATCTTAGAACTACATGCATCATCACCACCTCGCCCACTTACCTTATCTCCATGTCTTCCACTAAACTTGACTCCTTAATCGATATGAAGTTAGCTGATTTTGTCAGCCAATCCACTATTACCTATATTACATTGCTTCCTCCCAGATCCCTAGGTAATGTTGTGACAAATTACATTTTTATTCAATCCCACTTTTACTCAAGGACATTCATGTAATTCAAAAAACCACTATGAAAATGGTGATCAATCTCCACCTATTGACACACTAGGATCTTTTCTGCAAAGTCCTCTACTACCTGCTTCTCCCCAGACTACCATAAATATTTTCTCAAGCCTTGGTACATCATGGATACTCCTACGTTCATTACTAAGGGTGATTTTTTAAACTTGCATAGGTCTCCATTGTTCATCGACATTGAATTAAATAGCTTCCCATGGAATAACATCTTATTCTGACCATCATCCCACCATCCCTCCAGAGCATCACCCTAGTCAACATGATCACACATTACCTCTTACTCTATGTCTACCCCCGGAGACTCCTCCACCTGCTACCACATAGAAAACTACATCATGATATGAAATATAAATCCATGGATTCCATTCATTCTGGAATCTAAGTTCAAGGAATCCAACTCCTCCATCAGCTTTCAAACATCCATAGATTCTAAAACGACCTCCTACTGCGGCTTCCTACTCAAACAATATTTTATGAAATTTCCCTTTCCTACTGGGTAACACATCCAAAAGTCATAATTTTTGAGAGAATACATCCACCTTCTCTATCGCTTATTTAGATATCTCTGTGAAAATATTAACATGAAGCTAATGTGATTCATGAAGACTATAAAACGCTCTCCATGTGGTTGTATTGCCACCACTATTGCGTGAATATACCAACAAATTACTCCAGATCATTGATCGAATAGTTATATTCATGTTTATGTAACATTCTAGACCCATACTAGATCAATTCTAAGCACTTCATTATCACACATACCAAACATAGGTGGGTAGAATCACAATATTTCTTGAATAAAAAACCCTCCACATGCATCTGGGGCACAAGATCAATGAACAACATCCCATTCATGTCGCAGAAAGCTACCTAAAACTGTTCAATCCACACAATGGCCTGATCCTTTCTGGTCAGATCTATTAATGGAGCTAATAATCGGGGGAAGTTATCTAAAATATTTGGAAATAGCCTTCCATAATGGAAAAACGGTTACCCTATTCGATATTCTTCGGTTCTACCCAAGAAACAATATCCTTATACTTTAATAGGCCCATGAATACACCTTTCAAAAACACCACATTTACATGTAAGTGTACCTACCATGTCCAAATAATTAACTTGGAAAACTTTACATATAGTTGGTGGCATCTAAGGAACATCCAAGATAGTCCTGAGATTCTCGGTATGCTCCTCCTTTTTCCTGGAGTAGATCATGATGTCGTCGATTAGTATTATGAAGAAGCAGTCGATAAACTTATCCAAGATAGAGTTCATAAGTCTCGTTAACACGTCTCGAGTGTTCGTAACACCAAAGAGAAAATCCATAAACATGAAGTGTTCATACTTTCTCAAGAAAGAAGTATTTATGATATCATCCTCCTTCACCCTCAATTGGTGACATCTAAACCATAGATCAATCATAGTGTACCAACATGCACTCCATTGCTGGTCGAAAAAATATTCTATCCTCTGGAGAGGGTAAAGGTTATTGAGACTCACATGATTCAACCAAAAATAGTCTATGCACAGCCTAATACCACTATATATGTTATTTTGAAATAAAAATTAGAGCACCCCATGGTATCAAACTGGGCCAGATAAATCTGTTCTTTATCAGGTCATCAATTAGAATCCTTAGCTCCCACATATTATAAGGTTTTATTCCGATAATGATCCATCGAAATCATAGAAATCCTGGGCTACATGTATTTACCTAAATCAATGTCACATTGAGGGATTATATTTGCAATATCAATATCAAAAACATATAATAACTAAACAAAAACTCGAGGAACCACCACAATCATAGAATTAATCGATTACACTAATATCTCTTCTAATAAGGAATGTGGAGGCTCCACACACCGACTTCACATCAGAAAACACCCCTCACCATTGAAAGACACACATTATCTATTAACGTTTGCAACATGATACTTATACAGAAGAAATAAGCAATTAAATGTAAATTATAAAACCATTATATACTAAGGATGAAATAGTACATTTTCATCTAACATAGAAAAATATCCCCAGATGATTGATGTGGTCCCATCATCAGTCTACATCCCCAGTATACATCAAACAAGCTGATTTGACTTCCGAACAGTGTACTGAAAACTAGGGCACGTAATGTATCTCTATGTATAGTCTTAGAGTATGGGATACACTTGGTGAAAAAATTTAATACAAATCACCAGAATCAAACAATTCCAAATAATGAGTATTGAACACACTGATCATACCTCAAATGACTTATGGCACACTAGACCTAAATATAATGGGGAATCCTACTAACCACTCTCTGTCTCTCTACCCCATTGCGAGAGACTTCCTCCTCGACCATGTCTGGATTGAGGTAACTGAGGAATGTCATGACATGGGTCTATACCTACTTTATCTCCCCATAGAGGAGAAGGTGTTTGTTGTCCCTTATGCTGAAACATCCAGGCTGAAAACTACAGTTGAGGTGAGCACTGAACCTTCCCACCTTCACCATACTAATCTTTAATTGGGCACTGAATTTTAAGGTTGTTGTGGCATCCAAATTTTAAACATCTCAGTCCCAAGACTATGGGAAATGTTCAAGGATATATACGTTCAATCTAAAACTACAAAGTTTGTATCCCCTTGGAAAAAACCATGATGTACTTGATTTTGATGACCTACTGCTAACAGCATTTCCCATTGAATAACATAGATAGATCCTATATCAAAGTAAACATCATCATGACTGAATCTTTTACACTACCAAATCCTTTTTCTGATCCTCTAGGGATGTCGACAAGGTGACGTGAGTTACTACGTACGAGAGGGATGAACGTAGGGCATCCTCCAAGAATCCCTCTCGAGACATCACATATGAAAAGTGATCCAGAACAAAGTGAAGGAGATCCCACAACATGATACTCAGTTCCTATATAGACATACTCCCCTGCTAGAGGGAGAGAATATCCCCTCATTTCCAAACATTCATTTTCAAAAAAGGAATTATTCATGAAACTCCTTCTAAAAATAGACCCACATAACATCAAACTCATTTCCCTCTCCTTGGTACAATATCCACCAATGAAGCACAACTCCCCTCATTTGAATAACCAAATATGGAATACAGTACTCCATCTGAGCCCAAATCTGGATGAAGGTGATCTCAAACTCTTTGAGTCATCCTCTATCTCCATATGTGAGACAATATCCTCATATTTTCCCAGATTTTGTAGTTGGAAATCAGATAACATTCCCTACCACTGTTTGTCCTCCTCCTTTGGTTCATCGCTCTGTCGATTAGCCAAATTTTCCTGCTAATCACCTACTTCCCAATCCACTAATTGACAATGAATAAGTTACATAAATGAATGGTAAATAAAGAACTCCAAATCCTGATTAGTACAAGATTTGGTTTATGATTCATTTAAATTCATTTTTTATTTTAATTTTCATAAATTTCTAAATCAAACATGAACACAAGTCATCATGATGTATGTACCATTACTATAGTCACCACCTCGCAAACTGTGCAGCCTCACATGGTCATTTGGTAAGCTTAGAGTACATTCATCTAATGAAGGGAGACTAAAATCCTTTATCCATGCAAGTCTTCTCTAGCATATGTCAGAGACAATGATCGCCTAACAATGGTACCCAACAATCCCATGAAATACTTAGTGTGCCCAACTCCAAACTATATCTTATCTCTCAATCAATTGCATATGATACCATTATTTCACGACCCTACTTCATCAATATTATGGAAGTTATGGAAGATCATTTTGAAATTCCTTATTCAGGATGAAAAAGATATAATCACCCCCCCTGAGTCCAACCTCTAATAGGCCCTGTGGTGGCAACTAGCACCAATGGTATTAAAATATCACAAAATGGGAGGCATTTACCTATTTATAGTAACCAAATTTGGGAGACAAGATATATCATCTTCAACACAACTCCAAGAGATATAAATTAAAAAAATGAAATATCCATCCTACATTCATGTTTAATGTTAAAAATCTAGAAATATAATGATAATCTCCAAAATAAATACAAAAAATCTAAACACCGACACAATAACTAACCACAATTTCTGAGCAATAAGGTCCATTAAGATCTATATAATCTCCCTATAAACCTGAAAATATTTTTTTATATGTATGGTTTCAATACATGTAAACTTCATAGAAAAATACAATGTCACTCATCCACATTTGGAGAAGCTTACTAATTCCATCATGCCAAAATAGCAAACCAAGAATAACCTAACAACGTATACTATCTACCCCAACATTAAAAAGGAACTCTCAAAAAATAACCCTGTTCAAATAATGTAAAGTAGTAATAACATCGATATTTGGGTACCCTACACCACATACCCCTAGTTAACTTCTCATCAATAATAGAGAATGTCCTGACGATTCCGCTCTCTTCCACAAGCCCCACTATCACAACCTGCCTGCACACACCTAATACATATACCATAAAATATAACACCCATATATACCTAGGCCAAAAACTACCACCTTATGCTGAAGAGACCTAATTTATTACAGCATATCTCATCCCTAAGTCACCTGGGAATCACACATTACCCACAGACACTTGGGCCTCAAAACTGCACCCCGTTCTGCCTAAAGAGTGTAGGGTTACCAATTCCTAGAAAAGGTAACAGAGAAGAGCCAAAAATCATCCATCCATCATCCTACTAGGACATGGGGAAAGGGATCCCTCCACCCATAACAATGGGGGTTTTTGACATGTAGTTCTCAACATGAGTGGGGTGCATATAGAAAACACAAAGAACTTCATGTATATATGTGTACAAAACTCTTAGCCCATCCTAAGGGATTTTAAAACAAACAATCAGCCTAAAAATGATTCCCATGTTTCCACCTCTAATGTATTACCACACAGCTAGCCAAAGATTTAATTCATATACCCAGCAAATTTATTAATCCCATTATCACTCTATATTAAAAAATTCAATTATTTATTTGGTCTATCCCTACTGAAGGATGTACCAATCATAGCACAAACAGGGTAACATCATAACCCACACACACTTCACAAAATCCCCAAGAAACTCTGGGAGAAAGGCACAAACATGGTAGAACTATCCTAATCCAATATTATCCATCCCAAAAAATCATTTGAAATTCCACTACATGAAAATCACCCTATCCATAAAAATATAAAAACTCCACCCGCTTTAAGTCTCGCTGTATGAATAGACAATTCCCAACAAGAATAATACAACCTAGATGTTGCCCAACACATAAAACATTCTTCCATTCCGAAATCAACAACCTCTCAACCTAGTATTCTAGTAAACCTCATGTACAACACAATACACGAAAACCACATCAACCATAAATAAATATGCAACCCCAATGCCCATGTATCCACACCAAACCAATTTAGTCAAACACCATGTTCACCCCTATACCCAAAATAGATCATCCAAATGTATTACCATAGAACTACACAAGGCACCAAACTCAATAAAACCATACACAACACACCAACACATCAAAACAATCAGAGTGTATTCATATTTGATCACCATTGTTTTTCAATTCTAATTTCATAATTATGGGGTGATCCCAAGACATGTTTTAATCCTATGGGATACATTAATTTAACTCTGTACACATTATTAATGGATTTATATTTACAAAAATTATTCCCAAGCTACCATTGTGAACAATAAAATACCTCTAATGTCCAGGATTTTCAAAAATATACCGCCCATATATTTTTCATCATGAATCAATGATAACCAATAACACAAAATGATCATCAACACGCACCAATCCTATTATGTTAATGGTCCTATTATATTTTATACCATCTTCTTTTCCATTTATTAATTCATTAAAAGATGGATTAAACTACTTTCACAAAATAGGAACTGCTAAACCCACCCATCATGATTCACGAAGAAGAGGTAAATAAAGGAAAATAAATACATGGAATAATAGGTGACCGATAATTCCTCCTTGTTTCAAAATAGGGGTTTGTGAGTAGTAATAAAGACTCTAATAAAAAATGGATCTATAACTACAATTTAGATGCGACTCATCTGGGAAGAAAGGCTCTTTTCACATGAAGAAAAAACAGAAATGGATGGGGAGGAGAGGATCATGTCTTAGAAGAGCCATATCTTATATGAAAGGACGAACAGTTTCATAAGTCCTTAAAAGTTAGACCATGATCAATATTTTCTTGTTTTAATATTTCAATGTTCAGATAGTATTGGTATATTAAATATATAATTAAATTTATTCAAAATGCATTTAGAAATGCTCGAACAGGGTTTTAAACATGATTAATGTGAAATAAAATGTAAGAGGGGTAAAATATGGAAAAATGAAAAAAAGAATAAAATGAATCGCCGATCGGTGAGTCACTAAAGTGAGTCACTGAATGTGAATCCCTAAAATGAGTCACCAATGAAACTCATCTATATGACCCACGAACATGAGTCACTAACGTGACCCACCGACAGCGAGACACCAAAGTGACTCACAGATGCCTGAACTACTAACCCCCTAACCTACCAATGCCCTGATTCACCGATTCCATAACTTACCAACACCTTGACCTACCCATGCTATGTCTTACCGATTCCCTGACCTACCGACTCACTGAGTCACTGATACCCTGACTCACTGACAGGTAACTCGTTTTTTGAAAAACTACTCAAATGAGTCACTAAGGCCACTAAGAACTCTTCAGACACTAAATTTTCATAATGGAATGGATAGTGGAGGCCTATAAAATTACAATATATTATTTTTAAGATTCAATTAATGATGATAATATTTAAAAGGAATGTTTACATACACCACGCATAAGGGATGAGTGGTGAACAAGGCATAACCAAATGGAATATCATAATGGCATCCATGAAATAATGGATACAAGTCATCATTTATAATTAATAACAGAATAAATGAATATATATTAAAACATTAGTTCTAAATGAGTTTATAACATATAAAAGTATTGTGTGAGAATCTTTAGAAATTAAACATTTTGGTAACGATTAAAAGAAAAATATTAAGGAGTCTTTAAGGATGAAAAAATTATTATTATTTTCAAAAAACTCCAATTGATCAAAGATATATTTTCAGTATAAATTTTTTATTCTAGAACAATTTTGGTTGCTTAAAATAGATTATGGATGTTACTTGAAGAAGGTTAACAAATTATAATGATCCATTAAACTGTTTTTTCCTGTCATGAGGAATTGAAAATGGAACACAATAAAACATGTAATTCCACATCAAATAAAGAATAATTGGTCTACATAATTATATTTGGAACATTAAAATAGAGTTTAAGTGGATTAAATAAGATGAATTATGAATTAAATTGGGGTAAAGTTTGAGAAAGAATAACTTAAAGGGAAAAATTGGAGTTCCCAGAAAATTAATTACCTTATGTATAAAAGTGTTATGAACTTTCACATAATGTCATTGATAATGAAATTATTTTGTTGAATAATTTAATTAATTACCTCTTAATCATTTATATTATTTTTAATTACATTTTTGGTTCATTTATTAATATTTATGGTGTTTTATGATTCAATTTTCTCATTTGGGTGTGTTATTTTACATGGTGTTCAGGACTGGATCACATGTCTGCATGTATAAAAGATCATTTAAATAGTAATAGTTTTCCAAAATATAAATTATATGTCATTGATAAATTTATTTTATATTATATTGAACTATATATAATTTTTTCTATAAAATAGGATGATTAATTAGATAAAACATTAAATCCAATCATTTATATTAGTTTGGAATATTTTTATCATTACAAAGTAGTTTTGTTTTGTTAATTAATATTAGGTATATATACTGGTTCTAGAAAACTAAATAACTTGTAATATAAAAATTAAAATATTTATTAACAATTATAATGGTATTATTTCATGAAATGAAGGTGGAATTAGAAAACAAAAAAACATCATCCATGAATGTGGTGAATCGAGACGTCTTAGACAATTTTTTTAATTTTTAGAATAAATGTTGGAGAGAAGAGAATTGATGGTGGATATTATATTTAAATAATAAAATTTTAGTATATACATGATACTATATGAATCTTGTTACATTGAATAGGGGAGGTGAGAGAATGATTAAAAAATCATAAAATTTAAATAAATAGATGGAATGTGTTACCTTTTGATTTTCATCTTCTTTAGAACCTCCTTAAGGGACATATAAATAGGTTCTTGGTTATAAAATAATAAAAATAACTTATATAACTGTATTGTTATAGTAATTTTATAGAATATCGGTAATATCCAAGTATTCTACGGTTTGTGGATAAGAGGTGGTGTGGGGTGGTGGTTAATGTGGGAGGAGATGAGCATTTTTTATTATTTTATTAAATAGTTTCTTATATCGAGATAACAATATAAATAATATTGATTATTTTGAGTATATATAGTAACTAATTCATGTGAAATAAAACTAAGAGTCTTAAATTAACTGTACATCATCCATGACTCAATAATTTGTGTATTTAAAGGATTCTATACTGTGCCGAATCTTACTATTCACCAAAAATATTAAATATTTTAGAAAAAAAATCCCGCAAACCTACTTATAAATGTGTAGTTTTCAAAGAATAATCTCTAGTTTTTTAAAATAATTTTATAAATAAGATAATTGTTTTAATTTAAATCATCATTAATTCATCAAATAGTAATTTTAATATTATAACCAATTTTATGAAACATTGAAAATTTATTCGCGGTCTCATAAAATTATATAATATTAATAAGAGAATTAAAAATAAATTTATGAATAATTTTTAAAATTAATTTTTATTTCATATCATAAATTTATTTATAAAATTAATAACATTTACTTTTCAAAAAAATACCAACACTAAATTTATTATTCATTAAAAATTTAGTTACATATTCCTCGATATAAATATATCATATATCATTCATGGGAGAAATAAATATTATCTATTTTTAGGTGATGTTATTATTATAACTCCAATATTACTATTCTTAATGGTAATGTTAATATTTGATAGTATATCACGGTTCTTTTATGATCAGTGTTTCATGAAATAAATGTTATTGAATAAATTTAATTTATTTGATAAGATATGTATCCTAAATCATGGGGTGTTCTATTCTTCTCTCCTCAAAAAATTTCATCATCAAAATAGTTCATGAATATTTCCTTTTACATAGATATTTGTTGTTAATATTTATAACATCATCAAGTTCCCACATTAATTCTTAAATTGTATGGTATTCTCAAAGAAACATTACGAGTCGAGTCATCTAATTCCTAAATTGATTATATATTGTGTCAAGAATCTATATAGGATATTAATAGTATGAGAAATAAGGTTGAATTTATATTTCTTCATAGGTGAGTACATCTGTTTGTATAGAACATACATATTTTTAAATGATATATGGAACACATCATGTTCCTTGGAGATACATGGTAGAATTTCTATTTCATAAGATACAAAACCAATTATTTCCAATCATTCAAATGGATTGATGTACCTAATCACATCAACCATCTATTAGTGAACCTTATGACACCCTTCCATGGATATACTTTTATAAAGACATGATATATGACTTCAAATTCCAAATAATTTTTTTATTTATTAGAAAAACACTTTTTCCTTCATTGATTTCTATTAATATGACCTGGAATTATATTTAATATTTTCATTTTTTGTTTCATTAGATATGTCCCCAAATATTTCCTACAATAATCATCATGATAATGAGATGGTGTATTAAATTTCATTACTTATAATGTTTTATATGGAACCATTTGAATATAATAATAGAAACTATTAGTTTTGAAAAACTCAACAAAGGTAAATAAATTTGACACGTACCTTTAATGTAAATTGAGCCAGATCTCAATTGTATTATAATTCTTGAATAGTCTTTTCAAATATATACAACGGGTTTTGAGTGAGAATATGTACTCAAATTAATCAAATTCTCCAAATAATTTTTTATAATATTTCATAATTTTTATATAAAATAAGGATCTAAATTAGAAATAATCTATATATGTTCACAATGAAGTATTAAAACACAATTAATATAGAGTCATTCTTGGAATTCAAGTGTTAAATCTTATGTTATAGCATGAAAAAGAGCCAATATTTTAAGGTGATCAATAATAACCGATATTATATAATTAATATTGGGGATCTTTTGTAAGAAAGGGAAAAAGTCCATAAAAATTTCATCACACATGGACATAAGAATAACTATAGTTTAGATGAATCCTATAGGACGTTGTTTCTTAGCCTTCCCTTGTTGATAAAATTGACATGTTGACACATAGTAAAAAATTTCCACTTTAAGTTATCCCAAAAAAATCATTCAAATCTCTATTAATATTGGTACTATAATGGTATATATATAAATTTGATCTATGATAATCATCTAATAGTTCCCATTTTATCTCAAGTATTGTTGGAACACATAACCTACGTCAAAATTTAAAATTTACATCCTCATAGATCGAGTTTCAAATATTCCATCCTTATCAGCATTAATTTTTTTAAAAAAAATCTATTCATCACATTGAGAACATTTTTTATTCATTATTAAATATTTTCTCTAAATAATTTGAACAATGAGTTATTTTTACACATACATATCAATTCCCATATCAATCATTACTAAATCCAATATAATAGGATCATTATAAGTTCTTATTTCTGTCATCATCCCTCAACCATTAGTACTTAATGGATCAACATCCTTATTTTCTTTATCTATGTGATTGGGTATTGATAATTCACAATCATTATTAACTCAAGCTATCGTATTTTTCTCTGCTTGAGTTACATTACGTTAAATTGGTATTTCTTTCTATTGTGATCCATATATATGTCTCATATTTCACCATATAAGTAGTGTCTCCATGTCATCAAAGAAAAAATTATTTCTTCTTACACAGGATCATGAGTGGATAATTTTTTTTCAGGACTTTTAAACTACTACTATTCATATGAAATAAGATTATCATTTTTTATAAGGACACATTACATTATTTTATATAACAATTCATTAAATATTTCAAACCACTCATTTCCCAAGGAAAAATAAAAATTGAAGCATTTAATAATATTTTCTTATATTATTCATAAAATTCTACACATACATTATTACAATATGAACTTAACCCCTTTATGTATGATCATGGTTGATGGGAACTATATTCAGGATTTTTTTTGAATTAAAATCCTATTGTAAGATTATAATCTGAAAAATGTATGTTCCTTGGTTTTTTTTACAGGTGTAGTCCATTATTGATTTTTTTTCATTACTTGATCAACAAAGATTTCATCCTTATTAACATCATATAAAATAATAGAAATTTACAAAGGCTAGAATTCACAAATTCAAAATTTACCATATAAGTTATTAATTATGAGAGTCATAACAATGGTCTACAGAAATTGTCATCGATTTTGTAGTTTTAAAATATACTACAATGTACTCAATGAATACGAAAAAAATCATCATTATATTCCATGAATGCAATGTTCATTAAATATAAGTAAAAATAGGTTGTATTAGTCAACCCATATGGAATTATTATAAATTGTAATGTCAATACCTCAACCATAATGTTGTCTTCAGAATATCATCCATTATTTATCATAATTTACGATACCTAGAATAGTGGTCAATAATCAAAAAATTATGATCTCTTTGATGTTTATAAAATAAATCGTCAATAAGATTAAGATTATAATTTTTCATTATTATAATACCATTTATTATTATATATTACTTGAAAAACCTCAATGATACATCTAAAGTCAAAACAAAGAGATCAAGGGGTCCCAATGGAGAAACACTAGGGAGAATAAATCCCTTATAACCCAACTCCTCTAGCTGTTTCTTTTGATCAACTATTTCCATGGTGGATTTTTTAAATGGACTCATTGATATTGGTCTTCCATAATGGATTAAATCCATTGTAAAATGAACCTTATACACTAAGGATTTCCAAGTTATTCCTCCAGAAATACATATTTTTATTTTAGAAAAATTGGTATATCTTCAATTTATATATTATATTCCTTATCTGTAACTGATTTTTTCTTATTCTAGTCAATAATTTCATTCATTTCATCTACTGTGGTCAATAAATTTACGAATCATAGAATAATGTTTATTATATAATGATAAAATATTTTTCATCCTCCTCAAAAATCATAATTTCATTATACTTGTTATAAATTATTTAATCATATTTTGAATGGCATACCATACCGATAATTATATCATTGTAAACCATGGGTATGATTATAATTTAATTCGATAAGGAACTTTTATTTTTCATATAGGGACCTAATCAAGACATTTGTTTTGAATTGAGGCATCCATTTGGATTTTTAACTAACAACTCTATTATTAAATCAAAATGAAAATGTCTATTTTTTATATGGAAATTGGGTAGATGTAAAATATTACAATGATCCAGAATAAAATAAATCATTGCAAAAATTTCATTACATATTTATGTACCTTCCACAACATCATATTGTACTTCTACATTAGTTGTGGTGACAACATATTCTTGGATATCTCCCATTGGCCTCTTCTATAGTAGTTTCCATTGATGCTTAGATCATTTATTCGAATAATGACACTTTTATGTATAGTTAAAGCATTCAACATCCATATTTTCTTTCATAACATTTCATTCATTTGATCGATTACACAATTTTCCACACATATAATTATATCTCATTCCATTCATGAATTTACTATAAATATTCCATCCATAATATTTCAGCATGGTATATTCTTTATAACCCTATTTTTATTTGATGCTTCACTTTTTAATTGTTATAGGAAGACATATTATTATATTCACTTAATTTGAACATATAGGTTCTAAAAAATTCATTATCTATTTTGATGCATCATAATAATATTTTATCATATGATAAAAATGTTTCTGAAGTTATATCCCTTCAGTTAATTTGTTTAATCTCTTCAAATAAATGATGAATCTTGTTTTTTTTGAATCATGTATGTACTCAATAACATTAATAGATAGTATTTTTAAGGTATTATAAAATTATATAACAATATATTATTCCTATTTAGTCATTAAATTTAATTTTATCATCATTTAAGTTCATCTATCACATGGGAAATATATTTATAAAAATTCATTAAAATTTATCAATTTCATTTCATCTATAGATTCTTCCTCCTTAATATTCTAGATTAATAGACAATATTGATCAACATAACCCATGAAAAAATATACTATATGTTCTACTTATTCATTTTAATGTCATCCAAATGGTATAAATATCTTTTCAATGGACTAGATCTAATGGGAAGATACCACTAGATTATTAGTCCCACTACAACATGGGAGACTTTTTCTCATGAAAAGATCCAACATTTTTATAGAATGGCTATTCATCATAACCTGATTTATATTTCCAAATATGTTCATGATCTTTTAATCTCCAACATGAAGTATATTTAATATCTCAGTGGAGATATACTTATAGTTCTAGTGGGTATCATTTCCCTTTATTCCATTAGGTTCCATCACAACATAATTGACCACACTAAGATACCTATTTATATTTATTAGTATGGAGAGAAAATTTAATTATAAGGAATTATATTTAAATAATATCTAGTTAACTTGGATTATAATAAAAATTTTCTTATGCCAACAATAACAACAATGAACATACTTTCCCAGAGTAATTTTTAACTTATTAATAGTGAATATATATAATAGATTGCATCACCAATGGTTTATTTTTTTAGTAGACTATAAGAATTGGATATATACAAGGTTATCTTATTACATGGGTAATTAAACATATATCATAGAAAACAGAAGAAAATCTATTTATTGAAACTTATTAAAGGATTTCATTTTCATAACATTTATATTGAAGACAAATAAACGGGGTGTTGAAATGCTTATTATGTGTAAAATGAATTAATAACATGTGAATTGTAGAAAATTAGAATCATAAATAAGGAATGTTTTTTAACTAAAAACATACGGATTACCAACTAAATGAGCCTCTTATTATTTTATTATATTATAATATTCATTTTCTTTATTATTCATAAACAATAATTTTAGTTAATTTTGTAGATTTAACATTAATTCGCATCATGGATTCTATTTTTATTAAAAGTGACTAATTAAATGGTAAATGTTGTCTGAAATTGTAAATCACCGATTGGGTTTGATAGGAATTTTACAATTAATTTTATGGGTTCTCATTACATTCAGAAAAATTCATCTATTTTAGGTACTTAGAAATTCATATTGGAATACCACCATTCTTGACATTCATCCCAGTATATTTTAGGTAAAGTTAATTGGAAATCAGCCACAATTTTTTGGGCTATTATCCAAGACTAAAAAAATCAGAATATTTATATAGATATGTAGGAATTATTAGGTACAATTATATTAAATTTTTCTAAGTCCAATTCTACTATTTGGTGGGATATCCATGCGGCCTAATTTGAACATTAATTTCATGACCAGATTTTGAGGCCTAAAAATGCATCTCACTATTATTGGAAGAACTATTTAGAGGGTGATCTAATTGGGGTAAAAGTATTATCATATTTATAATAAAATAATATATAAAATTTTGTATTCTACATCCTAGCCCAATTCAATAAATATAATGTTTGTTCTGGCACATCAATTAGGAGATAGAAAATGCATGCATGTTGTCTTGGAAACGATGAATGATTAATTATCCACCCAATTTCCTCCACCCATTGGCATTACTAGATATTAGATTATATTTTAGTGATTCAGATTGACCAAAGAGACTCCAATGAAATATTTAAGGGTTTACTAAGAATGAAAACAAATGGATTTTTTATTTATTGTCATTGTAATGCCATGATTCCTTTTTTTCATTGTAATGTTTTTCTTTCTCATGTATGTTGTTCTAATTTACCTTATATTCTTATTAAAACATCTTATTATTATCAATTCATGTTACTTTTTTTACACATTTATACTATTTAATCAATGTGTTAATTAATTTACACCAAAAAATATGAAATATTCCACACAATGGAGTAGTGTCCATTACCGATTTGTTTTCCCTTCTTCAATACATCTTTGATATGTCAACTATTATCATAATTTTAGAGGACCATATCAATGGATAGATTAAAATTTATGGTTTTATTATAGTTTGTGTATGATATATGATTTAATTTTGTGTCATGGTCATTGATATATTAATTAGTTTATTCATTAAATATTCCTATTATATGAGTTTATGTCTTATTCATATTTGGAAACATTACAATGAAACTTTTTCAGTCAATGTACGATACTTGTCCATTGAGATAAAAATAAATTGAACTTATATGTTCATTGAGGATTATCCACATAATTTTGTTGTGATTAAATAATTGAATGATTTTGTGAAATTAACTTGTTGTTTGGATATGTCTCCAATTAGTGATCTGAAAGTTTCTAAGAAAAAAAATCATCCAATATATCAATAGATATTATAAAAAATCAAATCAACTAAATCAATCATTTAAATCCAAATAGTTATGATTTACATTTATAAATAAAAATAATTATCTTAGTGTATTTAGTAATATTACATCTTACGTATAATTAAGACCAAATTTTCCACATCATAGCCAATCCTCCCGAAAAATCTGATAGTCTCAAGGTTACTTCTTTAGTACCTGTGGATCTGACCACTAAATATACAAAAAAACTGCTACTATAGGTAGGAAAATTTTGGGTGACACCAAATGACATTAATAAAAAAAGAACATGATTCCATTGATTTTTTCTTGGTAGAAATATCATTGAATTTAATAACATAATATTCAATGGAGAGAAGATTAATTTTGAGACATCATGTATCTATAACATGAACTACTATCTTCAAGACAAGAGAGTTTAAGAATGTCAGATAAACCCATATGATTATACAATTAATGAATAATTAATGGTTTTTCTATACCTATTTTTCTCATGTGACCATTCAATTCATCAACTGGATATCAATAATCAAATCTCGATTAACACTGTATGTCCAAATCAGTCTCCATGTAAATATTTAATTCATGAACAATAATACATATCAAAATATCCATTTTTAGAAGAAAATATAGATTTATCAATAATACTATAGCTAAAAATAAAAATCAAACAAACAACATATGTAAAATATTATATAACTAATACAAAAATCCTTTCCCTAATATAATATGTAACATCTCGGATCTAGGAGACACTAAACAGGTGCCTCAAACTGGGATCCACATGACCTCATGAGCACATCCCCATATTCTAGAGGTTTCTCATTATTAAAAAGGGTCTAAATTTCACATGGGGAGACTATACCCTATTAACAACAATATTCCTCAATAGAAAATATGTCGAATAATGAGAACAACATAAAATAACAAATAAACATGAATAAAAAACAATTTCCCAAAACTATGTTAAAACCCGAGCCTACAGTAAATATGACATCTCATGATATAGTGATAACTGACTAAAATCCAATATATGGTCATCAGTGGAATCCCCAAACATGTTCTGACTCTATGTCTGAAACCTCATCCATGCATTTTTCATGCCCAACTCTACTCCCTAGCACCTGGCCATTGCCCTTGTCTTGACCTTCAAGAATAAAATCTACTCAGGTACCAAATGGCGTCCTGAGTAGTGTGTGAGTACAATTCAGTTGGCCACCACAAATGGTTTATACAAAATATCTAGTCTAAAAAGATAGTGCATGAATGTATGAACAAATTAGAGGTAAATAAATTATAATTTGGGACAACTACTTAACAATCTTTACCTAAATATTATTAACCATATTGCTAAATTTATTTTTTTATGTTCTTTATTACGTAGTTCATAATCAATATGTAATCAATATGTTATTAATTCACATAAATCGAATACGATTCATGGATTTTATAATTTTGTTTGAGGAGAATAAATCAAGTCCTTATCTAAAAGGAACAAAACATTATAATGTCCTCACCTCTAAGCCTCTGTCAATGTGGAATTCAACAGTTAGGGGAATAGATCTTTATCCCCTTCCATAAGTTTTGCATTGTTTGTAGAGTTATGCATCAGTCAAAATCGACCCATGGGATGAGCCTCAGTATTTATCCCACCCATCAAACCATATGAACAATATTATTAATCCATTCATCACACAAAACTATATCACAACCAAACACAACCAATATAAATATTAACAATAATCCACACCAATCAAAAATTGTGAAAATATTATTCCATAAACCATAAACACATTCTCAACTTACATTACTTAACAAATTGAGACTTATTCCTATTCTCATGCCTACCCACTATGAATACTCAATAATTCTCTTACATAATCATCTCATAGAACATTTTCATAAATTCCTATAAGAAAGACCATTTAACATATTCTTCATTTAAAATTAATGTACCATGTAAAATATTAACTATTTAATATTGCCTAACTCTCTTCAACATTTCTATTATAATTCAATAACCAATTACTAGAAGCTAAATTATGTAATTTAACACATTTATTTTCTATGAAAAACAACTTTTTAAGCCATTATTAAAAAATATATTTGACCAATATTCCCCTCTCACTTCCATTAGACATATAATTTAACTCAAAAATGGATCTACATTAGAACAAAATGACCTCACATTTACTCAACTAATTTATAGCTCTAGGAAAATTGGCGCAAATCATTGGTCACCCTATATAAGTTAAAAGATCCTTGATGCCTCACATGGGGACCATGAGGGTTTCTACATATCATTTAGACACCAATATTATCCAAACACACCAAATGAATAAAAATCACAATGATGGGTGACTAAAAAGAAAAAAACATGGAAAAATTTAAAACAAAACAGTGTGATATAACCTGTAGACCACCAACCTAGAATTTTTTGATGAAAAAACTCTCAAATGTACCTTTTAATACTAATTCAACCACCATTTGAATCCTCAACCTAGATCTCACAGAATTGTTTTAAGCTTCAGATGACGTTAATAGAAATATGGAAACCATAAACCTAAAAGAGAAGCAACAATGGGTTTTGAATTACCTAGAGCATCGATTCTAAACAAATAGCACTTTTAATAGGTTAGAGTCAAAGGAGAATCACTGATGGGACTATTGGGTCATTGAAGATATAATCTAGGGATGCTGGATAAAAATATAATGAAAATTATTAGTTAGAAATAAAACCACAGAATTTGAAATTTTTTAATTCTTATGAACATTACTACATTGCATGGTTTACCAAACAGTGCACAAATCATGCTATAACCATTATCCAAGATAAACTGGGGAACGTAGTTATCTAGGTATGTCACACGGTTTGAAAAAATGTTCACCAATTGTGTGATATAATAATATCTAACGTTTCATGCTTTTTTGGGAAGGCTGCACATTTTACTCAACCATGCATACACCATTATCCTTGAACAGTTTGGTGCCATTTTCCATTATTTCATGTTCGAAATCCCCATAACACCCCAAAGTATCTTCATTCATATAGGAAAAATTTTATTGACCTAATAATATATGTTGAATAAAATTAAATAATGACATACCTCCACAAATTATGGGATCATACATCCTCCCCACCTTATAAAATCTCATCCTTGAGCAGATTTATGAAAGAATTATTCAATTTCTAATGAAATATGATCGATACACCAGTCATGCACATCTGATTCTTTATCCCATGTTTCATCATGAAAATTACCAAGTTTCCATATAATTATAACTAATGGAATATTATTTCACCACAAGACTTTCTCACTATGATCCAAAATAAATATAAGAAGCTCCTCAAAGGACTATCAGCCTCTAGCTCAAAATATAAAACATCATTAACATTATATGAATTGGGGGGTACTATCAGTGTAGTGAAACATGAAAAACATAATGTATCCCAATATAACATTATGGATGAGATAACCGGTAATCCACTGGTCTGATCCTATCAATGATCTCAAATGGTCCCACATACCTGAGCAACAACTTTCTCTAATTCAGAATTGAACGGTGACCCAAACTTAGAGACGCTCGAAGAAACACAAACCCTTCCACCATAAACTGAGGAGGTCTACAAAGCTAGTCTGCATATGACATATGCCTAATCTGCTCCATTATAGTGCTCCTTTGAATGAATGAAACCATTTCTTATGTCAACTGTATGAGATGTAGACCAAACATCTCAGACTCAATGGCTTATAATGAACACAATGAATATACAAACAGTCTCCCATATAGTTCTGCAAAAAGGCCTCATCTGAATCATAGTCTAAAATCTATTATTTTAATAAAAATCCAAGAGTTCAATGTACATTTCCCATAAACCAACAAAATATGGAATACATACAATTAATATATAAGCTAATAATAGAATTTTATACTCTGACTTCTCATATGTCTATCGGTGATAGGGTGTACCTAATGAAACCTATGTACCATTAAACTTATATAACCTTGATTAGAAGTGTTATGTGTGATATGGATCACAATCCAAAACTATGGCACTAAGGCCATTCAGTCACAATATATCTCAAAAATATAACTCACCCAATGGATCAACCATGTAATTCTCTTGGATCAAAAAGAACTATTCCAGTTTAGTCAACCAATCCATAATTACCCAGATTTTTTCATTATTCCAATGTATTCATGGAAGACCCACTACAAAGTCCATAATTACGTCATTCCACTTCGACTATGGAATGAGAAATGACTGTAACAACCCAAATGGGTGCAGATGCCCAGCCTTCACCATTTTACAGGTAATGCAACATTCTACCAAAACCCTCAACGACATTATTCATTCCCAGCTACTAATACAACTGAAGAATGAAATGTTGCATTTCAATAGTACCAAGATGTACTAAAAACATGATTTCATGAAACTTGCACAAAAATTCATCTCATACTCTTTTAGGAACCACAACATGACCCCAGACATAAACAATTCCATCATCACCCATATCCGAACTATATGGTGACTCCCCACCTTTACGATTTTCATTTCACAACCGAACACTCTAGATCCACGATTTTACTCTCCATGACTTGGGTCAATAGTGTGGACACAAAGACTATAGATGTAAGGTTAATTTTCATGTACCAATTATCTACTTTCAGGTTCATCACATCAATTAGGTGCATCATTCTCCCCAAAGCATTGGTTTTAGATACCGCATAATTCTGAGTCTTATAGCTAAGATAATATGAAACACTATAGCCTTTCCTAGTATTTAGACAAACTCAAAATCAATGGATTATAGGTAGTCAACCCACATTTGCTACCAAATATTCATATCACATTGAGATAATATGTACTTATGTTATTTGTGATAACTAAACACAAGGAATCATTCTCCCACTAAGTAATTCCTTCAACTCAAAATATAAAATAAACAACAAAAACATGCTCAAGGTTATGTGTAGGATAATTTTTTCATAAGGGAAATACATTATTGACCAATATTCTAAACACATATCACCCTGAATCCCCATTTTCCCAATCCCACCACCATATGAATCAAAGAACAAGGTGTACCTCTAAACTGGTTTGGGTTTTATTATAATCATTGTGGTAGTCAACCACATCCTAATCTCTTGAAAAGAATTCATGGATGCATCCGACCACTCAAACATAACCCCCTTATTAGTTAATCTGACGATTAGAGCCGACAAATGAGATAAATACAATGTGAATCATCATTAATAAATAACCAAACCCGTTAAACTCTGAACAATAGAAAATTTCATGGGATGCTTCCAATACACCAAAACCATCCCATTATCTATATCCACAGACACACCTAACTTAGAAATGATTTACCCCAATAAATGAACATTATCAAACTAGACCAAACATTTTGATTGCATGGTTTAATGCATATGGTCCCATAATATAATCAAGATGATTTCAGGATGATTTCCATGATCATCTAGAGTTATTGAGTACACCACAATGTCATCAACAAATAAAGATATGAAATGATCAAAATATGGGTGAAATGTTCTTTTCATTTAATCCTTGAACACATCCCGTGCATTTAAAAATCCAAATAGAATTACCACACACACATTCAACCCATTCCAACTCCTTATGGTTGTCCATGGTATGCCTTAATGTCTCAACCTCAACTGACTGTATCCCTATCTCAAATTGATATTGGAGAACACTGAATCACCCCCTCAGTTGTTCACAGAGATACTAATTATTTGGAAGTGGTTATAAATTCATAACCATAATATTATTAATTATTCTGTACACATAACCATAAAAATATTCTTTCATTCTTGGGAATATTCATAGGATATCCCCAAGAGACATACTGGGACTAATGAACCCCTTTCTCTATCACTCTTAAAAATGAACCATATGTTCTTGGAGTTCTATTGGTACCATTTGATATGGTGGAATGGGAACCAGTTCTACCCCAGGAAAAAATATGATTATAACATCAACATCCTTACGTTGTCGTTTCCTAGAGATATAATCTGGAACCAAAATATGAAATTGATCCACAATGGAATGGAGAACTGTTTTATCCCCCATCCTTCATCTAGTGTAACCCAAGAAATCTGGGCTGTGAGTTCTCCCAAATACGAGAGAAATGGACTTACACTTCCTTCACAAAAATTGTACTCACCACAATGGATATTAGTGTATCCATATAGTTACTTTAGTGTCACCCAATGTTATTAATAGTGGATATGAACCGGATAAAACAATTCCTAGTACATACAGAAAATCATGTCAAAACATCTCATCTCAAGGAAAAACAGAATCCAATAGAAATGATATCATCCAACCTCCATGGCACAACCCATTCACTGTATGATATCCTCAAATCACACCATTTAATGAAGTATCAATTGACAAAACCCTACACACACATTTCATTTATAGGCCCAAAAAACAATGAATTATTTAGAAATAAAAGAATTCATTAAAAATGAATCAAATAATTAACGGGAAAAAATGGGCACTATAAGAATAAAAACATGAACATTAGAAGACCCACCCTCAGCATCTCTGGGTGTAGACTAGATTTCAAGAAGACAACCTTCTCCTCTACCCAGGGTTCTAGTCTGTGTACCCTACACAGCCCTATCCAACTAGTATAGATGGTCTCCCCCGAAGTACCATGTCCACCACCCCAACTGGTATGAAATTTTGATATCTATATTCTTACTAGATATAAGGTAATTTACCTCATTCAAACACTTAACATATTCTTTTGACCTAAACATGTTCTTTATGTTTGATGGTTCTTGTAAAATCTCTGTATATGTCACAACCAGCCACATGACATGCACACGACTGGTGGTATGGGACACAAACATCACATGTGCCCAGGTCATCCACACTTGAAACAGAACACCTTATCACCACCCAGGTGGACTTTACCAATCTTTTTATTACTCTACACACATTCTCCATTTTAAAAATTCCAAAAATGATGCTTCCTTCACTCAGAATTAGTAGCACTAATCTCCCCATACTTCACAGCAGGTTCAACTCCTGATGCTCCCTTTGAGTTACCTTATAAGATATGGTCCTAGTTAAAAACCCTCCGAAACATAATTAGATGGAATACATTCAAATAGGGAATAATCTCATCAATAAGAACATATGTGATGTATATTACCATAGTTACCTCATCATTATCCCACATCCGAACAAAATGGAAAAATTTAGTGAAACTAATTGCATAATCCATCACTAATGAAAACCCTTAAGTTGAGGTCATAACTCCACAATCTTATACTATATCAACTTTTTTTGATAGTAATGTCCATGAAACTTCCCCAGAAAATCCTTCCACACCATTCATTCAGCATACTATTTCATAAACATAATGTCCCACCAATAAATGTTAAAGCCCCGCAACATACATTTCTCTAAAATGACTCACTTCTCATAACCAGTCTCAATATGATCAATAATTTTCCCGATAAACTCTATCCATAACTAATTTACCTTTAGGACATCCTCTCAAGTAAAGGTTAGAGGGTGTTATAGATAAAAATCCTTGTTTATTTCAAACATAATCTATGCAACCCACCCTAAGTCTTTTTCTATTATCTACGTGAAATGAAAAAAGTTCGCATAGAACTAATATTCAAAATTATCATGAAACATCATATATTTTTTCTCCACTATTGGCGGAGCATTCTCAGCAGTGTCATCCTATTACAAAACTAACACACATCAATATTTTGACACTCTTTTATAATTCCAAACATGCGAATTATAACACAAACCATAATGATTTCACTAAATATAAAAGAAGTCATATCCCTAGTCATAAATAAACCATTTCTCATACACTACCCAAACGGCCTTTTTTATAGATGGAATATTATCCTCGACTACCCCTATCGAGGGCATGGTTTTCAAGGGATCATGAACTCACACTATTAAAAGCCTTACATTCCCCACTATATCAAAACTATTCATGTATGCCAAGATACTTTAATAAGAATTAAATTTTATTACCAATAATTATCATGAAGAATTTCTTAATTCCTATTTAAAATTTTCCATAACCTTTAACCTTTTGTATCATTTCAATAGACATCATTCTCACAACTTTCTTGAAAATTGAATGCATCCAACCCATTTATGACCCCACACATGTCCCGTGTGTGTGTTCTTACCATTATACATGTCCTTTATATACAGAGGTGAAAAAAAAGATGAATGAATGCAATAACCTCATGCATTTTGTCCACAAGAAAAATATATTAAAATGATCACATCACAAAAATATTTCATCAACCAATGTTGAAATACATCAAATGTAACAAAAACAAAAACTAACAACAATTTCCACCCATTGTGACATGGGGTTTATCTCTTACATGGGTTAGTTAGACCAAAGACCATGCACATTTAAAAGGTCCAATAACTTCATAACCACCTACGGACCATACCCAAATAATTATTTATTGTATATAACACCTATGATACCACTTCATAACATCCCCGATTATGGATCAACTATATCGCTTCCCTGATTCGGGATTCCACATGACCCCAAGCTCGTCTCCCCATACGCCATAAGATATAGACTAATATCGAGGGTCTAAAAGGCAAATGGGGAGACAATACCCTCTTTATCCGAGTGATCCAGAGTAGAAAAATAAAATGAATAGTATAACAAATAAATAATAACCAATGAAAATGAATAAATAACTATTTCCCAATACTGTGTTCAAACCACATCCTATGTAAATATGTCAAGTCATGCTGTAGTGCTATGTAAAAAAACTCAGAATGAAGTCAATAGTGGAATGCCAAAAATGGTTCTGACTTCATGAATCAAACCTTATCCATTCATGTACCATTCCCAACTCAAATCCCTAGCATAGGGGCCTTGCCCTTGTCATGACATGAAATCATGGAATCTTTTTGGGTACCCAATGACAACCAGAGTAGGGTGAGAGTACAACTCAGTAGGCCACCACCAAAGGTGTATACCAAATGTCTGCTCAAAACAGATATTTCATGAATGTTAGAATAAAGGAAAATTAATTAAAATACAATTTGGGGCCATTATTTAACAATCTCTATTAAATATTACTTACCATAGTTCCAAATTTATTATTTTTATCTTCTTCATTACATAGTTCATCATCAACATGCAATCCATCGATTAAAAATTCACATTAAAAAAACTAGATTCATGACATTTATAATTTTATATAGCGAATAAATGAAGTCCCAATATATCTAGGTATAACACATCATAATGTCCTCATCTCAAAGATTTTATCCAGGAGTAATTCAACCATTATGGGAATAATGCTTTGTCCCCTTCCCAACCTTATCCATTATTAGCAGGGATATAGAATCAGTCTAACTCGACCAATGTAATGATCATTATACATTAATCCCCCAACTCAATCAATGTGTTCATTCTTATTCATTCATTCATTACACAAAACCATATCAAAAACTTAAAAAACCAATAAAAATCCTAATCACATTCTAAAAAAATTAATAAGGGAGATAATATTATTACAAATCCAATTAAAACATTATCCATTTAAATTACTTAACTCATTTATCCACAATCACATCCTCATGTATAACTCACTAATCAAATTCAATAATTTTCTTAAATTTTCATATCATTGCACATATTCATCAATTCCTTTATGAAAGAACATTTGATATATTTTTCATTTCACATATTATTTTAAATTAACTTATTAATTCATTAATATGCACTAACTCTCTTCATCATTTCTATTATAGTTCAAGATCCACATACTACGACCTTAGTAAACCATGGTATTACATTTCTGTTTCATACTAAACAACCACTAAATAGAATATCAAACTATACATATTACCAATATTCAATTTTCAATTCCATTTGACATATCATCATACTGATCAAAGGCTCTATGTTAGAACACAATGAAATTTCATTTACATAATTAATTTAAAGGTTTGGGAACATAGGAACATCTCATGGATGGAACAAAATAGGTAAAATCTTTCTTGATTCATCCCATAGGAACCATAATAGTTTGTACTTATCATTTGGACACCCATTTTTTCAAACATCCACAATGTAATCAAAAGCTCAACGAGTGGTGACGAATATCAAAACCAAACATGTAAAAATATAAAAGTAATCTATGTGATATATTATATAGACCAACTAAATCTAATTCATTGATGAATGATCACTCAATCGTAGCCTTTGATCCTAATTAATCAAACCTTGAATGCCTCAATATATATTTCACTTGAAAAATGTGGATTTATAGCTTCATATAGAGATAAAAGAAAGATGCTAATGAAAATCACAAAAGAGAATAAAAAGTTTGATTATATTTACGTGGAGCTTAATTCTGCATCAAACGACACAACGACCGTTCTAGGATCATAGGTGAATCACATTTGGGGAGGATGGGTTGTCCAAGACAGCATCTAGGGTAGAAATAGTGGGAGAGGTGGAAACTCCTGAGTTAGAATTAAAAATCTTGTGGTGGAAATTTTTTAATCTTCTTCAACTTTAATAGGAAGCATGGTTTACCGACATAGGTTACCAAATCATATAAAAACCATTCTCATGTCACTAACAATGGGATGTTTGGTTTCATAGTTACCTAGGTAGGTCACATGGTTTGACGAACCATTCTCCAACAAAGCGATATGCATATATCTATGGTTGCATGGTTTTTCATGGATCAATACATGGAATATATAATAGCATGTCAAACTTAATCATGGATTTTTTTTCCTAGTTTTGCTTTATATTGTGTCTCAAACCCCTGGAACACCCCTCAAGTCCCTTCAAGCACCTGAGAAATATTTTATTGGCCTAATAAAAGAGGCTGAAACCCAAAACAAATTAAACAAGTACATACCTCCATGATGTTTGGGATATTACATAATAAACATGGATATTAAATGACATACTCAACGAATGAGGATTATAAAAAAAAGTTGAAGAATATATAGGCCAAACACACATGACAAGTACTAAATAATGCATTTAAAATTGGAATATCATAATTATGTCTAAAAAATAATGAATGTAAATTATTATTGGACAATTATAAGGGGGAATAAGTATATATCATGATAATTGATGTCTAAATGAATGGAAATCATATCAAAATAGTGGTTAAGAACTGTATAATAAAGCCATATTATTTAGGTGTTAGGGTAAATAATATATATTATTAAATGTGAAAAAAGAATAATTGATTACCTAAAACTAAAAATGAACAATGATATTAATAAATGATAAAAAGCGTAATTTTAGAAAAATATTGGTTACTAAAAATAGATTAGGGACTTTAATTGAATATGTTAATGAAATTAGATTGTTCCATTAAACGGGGCATGGATATTGAGAGGAATTGTAATGATAACATTATAAAATCTGTATTTAACTATCATATAAGAAAATTTTGGATAGGATCACATGTTTGGAACATAAAAATAAAATTTATGTCAATTATATAAGAATAATTTACATTTAAATTTGTGTAATAAGACTGAAAGTCTAACTCGATGTAAAAATTTCTTGTTTAGAGATATTCCCGTAACTTTTTTATAAATGTGTCTAAAATTAAAACTTAATATAATTTCTCAGTCAGTGTGATTATATCGATAAGAGGGGGAGGGATGAATCATTTTTACATTTTTTATAATGTTTCCTTGAAAATAAAATATCATTCTCATCCTTTTAAATATTTCATTTTCGTACAAAAAAATTCAAACATACCGCCATAAGAACACATCAATTTACAAGATTCATTATTCATAAAGAATAGCTACGGCCATGGTTTAGTTTAAAAATATCCCAATAACATAAAATCTACTATAATAATATCCATGGAATAAAATGAGTTGAATATACTATTTCACTCATGTAGCGCTATCCAAATAATTCAATATATCGTGAGCACCCTCGTAGAAAAAAATAGGATAAAACAATGTTTATATAACAACTCATTATATATGTATTTCATTATAATTTCATCAATGTATTAGTTTGAAAAAAATAATTTATTTCATACCCATCTGATGGTAATAACGTCATTAATTTTAATATAGATATCAATATAGATTCAGAGTCTGATCGTCCCACTCTAATTTTTCAAATCTTGTTCATCAAATCGTATTTCCCAATCCGATTGACATAACAATATCAGAATGATATCAAGGAAATTCATAATTCTTTATTCCCCTTTTGTAAAATTGCAATATGAAAATCCTAAATCTGATTATCCCTCTTTATAAATTGATTAGTAAAATCTATTTTCAAGAAGAATATGATAGAGTGCTAAATATGATGATTTCTAAATATGATGATCATATATGTTACAAATTAATACAATCCCTTCTCTATTCACTTAATTACACTAATTCTACTTTAACAAAAAAATTCAATACAAAAACCTATATCGCTTCCTTAAACATAAGATATTCCATCTCTACCTAAAAATAGTACACCAGATGTTAGTTTTCAAAGAAAGGACAAAGTATATCTCCCTTTTATAGGTCACCCATGGATGTTTTAGGTAGGAATCCCAAAATAAGTCCCACTCAAAAAATTTAACAAAAATATTTATTTCCCTTGAATTTAATATGAATCATTACTTGGTGAACTCTTCTCAAATATTCTCATAAAATCTCCAATAATCATATCTTCTTTATACTATCATTTTCAATTTATAGTCTGGATCATATTTCTAAATCAGATTTTTCTCAATCTGATTTCTTTATTACAATGGTCTATACAAAATTTAGTATATAATAGAAGTAATTAATACTACCCATTGAAAAAACAACCATCTCATTAATTCAACTCTTCAATTGACCCGTATTACCATATTAGATGAAATTCTACCCCTTTAAAACTGTAGAAAACAAATTTTATCAAATTTTTTTATTCATGGTCCAAAACAATACTTTCCCTAAATATGAAGGAATTCTGATCCTAATGAGTAGATTATTTATCTTATGTATACCATATCACTTTATAAACATCTAGCTCGTTTCAATTAACATCATTCCACCAAAAAAATTCTTATGGGTTTTGGCCTAACTTAAAACTAGTACCATTAGTTTCTCACATTTTCCACTAATGTTTTCAATCTTTATGATTTTTATGTTCTCAACACAATGGCTTCATCAAAATTCTTATTATTTAAAATTATTCATGTAAAATGTATTCCTTCATGAATTTGAATACATTTGAGTTAAGCATAATCATCATCCTCTTTTAATAGGAAATTATTATAACTAACATTTCAATAAAAAAGTATATTTTTCACTTCATGTAAGATAAAATTATCATGAATCTGATTTTCTTGAATAAAATCCTAGATGAATATGACCTCAATTAACCATTTTTTACATCATGATCTGATCATCCTAGAAACAATTGACATAAAGTATTTTACACTTTCTTTAATCATGTATACCTCATAAGCTTAACAACATTACCAATGATTTATGAGAACACAAATTTCAACAAAAAATCATAAACTTTAATTTATTGTAGTCATATAGACTCTAATTATCTTTCAATACGATCATCATATCCATAGTGAATCTGTTGTCCAATTACATTCTAAATTTGAATAATAATTTTTATTCAAGATTTATTGTAAATATGATGATCTTTTTGTTCTATCTAATTTTTCTATAATACAGTCGAAAATTTATACTATTGTGATTTCGATTTATTTTATTACGATGTCCAGACCAAAATTTATTAAATACAAATTGATGTTATTTTAATTTTATTCTAAAAATTATTTGAAAAAAAACATATGAAAAATGTCACCATCCTCATCAACATGTTCCTAACATTATCCAACATTGGATTTTGTTGTTAACCCAATTTAGTAAGTCATTCAACTATTTATCCATAAGGAATTAATTAATTGTGAAAAATTATAGTCCTTAATGATGTAAATCATTATAGGAAGCAAGAATAACTAATAGAAAAAACCATGATGGCCAAAAAATATTGATTATTAAAACATTATTAATATTTCATCCACTATTATTCATTCTTAGTTTTTTTAACATTCTTGAAATACATAACATTTTGTTCCCTACAACCACTACAAAAACTTGTTTGATTAGTTCACTAACAATATAATGCTGAATTTAATTCATACCCACATATCCATCGTTTTCAATGTATAGAAAATGAATGTTTTATGAAACAATACATTTATTATCCCCCTTGAAAATAAAATATTATGTTATGAAGAGATAAGGGAAATACACATACATCATACTTAATGAGTAAGAGTTTGGGCACCAATGTTCACCCTCAATTTACATAATTATTTCTTCTGTAAAATGTTGGTGAATAACTTACCAAATTGTTCTTTTGTTGCAAGATATTCCATCAATAACATATTTTTCTCCAAATTTTGTATCATGAAAGGATATTTGATATCAGTATGTTTTGAATTAGATTTTTGAACCAGATTATTTGTGTGATTTATTTTACACTAATTATCATAACCCAATAGAATGGGTATGTTCACTTCAATATGTAAATATTCCAATTGAATTTTCATCCACTTACATTGAGTAGTGCCTTGAGTGAAGAAAACATACTCAGATTTTTCTATAATGAGATTTACTAAACTGTGATTCTTTGAATACCAACTAAGAAAATTCTTTCTTATATAGAATACACCACATAATGTGCATATTCTATCATCAACATTTATTACCCAATCAGCATCTGAATACCAAAACAATTCAACACCATCTGAACTACCATACCTGAAAAAGAATTCTTTTGTTTCTTTTATGTATCTGAGAATTATTTTTCCAGTAAGTAAATATAATTTATTTGGATACCTCTAAAATCAATCAAATAAGTTAAAAACCTAAATAATGCTGGTCTTGTCACACCTAGTTGTTTTTATGAAATATTTTCCCTAAATAATATTATTTTTTAATAGCTTGAATTTCATGTAATCATGAGTTAAAAAAAAAATCCCTTTAGTATAAAATGACCATTTTAGCCTATATTTCATGTAATTGGGAATAAAATATAACTAACTTCTGATAATGTATGGTGATTTCATTCGCAACCAATTATTTATGAAAGATGAAAATCAATTATATGTTTGTGTTCTTGTATTGATAAATTGAATGAATTATTTTTGGTAAATAAAATTAATGAAATATATATGTTGTATACTTAATAAAATATATTTTTTTATTGATCAAAAATATTTTTTTCCTTGGGTATTAATAAAAACTATTTTATGTATAAAACCCATTATTTTTCAAACGGTTAATATTCCACCATTTAATGGAAAACCCATTTTAAATTAATATTTTGACACATTAAAAATATTCATATCACAGTATAAACATTTTTTTGGATGTGTGATATAAAAATATACTCTGTATGAAATTTTTATAATTTTTAGATAACATTTAAAATTTTATGAAATGTAATAATAAACTAAATATTAATTAAAAACATAATTTTTCAATGAAAAAATTTATATTGTTATATAATAATAATGGATGGTTTTAAATTATAAATAGAATATATTTTAATCATTCAATATGATTTATGTCATTGTCATTATCTTTAAACTTAATTATGATGTAATAACATGTCAATATTTTGGAATGGTTTAACTTTTAAAACATGTTCTATCTTTCCAATAATGAGACTCATCTTAAATAAATTACTCCAACTAGTGTTCACTGAATTATGAAAAATTAATTCCATTTTTTCAATCTGTTATTCCAAATTATATATGAATATTTATTTTATTTTTGGGCTCTATGAACTGTAACTTCATTAATTTATATTAATAAAGTAAAATTGTATAATTGGTAATTAATGGTAAATATAATATTATGAAATTACCATAACACATGTATTAATATAATTGGAATAATATTTTGACCTAAATCATCATTGGGTAGAAATAGTGTTCTTTAGAATCCACGTGAAATATATTAAGACAATTAATTAATTATATATATATATGTATAATTTAAATACATACCACTCAAATTTAGATAAATAAATAATTTTTTATTTAAGGTTATACAAATGATGAATCCTATTATAAATACTAATTTGAAATATAAAATGTTTTTATTGATCATTTTGATTTATTTTAATTTTTTTGGGAATAAATAATTACTTTTAAGACTTATAAATTTCTAATGTGATAATAAGTTAAATGATGAGAAATAAAAAAATTATATTACAGTTAATAATAAAAAACCAAAAAAATGAATCAAATCATATTGTATGAGTATATATCTACCCTATAAATCACATGGACATGTTAATGACCATTTGGAGCCTTATATAAGTTATTCTCACCCTTATATATTTTTATTAAAGGTGATGCTAATGTTGTCAAATTCTTAATTTAAAAAGTTTAATATTTTAAATGTTTAATTTTAGAGAGGATAAATTTCACTAAAATGTTATTCTAAAATCAATTAGATTTATCTTCATCATAGTATTTTATTTTTTATTTTTATTAAAATAATTATTATGTTATATAATTACACATAATAACTGTAGTAATTAATTTTTTAATAGAGATATAAACAAGATTTCATTAAAATAATACATTAAATATAATTTTCGATAATTTTTATTTCCAATGAATTTTCTATATGACCTTTTCCTCTTGGTAATATAATCATTTGTTGGATGAAAGATAAATTTTTATATTAATCTTAAAAAAACAAGGAATTTAATAGTGTCAATTTGACACCATTATGTTTCTATCAAAATAATGTTTAATTAAAATATTTATAATTGACAATTTTTTTTAAAAAAATATAGAATAATTATTAAATTATTGAAAATGTCCCAAATTATTTATTTATGGTCTAATTGACATCAAATATGTAAATATTTCATCCTTATAAAATTTATATATTTGTTAAACTAGTAAAATAATAAATACAAAAACTAAGAATTAATTAAAATGATATGTTTTAAATTTTTAGAAAAACATCCATAAAATTTATTTTATGATGATATAAAAAACTTATATAATATCATATTTGAAATTTGGACATTTTGGAGGTTTTTTAATGGGGAATGATTACATTATATTTTAATATTATTGGAGATCCCAAAACATTCCCTCCAATAATTATAATATCATGCCTCCCCCCTCACCTCTTCAATTAAATTTTAGCCTTAATGATTGGCCATCCCTTTCCCTATTTTCTTCTCAAATTTAGTTTTTATTTTAATGAGGTTATGATATTCTTAAAATACAAACTCTAGTGATCTATGTGGGGATTTAGAGGAAGCACGTCGAAGAATAGGTAATCTCATCTACCGATTCATTCAAAATCAATTATTCTTTTACATCATATTCACGAGTTGTTTTATTATAAAGTAAGAATATCATTATCAATTATATAATCTGATGTTATTATTATTATAAAACCAAAATATTGTTCTTTCTATCCATCCTATAAAAATGACATCACCAAGATTGTGTGCGTACAACTTATCATCTCCCTGTTAAGGTGTAATATGTTTTTCACTGCCACCGTGCTGGGAATTGTATAATGATATAAATAATAACTATATATGATTATGAAAAAAATTTTATTCAGTCTATAATAATATAAACCATTCACTTCAATAACATTTAACAATTATGGGTATGATATCGTCGCTCGTGCATACGTATCTCCTATCGTCTCCATAATGTGATGTGATTCACTCTAGACAATCATCATTGGAAAATTATTATTAAAGTGTATATAATGAATAAATAGGATTTATATAAAGTTAATATCATTTTATAATGATTAAAATATGACCTTTTAAAGAGAATCATAATTTATTTGAAAAACATGGATTGGAAAATAATGATTTAATACCCGAATGTCATGTAAGAATGAAATTCTATTAACAAATGTATAATAATATGGTCATAAATGATATCATAAAATGAATATTATTTAAATATAAATCAATGAGGTTATTTAAAAATTTATTTAAGATGTTCTTATACATACAATTAAAATCAGACCAATGTTAAGGGATAATTTCGTATTCTCATTTTTATCCATGATTTTTTATACGTAAGTATTTACGGGTGTATATTTATCATCAAATTCCATGTTATTTAAATAAGATACAATATTTATATGATTATAAAACTTTTTTATGTCAATTTTACACAATTGATATTTTATTAAATGGTATGAATGAAATATTTTGTCATTTTCATACAAGGTACTTTTTGACTTTTCTGGAAAGAGTATAAAGAGAATATTTTTTATCTTATACATCATGATAAAATTTTTATTTTTATTATTATGGATTGAAATTTATGAAATCTATTTGTTTTATATTGATTATAGTATAATGATGTTTATGAAACCCGTTTTATTTTTTGGTTTATACTATGATTATGAATATGTTTTTGTGTAACATGTAAAAATAATTTTATTACGAAATTGGTGGGACCTATATCTCCCTCAATTAATTGGTTAATGATTTATATCTCATGATATAAAAATGTATGGAATGAGAAATTATCATGTTTTAGTAATAAATTCCTAGAATGAGGAGTTAACTCGGTTCAGTAATTGACTTGTTCCACTATGATGGTATCAGAATTGAGGACTGAAAAATATGAAATGGTTTTATATTCTTATGTGTATTCAAAAAAACATCATGTAATATGTAATGTCTTTTGGTATTATGTTTATTAATTTTTATGAACTTTCAGGATTTATACCTGGTCCAGACAACATGATCTTTCATATGCCGGATAAGAATTTAAAATGTTATATTGTTATTTATTAAGATTATGATATGATTTATATCCCCATTTTCTACCATTACTGATAATATAAGATCACCCTTTAATATGTTTCTTTTCCCTATTCCATTATCAAGGGTACTTCGTATGATATGCCAAAATGGGGAATAGTTATGATGAAATAAGTGGGAGACAATAATGAAGTATTATGAACATGTTATTTGTGTTCCCAAGTTTATAAAGATACTATACCAATACAGAAATTTCATGGATTTGTTATATTTTGTACTAAATATTATTCGACATTTATGTAATATTAGTTCATGTAAAGTATAGGTCATTGTAGTTGGAATTATAGGAAAGGTATAGTTATCCATTGGAAACTATGTTTAGAGAAACCTGTGAAGAACCCAAATGATATATTTAAGTATATGATACAATCATATTGTTTTAAATATGAAAATAATTAACATAGGATGAAAAACAATGTTCCTTAAATTGAAATTTTATTCAGGATTTTGTTGTTTTCCCATAATGATTGCGGTTTTTCAAAATATGAATCTTGATTTTAGTCAATGGTTGGGACTCTAAGGAACCAAATTAATGCTTAATTTAGCAAGAAATGAAATTATTGTTCTCCTGATCTACCAAATTTAATGGTATCTATAATGAAAACTCTTATATCTATACTCACAAAACATTCTAAAACTTTGAATCATTCCAAACACCCAAACAATCAATTGAGGGAACAGAATTTTGTTGAGTCCATCATGATGTAGCTTCCACCATCATTCAATGGGTCTTATGATCTATTAGTGAATGAAAAATGGATCAATACGACTGAAAATATATTTTTAGTTCTCAAATTTTTAGAACATGATTGGGTCATTGAAGCAGTCTATCATTTTGAATATGAATCTGGTCAATGGATAAACCTTATCAAGAATACAAGGCATATAGATTAAATTTAATCTATAGTATGTGATGAGTTTTATAACATAGTTTTAATAATTAAATTCCTCGTATTAATGTAACAATGAAGAAGAAGGATCTTTTTGAACATAAGAAAATGGATAGTGAATCTGTTGGTACCACGAATGAATATTTTAAACAGACATCTAAGGCTAAATTTTGGAATTATTATCCAAGTTTAAAGTAGAATTGATTGATTCTTTAGTGGCATAAAAACACGTCTCTGATGGAAAATAACAATATGGGACTTCAAAAGCTATCAGAAATATTTCAATGTGCTCCCATGGTTGAGATGGAAATTAGAGTAACCAATCATTCATATGGGTTTGATAAGATGTAAAAAATGTAAATTAAGTGAATATTTTAAGACCACATAGATTGAAATAATATTTTTCACTTATTCTCATAGTGTGGAAAAAACACGAAGGATATTTTCATAAAGGGACCACTAAATTTTTTATATGGGGACAAGAAGTTCATTGGGTAGTTGAATGCTAATGTCATGGAAATAGGATGTCTAATGATGAAAATTGAGAAAAGGCTACACAAAATGCACATCTTATACATAAATGTTACATGTACAAGGAAATGGGACATTATTCCAATCAATTATCTAATCCATGTGTTATTAACGATGATTGATTTTAGGAAACTCTAAAAGAAAAAGACAAATGAAATTCACTTGTGATCACTATTGGTGATGTAAAGTATGATAATGTAGTTGTGAGAGGAGAACTTACGTTACACTATAATGTAGAAAACATTTTATTTGAGTATAGATCCACCAATTATTCTATTTCAGAATCAATTTCAAAGTGTATTAATATATTTCCTCAATGATTATATGTTGAGTTTGTTGTAAAAACTCTCAATATAACAACAATCACATAAAAAGTATATAATTCTTCTCCAGTTGATGTTTTTGGGAATGTGCTTCTAGAAAGTGTTAGGATTATTCCTATATAAGAATTTGATTGGATTATTATAATGGATTGTATTTATATATATCCTTCTCATATCAATTTCAATAGGTGGGACGTCATATTTCATATTATATATCAATCTATAATCATTTATTAATGCAATGATAAATACAACCTTACAATTGAAATTTATATCATCTTATTGGTCATGATCCCTATAAATGAAGGCTATCTATATCAAATATTAGGGGAGAAAATAAAAGTTAAAAATACACCCATCATATGGGTGTTTGATGATTTATTTCAAGAATAACATCAATGTATTCTAGAAAATCATAAATTTTAGTTTTCAATTGAACTCATACTAGGTGATATTCATATTTCAAGGAAACATTAAATATTGTACCCAATTGAGTTTTAGAAATTAATGATAAAAATCCAATATAATCATGGGAATGGATTCATATTACCTAGTGAATCACCTTGGAAAAAACCTATTTTATTTTATAACAACGAATATGGATCAATGAGACTCTATATTTATTAGAGAGAACTAGGAAAGATCACTATCAAAAATATATTCTCTTCCACAGATTGTTGATTTATATGACCAATATCAGATATCATAAAAATTTTTGATTATGAAAATCCATTCAAGTTATCTTCAATTATTGTTCAAGAAATATGATATACAAAATATTTCATTCCATTCAAGGTGTGGACACAGTGAATGTATATTCATGCCTTTGGGTCTAACTAATTCCCCTTCTACCTTCATGTATCTAATTAATAGTGTACTTAAATACTATCATGATCAGTTTTGGGTATTCATTATAGATGATATTATTTTCAATTCATGAATAAAGGAAGAACATAAATATCACATGATAGTTTTAAGGAAGACCCTAAGAGAGGATAATAATTATAAAAAATTTACCAATTGTGAATTTCTGCTTCAGAGAGTTTTATTTTTTGGTAACATAATCTCAAAATAAGGGATATATGTAGATCTTGAAAAAAATAGATAGTAGGCAGATACCAATGATGGTAACTGATATCTGACATTTTTTTCCTGATATTATAGAGATTTTTTGAAATATTGTTTACAATTATATAATTCACTAAAAAAATTGTCTAACAAATGTGTTACGTTGCTGCGGATGGATGAATATGAAGAAAATTTAAAATAGCTCTATAGAAGGTATATGTTGTAGCTTTGCACACACATCCTTGTAGTATAGAAAGGTATATGATCTATATTGATTCATCAAAATTGGGGTTGGGATGTTTTCTCATGAAAAATGATATGCTGATAGCTTATTCCTTGTGTCAATTGAAAATATATCAGAAAAATTACTGAACTCATGATTTATTACTTAGTCTTGGTATTATTTTCATTGATAAAATGAAGTAATTATAATTTTGGTGAAAGGTGTGTTTTTTATTCCATTCATAAATGTTTAAAGTATATATTATCAGAAAATGAGTTGAATATGTTCCAATGAAGATGCTTTGAGTTGATTAAAGATTGTGACTTCTCAATACCTTACCGCCATGGGAATGAAAACAAGGTGTATGATTGTAGGAGTCGAGAGGACCATGCAAAACAATCCATGATTAGGATCACAAAATATCCAATATTTAAAAAAATTTAAAGGATATATCTTGAAATTTTAATGGAAGGGAAGAAATCTTATCTTTATCAATTGAATATTCAATAATATATACATTTCATGATTAAGGAGGAATAGAAGGAAGATATAGATATACAAAAGAAGGTGAGAAACGATCCTTAATTCAACCATTATTGTGATATAATAATAAGGTTCATGAATAATGTTCGTATTCCTCCCATACAACAATTAAAGATATATATATTGGATGAGGATCATACTTCTTCATTCTCTATTCTACTTGGAAGAAAGAATATGTACATGGACCTGAAGGAGTATTTCTAATGGGATGGAAACAAAAGGGTTGTTTTTGAGATCCTTAATTCTTCATTTATTGTGATATAATTATAATGTTCAAGAATCAGGTTTTTATTCTTCCCATACAAGAATTAAATAAAAAGTTATTGGATGTAGATCATAGTTCATCATTCTCTATTCTACCAGGAAGAATACATCTGTAAAGGGACCTGAAAAAGTATTTCTAGTGGGATCGAAGGAAAAGTGATGTTTTAGAATCCGTCTCTCAGTTCTTGGTTTGATAGAACGCTAAGGATGAGAGATATAAGTCTAATGGGATGTCACTACCATTACCCAAACATGAATAGAAAAGCTAAAACATCACTATGGACTTTATCATCGGACATCCAAAAGCATGTAAATGTGATAATTATATATGTGTTATAGTTGATCTCTATATGAATCCAGAACACTTAATTGGCTTTATAATTGATTTATCTCTTGATCATATTGAGAGGATATATGAAAAATTATTGGTAAGATTTTATGTAATACCATTATCTGTTATATTTGATCGATCTATGAGGTTTACCTTGATGTTATGGCGAAGTCTTCAGTAGGATATGGATATAGAGTTATGTTTCAACACTGCTTACCATCATCAAGAAGATAGTCGTCCTAATAGGACAATTAAAACTCTATAATACAAGATGAGAAATACCTCTATAGATTTAAAATGTTGTTAGGATCAATACATACCATTGGTGACATTTTCATTCAACAATATCATTCATTCTAGTATTAAGATTCCTCTTTATAATGACTTATAAGGAATGATGTTCATGAATACATCTTGATGGGATAATGTTGGAGAATTAATGCTATTATGACCCTATTTCTTTGATGATATCATAGAAAATGTCAGATATATTCAGCAACACATAAGAGTAGGTGAGATTCGAAAAAAAAATTCTGTTCACAACCACAAAAACCTACAGTTTGATGTGGTGATAATTTTTTCTATGAATACCAACCTGTAACAAAATAATGTGATTTTGAAATAAGTTAATACTGAGACCTAGGTATATTAGTCCTTTTGAAATTCTACATTGTATTGGAATTGAATCTTATAGATTGGATTCCCCACTGAATCTACAACAATTTTATGATGTTATAAATGTATCTTTCTTGATAATGTACATTCATGATCATTAACAAGTACTAATCATAGATTCCATACCATTGGATAAAAATATTTCGTAACAATAACAACCAATAGATATTCTTGAACGTAGAGAAAATGTTTTTTAAAAAAAAAAACCACTAAATTGGTTAATTTTTTTTGGAAGAACCACCAATTTAAGGAAGCTATGTGAGAACTTAAGGATATTATTATGGAGATATATACTCATCTATTTGTATTTAAATAAAAAAAAATTACAGATAAATTCAGTTTAAGGGTGTAGAATGTAACTCCCAAATGTTTTTTGTAAACTTTTATCTAAATAATTTAATTCAAAAATAGCTTTCAGTTAATGAAATGAAGATTTTAAACAAACCACGAGATGACCATAGTATAAAATGACCATTTTAACCTAGCTATTATGTTAGTGTATGTAAATAATGCTAACTTATAAAAATGTATTGTGAAGTCACTCTCTACTGATTATTTATCATAAATATATATCAAATATAAATTTTTATTTTTTATTAATGGATTGAGCGAATTACTATTAATAAATGAAATTATTTAAATATATATTTTATAAACCAAATATTATTTTTCAATTAATCTAATAGATAATTTTTAATAGTGTATGAATAAATTATATTTGATGTTAAAATTTCTATATATTTTAAAATGGAAAATTTCGGCCTTTTAATGGAGAATCCATTTTAAATTATGATTAAAAACATTAATATATATTATATGACATCATAAACATATTCATTGGAGGTGGTATATAAAAATTTACATTGGATTAAATATTAATATTTTACTGATAACATTCGAATTTGATGAATAGTAGATATAAAAAAATTATAATTGAAAACAACATTTTTCTTCAAAATTATTTATATGTTTAAACTATAATATTGAATATTTTAGAAGTATTAATATAATATATTTTTATCATTAAATAAAATGTATTTCATTCCCATAAATTTTACATTGAATTCATATTTAAAGACATTTCAATCTTTGGCAATGTTTTATCCTTTCTAACTCATTATCTCCTTCTAACAACATGATAAATTTTCAATTAATTACTAAAACAAATCTTTTTTGATGTTTGAAAAATGGATTCCATTTTTGGAATCAATAGGTATAAATTATTTCCTATGATTTATTTTATTTTTGGACACTATGAATTATAACATCTCTAATTTTTATTAAAACATTAAATGATTAAAAAATGTAATTTAGTGTGGGAATAATATTATAAAATTACCTTAAAACATGTCTTAGTATCATTGGATGAGTTTTTTATACCTTAATCATCCTTGGGATGAAATGGTGTCCTTTTTAGGTCACTTTTATTATATTAGGACATTTAATTTAATTTATTTAAAGAAAATTTTAATATGTCTTACTCAAATTTGAATAAAAAAATCATTATTTATATTAGGCTATAGAGAAGATTAACATGATTATAAATTATAATTTGAATTATAAAATGTTTTCATATATCATGGAAATTTATTTAAAATTTTTAGGAAATGAAAATTTACCTTAAAGATTTATACATTGATTAGGTAATAATTAATTAATTGATGAGAAATAAAAAAACAATTTTTATTAAAACTCTAATAACTAAAAAAAGCCTCGATCACTTGAACAACAATTATTCGGTTCACTATGTATTGACCATAACCATCCAAGGGATGAGTTAGTGTTCATTTGGAGGATTATAGAAGCAATTCTGACACATATATTATTTTATTTAATGTGATGTTAACATTCATGATTTAATAAGTTTAACAATTTAGATGTTGGATTTACAAAAGATAAAATATACTATAAATATTATATTAAAATCTAGTAGATCTAACTTCTTCAAATTGTTATATCACATGAGAATCTCAAACCATACCCATAAGGTATGTAATCTGAACAATCACCAAGTGATATACCTATTAAAGATCTCATTATATGCCAAAAACCACCACCATAAAAAAAACGAAACCAAATGTCCACAAAACATCTATCACAACATCATCAATGCATGTCAACATCACTAAAAAAATACAACCTCCGCATTTCCCAAACTATAACTATCTCAACCAAAAAACCTAACATCAATGAAAATATTAATATGGTAATTATATCCAATATGTTCAAAAAATATCTTCTCTGGTAAACACTTATTTTCCCTCTTGGATTTAATGAAATCATAGTATAATGAGACCAGATTAAGAATTTGGTCCCCCCATTATCTTGTTCCATAACATTATCTCACATCATTCATCATGGGGAAATAATAGATATCATACCATTTCTAGAATCAATCTCAAAATTACATGACAAATATAATAATGAAAAAATCAAAATAACTCATGGTTTTTTGATTGATTCTTTATTTCTCAATACCAGGTACTCTCCAATAAGGCACTATTCCTCCACAACTTTTTAATGAAGGTAATGGTCCATTCTCCCAATAGGTTTTTATGTGGGTCATGGATCTTAACTGGGACCTCCATAAGAATAGCACTGTCGATGATATCCAACTATAACCAATCAATGACATTTAACTCAGTTTGGAGACACCAATGATATATACAGACATATAACTATATGTTGATCATCTCCAACAATATGGGTAATGAAAACTGGTATTCCAATCCACCCAGACTATTCAAATATCCCAAAACATTGGGATAAGTCATGCCCCCAACTAGACCACAGATTCCTATGTTGAGAGGAAAACATCAAGAACATATGACCCCATCATTAAACCCCATGGTTCTCCATTTACCATATACATAATAATTATACCGGTCCTCCAACACAATTACAATCTATTAAACCATCTAATTTTTTTTGTCATTCTCTATACCACATATAGTCCAAGAATGATATGCACCCTAACCACCATCCAACCAAATAAATTACATCATTGTCTCCTATATGAATTCAAAAAATAAGGAAACCTAATGGATGCGTGATTTATATTTTTTTTATGAAAAATCAACCAATGGTAGGCGTGGTTCCCAATATGTACCAATGTATAAGAATCATGACCCATCATATACTCTAGAATCTATATGGTTGTTGACAATACTTGAGAAATAAACCAAAAAGATAGAAAATATTTTGATATTTCAAATCCCAAAGAAAGATTCCAAGAGTACAAATGAAAATCCATAATAATCCCAAAGTGCTTCGTGACAATGTAGATTCACCAAGCTACGCAGCCTAGCTACGCAGCTAAGCTATGCGGTCGACCTATGTGGCTGAACTCCGTTCCAGGAGATGTTTAATGTCCCTACACGGAGTACCTGTGTGACAGAGATGTGCAAAGCACCTGCGATGGAAAACAACTCCTAGAATAGGCTCATTCGTGCCTATTAATAGTGACCTAGGGCTCCCCATTTTAGGACTAAAAAAAGTGAATGATTCTATGAAACTCCAATTTCATATCTCTTTTACCCAGATTTCTCGAATTGTCTTAGGTAACTCCTTAAACTGTGTGAGAAGAGATAATTAAAATTAGATAGGAATTTTTTGAAGTTCTTCACATTCTTCAGTCACCATTTGTATTTGTGCAGTATAGCTATGTGCATTACCTATGTGGTATACCTACGCACCTCAGCTGTGTGGTATACCTGCGAGGATCACTTGTGAGCCATACCGACAGGATACTGAAATGTGAGGTACCCTACGAGGCATATATCTGCGAGGTACCTACACGACCAGCTCATGTACCCTTCTTTAAAGCCATCCATTTCATGGTATCTCCTTCCTTGTTTCCCTTATCTAATAGCGGATAAGTTAAGGCCTCCACCAAAACCTCCTGACTTCTCATACCTTTGAGTAAGGCACATCATCATGTCTCCAATTTTGGATTGTATTTCAATAGTCAAAGGTTTCCCAATTTTTTTTCACAATGGTGTTAGGATTAATTGGATGATTTGGGGTTTGTAGATCAACAGTCACATGGGATTTTTCCCCAAAAAAATTTTAGTAATGTTCTTGGTTTGGTAGATGGTTGGATACCGACCTCTCCCTTCTCGAAGAGACAACCCGGAACCTCAGGTCTCCATTAGGGAAGGTACACTTCACACTTTCTATTCCATGAAATTATAAAGGAAGTATACCTCCCCTACCATGACTAACTTTAGGGTAGCCATCCTGGTACAAGACACTCAACTTCACCCCTTCTTCCTACCATTTGGAACCTTGCCAAATGTGAAGAGAATAGATGGAGGGATCATCGCCCATCCCTCGTCCAACGTCTCCTCACCCTCTTCCATCAGCAAGGAGGAAAAATTTGAATTTTTGAAGTGTCATTGTTGAATCATTCGTATCCTCTTGTTTCTCACACCGATCATGACTCATGTGAGTTTAGAGATACATGATGGTTACAACAAGCACCCAAACACTCTCATGAAATGAACTACGAGAACTCTGATTCCTGTTTAAATCAAGATGTATAGGAAGACAACCCAATGCCTCATATCCCTAGATATCCTCATTAGCAATCCAACCCAAATTCCTTTAAATTGGGAATTCTCCTTTGGAATAAGCCTGAAATAAAACCCCAGATCATCAAGGCATTCTTTTTAGGTATTCATCCCAAACTCATCTGTCTTAGAGGACCATACTCTCATATGAGATTAATCAAACTATGTGGCCTTTGAGTCTCATCTATATGGGATATGTAGGAAGCCTCTTTGAGGTTCAAACCCAATACTTCAAATTAACCCTATTCTCCTTGGGCTATATTCCCAATAGGGTTTGATCATACATGGAAATCTATATCATTTCCATGTTCCTTGGGAAGCCTTAGCATAAATCCCATAATAAGATTCGACTAGGAACCTTCCTATTAGAGGTATTTATCACATGAAATTAAATGGTATGATGTGTCCCATTCAATGGAACTGAACTATGAGGGTTCATATTACTTTTATAATGATACATAAGTAACCCATTTTATGGGCACGATCCCAAAATCAAAACAAACCTTTGTCCCCCTGGATGACAATAAATTCCAGAGATTCCCACTGGGTGGCTTAAAACCCATTATCATCACAATTATGCTTAAAATAATATCTAATAAGTATATTAGAGGATACTATTAATGGAAAACATCGAATATATATATGTTTATTTCCCTTAATGAAGAACCTTGAATACTTAGTGATGATTTTAATGTTTTACACATTCCAATAAGTGATTATAAATTCGGAAGGATACTTATGATATACATGTTGAATTAATAAGGATTCATGAAAATATTTTAATTTTAAAAAGAGATCCCCTGAGTAGACTATAATTCCCCATAAAAGGTTTAATGAGTGTGACCTCCCATCCTCTCGACCAATGCATGTTCTAAATTATTTTAAGGTTAAAATTTAATGAAGTCCTTCCTTTGGAAATTAGGTCTTGTTAGGATAAATAACTGTTGGATGTTTCCGGTTCAATGAATAAAAAAATGGAAACCCCCTATAAAAAGATATTCTTAAATCTAAAATACACATTTTGAGGAACTAAGAAACAAAAATGATAAATGTGACGTGAATCCTTAACAAATTTAACAATGTTACCAACAAGTTATCCCCCTAAAAATTGATAAAGGAAGACCAGAAAAAGGTAATAATAATTCATGTATCCATCTGAAAAGATATTACTCCAATAAATTTTGTCATTGTTATCAGTTTTTCACAGAACTCCCTTCAAACAAAAGAATGACTTTCTCCAAGAAAACATCTATGAACCTCCTGACTGATGCTCAATCTGGAACTCCATCCATGGGAAGGACGTTATCACCAACCGAGAATCATCATAACAGGGTCTCTAATGTGCTGTTGAATGAATATTTCCAGCACAGTACAATCCCAACGTTGGAGGCTGCTAGTCAGGACCTCCAGGTCAGCTATAATCCTTGGTCAACTAGGCAACAATGACCCATGATCAGGAAGAAAACAATTCCAACCACCATCTCCAACTGTTTCGGGTCTTTATCCCTGAAACTCAAAAATAAATTTCTCCCATACTACAGGGACATGGATTAAGAGGTCACTCAAGCCCTCATTTGAATACTTCCAGAGATCATCCTAAGGACTCCCACCAGTAATCGACTACAGAATCATGCCGTAGTGTATCCCCAACTGATGCGGGTGTTCGCTCTGGATATTCCGTCCAAGTCTCTTAGACCCGTGCATGAAAGATGAATTTCCATTGACAATGTCTGATCAACAGGGAGAAGGTTCTCACTTTTTCCTCATCCAAAGAAGTTCATTGACCAAAGTTGATGACAAATAACGAGTGGGCAAATATACCTATCCGTTCTAATTTTGCTGCTAAGAAGACTTGTCTGACAACAACCAACTAGTCTTACCAGATAAACCTGGTGGAGTATTCTGAACAGGCACATACACCTTCCCACAATTTATCATCCAGTCAGCAGGCTTGTTTGAATCCATTTAAAGAGGCCCTCCAATCTTATATGGTGGTAACTGGTAAACAAGAATATACACCTATTTAAAAACACCAATTCTGTCGGCCATCTCTTCTTCAAGTATTAAAGTAATACCTTCAACCATACCTAATGGAAAATAGCCAGCAGTCACATACACCTTCCAATGTTCTTCAATACTTCCAATATTCTCATTTTGTAGAACTCATATAAGTCATTCGGAAAACATTGACGACAAATTTGGGGCAAACCCAACTCTCTGCCCCAATTCGTGAGTAATGTCAATATCCATTGATAGGAAAATGAAGGACATTAGAAGGAACATTAACCTACTCCAAATACGGAATGGACACATTTTTTTGTTCCAAATACTGATGTCACCAAACATATCTTATCAATGGTGAAATGTTATACACATATCATTACCTATATTCTTGAAGTATGACATGATATTTTACTAATTTTTTGGAATCATGGAAACATACATATAAATTTGTCCCCACACATGGGATGAGAGATCAGTGTGTCATCACGGAGCTGATACATAACTCTGTTCCAATCCAAGAGGGTCATGAGGCATTTCCCCCATATCATATAGACATCAGGATTGGGAAAATAAACTCTTTACAATGGGATTTAATCGTTCTATTCTGGTAACTATTTCAAGGCAGGCACATACACCTTTCCATTATAACCACTTGTCCAAGCTCGTGGCCCCAAAAAAGTAAAAACAACATACATAAATAAATCTCACCAAAACCCTTGAAAAAGAAAGAGTCAAGCTATGATTTAGCTCCTCTTAATGATGGATTTCTTGAATCAATCATACATTTATCTGTTGCTACTCAAGATCCTACCCACTCATTAGAAAATTTTGGGAGTGGTAGTTGTAATTCTGATGTTTCTCACTAGATACATCATCATGAAGACTTTCTTCATGAATATTTGGTCAATCCAGAGTGTCTATATTTGGATGAGAGCCACGACAACGCTCCATGTTTCCATAAGTCCAAAGAGAAAGAAGATTTGTACCATGATGTATTCTATCATGGTGATACTACCCATGATGGAACCTACTGCAAAAGTAGTCTCAATAGAAGTATTTCGCATTGTCAAAAAAATTCCATAATTGAAAATTTACCAACAAGAAATCCCTCCTATCTCGAGGAACTTTCAAACACAAGTCCATTCTTGTATGATGCTTTTTAATTGATGGTGAAACACTTTCTCAATCATAATACATCATAAAGGAAAATTCATTCTTCGAACCTCCCATGGGTCATATATCTTCTAATGCAGAGTTCCCACTTTGGTCAAAGCTAGTGGAGAATCCTATAGTGGATGATGATGAAGATGTGTTAAAGATGAGTAAATAATTAGCAAAAGGAAAAATACTAGTCCTGTTATGGTCTTTAGCAAGTTCTCAGCTTGATATTTCCACATTTATGACAGAATATAGAATTCACGACATCCATCTCATCTTATGGAAAAATCATCATCATTTGAAAACTGAATTATTACGATATGATTAATATCAAAATCATATAAAGGTAATAGAAGGGTTATAGTTCCAAATTAACTTGTCATAACTTTAAGTTTCCCAACATACAAGGGTTGAAAAAACACAAATAACCCTTCAGCGCACATGACTCAAAGCTCTAAAGTGGTTACGCCAATTAATTTCAGATTCCTCATCTAATGTTTGCATTAGATGATGGGGTGCATATAGATATTTCATTTCACTGAACTCCAAAATCATCAAGGTCCTCCAAAAGTGGTCTCATGCAATGTTATTTCCCATGGCCATCCACAGTAAATAGGTTATGTATGTAATCAAATGTATTCTCAAGAACTTACCTAAATGAGTTCTCATCAGAATAATGCCAAAAGAAAAGAAGTTGTTGAGATGATTCTACATCAAGCCTATGAGAATCTAGAGCTGGTGTCTTGTTCAGAGTAAATTAGGCGCCAGAGGAAGAAAATTTCTAAAATATAACCTTGATCTTCTCAAACAGGTGTTTTATGTAATTTTCAGTTGATGCACCCTGCTAATGATCGAACAAAAATCCACAATATCAGAAGAGAAGTTGCACAAATTTCAGGTGTAGCAGTTCAAGAATCACCTCAGCATTCCATGCTGGGGGCTCATTTAATGAAACCATCAAATAAATTAAAAAATGTTCAAAGATTTGAATAAAAAGAACATGATCAACCCCAGCCTGTAAGGCTGGGGGACTTTCTGCATCTACATTCCCCTCCTCATCAGAAGTCAGTTTTATCCCGATTAAGGAAAATCCACAAAAAATTATTCATCTGAACTATCCAATGATTCCCTTAATTTTATGTTCCACCAAGCAGTTCTTTGGAATTCCTTATATAGGAGAATGACATATTGTGAAAGGAAAAAAGGGAGACAATCTACCAAAAACACTGACAGAATTCCCTCAATGTGTTAAGCGTTAGTGAATGTTATCAAGACCATTGTAGAAGATCCACTAGAAAATAATTCAAGTTTAGGGAAATCATAAGATGATGTTCTTGTCCATAATACGGTGTGCTCCGATGAAAATGAAAAAGGTGTGCATAACCAAAATCAGAGGATTACCCAGAATCTAGGTATGCCTTGAAATAACCCCCCCCCCTCTCCAAAAGGCATCTAACAAGGGGATAGGAAGAAGTCATATTGCACCTCAGTTTTCCAATGGAGAGGGTCAGTATATTTAACGTGAAGAGATATTTTCACAGAAAGAAAAGGAAATGAAGGAGTTGAAAATACTCAATATAGTGTTTCTTCAAAATAGCATTTCTGCTAGATATACTTTCCAAAAATGTCCTCAACATTCAAATACTATAGGAGCTCCTCTGAAGAGGGGATTTTTAGTAACTATAGATGTAGATAATGAATTACCTCAATTGGGAACACAGTTAATACATGCTCATATACATCATGATAAAACTTGTTTTCATGGGTCATCCAAAACAAATATAAGTGCCACCATCAGTTGTCTTACTGGTCCTTGTAACAGATCATGTTACATTTTTAATTACTGCACAGAATACAGCTCATCCAGATATTCCCCAAATAATTATTAATACAATTTATGCATTAATGACTTGGTTGGAATGTATGGAGGAACGATGTGAACTAGTTCAGCTGAAAAATAGAGATTACCCTGAATGGGTGGATGCAATTCCTCCCCCACCAAATATTTTAAATACCACATTCCCAATTTTTAATGGTTCGGTAGATCTGTAACAACACTGAACAAATTTGTTTCTCGTCGTGATCCTATGATGAGAGCTTCTTAAAAAAGATGCAGCTAAGCATAGTTTTTTTGTTAGTCATTACAAGTACCAGCTTTTTTCTGGTATACATGTCTGAAATCTCGATCAATAACTTAGTGGGAAGATCTCCTTCTAATATTTCAACATCAATTTAGCTCAACATTACCAAAGACGGTAGTTTTATATCTTACCAATTGTAAACAAATGGTAATTGAAAGAGTCTCAGATTTCATTGCTCTCTAGAAGGGATTAATATATTCCTTATGTTTATCACTCCCTCAAGAAGAGTTGCTGCCAATATGTGTCGAAAATCTGCGTGATGAATTACACACACCAATGATCCCTATTAAATACACAGGAGGGTTTCTAGACCTTTCTTCAATAGCTTAGCAGATAGAAGACTCTATTATAGAAAGAAAGGCTAAAACTAGTGTTGTTCCATCAGTTCCAGGAATATGAATAGGAATGGAAGAAGATGATACAGTTACACAGAAACTGGAACATGTACTTGCTTCTACTTCAAGACCTTCATCATACTGAACGGCTCTGCTTACTGAGAATTAGCATCAACATCCACCTCATCCAGATGATCAAATAGATCATAGGCAGAAAAAGTTTGAGGAATTAATGAATAAAAACTATTCATTCAAGAATGATCAAGATTCTGACTACTTCATCTCAGCTTTAGAAAACAATTTGGTTTAGTTTCCAAGGCCAAAGAATCAAAATAAATATGTACATAAAGATCATCCAAATTATTTTCCCTTTCATATGGTGGTGGGACACCCTATTCCAGAGTTATTTGTTATCAATGACCTTATTAAATATATGGTATACTCTAGATAAGTGAAATTAGAATGTTCATCAGCTCATATAGAATGTGTTACTGCTACTAATCAAGAGGAAGACAGAGAATGGAAAGAGGTTAAAAGTAAAAAATGTGAAAAATATAATGATTGGATGATCTAAAAAATGATCAATTGGACTCTTGAAATATTATAAACATAGTTTTACCAATAAATTGTGTATTATACCACTCCTACCATTACAAAACCATCTTCATCAAAATGTCGTTCCTCAATGAAAAAATCTGGTCATAAGGATAAATAGAAGTCATCGAAAGAAAATCTCACATCAAGGCCAATGTTGTCCTTAACCCTGTAAGATTTTATGCAATCCATTTCAAAATTATGGGCACCGCCTCACCAAACAGTACAAACCGAATTAACTTGTTAGGATTAATCCTTATTAGACAAAGAATTGATCTTTTGTCTGTTAATGTTATCCATATAACAAATCCTTAGGCAAATGGTTATTCTAATTGTATAGAGCAGAAATTTCTTGTGCCTCATTACAGAACTAGATGAAGAGGCCAAGTTTGAGGATATAGGGGAAGACATGGTAATTCCAGAAACAATCACTGCAACTCTACCCTTGATCAAACAATATATGTGGAAGAAACTCATTGAAGAGCCCTTTTGTGATCTCAACAAGAAAATGTAGTTTCTTCCATGAAAAACAAGTCTAGATCGGGAAAAATTATTCTGGAGGACTGATTATAAGATAATCAATATTCTTCTCAGAATATGAATAAATTTAGTCATTCTAATTTAAAAATTCAGCAGTATTTCCCACATCTATTTCAATATAGAAAACATCTACAAAAGAAGAATCAAAATCCAAATCACTTGCAAACCCACATCTCCATGTTGGTAATCATATACCTTTGGACCAAAAGTAATGTGTCTTGAAAATTTTTTCCCAAATACCAACCAAGTTATCAATTTTGTATTCTTTGAAATTATCAAAAGATCTTTGAGAAGCACTCATTGAGGCCTTGTTAAATTCTTAAGAATTTGAAACCGAAGTTTCTACTGGTGAGGTTAAATGTATAAATAATGATTCTGAAGAATGTCATGTTGTCGTATCTTTTACAGATGAAGATGAAGACAACATGGTACATGGACACATTAAACATTTGTATCTATCTAGCATGGTCAATGACATGGATATCTGACGAGCATTCATTGGTAATCGCTTCGGGGTCAACCTCATTTTTCTTTGTACACTTCCTTGATTGGAACCGAATGATTCTGACTTATCTCCATCAACATTAATGTTTAATGGATAAAAAAAATTAACAAGAACCTATGGAAAAAATTACACTCATAACTCTATTTGGATATCTTGTGTCTAATTCAGATTTCAAGGTATTTCGTGGGGACACAACCTTCAATATTCTGAATGGAAGGCCTTGGTTGCATCAACATGCTACCATACCTTCATCATACCACCAATGTCTGAAATACTATTTCGATGGTAAAATCATAACATTGTATGTTGAAAAGTCTTGGTTCAAAACATGTGAATCTCAAAACATTGAGGAAGAGTTTTATCACACAAACGAATTAAAGTCCATGACCAATGAGATAACAAGAGTTAATTCTTCCAATGGACTGGAAAAGATTCCATAAAATCCATTCAGGAATTTGAGTACAGATTATGTGTTACCAATCAATCAAGTTCAAACGGTAAATCCAAATCCATGCAGTCATCCAATAATTCTCATAATGTCAATTGTGGCAATTGAGCCTAATAACCGATAAGAAATTATTGATACACCATGCAATGATAGAATCATGAATGGAGATGTTTTTATTTCATCTGCTAAACTAAAATGAGACTCTACTTAGTCAATCAGAATATAAGAAATTGTAGCAATATTATAGGCAGATAAAGATGTTGATTTGTATTCTATGAATCCCTATTTACAATAGGAATACCCTTCTTCATCAGTTGGGTCAGATATGGTGGCTTCTTCTTTAAGATATTCAAATAATGACTCCTCCCATGACATAGGGATTATTTCCTTTTCATCTACCATGAAAATGGAAAAAATAAGATGTAACACTTAATGAAGAAGAAGGGGAAGATCTCAGGGATGATTCTCCAGCATTTGAAGAAGGTGCTTCTACTACCAGGGATGATCTTAGAGAAATAAATATGGGTATAAGAGAAGATACATTCCCCAATATAATTAGTGCGGAAATGACCTCTGAGGAGAAAGAAGTTTATATTTCCATTAAAAATCAAAAATTTATATTTTATTGGAATTATATAAAAATACATTGTCATAATCCTGATATTGCCACCCATCATTTGGGTTTTCCAGAAGAACGTCGTGGGTTCAAGAAGGATGTAAGGAGAACACACCCATCTCATGCCTATAAATTGAAACTTAAGATGAGAATCTCAAAAAGGAACACAATGTTAGGGAAGATCGGTATCCCAATTAGCTAGCCAATATTGTCCCAGTGAAAAAGAAGAATGGACAAACTAGTGTCTGTATTGAATTCAGTGATCCTAACCAGCATTGTCCTAATGTTGATTTTCCAATCCCAATTACAGAACTTCTAATTGATGCAACAGATGGATATGTAGCTCTTTCCTTCATGGATTAATATTTTGTGTATAATAAAATTTGAATGGCCTCATAGGTTGAATAATCAATAGCCATTAGAGCTCATCAAGGTTAGTTTTTCTATCAGGTAATTTCCATTGTCATAATCAATGTTGGTGAGACATACAAATGTTCCATTAACCATATCTTCAAACCCTTCATAGGGAAATTTTTTTACTATTATATGGATGATTTGGTAGTGAAATCCAAACAACTTTCCAATCACATGGATGATTTGGAAACCATATTTCACAATCTTCGACAATATACAATGAAGAATAACTCCTTAAAATGTCCTTTCAGAGTAACCTAAGGAAAATTACTTGGCTTTTTTGTATGCCTTTGTGGATTCAAAGATGATCATGAGAAACGAAAATCAATCATTGGTAAGTCACCTCCTTGAAATTTGAAAAAATTGAGAGGAAATCAAGGAATCTTGGCCTATATTCGTCACTTTATCTCGAATTTGGCAGGAAAATATTTACCATCACTGGATTAATGAAGAAAGGAGTCACTTATCAATGGACAGATGATTAACAAAGAAGAATTTGATATACTCAAAAAATATCTCTTAGGTCCACCAGTATTGATTCCACCAGTTGAATGAAGACCACTCATTCTCTATGTGACATCTTTAGAGCGAACAGTAGTTTCATTCCTCGCCCAAAAGAATGATATTGGAAATGAAAACAACCTTTATTATCTCAGTCTCATTATGCTTAATACGGAAACACAAAATTCATGTATTTAGAAGTGCTGTATGGCATTAATAATTGTTGTTTAAAAATTAAAACATTACCAACAACATTATGATGTCCATTTTGTATCTCGTAATAACCTTCTAAAATTTATCCTTAGTCATCCTATGCTTACAGGACGTCTAGCAGGGTGGGCGGTTATTTTTCAATAGTTTGATATCCAGTTTGGGCCTCAAAATCAATAATATTCCATGATCTGGATAATTTCCTTGTTGAGAACCCATTTGCGGAAGACTCATCGTTTAATACTGAACATCATAATGAAGAGGTCTTCTATATTCAAGATAATTTCCAAACATGGAAAATTTAAATTTATGGTGCTTCTAGAATTCCATCAGGGAAGAGATAAGAAAATCATAAACTCAAAAAGGTTGTATTAGGAATAGTCCTTATTTCCCCAGAAAATGCAGTATTTCCTTATTCATTTCTATTATAAATAGGTGGTAACAACAATGAAGCAGAATATCAATCTCTCATCGCAGGTTTGTAATTCTCCCTTCAAGTGAAAATGGACCATTTAAAGGTAAAATAATATTCAAAATTGGTTATCAAACTAATAAATGGAGAATATTCCATTATAAAAGATGAGTTAATCCCTTTTTGTGATTACATTTGAGAGTTAATGTATGAATTTCCCTCTAAGCAGAAATATTCCTATGTCCTCTGATCACAAAATTCATAGGAAGATGCATTGGCTAATATAGCTACAGCCTTGGAAGATCCCAATCGGGATTAGAAAATTATCAGAATAACCCATTTTTGTGTGGTCTTGACTTTTGTTCTAACCAGAATGGAGGAAATTAATGAAATTTTCCATATTTCTATACCATTTGTTCATACCATGGGATGGAAAACATCCATCATGGAATATCATTAATATTGAGTACTTACACCAAATAGGGTGGAGAATATAATGACCCACAATTTACATACATTGTTATTACTTCAGAATTGAAGCATAGTTATTACAACATATAACAAAACCACGATAAGACCATATAGGTATAGTGTCTTTTCAAACTGGGAAACATAAACAACTAGTTCATGAAGCATCTACATTATCTCCCATTTATTTCATCATATCTAGAGTCCCTTATGGCATATCCTACTTAATACCCTTCTTATTGACCTGGGGAATAGAAACCATTCAATTGGGTGAGCTCAAATGCTCAGTAAGGGTAAACAAAAAAAATACCAGTCATATCATATTCATAAGAAACTAACATTTTGAAAATCATAACCTACAAAAGAGATCATAATTCCCTTACATGGGATAAATTATAGTAGTGAAATTTAATCCCAATAATGATAACCTAAAACATTAAACTTTGTGGCACACACACATAATCATAGAAAATCATTTCATATTAGTAAAGACTCATTTCAAAGACTATCATAGCAAACAAAGATAATTTCTGAACCGAGTTCACTCATCATTCTAGTCCTGTATCACTGATCTAGATTAACTTGTCATTCTAGCCATGTCAATCTCATGAGATATAAATCTTTACCCAATGCATTGTAGGGATATGTAGGTTCCACACATATCATAATGAAACCATTCTTATCTGTGCTAAAAAATCATAAATCATATATCATAGCATAACCCATGTAATAAAAATGGGATTCATAAACATCATGCCATCATAACATAATACATATAAGATAAAAGGAATTCATAAAAATAATTACATTATAATATAATCCAATCAATGTAAAAATCGGGATAGAATCATAACCCTATATTATCATAGATGGAAAATAATTTTGATAAAACACTTGAACCCCATTATTTAGGAAAATGTCCTTTCCACTTTAAAAACATTTTATTTTCATAACTTGTCATAAAATTTTATCCTAAAAGATGTTAATTAATAAAAACATGAAAAAATGTAATGGAATATTCATGGAAATAATGTTATGTGAAATTAAAAAAAATCTATTCATGTCGTATATGTTAAAAAAGCATTCTTCTCAGGCATTGGCCGAAAAAGTCAAAAAGTATCTCATAATGAAAATGTCAAAAGATTCATTTCATATATTTTACAAAAAATTACCCCACAGGTAAAATTATATTTAAAAAATTTTAGGAGGATAGAAATAATATTATATATTGAGGAAAATGGATTAGTATGATAAATATGCCCTAGTAAATTCTGAAGTATACACAATCCTGGATAAAAATGAGATTGTGAGATTTCCCCTCACCTTAGGTCTGATATGCATCATACGTATCCGAAACTCCTATATAATGATTTAAATAATTTCATTGACTTATTAAAGAATAATATTAATTGTTATGTTATCATATATAGTCACATTTTTATCTTCTTATTGGTAATATGTCATTGCTACTTATTATTCGGGCGTTCAATGCATTATGTCCTTATGCATTTTTTGTCGAATAGATTCTTATTACTCCTTTTAGGTTATAGATACCTCAATTACATAAGGGTATTAGTGTAATATATATCATATTTATTCATTCAATTAATTCTTATAATCATTATTCAATGAATATCATGTAGAATGACTCGCATCATATCGTGGGGACGGTTTGCCGTACGTACCCACGAGCGATGATATCATTCACATAATTCTTTGAATGGAATTGGAGTTGATGATATAATATTTCAGAATCAGTATAATTTTATAATAATCAAATATGTTTATTTTTTACATCATTATACCCATCCTTGTAAGGTGGTGGTGGAAAACAGATTACACCACGGTGTGGAGACTGTATTCCGTACGTACGCAGGCGCGATGATTTAGTTTTATATAAGATATAGAAGGTGAAATATGGTTGATTATTTTTTATAATAACATATCAGTATATGACTGATACATACTTTATTACTTTATAATGAAACAAATAATGGAGAGGATGTAGAAGAAGAAATAAATGTGAAATAATAGGTAAAGGATATTTCATCTTCTTTGACGCGCCTCTTCTAAAATTCTTCTTAAGACACTAAAGATGGTCTTTGAAGAAGACCAGAACCTAAAGTATGTTTATAGGGAATTATAGAAGTTAAATGGGAAGGGTTTGGTGGAGCTTGAATGCTCAAAATGTTGTAATGTGGAGAGGGAATATGTTCCCTTTTATAAGGGAGGAGAGGGGCACCTTAGGAAAAACTTAATATATTATTTTATATTAATGTCACATTCAGTTTATAATGGACCCAACGTAACTTATTTGAAGGCTAGGGTGGCTATGGGTCTAAATAATTTCTACCAATTGGTTTTATACAAGTCTAGGTTACAATTTTAACCTTCTCATTTAGATTTAACTCTAAGTTAAATAATTTAACTTTTACCGTGTTTTCTTGTATTCTTACACTATATGGTTAATTACCTTACTATAAACTTCTAATCAAACCCTAATTGGTTAATTAATGTAGAATATATTATTATATATGTTTTTTGGTAGAACCATAGATTTTTAGGAATATAATATCAATTAATAATATAATATATTTTTTAAAAACTCTTTTATGTAAATTTTGACAGTATTTGGTATTCTATTTTTGAAAAATTAATGATAGAATTATTACTTCGAAAAAAATACATCTAACTAACCATAATATATTATATTAACCTAAAAAATTAGTTTAATTAATAAAAATTCTCAAATTAAATTTATTTGGTTATATATAAAATCATTTATGTTAATATTTCATTAATAAGGTAATTACTGCATCATCATTGTGTCATAAATAAATTATATTATTTATTATCAAAAGGTTAAAAATCAAATACCATTACGTAGGAAATATTTTTTTCTTTCTAATGAATATCTATACTATAATCTATCTTATGTTTATGCCAATATAAAAAATGTTTTAGTTATTAAATATTGATTTTATCTCTTTTAACTCTTCTTTGATTTAGATAATAATAAATGTCCTAATCAAATCCAAATGGACCTAAAGGGTAATATTTTATTCCTAAGGTTGTTTTTGGCCAAATTAAACTTATCCATTAAAATTAGGACATGTGTTAGGGTAATAATAATATCATTTTTACCCTTAATTACCCTATTTACATTTAACCGTGGTAAATAAAAGAAAAAATTATTATTCACCAACAATTATTTTTATCTTATTGAACCACATTTTACTTACTGATATCAACCCTATCTCTCAAATTTTTGAAATTCCACTCACAAAAGTTGTAAAATTATGTTTTATGTAAATTTCAAAATTCTCTTAGGAGGTGGGTAAACGATGGTCAAAAGTTCAATAAAATTTTTATATATCTAAAATTATTATAAAATAAATTCAATTAATTATATTTATCTTATATAGGTATTCTGTATCCATAATTAATTTTAAATAAAATAAATTATTATTTAAATCAAAAGTTGGTTTTTACCAATAACTTAGTGTTTTCACTATTCATAAAAAATTGAATGTTTTCAGAAAAATACCAAAATTTCACCTTATGCTAATTTTGATATTCCGAATCCAAAAATGATATCCATTTTGAAAGGGAAAATTTATAAAATTTCAAAAAGATTGTATTACTATTCATTATGGCTAGTTTATATATTATTCTAATAAAATATCGTTGTTTAGCGAATCTCGGTATTGCATACAACACAAGCTTTTGAGGAAGGTTACACTTATGTGTAACGCAATCCTAGATAGTGTTGTGTATAGTGAAAGATGTATTTTGTGTTGCATATAACATAATGCATAAAAACAAAATATTTCTCCAAAATCTCAGGTTGTTACATTCTACCCCCCTTAAAATGAATTTCACCCTCGAAATTCGTCACTTATTGACAAACTGATGGGGATACCTCTCCCTCATCATATCCTCAAGCTCCCATGTATCTTCTTATAATTGGTGATTCGTATATAAAACATTAACCAAGCGTGTTGTCTTGTTTTGTATAAATTTTTCTCTATGATCCAGAATCTCTATTGGTTTTTCTTCATAAGAAAGATCTTGCTCCAACAGTACAACTTCTAGGATTAGTACATGTGAAAGATCGGGTATGTACTTTATTAGGAGAGATACGTGGAACACATCATGAACTTGAGAGAGATTTGGTGGAAGCTCCAATCGTTAAGCTACATTCCCAACACGATCCAGTATTTTGAAAGGACAAATATACCTAGGGCTTAGCTTTCCCTTCTTTCTAAATCTCATTAATATCTTCCATGTAGATAATCGTAAGAACACGTTATCACCCACTTCAAACTCTAGGTCTTTTCATCCATTGTCGGTATAAATTTTTTTTCGACTCTAAGCAGCTCTTATGTGTTGTTGAAAGGGTATTACCTTTTCTTCCATTTCATCAACAAGATCAGGTCCTAATAGCTTTATTTCCCCAACTTCATTCCAACAAGTTGAAGTTATGCATTTCCTCCCATAGAGAGATTCATAAGGAGCCATATGAAAACTATAGTGAATGATATTATTATAATAAAATTCCACCAAAGGTAGGTGTTGATCCCAACCATCTTTTCAATTAATAGATCAAGCTCTCGACATGTCTTCTAGATTTTGAATTGTCTTCTCAGACTGACCATCCGTCTGAGGATGATAAGCAGTGCTGAATCTCAACTATGTATCTAGAATATGCTGAAGACTTCGCCAAAACATTGAGGTAAACCTCAGATCCTGATCAGATATAATGGAAAGTGGTACTCCATGCAATCTTACCACTTTTTTCATATATATCATTGCAAGCTAATCAAGAGTGAAATCTTCTCTAATATAAATGAAGGGTGCTGACTTCGTAAGGTGATCAACTATAACCCAGATAGCATTATTGCCTTTGGATGTTTCGGGATGTCTGGTGATAAATTCCATAGTAATTTTTCCCATTTCCATTCTGGTATGGGTAATGGTTGTAACACCCCCTTAGACTTCTGTCTCTTAGCTTTAACTTGCTGACAAACCAAGCATCCTGAGACATATTCAGCAACATCTCTTTTCATGCCATCCCACCAGAAGTACTCCTTTATGTCCCTATGCATCTTTATGCTTCCAGGGTGAATAGAGAATGAACAACTATGAGCTTCATCCAATATTTCCTTATTTAATTCTGAGATGGTAGAAACACAAGCCTGATTCTTGAACCTTATTATTTTATCACAATCAATGTGGAATTCAGGAACATTTCTCACCTTCTTTTGTAAGTCTATATCGTTTTTCTATACCTCTTTAATCTTCACATTTGTAGATGGTTGATAATTAATTTAAGAAAGATAAAATATTTCTCCTTCCATTATAATTCTGAGATCCATCCTTTGTAAATCCATAAATATTGGATATTTTGTGATAATTATCATGGATAATCTATCATGGTCTAGTCGACTGAATGCGTCTGCCACCTTGTTTTCATTCACAGGGTTGTTTTGAATTGAGCAGTTGTAATCCTTAATTAGCTCTAAAAATCATCTTTGGATCATAGTAATCTACTTTTGTGTGAAAATATACTTTAAACTTTTATGATCGGTATAAATATCACACCTTTCACCATAAAGATAATGCCTCCAAATCTTTAATGCAATGATTACCACAGCTAATTCCAAATCCTGATTTGGGTAAATTTTCTCATGGATTTTAAACTATCATGAGGCATAATCTATCACCATATAGTTTTGCATGAGAACACACCCCAATCTCATCTTGGATGCATTAGTACAGATCATAAACCATTCTCCACTACAAGGCAGTGTGAGCACAGGGGCACCAGATAACCATCTTTTTAACTCCTTGATATTCTCATAACACTCCTCCATCCAAATGAACCTAACTCCTTTTCAAGTATACCTGTTGAGTGGATTTGATAATCATGAAAAATCATTCACAAAACATCAATAATATCCATCCAAACTAAGAAAACTCTAGATCTCAGTTACTATTGTTGGTCTTGACCATTTTTTAATAACCTCTGTTTTTGCTGGATCCACAGATATCCCCTCTTTTGAGATTACGTGACCCAAAAATGAAACTTTATGAAGACAAAATTCACACTTGGTAAATATGACATAAAGATTCTCCTTTCATTGGGACTTTAATACAATTCTCAAGTGACCTTCATGTTTTTCATTGCACTTTGAATAGACTAAAATATCATCTATAAATACTACCACAAACTGATCTAATTAGTCTCTAAAGACTCTATTCATTAGATCTATGATGATAGCAAGGGAATTATTAAGACCAAATGGAATCACTATAAATTCATAGTGTCCATACATTGTATGTAAATCCATATTTGGTATATCTTCCCCTTTGACCCTTAATTGATGATACCCAGAATGAAGATAAATCTTGGAAAAGTATTGAGCACCGCGTAGTTGGTCAAATAAGTCTTCACTATGTGGGATAGAATATTTGTTCTTGATAGTGATCTTGTTAAGTTCTCGATAATCAATGTAGTGTCTCATTGACCCATCTTCCTTCTTAACAAATAGAATAGGTGCTCACCAAGGTGATGCAGTACGGTGTATAAATCCCTTATCAAGATTCTCTTGGAGTTTCTTTTTCAATTCCTGCAACTCAATTGGGGCCATTCTATAAGGTGTCTTTGATATAGGTATAGCTCCAGGTATCAGTTCTATTGAGAACTCAAGTTCACAATTTTGTGAAAGACTTAGTAATTCCTCTGCAAAGATATCATCAAACTCTCGTTCAATGGGTTTATTCTTAATCGTGAGTTTCTCTCTAACCATTTGAGATAAATAACCTTCATTTATTGGAATAAAGACCCATAATATGGACGAAATTTCCACTGAAAGGTTATATTCATCCTTTCATCGATAGATGATCGTTGATTGATCTGGAATATGAAATTTGACTTCCCCTCATTGTAAATTGTTATAAGCTCCATATAAAGAAATCCAATCCATGCCAAGAATCACATAAAATTTCACTATAGGAACGATTAGAAGATTTGTAGGATGCAATTTAACACAAACATCAATCAGAGAATAATTTTAAACTTTTGATGTGACTATTGTGCCATTAGGGGTTGTCACAAATAACTCAACATCTAATTTTTGGGGCAATACAGAAATACCTGATGAAAATTCTTCAGAAATCAAAGAGTGGGTGGATCCGGAATCAAATAAAACATTTTCTACTTTAGAGTGTATGGTAAGTGTACCTTTCACCACTTTGTTATCATACTCTACATCACTGATAGAAATTGAATGTGACTTTCCTTTGTCTTTGTCCTTAAGAGTTTGTTGAAGTCGATCATCATCAAAAACCCCTGGATTAGGGAATTGATTAGCATAATTCTCCATTTCCGTACACTGGTATCATTGTTGTGTAGGGGGTGCATTCTACGTAGCCTTTTCTTTATTCTCATCACTGGACATCTTTTTCCTATCATTGCAGAATTCAAATGCCAAGTGAAATTTATTTCCACATTTGAAGCATTTACTTGTCACTTTAAGAAAATTACCTCCATGTTTCTTTCCACACTTTGAGCATAAGGGAAAAATCATCTTGTTTTAAGTATGGACTTTATATTTTCCTTTGAATTCCATTTTCCTCTTCTTATCAAACCCATATGACTGATGGGTTACTCTAATATCCATGTAAACATTTAGATTAAATCAAAAAACTTCCTCGTAGCTATTGAAGTCCATTATGGATAACGCCCTTCAAAGATATAGTTTTATGCCAATAAATAATCGATCGATTTTACTCTCAGGTTGGATAATAATTCTTGAAGCATACATTGCATGTATTGTAAAATTTTATTCTTAGGTACCAAAAGGTTCATCATACTTTTTCTTTAGTTCAAAAAACTCATTCTCTATCATTTTTTGATGAATATGATGGAATTACTTATTGAAAATTATGTTCTTGAACTTCTCCCATTTCATAGACTCAATTTCATCTATTTTTCTTGTATTCTTGATAAGATTACACCAATGATCAGCTTCACCTTCAAAACGATATTCTGCTATGATGAATTTATCATCTTCATAACATTGAAGAACATAAAATTTCTTTTCAGTGGTACTGATCCATTGTTCAGCCGCTACTGGATCCGTAGACCCACTGAATGAGGGTGGACGCTGCCACATGAAGGATTCAACTGACTTTTGCTCCTTCCTTTACTCGTTTGGAAGTCCTTCATGATTCATATCTTGAGAATGTTTTGTGATCATGGATATAAGATTGTTCATTCTAGATCCCATAACGTTTGTTTGCTCAGTGGGAGAATCATTGCATAGCCCGTTGCATTCAGCATTAACATAGTTCATTCAGGTTCCATCCATGACTAAAACCAATAAGCATAGTGTGAGAAACACTAATCATAATAGGAAAACCACATAATTAAGAATAAAATTTCACACTTTAGGTCTTATCATAGGTTATTCATGGCCATTTCTAAAACACTAATATTGTGTGCTATGCTTAGACATATCTTTAGGGTTCTTACTGAGGCTTTCACATCCTAGTTTCCAAAGGATGACTATACCTTTCCTCTAATACCAACTATAACGACCTATATATTATATAAATTGTTATTAAATCATAATTTAATCATACTTATTAAAACATATAAAAATCCACGATATGACCTTATAGGTATTGTGTCTATAGAAACTCGGAAAACATAAACAACTAGTTTATAAATCATCTACATTGTCTCTCGGTTATTTCATCATATCTAGAGTCCCTTTTGGCATATCCTACCCAATACCCTTCTTCCTAACATGGGGAAAAGAAAACATACAAAAGGGGGAGCTCAAATGTTCAGTAATGGTAAAAAAAGAAAATATCAATCATATCATATTCATAAGAACATAACATTTTGAAAATCCTATCATGAAAAAGATATCATAATAACATAACATGGGATAAATCATAGTAGTGAAATGTAATCCCAATAATCATAACATAAAACATGAAACATTGTGACATACAATCATAATCATAGAAAATCATTTCATATTAGTCAAGACTCATTTCCAAACTATCATAGTGGGAAAAGTCCATTTCTGAACCGAGTTCACTCCTCGTTCCAGTCCTGTATCACTGAACCAGATTAACATGTCATTCCAGACAAGTCTATATCATGAGATATAAATATTTACACAATGAATTGGAGGAAGTTACAGGTCCCACCCATCTCATAATGAAAACATTATTATGTGTGCCACAAAATCATAAATCATATATCATAGCATAACCCATGTAATAAAAATGATATTCTTAAACATAATGTCATCATAACATAATCCATATAAGATAAAATGAATTCATAAAAATAAACCCATCATAAAATAATCCAATAAATGTAAAAATAGGGATAGAGACAGAACCCTGTATTATCTAATATGGAAAATAATTTTGATGAAAGTCTTGAACGCCATTCTTGAGGAAAATATCATTTCTCCTTCAAAAACAATTTTATTTTCATAACATGTCATACAATTTTCAACTAAAATAATTTAATTAAAAATAAACGTGAAAACTTGTATAGGAAGCTTAATGGAAATAATGTTCTATGAAATTATAAAAAATCCATTCATGCCGTATAAGTTAAAAAAACAATCTTCTCGTACTTTGGCCAGAAATGTCAAAAAGTATCTCGTACTGAAAACGACAAAATATTCCTTTCATATATTTTACTAAAAATTCCGCAATAGGTAAAATTGGATTTAAAAAATTGTAGGAGTATATAAATAATTTTACATATTTATGAAACATGGATGTGGATGAGAAATATTTCTAGTAAATTCTAAAGTTTAAACAATGCAGGATAAAAATGAGATTGTGATATTTTCCCTTACCTTATGTATGATATGCTTCATACATATCTGAACCTATTGTACATTGATTTATAAAATGTCATATACTTATTAAAAATTCATATTACTTGTTATAATATCATATATGGTCATATTCTTATCTTTTTATTAGTAATATTTCATCGCTACTTGTTATTCGGGAATTCATTTCTTTATATCCTTATGCGTGTTTTGTCGAATAGATTCTTTTTCCTCTTTCTAGGTTATAGATACCTCATTTAAATAATGGTATTAATGTAATATATATCATATTTATTCATTCAATTCATTTATATAATAATTATTAAATTGAGATCATGTAGAGAGAGTCGCATCACATCATGGAGACGGTAGGCCGTACGTACGCACGAGTGATGATATCATTCCCATAATTATATAAATGGAATTATAGTTGATGATATAATATTTAAGAATAAGTATCATGTTATAATAATCATATATAGTTATTTTTTAAACCATTATACCCATCCATGTATGGTGGTGGTGGAAAACAGATTACACCACGACATGGAGACGGTATTTCGTACGTACGCACGCGCATGGATTTCATTTTCCGTAAGATGGATAGAAGGATAAATAGGTTGTTTCATTTTTATAATAAAATATATGTATATGAGTGATACTGATTCTATTACTTTATAATGAAACAAATAATGAATAGTATGTAGAAGAAGAAATTAATGTGAAATAATCCGTAAAGGATATTACCTCTTCTTCAACACACCTCTTCTAAACCTCTTTTGAGGACAATAAAGTTGTTCTTTAAAGAAGACTATAAGCTCTATAATTTTTCTAGGTAAGTGGATGAGGTATATGGAAAGGGTTTGGCTGATCTTGAAGGATCAAAATGTTGTAAAGTGGAGAGGGAAGAGGATCCCTTTTATAAGGGAGAAGAGGGGAACCTTAGGAAAAACATAAAATATTATTTTATAATAAAGACACATTCGGTAAATAATGGATCCAAAGTAAAATATTTAGAGAATAGGGAGGGGATGGGTCGAAATCCTCTAATCCAATAGGTTTTAGACAAGTTTAGGATACCATTTTAACCTTATAATTTATATTTAACTCTAAGTTAAATAACATAACTTTTACCATCTCTTCTTGTATTCTTACACTATATGCTTAATAAAGATACTATAAATATCCAATAAAAACCCAATTGGTTCATTAATTACTTATATATTATTATATAAGTGTTTTTGCTGATTCTTATATTTTTAGGAATACAATCACAATTAATAATATAATATTTGTTTTAAAAACTCTTTTATGTCAATTTGGACACTACTTGGTATTTTGTATTTGATAAATTCATAACAGCATTATTACAGTGAAAAAAGTTCATATAACTAACCTTAATATGTTATATTAACATTGAAAATTATTTTAATTCATAAAAAGTCTCAAATTTCATTTATTTGGGTATTTATAATATCAATTATGTTAATATTTCATTAATATGGTAATTAATGAATCATCATTGTGTCATAAATAAGATAATTATTTATAGTCTAAAAATTAAAAATAACATACCATTATGTAGGAATTATTTTTAGCTTTCTAATTAATATTTATAGTCGAATTTATCTTATGTATAACCCTATATTAAAAATTTTTTAGTTATTAATCATTGATTTGAACTCTTTTAACTCTTCTTTGAATTAAATAATAATTAATTTACTAATCTAATCCAAGTGAACCAAAAGGGTATTATTTCATTTCTAAGGTTATTTTTTGGTTGAATTACAGTTATTCAATAGAATTAGGACATGTGTTAGGGTAACAATAATATAATTTTTACCAATAGTTACCCTATTACTTTTAACCGTGGTAAATAGTTACTATTCACCAAAAATTATTTTTATACTATTGAACTAAATTTTACTTACTGATATCAACTATGTCTCTCAGATATTTTAAATTCCACTCAGAGAAGCGGTAAAATTAATTTTTATGTAAATTTGAAAATTCTCCTAGTATGTGGGTAAAAGACGGTCAAAAGTTCAATAAAAAAATATTATTTCTAAAATTATTATAAAATTACTTTAATGAATTACATTGAACTTATATAGGTCTTATGTATCTATAAATAAATTTAAATAAAATAAATTATTTTGTAAATAAAACGTTGGTTTTGACCAATAACTTAGTGTTTTCATTATTCATCAAAAATTGAATATTTTCAGAACAATACCAAATTTTCACCCTATGCTAATTTAGATATTCTAAATCCAAAAAATGATGTAAAATTTGAAAGATAAAATATATAAAATTTCGAAAAGTGGGTATTACTATTAATAATGGCTAGTTTATATAATATTTTAATATCATATCGTTGTTTAGAGAAACTCGGTATTGCATACAATGCAAGCTATCGAGGAAGGGTTCTCTTGAGTATAACGCCAGACCAGAAAGTGTTGTGTGTAGTGAAATATTCCTTTCTTGTTGCATATAACATAATAAATAAATAAAAAATATTTCTCATAAAATCTCAGGGTCTTAAAGAGAATGAGTAGATCCAGCGACAAGTGGCTAATTTTACTCATTATGATAGTCCAGACCACCAAAATATCCTTTACAAGTGAGGCTTCGATGGAATTCACATCAGATGTATTGATGGAGAAGAGACCATAGCTGTCATGAAAGAACTTTATTCAAGAAATTTTCATGCCCACTAATCTAGGCAGAAACTATCAAATCAGATCCAAAGTCTTGGATTCTGTTAGCCTTCAATTACACAGGATTGTACAGGCTTCACTAAAAAAGGTCATCCCTACCAAGTGCATTCCAACTTCATTCATCACCCCCCAGTATGTTTACATACACCTAAATACTCCTGACCATTTTTCACATGGGGAATTGATGTAGTAGGGTCTTATTCTCCAGCCACGGCTAAGTAGTTCTAGTATATTCTCACTACTACAGATTTCTTCTCTAAGTGGGCTAAGGCAATACCTCTCAAGGAATTTGGATCCTAAATCATCGTTGGTTTTGTCAAAACTAATATCATCACCTGATTTGGTGTCACTCATACTATTTTGATGGAAAATGGAACCAATTTTTGTTCTTTTGAAGTAAAAAAATTTATGAGGAATATAATACAAATCCATCCATTCATCTCGCTATCATGCATCGGCCAATGGACCTATAGGGGCTTTCAACAAAACCCTATAGAATATACTCTATAAGATGGTGGATCAATTTTTTAAATCATGTCCTGATAAAAATTTGAATTCATTATGGGATTATAATATAACTACCTGTACTGATACCCAAGCTACTTCTTATTCATTGGTATATGGAACTGAAGTGGGGTTTCCAATTGAAATACAACTTCCTTCACTTAGAATTACAATCTGTTATAATTTTTCTACAGATGAAAGATCTCAGAAACAATTTAATGAGATGGAACGATTAGATGACAAAATATTGTATACTTTGCATCATCTATAAGTCTATCATATTAGAATATCCCTGTCTATTTAGAAGAATGTTTTCCATCATTCATTCATCCCAGGAGAATTGGTATTGGTCCTTATGACTCCAATTATACCAAGAAATAATCCTCAAAAAGATTAACCAAAATGTGAAGGACCTTATTCCATATATAATGTCTGTTCAAATGGAGCTTATTAATTAATATAAATGGATGGATATCTCATTACTTCTCCAATCAATGAGATATTTTTGAAGAAATACTTTGTGTTATTATACCCATATTCCTCACTACAAGACTATAAACTGCACAATACGATGTCCTTACTGCAAGACTTAAAAATAAACAACCTACATGTCCTAGTTGCAAGACATTACAATGAATAACTACCATATGTGTCCATGCTCCATGATGTTAAAGTGTGTAGTATCGTTTTCATTGTTGCATGATGTTAAAATATATGACATCATATGTACAACTAAGGTTTTTTCTATTTAATGTTAGAATCTTCCATAATCAAATGTCATTGATTTCATCAATACTTATTAGTACTACATGAGTCCCTCTCTTTCTTATGTCGGAGTCAGATGTGCATAGAGACCATGTTTCAAGTACTACGTATGGATTGATTCTCATATCTAATGATATACATAGAGATGCATGAATCTGCAATTCTGGGCCCATCCACAATCCCAAAATGTTCTTATTTTCTTTTCTCCTCCTGTATATGAATCAGATCTATACAGAGTGATTCTTAAAGATATATGATTTGGTCCTTATATCATTTCATTTCATAAGATTTATTATTCTCTCAGAACGTATCAAAGTCCCTCATTCCTCTTGTTTAACTTAACATGATGAGTGAATGTTTAAAAAAATACATACGGCTTGATTCTCAACTGTTTTAAAATACATAGAGATGCCTAGATCATCATTCGTGGGCCCAGAAATAAAAAATAAAACCCCTTTATTTCTTGTACAAAAAATTTAAATTGGCATAGGGAATGTTTTAAAAAAAAACGATGTATAAATTTATTCTTTCCCCAGTAGGATATATAGTGAAACTTGGTTTTTATCCCTTAATCCAGTTACAATGTGTCATTCCAATGATATAAATTCATTTTCATCCTTAGAAAATGATGTTACACATAATAAACATATAATACACCAATTATTCATTTTCATCATCTTTGCATTATAAAAGAACCACTTACTAATCCCTGTTTCTTACACTGAGCATAGCTCATGTGAGCATAGAAACTGAGTAAATGGATTCGTTATATAAGGTGTTTTAATTTCTTATGGGGTTAATAAAAAACATACTGCATGACTTACAACTATATATTATAATGTCCTTACTACATGACTTAATACTTCATTGTATAATGTCCTCACTGCATGACCTCAAACTGCACATCACCATATTCATTCAATGGAAACAAGGAAAGTCTCCATTTCACATATTATTCAGATCCATTTAAAGGACATAAAACTTATAAACAATATTGTTTCAAGCATCTCTCATGTGCGTTAAACATATATCTCCTTCCACATTTCAATCTCTTAATATTGAATATTTTCAAATTCTCATAATATTCCTTACATTTTTGGTGACAAGGATGGACATATTTAAATATCTCTTTTCCCAGATTATGCAACATGTGCCCTTAGGAAGCCTTTCACAAGTTTCCTACAGAACAGGAATGTCATCCAAAAGATGTCATTATTTGGATATGCAGCATGTTCCTTAGTTGGACTTGCATAATATAGCCCCCATAACGTGTTTGTAAAATAATTGTTATTTTGTTATTGGTTGTAGTATAATTAACACCTTAAAACTTTGATGACAATATATAAGAATCTGTATTCTAAAACAGTCATTCATGTATACTTGTCCCATTATCTATCACACAATCTATAAATCATTAATACCATGGTTTATACATTTTCTTCACCATGTGTTTGATGCACTGAGGAATAACCTTGAAATAACTTTTCCACAAAACTTATATTTTTTCCATTTCTGGTCCTAGTTTTATGACCTAAAACTACAGAAATCATATATTTTATGATTGTGGCATATCTTAGTAAAAGTATTATTCATCCAATTCATTGGACACTCTTGGTCGGAAATACCCTTTCCATATTCAGGTACATTTTTCCATTATCCAAACGCTATGCTTCATAAAATCTGAATCTCCATAAACATTCTTCGAATTTTAGCAATAGAATGTCAGACTTCTAAGTGCTCTTTTTCATGGCTATGTAGCATGTGCCCTTAGGAGGCCTTGCATAAGTCTCTAACATAATAGGTCTATCAGTCAAAAGATATCACTATTCATCTATGCAGCATATGCCCTAGTTGGCCCCGTATAATACAACACCCATAACGTGTTTGTCCATTAATGGTAAATTAATTCTAAGAAGAGACATTCTCTAATTCTTCTAGCACTTCTTCTATACCATTATTCAGTTTTAGAAATTCTCAAATCACAGTATATAATTTTCCCTTTCATACCAGAATATGATAATATATTTCCAAACAAATTACCATGAAATTGGGAGAGTTTAGTACTTTTGGTCAGTGCTAAATACCTTAAATTAATGCCACCCAATGTCCTCACTGCATGAGTTAAAACTGAATAGTACCAATGTCCCCATTACATGATATAAAAATACACAGTACCAATGTCCCCCCTGCATGAAATAAAACTGCATAGTACCAATGTCCTCACTGCATGTCTTAAAAATGCATATTACCAATGTCCTTACTGCATGACTTAAAAATGCACAGTACCAATGCCATTAATGCATTACATAAAACTACATAGTATGATATCATAAAATTAAATTTCTGATAATTTTGTACCGTTACTCATACACTAAATTTCTATTAAAAATGAGTTTCCAATTCATGACTTATGTTTGTCTAAAATAACCCTTTTTCATTCTTAAAAATCATTTACTTGGGAAAACCACCTACTGTGGTCTTAAATCACCCAAAACTTATTTCCCTCAATCTATCGGTAGAAAATGTAAAATTCATATTGAACTCTTTTTCTTGACAATATAGAATGTTCCCTTAGGCGGCCCTGCATATGTTTCCAGCATAACAGGTATGCCAATAAAAAGATACCACTATTTTGTTATGCATTATATGCCCTAGATGGCCCTACATAGCACAACCCCCATAACGGGTTTTTCAAATAAGGGTAACATCGTTCCTAGAAAATACACCCCTTATGTTAATACATATTTTAGATTTGGTGAACATAGACATCGTGACTCAAGATTCCCCTTGGAAATGTTTAAGGAATATTAAAGCAATTCTTAGCCATTGATTCTTATTTGGGATCTAATTATAAAATTTATGGTATAAAATATTCTACCTTAAATACATTCCCTTTATAGTCCAACATGCATGAATCCAAACTGGAAACAACAAAAGACACGATACTCATTAGATTGACAACCTACAAATGGAACTCTAAACAAAAGTCGAGTCATAACTCACTAAATATACATTTTTTGTATGATTTAGGTAATATTGAGAAATAAAAAAAGGTGTTCAAAAGATAAAAAGGTTTTGTGGTTATCCATATAACCCAAGAAATAGTCAAATTATTCTTATTAGGTCCCTTGGCCTAATAAGATTTTTTTTGAGAACTTCATTCTTGTTTTAATAATGACTTTTTAACATAAAGGAATTATTATGATCATTTAATTTTCATATTTCTCTCAAGAAAATACTATAATGAAAATTTGTATTTCATTCATTCATATTAAAATAGAGGGCCATCCAAAAAAATGGAGCCACTCTATCATGATTCAGAATAAACTCTCAAAATGACATTTCATTTGTTGGACTCCTTCATAAGCTCTATAAGATTCCTATTGAAGGGGAGATATTTTAGTTACTCTAGCCTCCTCTTCTAGACGAAGTGCTTCCTTAGCAGTTTAAATGGATGTTATCCCCTATAATTAGGTTTCTCCTAATGTCTGATTCAATTTCTCAATCGTTTTATGAACAACATCCAGTTACTGTTGAAGAGATAACAACTCCTTCGAGGATTTTTTGATTTGTTGGATAATCTCAAGTGATTTCTTGTTATGATTTTCCTTTGCATCAATAACTACATCTTAAATGTTCTCAATATTGATGCATCATTTAGCCTCTTCAAAATCCTGTCGCATCTTATGCTCCTACTTGTGTCGGCGAATAGTCTCTTTCATGGCATCATAGACTGGCTTATAATTATATCCGCCAATCCCCAATATGCATAATAATTATGGGAGTTTTGAAAAATGGGACGACAATTCATATAAAGGTTTTATAGAAATTAATCTCCAGATATAATGCCATGTCTTCTTGCATGCCAAACCAATATCATATTTTATCTCTACGTCTGAATATGAGTCACTACCAGGAGGTAAAATGTACTCTAGAAATGGGTCGATTAAATAGCTGTCTTGTTCTTATTCTCTTACGAGAGTAGATACTTCACCTTCTGATATATGCACAAATAACCCTAAATGATATATTAGGATCATTATTAGTTTCATATAGAGAATGAAAATATGATTCAGAAAGCTGTTTATATTTACCCAATAATATTTCGGCTACTTGATTGGATTCATCCCCTGTATTCTTAGATACAATATTTATTAGCAGGTGTTTCTTCAGAAAGGTCATTTCCTTGAATTTGCATAGTTATGATATTTGAAGGCTTTGGAACATTTCTTGATGAAGGATCCTCTGTAAGTATTTCTCCAGCCCCACCAGAAGGATTAAGTGAAACACCCTATCCCTAAGGAGCCTTTGAGACATTTTCTATAGATAATGATGCATAAGGATAATTTTAATATAACGAGTCAAGATGAAGAACAAATTATGCTTGGAAAATGCAATAATACGGACGTATATCCTTGTAATTCTTCCTAAAAATCTCCAAAAACCATTATGGAACCTGGATTATCAATATTCAAATTAAGAGTGTCCATCATTTCAGTATATACGCCCTAAAATGTTACAACATCCTCACCTTATAAGGAATAAAAAAAATGATAGTTGATGCCCAAAAAGGCCCCACTGACATTTTGTTCTGTTGATTCATCAATTGGTATTCCAGCATCAGATATTTCAAGGTTTGGGTTAACATCAACATTAGTTTTAGATTTCCCTGGTTCTTCATTCCTTTTTCTGAAGCAATGGGAATATTAGTATTTATTATTTTTAGGATCCTTTAACAAAAGTAACTGGGGTATGTATTTAATCATGCAATTTCTTTACTCTCTCTCAATAGAGAGAAGAACAGTTATATATAAATCTTTTAACGATTTATCTACTAAAATTATAGATTTGTTAGCAAGAATCTGGGTTTTCCATGGGGCTTCTTTCTCTGGTCCTGAAGCATCATATCTTAAACCCTTGAGAGAGGAGAGAGACATAGATCCTATAGGAGGATAAAACATGGTTACCAGAATATATTTATCTTGTTGTATGTCCTATGGAATATATAAACACTTACACATTCAGTGAATGTTTTCAATCAATCTCATTTCTCTCTTGTGTTTTTGTTCAAAATCATGGGTAGAGATTGAAACACTCCTCTTAACAGGGAAAACTTTAGGTAATGGTTGATTATTATATGTCTCCATTACCCCAGTCATGATTATTTCTCCTAGAGAATGTTATGGTGACCTGGGAGGATCATTTGTTTCATTGATAGCAGAGCATGTAGGAACGTAGTTGGGTGTTCTGACAAATGGTCTAGATCTTCCTTCTCAACATTCATGTTGCATCAATGTCTTTTGATAATGATTTTTGATGATACATGATATAGTTGGGTTGAGAAAAAAGAAAAAGGGTACTAAACTCTCACTATTAACATAAATATCCCACTCCTTCTCAGAGTCAATAATTACCCCTTCGCATACTCCTATGTCCAGCATTCGAGATACTCATTTAGAGGCTGGGATTTTTTCATCGGTTGAATATATAAACACCTCCAGTTCCACAATATACTTTTGTATTTCACCCAATTTATTTTTTGGATTGAAATCAGAATGTTCCTTAATGTCACCAAGATCTGGCATGCGAATGTCATACTGGGGGAATGCACATGCATCCCTAAGATTACAGGTTTTTCATTTCAAATGATGAATAGCTAAAGGTCACACATAATTCAATCACGGTATTTTTGACTATTGAAAGGAAACTTCACCTTATGATTGGGAAATCTTTTAAGACCTTGTTTCTTCAGAAAGATCAACTGATGGATTAGGGATCGTAGTTTGATGGCAGCAACTGAACCACCATGCTGTTGGAGGTATTTCTTCTCTATCCTTGGCCATCCTAGTTTACTTCCAACGAAAACATTTTGAGGGCCTCGAATCCTCTATCACTTCTGTATCATCTCTGAAATTGGATTTATTGGAACTATTTTGATGTGAAACATTCGTTGTAGCTTCCACTCGATATATTACTTTTGTTAGAGCCCCTTCGGGATATGAATAAACCCAAGCTTTGGTATAACCAGCTGTCAATCTGATTGATGCATCTGGTGGAGGCAATGTAATTGACAACTTGGATACCTCTAAAGATGTTAGAATCAATAACTGTCACGCTACCATTGAGTGATTCCTATATCCTACAAATGTGGGTGTTAAAGTTATTATTTTTTGAAGACATCTGAACTGATGAGAAAACATATAGGGGGCATAATCCACATAGATAATTTAACCATAAATCTGGGTTTATAATACCCCATCCTTGAATTCCATCATATAACATCTCATCTCATGATTATTCTCTTTACCATCATCAATAAATGTTACATTTGGTGGGTCACCAAAAGGAATGATGCTGAATTCACCTGATAAATTCAATACCTTCAGCACCACATCAGGTCTTTATCCCAGGGGCTGAATACCAGAAACATTCTATAAAAAAGGGATTTAATTGACCATTTGGAACAATAACTAAATTCACAACCTATTTTGTGGAATTGTGTGATGCAATCATCCCCGAAACACTTGGACCTGAAATACTAAATGGAGACTTCCCATTGTATAAATTCATCCAGAGATGGTAAATTTGATCTACTACAGGGGTTGATAGCCCAAAATATTTCCCCTCTACCAATTTAGCTGCAATGACAGAAGTCCCTTATCTATCACCCCCTTCGGATTCACAGATCGGAAGCAAATAAACACTTAGCCACATATCAATTAAGTAAGATAAGTGTACAATTGAATCTATATTGGGTTTGAATTTATATCCCTAGTGCTTGTAATCGCCTCTTTCAAGTGTAGGATAATATGTGCCTGAACTACCTCAGTTTTCTATAGAAGGAAAAATAGTATAACGTCCACAGATTCAACCTTTCTCTATTGTTGGTTTTAAGAAGGCTTCAATCCACACTCAAGCATGAATATCTCTCCTATCCTTGTGTAAATTATTTTCTATATTATGTAATTCATAGGCCACCAGTGGTTTTATAGTAACATCACCCCATGTTGTAGTAGGCAGGACAAATTCATCATACATTTCCCCAAGAATGGGAATTATAGCTATTTGGTAAATTTCCTAAAGACTAATACCAACTCCCCCATGAATCAAATTAAAGAAATTAGTTTTTGGACTCCATCATCTTAGTAATACACGAACTAATTCATTTTTGAAAACATAAGATTTACCCATACAAACAGTGTTTCAAATATGGATGTCAGCTAACTCCTTTCTAAATTCTGCACAAGTCTGACGCACCTAGAATGCCTACATCCACATGGGTTTTACAACCCATTCGGATTGAAGGTCCCAATCTCCATTCAAACCACTAGATTGATCTGTTTGAGAAGCCAAAAATGTGGAATCATACCAATGTGGTATTGGTACTACAACATGATCTTTCATATCGGGAGTGCTTCTACTGTGATGAAGGATGCAACTAATAGGGATCAAGCGTTCTTGTATCAAAACCCCCTTGCACTAATATTCTTGTAGTTATAGTTGGAATACTGGAGAATACAATTCTTTGGAATGTACTTCTTAATAGATGTAACATGGGTGTCTTTCAAAATACAATGCCCATATAGAGGTAATTAAGGACTTGGGGGATAATCATGCCGGTACGGAATTAGACACTTCCATGTCCTATGAAGAGTACTCTCAACAATTTCAAAATAGTCTGTCCCAACAATCTTAATCATTGCATTTTGGCTAGCCTTATCTTCTTGGATATGGGTCATAAAATGAGCCATTGTTTCCTACAAATATAATTACCAAACTTCCAACTCATAATTTAAATAACAAAGCAATTTTTTTTTGAAAAAGGACAATGGTCGCATAGGTCCTTCGACGAGGTCAGTCGTGTAGGCCCTTCGAAAATGATCCTAGCTCAACTCCATCATTGAAGTATTTTATTTCGTAGCTCTATCGTGTAAATAATTTTACCTTGAAATTTCATTTCAAGAGAATTACATGAGATAACAACGCGATGTGGCTAGTCAAATGAGCTACGCAACGAGAGCTCTAAATTTTTGAGAAGGAACAGGTGAATAAAAATATCATTAAAGGTTGAGACCAATTTATAGGCAACAAAAGACATAAATGTCATGACTGTGCATCGTACCTACGCATAATACTTGTGTGAAATACCTGTGCGAAGTACTTTCATGATAAAACTGAGATATTCAGCAAATAATGATTCAAAGAGTACAAAATAAAAACCATAATACTCCCAAAGATCTTTGCGACAATGTAGCTTCCCCAAGCTATGCGACCTAGCTACATGGATGAGAAATGAAGCCAACCTACTCATCTAAACTCCACTCTAGGAGATGTTTAATGTCACTATGCAGAGCACCTGTGTGGCGGAGCTGCATGAAGCACCTGTGCGGGAAATCATCTCTTCGACTAGGCCCATCTGTGCCTATATATAGAGACCTAGGGCTCCCCATTTCAATACTGGAAAAGTGAAAGATTCTCTAAAACAACCATTGCATAGCTCTATTTCCTAGTTCTGTAAAATTGTCTTATGTAACACTATAAACCGCGAGAGAAGAGATAATTAAAATGATATAGGCAACTTTTGTAGTTTTTCACATTCCTCAATCAACATATATATATGAGTGGTATATCTGTGTTCATTACATGCATGGTATACCTGCATGCCTCACCTACACGGTATTCTTTCATAGTTCACTTGCGCACCATACCTACACAATACAACAATGTGGGGTACCCTATGTAGTATACTTACGCAAGGTACCTACACAACTAGCTCAAGTACCCTTCTTAAAGCCATCCATGGCAGGGTATCTTTTTCATTGAGTCCCTTGTCTGAAAGGGTATAAGATGAATCCACCACAAAAACCTCATGACTTCCCAAACCTTCGGGTAAGGCACATCAGAGTGTCTCTTATTTGGGTTTGTATTTCCACTATCAGAGGTTATTCACATTTGTTTCACAATGGGTTTAGGATTCATGGTATGTTTGTGGGTTTGTATATCGACAGTCATAGGGACTTTTCTCCGAGAAGCAATGTTGGGATGTTCTCGGTTTGGAGGATGGTTGGTTACCGACGTATCCCTTCTCAAAGAGATAACTCGAAACCTCAAGGCTTTAGTAGGGAAGGTACACTTCCCACTTTCTATTCGGCACATGTATAAGAGAAGTCTCCCTCCCCTACCTGGACCAATCTTAAGGTAGCCATCATGTTATAAGCCCGTCACCTTCACACCTTCATCCTTCCATTTGGACCCTTGTCCAATGTGAACAGAATATAGGGAGGACTTATCGCACCACCCTCGCCACAGTCGCCTCTCCCTCTTTCATCCTCTTAGAAGAAAAATTTTAATGTATGAACTGTCCTTGTTGAATCTTTCACATCCTCATGTTTCTCACTCTGAGCATGACTCACGTGATCTTAGAGATACGTGATGATTAGAACATATGAAAAAACACTCACAAAAAATGAACTACGAGAACTCTGATTCCCATTTAAATCAGGATACGTAGGAAGCCTACTCAAGGCCTGAGCTCACTGGATATCCTCCTCAAGAATACAACCCTAATTTGTTTAATTTAGGAATTCTCCTTAGGAATAAGCCCCAAATTAAACCCCAAATCATCATGGCCTTTTTTTCCGGATGTAACCCCAAACTCATCTATCTCAGAGGACCATACTCTCCAATGAGATTTATCAAACTATGTGGGAATTGATTCCCATCTATATGAGACATGTAGGAAGCCTATTTGATGATCAAACCCAACACATCAAATTATTCCTATTCTCCTTGGGCTATATTCCAAGTATGATTTGATCATACTTATAAATCTATATCCATTACAAGTACCTTGGGATGCCTCATCATAAGTCCCACACTATGTTTCAAATAGGCTCCTTCCAAATAGAGGACCTCATCACATGACCATAAAAGGTATGATGTGTCCAATTCAGTGGCCCCGAACTACAAGGGTTATGATTCCGTTCTCAAGAATACGTAGGTAGCCCATTTTATGATCACGATCCCAAAATCAAACCAAATCATTGTCTCCCTATATGATAATAAATTCTAGAGGTCCCCACTGGGTGGATTAAAACAAGTATCATCACAATGATGATTAAAATAATCTCTAATTAGTATATTAGAGGATACTATTTATGGAAAACCTCGAATACATACGAATATTTCAATTAATGAAGAACCTTGTCTACATACTGATGATTCTAATGTTTTATACATGTTAATAAGTTATGATAATTTCCAATGGATACTTATGATATACTTGGAGGATTAATAAGGATTCATGATAATATTTTTATTTTACAAATAGATTTCTGGAGTAGACAATAATTCCCCCCAAAAGGTTGTAATGAGTATGACCTCCCATCAACTCGACCGATGCATATTCTTAAGTATCGTAATGTTCATACATAACAAACACTTGTCTTTGGAATGTAAGTCATATTTGGATAAAGAACTGTTGGAAGTATCTTGTTCCATGAATAAATCCAATGGAATCTTCCTTGAAATAGCGCTTCATAATTATAGAATAAACATTTCAAGGAACTATGAAACAATTGTCCACCCTGACAATTGATAACTGATATCGAAAATCATGTTTTAATCACCTCAAATATCATGAGGTAAAATTTGCATCCAGATTCAAGACAGTTTAACATGGAACACAAAGAAATCAAACCAACTCATCAATCAACTCTTAGTAATTGATTCCATTTCACCAGTCACCTTTATCAACTAGAGTTGGTTCAATTTCATATACCAATCGATGATCACCATGATAGAATCATAGCATCCATGGTATTAGGTTATCCATCTTATGAAATCAACTCATATGTACATTTATTTAATATTAAAAAGTACCAAAGGATTCAAAAACCCTCTGGAAACATGATTTTAAATCATTAACAACTATGAAATCTAGAAAATTTTAACAAACTCTACCACAAAATGTTTCATTACACACCACCAGAACAACATCCAAAATCCATTGTTAATCTTGGAATCTCAGGGTTCTTCTGTCAAATGCGAGCTATGAAAAGCTCGAAGTACATACTCATTCATCACTAATGAGATAAGAATAAACCCATCAAACATAATATGGTTTCAAATATCCTTTATCGCCCCTAAAAATCATTAACAAATCCAAAACCATCCCACATCACCTCTTTCATTGACTCTCTACACTGGAATCCTCTAACCTCTTCATTGGGGAACAAAACACCATCATATAACAAAAATATCACCATTTATCAACAAGCAATTATCCTATGTTCTAGGAATAATACTATTACATTCGATTCCAACCATCAGTATACTAATGAACAATATCTTTCAATGACATCATCTTGAATGAATCGGACACCATCTTCCCCTTTCCCATGGTTTTAGGGACCTCAAAATCTTAATCCAAAAAGAAACTCGGTCAACCTCCATTGTCGTAGGTTCAAATAACTCTAGGTAATTATATACATTAATTTTTGGTAATTTATAGAGAAAAAAATAAAACCTATGAATTAAGTCCCATATAAACTCAAATAATTCAACTGCTACTAGATAAAAATCATGGGAGGAATAGTTACGGTATTGATGACATAACTTCATGGACCTATAAGATATCATTTCATTATTTTGAATCAATATATATCCTATTCCCTTATGGTAATGGTAAAAAAACCACAAATTTCACACCCTCCATAGAAAACAATATCCCTGGATAATTGAAAAATATAAACATTAAGTAACTGAGAACTACCTGGAAGGAATTGAGAAAAAATGTTATATTATATCTTGGACATTTTTTTATTAAGTCTACAGATCATCTTAAATATAACAAAATCATCTATAATATAATTAAAGACTTTGAAAATGTGAATATTTTCTAAGTTTTTATGTTTATCCCATGAACGATCTTCCTCAACCTTTGAAGAGTCTACTATTACTCTATATTGATACACCACATGCTGGTAGAGATGAACTTATCATGTCCAAAATTGGCAATTTTACAGAATTCAATATATTTGGTTGTAGTGAAGTACCTACATTATGTCTCTATCATGATTAGTATGCTATAAATATGAATTCGAGTATATCAATATATCATTAATTAATAATATAAAAATATTTCTAGGAACTCACTGAACTCAATGTTTATAAATCCCATGAACAAATCTGGTGTGTTTGTAGAAAAAAACTTGAATAAATACATGATGTTCCCATAACTACATGTCATTATAGTTATTCAGATATCTCGATAAATAACCATAAAATGGTGATATACAGACCGTAAATCGATTATAACAAACCAAAACACCCATATTAACTGCTCAAAAAGATAATATATCCTCATAAGAGGGTAATGGTTTCTAGAAATCACCAAATTCAACCTCCTATAGTATATGAAAAAACTTTGAATAACATTTTCTATCATAGAGAATAAAACTAGACCTCCCTATAGTGACACACTTGGATGAATTAAACCCTTTTGAATCATAGGGTCTATCATAATACATAAATATACCAACTCATTATGTTATATATCATAATGATCTATTGAAATCAAAGAATCAACTTGATTTAATTCTATCCCCAACATAACATCAAATCAAGGGGATAACAACGAGACCTCCTTATGGAAAAAATCAAGAAACTCCTTAATGACCCTGGGGACCTCCACTTTCCTACTATCCACTTATTCCACTAAAATATTATGAAATAATTCTTATGGGGTTACCAATTCCAATTCACCATATAATAACCATACCATAAAACAAAAAGAACACACTGGCCATCCATATACAAAAACACAACTACCCCCTTAAAGAAGATGACAATATCACATATACAATGAATCTATTCAACGACTATGGTGATATATAATTGATTCATTTATAGTATTAAATAATTCCATTGGGACTAGTTTATTCCCATTGTTAGTATAAACTCTCACTGCACATCAATCATGATAGTATAGCCTTCGACTGGAATAGTCAACAATATGGGAATAAGTGGTCTCTCTATGTCATTTCTTATAGCACGGTCTCCAGATGGTGCAAAAAGGAGTGTGATGATCATGAATAAAACATATAAATTACATGGGTATACAACATACTAAGAATACAACAAATGATCTATGTCCCCACTAGTGCTACTGCTTAGACTACATGCAACAGAAAACTCTCACTTAATATACATATCTACTAGTGGCCACATCCAAAACAACATTATGGTTAACCTCTTAGAAAATGAGGAACATAATGATTTGAGACACTACCAAATCCATATTCCATCAGAAAACAATAATCATGCTTACCCTATTTTTGAAATGGTCTTGTTGGAAAAAAATATAGATGATGGAATTGAACCTACCATCTATTACCAAACTATTCTCTAATAACTACTACACACTGGTTATAGTGATATAAATTAAACCCATAAAAATTTATAGTTTTTAATTCCCTTTTAAAATCACTAAATCCAATGGTTATATAGGTTCAGAAGGGATGTTGATGAGGTTTACTCTTAACTTCTTGAAACCTATAAGGTCACAGTGCATGAGACATACCACTGATGACCAATATACTTGATGAAACATGATTATTCCCATTTCATGTTAAACATCAAAATCAGTACATCTACATGATCACATCACTCTTATTTTAATACTCTAGTAACATTAGAAATTTAATATAATTAGCCTTATACTGGATAGAAACAGACAATGTCTCTTCATGATTTCACGTACAAGACATCTCAGAAAGAAAATAATCTAGGAATGAAAAAATAAGGTCCTTAAACATAATTCCCAACACTGACATTTAATTATAGTCATTATAATTTGAAATTATCATTTTCCATATCAATTTAATCAATTTTTATGAATGGAAATCTACCCGAAACATTTTCTGAAAGTTGTCTCATGAAACACCTACCTCCTTCCACTCACATAGATACAACCCCCCACTAACACATAGATACCAACATCAGAAAAAGATAAAAGGTTTCTAGAATCTAACAAGGGCCTAGATCAATCAAAAATTGATCATGATATCCACTATACATCTCTATGTATCCAAATCTAAATTAATTTCCTTGATTATCCATAACGACTTCTTATTGAATGTGCACAATGTGCGGGTCTACTGATCATCCTTCATAACTAGATAAATCATACAAAAAAATAAAAGACCATCGTAATGAATCCTTAATTCTTGAAAAAAATGTGGAAGACATCCTATATCCATAAATGAAAATAAAACATGAATTTTCATAAGTTTTTTAGTATGTAATTCTATTTAGATTCATTTTAATTCACATTATTCATTGTGATAAGCCCAAAAAACCCAATTCAAATAAGGACATAAGTCATCAAGATTAATATACTTATCAAATATCTCTACCTTGAAAATATGTACAGCTCAATCGGTCATTCAATATCCTTAGAGTCTATTAACTAGAATATTGGGACATAAAATCTAGATTCATAGCCGGTCTTGAAGGTCTATGTCTTGTAACATGGTAAACTAAAATTATTTCTATATCAGTGCATGAATCATCACTATTTGTAACTCCAAAACCATCCTATAAATTATAGATCATTTATGATACAAATTTATCCGGACCCACTCCCGCCAAAGAAACCACAATGAGGGAAGTGAGATAATGACCCCCCATGTCTCGACTCTAGTAGGTCTTGTCCGGTGACCAATAGTGATCGTATAAACATATCATGAAATGAGATAAATTACCAAATATTATAATAAAGGATAGCAGATTAGTAAAATCCCCCACAATAAAAAAAGAAAAAAAAATTAAACCAAAACCATTAATTAATGAATTTAAAAAACAAAAATGATACATATTAATGTATTCAATGTAAAAAATCATAAGTAATGATAAAGTAGAAACACAACTACTATGAAATGAAATTCTCTAGTAATGTCTTGAATGGTTCACAAAACCCTCATGGAATCTAATTTAAATGTTCATATATAATGAGTGAGCATAAATAATACACTCAGCAAGAAAAATAATGTGTCTAACATAAATACAAATGAAGTATACTAATTCAACCAAGAGAAAATAGTAGAACCAAAAACACTTAATTCTTTCAAATATCCATCAAAAACTCACACACGAATTATCAAAAATTAACCAAATGAAATTATAATAAAATAATAGTAAAAATTTATATAAACAGTCTACCTCATATAGATCATCACATGAAGGTAATCAAACGTGTTATCAACCATTTCAAATTCATTTTGGAGGAAGACTGTAATTCTCATGTGTTTAAAGATCTATACAAAGGAATAACAAACTTGTGGAAATGATTCATAGAAATAAATTCAATAAATATGAAAGATCATGAGTAAAATGGATACATGAGTGAGGAAAAAAAGACATATTATTTTCATGCAAGAAATAGAGAAAAAAGGGGCCCAATAAAACCCAAAATTATGATTAAGTATGGAATGTGCCCATATTGCAGAGACAATTTTTATGGAATGACACATTCTTTTTCAAATACCAATTGGAATGTACTAATACGAACATGACTAACTATTATCCGAGAGGAAATATAGATCATATAGAAGTGTTCCCCAACCTGATCTCAAAGTAGGGAAATATTCCACTATATTACATTTCTGTAAAGGATAAATCCACGAGGTCATGAAGATCCTCAACCAATAGAGAGAATTAGGACTTCCCCGTTCACATTTTATATGATCTTATTGAATGTGGTTAAACGTGATTTTTTTGAATCCATACAAGAATTCTATCAAGCGGGAAACCTCCTAATTTTTTCCTACATTATGACCTGTGTTATCATAACGACGATTAATGATCCATCTTCCCTACTTTACTACATACTGTTTTGTATGTGTAATTTTCCAAATAAGGCATTTCTAAGAATAATTAACTCAAGGATATACATACTCATCCCCCAATGGAACTTTTTATAACAACATGACTTTGTGAGGGGTTTCTCAAACCATAATGTAATCACATTATCATAAGAAATTATTAGAGGCATTAACAACATGATTCACTGATCATACATGGAAATAAAGCGGGACATGAATATGGTTTATGATAATATTTAATGGGGATTCATCGATAGGTTTTTTACTGGTATGGGTCTCCCTTCCTGATCATGTGACCTTATCTTTAGAGTTTTTAGCTACTCACTGATTTTGGACTCATCGATGGCATGGACCCATGGAATTTTCGTGGCGAACTACAAACATTGGCAAGGAGACCTTATATCTTAGAGCATATTTATTCTCATGTAGGACACCCTTAGCCACCATATGAATAAAAACATGTCTAATAGATATATATGTCCTTATCATATATAAATAAACCATCCTTCTATATCCATTGATGATGTTAGTAGACAATACCATAATTTTCATTAAATATATATGTAGATTGTTCTAACAAATCAAAAAATATATTGAATAATACTCTTATGAGAGTGACCATGTAATCAAAAATTCTATGTTCAAGATATATATATAAAACTTATGTTCTACCAAATGGGTTATTTCCCTATGAAACTGAATGGATATATCGAGGGGATCCTTCCTAAAAGAATTCGATAACACTCCAATATCATAAGGTTGAATTTTCATTTGTGACATTGAAAACATAGTGATAATGATAACATATCATGTTATTAACTGAAAAAGTTTCTACCTATCCTTTTACAGTAGGATCTCCTTTGTTAACAGTATCGAATCCAATATTACTATGCATACTCTTGAATCCATCAATGTTTATAAAGGTGTCATTATTTCCATTGATAAGATCAAGAAATGTTTTTTTGGATTCCCTCTAAGATGGTAAGATGCATTTGGCCTCATGGGGTAGGATGGAAAGGCCATTCCCTAAAGGAGGAGATTGTTTTAGGATCTTATCTAACCATATTTTGTACATGCATGAAAAATTCATGTGGGAATTTGTAGAAGGACAAAATATTGGGGGAAATATCATGTCCTATAAATGGGCATGAAATGTGGAAGATCTTATTGAACATGAATATCTTTTTTAGTCCATGATTTACCCCTCAATCCTATCCTCCAACATCACTTTAAATGGATAGTTGGGAAAGGTGACCTCCTTTTATGGAAGCATAACTCAGTTGGCTCGGTATTTTTTTACGGGATCCCCTATCCCAATGATCTCTTCTATGGAGGATAAGTTTCATACGTTTTTATAATGGTCATTCGTAATAGGAATCAGGAAGATATATGTGATCTAATTATTATTGTCTCAGAACCAGAAAAGTGTGTGTCCACTCAATCGAACTCAGGGACATTCATATTAAGGGTCATTTTAAGAATCATGATATCCCACGATTATTGGGATTGTTGGAATGAAATGGTATGGTGCAACAAATTCTGATTAAAATATAACTTTATCACATGGCGGGTAAGGTCCCATGCAGTCCCTATGAATGAAAATATCAAAAATCAGGGCATCAGTAGGGTATATAGATGTCAATGATGTAAAAAATGTCTAGAGGAGGACTCGATTCATCTCTTATTTGAATGAGAAAGGGCTCACAATTTTTGGAGATTCTTCGGTGAGTTTAATACAGTATCCTCTCAGGATGTTCTTGACGTCATATTTTTTGGAGCGATAATTACATGGTTTGAATGAAACGGGTCTAAAAAATATTGTATGGTCGATTTCTCTAAGAATCTAATTTTGGTTATTATGGTAGGATAAAAAAAGTAGATATAATGGAACTCAATTCATATATAGATACATCATTAAGAGATCAAGGACCCTACTCTTCGCATTGGTATGTATAATTAGTAATTGGTGTGAATATCATTCAATTAAATCTCTTCAATAATTCCATCCCGGGTTCATTCTCCAATAACTGAATCATAGTCCCAATAGGTGTTTTGGCATCAACCAGTCATAGGATTCAATCTCAACATGGTTGTTTCTTTCCACTTTGGAGTAATGCTAGGATGAATGGGTTTTTAGGACCCTTGTGGAATATCAACCTAGATTTTACTTCTTATTGTGCTTAAAATAATTTTCTTCAAGTGGAGGCCAAAGCAATGCTCACTATGTTATTATTATGATACAATGGGGAATATCAGCCTCCCAAAATTTGAAACAGACTCCACTATCATTCATGACTATTTTTCCTAGTAAATTCTCACCCATGGTCAGTATCCTACATTATTATAAAATTCATATCCCTCATCAAAAACAATATAGATAGATCCCAAATATGGTGATAGGAAAATAAGGATACTGATCATCTTACATCTAGGGGGATCAAGACTCCAAAGTCACATGCTTCCCAAAAATTTATTATTTTAAATAGGAGGGGGTTAATTTAGTCACAGGGGATTCACTTGGACAACATTATGTTTGGCCTCCCTATGCCTAGATTTTCTACCAATATTAAATTTGTATCATTATTCCTTAATAAAAATATGATGATGATGATGATGATATAGATAAAGGCTACCCTACAATTATTTCTCACATATTTTCTTCTCTCGTAGATAAAAATCATATGTCCTAGAACTACCATCTCTTATAAATAATATATACGACATCCCCATATAAAAGTCATGTCATATCATACCAAAAAACTCTTGGGAGACCGCCCCAAACATGGACACATATTATGTCTTCTAAAGACACATGGGTCATCACATAAAAAATATTTCAATATATACAGTAATTGGGTGTCATGAAAATTATAGAAATAAACTTTGTTACCGCAAACTATAATGCACAACCACCACTATAAGGCTCCCCATAAGATGATAATATCAAATATCTCCCAAAAACCCAATGACACTACCCCCATACCATTTTAAAATTACATTTTACCCTAAGAGACCTATGCCATCTCATTGTACACTATCAGTCATATGATCATCACGGGGTGTGCATATGTACATGCACAGAGAAAATAGTTGGAACGTACAAGTTGAAATGCATCGGTCTTCAATATCAAAATGTTGGGGGATAACACATCTTGTGTGAATATATGGATTTTTACAGGTAGTGGTCAATAATTATTGGGTGCATATAGAAATCACATGAAATATACATGTACATATGTAACCACACACACGAGAAATAACTATAGGTTCACAACCAACTAACAACATTTCCTTATTTACTACCACATCTAAATGCAGAAAAAATACAATCAACATGATAGATGCTATGTTTAAAATTTCCCACCAATCCCATTATCAATCCTATTCAGATAATTTGTATGAATCATTCACTTTTGACCACACAACTGATCATTTATTTTATCATTATCCATTATTTTGAAATTAACCAAACCAAACCCCAACAATTTTATCTATTATTAATCAATTAATTATTCTGTTATTTACTGGGAATCCATCATAACACATCTACACATCATAAGAATATAATATCATCCATCACATCATTGTATTGCTTCCCCAAAATCATGAAAAAAACCACCACCTTATTTTCCAACAAGAATAACTAAACCACCACTATCCTACTACCCCAAAGACACTACCAAACAAAAAAACCCCAACACACAAAAATCATGGAACAAAACCACAACCTCACCTCCAAAAAATCACATAAAAACAAAAACCATGTCACCAACAAATAATAACATCCAGAAAACCACCACATCTCAACGACACTATAATGGAAAAATAACCCCCATCTCAACACCAAAAAATCATTTCCAAACAACCACAATATCACCTCCCCAAAAGAATTCCTACATAAAACCCATCAGCCGCACATTGTATCACAACCTCCCATGTCCTCCCCACAAGATTATATACACATAAAAATCCATCAATGAAAATATTACAGATTTTTTATTGTGCATTTCACCAAATTTCACTTTATATCAGGGGTGTTATTGTACATGGTATAATCTAATGGAACCCATTTTGTTATTGAAATATAAGGGGATATAAAACATTCATTCTAGGGTGATATAACAATAAAATGTATCAGTATATCCATATCACAACAATAATTCAATAAAAGGCTAGAAACATATATGATTTTCAGTAGGACCTCAATCACATACAATCAAAGTATGAAAAACATATCTATATTGCAGAATCCTATGATTCATTCACCATTTACACAGTAAATATCAGTTAAAAAATTATTTAACATTGTTTAATATATAAAACTCATATGCCATATATATCCTTGAGTACAACGATCATGAAATATACAAAATAAATAGGAATAATTAATTCCCAGGCTCAATGAATCTTTAAAAACACACTGATCACTGCATGGTGAATAAAAAAATCCTATGAATCCACAACCACACAAGGGAAACTGTTGAGAATCCTACACCACATCAACAATTATAAATAATCCCTCCCAACTCCCAACCCAAACCTAGTCTTCCCCATCATTGTAGATCATTGATTGATTACCAAGAGGAATCTATCCAATGAGAAGGAATTGGATTTCCACAGATCTTTAATGGGAGTCCACTTGATCCATAGAACATAAGCTTGTTAGAAGTGGGATTAATGGTCTTAATGGGGTTCCTGTGGTTCTTCCAAAATAAGTGAGGGATAGGTGTGGCTAAATAATGTTGGGAAGATCGAGAAAAAGAAATAAAACCTAGAATTTGGCCATATTAACACATGTTAATACATTTATGATGTCAATTTCAATGTAATTCCCCAAACAACAACATTCAATAATATTTTCTCATCTTATATTGATTTTACTATATTCCTTGAATTATACCTTTACGATGTGAATTAGTCTAATAGATCCACCCTCTTCCTGTAAACATCCCTTGAACCATATTTCTTAAAAATCCACTAACTAGAAATACACATATAGAATTTCTAACCATCATGAACGATTTTTTCTTAAATAATATATTAAAATGTAAAAAAAATCATAATTTTTTACCATTTTTTTAAACAATAAGTTTTGAAATAATATTTTTGAGGTGAAAATGTTTTTTTCCTCAACATTATTTTAATTAATGTTTTTTTATTTCTATTCATAAATGATATCATCCATTATTATGATCCTGATATACTATGCATATGTCATATTGATTCCAAAATTATTATTTTACTATATTTTAATGATATGTTTGACTTAGAATACTATTGAAATTCTATTTATTTATTTTTGTAATTATTAAAATTACATTAAAATATTCACATTATTATCAGTATTGGAGATTAAATTTCACATAGATATATAAATTATTTATAAAAATAAATTTATTACTGAATGTGTATATAATTTCAATATAGGGTATTTTGATTTGAATTTTATAAATTTAATAGTGAAATTATCATAAATTCATTTTCCTTACTCGATATAAAACATTAATTTTGAGGAATATATTATATTATTTAAATGAATTATTTGATATTTGAGAAACACCATGGTAATGTAGATACGATTTGTGACTGATTATAGATTGAAACTCAAGTAATTAGTTGTTTCTTTAGAATATTCTGTTTGTCTAGACATTATTAAATAGGTTTTTGGTGTGTTCCAACACATCATATTTAATATCTAGGGTAAATGGTGGTGATAGTAGAGGTACCATGATTCATGAGAATGTGAAATCCATTAAATAATAATTTATTCTATTAATAATTAATATATTTTTGTCCTTGAGAATATCACAATGACATTATCTCCAGAAGAATTTCATTGTTTGTTAATTGATAAAATGGAATGTTTTTTATATTATTCAAAATTCCATACTAATTAGGCCATATCATATCATGATTTTAAATTTATTAATGAAATGGAATGTGGGTTCTTATTTTCAACATGACATAATTACTATTCATTATCACATTATGATTCTTATGTTATTGATTCAGTATAATGTGTGTTCAAATATTTTCCTTAACATATTTATTATTCCATATCTGATAATGGTATTTATGTTGATGAATAAAAAGAATGTATTTTTTAAAAATTACTTTTCCTTAATGATTACATTTGAACTAATATTTATAGTAAATTCTTTATAATATATGGTGTATTTAGTTTTTAACTATTATATGTTGATTATTTCAATTGATTAATGATAGAATTATTTATACATAACCCTTTCTGATATTTTGAACTAATTGTAATTTTATTTATTTTCCAAGAAATCCAAGAGGAGTATCATTAATGATTTGGAATTATATTCAAGATAGAATAATAATATTCCCAAAAAAGTATTTAATAATTTGTGTATTCAAATGTAATATCAAAATTATTTATGTTTCTAATTTAACAAGTCTTCTAAATTAGTCTGTTCTTCAGAATGTGTTTCATTATACCATATGCCAATATAACAAAGAAGAAACCAATACAAGGTTTCTCGGTTATGGGACACTAATTGTTTTTCTAAAATAAAAAAATTTATAATAATACCCCACATGGAAATTTTAATCATAAAAATAAAAATTTCATACCACCAAGAAAAATGTTTAATAATATTTTAGTTTCCCCTTTTAATTGGTTTCTATGTTAACCATACATAAATCATATACCCATAGACACTTAACCCTAATACATGGCCATTGAATGGAACATAAACACACATAACATACACCTCTATGGCTAATCATCCAAATGTTTTATACCACCCAACATGAATGGCTTATCATAAAGAAATTCGACATGTATAATTTTGATCCCACCAAAAGACTAATCAATTGATCCATATAAAGATACCAAATGGAGAACATCTAAGGGGGAGTTAATAATCATAATTTAGAATCTATAGTTATTTTTTATTCAACTCCCATCATATACAAATTATTCGTTATTATATTATAACACTACAATTTTTACTATTCTGATGTGTGGTTTCACTAATGCAATATTTTTTTCTATTTTATTCTAAATCAATAAGAAACAAGTTGTAACTTGGGTATGGGAAGACTACTGGATCTATGAATTATGTGATCAATTTTCCATAACCACACAAGATTGTAGGTTCATTAAATTATATTTGACTAAATAATATAGCATTTATATGTGGAAAATAATTTTTAAATAATAATTATTTAATATTTTACCCATATAATTTTCTATGGAAATTGAACATTCTGTTTTTTCATACAAGAAATCTACCTCTTTCATAAAAAATGGTTTGTTTTCTATAATCAAAAGAATGTCTGACGAAAAAAATTAATTGAATTAATAAAAATAATATTATTGAAGCAATTAATATTCTGTAAGAAAAAAATTTTACATTCAATATGAGTGATCAATATGAAACATTTATAGAAAAATTTACCACTAAAAATAAACTTATCACAAGAATTTCCATAAATTGTAAATATTTTTTGAATACACATAAAACTATATAGTTATTAATATAAATTTATTAAAAGGAAATAAAAATCGATAAATCAAGATATCAAGAAGAAATTTTCACTTTACTTTTAACAATGGACAACAAACCAACTGATTTATAAATAAACTAATCAATCAAACATAAGTAATCGATGCATTCTAAAAAAATATTAAAAATATATAAAAAATGGTAAAAATTGGAATTTAGAAACTATAAATTAAAAAAATATGGTTATTTGTTATATTTTTTATTATCTTATTTTAATTATCATTGATGTTATTTTAATATCTATAAATATGTCTGAGAAAAATTTATGGGATCTATTATACTACCCCAGTGAAATGTTTGTTTCATGTTCTCTTTATTTTTACCCATTTTATGATATATTAATAATATGATACAACTATAAATTTGTATTTATTACCCTTATGTATATACCATAATGGCTGTCCAGGTATTTTATATGGTTATATATTTTTTTAGTTACCTTTCAAAATTACAACTTATAAGTAAAACTATATTAAGGGGACTTTCATATTTCTAATCCCATACGGAAAATAACCCCTATAAAATTATTTCAAACAATGAATATATTCTAGAAACCATCATTATATAATGGATAACCATATTAGTTTAATTAATGGTTCATGGAAAATAAAACACTCAATAATTCATTAAAAAGATCCTTACATATTTCCAAAATCCTCACCCAAGTAGTTTTTTTAACAAATAAATTTTTAATACCCAAAACATATTTTACACATTAAAATTCAATATTCAAGACCTATGTACCCTTATAAATTATAACTTCTTAAAATGATTAATTTATTTCTTCAATTAGGAATCATATTCATTTTTCATTCAGATATTACAGGAATCAAAAAAATTTAACCCACTGACTTATAATGGGTTTACCAATGCTTATTATTTTTATAAGTTTTTTTATTCATGTTTTACATCCGTATATATGATTAAAATTATGTTATGGGTTGGAACAATATTATACATCCATAAAATGAAATTTATATTTTGTTTAATTTAATAAGATATTACATATGATGCATGATTTGTTCTCTTAAGTGCATTTTGATATGTGATTGGATGGCCTAAAAATATATCCCATGGAATCATTGTGTTAAGATATTTATTCCATGAGATGTTATTTAAAGGATTATTTATTTAAGATAATTCACTATTAGTGTTTTTTAATTATATATTTGGAATTCTTAATTATCCTAATAAACCAATGGACTACGAGAACATTATGATGACGGTCTTGGTAGTGACCCTTAACCTTTTGTATAATGTATGGAGTTATGTTGCTGCCAAATATTTCATGATTAATATGTTCTAAGAATTAGTTTTATTTTATCCGTTTTCAATTAATTTGGTGTTTTTAATTATGATATATTTATATTCCAAATGAATCATATTCTATTATTTATTGTCCTTTTAATTTCCTTTCTTGGATTTATATCTCACACATTTCATTATCTATTTTCCTGATGGTATATTATGATATATAATTCTATATATTATGTTCATGTTACATGATTTAAATATCATTCCCATAAACATAAATTATTCCATGTATCAATAAATTAATAATTAATAATTTTCATACACATACTATGCGTTTTAAATAAATTCTTAATTATCATTCCCATCTACAGTTTATGAATATATATAAAATGTATTAGATATCTATAAGGTGTTCTAGAAAATTTTAGTTATTGGGAAATTTTGACTACTATTTTAGAATATGTATCCCTTGTAACTAGTCCAAAAATCCAATAAACCTTTCATTCTTTTAAATGAGTGAGTTTTAGGTTTGATTTAATATCAATATTATAAAAATTATGTTCAATGTTATCGTATGTTTATCTTGGGTTGTTAATGTTGATATCAATGTAAGGCTTAGTTAATTGAGTATTATTTTATTAATTTTTTTAAATAAGATAAGAATAACTTAGTGAAAAATATAATGATAGTATTTTGGGATTATTCAACATATAGAAAAAAGTTAGGATTTCTTACAATCTTTAGTTTATGTATTTTCATGTAATAACATACGTACCATCATAATACAAGTGTATATTTTCTTTAAAAACATCTTACATAGAGGTAATAAAACAAAAAAGGTTGTCTTTTTTATTTACTCAATCATCACCTTATTCAAGACAATGAGGCCTAACTAAACTCATGGTTTGACACTATCATGATATATTAATTTGTTGACCGTAAACTCCCTATACAACCACTATAAAGGATTTATTTACATATTACTTGAGGGAATATGTTGAAAAGTATCATAGAACAATAATAAAGGTAATAATCGATGATTAATGATTGATATAGGTTTAACCATGTATGATATATGTTAATCTAAGAGTGATATTGGTAAAAACTTTAATGACATTTCTTAAATAAAGAGTAAAATGGATTCACATATGAACAATTTTAGGATAAAATGATGCTATTGTAATGTGAAAAATCATCAGATTCAATTTTATATTTTTATCTATGATACTTATATCATTATAAAAGGATTTCCTCCAATATGTTCACCCATTTGGGGTTTTCATAATGGGTAGAACAAGAATTAATTTTGTTAACCCTAGGTGTGTGGGAAAATGTGATGATTTCCTATATAATAAACCCATTAGAATGAGATATGTATAGGGAATGGAAATTGTTATTACCAATTAAATATCATTATATATGATTAACCATGTATGAATTGTTTGAATAAAAAATCTACAAAAGAAAAGGATGTATTACCATTAAAAATCAGTGGATGAAGATGATGATGGATGGAATTTTCAACTTCCTATGTGTCAAAAATCTGGGAGGAAGAACTATGAGAATTTCATCATGTAGAATAGAAAATTATTTACAAAAGGTAAATGGGAGAATTTGGAAAATTATTTCTTGGTAAAATTAATGGTATAATGAAGCAAAATATTTTCCTTCCTATAGAAATACTAATGATTAAAATTAATATATGTGTAAAATTCTTTCATTATGAAATATAATGCACCAATCTCAAGGATCATGTGAATAACAAACACAAAGAACCACTTAGATTATGGGAACATATAAACATCTATTTATTTAATTTTATTGATGTTTATAATGATATCACACTCTATTTAGGTCAAATAATTATTTCATGTTAGAATTTACCTTTTAGTTATTGGCTTATAAATAAAATAAGTTTAATTATATAATTATTTTATACATTGTATATATAAATTCTCCAAGGAATGAAGAATTTTATTCTCTATATATTTATCCCACCGTAAATTATTCATATTCTATTAGAAATGGATAGTAACTTTTTAAAAAGGGTTAAAAAATATTTTAGAGAAATATTTTTGTATAATTTGGTTCATTACGTCCTACATGAATAGTAATATTTTATTACTATATCATGAAAATATTTGGGTATGAATTTTGTGTATTTATTGTAACACTGTTGATATTTATTCATCCATTATTTATATGGTAATATGAATATATTATATATTTTTTAAATGATTATATAAGTTCATAGTATATAGTGAAACCCATTAGATATAATGAAATTAATCTTAAGAATATGTCATATGATATAGATAATCGATACTAACTAGGAAAATATTTTGTCTGATTATAATAGGTTTGGGGATCCTAAACATTGAGATATCTTATCATGAAGACATCACATGGAGATCATGAGTACATGAGATCTTGGTGGTTAAACTACTAATTGGAACAACAAATTTTTTCAATTTTATTTTTAGTTATGATCATTAAAAACATATAATAGTCCTTTGACATGAGATTATTATCAGTTTCTTCTATTGTATCACATATATTGATATAGGGGAAAACTATTTCATTGATTTTGTAGTGATGCTTCATCTAATGAGATCGTCATTGCTTGTATGAAATTTATTAAATAGTCAACAAAATTGTTTTTCTTTCAAATCGAAGATAAAGCTCAGGACTCATTCATCTTGACAAAATATCATCCACAAAATAAAATTCCATGGTTAATGATAACAATATCAACCATTATGTTTAATTAATAATATATATATCAAATTAATGATATAAAATGTGAATCCTACATTAGAGATATCATAAGAAAAAGAGATTATAGTACAAAAAAAATTTTCATAAGAAAGGTTTTTATTGAAACAAAAATTTCATATGTATTTAGGGGCCATGATAGGTTTCTAAAATATAATATTGGTTTGTGAATGGTATTCACTACTGTTGACAAAAGGGTGTTGATGGTATGAATAAAGATTATTTAAATTTATATCTTATTTTTTTGAAAAGGATTTTAGTATATTGTATCCCAACTAGTGTGACCTGGATTGGTGAAATGATAAAAAATAGATAAGGAATAAAAAATTTCATATTACACATGATTAGAATAATGTTATTTGATTTATCTATTAAATTTATTTATAAGTATTAATGGAAATTCGTGGAAAAAATTATATGAATTAATATTTTTTCGTATTCAATATTCGTTTATTAGTTGAGGGAATGATAAAAATTTTAAATGGTTCTCTTTTATCATGTAATATATTTATTATTTTATAGTTCATAAAAATAAAAAATATATATTTATGACTCATTAATAAATTATTAGGAATTAGTTTTGGTCTTCTGATGGGGGTCATAAATATTCTGGGGATATGTATCTAATTCAATGTATTTGTGTTCCTCAATATATTGGGAGGAGAGGCCCTCACATGTGGAACTATTCACTAATAGTTTATGACATCATTTCCCTCATCTCACTATTTATAGAATGAGAAGAAGATGGTCTGAGCACCGGATCTAGGATCATCATCATGTATTGGTTGATCCCACCATTGATGATAATTATGATATCAAATAGATCTTAAAAATTCATTTATTGCACCTGAGTTTTATAGAATGATGTTCTTATAGCATTTAAATTCATATATGGTAAATCTAGAGGGATCTAATTTCAGTTTATTTAAGTAACCATCACTTATGATGAGAATATTTTAAATGCGGCATCATATTGAATGAAGTTATTTTGATTTAATTTATATTCATGAATATTACACATGGTTTTATTGGTAGTTTAGGATTTTCATCACCAACGATGTTGAGGTTATGTCAATAAATTGAAAATAAAATTTAATTCCCTGACCATTCTACATTTTCTGCAAGACATGATACAATCGATTTATATAAGAGGTACTGTTTGATGATTTAAACTAATGGCCAAATTAATTTGTACAAAATTTAGGTATGTGACAACATAATGATCTCAAATCTATAGATTAGGATTCAATCCATCATTTAATAGTTATAATGAGGCCATATGATCATTCTAATCATAATTCTAATCATTCTATAGGTTTTTAAAAAATTTATTTAAATTTTTATTTATATGTTATTTAATCTGAAATTTAGCATTGATGGAAAGTGATTATGAGTGTTCTAGGAAATTCAATGTATTTTGAATAGTGTTTTCCAACTGACAAATTCATCTTAAAATTTTTCAAATGTTTATTTTTAAAATAAAAATTATAAAACAATAATATATAATGATTGGTAAAAATCACAAACAAACACATATTTAAGGGGAAAAAGTGTAAAAACATGTACTATAAAAAAACTAAAAGCTTATGCATGTGGGGTAACATACATGTTCAAAAATATTTATCAAAAACCTAAAATCATAGATTTCCTCTCCCCCATCAATATGCCTCTTCCATCGTCAATAAAATTATAATGTTGTCCATTCTATATGGTTTTAACTAGGCATATTCACAGTCTTCCACACTTGGTCACTACACCATGCTTCTTCTATCAGACTATTCATAGCACTACGTTCTTCCACTGTTCCATCATTGTGTGTGTAGACCATGAGATATAGAACTCCATAGTCTTAATTCATCTTCACTAATGGTCCATATTTTTGATCTTGATCCCCCTACCTTCTTATTATTCATGGATTACAAAACATCAAGATCCAATGAGTCCTGATCTAGTCCATTCATTCATGTCATCCTCATTTCAAGAAAATACTCGCATTGATAGCATTATGCATTATCTCCATTAATATGAAGAACACATTTTCTCTACCATAATATTTAATAACCACCAAAGATTGTAGCCTTCCATAGTACAACCCAAAATAAATGGGCTTGGGATTGTACCTCCAAACCCTAATTGGATGGGGAGGGTTAATGCAACCCTGGTCGAGGTGTTTTAGTCCCTCCCATCCTCCTATAGTCATTTCAGATCAAAATTTTGACCACCATCACTTTTGGGGTTTTTTGGGATTATAATGTCCTTGAGAAAAAATCGAAAATATTTTTGGAATAATTATATTTTAATATTTCAAATTATGTAAAAAAATTATTTCTGTTATATAAATAATTATTTTTGTACCATAGGATATATATATTGATTAAATAGATTAAATAGATTATATTATTTTATTTTATCCAGTGAAAATACTTTTATCAAAAACTCATTTGTATATTTTACATTTACTTTGTGTTTCATCAAATATTGATATTTGATGGACCAATTTTTGTCTAGGGTTAATTTTATAATTAATTATTGAATATTAATGATCTATGTAATAATTAATTTAAATAAATGTTATGAACATCATTATTTTTTTTCTTTTAATATATATAATTGGTTGTTTTTCCATGAGTGATTTATTTCATATGTATTACGAATTATCAAAAACCTCCACCCACTTTTGTGTTATTTTTATCAAATAAAAAGAAAATGTAATAATATTTGGTCCCCACCGAGTTGAGGTTGTATTCTAAATGGGAATTTGATAAATTGGACTAGGAGAAATCCATAACACGAGTCAATTATGACTCAGATATTTTACCCATATGTTCATAATTGATCCATTATAAAGAAAAGTATCAACCAATATCAAATTCTAAATATTAGTCATGTTGTTTATTGAATTTATTCATTCCAGGTTATTTTATGAGTATGAAATATGTTTCAATAACATAAAATATGAAACAAAAAAATATATTAATTCATTAAATGGAATATGATTGATTTTTTATTTACTATATATAAAGTTGTGAGTGAGATCATATAGTATGTGTATATCAAGTAGAAAATTAATTCCTTCATCAAGATATAAAAAATGTCAAAATAAAAATATTAATGCAAAACATCTTATAGAATTTGAAATTGAAAAAATGGGTGAACTCGTTTCTCTTTATCCCTGGTTGAGGGTTCCCTTGACATCATGGTAGTTCTTGTGAAAGTGATTGTTCAAGTTAATTAATTGCGATAGAAATGAATTATCTATATCTATATTGTTTAATCATTAGATGATAACTAGTGAGTAAATCAGGATGACGATTTCTAAAATAATGGTATTTACTCAATTAACCAAGGATTCATGACTTAATGGGGATAGCTAGTCAAATACCTACATTGAAACAATTTGAGAAGTGTAATAACATTTTGTTGGATTATTAGGAGGTGTTTCAATTATCCATTTACACTTGAATAATCTATAAATTTATTATTCTAAAATTATTATTAATAGGAACATGGGTACGATAAAATATTTTGAGACATTTAATGATTAAAAAATAATATATATTTCATAATAAAAATAAAATTATTATTCTGCCACTAATTATTTTTTTCGAGGAACATAAGTTAATTAATTATATAATCTATAATTAGTTATTTAAAATAACATGCACTATGAAGCAAATAATTCCAATTTGTAGTATATGTTCTTATATAATGTATTATGATTTACGAAATTCAGGGTGCTGGAGACCCCAATATAGGTTGACCTACATCAATATAAGATGATATAATGAATTCTTATATGGGACTCATGTAACAAAATTACGATTACATCCTAATAATGTCTCCAATGTCCAATGAGTTGATGATACAAGTTTAGGACCAATATGGTACCAAATTTTTTATCATCATTGAGAAGTCAGTGAGGAGGTAGTGAAATAAGATATGAATGATGTGGAAATTACACTGAATATGAGTAAAATGAAGTATGGAACATTTTATTTCAATAACTTCCATTCAAATACCCTTACCAATATATTTCACCGGGATTCAACTAAAATTATAAAAATAAATAGTAAATTTCAAAAACAATTTATTTCCTTATGGGAAATTTTTTCCAAACAAATAATAAATTAATTAAAATTAATTTTTAATTATTATGGTTAAAATTAATAAAAAAATGTTCAAATCTAATGGAAACTATGATTCCAAAGGCACCTTAAAAGCACCCTTCAAAAGAATCATCATAAAATATTATAAAGAATTTTATTTTCTTCGCATGTCATGATATATGCCTATAGATGTACAAATAAATTAAACTAAATTAAAGAAACATTAAATTACTTCTACTTCTGATTTATTTTTCAATTATATGTATTGTTTCTATTATAATATTTATTCATTAAATCCCATATTCTTATAATATAAATTTATTAAAATAAACATACTGTATAATAATAGAAATGGTACAAGAAGAATGGTGTATTGTAATGACCTGAAGCATGATGTATATTGACATTAGATTACTTTTGCGGAATACATAACACAGAAAAAAAACAGACACACAAGAATCGTAATAGTTTAGTGTCTTTGGAAACTCGGAATAAAATCATCTAATCGTGGTAAAAGATCTTCAACATTTCCCAATAAAGATCTTACCATTTTTTCTTACCTAAAACCTATTTTATATCCTGGGGAAAAGAAAACATTAAAGGGGTGAGCTCAAATGCTCAGTAAGGGTAAGAATGGATAAAATAAAACAAACAATATATATATATGAACTTAAAAACATGAACAAAATGTTTAAACATCATGATCTTGAGCAATGAAATAAAACATGGAAATACGTAAGGCATAGATCATAAAGAAACATTAATCCTGATAAAATATCATGGGAATAAACCCTGTAATTGTGGAAACCATTAAGCACATGATATGATTTCTATAGTAGCCCAGGATTTGCTGCTAAGACCATCTTAGTGGACAAAGTCCCTTTCTAAATCGAGTTCAGTCCTCATTCCAGTCCTGTATTACTGAACTGGTTTAACTTGTCGTTCCAGCCATGACTATCTCATGAGATATAAATCTTTACCCTATTAATTTGACGGAGATATTAGTCCCACATATCTCATAATGAAATCATTCTTACTAGTGCCACAAAATAAACATACATCATTCATAATAACCCAATAAATAAAATGTGTTTCATAAACATCATCCCATCTTCACATAATCCATATAAAAGAAATGGATATCATTTCATAATAAGAAAAGTGAAACCATGTAAATCATAGAGACATTATACTTGAAACATACACATATAAAATAATGTCATCTTACATGAAAATGGTTTTGATAAAACACTTTAAATGAATTCTTAAGGAAAATATACCTTTTTCTTCAAAATCATTTTCTTTTCACAAAATGTCATCAAATTTTATAAGAAAAGGTTTTTTTTGAAAATAGTCATGAAATATTTTGGAGGATGCTTCATGAATAGAAGGCTTTATAAAACCATAAAAATATTTTCACCCTGTATAAGTCAAAAATAACATTCTCCTCGTACTTTTGACGGAAATGTCAAAAAAGTACCTCGTAACGTAAACAAAAGAATGATTCCTTACATACCATGTAATAAAAGAAAAAAATGGGTAAAAATGACTTTAAACATACATGAAAACACTTTTATAACACATGTACATGGATGATAGAAATAACCCCATTAAATACTTATGAATAATCAATCTTAGATAATAATGAGATTTGCAAAATTATCCACTACCTTAGGTCTGATATGCTTCGTATGGTTCCGAACCTCATGTATAATGATTTAAATAATGTAATTAACTTATTAAATAATCATATTCATTGTTATGATATCATATATGGTTCACTTATGACTTTATATTACCCATTCTTTTGTAAATTAATGTTAAAGTAGCATTTTGGGTAAAATCAACTTATTTATCGTACGTGTTTGGACTTGTTGTTCTTGCGGTTATTATTACTTATATCATGATTTAATTACTTCAAAAATCTAAATAATGATTTATATATCATATAAATTCAGTATATATCCAGCATATACAATCATTTATAACAGTACATAACATATGGAGGTAAAAATGAAACACACCGTTCATGGAGACGGTAAGCCGTACGTACGCATGAACGCTACTTTCATTTATATTTCTTATTTTAATGGAATTAAAACATAATGATACATAGTTATATTATAATTCCAGTATAATATCATATATAATATCATTAACCACATTCTTTATACATCCCACATAAGGTATTAATAAATCACATCACTTTGAGGGGGCGGTAGTCCGCACTTCCTCAAATTAGATTATCGTATTTACCAACTATGGAAACCGTAAAGGCTTGATATAATTGGGAAGTAAAGAAGAATAAAGAACTAATAAACATAATATATATTATATATAAATACAGTTCCATCATAATGGCCTCCATGAGAGGCGGTATTAGAAAATCGAACAATCATCGTTTCGTGAGCCGTTAGTTTTCCATCACAGAAACATTATGTTCTTCATCCATTAGATGGAGGTGTGTGTATTTTTAGTTCGAATACATCTCTTAACAACATACTAGTTTCTTTAGGATATTGTTGTTGTTACAAAATAAAGGATTAAAAAGAGTTTAGGTGTTGGAGAAGTAGAATAAAAGAAAACAACTTAAGAGAAATTGTTACCTTTAATTTTGGTAACTTCCTTTGCTTTGAACCAAAAGGTCTTCTTTGAGAGTATTCTGCCTAATGTAAGACTTCATGGGGGAGGAGAGGGATGTATGGATCTTAGTCTGGCAGAGTTTGGACGAGCCAAAAGGCTTTATATGTGTGAGGATTTTGCATTGAAGTGTTCTCCTTTTATAAGGGAGAAGAGGGGCTCTTTAGGAAAGTGTGAAAACATTATTTTATTATAAACGTATCTTCGGTTTCAAGAGGTCCAAAACACATTAATATAGAATATAAGATGACTCATATTCGAAATAAAATCATCCAATTATAATTGGACAAGTTTTGGATGATATTTTAATCATTATAAACTTATTTATTTAAATGATTTATTAATGAGGTAAACACTACATCATTATTGTGTCATAAATAATTTAATTCATTTAATGTCTAAAAATAATGAAACAAATACCATGATTTAGGAAATCTTTTAAGATATCTAAATAATATTTATAGTCGAAAATATAACTTATATAACCCCTTATAAAAATTAATTACTAAAAGATTTTTTAAAGTCAATTTTGTCTTTACTTTAAATTAATTAATCCAAATTGTCATTTTCACTACCAAGTTGCTCATTGGGGTCCCAAAATCGGCCCAAGGATGACCATGGTCGGCCACTACTAATCCAATAAGGTTAGGACAAGTTTCAAGGTAATTTTTAATTATTATAATATTCTTTTAACCTTGAATTACCCTATTTACCTTTAACCGCAGTAAATAGAAATTACCACTGTTACTATTCATAATATAAAGAAAATAAAAGTAAGCTATTAACATAATTTGGACCCACTTATTCCAAAAATGGAATCCATTTTTCAAAATTCGAAACACCGAAGTTGTAGAAATTAATTTAAAATTAATCATGTTGTTAAGCGAATAGGTTTTAAAAGTTAAAACATTGTCAAAGATTGAATTGATTTAACCAATGAATTCAATGTAAAATCAATGATAATGACATAAATTATATTAAATGGTAAAAATATATTCTATTTATACTTTAAAACAATTCAATATTATAATTTTACCATATAAATTTTTATGATGAAAAAAGTTGTTTTTAATTAAAATATAGAGTGTTTTTACTATTCATTAAAATATGAAAGTTATCAGAATAATATGAAAATTTTATCCAAAGTAAATTTTTATATCCCGATTCCAAAGAAGAATTTTATTTCGTCATATTGAACATATAAACATGTCAAAAACTATATTTAATGTGGGTGCACCATCAAAAGCCGGCAAAACTGCATTTCTTGAAAAATACTTATTTTACCCGAAAAGTTTATTTTGTTCTCATACAATGTTCTAAAAAATATGTAAGATGAATAATAATGTTATAAAATTCAAAATTTAGTTAATAATATTCATGACGGCTAGTTCATAAAAATATTATAACCAAATATCATTGTTTAGTGAATCCCGATATTGCGTACAACACACGCTATCGAAAAAGGTCGTGATTGCGTGTAATGCCAGCCAAGTTAGGGTTGCATATAATGCAAGACTCCATTGTTGTTTCGTATAACAGAATCCAACCATATTTTTTTTATACATTGAATATATATATATATACACTCAATGTTGTGTAGAATAACTTCTATCAAACAAACTTGAAATTGTGTGTAACATGAGCCAATAATAGTGTTGCGTATACTGCAAGCTAATAAGGTGTTGCGTGTAACGCAAGATAATCTGGGTGTATCGTACAACAGAAGATATGAATGAAATTCAAAAGAATGTATCTTATAAAATCTCTGGTTGTTACATTTTACCCCCTTAAAATGAATGTTTCCCTCGAAATTCATCAGGGTTATAAATCGTTACTATTCATAGAAACCCATATCGTAAAAAGGAATACTAAAACTTAATTTTAAAAACTAAAGTATGAAATGTAACGATTACCCAAAGTAACTCATCACTGGGTTTCCATATAGGAGAACATAGGTTAAAATACGGATATGGAAGAAATATCTAACCATCATGTTCTGATGGAGAGTGGTAGTGAACATGGCTATGAAAAAGCCATCAATCACAAAGCCATAAATTTGTGATCATCTAAGGTACCATCTGATTCACCGGATATAAGATCACTATGACAACATTTTTGGTTTTCAAGATCATTTCCCTAAATTTGATTAATTAAAATAAATACTTACATGATTTTGGTCAATCTCACTTTTGTTCGTCAATTGAACAATTTCCACTACATATCTTAAAGAAATGATGTTTAATTTGTTATTCATGAAGCATTAGAAGATCATGAGATAGAATTATGGGTCATTCCATCTGTTTCAAACAAAAGGTTAGTAAAAGTTATAAGTCCATCTTATGGCGATATTAATCGTTTACGGTTCCAAAAATGGACTTATACTTTATTTATCATTCCGCTTAATAAAATAAAACTACTTTCCACTAACTAGGGACTTCCTGTAGGCCATTGGTATGAAATAAAGGCCAGTCGCACTTCAGTTGTGGGTTGGATTCCCACTGCCTTATCCGATGCGATGGGTTGTCGCCCATCCTGCAGGTTTTCCTTTTTCGAAAACTACATTACTATAACATCCCATCAATAATATCAACAAAAATTCAATCCATAAACAACACTAACTTATGTCCAACATAATCCTGTCCAATCTTTAGGATTATCTCAAATACCTCGGTCCAAGCTCATAGTATAAAGAAAATGATTTCTCGAAATGTCACAAAACAATCACGTGAATGCCATCATTTATCCCCCATATATCATAAGATATATCTTCTTCGACAAATTACAAACATGTGAATACCTTAATCAGGTATTCTCTTGAAGAATTAATACCCATTGAACCTTAGTGAAAACATGAATGCAGTTAAAAGTTAACACCTTCCACATACCAAAATCCTCAAAATTCAATATACTCAAACCATGATATCATTTAGTCCTTATATCAATCATGAGCTCATGAATACAATCAAACATCTCATTATCTTCTTATCCCGTCATTATGCGCATATAATCTTCTTTCCAAAATATTTGAATCACTTTTCATTGTTACTGGTACCATATAATTATCGAAAATCCCAATAAACCATTATATAAATATTCCAATGTTCGACAATACTATAAATGAGATTCACAGCATTACTTTGGAATCCCTTTACATAAACACATAATCATTCCATCAAATCATTGTCATACTCAACATTTCTAATAGTGATCACATGTGACTTCCCTTTTTCCTTTTCCTTAAAAGGTTACTCACGCTGATCATCATTAATCCTTAGATAAGGGAATTGATTAGAATAATGCCCCATTTCCTTAAACTTGAAGCATTGAAGTGTTGGTGGAGTGTTCTTTGATGTCTTTTATCTATTCACGTCATTTGAAACCTTTTTCCATTACTTCGGCACTCAGCTACTCGATGACCTTCTTTTCCACACTTGAAACATTTTCTAGTACCTTTTAGACAATCTCCACCATGCTTCTTTCCACACTCTGAGCATAAAGAAACATCAACATTCTTTTCACCATTTTTCTGAGATTTTTCCTTGAACTCCATCTTTTGTTTCATGTCAAAACCCTGAGATGGATGCATAACACCAACTTCCAGTTCTACCATGATAGCACAACGCAAAATTTCTTCATAGCTACCGAAGTCTCTTATAGATAATTCCCTTCGAAGACTTGGTTTTAAGTCACTAAAAAATCGATGAACTTTACTTTCTTGTTGGATGATAATGACAGATGCATACCTTGGAAGTCTTGTAAAATTCGCTTCGTATATACCAACAGATTCATCATCCTTCTGCTTAATCTCAAGAAACTCCTTTTCTATCTTTGTTTGAAGAATACGAGGTAACTACTTACTGAAAAACATGTTCTTGAACTCATCCCATTCCATGGACTCAATTTCATCTCTTTGCCTCATATTCTTGATAAGATTCCGCCATTGATCAGCATCACCTTCCAAACGATATACTGCTAAGATGACTTTATCATGCTCAAAACATTGTATAACTGAAAATATCTTTTCAGTAGTACTAATCCGTTGATCAGCCACTAAGGGAACAGAAGACCTGCTGAATGAAGGTGGACGCTACCTCATAAAGGATTCAACAGAATGTTGCTCCTTTCTCTGCTCATTTTGAAGTCCAGAATGATTCAAAGCTTGTGTATGTAAAGAAAAAATATTGTTCACTCTATCTCCCATGACATTGGTTTGGTCAGGAGGAAAATCATTGCATTGTCCATTACATTGATCTGCACGGTTCCTTCAGGTTCCATCCATCATCTAAACCCCAAAAATAATAGTGTGAGAAAGAAATACCATGCTAGGGAAAACAACATTATAAAGGGGAGTACCTTAAATATATAACATCTTAGGTTAAATTATAAGATCGTTACTATAGTTCTGGGACTATATCCTATACGTATAATTATCCTTAGGGAAATCCCTAAATATACCATAGAAATATCTTTAGGGATCTCACTAATGTTTTCACATCCTAGTTTCCAACGGTTGACTAAACCATACCTATGATACCAACTATAAAGACCTGAAGCTTTCCGTACATGGAAATTACATTACTTTTGCAGAATACTTAATATAGAACAAAAGCAGACACACTAGGACCGTAATAGTTTAGTGTCTTTGGAAACTCAGAATAAAATCTTCTAATCGTGGTGAAAGATCTTCAACATTTCCTAATAAAGATCTTCCCCTTTTTTCATACCTAAAACCTTTCTTTATATCCTGGGGAAAAGAAAACATAAAAGGGTTGATCTCAAATGCTCAGTAAGGGTAATCATGGATAAAATAAAACAAACCATATACATTTGAACTTAAAAACATGAACACAATGTTTAAACATCAAGATCTTGAGAAATGAAATAAAACATGGCAATACGTAAGGCATAGATCATAAAGAAACATTAATCCTGATAAAATAGCATGGGAATAAAACTTTTAATTGTGGAAACCATTAAGCACATGATATGTTTTCCATAGTAGCCAAGACATTGCTGCCAAGACCATCTTAGTGGATAAAGTCCCTTTCTGAATCGAGTTCAATCCTCATTCCAGTCATGTATTACTGAACCGGTTTAACCTGTCGTTGCATCCATGTCTATCTCATGAGATATAAATCTTTAACAAATGAATTGGAGGTAGATATAGGTCCCACCCATCTCATAATGAAATCATTCTTACTTGTGCCACAAAATAAACATTCATCATTCATAATAACCCAATAAATAAAATGGGTTTCATAAATATCATCCAATCATCACATAATCCATATAAAAGAAATGGATATCATATCATAATCAGAAAAGTGAAACCATGTAAATCATAGAGACATGATTCTTGAAACATACACATGTAAAATAATGTCATATTAGATGAAAATGGTTTTGATAAAACACTTGAAATGAATTCTTAAGGTAAAATTCCCTTTTTCTTCAAAATCATTTTCTTTTCACAAAATGTCAGGAAACGATAGAAGAAAAGTTTTTTGTTGAAAATAGTAATGAAATATTTTGGAGGAAGATTCATGAAAATAAGGCTTTATAAAACCATAAAAATCATTTCACGCCGTATAAGTTAAAATTAACATTCTCCTCGTACTTTTGTCAGAAAAGTAAAAAAAGTACCTCGTAACGTAAAAAAAGAATGATTCCTTACATACCATGTAGTAAAAGTCAAAAATGGGTAAAAATGACTTCAAACATATAGGAATACACTTTTATAAAACATGGACACGGATGATAGAAATAACCCCTGTAAATACTTACGAATAATCAATCTCGGATAAAAATGAGATTTTCAAAATTATCCCTTACCTTAGGTCTGATATGCTTCATATGGTTCTGAACCTCCTTTATAATGATTTAAATAATGTAATTGACTTATTACAGAATCCTATTAATTGTAATGATATCATATTTGTTTCACTTATGACTTTATATTACCAATTCTTTTGTAAATTAATGTTAATGTAGCGTTTTGGGTAAAATCATCTTATTTATCGTACGTGTTTGGACTTGTTGTTATTGATGTTATTATTACTTATATCATGATTTAATTACTTAAAAAATGTAAATCATGATTTATATATCATATACATTTATTATATATCCATAATATACAATAATTTATAATAGTACATAACATATGGTGGTAAGAAATGAAACGCACCGTTCATGGAGACGGTAAGTCGTACGTACGCATGAACGCTACTTTAATTTATATTACTTATTTTAATGGAATTAAAACATAATGATACATAGTTATATTATAATTCCAGTATAATATCATATATAATATCATTAACCACATCCTTTATACATCCTATATAAGGTATTAACGAATCACATCACTTTCAGGGGGTGGTTGTCCACACTTCCTCAAATGAGATTATCGTATTTACTGACATTGAAAAACATAAGGGATTGATATAATTGGGAAGTAAATAAGAATAAGTAAATCATAAACATAATATATATTATATATAAATTCATTTCCATCATAATGGCCACCATGAGAGGCGGTAGGAGAAAATCGAACAATCATCGTTTCGTGAGGCGTTAGTTTTCCATCACAGAAACATTATGTTCTTCATCCATTGGATGGAGTTGTGTGCAATTTTAGTTCGAATACTTATCATAACAACATCCTAGTATATTTATTATATTGTTTTTGTTACTAAATAAAGCATTAAAAAGTGTTTAGGGGTTGGATAAGTAAAATAAAAGAAAACAACATAAGAGAAACTGTTACCTTTAATTTTGGTACCTTCCTTTTGATTGAACCAAAAGAACTTCTTGGAGAGTCTTATGCCTAATGTGAGGAATCAAGGGGGAGGGGAGGGATGTAGGGAGCTTATTTGGGAAGAGTTTGGACGAGCCAAAAGGCTTGAGAGGTGTGAGTAATTTCATAGAAGTGGTCTCTTTTTATAAGGGAGAGGAGGGGCTCTTTAGAAAGTGCGAAAACATTATTTTATTATAAACTTAACGTCTGTTTCAAGAAGTCAAAAACACATTAATGTCGAATATAAGATGACTCATATTCTAAATAACATCATCCAATTGGAATTGGACCGATTTTGGATGATATTTAAATCATTATAATCTTATTTATTTAAATCATTTATTAATGAGGTAAACACTACATCATTATTGTGTCATAAATAATTTAATTCATTTGATGTATAAAAATGATGAAAAAATACCATGATGTAGGGAATATATTTATATTTTCAAAGAATATTTATAGTCGAAAATATAACTTATATAACCACTTATAAAAATTAATTACTAAAAGAATTTTGTTAAAGTAAATTTTGTCTTTACATTAAATTAATTAATCCAAATTGTCATTTTCACTACCAAGTGGCTCATTGGGGTCCCAAAATCATCCCAAGTATTCCCATGGTCGGCACTCATCCAATAAGGGTAGGACAAGTTTCAAGTTATGTTTGAATTATTATAATATTCTTTTAACCTTGAATTACCCTATTTACCTTTAACCGCAGTAAATAAAAATTACCGTAGATACTATTCATAATATAAAAATAATAAAATTAATCTATTAACATAATATGGACCCACTGATTCATAATATTTAATCCATTTTTCAAAATTCAAAACACCAAAGTTGCAGTAATTAATTCCCGTTGTTAAGCAAATATGTTTTAAAAGTTAAAACATTGCCAAAGATTGAATTGATTTAACCTATGAATTCAATGTAAAATCAATGATAATGAAATACATTATATTAAATGGTAAAAATATATTCTATTTATACTTTAAAACAATTCAATATTATAATTTAACCATATAAATTATTACGATGAAAAAAGCTGTTTTTAATTAAAATTTAGCGTGTTTTTAGTATTCATTAAAATATGAAAGTTATCTGAATAATATGAAAATTTTATCCAAAGTAAATTTTTATTTCCTGATTTCAAAGAAGAATTTTATTTTGTCAAATTGAACTTATAAACATGTAAAAAACTAGATTTAATGTGGGTGCGCCATCAAAAGGTGGGAAAACTGCTTTTTTTGAAAAATACTTATTTTACACGAAAAAATTTATTTTGTTCTCATACCATGTTCTACAAAATATTTAAGATGAATAATAATGTTATAAAATTCAAAATTTAGTTAATAATATTCATACCAGCTATTTCATAATAATATTATAACCATATATCATTGTTTAGTAAAACCCGATATTGCGTACAACACACGCTATCGAAGAAGGTCGTGATTGCGTGTAATGTAAGCCAAGTTAGGGTTGCGTGTAGTGCAAGACTTCATTGTTGTTGCGTATAACAGAATGAACCCATATTTTATTTATACATTGAATATATATGTATATATATACACTCAATGTTGCGTAGAATAACTTCTATCAAACGAACTTCAAATTGTGTGTAACAAAAGCCAAGAATAGTGTTACGTATACTGCAAAATAATACGGTGTTGCATGTAGCGCAAGATACTCTTGGTGTATCGTACAATAGAAGATATGAATGTAATTAAAAAGAATGTATCTTATAATATCTCGGGTTGTTACATGTATTCTCCAAGAGGATAATAAAGTGTGATTTCTATGGCATAGTGATATTTACACAACATTTAATTTCATTGATTAGTGATTTTGGTTGATCATTATGTTAATATATCCTAAACATTTATCTCCCTTTTCCATTGGAAACAAGGACAGAATAATATAGATTTGGTATAAATATTGTTTTTAGTGTCTAATACTCACCTAATGTATCAGTGATACATGAACCATTAACTATAACCGAATAATATAAAATGTAACACACTAATACCATGTTATGGAAATATAATGTTTTCTCTTAGTAAAATAAAACTAATTATCATGTACATACAAATTATTTTATTTAGATTTTTGGTGCTAAATAAATAAAGAAATATCAATGAATTTTCTTATATTATTTTGGAACAATCCATTAGAAATAATATTAATCCACAATGATTTTGGAATTTGATAAGCTATAGATAATGAACTATTCAATGAATAAGATAGTGGTAGAAAAATATAATTCATTAAAATAATTTTTTGTGCTTGGTGAAATTGAAATGGGATGAATGGAATTTGAATTTTTAGATGATATTTCTGTTTTTACATGTGTTCCAAAGAAAATATTGATCTAGAATTCATTAATCCTGAAATTTAGAGTGGATTTCTTCCAAAATTAACATTTTTTATAATGTTGTATGGATGATATATAATGATTCATATTTTATATCGTTGATAAATAAAATGTATCATAATTAAATTCCTAGACAATTATTTTCTGGTACACTTCTACTCCATGATGTTTTTAAATACAAAATCAATGTTAATAATCGCTTGAATTATAGAAAAATCCAACATTTTTTCAAGAAATGATTCAATAGAATTTATTTTAAATCATTTCCATATTATACTATAATTATAAAAGGATATCATATAATATATAATTTTATATAAATAAATTATTTCGAATGATAACTTTTTAGATTAAAAATTTCCATTAAGGTGATAAACAAAAATGATCAAATAATAGAATAATGTGAACAAAATTATTTATCATATTGTATTCTTTGGATCTTGTATAAATGAATGAGATAGAATAAATATATTCAAGTTATATAATATATCCTTATAAAATGGTGGTCATTTCTATTTGAGATAGTGGGGTAAATTTCAACTTGTATACATTAATTTCCTTTGATGAATAGATAGTTGGCATGGAAATATGTTCCCAATGAGCATGCATAAAATGAGAAATATTGAGGAAAATATTGTGTAAAATTGTTAAAACTAGTATAATAGTTTAAATTCACTATATCTACTGTTAGATAATTCATTATTAATAATAAATCATATATGTATGAAGTATATAGAAATAACATATGTTCCATAATATTTCTAAAATTCAATAATTGATTCCATGTATCAATGTAAATGTGATTATTATTTTGATTATTGTCTGCGGTACTTATGTGAGACTATATGTGGGTGTTATAAGTATTTTACCAATAAGGCATGAGTTTCAATACCAATTTATTCTAATTAAATACATTAGATGTATAGTTATCATTACTCATTTCTGTGATCATTTAATTAGCAATAAGATGTCAACACTTCAAATCTTGAAAAGTATTTATAAGAAAAAACTATAAAGGGTTGGTGACATAATTGAACAATAATAATGGGTGACAATTATTAATGACTTTTTCATATTGATACAACAAACAATATGACAAAATATTATTTTCTATTATCATTTGTCTTCCTAAATCTACAAGAGGATATAGGGAGAGAAACCATTTTCTATGTAAAATATTTTTGAAAAGATATAGTGAAAAAGATTAGTCTAATTGTTAGTTGCTGCATAATTAAAGTATCTATCTAGAGGTATAACTATAGAATAAACCTATTATTTACCAAACTATATTTTTTTAGGTAGATATAATTTCTTTCCATGATAATGAAAAAGTATCTATAAATTCAATGTATTAAAAATGAAAATATGTAATGAAATGAGTGTGATTTGTTTTCCAAATTTCACATGGAATAAATATCTCCAATAAGAGAGGTACAAAATAATGTAAAAAACTATTGTGGTTAGTATAATTATATAGTCATGAGTAATGTATCTACATCTTATTCCATTATATATACCTAGATGGGTCACATGATCCTAATACAATAAAAAATATTTCATGTAGGAAAAAAATACATGGGTAAGATCATTAATCATATATTATTCTCATAACCAGTGACCATCTAATTATAAATACCATTTTAAAGACCATGTAAGAAGAAATACAGTCATTATCAAAAAATATTTGGAAGAAGGGATTATCCATCCTTATCTATTGGTATTAATGAGATAATAATTCATAGAAGTGAGAAAATTTAAAGGCTACTACCATTTATATATGTAATCATGATAACACTATGAAATATCCCTCTAAAAAATGCACAATGTCAGAACCTGGATCTTCTTTTCAGGTATGTTTTTCCTATATCGGGAGTTTTTCAAAAATATGAATTTTCTGGAAATTTTCAAGTATACGCCATGCACTTTCTATGTATATACCGTGTACTCTTCTTCGGCTCGAAGTCGTGTGATGGCCATGCCCGGCACACACACACGGTGTGTATGGGTGACGTGGAGGCTGATTTTGGCGGAGTACAAAAAATCCACTACACGCCATGTACTTTAAAAATACACGATGTGTACGTTTTCTTTATTTTTTCATTAAATGGACTGGGGTCACGCCTAACCCCTGTTTTCATCTTCTTCTCCAGATTTCTTCTGCCCAAGAGTGGCAGTATGGTCGGACCTTCGATGAGCTCCCACCTCCTCTTCCGTTCTGTGATTCGAGCATGGTCGATTGTGTTGGAATCAAAGTGGTGAGCTCTACCTTCTACTTGAGTCTTGTTTCATTATTCCTCCTCGTATCCTTGTTATCGTAGTTTTATCATTTTATGCGTTTTCTCAGATCTACTTCGTTCTATGGGGAAAATGTCGTCGTGGTTCACTTATATCGATCTCCTAGGATTGAGGTGGGTGGTTTGTGCCTTTCTGTTGAAATTCAATGAGTATTTTGTGAAATTTCCACAAATTTCCTTTGGGTGGGGAATTGTGGGTTTCTTGTTTTTCCCCTGCTATTTACCTGCATTTATTGATTGCTGTAGTAGAGGATTATGCATTCATTTAGGTTAATTTATTTTGTTCTGAGGTTTCATTTCCATGCTGGTTGTACTGTTTAGCATTTCCAGTTGCCATGCCTAGCCGTAGGATATTGGAACTACAAATTTTATTGCTGTTGAGCCTTAGAATGATAGTCATGTGGTTCATGATGTTTACATGGATGATGTACGCACGCTGATCATGTTTTAACTTTCACTCATGACTGTGAGAACATAGAGTAGTAGACCAAAGGGAGAATTGACCAAAGGAATTCTCTAGAGTGTCTTTTAAATTATGATGTGAGACCATAGGGGGAATTGACGTTGAGTGCTTCCACAGAGAGTCTATAGTTCCTCTACATGGTCCATAGGGTAAATAGACATTGAGTTCTTCCCCATAGAGCCTTTAGCATGATACGAGACTATAGGGGGAATTGACGGTGAGTGCTTCCCCAGAGAGTCTATTTATTTTCATAGCTGGACCAGACGGGTGAGACTGTGTGTGCCTCCCATAAGGTTTCTATTACTTATTGGTTGAATCATAGGGGTTAGGCGATGAGAGCTACCCAGAGGGTTACCTTTTCTCCTTTCTTGCTGGCTGTTTACTTGTGTACCTTGTTTGTTAGAACTATGGATTGTAGCTGCTAGTGCTTTCCTGTTTACTGCTTCTTGTTTTATTACTAACTTGTATTCATTGACTATTATGCACAAATCATTGGGTGATTTCCTACTGGGATTGTATCTCACACACTATTTGGGCCATGCTTTTGGTCCCAAACAGAATATATTTTTATAGGTATAGATAAGGGAAAGCACCCTTCTAATTTAGGTTCTTAATTGCACTAGAGCTGGATAGCATGGGACCGAGCCGTGGCTCGTGATGTTGAGGAGTTTATTTTTTTTCTTTGTGCTTTGTTTTCAGTTGTATTCCAGCACATTGTTGTGTTTTCTGCTTTCTGTAGATACTTGTACCTGCTGCATCATTTTCATCATTTCTATATATATACATTGCTTTCGCTGTTGGATTCATGTTGTAATGCATGTTGTTACTGCTTCCGATATTGACTGTTGTTTTTCCATTGTAAACCTTACCGAATGAGGGAATATTTTCCCCAACAACATACCAAGGCCCTCACTACTGGTCGGAAGCCTCTGGCGTTTGGGGAAACATGCTTGAGTTCATGTGGAGAACCGAGTACAGGGCACCAGTGGAGGGGCTCCGAATTTAGGTCGTTACAAAGTTGTATCAGAGGAGTTCATTTCTCTTGCTTTACTATTTGGAGAATTTAGCTAGGGATAGGATGAACTTGGTACTTGGTGTTAATCTATTCTCGGGAGTAGATAACCCATGTACATGGAAAATCCATCCTACCTCATCAATTGCAGTTGCTGGTTTTGAGTTTTTATGGTTGTTATGTTTTTACCTAGAGTGATTCGCATAACTTGTGCGATTTTTTTTTTTGATATTTTAGTTCTATTTCTTTCACAACCGGATGAGATAAGGGTATGTCATCTCATGTATTATATAGGAACTTCTAGAAATCACCTTCCATGCATTCTTTCCATGTCATTTAGGGTGCATTAATGATTGCATGCTGTTGTGATAGACTTTGTATAGATTATGCATGTTGTTGTGATAGATGCTTGATATAATCTCTGTTGTTATGTTAGAGATATGTTTGTTTTCCCTTGTATTTGACAATAGGAGATGCCAAGAATTGATTATAGGGGAGTATGGGCCCTTACAAATCATAATTTGGCTCCTCTTTGCATTGTTTATAGTGTTTCTGGGAGTCTGAGCAGTTTCTATGCTACTGCCTAGAAAATCCCAGAATACATGGTGTGTACATTTTGGATACAATCCGTGTTGTTTTCAGACTGTGTTACTAACCGTGTGAGCAGAACATGGTGTCGTGAAAGTAACTTAGGAACACGCCTTGTATGGTAGGTAAACTCCGTGTAGTAATGAGCCGTGTACCCGGTCGTGTCACTAACAACACGGGTCAGGGAAGCTCGAGTAGCACACGCCGTGTTGTAATGGAACATGCTGTGAAGTCCCTTCCAGGAACCCGACCGTGTCACAAACAACACGGGTCGGCGTGACCTTCTATTAGACATGTTTTTTGTTTTCGGGCACACACCGTGTAGTCTTTCTCAGGTACCCGGCCGTGTCGTGAACAACACGGGATGGTGTCACCTTCACTTATACACGCCGTATTTTTTCGGAACACACCATGTAGGGTTCATCCGTGTAGATAGTCATGTGTTTCACAAACATGGGACGCTGAATCCTTGTCTAGTACACGCCGTGTGTGTTAAGAACACGTCGTGTGGTCCTAGGTTGAGTCGGACCATGTGGGTTAGCCGTGTAAAGAGACTTGGGCATGGGAATAGTTTCAAGTATACGCCATGTGTTAGGGTCAACATGCCCTGTTGTTGACGTGTTACATGACTTGTAGGTCATGAGTACATTCCCATGTCAGTGGTTTAAGAAGACATGTCGTGTAGTTTTTATACACGCCTTATAGTCGTGTTTTTCAAACTTGGGTGTTTTCTTCTCCTATTTCGGTATTTTACTCTTGTGTTCTCTATCCTTTTTTTCCTGATCTAAGTTGTGTTTTTGACCTTACAGAGCTATGACTCCGAGATGTCTTTCAGTTTTACGTCTATCGTCAAGAAGTGATCAAACACCAGATAGGGCTGATCAAGGACTTCCTGCTAATCCTCCAGTCAAGATAGCCTTGGCCCAGGCTGTTATACCAGTCGCAGGTGCTAATGTACAATTCATGGGAAGGATTCATTAGGAAGATGTAGGCCTTCCAGGAAGCACCAAATCTTGCCACGACTATGGCAGACATGATGCGAGTTTTTCAGTAGCAACATCCTCCCACATTCTTGAGGGAAGGAGGGCCTCAGGATGCAGAGTCATGGATGGAAGCCATTTTAACTATCTTCGAGCATCTGGAGATGCCTCCAGAGAGGCGGGTCAATCTCGCCACCTACATGACCCACGACTCCGCCAATAGGTGGTGGGACATGATCTCATAGGCGGTTCATCAGCAGGCTATGGCTTGGAAGGAGTGATAGCATGTGTTCTACAACTACTTCTACACAGAGACCCTGAGGTCCAATCGATCTAGGGAGTTCCTGAGCATATAGATGGGTACTTTTTCTATCATGGAGTATTCTGCTCATTTAACCGAGCTTCAACGCTTCACACCCCTCTAGGATGGAAGTGGGTGTTCTTAGAAAGGAAGATTGAGGATGGCCTCAGGCTGGAGATCCGCTCGCAGGTGAATATCTTCCAGTTGACTTCCATCCCTTCCATTGTCAACCAGGCACTGATTGGATAGCGCAATCTGAGAGACTCAGAAGCTGTGAACCAGGACAGTTCTGCTTCCAATGCTAGTATTCCTCCAGATGACAGCAAGAAGCGCTGTAGAGAGCCTACGTGCAGTGACCCGAGGAAGTGAGATGCATCGTCAGGAAGCCATGTGACATGCTACCAGTGTGGCTGGTCCGGGAACACGTGACCGTAGTGCCAGAGGGCCCCCATGGTGTGCTGATCTTACGGCAATATGGGTCACCTTCAGCATTTCTGTAAGATATTCTCACCAGCAGCTGGAGACCGGGGTTCTTCCATGACTCCTCGTTCAGGAGCAGTACCACCAGTTTCACACCAGTCAGGGAGCTGGAGATCTTCAGGACGTTCAGGCCGAGGTGGAGGTCGAGGTCGTGGCAGTCGGCCACTATTTCCTCAGGACCAGCAAGGAGGTTCATCCCAGAGTGGTCAGCGAGGGGCGCAGGGTCGCGATGGAGGACAGACTTTTGCTATGGAGCATACTTATCAGGAGTAGGGTCACGACCCTTCTACTATTTGAGGTACAATTTTAGTATCCTTAGTTTTATCTTCATCACTTTTCGATACTGGTGCTACACATAGCTTTATCTCTATTGTTTTTGTGGAGATCCATGGACTCTGCATCTTTTCTTCTGCCGACTTGTTGACACTAGACACACCTTTAGGGATGACGACATCTATTGTACACCAGTGTAGAGAGTGTCCTCTCGAGGTTTCAGGGTATCACTTCTTATGCGATCTCTATGTCTTAGAGATATCAGGCTATGATGTCATCCTTATCATGGATTGGTTGATTCCCTTTCAGGTAGTCGTTGACTGCTATCTCCACCGAGTGAGTTTCGTTTCACCAGAGGGTGAGTCTTTTCTTCATAAGGGTGTGTGGGACGTTCGGGCGAGTCGGGCGAGACTCGAGCATCTTGGGATAGGAGGGGAGATGGCCCAGATTTCTAGTCATTATCTGGATGATCAGGGGACTCCACAGATGGATTTTCCTCCAGTGGTGGATCGCTTTAGGGATGTATTTCCAGAGGACTTTTCCAGTTTACCTTCAGAGCATGAGGTAGACTTATCTATTGAGCTCATTCTAGGAGCGGTACCAGTGTCCATTCCCCCTACAGGATGTCCACACCTGAGTTGTAGGTGCTCAACAAGAAGTTTTAAGAGCTATAGGATAAGGGTTTCATCCGACCCAGTACTTCTCCTTGGGGTTCGCCTATCCTGTTTGTGAAGAAGGAAAATGGTACCCTTAAACATTGTGTGGATTATTGGATGCTGAACTAGTTGACGGTCAAGAACCAATATCCTTTGACGATAATTGAATACCTTTTCGATCAGCTTTGAGGAGCCCAAGTGTTATTGAAGATCGACTTGAGGTCCGGTTACCATCAGTTGTGTGTTAGACCATCAGATATACCTCTGACAGCCTTCAGGTGTAGGTATGGTCTATACGAGTATACAATCATGCTGTAAGGTCTCACGAATGCGCCAGCAGTTTTAATTGCACTGATGAACTGATTGTTCCATCCTTACATGGACTACTTTTTCATGGTCCTCATGGACGATATCTTGTTGTACTCTCACACTCGACACGACCATGTCACACATCTTGAGAACGTTCTGAGTACACTGAGAGAGCATTAGCTTTATGCTAAACTCTCGAAGTGCCACATCTGTATGGATCAGATTCACTTGGGTCACTTCATCTTTGAGGCAGGAGTATCAGTGGAACAAGAGAAAGTGAGAGCTGTAGTTTCTTGGGAGCAGCTGAAGAACGTCTTTGAGGTACAGAGTTTTCTAGGGCTGGCTGGATTATACAGACGCTTCATTCAGGACTTTTCTCGTCATGCAGCACTTTGAAAGGTCTGACCAAGAAGGGGTCGAAGTTCATATGGTCAAATTCTGTGAGTCAGCCTTTCAGGATCTAAAAGGGAGGTTGAATTTAGCACTGATACTAGTCTTGACAGAGCCAGGAAAGAGCTAAATTATTTATTGTAATGCTTCAGGTATTGGGCTAGGAGCTGTGCTTATGCAGGGAGATGGAGTCGTTGCATACGGGTCTTGGCAGTTGAGGCCACATGAGATGAACTACCCGACGCACGATCTGGAGTTGGCAGCTTTTGTTCATGCCTTATGCTTTTAGAGACACTATCTGCTGGGGGACCACATTGTGGTCTTCACTGACCACATGAGTCTCATGTATATCTTCACTCAGTGTGATCTGAATCTAAGGCAGTGCATGTGGGTTGAGTATCTACAGTATTTTTATTTCGAGCTTTCCTATATGCCTGGAAAGGGAAATGAAGTGGCAGATGCTTTGAGCAGAATAAATCAGATTCATGCAGTTCAAGAGGCCAGTACTGAGTGAAATCTTATGGCTCTGTTCTCTGAGATGCATCTAGATTTTCACGACAGACAATGATATACATTCCTATCTTCTATAGCTATCACCTCGACACTACTTGATAGAGTACAGATGAATAATCTATCAGACTCTAAAGGATTGATCCTCTGGGAGAGTATGTCAGGAGGGACCCTCTTCTTGGATTGACAGTGGGTGCGGATGAGATCTTGCATTTCTTGGGATGCATATGGGTTCCATCAGACATACGTTAGGAGATGATGTGAGACTTTCATTCCACAGTTTGGGAAGTTCATCCAGGCGTCACCAAGATGTATTAGGATATTCATCACCAGTACTAGTGGCCAGGTATGAAGAAGGATGTTGTAGGTTTCGTCATGAGATATTCTACTTATCAGCAGGTGAAGGCAGAGAACCAATGACCAGAAGGTCTTTTATAGTAGTTACCCATTACGGAGTGGAAGTGGAACGATGTCGTGATGGACTTCGTGACTGGGTTTCCGAGGTCACATTGAGGGAACGATGTTGTTTGGGTTTTCGTCGATAGGATTACAAAGGTTTTTCACTTCTTAACAATTAAGGCTACCATCAGTGTTGATGACCTGGGACGACTTTATATCCGAGAGAGCATTCGTCTACATGAAGTTCCACACTCCATTGTTTCAGACAGGGATGAATGATTTACCTCTCAGTTCTGGAAAAGACTTCAGAAGGCCTTGGGTACACAGGTACTATTGTGTACAGCATACCATCCCCATACTGATGGCCAGTCCAAGTGCACGATCGAGGTGTTTGAGGATATGTTCCGAGATTGCATCCTTGTCTTTGACGGTTCTTGGGAGAAGCATATCCCTCTGGTGGAGTTCTCCTACAAAAACAGTTTCCAGGTGACCATTCAGATGGCGCCATACCAGGCTTGGTACGGTAGGCCATGCTGATCGCCCTTATGCTGGCTGGAGGCAGGAGAGGCAGCTCTGCTGGGAACTCATCTCGTTGAGGAGACTTCAGAGAAGATAGAGTAGATTCGGAAGCAGATGGCTACAGTACAGTCTCGACAGAAGTCTTATGTTTATCAGCGGAGATGACCTCTGGAGTTTTAGGTTGGAGATCGGGTTTTCATGCATGTCACACCGAGGCTGGGACACAAGAGGATTCGGAGACAGGGTAAGCTGTCACCGTGGTACGTCGGTCCATTTGAGGTCTTGGAGAGATTGGGGATGGTCTCTTATCAGTTGCACCTTCCTCAGAGGTATAGGACCCGGCAGGACATCTTCCATGTCTCTCAACTCCATCATTACTTTCAGACTCGTCTCACGCGTTTCAGCTTGAGGTGGTTCAACTTGATGCGGATGCATTGTTCGAGAGGCATCCTATTCAGATTTTCGATCGTAGTATTTAGGTTTTCGGCGGGATGTCTCTTCCTATGGTATGAGTGTTATGGTAGCACGGGCGAGTACAGGATGAGACCTGGGAAAGGGAAACCAGTGTACGATCGTAGTGGCCAGATCTATTTGGGGATCCTTCTTCTACACCCCGTTAGAGAAATTTGGGGATGAATTTATTTAATGGGGGAAGATTGTAAGAACCCAGATGTTCTTTTCAAGTATGTTTTTCATTTTTCTGGAGTTTTTAAGAAAAATGAATTTTTTGGAAATTTTCAAAGTACACGCCGGGTACTTTCTATGTCCATGTCGTGTACTCTTCTCCAGCTCGGAGCAGTGTGATGGTCATGTCCGGGCTACACACACGGTGTGTAGGGGTGACATGCAGGCTGATTTTGGAAGAGTACGGAAAAAGACACTACACGCCGTGTACTTTAAAAATACACGCCGTGTACTTTTCTTTTTTTCACTAAACGGACTGGGGTCGTGCCTAACCCCTGTTTTCATCTCCTTCTCTAGATTTCGTCCACCCGAGAGCGACCGTACAGCCGAACTTTCGACGAGCTCCAGCCTCCCCGTCCATTCTCCAATTCGATCTCGGTCGATTACATTGGAATCGCAGCGGTGGGTTCTCCCTTCTTCATGATACTTGTTTCTTAATTCCTCATGGTTTCCAATTTATCTTCGGATGAGAGTTTAGTGCATTTACTCAGATCTACGTCGTTCCAAGGGGAATATGTCGTCGTGGTTCACTTATATCTATATCCAAGGATCTAGGTAGGTGGTTTGTGCCTTTCTGTAGAAGGTCGATGAGAATGTTGTGCAAATTACACAAATTTCCCTGGGTGGGGAATTGTGGGTTTCCTTTTTTTCCCCTGCTATTTTCCTTCATTTCATGATTACTGTAGTAGAGGATTATTCTTGCAAGTAGAGTAATTTGTTTTGTGCTAAGGTTGCTTTTCCATGCTGTTTGTACTATTTATCATTTCCAGTTGCCATGCCTAGCCGTAGGATAGTTGAACTACTACTTTTATTGTTTTTGAGACTTAGAATGATAGCCATGTAGTTATTGAGGTTTACCTGGATGATAAATGCATGCTGAGCATGTTTTATCTTTCAATCAAGACGGTGAGAACCTAGAGTAGTAGACCAAAGGGAGAATTGACAGAAGGGATTCTCCAGAATGTCTATCAAATTACGATACGAGACCACTGGGGGAATTGACTTTGAGTGCTTCCTCAGAGAGTCTGTAGTTCCTCGACATGGGACACAGGGGGAATAGATGTTGAGTGCTTCCCCATAGAGCCTTTATCACGATACTAGACTATAGGGGGAATTGACAATAAGTGCTTCCCCAGAGAGTCTATTTATTTTCATAGCTGGACCAGAGGGGTGAGACTGTGTGTGCCTCCCAGAGGGTTGCTAGTACTTATAGGTTGAACCATAGGGGTTAGGCTATGAGAGATACCCAGAGGGTTACCTTTTCTTCTTTGTTGATGGATTTTTACTTGTGTAAATTGTTCGTTAGAATGGTGGATTGTAGCTTCTAGTTCTTTCCTATTTACTGCTTCTTGATTTATTACTGCCTTGTATTCATTGACTATTAGGCACAAATCTTTGGGTGATTCCCTACTGGGATTGTATGTCAAAACATATTTGGGCCATGCTTTTGGGCCCAAACAAACTATGTTGTTGCAGATATAGATAAGGGAATGTGCCCTTCTACTTCATGTTCTTGATTGCGCTGGAGCTGGATAGCATGGGACCGATCCGTGGCACGAGATGCTGAGGAGTTTCTTTTGATTTCTTTTCACTTTGTTTTCAGTTGTATTCCAACATAATGTTGTGTTTTCTTCTTTCCGTAGATACTTGTACCTGCTTCATCATTGTCATAATTGCTATATATATACATTGCTTCCGTTGTTGGGTTCCTGTTGTTATGCATGTTGTTACTGCTTCCACTATTGACTGTTTTTTTCATTGTATACGTTACCGAATAAGGGAATAGTTTCCCCCAATAACTTACCAAGGCCCTCACTGATAGTCGGCAGCCTCTGGCGTTTGGGGAAACATGCTTGAGGCCATGTGGCGAACCAGGTACGGGGCACCAGTGGAGGGGCTCTGGATTCAGGTCGTTACAAATAATAGTCTAGAGAAATTTTCATCTAACAATATTAACTATGATGAGAAATAGGCTACCATTATTACAATGGTAGGTGAATCTAACAACATTAATTCTATTTATTTTAATTGGTGAAAGTGGATAAAGTCACTTATTCTCCTAGCTGAAATGATACTACACAAACTAGTTAATCTTAATTAAAGAAGTCATCTGGAGGTAAAAAAATGTGGTTGCCAACCCAATTATTGGTTCAAATGAATATTAATTATTGAAACTATTATGGTATATGAACCCCTTAAGAATATTATCCATTTAAAATGATTTAATAAGATAGATAAGAAAAATAATTTCTTTATTTATGATCCTTAAATGAAAAATTCCCATGGTTTTCCTGTTTGTAACAAAATTTATATCTTTTGGTGCTACTATTCTTAATTTATTTGGTGTATCTCTTTGTATTTTTGAACATTACTCTTAAAATGATATCTGTTCTTTTAACAACACATCCCAATTCTTCACTTGTGATGTAGTATCTCATATTTCTTATATGTTTTTTATTTTACTTATGGTAATAATATGTATCAGGACATGAGATGTATTTAGAATAATTTTTCCTCTTCAAAATGAAAAGATAACGATCCTTCAATCATTACCAGATATTTTAGTTATACACATTGTTAGGCTGAACAAGCAGGTTTATATTATTCTACAATATCTATAATTGAGTTAAAATCCTTATAGGACATAATAATTTAATTGAAATAATCTTAGTTAGAGGAAATTATAGTTGGTATAAAGTGTATTAAAATAGGGTAGTAGATAGTATGCTTGATAGAACCCATATTAATTATCAATAACATGATAAATGGGACCATATCTTTATTATTACCCTTAGATGATTAAATTTGGATGACCATCCGATTTGGGTGAATATTTATTTTAGAATATAAAGACATGTCTATAATTTTATATTTAATAATTCACAAAACTCAGTTATTGAATATGGAGATATTGTTAAACATACATGGAATATTAGGAATTATGGTAATTAATCATTATGACGTATCATGAAAGTAATATTCCAAAAAAGTATTGTTTAAATTGATATCCAATTAAATTTAAAATGATATTTCTCAAATGGAATACAATATAAGTAGACTACATATTTACTCTACTAATTATTATTTTATTATTTATTACCTATAAATATTTGATATCTCTACGAAACATAAATTTTTACTCTATATTATATATAAATTTCAAAAAATATAAATTTAAAATTTAATGTTTTAATGATTGAGATAGGAACATAAATTTATAAAACTTTCTAAAAAGTGAAAATAATGATTTTAGGTTAGTTACCTATATTTGGATGAGGAGAATAATATTGATAACAAAGAAGGCCTTGATGATCATATTGTCTCTTAATTTAGCTATATTTCCAATGGAAAGGTTATTAAAATTTTTTTACTCACTAATATCATTATTTTCATTTTAAATTATTATGGATGCACATTCGTCACAAGTTTCCACCATTATTAAGTGAAAAATATATACCTTCATGTCTAAATATAGATAGTTCTATTGGCCTGGTTGGAGTATTTATTTTATTTTTTCGTCATTATTGTGATATCATTTAGCTCAATGTTTTTAAATTTGACATATCATTTGATTCCAATATCACCTTTCCACATCGGATTAATTCTCTAATCATCTTTTTGATACCGAACATGGAAAATCCTTAGAAGGCTAACCTATTTAGTGCCATATACTTTATAAAAACACTCCAAATATTCATATATGATAACATTGAAAATATTCATTCTAAAATTGAAAAGAAAATCATCAAATCAGTTTTCTTTGGTAAAAGTTAGAACCATTCAGGACTGCATGTAATTGGATTTTGAATGAATTAATATCATAATGAAATATAATAGGGGTAGAATAATTTATATGATAGATGATTTTATAACGTCCTCAGATAATATGTTTATGATTTTTTTATATAAGGTTCTTCAAATATTTAGACTCAATTCATTATTTTTAATCTTAATTGAGACCCATTTTATATAAAATAAAATTTATTTCATTGTTAATGGATCTCCAAAGGGGTTATTTTAATTTCACTAATGATTTAGTACTCAGTTACTCCCTTTATTCTATCCTCTTACCTATTTCATTATATTACATAAGTAATCTCCTAACTCATTTGGTGAATCATGGAAAACTCAAGCCAACCAGGGCCTAAAAAGAACGATTTTTTTCCTTATCACCTCTATTATGGAGTTGAATTTGTATTATATTTTATGGGGGTAAAATAAATATCAAAAAACATTGGATAAGCTCTATCACCTTGTGTATATGTTTCTAGATATGCTATAATTTGATGTAATCCTTTAATATTGTTGGAAATAGATTTATAAATTCCAGAAAAATAAATATCATATATGATTAGGGCCTCAAAGAGGGGTGATTCCTTTTCAAATATCATAGTGTCCGTATATTTTGGTAAAGGACTAAAATTATTTGCTTTTCAATAATATTAGATAAAATAATAAACCAACCAACTTTATGGAAAGGGAAATATTTTTCAATGGATGGATGAATTTTCATTTTCAAAGTCTCAAGTGTTTCTAAAATAGATTACTAATTAATGGTCTACAAATGGACCGTTGGTCTTCTTAATGAAGTAAATGTCTAAAGAAAAATTATTGTTTGGAGTGGAATGAATTACAAATGAATTTTAGTTACTATTAAATGGATTAATTTATTGAAGACACCTGATAATGGTGGTCTTGGATTTAGGAATATGAAATTATTTAATTAGGACATATAGGATAGGCTCACATAGAACCTCATGAATAACAACTCTATGGATATTAACTATCGTAGAATTTGGTACCTCGTAAAATTAAATAATGGGTTATTAATTTATATAGACTCCACACTCTAGACATCGATCATATATTCCATCTCAAACATTATGGATAACTCTATATGGATGGTTAATATAGAGTATTATCTAAAATTTTCGTAGTATAACTAGAAAATCACTCCACTTATCTTTATGTTTAATCCACTTCACATACCTAGTGAAAATATTAATTCTATAATTTTTTTCATATCTTATTGGGAATGGAACTACCAGATGATATTAGATGTATAATAAAAATTTAATCCTTTTATAATTCCCATAATTTATTAAGATGGTAACAAGTAATAAATGGCATGTTAGATTCTAAAATTATATTCAATCATAATTTTATAGCCATAAATCATGTTATCTTTTCTCTAAACATCTTTGATAATATATAGAATATTCCATTTAGATTCAGTTTTCTTAGAGGATTAATCTTAATTAAATCCCCACAAACAACTGTTTACAATTATTTGGTGTTAACCATTAATCATAATATATTATATGAAACAATCATAGTAATGATATTGATTTTTTTGTATTATGTTATACAATTTATTCTTTAATAAATTACATATATGATCATTATGAATTCATGTGGTGTGATATAGACTCCATTCTACCTCATCTTCAATGTTCTACTACTATTGAATGTTGTCCACTGATCAAGAACCTCTTCATTTTTACATTGTTTCAGTTTCCCTACGTGATATGTTATGAAATAAATTATTTTATTCATTATATTAATTCATTTATTTTTCATGCATCACAAGTGATGATAATAACTTTAGTAAAAGTGGATTACAAGATCAAAAATTGTATTTTCCACAACTCCATCGGGGGATTAAATATCATACAACACATGTTTATTACCGGGAATTGCAGCAAGTTGAAGGGTACCTTTTATGTTTTATCACATTCCTCTCTTCATGGTTAGATCAATCTAAAAACAGATGTTTCCTAAAAAAGATAATTAAGACCCTCTGTATATGGAGCGGGTTACTAGGACAAAAATGGGAAGAATAATTTTTTTTGATGGTACCTTATGTATGGATTATTCTCTATAATATAAAATGATTAGTTTTAGGAATGAGGATATTTTTTTTGGAAACAATTTATGGTAAATAATATGTTTAGAAACAAATTCAGCTACCATAGTGAATTCACATCAAAATGGTGTTCTATTGCATTAATAACCTCAAAATACTCTATGGATGGACTCTATGAACTAGCATTTATTAATTAACCATAATATCACATATTAATTTTGTGAACTGAACTCATTTGTAGACTTGATATCCAACAAAGGAGTCAATAGTGACATCATTTGGATGGATTAACTTTATACTTATTTAGTTCCTTTTTATGAAAGGGATTGTAAAAAAATAACCTCTTTCCCACTTCTATAAAGAATTTATTTTTAAAATAAATATGTCATAGGATATTTGAGAAATTTATTATCTTATAAAAAATATTTATGCTTCTTGGGAAATATATTAATGTAGTGTTATTTATAAAACCTGAACATTCACATTTTTATTATAATGTAAATAGTACAATTATTTTAAAATGACATCAATATTCCTCTTAAAAATTGTTATTTATAAAAATATATTTAAAATGTTATTTAAATTATATTTTTATAATGTTAAAAATAATCCAGACAATATTTTAATGAAAATATGATCTTGTATGAAATGATTATGGATCAAACGGTGAACCATGGTCTCTTCTTAAAAACATTCATTTAGTATATTGAATTCGTAATGCTCAAAAAATGAAATGAAATATGTAAATGTTAAAAAATTCTATAGGATTATAAAAGGAATATTATTTTTAAGAGATAAAAAATATAATTTCATCATAATAAAATGTTAGAAAAAATAATCTTGATAAAAATTATATTATAACCTAAAACCCTTTCTCATGTTCTTCTTAATTCATAAATGATCTAAAAAATTATTATAAACTTACATTTTTTCATAAATATATTAAAAACCATAGTAATTCTTATAATACCATATATAGTTTACTTAAAACATTTTATAATTTTTTCATAATAATATTTTGTTATCATCATCATTTATGGTTATATTTGTTTCAAGTTTTAATGTATATTTTGTTTTATTGTTTATGCTACAAAAATGTAAAACCTGGTCCCATAATACTGAGAATAAAATTCATAATATAAATAATATATATACTAATTATATTCACAATTACACCCATTAAAATAAATATATGATGAATAATGAATTACATATGTATATGGGGATGGTTGTTGGTAATTACAACGATGTGATGCTTCCAATTTTTAATAGATGGATATAAATAAAGGGGAATAACACATCACCCTTACAGAATAATTATTATAATATAAATATCATTTATTAACATTAAATTTATAATAATTTCACAACATGTATGATGGTAGGGGATTATTAATCACATCACTAGGTGTAGGCGGTTGTCCACACATATGAAATATTGATACTACCTTCCTCCGTTTTATAGGGAAGAGGTGTTATATGGTTGTAACCTAACCATATAAAAATATTATTATATTTATGATAATTGAGTTATCATGATTTTATAGATATTTTTTTCAAATAATATTTAAGTATAAATGAAATTGAAGGATCTTGGATAAAATCAATTCATTTCCATTGAGATTCCCCCTATAGAACACACCTTATGGCTTCTTGGATCGGTATTATTATAAATCTAATAGATCTTGGATTAAGGGAAGGATTCCTAGAAGGTTTTGGAGAAGTTCATATAGTCTATTTATAGATCAATTGGTGTGAATATGAGAGGATAATAAGTTCTCTTTTATAAGTGATTGTAGGGAAACACATCAAATTTTTTAAAATATGTCAATTATATAAGGTTTCAATCTATTAAATGTGGCTCTATGTAATAGAGGAATTATTTTTTATTTAATTAAATTATCAAATTCTTAGACCCATTTAAAATTATATAGGTTTGGAGTGAAATCCAACCATTTTCTCTTTCATTAATCCCAATTAGACATTTTTTAACATGAACTGTTATAAGAAAATCATTAAGATTTTTACAATTCTCTATGCTGTTTTTTTCCTCTGTAACACCCCATGCTTCCATAGTACGTTTCTTTTTGAATATTGCAATAGCTTGCGTTGTATGCAAAATCATGATTCTAAAAAACCAAGAACAATAAAACTTGCTATTATGAATAGTAATACCCACCTTTTGAAATATAATATTTTTTAATAAAAATTTGAAATCATTTATTGATTCTTAATATCAAAATTATCATACGGTGATTTTTTGGTACATATCTGAATACTTTCAATTTTTAACGAATAGTGAAAAATAGTAATTTTTAATTAAAATCTACTTTTTTAATAGAAATAATTTGTAGTGTTCAATAATAATTTTTAGTGGTTTTACATATAATTAGATTATATTTTTGTAATTTAATATAATTTAGCTCATTGGATGTAATTTCAAATTTAAACTGGACATAAACATGTGTAAATCTTTTGATAGTTATTAATTATTAAAAACATGCTTTTTGTTTTGACAATAGAAATTAATTATAAATTAATTTATGCCACTTTTGTGTTTTGAATTTTGGAAAAATGGATTCTGTATTTTGAATTAGGAATTTTAAATTTTGTAAATAAATAAAATTTACTTTTAGACGTTATGATAAATTACTTCAGAAAATATATTATTTACCATGGTTAATGGGGTAAATCTGGTAAATAAGAGTAAAATATAATATTATAATAATTTTAAATTACCCTAAAATGTGTCCTAACCCTATTTAATGATACATTTCCAACCATGGGCATCCTTGGGTCGATTTTTGGACCACATGGAGCTACTTTAGAGTGATAATGACACTTTATATAAATCAATTTAATGTAAATACAAAAGTGACATAAAAATATATATCATTTATAAAACAATTTTTAAATGGGGTTATATAAGTTAAAATATTGTTAATAATTATTTATTTGATAGCTACAACTATATATACATCATGGTAGTTTTTATAAATTTTAGACATCAAATAAATAATACTATTTATGACACTATCATGTTACAATGTTTACCTCATTAATGAATGATTTAAATAAATGATATTTTAAAAATTAACACAATTTCCAAAACCACCCCAATTCATATTGAATGATTTTATTTAGGAAATTAGAAATCTAATGTTCTACATTAATGAGTTTTGGACTTTTAGAAATGGGAAATAATTATATAATAATATAACATTTTCAAACACTCTTAAAGAGACACACCTCACCCTAATAAAATTCCCTCACCTCTAACCCATTTCTCACACCTCTCAATCCCCTTTTATCATCCAAACTCTACGCAATTGAGCTACCTACATACCTCTATTCCTTCTATAAGCCTTACCTTATACAGAAGGCACATCCAGGATGCCTTGTTTAATCCAAAAAGAGTCATATGATTTAAATGTAACATCACCTCTTATGTTATTCTTTTTATTTTACTTCTCCAACCCACTAAACAGTTTTTATTCCCTTATTATATAAAAACAGCAGTATCCTGAAATACTTGGTGGTTTTTAAAAGATTTATTTGATCTAAACATATAAACACCTCATTCTAATAGGTATCAAACATAATGATTCTGTGGATGGAGAACTACTGATCCATGAAATGATGATTGTTAAATATTATACTACCACCTATTATGGTGTCCATTTTGAAGAAAATGTAATTATATATGATATTTTTAATATTTATTTAATCTTTAAGCTTATTTAATTCTCTTTTATACAATACCATTATTATTTTCATGTTGTATATATATATATGATAATTCATCTAAGAAAGTTCGACTACCGCCCCCTAAAAGTGATATGTCTCATTCCTACCATACATGGAACATATAAATGACGGTGTTAATGAACATAAGTAACATATATAAAAAATAATATTATACTGGATGAAAAATATACCTATGTTTCATTTTGATTTCATTACATTTATATTAAAAAAACCGAAATGGAAGTAGCATTCATGCGTATATGCAGATTAACATATCCACGAATATGATGAGATTTTTTTCTCTTCATAAAAATTCAAGAATAATTTTAATTTGATTAATAGAAATAATATTTATGAACATAATTTCATTCTATATATGAATCAAATACATCCTATCCAAAACAAACATGACTTAAGTACAAAACATATAAAGGAAAATGAATTAGTTATCACCCAAAACAATGACACTACTAAAATATTATTAACAAAGAAATATTAGAAGATCATATATGATATCATATTTATGTATATAGATCCTGTATAATTTAATAAATTTTTTAACCATTATACAGGAGGTTAACGTACCCTCGTCCAAGGAAAATTACAAGGTAAGTGTTAATTTCCCAAGCTCTAAATTATCCATGGTTTTTATGTAATTATCTACAATGACATATTTTTCATCCACATCTGTGTTTCATTAAAATGTATTTCAAAACATTTTTACTATTTACTATACTATAGGTTAAATTCTTTTATATATATTTTTTTAATTTTTTTAAAAATGTTTTTAAAGTAATATTTCCTTCATTTTCCAATCAAAGTACTTTATAACCTTTTCGACAAATTAAGGTAAGAATGTTTTTTTAACATATACGACATACGCATTTATTATCTGCTGTTATAAAAAAATTGAATCTTCTCTTACAAGATTATAAAAATATTTTCAAAATAAATTTTTTCTTTTATAATTACATGACTTTATAATTATTTCAGAATATAAATACATATTCCTCTAAATGAATTTTTATTTCATCTATGTCAACATCCTTTAGTGGATTTTTTACATATTTGTAGTTGATTTATTATAATACAAATCATTCATATTGTATTGAAGGTTTTGTGATATTTTTTATTGTGAATGTATTATTTTTATACCATTTAGGGTTTATGGTAATGTATTAAAATTTTTTAGGCTATTTTTAATACGAATGTTTATGTTATGTTTCATCTTTTTTATAGGAGGAATGAATTGGACTTAGTAAGTGACGGGTGGAACACACTATAGATGATCAATGCATAGGTTGGTCCCTTGAAACGAACTAGTTTCTTGGCATAAGCCCTTTAAAAAATATTATTTGTAGTCTTTCCACAAGGCCTTTACTATGTGGTTATGAAGTCTGGCATTATGCATTCCATTATTATGAAATTAGCTATTGATATAACATGTGATTATTCGACTAGTAGAATATCCATGTAAATATGTAAATAAAATTATTTCATTTATCTTTACAATAATATGATAATTTATATGTTGAAAAATATTTTTTTAATTTTTTTACAATGCCATAAATTTTTATGCTTATTTATGAATGTTTCTGCTATATTTTTATCCTTACTGAGCATCTAAGCTCACCTGTTTCATTGATTTATTTGTAATATGATGCAAATATGTATATTATGGATGACCTGTAGGGATTGTATAAAGGATATGATTGTGGTTAATGGAGATATTATTTTTGTTGTTTTTCATGTTATAATGTATTGTAAAACTTATGAATGTATCTAGTACTTCCATGGAAACTAAAATAATCGATATTTCGAGACTTGATCTTTTATGATCGTTCCAATTTAATTCAATAATTAACTGACTCTGGGTAACTAGGGTTGGGGAATTATAGATGCTATCAGAGGAAGTTTAGTAGAAACTACATATACTAGATTTAGATAACATCAGATTAGAGAACATTACCCTAAGATAGTCTTTGAATATTAGTATAGAAGAACTTGCTAGAATTTTGGTAATATAAAGATTTTGTTTACTTTAAAAGAAATAAATCCCTATCTGGATACGAGTATGTAGAGGCAGCTCTGGAACATATGTACCTAAGAGTGAAAACTCGGACATGGAGTTTCGAGTTGGACTTGGGATATCCTGGTACACGACAATGGGCCATACTGCACTCATAATTACAACACTCCCTGAGGATATCCTTAATGTAATTCATATTTTCATTACAAACCATAATGAAGGATTTATGTGTATATACCTTTTCAATGAAAATATTTTTATGATTATTTATTATATCCATAAATTTCTCAATTTCTGTTAATTGTATACCAGATTAGAATTATGTATTTCAATTCATATACTAATATAGTGTATTCCATTTTATATAAATGTCACATAGTAAAAGAATGGGAACTATATCAATGCATGAAATACTATTAGGGATTTCCCTCCTACTCAAGATACTTATAATGGAGCTGGTGATGCAACTGGTGTTGATCTGCTAATCTCTATACTGATAAAAATCACACAGGTTATGAATCATATCATTTCCCATATAAAAGAACCCTGATCCAAAATGTGTTGGATCAATGTAAGACCTTTTCATAAGGAAACCACCACCAACATTCAACGGGTCTAAAAATCCATTTTTGGCTGAGCAATGGATAAGAAGAGAAAATCGTTCATTCTTTGTGGTGTAGTGAAGGGTTAAAAGTTTTCATGGCTGTTTATTACCACACAGTAGATGCAGATCAATGTTAATCATTAATTCAAAACACAAAGGAGGATGAAGAAGTATCTAATATATAATGTAAGTAGTTTAAAGATATTTTCATTGAAAAATAAATTCCTCGTGACCATCAATAGAATATTCAAAGACTATTTCAGAGTCTGAGGAAAAATGAGGAGGATAATTTCGCAGAGTACGATGTTAACATTACAAGGTTAGCAAGGCATGATGTAGATTATATACATAACCCAATGAGTTATATTGATAGATTATATTATGGGTTAAAACCATTTTTCCATTGATCATTAGTCTCATAATCCTTTTAATCATATGATGATATTGTATCATGTGTTATCTAGACAGAAAAGGAATTCACTACGTCTTATGACTTTAATGAAAAGCCAGAGAATAATAGATCTCCTGAACATTTTGTAAATGGAAATAAGGGGATGAATGTAAAAGTTGAATATCTATCATCCGGTAAATGTTGGAAAAAACAACCATGTACTTTCTTGAAGGCAATGGGTGTATTTTATAAGTGTGGTGACAAAGGACACCAAGCTCATTATTGCAATGGAAAGAAAGAGGTTATCAATGATAAATTATAAAATTATAGAGAGAAGGGGCATTATGAAAATGAATTTCATATGTGCTAAGGAAACTTACCTCTAAAAATTCCAAGGGAGAAATTCCAAGCTTATGTGATCCCTAGTACTGAGGTTGTAGCTCTGAAAGACATGGTGGTAGGTAATTTAATGGTTTTCTCAAGATTAGCCAATGTTTTTTTTATATTTGGGATCATCGAATTTTTTCATATCTTCCCAGTTTTCTATGAAAATTAGATATTTCTAATTTGACAAAAAAATTAGGTGTTAGTCGATACTTTTAAATGAAAGTATCATTGCAACAATGTTTTGTGAATCAGTTCCCATTATGGAATATAAATGTTTTTTATCTACTGATCTCATCTTCATATAGATGATTGAGTTTGATATAATCCTTATTATAGATTGTATTTGATACCATGATACGAAAATGTATTATAATAAAAAAGAGGATACAATTTTTTATGATGATAAATAATACCATATCTTTATGTAGAAACATCACCATATGAATCTTATCTACTTCCAACATCGGTAGCTCTACTAAATTCAATTATTGGGGTGGAAGAGAGTGAAGTAACTATGGGTGAGGAAATTAATGTTCAAAGAGAGAATGTACCTATTGTACCAGAATACAATGACGTATTTCAAGAGTATTTACCTAGATATCCTCCAAAATAAGAAATTGTGTTTTATATTTATTTCATTCTTGGTTCAAGGCCAACATCGAAGACCCCTCATAGAATAACCACTGTGTAATTAGTTGAGCTAAAGAAAAAACTAGAGGAGTTGAGTAATAAAGGATTTATTCTACACCGTGTTTCAAAATGGGCATCCCATGTTCTTTTTGTTAAGATGAATGATGGATCTATGAGCTTGTGCATTGACAATAGGAAGATCCAAGCTATAACAATAAAGAAAAAATAACCCCTACCCCACATTGATGATTTAATTGATCAACTTCATGGAGCTAAATATTTTTCAAAGATTATACTTTGATCTGTATATCATCAGTTGTTTATGAAGGGGGAACATACTTCAAAGACAACATTTCCTACCGGGTATGAGAATTACGATTTTAATTTAATTCCGTTTGGACTGACTAATTCACCTTCTATCTTCATGGATATAATGAACTGTTTTTTCAAGGAATATCTTGATGAATTTAGTGTTGTGTTTATTTTTGATATATCCGTATACTCCCAATGCAACGAAGATCATGAAAATCTCTTGCGCACTATTCTAATGACTCTTAGAAGAAATGAATTATATGGGAAAATCAATGTGTGAATTCTGGATTCAAGAAATTACATTTCATGTCCATATTAACTCTAAGGATGGAATCTCTGTTGATCCTTCAAAGTCCAAGGCAATCCAACAGTGGCCAACACCGAAAATTATAACTGAATTATGGAGTTTTATTAGTTTAGAAGGTTATTATTGGCATTTCATCATAAATTTTGCCTAGTTGGTGAACCCATTAATAATTTTCACAAATAAAGGGGTTACATTTGTCTGGAAAAAAGTGTGTGAAGAATGATTTGAATAACATAGGACAATAATTGTCAATGATCTTATATTTTCTCTACCATCGAGGAATGATGGGTTTGTTATTTATAAAGATAATTCAATGAAAGGACTTGGTTGTGTCCTTATGAAGAATGATAGGGTTATTGCCTATTCATCATGGCAGTTAAGAATTTCTGAACCAAAATGATCCCACTCATGATCTTGAGTAGTAGCTATAATATTTTCCCTCAAGATATGGAGAAATTATATCTATGTTGAAAATGTGGGATATATATTGATCACAAGAGTTTGAATTATATTTTCTCACAAAAATAACTCAACATGAGGCAATGGAGTTGGCTCAAACTACTCAAGGATTATGATTTCACAATACACTACCACCTGGGGAAGACAAATAAGTTGGAAGATGCTTTGAGCAGAAAGTATCATGGAGTTTTGAACATGATTATATTTGAAAGGTATCCTATGTTCATGAATATAGTAAAGATGGATATGGGAATAATCATATAAAATGAAACATCGATAGTTATTCAAATGGTTGCTAAACAATCTTTATTAGAAAGGATAAAATGTTCTCAGTCTGATGATGAGGAGTTTAAAATAAAACCTCAAATCTGTGAACGGTGGGAGATTGATTGTCTTTGTATATGAATATGGGAATTTCAACTTTGGTAAGAGACATTTTGTTTTTGAAATTCCTAATCTAAAAATGGAATTTTTTGGTGATGCACATAGATCCAATTTCTCTATACACCCTAGTAGCACTTAGATATATATTTATTTGAAAGAACATTTTTTGTAGGACAACATGAAGAGAGAGATTGATGATTTTGTGTCAAGATGTATGGTTTTCAACAAGTGAAAGATATAAGACAAAATACTTGAAGAGTCATGCCACCTCTTCCCTTACATATGTGGAAATGTGATGATATTATGATGGGCATTGTCATGGGACTACCCTGGACTCCTAGATGGAATGAAGCAATATAGGTCATTGTTGATCATCTTAACAAGTTAGCACATTTTCTAGCTATAAGAGAAGATTTACCACATGAATTTCTATCAAGAAAATATATTAATAAAGTTTCAAGACTTCATGGGGTACCACTATCGATTTTTTATGATTGTGATCCCCATTTTACATCATGAATCTGGAAAAGTGTACAGTGGTTTTGGGATATTGATCTTAGTTTGAGCATCTCATACCACCTTCAAAATGATATACAATAATAACAGACTATTCAAAGCTTAGAATACATGTTGAGATCTTGCGGACATGACTTTCATGGTATGTGGGATCAGAATTTACCTCTTGTTAAATTTTTCTATAATAATAGTTTCCATTCATGTATTCAGATGGCACCTTATGAAGGGTTATATAGAAAGATATGTCTCACACTAACTTGTTGGGATGATTTTGGTGAAAGAAAACTCGTAGGCCCAAAACATTTTGAGAAAACAATGGAAAACGTGATTATTATCCAAAAACACATCAAAGAAGCTCAATGTATGAAAAAGAGTTGTGTCGATAATCAAAGGAATGATTTAGAATTTCAAGTAGGTGATCATTTTTTATTGATGTTATCTACAAGGAAGGGAGTTTTATGATTCAGAAAGAATGGTAAATTATTCCCCAGTTACATTAGATTTTTCAATATTCTAGAACAAATTAGAGTTTTAGCTTATCATTTGGAATTGCCACCAATTCTCTCCAAATTTCACGATGTGTTCAACATATCACTATTGAGAAAATACATGCCAGACTTAACGCAAGTACACACCTATGAAAAAATAAAACTAGAACTTGATTTTTATTATTCTTTAAAGACTCTCAAGATTCTTGATACCAGTGAACAAGTACTGATAATCTTGACAACTCATCTTGTAAAAGTTCTATAGATAAATCATAAGGTAGAAGCGGCAACGTGGGAACCCGAGGAACGTATGATGCTGAACCACTCAAATATTTTTATGAATTTGTATTCCAGAAAGTTTGAGGAAGAAAGTATTTAAAGGTGGGATGAATGTAACACCCCATGTATCCATTGAATATTTCTCTTTGAATAATGCAATAGCTTGTGTTGTATAAAACTTCGAGATTCTAACACACCATGACCAATCAAACTGGCCATTATGAATAGTAATAACCACATATTGAAATTTTATAAATTTTATATTTCAAAAGGGAATTCATTTTAGGATTTGGTATATCAAAATTAGATTAGGTGAATTTTTGGTACTTTGGTGAAAACTTTCAATTTTTGATGAATAGTGAAAAATATTAAATTTTAATTAAAAACAACATTTTTAATGGAAATAATTGAAAGTGATAAATTATATATGAGAGTGGTTTTTATATATAATTATATTATATTTTTATCATTTAATATAATTTAGGACATTGGATGTAATTTCACATTTAAACTAGACATAAACAAGTGTAAATCTTTTGATAGTTATTATTTCTTAAAAACAAACTTTTTTATTTTGATGGTGGGAATTAATTTTAAATTATTTTTTCCACTTATTTCTTATGAATTTGGAAAAAATGGATTAGATATTTGGAATTAGGAGGTCCAATTTGTGTAAATAGGTAACATTTATATTTAGACATTATGAATAATTACTTCGGTAAATATTTTATTTATCATTGTTAAAGCAGTAAATATGGTAAATAAGGGTATCAAATATTATTATAATAATATTAAGTTACTATAACACATATCCTAACCCTAATTAATGATACATTAATGACCATGGGAAACTTTAGGTTTATATTTTTACCCCATGGAGCCACTTGAGAGTGATAATGACACTTCATATTAATCAATTTAAATTAAAAACAAAAATTACATAAACATATATCTTTTACTAAATTTTTTTTACAAAGGGTTATATAATTTATCTCTTAGACAATAAATATTAATTTGAGAGAAAAAAATATTTCCTAAATCATGGTATTTCTATTAAAATTTTAGATATCAAATAAATAAAATTATTGATGACACAATAATGATACAGTGTTTACCTCATTAATGAATGATTAAATAAATAAGATTATAAAAAATAAAACAACCTAAATAACCTATCCAATTATTAATGGATGATTTGATTTTAAACATGAGTCTTCTTATATTACATGTTAATGAGCTTTTGACATTTAGAAACCTAAAATCAGTATACAATAATATAATATTTTCTATCATTCCTAAAGAGCCCCTCCTCCCCCTTATGAAATGTCAACACGTCTAACCCATTTTTCACACCACTCAAGCCCCTTGCCTCATCCCAAACATTCCCAATTAAGCTCCCCACATCCATATATTCTACATATAATCCTTTCCTTTATCATAATTCAATTCAAGGAAGCATGTTGGTTCAATCCATAAAGAGTTACCCTATTTAAAGGTAACATCTCCTCTTGTGTTCTTTTCTTTATTTTACTTGTCCAACCCCCTAAACCCTATTTATTACGTTATATAATAAAAAAAAATAGAATCCAAAATATACTTAGTTTTTTGTATATGAATTATTTGGACTACACTTACAAACACCTTCATCTAAATGGTATAAAACATAATGTTTCTTTGGATGGTGAACTACTACCACACGAAACAATGATTGTTCAATGTTCTACTACCACCTCTTATAGTGGCCAGTATTAAGGCACTATAGTTATATATGATATTTATGATATTTATTTTATCTATAAGCCTCTTTAATATTATTTTATAGAATACCTTTATTCTTTTCATGTTGTATATATACGATAATTTCATTTGAGGATGTGTGGACTACAACCCCCTCAAAGTGATATGACTTTTTCATACCATACATGGAACATATAAAGGATGGTGTTAATGAACATACATAACATATATAAAATATTATATTATATTTCCGATAATAATATACATGTCTATCATTTGGTTATATTTTATTTAAAAATAAAAAATGAAATGGAAGTAGTGTTTCTGTGTATGTACGAATTACCGTCTCCACGAACGCGACAAGATTCATTCCCCATCGTAACATTTCAAGAATAATTTTCATTTGATTATTATAAAATATATTTAGGAAAATAATATCATTCTTCATATGAATAAAATAAACCATATCCATAATAAACATGAATTACGTAAAAAACTAATAATTGTCACGAACCGCCTTCACCAGAAGGAGGGAAGGGTCAGCAGATTGCCAGACCATTCTTTATTTAAGTTGAAGGAGAGATAATGACTCCCGAGACCCACCTTCAACAGGTCCTGTAGTGGGGACTAGCACCAAGGGTATAGATATTTCAAACAAATGGAAGGCATTACCCCTTTTTGTTTAATAGGACCAGGAGATAAGATGATGAAACCATGGAACACCAAGGTAAAAGAAAAGTAAAGCAAAAAGTAAACCATTCCCACATGCATGTTCCAAAAGTAAAAGCCACAAAGTACAAAAGGTGACTACAAAGGAAAGTACCAAAGAAATGAAAACTGCAACTGCAACTACCCCAAGGGTCCGAGCTAGTATGGTCCCGCGCGATCCCTAAATTCCTCCTAGAAACCTGAAAGCAGTTTTATATACATAGGGAGAGCATACAAGTACACCCAGTTGGGAAAACAAAAGGCTCATGTTCACAAGTGGGGGAACATACTAAAGTCCCATGAGAAAAAGAGAAAACCAAATAACTATCAATGTAAACTATCCAACTGAGCCTCACCAAGGCACACTTCCCAAATAACGCAAGTAAAGTAATATATATAATAAGAGCACATCGATGTTTGGGTACCCCGCGCTACTTTCCCACTGGTTATTGAGACATCCTACGAATCGAACAAATCCTGTCATTCTCACCACAGTCCCACTGCCACACCCACCCACACACACCTGGGCCACAACCACACGTAGTCCCATAGCCGAATCCCACCCGAAAGCACCTGGGCCGCAACCGTCACACGTAACCACACCTAGAAACACCTAGGCTAGAACAACCACCACCATGCTCAAAGACACCTGGGCTAGAAGATCCACAGCCACACCCGAAGACAGCTAGGCTTCATCCCAAAGGCACTTGGGAAACCACCTTCCACACACACCTAGCCAACCACCACACTACCCCGCCCGAAGGTTCTTGGGCTAATAATGGTCCTCCGGCCATCACCGACTACCCGATGATACTTGGGCTATCTGGGAATGGGAGAAGAGAAGGAGCTAATAACTAGCCACTAATAATAGTGTTGGTAAAGACACCCACCCCCATGAAATGGGGGTGTTCGGCACTAAGTTCTCATCTTGGGTGGGGTGAGAATAAGAAACAAAAAACTAAATATATATATATAGGTAACAAGCACTCAACAAAAGTTTAGGTTTTTCTTCAGCCAGCCTAAAAGACACAAACATCACCCAATTCTGAGTCACGACACTCACCAACAAAACCCATTTGTCCCATTCTTGTTTAATGTTCATTAATAATGTTCAAAATAAGTTTAAGCACTACTAGGAAACTAACTCAATAAGCATAACCAAGGAAAAGAAACCAAGAAATTGTCAATTTTAGTACCCACACCCAGTTCTCTTGTAAAGTCACAACATCAAGGAATAAGTGAGATCCCTTGATGTTCTAGAACCAAAGATCAACCCGAGACACTACCCCATGTCCCCCAAAACAATTTCTCTTCAACAGAGGATCCTACCCCAATTCATGATATAAACAAGGTAACCACCCAGTCTTAAACTCGCAAAAACTGAATCCATAACAACATGGGATCCCATCCCCAATCGCACAACCACCGAGAGTATAAAAATAGGGGATCCCATCCCCTCCCACATTTCCAGCAATCATCCGTAACAGGAAACAACCAAACCACTACCACTGACACAAAACATGGCCATTCTGGTATGTTCAGATTTAAATGTTTTAACACACTCCATGATTTCAACTTCCATGTTCTTTAACTAGGGTTATCATAGAAGGGTCCTGGGGCCTTCAATTTATTTAGTCGGGTATACGTGATTAACTAATTTAATTTTCACAGCATGAGTTTACAATTACAAAACAAGCCATCTAAAACATCATGAGGGTTTCATTAGTGCACAGAGAAAGACCACCAATGTCCATGATTTTCAGAAGGCGTAATCCATCACAACTCAAAAAGATGATCATAATTTAACAACATCAACGATTACAACCCCGCTTTCATTCTTTATAGAACCAAGTTCATTATCTTTATTTAGGTCTGGTTTATCTAATTCTATAGAATCAGAAGCACGCCCACCCCACATGATACACAAAAGAGAGAGACGAAGGATAATTCCCAACTTTTTGATCGACGATCAACGCTTAGGCCGGGCGTAGAACTTTATGCATAACGATGCGGCTTGCACGATGCACAAAATTGGTTCCTCTAGACGAAATTACTCATCAAGGGTGATCGAGAAAAAAAGAAATCCATGTGAACCCTTTAGATATAAGGGCCGTGGACGGTTGAGAAAAGAACACCAAACCGCGTGAGCGGGGGTAGTGGGTTGACCATGCGGCCCCACATGGCATTAAAGGGGTGGGGTGGTTTAAACTGACACACACCAGGTTATTTCATTAATATTTAATTAAAACATTAGAGTGTTACCGGGATTTTAAAACACGCTTAAAGGTGTCAAAATAGGGTTTAAAACCCAATTTTCACAAAAATGAGCACTACTAGAAAGAACCTGCAGGGTAGGCCAGAGCCGCCATTAGCTGAGAGCTACAGGTGGGGGACAGCCACGAGTAGCTAAGCTACCGGTCGGCTGTAGCGACCGGTAGACCGAGGTACTGGTAGGCTGGAGCCACCGGTAGGCTGCAGCTACCTGTAGACTGAGCTGCCGCTATACCGAGCTACCGGTCGGCTTTGGCTACCGGTAGACCGAGCTACCAGTAGGCAGCAGCTACCGGTAGACCGAGCTACTGGTAGATAGAGCGACGGGTAGCTGCAGCTACAGGTAGACCGAGCTACCGAAAGACATAGGTACTGGTTGGCTGCGGCTACCGGTAGACCGAGCTACCATTAGGCTCCCGGTAGGTCTACCGTTATGCCACACTTCACTGAGATTCCCAGACCAGAAAACCCAACACATGATTTTCATAAAGTAAAGGACCTCCAAAAACCTGGGTCGTTACATCAAATACCTCTTAAATGATTCATGTCCTTGAGAATAAAAAAACAGAAGGAAAGAGAGGGTTCAAACAACCCCCTCGAAATATAACTCTTAGTAGTGAACCCCACACATTCCTGAAAAGAACCAAGAAACATTCAAACAGCCCAGGCATGTGGGATGGGGAGTCTCCTCCCTCATGTCAAGATATTATCCACTTTGGGCGGCACTGACTCGCCCGCACGAGTTTAATCGCATACACCTTGATGCGTCTTGATTAGGGGTCGGGTTCTCTCCTCCCCCATAGCCAAGTCTTTTCACACACATTCAGAGGAAAGAAAACCAGTACATTTTATAGCCAAAGTACAAAACATTCTATCACAACACGTACAACAAGGAACAAAGATCAAAACAACTTTGGGTACTGGGTACACATATGTTCTTACCTTTTCCACATTCTCTCCTCAAGCCCACCATGTCTCCACAACACACGAACCAAGGGAATGTTTCTCCCATGAAGAAAATTCTCCTTGAGATCCTCAATCATCACCAGTCACTCCACAAAAGTCACATCGTCCGTGATGTCCAGCTCACCCCAATCAAGGACGTGTGAATCGCCATGCAGATACCGACGGAGCTGGGACACATGGAAGACATCATGTATCCTCAGTAGCGACGGTGGTAATGCTAGCTGATAAGCCACTTCAACGACCCACCGCAACACTTCGAAGGGTCCGATGAACCAAGGATAAAGCTTACTCCCCATGTCGAACATCCGCTTCCCAGGCCGAGGGGAGACCTTCAAGAACACGTGGTCTCCAACCTCAAACTCCAAGGTCCTCCTTCTGGTGTCAGCATACATCTTTTGTCGGTCCTGGGCTGCATTCCTCCTTTCTTGTATGAGCTGAACCTTCTCTATCGTTCTCTACACCACTTCCAGGCCAAGGATTCCTGCCTCTCCTACTTCGGTCCAACACACAGGTGAACGGAATGGCCTCCCGTAAAAAGCCTCAAACGGGGCCATACCGATGGTAGAGTGGTAGCTATTATTGTAGGAAAACTCTACCAGAGGCAAGTATCGCACCCATGATCCCCCTGAGTCCAGAACACATGCCCGTAGCTAATCCTCCAAGGTCTAGATGGTGCGCTATGGTTTTACACATGTCTGGGGATGGAAAGCAGTGCTGAGAAGCAGCTGGGTGCCAAAATCATGCTGCAATCCTCTCCAGACTCGTGAGGTAAACCATGCATCCCTATCCGAGACTATAGAACTCAGAATCCCATGCAACCGCACCACGTCATCCACATATCCTTGCGCCAAAGCATCTACTGTACTCAACTCCCTAAACGCCAGAAAGTGAGATGATTTGGTCAACCGGTCCACTACCACCCAGATGGCGTCGTATCCCCCCTTGGACCTTGGGTAGACCCGTGATGAAATCCATCGAGATGTCGTCCCACTTCCACTCGGGGACCTCTAGAGGCTGCAGTAGGCCTCCTGGAACTTGGTGTTCATCCTTTACTTGGTGACACACAAAGAACTTGTCCACAAACTCTTCCACCACTCGCTTAACTCCAGGCCACCAGAACTACCTCTTTAGTCCCTGGTACATCTTAGAAACTCGTGGGTGTAACGCCAGGGGTGAGTTTTGGAACTCACATAGAACCCCGATGCGCTTCACTTCTGGAACAAACAACTTCCTTAGGAAAGAATCTGGTTCTGACCATCCTCTGTCCATCCATCCGGAGCATTGCCCTGGTCAACTTGGTCACGCATCACTTGGCACTCCAGGTCTCCCCACTGAGACTCCTCCACTTGCTGAAACAGAGATGACTGCACTGTCATATGATATAGGCAGCCTCAACCGTTATCCACCCTCTCATCCAGGTGCAAGGCAGCCAACTCCTCCATCGCCTTCCAGGCATCCAGCGACTCTCGGACCGCATCCTTATGAATTCTCCTGCTCAAGGAATCAGCCACTACATTTCCCTTTCCCTCAGTATAGGAGATCTCGAAGTCATAATCCTGGAGAAACTCCACCCATCTTTGCTGTCGCAAGTTTAGGTCCCGCTGGGAGAATATATACCTAATGATTTTGTGGTATGTGAAGACCAAAAATAGTTCTCGGATGAGGTAGTGTCGCCATAACTTTAGCACAAAAACGACCGCTGCAAGCTCCAGGTCATGGGTGGTGTAATTATGATCATGAGGGTGTAGCTTCCTAGACCCATAAGAGATCACCCCTTGTCGCTGCATCAGCACACATCCCAGTCCCTGTCCTGATGCATCACAGAACACCTAATAGGCCGCCCCTTCTTCGGGTAATCTCAGCACTGGGGCACTAACCAACTTCTCCTTTATATAGTTGAAGGTTGACTCACACTGCTCACCCCACACGAAAACCTGGTCTTTCTTGGTCAGGGCTGTCAAAGGGGTTGCTACTCGGGAGAATTTGGGTACGAACCTCCGATAGTAACCTGCTAGCCCGAGGAAACTACAGACCTCTGCCACATTCTTGGGTGCTGCCCAAGAAACAACTACCTCATCCTTTGACGGGTCCACCACTACTCCCTTCTCGGACACCACGTTCGTGAGGAAGTGCACTTCTCGTGTCCATAATTTTCATTTAGAAAACTTTTCATAGAGCCGATGATGTCGGAGTACCTCCAAAACTACCTTCAGGTGCTCTTCATGGTCCTTTTCTGGCCTCTAATAGATCAGGACATCGTCGATGAACACAACCACAGACCGATCCAAGTACTCCTGGAAGATGAAGTTCATAAGCCCCTGGAACACAGCTGGGGAATTCATAACGCTGAAGGGCATATCCACGAACTCGAATTGTCCATATCTTCATCTAAATGTCATCTTCAGGATGTCGCCCTCCTTTAATCTCAGCTGGTGATACCCAGACCGCAGGTCGATCTTCGAGAACCATCATGCCCCTTTCAGATGGTCTAAAAGATCATCTATCCTCAGAAGAGGGTAGCGATTCTTGATCATCACCTGATTCAGCCTCATGTAGTCTATGCACAATCTTAGAACACCATCTGACTTCTTTAAAAATAATACTAGATCACCCCATAGTGACGCACTCGGCCGAACATAACCCCTCTTCATAAGATCGTCAATTAGGATCTGCAACTCCCGCAGCTCTGAAGGTGCCATCCGGTAAGGAGCCATCGAGATCGGACGAGCACCGGGCTGCAGGTCTATCCCGAACTCGATATCCCGTCAAGGGGGTAGAGTCATTACATCCTTAGGAAAGTCATCCATAAACTCACAGACAACCTCTGAAACCTCCACCATCTCAGCATATACTGACTCCACTGACACCTCATCCAACAAGGAGAGTAGGGGTTCCTCTCTCTTGTCGTCCTTCTGACTTCTCCGCTCGCCGGTGAAAACCACACGTCAGCCGCCCATGTCTGAGAACACGACCCTTATTCAGATGCAGTCGACGATGACACACACAGAGAATAGCCAGTCAATGCCTAGGATGACATCGAATGGATGTATTTGTAGTAGAAGTAGATCCCAAACTGACTGATGTGGCCCTATAATCAGTCTGCATCCCTGACTAACAAACAGCAAGTCAGTCTGACCCTCTACTGGTGTTCTCAACACCAGGGGCACTAGGAGTCTCTCAGCATCTAGACCCAAAGCACGAGCTAGACTGGGTGCAACAAAGGAGTGCGAAGCTCCTGTATCGAACAAGGCATAAGCAATGGTATTAAACAAACTGATCGTACCTCGAACAACCTCCAGCCCTGCTAGAACTGCTGCCATTGCAGCGTGTAACTGTCCACACCCAGCTCCTCTGCCCATGGGCTATTGGCCTCCTCCCCGAACATGCCCCAGTCGAGGTCCCTGAGGAGCACCCTGAGGTCGGCCTCCTTCTCCTATGTCTGCCCTCGAAGGAATGGGAGCTCGCTGTCCCTGATGTTGTCGCTGGAAAGGCCTGGCTGGAAGCTGCTTCTGGGGCGGGTGGTGGTGTTGTCTGCCACCGCCATACTGTACCCAGTCCGGGCACTGACTCCAGAGATGTCCATGGCTCCCAAATATGAAACACCATGCTCCCGGGCCCAAAGGAGAAGGGTGAGGTCCAGGGGATCAAAACAGAAACTGTTGTGGCCTGCTCTCTGCCAGTCAGAACCTGGAGGGTCCTGATGCTGGAGGCATGGTGCTAACGGCCTTCCCATTTGATGGTCCCAGCTGGATCCCCTCTCGTGACACTACTCCTAAAGAATTCATCCTCTCCACCACTTCCGCCTTCTTCTAGACCTCCAAGTCGTCAGAAGGGTAAATGGTGTAACATCATACTGGACGGAGGGTAGGAGTACCTCCTCGAAACATCTTTCCCGAGACTCCTCGTCAGGAAAAAGGTCTGGAGAAAAACGTAGGAGGTCCATGAACTTGATCCCTAGCTTCCTCACGGACATACTCCCCTGTTGGAGGGAGAGTAGCTCCCATCTCTTTTCCGCCTTCATCGTCGAAGAGAGGAATTTCGCCCGGAACTCCCTCTCAAAATCAGCCCATGCCACCTCAGCCTCTCTCCTCTCCCTCAGGTAAAGCATCCACCACAGACGCGCTGCTCCCCACATCTAGCTGATGGCCAGAGGAACCCATTAGTTAGTCGGGGCCCGAATCAGGCCGAAATCTATTACCATCTCCTCTAGCCAGCCTTCTGGCTTCATGGCAGAGGTGCTACCCTCATACCTCTCGAGGTTCTGTTGCTGGAAGGCCCGAAGAGTCCTCTACCACTAGTCGCCCTCCTCCTCTCGGTCAGCTCTCTGCCGATTAGCCAAGGTAATCTGCAGGGCCTCGATCGTCTGTACCACACGCTGTCACCTTCCAGGAGCCATAGCTACAAGGTAAACAAGGAATGACTAATCCCAAGTAGTGCAGAATATTGTCTTTAAAACTTCATAAAACTTTTAGTTTCTTCTTAATCCCCAAAACACCCCAGAAACACGAGAATTGAAGTTATTATGATGCATGTACCTTTCCTAGGGTCTCTACCCTGCAATCAGTGAGGCATCACTTGGTCATTTGGTAGGCCCAGAGTCCTTGGATCGGATCACGGGGGACCTAAAATCTCATTTCCTAGCTGGTATTCCCTTGCCTAATTCAGGCACTGAGGTCACCCAACACTGTTTCCCTACCATCCCATGCAATCCTTACAGTGCCTAACTCTAGAATCCATCCTATCTCTCAACCTCCCCCTGATACAATTCTGTCACGACCCACCTTCAACAGAAGGAGAGAAGGGTATGTAGATTTCCAGGACCTTCCTTCTTTAAGTTGAAGGAGAGATAATTACCCCTGAAGCACCGCCATCAATAGGTCCCAGAGTGGCAACTAGAACCAAGGGTATAGAAATTTCACACAAATGGAAGGCATTACCCCTTTTTTTATAGGATCTGGAGATAAGATGACAAAACCCAACAACACCAAGGTAAATGAAAAGTAAATCCGAAAGTAAACCATTCCCACATGCATGTTCCAATTGTAAAAGCCATAAAGTACAAAAGGCGACTACAAAGGTAAGTACCAAAGAAAGGAAAAAAACAACTGCAATAGCCCCAAGGGTCTGAGCTAGTATGGTCTCGCGCGATCCCAGAAGTCCTCCTAGAAACCTGAATGCAGTTTTATATACATAGGGTGAGCAACAAGTACACCTAGTTGGGAAAACCAAAGACTCTCGTGCACAAGTGGGGGAACGTACTAAAGTCCTCTAAGAAAAGGAGTAAACCAAACACCTATCAAGGTAAACTATCCACCCAAGTCTCACCAAGGCACACTCCCTAAAGAACGCAAGTCAAGTAATATATATAATAAGATCACATCAATGTTTGGGTACCCCACGCCACTTTCCCACTAGTTATTGAGATATCCTACGCATTGAACCAATCCCGCCATTCTCACCGCAGTCCAACTGCCACACCCGCCTGCACACACTTGGGCCACAACCACACGCTGTCCCACTGCAGAATCCTGACCGAAAACACCTGGGCCACAACCATCACATGTAACCATGCATGAAAACACCTATGCCAGAACAACCACCACCACGCCCCCAAGACACCTAGGCTAGAAGATCCACTGCCACGCCTAATGACACCTAGGCCTCATCCCGAAGACACTTGGGAAAACACCTGCTGCACACAACTGGCCAACAACCACACTACCCCGCCCGAAGGTTTTTGGGCTAATAATGGACCTGAGACCATCACAGTCAGGCCGAAGATACTTGGGCTATCTAGGAAAGGGAGCAGAAAGGAGCTAATAACCAGCCACTAAAAATAGTGTTGGGAAAAACACCCTACCCTATGAAATGGGGGTGTTCAGCACTATGTTCTCAACTTGGGTGGCCGCGAATAAGAAACACGAAACTATAAATATATATATAGGTAACAAGCACTCACCCAATGTTTAGGTTTTTCTTCATCCATCCTGAAGGACACAAACAAAACCCATGTCTGAGTCACGACTCTCGCCAACAAAACCCATTTGTCCCATTCTTGTTTCATGTTCAGTAATAATGTTCAAAATAATTTTAAGCACTACTGGGAAACTAACACCATAAGCATAACCAAGAAAATGAAACCAGAGAAACATTAATTTTAGTATCCACACCTGGTTCTCTTGTAAAGTCACAACAACAAGGAATAAGTGAGATCCCTTGATGTTTTAGAACCAAAGACCAACCCGAGACACTACCCCGTGTCCCCCAAAACAATTTCTCATCAACAGAGGATCCCACCCCAATTAGTGATATAAAAAAGGTAACAACCCAGTCTTAAACTCGCAAACATGGAATCCATAACAACAGGGGATCCCATCCCCAATCCCACAACCATCGAGAGTATAAAAATAGGGGATCCCATCCCTTCCCACATTTCCAGCAATCAGCCTGTAACAGGAAACAACCCAACCACTACAACCGACAAAAAACTGGGACATACCGATATTTTCATATTTAAACGATTTAACACACTCCATGATTTTAATTTCTATGGGCTTTAACCGGGTTTGTCACAGAAGGGTCCTGGTGCTTTCTATTTATTTAGCCGGGTATACGTGATTAACCAATTTAATTTTCACAGCATGAGTTTACAATTACAAAACAAGCCATCTAAAACATCATGAGGGGTTCATTAGTGCACAGAGTAAGACCACCAACAGCCATGATTTTCATAAGACCTAAGCCATCAAAACTTAGAAAGATGATCATAATTTAACAATATCAACAATTACAGCCCCCCCCCTTCATTCTTTATAGAACCCAATTCATTATCTTTATTTAGTTCTATTTTATCCAATTCTACAGAATCATAAGAACGCACACCCCGCATGATACACAAAAGAGAGGGATGAAGGAGAATTCCCTACTTCTTGATTGACGATCGACGCTTAGGCCGGGCATGGAACTTTACGCATAATGATGTGGCTTGCCCGATGCACAAAATCAGATCTTCTGGACAAAAGTACTCACCAAGGGTGATTGAGAAATGAAGAAACCCAGGTGAACCCTTTAGTTGTAAGGGCCACAGATGATTGAGATAAGAACACCAAACCGCATGAGCGGGGGTCGTGGGTAGAACATACGGCCCCACACGTCATTAAAGGGGTCGGGTGGGTTAAACCGACGCACACCAGGTTATTTCATTAATATTTAATTAAAATAATATGGTGTTACTAGGATTTTAAAACATGCATAAAGGAGTCAAAATAGGGATTAAAACCCAATTTGTGCAAAAAGGAGCGCTACTAGAAAGAACCCGCAGGGTAGGCCAGAGCCACCGGTAGCTGAGCTACCAGTGGCTATCACTGACCGGTAGCCGAGCTACGGGTAGGCTGCAGTGACCAATAGACCGTGATACCAGTAGTCTACAGGTACCTGTAGACGAAGATACCGGCAGGCTACAACGACCGGTAGAGGGAGCTACCAGTAGGCTGCAGCTACCGGTAGACCGAGCTATTGGTAGGCTGTAGCTACCGGTAGAGTGAGAAACTGGTAGACAGAGCTACTACTAGACAGAGCTACTGGTAGACAGAGCTACTGGTAGGCTACGGCTACCGGTAGACCCAACTACCGGTAGGCAGCGGCTACCGGTAGACCCAGCTACCGGTAGGCAGCAGGTACCGGTAGACCGAGCTACCGGTAGACAGAGCTACTATTAGGCTGTAGCTACCGGTATACCGAGCTACCGTTAGACTACCAGTAGGTCTACTGTTACGCCACACTTCACCGAGATTCCCATACCAGAAAACCCAATATGAGATTTTCACAATGTAAAGGACCCCCAAAAACCTGGGCCAATACAATAATGGAAAACGAACCAATTAACACCCAAAACAATGATACTACAAATATATTATTAACAATGAAATATTACAAGATTCTATATTATATCATATTCAGGTATATAGTTTTTTTATAATTTAATAACATTTATTTAACAATTATACAGGTGTTTTATATACTCTCGACCAAGGAAAATTACAAGGTAATGGTTAATTTCACAATTTATTTATTGTCCGAGGTTGTTTTAACATAAGTATCTACTAGGACCTCTTTACCATCCACATATGTGTTTGTTAAAAATGTATTTCAAAACATTTTTAATATTTACTATTCTATGGTTTATAGTAATTTATAGCCTCATTTGACTTTTTAAAAAATTGTTTGAACGTAACCATTCCATTGTTTTCCCAACAAGGTACTCTATGACCTTTTTGAGAAATTAAGGTAAAAATGTTTTTTAACTGATACGGTGGGTGTGGTTATTCTCCGCCAATATATGACCTTTGAATCTTCCCTTACAAACTTATAAGAGTATTTTCAAAATAAATGTTTTGTATTATAATTACATTACTTTTAAAAGAGTTCAAAATAAAAAGATATATTCCTCTCAAATAATTTTTATTTAATATATATCAACATCCTTTAACGAATTATTTACTTGTTTGATGTCGAATTATTATTATAAAAATAATCCATATTGAATTGAAGGTTTGGAGATTTGTTTTACTTTCGATGTGTTATTTTTATACAATTCTTGGTTTATGGTTAATGTATTAACATTTCGTATGCTAGTTTTAATATGAATGATTATGTAATGTTTTAACCTTTACATATAAGGAATGAATTGGACTTAGTATGTGATGGGTGGATCCCTCTATAGCTCCTTGATGCAAAGGTATGCCTCATGTTACAAACTAGTGTCTTTTGACAAGGCCTTGAAAAAAACTTATTCGTATTCTTTGCATGAGACCTTGACTATGTGGTTATGAAGTCATGCATTATGCATTTCATCATTATGAAATTATCTATTGATATTACTTGTCATTATTAAAAAAATAGAAGTTACATTGAATAAGTAAATGGAATTATTTGATTTATCTTTTCTATATTATGAAAAATTTAATGGTCAAAAGTATTTTGTTTTAGTCTTATACATTTCCATAATTGTATATTATTATTTAGGAATGTTTCTTCTATATTTTTATTCTTATTGGGCATCTGTGCTCACCCATTTCTTTGTTTTACTTTTTTCTAGGATGCAAAATATATATATTATGACTGACCTATAGGGGCAGTCTAAGGGACATGAATTTGGTCAATGGGGACAATTTTTTTGTTTTTTTATTGTATAATGTAATGTAAAACTTATGAATGTATCTAGTACATCCAGGGCTACTAAAAAATCTATCTTTTGAGACATGATATTTTGTGATCGTTCCATTGATATGTAATCATGCACCAAATCTATGTCACTAGGTTAAGGGTATTATAGTTGGTATCAGTGGAACTTTAATACAAACCTTGGAAACTAGATTTAGATAAACTCTGATTAGATCACATTACCCTGAAATAGAGTTTGAGGATTAGTATAGATGAACTTCCACGAATTTTGGTAATATAGATATTTTATGTATTTTTCAAGAAATACATCCATTTCTGGATACGATTAGGTAAAGGTAGCTCCGGAACAAATGTATCTAATAGTGAAAACTCTGACAAGGTGTTTCCGGGTTGACCATAGGTATCCTAGTACACGACAATGGGTTTTAATGCACTCTTGGTTATGACAATCTCAAGGGATATACTTTGGATTATTCACATTTTCTATACAAACTATTATGAAGGATTTTTGAGTATATAAATCCAAAATGAAAATATTTTTTATTATATATTATATCCATAGACAGTTCAATTTATGTTTAGTTTTTCACACGATTAAAATTATGTATTGGTATTTTTAATCCAATATATTGTATGCCGTTGTTTTGAAATGGCGCCTAGTTAAAGGAATGTGAACTGTATCAACCCACGTAATCCATGTATGGATTTCCCTCCTACTCATGATAATTATAGTGGAGCTGGTGGAGCAACTATTTCTAATCATCATATCACTATACAGGGAAAACTAACCCATGTTATGAATAATAAATTTACCCGTATAAAGCACCCAGATCCACAATGCAAAGGATCAATGTCAGACAGTTTCATGTGGCAAGAACCACTAAAAATAAATGGGACTAGAAATCAATTTTTTGCTGATAAATGGATAATTTTTTAAATGAAAACATTTCATGGTTTTGGGAGTACTGAAAGGCTGAATGTTTTCATGGCAGATTATCGCCTCACGGGAGATGTAGATCAACCGTGATCATTATTTCAAAACACAAAGGAGGATGAAGAAGTATTGAATATGGAATAGAGGGTGTTTAAAAATATTTTATTAGAAAAATACTTTCCTCATGACTATCTAGTGGATATGGAAAGAAAATTTCTTGAGTCTGAGGAAAAAGGAAGATGAGAATGTCACAAAGTATGAGGAAAACACTACAAGGATAGAAAGGCATGATGTATATTATATACATAACCCAAGGAGTAATATTGATCAATTATTTGATGGGCTAAAAACATTTCTAAATTGAGCATCAGTCTCACAATCATTCACATCATACAAAGATATTGTCTCATGTGCTATCAAGACAGAAAAGGAACTCCCTAAGTATTACATTTTTAAATAAAAACTACAAAAGCAGGGATATACAGAACATTTTGGAAATGGAAGTGAAGGAAATAAAGTAAAAGATAAATATCCATCATGTGGTAAATGTGGGAAGAATCACCCTGGTACTTTCTTGAAAGAAATGGGATTCTATTAGAAATGTGGTGAAAAAGGCCAATAAGCTCGTGATTTCAAAGGAAATAAAGAGGTTGTCAATGTTGAATGATACAATTGTATATAAATGGAGAATTATGAAAATTAATATTCTATGTGCCAAGAAATTTTACCTTATGAAACGCCAAGAGTGAAAGGCTAGGATTATGTGATCAATACTGCAGAGGTTGAATTTCTGAAAGATGTGGTGGCATGAAATTTAATGGTTTTCTCGTGTTTATCCAATAATTTATTTGATTCAAGATTATCACATTTTTTCACATCTTCCGAGTTTCCTAAGAAAATTAGATATTTTCAATTTTATTTAAAAAAGTATTTTTCAGTAAAAACATCTATGGGATGTATCATTGCAACAATGTTTTGTGAATAGGTTCTCATTAAGGCATATTAATGTTCCTCATCTACAGATCTCATCATCATACACATGATTAAATTTTATATAATACTCCATATGGACAGGATTTCAGACCATCATGTGAAAATTTATTATAAGAAGATTGAGGTTATACTTTTTTATGATGATAAGGAATAACTTTTCTTTTAGTAGAAACATCATCATATGATTCTTATCTAGATCCACCACCTGTAGATATTATTAATTCAATTATTGGGCAAGAAAAGAGTTAAATAACTATGGGTGAGTAAATGAATGAACCAATAGAGGATGTACCTATTATACAAGAATATGTTGATGTATTTTTAGAGTATTTACAAGGACATACTCCAGAATGAGAAATTGAGTTTTCAATTGTTTTAATTCTTACTTCAAGACCCATATTGAAGACCCCATATATAATGGACACTGTAGAATTAGTGGATTTAAGAAACAACAAGAGGAGTTGAGTAATAAAGGATTTATTCACCTGAGTGTCTATCTATAGAGAGCCCCTATTCTTTTTGTTATAAAGAATGTTGGATCCATGAGGTTGTGCATTGACTAGTGGGAGATCAATGCTACAATAATAAAAAATATGTTTCCCATACCTCACACTGATTATTTATATGATAATGTTCATAGAGATCAATATTTTTCAATGATTGAATTTCGATAGGGATATCAATTTTTTGTGTGAAGGTGGAATTAATTCCAAAGATATTATTTCATACTAGCTATGGGGATTACGAGTTTACAGTAATGCCTTTTGGACTGACGAACACAACCTCAAAATTCATGGATCTAATGAACAATGTTTTCAAGGAATATCATTATAAATTTGAAGTAGTATTTATTGATGATATCATTGTATAATCCAAAAGATACTAAAATAATGAAAATCACTTGAGTACTATTCTAAATATTCATAAAATAAATGGATTATATGGGAAATTTAGCATGTGTGAATTCTGGGATTAGTACATTTCATTTCATTGCTAGATTGTCTCTAAGAAGGAATCACTGTTAATCCACCAAAGAAAAATGGTATCCAAGAATATCCAGCACTATCATGTATAACTGAGGTACATAGCATTATTGGTTTAGCATGTTATTATAGGCATTTCATCCAATATTTTTCCTGATTGGATAACCTATTAACCATACTCAAATGTAAATGAGTTAAATTTGTTTCAACAAAAGTCTGTGAATAATGATTTGAAGAACTAAGGAGAAGATTAGTCAATGATCTTATATTGACTCTATGATTAGGGAAGGATGAGTTTGTTATTTAGAGTGATGCCTCAAAGAAAGGACTTGGTGGTGTCCTTATGAATAATGATTGGGTTATTGCTTATGCATCATGGCAGCTAAAAATTAATGAACGAAACTATCTCACTCATGATTTTGAGTTATCAGCTGTAATCCTTCCTCAGAAGATATGTAGAAACACTCACTGTAGTGAAAAATGTCAAATTTATACTGATCACCAGAGATTGAAGAATATTTTCTCACTAAAAGAACTCAACATGTGGAAATGGAGATGGATCGAACTACTCAAATATTATGATTTCACTATACAATACCACTCATAGACGTCATATAATGTGAAATATTCTTGGATAAGAAAAGATCATGGAGTTATGAACAAGATGAGAGTTCAAAGGGATCATATATTCATGGATCTAGTAACGATGGATATGAGAATAATCATGTAGGTGAAACATGAATACTTTTTTAAATGGTTGCTAAACCATCTTTACTAGAAAATATATAAATTTCTCAGACTGATGATGAGTAGTTTCAAAATAAAATTAAAGCTATGAACAATGGGAGATTGATCTACTTTCTATATGAAGATGGGATTTTGAAATTTGGGGAGATACTTGGTGTTCCTGACATACCTGATCTAAAAATGGAATTGTTGGTTGATTTTCATTGATCCAACTTCTCTATACGCACTAGTAGCGCTATGATGTATAGAGATATGGAGGAACATTTTTGGTGGGAAAACATGAAGAGAGTGATTTCTGATTATGTTTCAAGATGTATGGTTTTTCAACAAGTGAAACCTGGATGAAAAAATCCTAGAGGAATCATGCAAAATTTTCCCATAACTGAGTGGAAATTGGAAGATATTATGATGGAATTTGTCATGGGACAACCAAGGAATACAAAAAGTAATGATGCAATATGGGTCATTTTTGACCACCATACCAAGTCAGCACATATTCGTGGTACAATGGATGATTTAACACTTGAACTTATAGAAAGAATATATATTAATGAAGTTGTAATACTTCATGGAGTACCCCTATCGATTATTTCTGATCATTACCCCAGTTTTACATCATGATTTTGTAAAATTCTTCAGAAGGCCGTTGATAATAAACTTTTATTGGGAATCTTCTACCACCCTCAAACTAATGGAAAATTAGAACAGGCTATTCAAACCTTATAATACATGTTGTGATATTTCTCACATCACATTCAATTTGTGTGAGATCTTTATTTACCTACAATATAATTTTCTTATAACAATGGTTTCCATTCAAGTATTTAGATGGCACCATAGGAACTGTTATATGGAAAGAGATGTCGCACACCAACTTGTTGGGATGATGTTGGTGAAAGAAAACTTATAGGCCTAGAACGTGTTGAGGAAACAATAGAAAAGGTGAATATTATCCAAACCCACATCAGAGCTATTCAAAGTAGGAAAAATAGTTATGCCAATAATTGAAGGAAGGATTTGGAATTTCAAAAGTTGATCATATTTTCAGGAAGGTATCTCCATAGAATGGAGTAGTAAGATTTGTTAGGAAGGGTAAATTACATCCCAGTTACACTGGACCATTCAACATTCTAAAACTAATTAGAGTTGTATCTTATCGTTTGAATATGCCACCAAGTCTCTCCAAAGTTCATGATGTGTTCCACACATCACTGTTGATAAAATACATGCCAGACCCAATGCATGTACTGTCCTATGGAGAAATAGAACTGGAACTCGATATATTTTATTGTGAATAGCCTACCAATATTATTGATACTAGAGAACATGTTTTGAGAAACCAGACGACTCATCTGGTAAATGTTCTATAAAAAATTATAAGATGGAAGAGGAAACGTGGGATCCCGATGAACTTGTGATGATGAACCACAAGAATCTATTTATTACTAGTATTCTAGAAATTTCCAGGATGAAATTATTTGATTGAGGTCAGAATATAACACCCCAAGATTCCACGGTACATTTCCCTTTGAATAATGCAACAGCTTGTGTTGTACGTAACTTCGAGATACTAACACACCATAACAAATCAAACTAGCTGTTATGAATAGTAATACCAACATTTTGAGAATTTATAAATTTTATTTTACAACATGGACTTCATATTGGGATTTTGTATTAACAAATTAACTTATAGTGAATTTTTGGTACTTTTCTGAAAACATGCAATTTTGTGATAAATAGTGAAAAATACTAAATTTTCATTAAAAACATATTTTTAATCGAAATAATTTATAATGTGAAATTAAACATTTTAGTGGGTTTAAAATATCATCTGATTATATTTTTATCATTTAACATAATTCAGGTAATTGGATGTAATATCACAATTAAATTGGTCATAAACAAGTGTCAATCTTTTAATAGTTATTATTTTTTAAAAACATGCATTGGGTTTTGACAACGAGAATTGATATTAAAATAATTTCATCCACATATTCGTTTTGAATTTGGAAAATTGGATTCCATATTTTGAATTAGGAATTCCATATTGTGTTAATAAGAAAGTTTTTTTAGACATAATGAATAATTAATTCGGTAAATATTTTATTTACCATGGTTTAAGAAATAAATCATGAAAATATGGTAAAAATAATATTTTAATAATATGGAATTACCATAACACATGTCCTAGCCCTATTTACAGATAAATTTCAGACCATGTTCATAATTGGGTTGATTTTTGGAACACCATGGAGACACATGAGAGTGAAAATGACACATTATATTAATTAATTTAATGTAAAGAAAAAATTGGAATATATATATATATTTTGGTAAAAAAACATTTTACATGGGGTTAAATAAGTTACCTCTTAGAATATAAATATTAATTTTAAAGATAATAATATTTACTAAATCATGGTATATTTTAATATTTTTTATATATTAAAGAAATAAATTTATTTATGACACAATTATGATGCAGTGTTTACCTCATTAATGAATGATTTAAATAAATGAGATTATAAAAATTAAAACAATACAAAAAACCTATCCAATTAGAATTGGATTATTTCATTTCTAAAATGATTCATCTTATCGGTGACTTTAATGAGTTTATGGACATTTAAAAACCAGTCATAATTATATAATAAAATAATATTTTCACACATTTATAAAGAGAACCTCCTCCCCCTTATAAAAATCCCTCACCTCTAACCCATTTGTCCCACTTCTCAAGCCCCTTGGCTCATCCCAACTCTTCCCAATTAAGCTCCATATATCCCTCTATCCTTCCTATAAGCCTTACCTTTTTCATAAGGCACTTCAATGAATCATTTTGATTCAAACCCAATGGATTTTCACAATTTAAAGGGAACATATCCTCTTCAGTACTTTACTTTTATTTTACTTCTCCAACACTCTAAAAACAATTTATTACTATATTTTATAAAAAAATATAATCAATATACTATGTTGTTTTTATAAGAATTATTTTAACCGCACTTACCCACACCTCCATCTAATGGTTATAAAACCTAATGTTTCAATGGATGGTGAATTGGTGCTTCAGAAAATAATGATTGTTCAATCACCTACTTCCACAACTTATGGTGGACATTATGATGGGAATATGATTATATATGATATTTTTGATATTATATTTACCTATAATGTTCTTTAATTATCTTTTATATCATACCTTTGATTTTTTCATGTTATATGTATATGATAATTTCATTTAAGGAAGTGCGGGCTATGACCCCTCAAAGTTATGTGACTCGTCCATACCATACATTGAACATATATGGATGGTGTTAATTAACTTACATAACATATATGAAATATTATATTATACTGAAATAATAATAAACCTAATTATCATTTGGTTTTATTTCATTTTAAAATAAAAAACTAAATGGAAGTAATGTTCGTGCATATGTACGTATTACAGTCACCACGAACGCGATGGTATTCATTCCCCATCATAACCATTCAAGAATAATTTTAATTGGATTAATAAGAATAATATATAATAACATAATACAATTTTTTATATGATTAAAATATATACAATACATAACATACATGACTTTCGTAAAAAACATATAAAGGAAAATAAATAGTTAACACCTGAAACAATGTTACTACTAAAATATTGTTAAAAAAATATTTGAAGATCATATATGATATAATATTTATGTATTTAGTTATTTTATATTTTAATAACAATTATTTTACTATTATACAGGAGGTTAACGTACCCTCGACCGAGGAAAATTACAAGGTAAGGGTTAATTTCATAATCTCGTTAATAAATGAGGTTGTTTTGACATTAGTATCTACAGGGTACTCTTTATCATCAACATCAATGTTTCTTAATAATGAATTCAAAAACATATTTAAGATTTAATATACTATGGTTTTAAGACATTTATTGAATTTTTTATATTTTTAAAAAATGTCCTAAAAAGAATCTTTCCATCATTTTCCAAACAAGGTAATTTTTTAAATTTTCGGCAAATTTTTTTAACAATGTTTTTTTAACTCATACAGTGGGTGTGGTTTTTATCCGCCATTATAACACCATTGAATCATCTATTACAAGATTATAATAATATTTTCAATATATATTTTGTCTTTTATAATTACATGAATTTTAAATGATTTCAAAATAGAAAGAGATATTCCACTCAATTAATTTTGATTTCATAAATGTCAACATACTTTTATTTATTTTTTACTTATCTGAAGATGATTTATTATGATAAAAATCGTCCATATTTTATTAATGGTGTTTTGATATGTTTTTCTATTGAAGTGTTATTTTTATAGAATTCATGGTTTATGTTTAATGTATTAACATTTCATATTCTAGTTTTAATACGAATGGTTATGTTATGTTTCAAACTTTTCATATGAGGAATGAATTGGACTTAGTAAGTGATGGGTGAGCCCACTATTGGTTCTCAATGCCTTGGAAGGTCTCATGGTACAAACTAGTGTATTGTCATAAGGCCTTGACAAAATCTTATTTGTCATCTTTCCACGAGGCCTTGACTATGTGGTTATGATGTTTGGAATTATGCATTCCATCATTATGAAATTAGCTATTGATATTAAAAGGGATTATTGAACTAGTATATTATCCATGTGAATAAGTAAATTGAATTATTTGACTTATCTTTTCCATTTTATGATAAAGTTTATGTTTATTTTTTTATACATTTCCATAAATGATTATGCTTATTTATGAATGTTTCTGCAATATTGTTATCCTTACTGGGCATATGAGCTCACCCATTTCTATGATTTAGGTTTTCCAAGATGCGAAAAAGTATATTATTACTAACCTGGAGAGACAGTCTATGGGATATGAATGTGGACAATGGAGACAATGTTGTTGTTTGTTCATTTTATAATGTAATGTAAACCTTATTACTGTATCTATTACATCCAAAGCTACTCATCTGGTCGGTCATTTGAGAATTGATCTTGTGTGATCGTGACAATGTAATGTAATAATGATTAAACATAGGGTAACTATGGTCGGGGCATTATAGCCCCCATTAGATTATATTAATTATGATGACTCAAAATTTCTTATCTTTTGTACAATAGCCGTAATATATAATTTAAAAAAATTTATTTTAAATAATTCCATAATGCACAACAACAAATTTTTTCAAAATTATATATCTATAACTCAAAGATATATTTTTAAAAAATTAATTTCCATTTAAAAAATAAAAATAAAATATATTTAATTAACTTTTCTTGGTCATCCCTCCGATAGAAGCGAAAAAGTTCATTCCACTTTCCAGACGGGTATTCCAAATCCCTATGCACTGGTTACTCGTGCATAAGAATCACAAAATCACACTTGGGAATTTTTTCACCAATAATTACTGTGGAAGAGATAATAGTAGTTTAATAATATCCTGAAATTACAATTACTTATGCTGAAAATCGATTACAAAAATAAATAAATAGAAATATAAAAATAGAAAATCAATGAGAAATGCACAATCTAAACTCTTGACAACCCAATCCTCCATCCCATACATTGATAACTAGAAGCTGGAAGTAGTACCCTACTAGCCCCCATCACAGAATATAACTATTCTCTAATTATAGAAAGTAGTAAAATCCAATATTTTGAGAGTGTTAAATGAAACTAAAATTAAAACTAAACTACATATATACCTATATTTGTATGACTAAACGATCCACCACACCACTATCAAGAACAATAATGAACCTTGTTTGAGAATACAATATATGTTCAACCTACAACAGGAAAATATTTTTTTTCATGACATCCAAATAACAATGTTGGCCACCACTACATGAGAAATCTAATAATTCTCTTTCATATTAAAACAAAAGCATACTAATTTGAAACACAATCGAAATGTAGACATTTTATATACAATAATTTAATATAAGAAACATCAAATAATATGTTATAGAATAAATATATTGCAAACAATATTTTTAAAACATGAATTACATGAAACCAATAAATGTAGACTTTAAAAATTCAAAAAAACCACACACACTAGGAGATACCAAACAAACCATTTTACCCCTTTCTCACAATAGAACAACATTTGATTTCATATCTAAATTTATTTGAAAATTTATTTACATTAAATCCATCTTCTTTACTTCTTAAAAAAAAATTAATCCATTTCTGAAGAGTTTAATAAACTAGCTACCCAAATAAGGAATAAATAACACAGGTAGGAACCACTACTATTATGTCACATAATTAGATGAAACCAATGAAAATTTAATAAATTCCCTGAAATAATTCAATAAATACAGGCTAAAATAGTAGTATAAGGACAATCAAATCGTATGATCCAAAGGGACCTAGTTCCATGGGCTATACCCAAGGACTTGTACTAAAACCATCCCATACTTCACTCAATAGACCAAATTTCCATCCATTATTTATACAACTCGGAAAACACACTAGTATACTGCATTAGCCTTATCAAGGAGGTACACCACATCCACCCCTATTAAGTCTAGAGGGGAAACTAGTAGTGAGTAGAGCCATAATTTATCATTATTCTATATTTAGACATATATTCTTGGATTCCCATGCCCATTCAAAATGGGGGTCAACACACTCAATCAACTACATTAAATACATAAAAATATTTAATGTTACTCATGCCTCACCTCCCCAAACCATAAAAAAAGATCCCCATAGTCAACAAATTCAATAAGAATATGATTCTCATCAACTCAAATATCCACAAATGGTATTATATGACACTATGAGCCATTATAATCATAAAGATGAGAAACATGGTTCATATTATTTATGAAATCTCATTTTTATAAAATTTAAAAAAAGGATATATATTTAAAAAGAAAATATTTGGTATTCCTATCCATTTTATTAAAAAATTAATCTCAAATAGCTACTCTATCTTTCCCTTTTAATGTCACGATTGAAAATATATAATTTCATTTGAGTTTCAAAGATAAAAATTGAAAGCATTAACTAACACCATTAAATATAGACATATCATATTTCACATTTAAAACAATTTACATACTCTCACAATTTCTTCATTTTCTTTTAATTCATGAAAATAATTTATAATTGAATGTTGGGGTATCAACCCAATTAGAAGAATAAAAATTATTTATTTAATATCAAATTATGTATTTTCACAAACACTTGGCCTAGATAATAATACTTTGAAAATGATTAAAATAAATTTAATAAAAAATCATACACTAAGGCTAAAATATTTTGGCATTATTCTAAAAGGGAATGAATATGAAATCAATATTAAATTTACATCATTTAATATAAATTGTTTTCAAATAAACACATACTACATACAAATATTATTTAAGATATAAAAATTCTTTGAATATAGAGAATATGTTTCTTTGGATGGAAGGATCCATCCTTATAATGGCCCTTAGGCCTTCAATTTATTTTATTAAAATAAAACCCCCCACTTATGGGAAGAAAGGAGAAAACCCCTAAAGGCATCATCAAATTAAAAACATTCATTATTTGAATGTCATTGAGTGAATAAAATCATAAAAAAATGTAATTACCCTCCACATCAATTAAAAGTGACAAAGATCTCCATCGCTTCAAGGATAAATGGAAAGAATGTGTCCAATGTCAAAGAACATTATCGATCTGATAGAAAACACACCCAAACTTTTAAATAAACAAATCCATAATACTCTTCATTGATGAAAAACTAGCTCTAGAATCGCCTATGGGGCCTTATCCATGTCGTCAAGTAATGTGCACCACCAAACCATCAGACCTCACAAACCCTTTCTCCATTCTGATTTAACAGAACCAAAAAACCATCACAAGTCAGTTATCTGGGACCAAACCGATGACTTTATCAGTCCTCGCCACCACAACCACAGAGGCCCGAAAGACAATCAATGGACACGAGATCATGCCAAAGTCACCTAGGACTGGATGGCCCAACACTGCTCTAAGGGACTGCCACCAGTGAATAAATCTAGTGTATCCTGAAACAAAAACACGAGTATGGGCATGGATCTGTTCTGATCAGAACTACTTATACATCGTCACCAAGATATGGTCAAGCCTCATGGTGACAAGAACAGTAAATACCAAAACATTGGACTAGAATGATGAAACTATATACATCTATAAGAAAAAATCACAACCACTCCAAATTAAGATCCAATAAAAGAAACGGATTCTAAAACATAACCCCCCCTATGTTGCTCGGCAGACATAACCATGAACCGCACAAAAAATCAATGGATGTAGACCATCTCACTAGATGAGTCGAAAACCAGACTGATAGATCAGGCCACTCCTTGACTTTTCTCCGTCATACGATGTTGACCATGATGTGAAAAACGTCGAAGCACCACTTAAAAGATGTGACTACAAAATATGTTGTGTGTGAACCCACCGAGCCGACCTCTGAGCTCCTTCGAGATTCTTCTCCACCACACAAACATCAGGTGAACTTGAACCGAGCCAATAAAGATCCACCAAGAATCAATGATGCCACACATTCTTCAACATCTCACACTGATGAAAATCCACAGGTACCATAGGGAGATCCCACCTGAAGGGGGAAGAGGAAAGATCCTAGAGAAACCTGTGTTCGCAAGATGGAGAGAATCCACTCCACTCTATGGCTCCAATTTCAGATTTTTTCCATATTTAATGAGACTAAATATGATTTAAGGACTACATAGAAACCATAATAATAATGAAAACTACAAAAATAATATTAACACATAGAACCAATGAATAACCAATTCAATCCATAGTGGTGGGGGAGGATGAATTAATGAGAAAACAGGGATGTGGGAGTATACACTACAATATAGAGATAACATAATATAATAAGGGAAACCCAGATAAATAAAAATGTAATAGGTGAATTATAATGTGGGGTTTTAGAAAACCATGGTGTTTATCCAATATGTATTAGGTATATGTGATAGTTGAGGCCAGAGGGAGGTGTCCATGGTGAGGGATGGGTCTTGTGGTTTTGGTTCATGGAATGAGAAAGTGGTAACTTGAATGATATGGGGATGGAGGATTCATTCAATGTAGGTGAAGCTATGGGGTTTCATGTGATAAGGGAGAGGATAATTGAGGTTTTAGATATTTTGGATTTAAGAATAAATCAAAATTAGAAAAAATTAAAAATGAAAACATTTTAAAAAATTGTTAAAACTACCCAGTTAGGTTGCACAATTAGTTTTACCATGAACCAACCATGTACCAAACTCCACATAGAAAAAAACATCCCTAAGTGGTCTCTCCTATGAACATCATGATTACAATAATGACGCTCTTACCATGCCAATGGGCACTACCACCTGACAATGCTGATCTACACACTTTCTACATGGTTTACATAACACTGCGAATGTTGTGTCATTTTTGCCGGACTCACAGAGGAATCATATAGTTTCATCATGGACATGAAAAATATGTATTAACTATTAAACACATGTGTTTAAGAGTAAAACATTTATATTATACATGTTTTGTAACGACCCACACTTTACATACATTGTTAATACTTCAAAATTGAATCACACTTATTACAACATATGACAAAACCACAAAGGACCGTATAGGTATAGTGTCTTTAGAAACTGGGAAACATAAACAACTGGTTCATAAATCTTCTACAGTGTCTCCCATTTATTTCATCATATCTAGGGTCCCTTTTAGCATATTCTACTTAATATCCATCTTCCTAGCCTGGGGAAAAGAAAACATAAAAGGGTGAGCTCAAATGCTCAGCAAGGGCAAATAAAGGAAATAAAAATCATATCATATCTTTTTGAAAATTAAAAACCTTCAAAAGAGATCATAATATCTTAACATGGAATAAATCATAGAAGTGAAAATGAGATCCCCATAATCATAACATAAAACTTGAATCTTTGTGGCATGCACACATAATCATGGAAAATCATTTCTTGTTAGTCATGACTCATTGCCAAGACTATCTTAGTGGACAAAGTCCCTTTCTGAACCGAGTTCACTCCTCGTTTCAGTCCTGTATCACTGAACTGAAATAACCTTCCGTTCCAGCCATGTCTATCTCATGAGATATAAAATCATTACCCAATGCATTGGAGGGAGATATAGGTCTCACCCATCTTATAATGAATCCTTTCTTATGTGTGCCACATAATCATATACCATACATCATAGCGTAATCCACATAATAAAAATGGGATTCTTAAACAAAAAGACATCATAAAACAATTCATATAAGATAAAGGAATTCATAAACATAATTCCATCACAACATAGTCAAATCAATGTAAAAATATGGATAGAAACAGAACCCTTTATTATCTTAGATGGAAAATAATTTTGATAAAACACTTGAATTGAATTCTTGAGGAAAATATCCTTTCTTCTTCAAAATCAATTTCTTTTCACAAAACATCATGCAATTTTAAAAGAAAGAGATTTTATTGAAAATAGTCATGAAATCTTTTAGAGGAAGCTTCATGAAAATAAGGCTTTATAAAACAGTAGAAATCCGTTCGTGCCGTATAAGTTAAAAAAAACATTCTTCGTACTTTTGTCGGAAAAGTCAAAAAGTACCTCGTACGACAAAAGATTCCTTTCATACATATTACTAAAAACTCACCGAAGGGTAAAAATGGTTTTAAACAATTGTAGGTGGATGGAAATAATATTAAATTTTGATGAAACATGGATGTGGATGATAAAATACACCCCAGTAAATACTTACGAATAAACAATCTCGGATAAAAGTGAGATTGTGATATTTCCCTTACCTTAGGTCCGATTTGCTTTGTTCGTGTCCGAAGCTCCTGTATAATGGTTTAAATAATGTTATTGACTTATTCCAGAATCATACATATTGATATGAGATCATATATGGTCATATTATTAGCTTCTTGTTAGTAATATTTCATTGTTACTTGTTACTCGGGTCTTTATAACTTTTTGTTCTTATGCGTGTTTTGTCGAATAAATTCTTATTCTTATCTTTAGGTTATAGATAATTCATGTCCAGAATGGTATTAGTGTAGTATATACCATATTCATTCATTCAATTCATTTATATAATCATTATGAAATGAAGATCATGTAGAACGAGTCGCATCACATCGTGGAGACGGTATTCCGTACGTACGCACGAGTGATGATATCGTTCCTATGATCGTGGAATTGTATTGGAGTATATATATATATTATTTCAGTATCAATATTACTTAATAATAATCATATATAGTTACTGATTACACCATTATACCCATCCTTGTAAGCTGATGGTGGAAAATAGATTACACCACGACGTGGAGACGGTATTTCGTACGTACGCACGCGCGGTGATTTCATTTTTCCGTAGGATGGATAGAAGGTGAATTAGGGTTGTTTCATATTTATAATAACATATCAGTATGTAAGTAATACTGATGTTATTACTTTATCATGAAACAACTAAAGAAGAATAAGTTGAAGAAGAAAGAAATTGAAAAGATCGGTAATGGATATTACCTCTTCTTTGGAACGCCTTTTTGAATCCTCCACTTAAGGAACTAAGATTGGTCTTTGGAGAAGACCAGGACCTCTAGGATTATTCTAGGGAAGTGGAGAAGGGAAAATGGCAGGGGTTGGCCGAGCTTGAGTTCTCAAATTGGTGTGAGGAGGAGGGGGAGGAGGTGCCCTTTTATAAGGGAGGAGAGGGGCACCTTAGGAATATCTCAAAATATTATTTTATATTAAAGTCAAAATCGGTTTATAATGGTTCCAAAGGGTCTTTTTTCGAAGCTAAAGTGGGGATGGGTCGAAATCCTATCAACCAATAGGATTTAGACAAGTTTAGGGTATTATTTTAACCTTATCAATTAGATTTAACTCTAAGTTAATTAATTTAACTTTTACCGTGTCTTTTTGTTTTCTTTCACTATATGGTTAATACACTTACTATAACATGCCAAACGAACCCCAAATTGTTTATTATTAATATATATATCCTTATCTAAGTCATTTGGCAAAACCTTAGATTTTTAGGAATAAAATAACAATTAATAATATAATATTTGATTTAAAAACTATTTTGTGTCAATTTTGACACTATTTGATATATGATTTTTGTGAAAGTCATAACAGAATTATATGTTCGAACCAAATTGATTAAATAAATACTAATATATCATAGTAACCTAGAAAATTAGTGGAATTCATAAAAAGTCTCAAATTACATTTATTTTGGTATTTATATTATCAATTTTGTCAATATTTCATTAATAAGATAACTACTGCATCATCTTTGTGTCATAAATAAATTAAATTATTTGATGTCTAAAAATTACAAATAAAATACCATAATTTAGGAAATCTTTTTAGCTTTCTAATGAATATTTACAATCGAATTTAGCTTATGTATAACCCTATATTAAAAATGATTTACTTATTAAACTTTGATTTTAACTATTTTAACCCTTCTTTAAATAAATTAATAATAAATGTCCTAATCTAATCCAAGTGGGTCTAAATGGTCATATTTTATTCCTAAGTTTGTTTTTGGTCGAATTACACTTTTCCAATATAATTAGGACATGTGTTAGGGTAATATTAATATCATATTTACCCTTAGTTACCCTATTTACTTTTAACCGCGGTAAAAATAGTAAAAAGTTACTATTCACCAAAAAATTATTTTCATCTCATTGAACCACATTTTAGTCCTTGATATTAACCGTGTCTCTCGGATTTTTGAAATTCCATTCACAGAAGCGGTAAAATTAAGTTTTATGCAAAATTCAGTTTTTAACCTACCACTTAGTGGTTTCACTATTCATCAAAAATTGAAAGTTTTCAGAAAAATACCAAAATTTCACCCTAGGCTAATTTCGATATTCTGAGTCCAAAAATGAAGTCCATTTTGAAAAATAAAATTTATAAAATTCCAAAAAGTGGTTATTACTATTCATAACTGCTAGTTTTAATAGCATATTGTTGTTTAGTGAAACTCGGTATTGCGTACGACGCAAGCTATCGAGGAAGGTCGCGATTGCGTGTAAAGCAAGCCAAGCAAGTGTTGTGTAGAAAAAGATTCCTTTGATGATTTATATAACATAAAAGTCTCGGGTGTTACATTCTACCGCCCTTAAAAAGAATTTCGCCCTCGAAATTCGTCACTTTGCAACAAACAAATGAGGATACTTCTCCGTCATCATATCCTCAAGCTCCCATGTAGCTTCTTCAAGTTGGTGGTTTCTCCATAAAACTTTCACCAAGCGAGTGGTCTTGTTTCGTAGGACTTTTTCGCTACGATCCAGAATCTCTATCGGCTGTTCTTCATAAGAAAGATCTTGCTCCAGCGGTACAACTTCTGAGCTGAGTACATGTGAAGGATCTGGTATGTACTTTCTCAGGAGAGATACATGGAACACATCGTGAACTTGAGAGAGATTCGGTGGAAGCGCCAATCGATAAGCTACCTTCCCAACATGATCCAGTATTTCAAAAGGACCGATATATCTAGGGTTCAACTTCCCCTTCTTTCCAAATCTCATAACCCTCTTCCAGGGAGATATTCGTAAGAACACTTTATCACCCACTTCAAACTCTAGGTCTTTTCTTCGGTTGTCGGCATAACTTTTCTGTCGACTCTGAGCTGCTCTTATGTGTTGTTGAATAGATCTGACCTTTTCTGCCATTTCATCAACGAGATCAGGTCCTAATAGCTTTCTTTCCCCACCTTCATCCCAGCAAGTTGGAGTCCTGCATTTCTTTCCATAGAGAGCTTCATAAGGAGCCATCTGAATACTGGAGTGAAAGCTATTATTATAAGAAAATTCCACCAAAGGTAGGTGTTGATCCCAACCTCCTTTGAAATCCATAGAGCAAGCTCTCAACATATCTTCTAGGGTTTGAATTGTTCTCTCAGACTGACCGTCTGTCTGGGGATGATAAGCAGTGCTGAAACTCAACTCTGTATCTAGAGTATGCTGAAGACTTCGCCAAAACTTCGAGGTAAATCTCGGATCTCGATCAGATATAATAGAAAGTGGTACTCCATGCAATCTTACCACTTCCTTTACATATATCCTGACAAGCTGATCTAGAGAGAAATCCACTCTAATAGCAATGAAGTGTGCAGACATTGTAAGACGATCATCTATGACCCAGATAGCATTATTGCCTTTGGATGTTTTAGGAAGTCCTGTGACAAAGTCCATAGTGATGTTTTCCCATTTCCATTCGGGTATGGGTAATGGTTGTAACATCCCCTTAGACTTCTGTCTCTCAGCTTTAACTTGTTGACAAACCAAGCATCGAGAGACATATTCAGCAACATCTCTTTTCATGCCATCCCACCAGAAGTACTCTTTCAGGTCCCTATACATCTTCGTGCTTCCAGGATGAATAGAGAATGAAGAACTATGAGCCTCATCCAGCAGCTCTTTCTTTAATTCGGGGATGGGAGGAACACAAACCCGATTCCTGAACTTTATTATCCCATCACAATCAAGGTTGAATTCAGGAACATTTCTCACCTTCTTTTGTAACTCGACATCTTCTTTCTGTGCCTCTTTAATCTTCACATGTATAGATGGTTGAACATTCATTTGAGAAAGATAAGATTTTTCCCCTTCCATTATAATTCCAAGATTCATCCTTTGTAAATCCATAAATATTGGATCTTTTGTGATCCTCATCATGGATAAACTAGCATGGTCTTGTCGACTTAATGCATCTGCCACCTTGTTTGCTTTCCCAGGGTGGTAATGGATTGAGCAGTCATAATCCTTAATCAGCTCCAACCATCTTCTTTGGCGCATATTCAGCTCCTTTTGTGTGAAAATATACTTTAAACTTTTATGATCAGTATAAATATCACACCTTTCACCATAAAGGTAATGCCTCCAAATCTTTAATGCAAAGATTACCGCAGCCAACTCCAAATCATGTGTTGGGTAATTTTGCTCATGGATTTTCAACTGTCGTGAGGCATAAGCTATCACCATATCATTTTGCATAAGAACACACCCCAATCCTTTCTTGGATGCATCACTATAGATCACAAACCTTTCTCCACTACAAGGCAGTGTGAGCACAGGTGCACTGGATAACCTTCTTTTCAACTCCTTGAAATTCTCTTCACATTCCTCTGTGCAGACAAACTTAACTCCTTTCCGAGTCAACTTGGTGAGTGGATTAGATAATCGTGAAAAATCTTTTACAAAACGTCGATAATATCCAGCCAAACCAAGAAAACTTCGGATCTCAGTTACTGTTGTTGGTCTTGACCATCTTTCGATAACCTCTGTTTTTGCTGGATCCACAGATATCCCCTCTTTTGAGATTATATGACCCAAAAATGGAACTTTTTGAAGCCAAAATTCACACTTGGTAAATTTGGCATAAAGCTTCTCTTTTCTCAGGGTCTTCAATATAATTCTCAAGTGATCTTCATGCTCTTCCTTGCTCTTTGAATAGACAAGAATATCGTCTATAAAGACTACCACAAATTGATCAAGATAGTCTCTAAAGACTCTATTCATTAGATCCATGAAGATAGCAGGGGCATTAGTAAGACCAAATGGCATCACTATAAATTCATAGTGTCCATACCTTGTACGGAAGGCCGTCTTTGGTATATCCTCCCTTTTGACCCTTAATTGATGATACCCTGAACGAAGATCAATCTTGGAAAAGTATTGAGCTCCGCGTAGTTGGTCAAATAAGTCATCAATGCGTGGGAGAGGATATTTGTTCTTGATAGTGATCTTGTTAAGTTCTCGATAATCAATGCAGAGTCTCATTGATCCATCTTTCTTCTTAACAAATAGAACAGGTGCTCCCCAAGGTGACGCACTAGGGCGTATGAATCCCTTATCAAGATTCTCTTGGAGTTGCTTCTTCAATTCCTGCAACTCAATTGGGGCCATTATATAAGGTGTCTTTGAAATAGGCAAAGCACCCGGTACGAGTTCTATTGAAAACTCAACTTCACGATTTGGTGGAAGACCCGGTAATTCCTCCGGAAAGACATCATCAAACTCCCGTACAATGGGCATATTCTTAATCGTGAGTTTCTCACCAACTATTTGAGATAAATAACCTTCATTTAGTGGAATCAATACCCATAAGATGGAAGAAATTTCCACTGGAAGGTTATGTACATCCTTGCATTGATAGACGATCATAGGTTGATCTGGAATATGAAATGTGACTTCCCTTCTTTGGCAATTGATATGAGCTCCATGTAGAGAAAGCCAATCCATGCCAAGAATCACATCAAATTCCACTAAAGGAAGGATCACAAGACTTGCAGGAAGCACTTTCCCACAAACTTCGATCGGAGAAGAATTATAAACTTCTGATGCGATTGATGTGCCATTAGGGGTTGTCACAGCTAACTCAACATCTAATTGTTGAGGTAATACGGTGATACCCTTAGAAAAGTCTTCAGAAATAAAAGAGTGGGTGGATCCAGAATCAAATAAAACATTTGCTACTTTAGAGTGGATGGTAAGTGTACCTTTCAGCACATCGTTATCGTACTCCACATCGCTGATAGAAATTGCATGTGACTTTCCTTTGTCTTTAGCTTTAAGAGTTTGTTGACGTCGACCATCATCATCAACCCTTGGATTTGGGCATTGATTGGCATAATGCCCCATCTCCTTGCACTTGAAACATTGAAGTGTAGCAGGTTCATTCTGTGTATCCCTTCCTTTGTTTGCGTCATTAGACATCTTCTTCCCATTATCACGGCATTCAAATGCCCGATGACCTTCCTTTCCACATTTAAAACATTTACTTGTCCCTTTAAGACAACTCCCTCCATGTTTCTTTCCACACTTTGAGCATAAGGGAAAGTTCATCTTCTTTTCCGTGTGCTCTTTAGATTTTTCTTTGAATTCCATCTTCCTCTTCTTATCAAACCCATGTGACTGATGGGTTACTCCAATCTCCATCTCGACTTTGAGAGCACATCGAACTCCTCATAGCTATTGAAGTCCCTTATGGCTAACGCCCTTTGAAGACTTGGTTTTAAGCCACTAAAGAATCGATCGATCTTACTCTCAGGTTGGATAATAATACCAGAAGCGTACCTTGCAAGTCTGGTAAAATTTGCTTCATAGGTACCAACAGATTCATCATCCCTTTTCTTCAGTTCAAGGAACTCTTTCTCCATCTTTGTTCGGAGAATACGAGGGAAGTACTTATTGAAAAATAAGTTCTTGAACTCGTCCCATTCCATAGACTCAATTTCATCCCTTTGCCTTGTATTCTTAACAAGATTCCACCATTGATCAGCATCTCCTTCCAAACGATACACTGCTAGGATGACTTTATCATGCTCAGAACATTGAAGAACTGAAAATATCTTTTCAGTAGTACTAATCCATTGTTCAGCAACTAATGGATCAGTAGACCCGCTGAAAGATGGTGGACGCTGCCTCATGAAGGATTCAACAGAATGTTGCTCCCTCCTTTGTTCGTTTGGAAATCCTGCATGATTCATAGCTTGAGAAAGTTGTGTGAGCATGGCTACAAGATTTTGCATTCCAGCTCCCATATCGTTTGGTTGCTCAGGGGGACAATCATTGCATTGCCCATCGCATTCCGCATTAACACGGTTCCTTCGGGTTCCAGCCATTGACTAAAACCAAGAAGAATAGTGTGAGCAACACTAATTATAATAGGAAACCACATAATTCAAGAATAAAATTTTCATGCTTATGGTCTTATCCTAGGTTATTCATGGCCATTTCTAAGATTGTGTTCTATGCTTAGACTTATCCTTAGGGTTCTTACTAAGGCTTTCACATCCTAGTTTCCAAAGGTTGACTATACCTTTCCTCTGATACCAACTGTAACGACCCACACTTTACATACATTGTTAATACTTCAAAATTGAATCACACTTATTACAACATATGACAAAACCACAAAAGACCGTATAGGTATAGTGTCTTTAGAAACTGGGAAACATAAACAACTGGTTCATAAATCTTCTACAGTGTCTCCCATTTATTTCATCATATCTAGGGTCCCTTTTAGCATATTCTACTTAATATCCATCTTCCTGGCCTGGGGAAAAGAAAACATAAAAGGGTGAGATCAAATGCTCAGCAAGGGCAAATAAAGGAAATAAAAATCATATCATATCTTTTTGAAAATTAAAAACCTGCAAAAGAGATCATAATATCCTAACATGGAATAAATCATAGAAGTGAAAATGAGATCCCCATAATCATAACATAAAACTTGAATCTTTGTGGCATGCACACATAATCATGGAAAATCATTTCTTGTTAGTCATGACTCATTGCCAAGACTATCTTAGTGGACAAAGTCCCTTTCTGAACCGAGTTCACTCCTCGTTTCAGTCCTGTATCACTGAACCGAAATAACCTTCCGTTCCAGCCATGTCTATCTCATGAGATATAAAATCATTACCCAATGCATTGGAGGGAGATATAGGTCCCACCCATCTTATAATGAATCATTTCTTATGTGTGCCACATAATCATAAACCATACATCATAGCGTAATCCACATAATAAAAATGGGATTCTTAAACAACAAGACATCATAAAACAATTCATATAAGATAAAGGAATTCATAAACATAATTCCATCACAACATAGTCAAATCAATGTAAAAATATGGATAGAAACAGAACCCTTTATTATCTTAGATGGAAAATAATTTTGATAAAACACTTGAATTGAATTCTTGAGGAAAATATCCTTTCTTCTTCAAAATCAATTTCTTTTCACAAAACATCATGCAATTTTAAAAGAAAGAGATTTTATTGAAAATAGTCATGAAATCTTTTAGAAGAAGCTTCATGAAAATAAGGCTTTATAAAACAGTAGAAATCCGTTCGTGCCGTATAAGTTAAAAAAAACATTCTTCGTACTTTTGTCGGAAAAGTCAAAAAGTACCTCGTACGACAAAAGATTCCTTTCATACATATTACTAAAAACTCACCGAAGGGTAAAAATGGTTTTAAACAATTGTAGGTGGATGGAAATAATATTAAATTTTGATGAAACATGGATCTGGATGATAAAATACACCCCAGTAAATACTTACGAATAAACAATCTCGGATAAAAGTGAGATTGTGATATTTCCCTTACCTTAGGTCCGATTTGCTTTGTTCGTGTCCGAAGCTCCTGTATAATGGTTTAAATAATGTTATTTACTTATTCCAGAATCATACATATTGATATGAGATCATATATGGTCATATTATTAGCTTCTTGTTAGTAATATTTCATTGTTACTTGTTACTCGGGTCTTTATAACTTTTTGTTCTTATGCGTGTTTTGTCGAATAAATTCTCATTCTTATCTTTAGGTTATAGATAATTCATTTCCAGAATGGTATTAGTGTAGTATATACCATATTCATTCATTCAATTCATTTATATAATCATTATGAAATGAAGATCATGTAGAACGAGTCGCATCACATCGTGGAGACGGTATTCCGTACGTACGCACGAGTGATGATATCGTTCCTATGATCGTGGAATTGTATTGGAGTATATATATATATATATTATTTCAGTATCAATATTACTTAATAATATTCATATATAGTTACTGATTACACCATTATACCCATCCTTGTAAGGTGATGGTGGAAAATAGATTACACCACGGCGTGGAGACGGTATTTCGTACGTACGCACGCGCGGTGATTTCATTTTTCCGTAGGATGGATAGAAGGTGAAGTAGGGTTGTTTCATATTTATAATAACATATCAGTATGTAAGTAATACTGATGTTATTACTTTATCATGAAACAACTAAAGAAGAAGAAGTTGAAGAAGAAAGAAATTGAAAAGATCGGTAATGGATATTACCTCTTCTTTGGAACGCCTTTTTGAATCCTCCACTTAAGGAACTAAGATTGGTCTTTGGAGAAGACCAGGACCTCTAGGATTATTCTAGGGAAGTGTAGAAGGGAAAATGGCAGGGGTTGGCCGAGCTTGAGTGCTCAAATTGGTGTGAGGAGGAGGGGGAGGAGGTGCCCTTTTATAAGGGAGGAGAGGGGCACCTTAGGAATATCTCAAAATATTATTTTATATTAAAGTCAAAATCGGTTTATAATGGTTTCAAAGGGTCTTATTTCGAAGCTAAAGTGGGGATGGGTCGAAATCCTATCAACCAATAGGATTTAGACAAGTTTAGGGTATTATTTTAACCTTATCAATTAGATTTAACTCTAAGTTAATTAATTTAACTTTTACCGTGTCTTTTTGTTTTCTTTCACTATATGGTTAATACACTTACTATAACATGCCAAACGAACCCCAAATTGTTTATTATTAATATATATATCCTTATCTAAGTCATTTGGCCGAACCTTAGATTTTTAGGAATAAAATAACAATTAATAATATAATATTTGATTTAAAAACTATTTTGTGTCAATTTTGACACTATTTGATATATGATTTTTGTGAAAGTCATAACAGAATTATATGTTCGAACCAAGTTGATTAAATCAATACTAATATATCATAGTAACCTATAAAATTAGTGGAATTCATAAAAAGTCTCAAATTACATTTATTTTGGTATTTATATTATCAATTTTGTCAATATTTCATTAATAAGATAATTACTGCATCATCTTTGTGTCATAAATAAATTAAATTATTTGATGTCTAAAAATTACAAATAAAATACCATCATGTAGGAAATCTTTTTATATTTCTAATGAATATTTACAATAGAATTTATCTTATGTATAACCCTATATTAAAAATTATTTACTTATTAAACTTTGATTTTAACTATTTTAACCCTTCTTTAAATAAATTAATAATAAATGTCCTAATCTAATCCAAGTGGGCCTAAATGGTCATATATTATTCCTAAGTTTGTTTTTGGTCGAATTACACTTGTCCAATAGAATTAGGACATGTGTTATGGTAATATTAATATCATATTTACCCTTAGTTACCCTATTTACTATTAACCGCGGTAAAAATAGTAAAAAGTTACTATTCACCAAAAAATTATTTTCATCTCATTGAACCACATTTTAGTCCTTGATATTAACCGTGTCTCTCGGATTTTTGAAATTCCATTCACAGAAGCGGTAAAATTAAGTTTTATGCAAAATTCAGTTTTTAACCTACCACTTAGTGGTTTCACTATTCATCAAAAATTGAAAGTTTTCAGAAAAATACCAAAATTTAACCCTAGGCTAATTTCGATATTCTGAGTCCAAAAATGAAGTCCATTTTGAAATATAAAATTTATAAAATTCCAAAAAGTGGTTATTACTATTCATAACAGCTAGTTTCAATAGCATATTGTTGTTTAGTGAAACTCGGTATTGCGTACGACGCAAGCTATCGAGGAAGGTCGCGATTGCGTGTAAAGCAAGCCAAGCAAGTGTTGTGTAGAAAAAGATTCCTTTGATGATTTATATAACTTAAAAGTCTCGGGTGTCACATGTTTCATCTCTAAAGAAAAAATAAATATATTACAGTACTGATACACTACAAATAATATAAAATAAAAACCATAGTGACATGGATTGTGTCAAAAACTCTCCACCGTACCACATTCTAACCCTATAAATTTAATGGAATATGGATTAGTAGAAATGGAAACGAATTTATACGGTAATAATCTAGGAGAACAGAAACACCTTAAAAACAATGAAAATTCTAAAAAACCATTCAAATTAGGTATCTAAAGAAAAGAATTGTGATAATATGTCTCTCAAAAATTATAAATTAATCTATTGTTGTTAAATAATTAGAATCCTCATTCACAATAAAGAAGAAATTACTGTGAAACCATGTTCTTGAAATATGAAAATATATTTACCAAACTCCCAAGATATAACCAACCACAAGAAGCCAATTTCAATACAACCAAAACATGAAATAAGAAAATAAAATTAGTTCAAAACCACTACTTTATAAAGACACCATGAAATATCCTACACATAAGTAATCTCTATCAATAAAGCTTGAAATATCAAAAACATATAAATAATGAGGAACATGAGTTGATAGGAAACAATAGAGATTTATCATGAGGGTCACAATTGGAATAGAAAACTATTTTAACATAACACTTAAGAACATCGTCCAATGTTAACTCTAAAGGAATGATAAAATTTGTGGATTCTAAAAAAATCCAAGAAAAATATTCACACCCATGTATCCAAGAACTCACCATAGGAACAACCCATATCAAAATAAACACGCACATGTTGAATCATTGTCAACACCACATAAGTGAAAAAAAACTTCATGTGATGAGGCATGAACATATGCCCATAGAGAACACAATCGTCAATGGGAAACCAAAAAATAGACCAATAAAACACCATTCAATGATGCTTAATTCCAAAACAATTCTAAATATAGTGAACATAAATCCCAAAAATTATTTTCAATCATGACCTATACCAGTGATTTCTGTTCCGCGACTCCCCAAGCCTACCTCCAAGAGGCCATGGACTGGTTACTAGAATAAAGTAGGAATATCACTAACATTAGAAGATTTTATAATTCACCTGTATGCTTGCACACACACATAATCCTTCAATATGATAAAAATGTAAAAGCCACTATATAAATACTTCCTAAATACTACTATACCCCAAAACCAATATACGACATAATGTAATGTAAAAAAATGGGACAAAATACAAGACCGCTAAAAAGTGTCTATATCCCATGTCCAACATATATGAAAAATTTACTATGATTGTTGTCTAAAGATACAGGAACACACCTCAGCCTATCTAGTCTAACTTAGAACATTCTAGTCTTTATAAAGAGACAGCTCCGTAAAAATGTCGATCGTCTGTAGAATATAGGAAATGTGAGGGAAATCCCATATAGAGGTGAGAATAACACCACTCAGTTAGATACTCGAAAACCACATAGAAATCCATAAATATAAACTAAATTCAACTCAACTATGGTATATATCAAAAAACATATATACGATGATTATCCATTTACTTAAGAGATACCCCATGCCATCAAATGGTCACCAACAACTTCCAACCACAATATTCTTCTCAAACCATGCTCATTTTGTGGGAACATACTCCCCGATCCATGATAACATTGTATACACTCAACAAAAACGTCTATCTAATCTAGGATCCGCACAAAGAGAATGTAAAAGTCAAGGAAGACTAAGATACACACATATATTATCATATATAGAAAAACATTGGAATACCACAAATAAAATTTAGATAAAATATAAATTTTGAGGATATTATGTAGACACATTGGGAAACACCACTAATCCAAATGATGCGGCTAGCTAGATGGGGGACTGATGCCCAAATCATGGTGGTTACATCAATTCGAAAAAACATTCATGGGGATGATAAGGGATCATAATTTATTACCATAGAGGGATATCATATTATATCTATTACTCAACCTCTATAGGGGATTATAATCTATTGATGTGAGTGTAATTTTTTAATGAACTCATAAGGAATGGATATATAGAATCCCCAATCCTATATATGTCCAAACTGAAAAATTCCCACTTGTCTCAAAAGGAACGTCTCAATGACATCATCTCAAACCCACAGATGTATCTCCAATTGGACGCTCTATTTTGAATTTATGGTTATTTGATGTTATAAAGGGGGTCATTGGGCCAATGAAATAATCGTGGTAGTCAAATGGGGAAGTCGGCGACCAGTGGACTTGGCACTACAGAAATAATATTGTGGTTGATCCACCCACTGCAGCCAACTGACCATGGATGTTGATCGTTATAGTCGATTATGCTTTATTACTTCCTAGATGATAACTATAGATGTCGTGGCTCTTCCCATGTCTCCCTTGGTCCATCCTGGCCTGAGCCCACTTTGCTCGACCCGTCTAGTTTGACCTTCTAGGCCCGACTCAATTGTGCATAGGCACCACACATGGCCCGCCTATCTATATCTAAATCATCCTCTCACATCCCATGTGCCTCCCCCTTCCTCCACATTTCTACGTCTGTTGTGTTTCTACATCCGTTTTTGTTCTACGGCCTCCAACCATATGGATTCTGACCACATCCCACATAGTCCCTGACACAGTCTACCTCAACTAGCCCTGCTACTTCCAACATAAACGCTACCATGTCCACACATCTCTACCTACCACAATAAAAACATACTCCACTAGTCTCTTCATATCATCATGTTCCATAGTAAACCACCACATCCTCTTCTATGAGCCATAAATAATTCTATGATGCCTGAAATTTGAAACAGTCACTGATCTAGGTTCATTGTGCCCCGATCTACACTGATCTAGCCTATGTTGTCATGTTTCCTCCAATTTGGGGTATGATCATATTGAGTGACAGCCGGAATGATTGATCTGTGACCATATAGATCCAATTATGTGGAACGTGAAAAAGAGAGGAATAAAAGTAGATTAAGAAACCCTAAGGATGTAAATATATACTTTTTTCATGTAGGAATCAATCTGTTTTTGTTATAATTTATAATGAAGTTGAATAAAGATCAATCTCTTGATAATCAAAAAGAAATTATCTCATCCAAAAAAACAATTTATCTGCAGGCCAATATGTTTATTTATTGGTCTATGTTCATAGTAGAATTAAGGATAGTAAAATGAAACTCAAAACAACACTTCCTACCTTGATTTAGTTTGATCACTAACAAAGAATAAAGTGTTGTGGTCGTCATTGTAATGGTTTTTCAAATCCAGGTTTTATTGTTTTATCGATCTGTTACGATATTCCAGAGGATTCTCCCATGATTCTTTATCCATGCCTCCAAATAAATTATAGGGTTATGATGAAAACACTAAATTTTTAAAAAATACTTAATAATAACCCACTACATCAAAAAAAATATTCATTGCATTATTTTATTTATCGTTACATCCTCTATTCCTTTTTCTACCTAAGGTCCATGCTATCAAAATTTAAGTTGTTCATAGGGGAAATACACAATCATGATCTCAATGGTTCCCACATATTTCTGATCTGGGAACCCATTTAAGATTTATTTATCTTTTTTTAGTGAACCATGCTTTCATGTTATGAAAAAGATTAATATTTTCCAGAGTTTTTTTCTAGGCACACCGGGCCTCGGAATCACATTTATTATACATAACTAGTCTCGGAGTCAATGCATATAATATCCAAAAATATTAAAAAGAAAAATTTGAGATGTTACATTCCCTCCACTTTGCTGATTTACATCCCTAAAAAGCCGAAATAGGGGATACTCAAATAGATGAGGGTACTAAGCATTAATGTGGGATTCCCTCTCCCATGTTCCCTCCTAGAGATTACAATGATTTCACTGTAAAAATTCAAAAGGAATCGATCACCTATGATAGATCATTCCCTAGAGATCTTTTATTTCCTCAGGGTACTCAACCAAAGTCTCTATCCCCCTTGCCTATCTCAACAAAGTCAATCACGTGTGATTGTTCAGGCACATATCACCTCAACTATGATGTGTGGATGATTATGTGTTCCCAGATATAACTAGTGTAGTAGAACAATGTTTTAGGCCACCACATCAACTCTTCACAGTATCTAGAAATGGTTAATGAAACTAGGATTTAGTTTTACCCACCATCGAAATAATCATAATACCAGTCAATGTAAAACATTATGGAAAACATAGTATCCTTCATTGAACTACAAAGGCCTCTAAAATCTATCAATATACTACTTTTGTGGGAAATGTGCATTATTAAATAGCTCCTAGATGATCTGCACCTTATCTATGGTTTTTTTCACCAATTATGGGACCATGAGTGTTTACTCTCTGAAGTTATTACAGCAAAGGATTGACCTATTTTTTCTCCCATAGATGGCATCGAATGGTGCCAAAAATGGTGGAATGGTAGCTACAACTATATGTAAACTAAACCAGTGGAAGGTGATCCTCCCAATAATGGCCAATGTCTATCACGAAGGCACACATCATGTCCTTCTAGAACCAGGATGTCCTACTTATTCTATCTATTCATATGTGGGTGGAATGTAGTGCTCAAATTTAATAGGGTCTCAAATTCCTCCTATAAAAACTTCACAAAACCAGGATGTAACGAGAGTGTCACAATTTGAAACTATCTTTGATGGAAATCTATGTAGTCATACTATCTCCTTCACATAGATGTCTCCCAATATATCTACTTAACTCTTCTATAAAATAGCTAGAATGTGGAATGACTTGTTATGTCAGTCAAATATCACCAAAATGGCATCATTTTTGTTGAACATACATGAAAAACCCATCATGCATATCAGTTATATCCAATACCACTTACATTTTGGTACCTATAGGGGTTGATCCAAACCCTCTATAAAATATTACCCTATCACCACTTGTAGAAAAGTAAAGAATGGAGAGACAAACTCTATAACACTCTTCATTATTCTTCGCCACTAAAACAAACATCAGAGGTACTATTAGAACTTATCTGCAACTAAATATACTACCAAAAAAGATATATGAAACTACCCTAAAACTTCTCCCATAATACCATAGGTAATATTGCACATCCTCTGAAAAGAATGATGTAGTCCCCTCATTTTGAATATCTTTCAGGAGAATGCGAAAAAATATATGAACCTGTATGTTCTCTCATTCTGTATCCTGATGTTGTGCATCCCTAACTTTCTATATGATTGGAAGGGTTCAAACAATCTATTGGATGTAAGCTACTTCATCTCTATCACCAAATTATAACTTCAACGATTATAGCTGCTATAAAGCCTCATTTATAAATTGTTCACTAGATCTCCAGTTGAGAGTATCATACACCATGTTCCACTTCATAGGAGTATAGAAAATATCAATGTTATATTACAAAAGGTACTCTAGACATCACCTTTGTCCCACGTTCATATCCTTTTGAGAGAAGATATACTTGATAACCTAGTGATCGAAGTAGATGATAAACTACATGATTGTCAGTTAGGGTCACCAAATATTTATTATGAAGCCTACCATAGATAACTCAAGATCATGAGACATGTAGTTCTTCTCATGGGATAACAACTTACATGAACCATAAGAAATCACCACATTCCACTACATTAGTAAACAACTAATCCCAGTTCAGGATGCATTACATAAAACTATGTACTCATCACCCATGTCTAACTATCTTAATGTGGGATCACATGTCAATATATTTTTCAACTAATAAAAAAACTCCTATAACATTTCCATTCAAATGAAATTCTTTCCCATTTCTGTCAAAGATTTCATGAATGTTTTTTTCCTGGAAAAGTCATGTACGAACTTCTGATAGTACTCTTCTGATCTAAGGAATCTCTACACCTCGGTAACAATCTTGGCTGGCTCACAAGAGAGCATTGCCACACCCTTTGCTGGATCCACTCCAACTCCATTCTATGAGATGACGTGTCCTTGAAAATAGATAGCTGAAATCCAAAAAATTGAAATTCTAGAGAATTCATTGAAGTTGTTTCTCATAGAGTGAGTTCTAAATAATCCTCTTGTGTTTCACATGGTCCTCCTCGGATTCCAAATACACTAGGATGTCATAGATGAAGTCCAATACAAACCATCTATGTAATGATGAAATATCTGTTTCATCCATCCCATGAAAAATTTAGGAGAGTTATTCATGAAAAAATTCATCAACAAGAACTCATAGTGTTCGTAACGATATCCTAAGTATATCTTCAATATATCCTCATCCCATACTCAGAACTGGTGACAGCCTGATGTGAAGTCAATCTGTGAAAACAATCATTCCCTTTTCAACTAATAAAAGAGGACATAGATCCCAGAAAGTGGATAATTATTCTTCATTTTCACCTAGATGAAGAACAAAAAAATCCAATAATAAACTCAATCTCCCATCTACCTTAATGAAAAACAACACTAGTGATGCTTAGGGTGACACACTTGGTCTCATGAATCCCTTCCTCTATAAGTCCTCCTTTTGTACCATCATATCATCAATATCTTATAGATCCATTAGATATAAATGTTTAGATATTGGTACCTTCCTAGTGTAGAGATAAATAAATAAATATACCTTACTATGGGTACAAAAATATTGACCATCCATAGGAAATATGACCTCAGAATCCACCACCAATGCATGAAATTGAGGACTCATATCGTCCATGCATCAAGTGATAGGATAGAAAAGTAATGAGTGGTTGGATGCACCCACATTTTTCTTGAGTACATCATGAACTTCATTTATATCATATTCAACAAAAATGGAATACCTAGTACCATAATTATAGAGACATCGAACTCAACACCTAAAATAATCAATCTCATCATAAACTAGAGATAACCAGTCAAAACCAAGAATGACCCCTTAAGGACTCAACGAAACTTCTAAGATATCCCAACAAAACTATTTCATCCAATAGACAAGTCACACTATAGAAACCACTGTGTGATCATAAAATATACTCCTGTAGTAATCTAAAAATGTAAATATCGAGTCAACATTTCAATCATAATCTCAGACTCTCATAAATGATTCATGGAAAAAAGTATGACCATCACGTATGTCTATGAAAATGATTACTAAGGTGGAAAAGAAATAGATTTAACATTGAATCAAACCTGGACCCTTGGGGACATAAACCTCTACTACCATCCACTGGCCTCATCCCTACCCACAAGCTCCCTGAGCCTAGCATGGACCACCTAGGGGTGGTGGTGATAATAAGTTGAACCTTTGACCACCTCTTAATTTCCCTGCATTCCCGTCTTCCATGTGTAAATACCTAAATAAAACACTTCTCATTTCTTTAAATATTCCATGGTGGTCCTTTGACCATCTAACGATCATCATTATGATGGGTGGATCAATATCAGGCAATATTTCCTTGAACAATGAATGTGTAACACAGTCTGTCCCTATGCTGATTCGGGCCACCTGGGAATCCTTGTAACATTCACCCTGAGTCATGGGATCTCCCCCTAAATTTCCTTACACAAATATATCCTTGCATCTGCTATTGTTTACCTATTTTCTAGGACTTAGGTACCTATTTTACACTTTTATCTCCCACAATCAGTGCCTACAATTCTAAAAATCTATCCACTAGAAGGTCTCACAAAAGTATACCGACATTGGTATAAATTCTGTGGGGTACCACTGATTCCAATATATCTAGGTGTAATCCATTCTCAAAGGTCTGATCCCTAAAGAACTGGTCCCATACAATATCCATGGAGTATCATGAAAGGTCAGAAAACATCATCGAATAATCCCCCACTGTCAAAATTCCATGTTGCTGATGTAGAAGCTCATATATGAAAACTGATTGTAATGTGTCCAGATAGAACTCTTCAAAGAAGATACACTCTACATCATTCCAAGAGAGAGCTATCTCATAATGTTTCTATGTCACTAAGCTCCACCATCTCTTTATAGAGACCTAAAATAGACTCACAAAAAGAACTATATTCTAATCGTTATGTGTCCCCACAAGGAAGAAAACATGGTGACTCCCTTAATCAAATCCTCACCATATGTTGGTCTGGCTCAAAATGAATCCTAGGTTTTCAATGCATCTGAAACTCATAAAATTCACCCAGTTTATGTGCATCCTTAGTAGAAAATTCTGGTATTAGCTTCTACTCAATGGGTTGTTGTACATCTAGTAACCCACCAAGAGGTGTTATATTCAGTATAGGCCATTGTACCTATATTTATTCAATAGGAAAATAATTTTTATGATCATGTAGTGGAATCATGATGGGAAATCTATGGGGATCCACGCTAATATAAAACTAAACGTACCTTGGTTAATAAACTATATCTAGAGAGTTCACTCAAGAAGTACATTTAAAACACAACCACTTCTATATGATGCAAGTACCATTTTTTGTCCTAATACTAATGTTCACTTGTACTATGTTTAAATTATGATAATAGAGTCCTAGTGTATGGATACCTCAGTCACCATACCAACCCTAGACACCCCTTCATATTAGAAAAACTCCAAACACTTAACAATATTTCCCCAAAAAAATATCACAAACATATGATCCTAATATAGAACTGAAACCCTCTAATACCTCTATATCACAGTCCATCTTAGTGGGGCACATTCAGTGCCTCCCCAAGACTGAATCCAATTTTCCAGGGGATAGTTATTAGCACCGAGATGGAATATCACTAACATTGTAGGAATTCCCACTGTACATATACAAATGAACACATCTCTAATCCTATAATCTGATTAATTGTAAAAAATATAAGTAAAGAGTGCCTGCATACCACTAATCCCCACAACTAGAGTACGAAATGATGTCATGTAATGTAAAACGGGCCATAATACAAGCCCACAAATAAGAGATTTCTAATAAAGTCTATCCTATAAGAAAACGGTACTGGGACTGCTGTCTAAAGACGAAAGAAAACATCTTGATATTTTTGGTCTCACTAAGAACCATATGGTTCTATTCTTCCATGTACACCGTCAAAAGGTCACTCATCTAAACAAGACATTCATGTTCATTGAAATCCTAAGAAGGTTTGATTATAAAAATACAATGTAGGAGACCATGAGACCATAAATAAAAAAAGAATTTACAATAATCACTACATAGGTACATGTTTGTATCAAAGATAACATGAATGTCCAGATATACTCAAGAGAGACACCATGACATCAAGTGGTCACAAAAAACTATCTGCCATAAGGTTATGCTCGAGGTACACTATTTCTAGGAGACCATAATCCATGAAACATGATATCATAATAGATACTCAATGAAGAGGTGTTGTTCAATTTGGATCCACCTAAAGAGAATTAATTAGTCAAGGAGGACTATGAGACACAGAGGGGATCCTTCCTAGAGACACTGAAAAATACCATGTACCCAATCTGGAATAACCCAGAATATTGAGGATCCTTCATAGGCACAGTTAGGAATACCATAGACCCTAATGATGTAGACTACTAGATGGAGGATCAATGGCCTACTCTTGGTGGATACATCAATTCTAAAAAATCTCCACTATGGATGATTAAGGATCAATCCTTGGTCCCATATAGGGATATAATACTCTATTTGGGACTTATCCTCTAAATGGGATTACAATACAATGATATGGATGTAATCTCATACAGATCCCACAATAAAAGGACAAAAGAAATGTTATTAAAAATACTACTCTAGCATAAAACATACCACCAGTCTCAAAAATACTGCCTCAACGTCATTGTTTCAAAGAAGTAGATGGATCGCCGATTGGACTATCGGTTTAGAGTTAGGGACATTTAATGTTCTAAAGGGGAAACTAGGCATGTGGAATGACCATGGAAGTTGGCCACCCCAAGACCGACCACTATGGACCAACCATGGCGGTTGGTAAGCCTATCACAGTCGAACAACCATGGAGGATGACCGTGATAGTCGACTGTTCATGGACATGGTCGGCTGTGCACGTGGAAGCTGGAGTAGTTGCGGCTCATGGTTGACGATGGTGCGGCTCTGCCCTGGTCAACCCCAGTCTGGCACAGGTCTAACCGGGACCACTTAGACTATGAGAACTTAGACTAAACAACCCCATCCATCCATCTTGTCATGGACTTCATGGAAAGTACCTCTCATCCCAGTACTCTTGCACATGGTCAGCCGCATGTGTCATCCCTTGTCTGTAACAGTTCTACCACATATGTCCATGTGGTCCCTGTACAACCCATTTCCACCTAGCATTATAACTCCCACATGGTCGTTGCCACATCCTAACTACTCTTCCACATATGACACCTTCTATCTCTTGTATTCTTCAACATCTCCAAGCATCGACACCTAAATCGTTTGTCGCCACATCCTCTTTCACAATCTGCAAATATTCTTCTGGTTTCTGGAATTAAAAATGGTTAAAGATCTGGGTTCCATGAGTCTCGATCTACAGTGATCCAACCTCTGTTATCAAATTTTCTCTAATATTGGGGTCTGAGAACATTCAAATCCACCATAGTGATGAATGTTAAGAATGATGGGATAAAAGGGAAAATAGAAACCCTAAGAACAAAACATGGATTTTTTTTATTCTTGGACTAAATTGGTTTTTGTTAAATTATAAATGAAGAGAACTAAAGATAAAACTCCCAATAATAATATAGATAAAATTCCATACCATTATAATGATATCTCCCTTGGAAAATCACATTGTTGATTCATCCTCGTTCATCGTAGAATTTATGAACATGCAAAATAACTCAAAAATCACCCTATATCAATTCAGTTTGATCGCAGATGAATAACAAAGTGTCACTATCTTCATTGGGAGGCTTCGTCAAATCTGAGTTTAGTCATTTGATCGATCCATATTTATCCTCTAGTGGGGTTTTCAACATTTCTTTCTCCACAAATTCATGAAAATTATTAGGTTATGGTGATTATCATTAATTTATGACAAAGAGTTAATAAAAATAAATGTTCTACATCAAAATAATTCATTTATTAAATTATCTTATTTATTGTTATGTCTTCAATGAGTTTTTATATGGATGACCTTATGAGACTATAGATAGGTAGTCCCTAGGGTAAATCCACCATTCTAACCTCAACCGTGCACTAAAATTTCATATTTGGGAATTTCATTATGAGTTTTTCTAGTTTTTTAGGAAAACCATGAATGCTTACTATTAAAAAGAATAATTTTTTTCAACCATTTGTTCTTGAGAACAAATGTCCTCAGAATCACATGTCATATTTACACATGGTCTAAAAAACAATACTTATAATAATAAAAATACATTGAAAAATCTAATACATTACATTTTTATCCAGAAGAGATGCTTTCAATAACAAGATGACAAACCAGATGACCCCCACTCAACCATCAAACCTCAATCTATTCCAACACAAAAATATAAAAATTCCAAAACTATAGGTCATAGGATGGATTCAAAAAAACATTATCCTCATTAATCCAACCATTAACACAAGATGATGTATATAAACCACTCGACCCAAAAAATCCAACGAAACCACTAAGGAATGATAGTAAAAAATAAAATCCAATAAAATCAATCCAAGAATGAAACAACCTATTCCACTCCATTTCAATCATTGGAAGTACTAAACATTGTATAACGGAACCATAATGTAAACACAATACTTTAAATTAGTCCATTCTGAGATGGGGGATCAAATCAAACAATCTATGAAATATACCCTTGTGTAGTAGTATCCCTAAAATCCCACTATAATTTCCTAAAACACATAAGGGTAAAAAACATATTATTAAAATAAGTTGTTTTTTAAGAAATATACATTTTGAAACACATGGAATAATAAATATTTAGAATTATTGTATCCCAAACCAAATAAAACACTTCAAAATTAAAACAATTACCCCTAAAGATCTTTTTTATGTTTTAAAAAATTACAAAAACTTGTTTCAATTAACAACAATATTTAAAACAAACACACCATTCAATATTTTAAAATAGAATAATCAATGTCAATTTGAAAAAATTTCAAATCAGTTACCCTTTTAAAATTCTCCAAAAAGTTCACTCCCAATTTTGAAGACCATAGTTTACTAAATAATATATAACCTAAACATTAAATAACTATTCACATGATTATAAAAACAATCATACTAAAATCAATTTACATTTTTGAAAAGAAAATATTGCAATGACTTTTATGAAACGAATCCCATTTTACAAAATCCTACAAGGTCCTTACTTTATAACTAATAAAAGTTTTCATATGAAATCTATACGTTTACCAAATATATTTCATAAAAAACAAAAAATCATCATAAGAATGGAAAAAAATAATCCTAAGACCAAAATTTCATCCAATGATTCCAACATATCAGAAGACAGAGCATGACTCTTATAACACATCCAAATACCTAGGGAAATCATGGAGTTAATCCTTCTATGATAAAAACCAACCTAGTTTTAAAAACAATCCCAACTTAGACATATGGTTGACATCCACATTCCAATCATGAATTGTTCCCCATAATGAATATACAATCAATAGTTTTGTTATCATAGGTTTTTCCAATCCCTACAAACCATCCTATCATATTATGTTATTGTTTCAAAAACATTCCCAAGCCCAATAAAATGGCAAGGAATCTCACATATTCTATTGATGATCAACAAATCATCATTTATAAATCAAACTAAATATAACTTCCATGTTCAAACCGACATTCCAAATTAATATTGCAACTAAATGAATGAAATAGTAGGATAGACTCTCCCTAAACTCGCCTCTCAATTTCTAATATGAAATTCTAACTCAATATTAACTTTAATCCCCCAAAAAAGGTCACAAAAATGTAATAGGTTCTTATAGAAATAAATGACCTAGACCACCTATAGTCTGATTTTTTAGTATACAAATCTATGTCAGACCTCTAATAGATACCAGATCGAGCACACCACATATCATGAACAGAATCTGGTCACCATCAAAACTGGAACCAAACCAGGCCCTTAATCTGGCCTGAAGGGTGTTCCAATTCCCCACAGGTAGGAAAATGTGATTTAGTATCATAAAAAAATTGGTAATGATTTATCCGAATTTATAAATAGACAATAAAAAACAAGTTCAATAAAAAAATCTGTAATTCTCAAACAAAACCATATTTTAAAAAATTATGATCTAAATTACATGGTTTTAAAAAACACTCAAAGACTTAAAAAGTGAAGACACCAAAAAAGAACAGTACATGAACAACCACATGGTGAGAGGCACCACCCTCAAGCCATTTGCACAACACCACATCCCGATGGACTGCTAAAAACTCGAATTGTAGGCCCAAATGTTATACACAAACCAGCAGAAAAAATAACCAAGTCTACATACACCAAATAGTGTAATTAGGGTGTGACCAAAATCCTAGTAGTATACCACAACCAATAGTTTTCATGTGATAAACATTCAAAGATAAAAATCAGGTATGTTTTCATAATATGAAATGCTAGTGACAATTTCTTAAAGTTGCATCTTAAATAAAAGAATTTTTCAAGTGGGTTATTCTAAAGAATAAAATATTTCAAAAATAATGTCAACTGTACTGAATTTTCCATCCAACCATACTGTATGCCGATGTTATGAAAAATGTAACTAATGATAACAGGCAATGGGAATGTAACCCTTAGGCACTAGCTCATTGTGGGTCCCAGGTACCTCGTATCTTGGTGAGAGTAACCATCACAATATCCATTCTCTTGCTCATCAGCCAATAGTGGGGAGAATACCCAAAACCTAATGGTCTCCCATCATCATCATCATCATCATCATAATATTTTAGTTTTTTTTAATAGTAAAACTTTCTACATAAAACTGAGGGTAAACCCCACGGGATCACTAGAATACAGGTAAACATCCACCATCCTAGATACCTGGGTTTCCCTCTTGTGCTCAATCATTTTCATGAAGTCATGAAATATTATTTCCACGAGGAAATATCACTTACACATAAAAAATTTAACAAATATCTAACATATATATCACAAAAGTCACATAATACACTTATTTCATTCAAATTCATTTGGAAATCATACTCCCACCGAAATAGCCAAAAACACTATTCACATTTCATTAACACTTCCAAAAATCCTTTAAACAAATTTATAAAACCTTTCCAAGATATTACAACTCACATAACAGCCCAAACACACACATCACATAATAATTATTTCATCAACAAAATTTATATTTCACATCACACTCACACAAAACATCCCACAAAAGTGTTTCACTCCTCTCTTTCCAATTGATAAAACATTTTAAAAATTTATAAAACATTTTGTAAATGTTTGACATCTTAAATTACAACATTAAAATTCAAAAAACAGTATTAGGAGAACAATCTCACTGAAATAGTACATATACATCCTTTTTTCACTTTGTTTTACCAAATAAAACAATTACGATTTTCGCAAAACAATCCCAACGGTATAACTATGTCTTACACACAAAACCCATTTAAAAACTGCCATTTAAATCCAAAATCACACCAAGACCCTAAAAAAGTCATAATTTTCTATCCTTGAATAATTTATTAGACCATTCCATGTACCATACGTCACCTCAAATTATACTACAAAAGATACACATGAAAAAAACACATTTTTATAAAACACTTTCATGGAGTGAAACATTGTTTTACACAGAAATCATTTTAAAAAACCCTCTTTTAAACACAAAATCGTTAAAATACCCTCCACAATAAGAAATCTAAGCCCAAAACATAATTAAAAAACCTCTTTCATATGATAAATCATCTACCCAAAGATTACCATAAGGTTTACACATGGAAGACACCCAATTTTTTTTAAAAAAAAGTGAAACTATAAAATAAATCTCTTAAGAAACTCCTTCAAAATGGTTATTCAATATCGAAAAACATATTATGAACATTAAAAATACATAAATCAAGATTTATAACTGTTCAAAAAATGATTACACAAGGAATTACCTACAATTTTAATCAAACCTACCAAAACTTGTTTCAAAACATAAACTACACCACCAACACACCTCAAGGAAAATAAATCCAACCAAAAACCCAAATATTCATTCATATTTTACCAAATAAAACCCTTGGTTAGGACCCTAACTTATAAAAATTATATTACATCATGAAATAGTGTGGAAACTCTAATGTTAAGGATGGATGTGGAGAGATAAACCCTTACTTGAAAACATCTTGAAAAAATCGGCCCAAATCAACCAATTCCTGAATCGTGAAGTAAAAAAAACATGTAGGGAGGCTCAAATGTGTCATGGAAGGACATGTGGGGATAGAATTTTTAGGAATATAGTGAAAATTGAAGGAGAAATTAAGGATCCATTTTATCTCTTTAAATCTAGTAGATTTGACCCTGACTAAGAAATATTTCCCAAATTCACAGCATAGATGAGCTCCGAAGAGGGGGAGGATAGAATGGGAGCACAACTTGGGTTTTTGGTCCTAGGTGAGAGTCAGAATCATTAATAAATCATAAAAATTTAATTATATATTGATGAATTTAAAAAACATAAAGCGGGAATTTAGAATTCGGGATGGACCGACACCTTTATAAAAAACCATGATCCATTATTATTTTAGATTCTAATGGGGTCAAAATTGATATGGTGTTATTAATATACTTGGGTATTCAAATTAGTTACTGTATATTGTTTAAAATGATGAAAAATTCAGTTGCTATAAAAGAAACAAAAATTATTTTTAAATCTTTAAATTGGCTAACAGTTTGGCCCAAATTTTGAAAACCCCTCATTTGCACCAAAATGAAAGGGAAACCCCCAAAACAAAGAAAGAATGTAAATTAAAAAAAATAAATTTAAAAAGTCATGGATGTGAAAATTATCCCCACCATAAAACATTATACCCTCAGAAATCCCTAACAAGGCCAGAGAAAAAAACCAAAACCAATAGGAAGGACCAAATGGACTCTTTTCCCATGTTTTGTTTACCCCCAAAGGGACAAAACATATTTAATTGATCAATCATGGAATGAATAATCTCACCAACCATAACATACACCACTTACTGAAATGATCATGTATATTATTGTTTTATCCCAAAAGAAAACTTCTTATACACTATCCAAAAATGATTGCAGTAATTTACCCAAATAAACAACAAAAAATGACATGGTTAGACTTACATTTATTTAACCAGACCATTGGGAATTCTCTACACCAAATGTTTACACAAGGAATATGTAGGTATTTAGATAGATCTGAACATGACTACATATCACCAAGACAAAATCAAGGACCAATCTGAGTGATTGGTATGGGGAGACAGAAATGGGATTATGAATATAAGAGACAACTGAATGTTTATCAAGATAGGATCAAGACACTAATAGGGGGACGCCCAAACGGACTCCCAAATACAAGGGGAATACCTCCATTAAAAATATCCAAAGTAATATACATGAGAATAATAGTGGGAATATCCACCATAATAACCAACCATTATAACCTACCATCATGGGACAACATTAGAAGAACCCAAATTTAATGATTTGGGATGACCGCAAAGTTAATCCACATAGTTTTAGAAATCATGAGCTAACTGTGAGGATCCTTCTACTTGCATTGTTTTTTAGGGAACAGTTACTACTAAAAATGTGAAAACTATGAACTCAACCTATCAAGGAAAATTCCAATCCTTACGTTAAAAACTCAATTGAAACCAAGGGGGAAAATAATGAAATTGGTCAATAACATGGACATGAGGCTGTCCACCTCTTTCCACAGAATGGGAACAACAGAGGAAGGACAATGACAATAGAGGTTTAAAAAATTTCTATCATACATACTATAGAGAAGTCTTAGTACAAGGGTTTGAACAAACCTTGGACATCCCTAGACTATGCACTATCTTCACTCCAGGGCCTATGGATGGAGGGAAAAATATTGAAGCATGTTAGGCCTCCTAGTTAGGATTTGGAAACCCTTGTATGAAACATCTACTTTATATGCCTAAAACATCTACACCGTAATACGAAACAAGTTTACCAAGACACAACACACTCTGAACTCATCTTTCCTTAACCCGACATTTCACTATTACAAGGGCTTAAAATATGCTCACACATCACCCCTTGATTCATCGGATGAGAAACAGAAGGTGGAAAATATATATAGAAACAAAATTATCTAAAAAATGGATGTCAATATTTCAATAAATGAGACACACTTCTATGAAAACAAAGACCCAAAAAATATTGTACAACTTCACCATTACATCGAACGAGAAATCGACATCACAAAGTGTCACCGAATATGAACAATGTGACTGATAGAAATAATACATTGATGGGGGACCTTATGCAACATCCGTAAACATCACACAATTCCACAAAATGAACATTACATCCTCTCATGTCCAGATTTTACACAGTGGTGGTTTAATGTAAACCCCTACTTCGAAGAGACTGCGAAGGACCCAAAGGCCCTCTTAGACACCAACCAGATACTCATCCCCATGAACAACCCTATACTACATACACCATCAATGAATCAGGTAACTAATGAAAATAAGGTCTCTTTCAACATTCCATGAGCACTCTACAAATACAAGAGGATCTGTAAAACCAAAAACAAAAGTTTGTATACTCCTTTAACAAATATCAATAAAATATTCGTTAAATTGATCAACTGAATGATTTTCCAAACGAGAAACTATCCAGGTTGCACTTCAGTAGTCACTAACCCTTAACGGGTGTGTACCTTATCCAATGAGAAAAACAAAGGACCCATACAAGCTGGTCCATTGGCCTTGTTGTGCCACAAACTAGATCTGAACACATGAAGGGAACAATCGTAATGGTATCCTGAAAAATTTCTCAGAATATACCACTATTCTTCCATTCAACCCAGCTTAACGACCAAACAAAAATCCAAATAATGGTTCAAACAAGAGGGGATCTTGGAATCTAAACATCCCACAACATCACCATTTTTAAAAAAACATAATACACACCATCCCAAAACACTCATCAATACCTCATATTTTCTTTTACAAACATTTCCTTGAAATCAAATAGTTCAACGGTTAGCGTATCCACCAATGGTAACCCATGGGCCTCACACATGAATGTTTATGTACGAAATTTGGAACCCTCCTCATATACATCATAGAACTCATCTATTATTTCCATTAACTATCGATCATTCCATATAAACACATGCTTGTGGTCACTCACAGAAATACCAATGATTAAAAAAAATATTTCCACTTTTTAGAATGAAAACAATCGACCAATAATTATTTTTCATTAGACTGCTCACCACGAAATAAAAACCCTAGTCATTAAAATGAATAATCACATTAATATCATATACATCAATTTAAAAAAATCTCATCCACTTAAACTCCTTTCAATAGTTTATAAAACTCTATTGGGAATACATTTTCAAAACCAATTTTTATATAATTTCCTAATTTCAAAAGAGGTGTAAACACAACATTTTACATTTCAAAACAATTCTAAAAATTCATTTCCACTATTTCACAAATCAATGAATTACCTCTTTATTAGAAAATAATTTCACCAAATCATTACACTTCCAAAAACCATGTCATTTTTTCGTTAAAACCAAACATCCCTGATTTCAAAACAATATAACAAAAGACAATGTTGGAGAAATCTAGTTTTAGTGGGAGAATTGGACATATATTTGGAATAAAAATACCAATCACTTCACCATCAAATTGTGTTCTCTACAGAAATATCCCCAACTCTACATGGCTTTCTTGGCCCTTCGATCTCACTGAGACTATTAGCCTAACTATCTTTTCATTTCCCATCATCATCATCAAACCATGAAAACCAATTGACTCACAAAAATACCAACTTCACCAGCTAACTTCAATACCTTCATGGGGTGTGCTGGCCAAGTACACTACCATTAAAAAAAATATCAGGTCCCGACTGACCTATCTATAGACTATCTTAATTGTTCCCCATATAACATGACCTAAGAGAGCGAACCTCCGTTGATACCATTTTGTCAAGAACCAAATCTAGTTTCTAAAAAAACTGGCAATAAAACTAGACCATGGCAAGGCCTAAAGAGAATTTCCAATCCCCATGGGCTAGAACATGTTCCGGGTTATCATAAAAGAAATATTGGGAATGATTTTCCTGAGTTTGTAAACATACTATGACAAACAATTCCAATAAAACCAATCAGGATTATTCAAAAAAACCATCTTTTAAAAAATTTCCGAAATGAATTAAATTTTCAAATACATGACTACTTTTAATGGTATTTTTCATTTAATTTCCATTCATGATTTTTTTGGTGTTTACCATTCATTTTGGGGTAAATAGCGGGTTTTTAAAATTGGGACCAAACCATGAGCCCATTTACCAATTTAATAATGAAGGTTCTTTCTTTTATAACTCCTTCATTTTTCAACATTTTAAACTCATTCCACATAAAAATTTGCATAACATGGTGTATAAAAATACAAATATCAATTTGGACCCCATATGAATCCATAAGAGTTATTAATTTTTATATTTTATTAAGGTGTTGGGCGAGCATGAAAGCCATTTCCTACAATAATTTTTTTTTAATTCTTTAATATCTCATAAAATGTTTCTGTGTTTTTATTTATTCAAACACTCTCCTGAAACCACTTACCCACGGCATGCTCCCATGCACTCCACCCTCTACTTGGATCTCATCTCTCCACACAATTTAGGGAAATCATTCTTAATCAATCTAAAATTTTCTGTATTTGAAGATATAAACTGATTCATTTATAACACATTCAATTTTCAGTATTATCCCCAAATTTAGTCCCCTCAATACTTATTATGACTCCTTACAGACTCCCTACAAGTATTTGTTACTTTAAAATTCAACTATTGGTGGATTTTAGATGATTTTTTCAAGATTTTATCATGTATGTGTTTCTATCATCACTTCCTTCCTTATATTTACTATTTCCACCATCTTTCATGATGTTTTAAAATGTCTAGACATTAGGGTTCGAAACTAGGGATTTATTAGGTGTATTTTTTGTTAAATATTTTAGTATTAGGTAGGATTTAACAACCTTGAGGTAAGGCGGTGGTGAGTTTGATGTTTTGAAAAAATATTTGGGGGTTTGGATTCCAATGGTTGGGGATTCGAGGTGTAATCCTTTTTTGATGAGTTAGTATTCTTGATTGAATTATTTTTAATGTTCGTCATATATTGTAGGTTAAGAAAAAACCATTTTTGATGGAGTTTTTTATGCAATTAATTTTATAGATTATTTTTGTTTCAAATTGGGAGTTTTACATTTGTAATACTTCTGGTAATCATGGGGTTGACTGACTGAAAATTCAATTTTTTCGTATTTATGAAAAACACTTTTTGGTAAATTGTGAACCCACTATTAAAAATCATTTTTAGGTTAAGTGGGAACCACCATACCATCACCAAGAGCCATTGATGCACAATGAACACTACTCTAGATTAACCTTCACAAAAAACCCACAATACCATGCATGCCCATCACTTTGTACCTAAGTGAGAATTGAGCGAGAAATCTGAAAATTGACACATGAACCAACAAACCACACCCAAGTGACTCTATGATCAGAAGCACCATTATCAGATCCACCAATATCACCCCAATTGAACATAGTAAACTTAGAACCAGTCCATAGTGGGGGCGTGAATGATGGTCAATGCCAAAATAGCATAGGATAATCGAAAAATTGAAGGACCAGACCCTATAACAAAAAAAGGACCCTAAAGGGAATCATCTAGATAGGGTGGAACAGGAACGGGAAATGCTCTGTCCTTGAGAATTATTGTACTTTCCCTCTACAACTATGTAATGACCTAGGTAGAAGATGATGAACTTCCATATTCCAACCCCATCATAAACTGGAAGTGATCTATATAGGAGAGGACATCATCAGTACCGAGTATTACTACATCTACCATCCTCATATGCTTTCTAAATATGGAAAACCAAAAAGAATCTCCTTCCTCATACAAAACCCTCGAAACCAAACAACTTTAATACATGTCTTTCTACAATTGAAACCAAAAGTCAGGCCAATTAAATATTTCATTAATAGAGAACCTATCGTGAGGGTAGGAAACGCACGTCGCTCCATTGATTTTGTGTGCACTTATCGCACCGTTGAATAGGGGTTCTTGGTGACAAGGATCTATTCCTTCACTGATCCATATTAGGATATATCCAATGCATCAAAAAAAAGAAGCCTTTTTCATCAGAGTCGTGGACAATGCTACTCCGAGAGTGGAATGGTTGTCATCAGCGACATGATAAAGGGAATGTTGGGTCGCTCTAGTGGAAGCCAGACACGATCCGAGCAGGATGAAATTAGTAGTGGATGGGGGAGACACATGGGATGATACAAGGGATTATTCAAGGGATGATTCAATGGATGGTACATGTGATCTGATCAAACCCTATGAGGTGAAACCCTTGGTCGCCTCAGAGAGATGCGTGAAACACCCCTTACTGGCCCATAAAAAACCCTAATTGGTATTTAATGGTTTTTAATAATTGGTTTGATGTTGTAACATATAAAAGTGGGTTTTAAAATATGTTTTTGACCTCCAATTCTACTTTTGTAGGGTATTGGTGGGATTTTGGGTTTAAAAGGAGAGTTTTGAATATGTTTTATGTTTAAAACCTTGTTTCACATCATGAATGTGTTTTATGACAATGTGTTTTTTCTATCTGTATCATTTGTGGTATAATGTTTAGTGATTTTATAGTAAATGGTAATGGTATAATAAAATTTTCAAGGCCAGAAAATTCTACTTTATTAGGGATTGGGTGCGATTTAGGCCTTCCATGGGTGTTTTGAAATGGGTTTTATGTGAAAGACATAATTATACCCTTTGGAATTGTTTTGTGAAAATTGTAAATGTTTTATTTGGTTAAACAAATATGTAAAAGTGTGTATATGTACTATTTGGGAGAGTTTTTCCACCAAATATGGGATTTTTAAAAGTAATTTCGGGATTTAAGTTACCAAAAGTTTTCTAAATGTTTTATAAATTGCTGAATTATATTATCAAATGGATGGAGAAGGGCGCAATATGTTTGTGGGATATTTTGTGTGACTGTGATGTGAAAAATGAATTTTGATTATGAAATATGTATTATGTGATGTGTGTGTGTTAGATGTTGTTAGAGTTGGACTAGCTTGTAATGGTTTTAAAAAATTTATTAATGCAGTTGTGGTAGTGTTAGACAAATGTGAAAGGTGTTGTGGGCCATTTTTTTGTGAGTATGATTTCAAAATAAATTTAAATAAAAAAGTGGATCATGTGACTTGCATGATATACATGTGATCAGTTTTGTGAATGTGTGATGTGGATGTGATATTTTCATATTGAAATTATATTTCTTGTCTTTTTGAACTTGTTTGAGGACAAGATGTAATCCTCGTTATCTAGGTGGGTGGATGTGTACTAGTATGATAGTGATCTTGTGGGGTTTGGCCACAGTTTCACATAGAATGTTTGATGGTTGAAACACAAAATAAAAAATTATAATGAATATAATGGGGATATAATAGGTTATGGGTACTCTCCCTACACGTGGCTCGTGTGCATGATAATGGATGATGTATTGGTTACTCTCACCAAGATACGAGTTACCTAGGACCCACAACGAGCTAGTGCCTAGGGGTTACATTCAATTTCTTTTCCTCATTAGTTAATTTATTCTTAACATTGGAATATGGTATGGTTGGATGGAAAATTTAGTAGCACTGTCATTATTTTTAAATGTTTTTGTTCTTTATGATATCCCACATGAAAACATATTTTATATAAGTTGCATCTTTTAGAAATTGTCTCTACCATTTCATGTCGGAAAAACCTGCATTCTTTTCTTTTTGAATGATTTTCAAATAAAATATCATAGTGGGGGTATCCTACTAGGATTTTTTTAACAACCTACTAAGACCATTTTTTGTATGTATACTTGGTTATTTTTTTAATAGGATTGGGTACATATTTTGTGCCAAAGGTTTGGGTTTTTAGAGGTCCACTATGATTGGGTGTTATGGAGATGGCTTGAGGGTGGTGCCTCTCGCCATGTGGATGTTCATGGACTGTCCTTTTTGGTTTTATTAATTTGTTATAGTCATTGATAGTTGACTAAAACCATGTAATTCATTTCCAAAATTCTGGTAAAGGAGGGTTTTTTGCAAAATCCATATAGATTTTATTGGACTTGTTTTCCATTGTATGTTTATAAACTCAGGTAAATCATTCCCAATTTATGTTTTATGATACCTGGGCACTTATTCCAGCCCATGGGGATCGACAAAACCTTTTGGGCCTTGTCGCAGGCCTGGTTTAGTGCACGTTTAAATCACAACCAGATTTTTTTTGTGACTCCACATGCCTGAATGTTTTTACCCCTCCCCAAAATATGGAAAATAGTCCATAGGGATCATCAGAACACACATTGTAATGGTTACTCCGAATAATCATAGTTTAATAGAAATAATTAATATAATAAAAATCCATCATGACCACTACATATGGTTTAAATTCATGCTAAAATAATATATATAGAAATAAACAAATATATTATAAAAAATAAGAAAGCATTATAAACTCATCACAAACTCAGTATACCTATATAAAAAACAAAACTAGGATCTTCCATTGGGTCCCCTAAATACCCTTTCATAGATTATAACTACAATCCATTTATAAAGGATGGTAATATCATATGTGTCCATAGAAATAAAAGAAATTGAAATATTATCTAAAATGTATAAATACATGCCTCCATATGAATAAACAAGTAACATTCCAAACATTAAAAAAACATGACACCCCATGACGGAGAGAAAAGGATATCCTAGACCTAAAACTAAAAATTATAATATAGGATTGATAAAAATATCATTTAGTAGGTCACTAATACCCTTCGAAACTAGTAATTCATCTTCAAATTATTTAAAAATAATATTATTTCCAAATACAATACAAAATTATTAATTTTATATATAGTTATACAAACCAAGAATCAACATATATATAGTGTAAAAATAGTGTATTTACAAATCATTATTGAAATCCAGTATTTTAAATAACAAAGAATAAAATTATAAGAAACATTTCTGAACCAAAAAATTCTTGAATATTAAAACAAATCCTATTCCAATTTTTTCATAGCAGAACACCTTTGAAAATAATTTACAAAACTAGTATAAGAAATCATTAAATTTAATATTTTATTTTTATTTTTTATAAATACATATGAATCCCTTTCAAACCCATTTTGAAAGTCAACCATGCAAAGAAGAAATAAGGAACACAAACGTCTATCACTATGATCTTGTCACAGAATATGAAGAATCAAATTACATATACATTTTTGGAATGATTCGATCCAAGAATAAGGGAATATAATTATAAAAAAGGGATATCCCAAAAACTTATATAATGTATTCTTATTTCATTGAATCTATCCATGTTTCTAAAGATAGAACATGATAGAATTTTTCAACTGACCAGCCTATCGTCCTACAATGAATCCACTAAAAACCCTCCCAACAATCTTGTACTATTGTCATCCAAGTGGCACAACCCATTAATATTTATTTAACTCTATTGGACAATAGAAGTATGTGGTTCCCTATTGTACCATAATCTAATTCTCTAACATTGATAATTGGGTACCCATAACATGTCAAAATTGTGTCAATCAAAGTCAATCCACCACATTAATTACAGGAAAAAAATTATGAAATAAATTATACCACACCTCCCCTCAACCTCACAAAAAAAGAGATCGATAACTAAACTACAAAATCTGGATATACGATGAATCTAATTAAATATACCAATATCAATTCACATTTCTCTATGGGATAAAATAATTACAAAAGGGATAAAGATAGTATTACATCATTTTTGAAAAAACATGTTCCAAAAATACCAAACATTAATTTTTTTAAAAAATATATATATAGGGATACCAATATACTTTATAAAATCATTTTTGAAAGAAAAATTGGAACTCTATCTTCCACTATTTAAATAACAAGTGAAAATATTCAAAAACATCCATGTTTCAAATATAAAAATAAAATGGGTTAAATAACAAATTTTGAATCACATAACCCACGTTAATCCTCTAAAAATAGTCATAAAATCATAGATGGTGTGAATTTAGTTAAATATGGAGAAATTTTTTTATTGATATTTTTTAATCCCCACCTCCAATTTTATAACCCAAAAAAATATTTAGGGGCCAATTTATAATATTCAAGAACATATCTACTGGATTCACATTGCATGCCATGGATTATAATCAATTTAATAAAAGACTAGGATCTCATGAGTTTAAATATAGAAATATTTATAAATTAAAATGATTTTATAAAAATAATGTAATTAACCTCATGCAACAGAATGCATGGAAAAAGAAACATGTTCCTCATTAAAATGAAAATAAATCTGAAAACACGACATGAAGAGTTGGATCATTTTTTATTCAGTGAACACATATTATAGTGGTAGGATAAACCCATAAAAATAATAAAATAAAAGAATAAATATAAAATGGGGGTAATAGTTAGACCCATGGTTTGACTAAATTATACTGCTATGGAAGGGGATGATAATATTGATAGAAAATAAGGAATCAGGGGAGGAAACATTACCATGGACAGTTAATAAAAAATGTATAGAAAAACTATTAAATTACTATGTAAAAAAGATTCGTTTACAAAAGGTTGAATGTAAACCTCTGCTTTCATCAAGTTGGTGTCTAGAATACGTGAAAGGGGAGTTCATAAGGATGAGGACATGGTGGGGGAGGGGATTCATAGTGGAGGGAGGGGTTACTAGTGATGGAATGGAAGTGCATAATTTTATAATGCTGGATCAACCTTGAGGATTTATCACATTTCATGGAGAGGGTGGATGGATGATTACATTTTATAGTTTTTATGTAAATAATTAAATTACAACCGAAACATAAAATTAAACTACAAAATTATTAAATCCCTTGGTAAAGCATAAATTTTTCACTTTATGGTTGGTCTAAAAACATTAATACCAAAAACAATCCTATGTTTTCCAAAAAACTACAACACATAGTCTCTACTAAAAACGTCAGAGTTCGAATAAAAATTATTTAACTATACTAATTGGCATAACCACAGGACTAAGATAATCTGCTTGTTTTCTACACGATATACATAATTGTGCAGAAGTCCTAAATTTTTTGTCATACTAATATAGAATATATACGGTATCCACTAAAACTATAACATCCTGGTTTAACCATGTAAATCTAATTTATATTAGTAAAAAATTTAAAATTTTATGATTCACCTTGAAACTCTATAGAAACATAGAATATGGCTCAAAAACATTAATGAATATAAAATAAGAAAATTATTAACAAGACAATTGAAATAGATAAATTTAATGTTTTATTATATAATAAATAAATTTAATTTAATTCATTAATAACTCAATATTAATTTAAGTTATTAAGATAAAATTACATTGTGCATATGAGAATAGTATTTTAGAAAATGAGTTTTGAAGCCTAAAATGATATTATATCAAAATAAAATATAATGTTGATTGTTTTTTAATTAATTTGATTATTTATAGGTAAAATATAATTATTTTACATTAAAATCATTTATAATACATAAAATAAACCGTCAATAAAGAAGGGTAGTTTTATAAAAATCAGTTTATTCACTATTCACTGAAAATTAATCTTATAAAAACTAAAAATTCACTCAAAAAATATTTTGAAATTATTATTTACAAAATGATGTATGATTTATCCGAAAAAATTATAAATATGGTACAAAATAATTAAAATGTTTTTATGATTAAATGAGATTAATACCATATTTAATTAAATAATATTTTTGAGGTGTAAATAGACATTACAAAAAATTGAGTAGTTTGTTATTATATATTAATAAATATATGATCATTATTTTAATCTATATTAAATATAGTTATTAAATTATTTATTTATATTCATTATTTATAATTAAATAGATATGTTATAATGGATTACTGTATTGCAATTCATGTTGAATCGTTTTTTATAAAGCAATATATCATATACATGATCCTTATTTTAGTAGTAATACATATAAAATGGTTGGGTATTAAAATACTAATATACTCATATTAAAAATTATATATTATAGAAAAAGGAACCTAAAAGGTTTAATTGAACAAAAAAAATTAATTGTTTTTCTATAGTGTAAATGGCACCATAGGATGTGAATTATTCTATTTGAAAAATTTCCTATAATAAAAATTATTCCATCATGTAGTTTTATATTTTCTGTCACTTTTAGTGAAATACGATTTTTTAAATATGGTAAAATAAATATAATGAAATGAAAGGTTATCAAAATGGGTAGCTGTATTAAAGAACATATCTTAGATAGCATCACCAACACCTACTAAAGTATTCATGTTTTGTAACAAGATCTTATTTCTAGAGAACTCACAACTCAATGCAAGTATATAAAACTGATATAAATGTCTGATAATATTTTAATATGATATTTCATTCATATCATTTTAAATGAATCACATTAATTAATTTTAAAGGTATCAATCCTATATAAAGATGAATAATTAAAAACATGCAATGTAGATTGGAATTTGTAGAAGCTTTATAGAGATTCATAAATCAAAGATGTGAACTTCTATAAAAAATAGATAATTAATATTCTCTAGAGTATATGTATATTTTTTCAGGGTATCAATAGAGTATGTTCATTTAAAATAGTATATATATTAACAAATACACAATAATGAAAATTTTATTTGCTTTTTTTAAAGAGGGTGGTTCCCCAGTCAAATACTAAGGCAAAATTTATTGAAAAAAGAAACATATTACTTCAGTATAAAGGAATAAAAGTTATTACAATATTTATCAAAAAAGGGGATCATATAACTACAAAAACCATCCCCCCATGTAATGTCCTAATTGACTCCCTTGTTGGAAAGATCACCTGAAAACATTTTCGCTTCACGAAATGTATGAGTGGAAAAATAGTTAATATCCTTGAGCAAGGAAAGACAATTTATACAAAGGGAGGTGAGCATCCAGGCAAGATGCACCACCCCCTTCCAAATAGTTGGAACGACAGTGGTTGAGTCCCTTACAATCTAGATATTGTACTATCCCTTATGATTGAAAAAATTTGACTACATGGATAACTCCCATAATTTCATCTTTTAGAGCTGAGGTCATTCCACAGATTCCAAAGAAGCTTCCATGACATCTTCCATGGTAATCCCCAAATATAGTACCGCAACCTGCCAAACCCGAGTTGCTTTTAGATGCACCATTGATATTAACATTGATCCATCCTGGAAACGGAGCCTGATAGAAGACCTCAATTGGGCGCTGAGGATGTCTGTAAATTCCAGTGATCCGAAGACGATGCATAATCTCAAAGTCACCAACAGAGATGTCACTATACAAATTCCGGATCGAGGAAGCTTCCCGAATGGAAATGATAAGCTTAGCCTTACCTGCATTAACAATTAAAGAGTAGTTATTAAAATGATATTATTCTTATCATACCATATAACAAGAATAATCTCATCAACTGCAACCCAAAAGAGATTCTTGATTTGTTTTGATGAATCAATGTCAACGTAATGCTACAACTAAGAGCTGATAGAATAGAAAACTAACTATATGCAACAAAAAATACCTGGAATATAATCTCAAAGAGCTGCAGTAGTAGAAAGAGACAAAAAAATATGATTGAAATCCACTCTATGATGTTTACATATGTGACATCGATAACAAAGGTGAATCTCAAAAGATTGTAGACAAACTTCAGGGGAGATTCTATGATGAGCAATATGCCAAACAAGAATAAATCTCAATGTTCTAATCCATGTTTTAAAGAAATACTTCATCCAAAATATGTTAGATATAGAGATTATGAAATTGTAATTGGAGAATCTTTTGGAGTCCAGAATACCATTAGGAGGAGTCTCCTAGATGAAGAAGTCCCCAGAGTTGGAGAAGTGTTAATTTTCAATGAAATGAGTGGTATCGTTAAGAAGATTTATTTCAAGATAATTAACAACACGCCTGATGGAGGAATTGATATTGATAGTAAGATAATTTGGAGTCAGCATAATGATTAACGAAACACTAGTCCATTTATCCAGCCAAAATTTAATGGTGGAGTTTGTGGTAACCATACATCTAAAATTTTTCATAATGCTGGAAAATGAATGATGAATGGATTAAAAAATTGACGAAGTGATATTATTTAGATTTCATTTTTTAATCTCGGAAAGAAATCTGTTTTAGAGAATGGTAGTGGAATCCATGTTATTATAAATCAGGTGCCAAGTTAAACTAGATTGAACAGCCTCTTAAAGAAATTTAGATTTTTTATTCCAAGACAACCCTTATCTAATGGTTTAGAAAAAGTTGTCCAAGGTATGGTCAATAGTTTTCTCTCAATCGTACATCCAGAAAAATAATTTTTTATTATTATCAATGCATAATATGACTCATATAAATGAATCAGAACACATATTTTCTCATGTAATCATTAATTAGTGTATTTTTTATTATATGGAGATGAATCATATATACTACCATGAATTTAATTTTACCAAAAAAATCCTATATATCGACCTCAAATAAATAATTCCTTACAAAAATTGCATCCCCTCTTTAAAAAATTTTGTATTTGAAATAAATACATTTATTCTTTTTTAAATTTCACAAAATTGATGATATACTACAGCAATTTTATGATATCTTTTTTTCAATATAAAAATGATTTTTAACACATTATAATATTGTAATCTCAAATTTCAACTGTAAAAGAAATATGTTCTTTAAAAAATATATCATATAAATGATATGATTCTTTAAATGCATAAGAATAACACTTTTCCTCAATAAGTAAGTCACATCCATTAACAAAATATCCAAATCATAAGATATATACAATCCCTACTTAATATTTAAAATATTTCACTAAATCAAAATATATGATGCATATATTTGTGTTCTTACATTTAGCATAACCCATTAATAATTAGGTTTAATTAAGATATCAACTATATAAATAAGACATATTTCATCATCTGTTAGATATTTGAATTTGAAAAATATCCAATATATAATAATAATTTTGAAATCTATTTCTTATTTAATGTTTTATACATTGATGTCTTTAAAAATGTATGATATTTTATATCCTCTCATAAAAATGGATGTGATTATTTGTATTTCATATGATTATATAAGTTATATTTTCTATAAAATAAATCTTTGACATAAAATATGATAATCTAATAAAGTAAATATAGAAATAACAAATAACCAAGGGAAAAAATATATAAATAAATAAATGATAAAAAATTGTCATGTAAACATTAAAAAATATATAACAAAAAACCCATATAATTGAAATGAATAATAATAACAAATTATAGGAAGTAATACTTATCAATTCATATTAATAATTGTGATTTGGAATATGAATTTATCTAAAGATCTAAATAAAGTGTAATGATGTTAAATATAAATTATAAATATTAATATATGAAAATTTTTATTTATTTAAATTATATTTGAATTTTTATTATTTTTTAGAAATTAAATTATATGATAATTATCTAGAACACTAATGTAGCATCAATGAAATACTTATAAATGATGTAGAAATGTAAATATAAATTCTCATAAGATGTTAAATTTTATTATGTTTATTAGAATTATGGTGTCTCATAAGAATATGGATAATTTTAAAATTTTATAATCATATAAATATTCTACATTATTTTTATAATTATTTTTTTAATTCTCAAATTACTATAATAAATTTAAAAATTCATAGAGTAAATAGTTTTTATTAAAATTAATTATAAATTATTTAAATAAAATATAAAACCATTTCTTGAAATGTATTTGGACGATTTATCCTTGAGGAAATAATATCTTTTCATTTTATGATACATGATAATTTTTAAAAATATAATTATAATACTAATAAAATGAATAATTCTGAAAATGAAACAAGATATCATATGTGATAGAGTGTTTATAATATATTCATAAAAAAATACTTTCGTGAATGAATTTAAATTATCCCATATCACTATAAAATCATTGATATTATTTCCACTCAATTGTCTGACTCATCCAAATAAAATCTAATGAAAAATTAATGAATCAATTTAACTATTTTAATGATATAAAAATACATGATTTACCCTTATCAAGTGATTAAATCATTATATTTCTCTATTATAGTTTGTTTTTACTATATTTTTATCATCTATGATGAAATAGAATAAGATTTCATAAGATTTATTTTATTTGTAAGATGCAAAAAACATAAATATTGAGTCTGTTATAAATATCATTTTATTTGATTTTTTATTCTCATTTTTTTCAATTACAATTTTAAAAACGTGTTTTTATTTATTATAAGAAACTTCTATGATGTAAATGTTTCTCAATGACGTGATAACTATATTCATTCAATCATTTTTTAAAATAACATTGTGTCAGAATTATTCCTCAATGTGGATATATAATAATTATATATATATATAATAGTGGACTAGTTAGGACACTCCATAGAAATTTTAATATCAAAATTCATTGAATGACTATTTAATATTGATTAACATAATTCCAAGGGGATATAAAATAATAAAATTGGTTGACTAACTCTTTTATATATCTATATGTTATTCACATCATGGTGTCATTGTAATAAATGAATCATATACTTGAATACCATAAATATTAAATACAATTTGAATGTTTAACATGTTATTCATTAACTAAAGGAGATAAAAACACCATTTTTTTGTAAAAAGTATAATATTTTTCATTCTGAAGGTCATAATGACAAGTAAATTATTGAATGAGTTAGATAACCCAAAGAAATTCTAATTATAATTTTTTGTAGAGTAATTATAATAGGTCCTTAAAATACATAATAGTGAGATTTTGGATTTTTGTACTCTCATGATTTTTGTTGTGTATGTACCATATTAATACACTATCCAAATATGGTTATAAACAAAGTAAAATAATATTATATATTTAATTTATATTAATTGAATTATTTAAAAGAATATATATTTTTAATACATGATTTTTTTATTATTTCTCCTATCAATGTAAATAAGATCATTAAACCTTTATAGAGTATAATACTTTTAAAATAGAAAAAACACGATTCATTATCTTATTAGGGTGATTATAAATATATTTTTTATATGCTAACCTCTTATCATATATATTAATTTGGATATATTACTACCTTTGTTATCAGGTATCATAAGAGGTAATATCTCTATGATATAATTTATCTCATCTAAATTATTTATCCACTTTAGTGGCCTTTTTTCCAAAATATAATATGATATTATAGTTAATTTATTATTAAAATGAACGTATTATCACATATAATTATTGAATTATATGTCATCTGTGTAAAATAAAACAAACTGTATTTTATTTATAAATGACACCTCTAGATCAAATAAAGGGGATTACATAATATTTAGTTATTAACCTAAAAAATGGTTTCTAAATGGATATAGATTAATACATCATTGATGAAAAAGAAATTATTTCATTTCATTAACCACTATTTATATTTATTTTCAAGGGTAATCTAGAATAATATTTGAGGAATGCTTATATTTTTGGTTTTGTCTCATGAGGTTTTCATGTAATCATTTTGTGTATTATAAGGATTTTATTCCAATTATTGGTTGATTTGGGATTATATGATGTGTATTATTTTCAATGTTTTTATAATTGGACTCTTATATGATGAAAATATTCATACATGTTTTTATGATAGGGAAGAATTCTATTTCTTCTTTTTGATAAGAGAATAAATTAGTCATGGTAATAAGATGTTTGATATTTTTTTCTCACCCATTAATTTTTTTTATTTTTTAAATGTATGGAATTTAAGGATCTATTAGTTAATCATTTATATTTGTCTTAATTAATTCATATTTCTGTATATTTGAGTTATCTAATTAAATATGATACTATTACAACCATAATGTGCTAACCAACAATTTTATGTGATTAATTAATATTCTCCATAGAATATAAGACTCATTATTGGAGTAGGATAAATTATTTTATTTAGGGGTTCCTATAGCGGTTAAAAAATCAATATGTTCATTTATTTCATTACAAATGAAAAGAGGGAACTCAATGAATAAAATTAAATGATTCTAGTTATGTATAATATATTTATTCTAGAGTGTTTGGACACCAAGTTTTTGTTGAGATTAGAGTATATTCCTAGAATGTACAAGTTTCAAATTGATATTTTTTTGATTTATTATTTAGAAAAAAATATTATTTTTATGTAGAAATGATGCATATATACATATATTCTATCTTAATGATTTATTACAGGAATATTTTGGATTGTGGATTTTTTACTAATCATGAGATGATTCATTTATCGCTAATGGGTGATCCATATACTCATATATTATCTTTTTATTGGGGTTATTTATAGGTATGTTATAACTAAAAATAACTCTTATATATATGGTGATAGAATTTTAATTTATAATCTAGTTTTTCTATCAACCATTAAGGAGGCATGGGTGATTTCAAATCATAATAATCTAATTAATTTTGATTCCCATTTTGATAATAATGGTGTAAACTAGTTATACCATTTTATGTTTGGTAATATAATAACTATTCTTCCACATTTTTTTAAGTATTTCAGTAAATTTCATATCCATAATTTTTTTTATTCTCCAATAATATTTTTATTTATCACAATTTGTAGTTTATTATTATGAAATTTATATTATGGGATGTCTAAGCACCAATTTTTTTAAAAAAAGGTGCATTCCAAAGAATATTCTCATTAGACCCTACCTTTGGAAGAACTGAGTAAGTAAATTTTTTCACATTGATTGATAAAAACAGAAAAATTTATTTTATTTGAATCATTGTTTTATATTATCCAAAAATAGAGATTTTAATTTAATAATAGGAATATTTATACAATCACAAAATAATTTGTAATGGAAGTTATATTATGTATGTTCTCCAAAATATAGTGACTTAAGGAAGTAACCTTCTTATATTATAGAACATGTTTACTTATATCACTTCAATCATGTCTCCATATTACATTTTTTTTAAATTATATAATTTCTACCATTTTTTGTGATTTTAGGGTTTCATTTTTTCATTTTGTTTTATTTAATATGTGTTTTGTGGTTCAAATGTGATAACTTAGTTTTTTTTGGGATTTTTGTGCAATGTGATAGTAATGAAAATTTATAATAAACTCTATTATTTTATAAAATGTATTATAATATTTTTAAATTATTTTTTTGACATAATGAACTGAAGGAGGATCCCAATAATGTTTTCCTATAAAAAAGATTCCAAAATTTATTTTAATGATAATGTAAATCATTTTATTTTTAATATCATTATTTTATAATTTATTTAGTAAGATATGGTATATTAAAATATAGTTCATCGACAAAAAGGTACACTTTAAATCTATTAATAGATTATGAGGTATTTAGATTTATGTTGGTTTAATGAACTTGTGGGTTTTAACATATTGGTATCCATCAATTATAGCAGAAAATTTAACTAAATTTGTTTTGTCATATTTTTGGATATTACTATTATATCATGTCTTTTGTACTATTATGGAATAATTATTTTTTTATACTCGACTACATTTAGACATGATTAATTTCACTAAAAAGTGTTGTATAAATGAAATTTTCTATTGAATGATTACATAAAGGATCTTTAACGAATTTAAATTCTAAAAAATGATCAATAACATTATTTCACATGCTATAAGATGTGGAAATTCATGTCTGTGATATTGAGTACATATGTGATAATCTATTTAAATTTACTATAGTATAAATAGATCAAATATATATATTGATTATGTTATCAAAAGTAATAATTTATTGTATTTTAATTTATAACATTCATCCATTACATGCTTTAAAATGGTAACAAACTACAAAGCACCACCAATGTTTACTATGAATTAGAACTAGACCGAATCCAATATGTCCTCAAGGATGAACATATTTATTCTAGAGGCTACCTATTAAGGTACTAAAAAGAGACTATACCCCAACACCTCTATGTGATATTATAAACATAATATTTAAAACTCTTCCACCTATACAAACATCCATAATATTAAAAAAAAAGAATAAATAAAACTCATATACTACGAAGAAATATATATTATGAAATATAATAATAAAAGGCAAATCAAACACATTTCCATTATATTATACATATAGAAAAAATATTAAAATAATGAGATAGTCGGTCTATGTAGTCACTAAAAAAATATCCTATACTCATGACCAACATGAGTAGGTCTACATAATACATGAAATCCTAGGGCAATTCCAAACTTATAACTACAACCGTGGGAGATTTTTTTTGGGTTACCTAGTGAAATGGTGTCCCAAGAATATTGTGAGTTCTTAATTTAATTGGTAACTAGAAAAAGATTCATATATATAACCTTCATTATAGTGATATGTCCATGATATGTGCTTTCATAAAATAAAAAAATTATGTAAAAGTTTTGATAAAACCCCAAAAAAGTCCTTCTTCACCACGATTATGGAATGTGTCTATGAACATCATGATGACGATGACAACTATTGACATATACACACCAAGGGTACATACATAAAAATTTCAAAACTTCAAATAATTAGAATCAATTATTAGTTTAATGTTCTCAATTATCCATTCTTCCATTGAAATATAGAAGAGTGACTCTGTGAATGAGCATCAACATAGGGTAATTTATATCTACACACTAGGGATCCAAATATAATCCCTCAAAAACTATGAGAAGATGACCATGGGTAATCACCATGAATTTATCATCCTCAATTCCATTTAATAGCCCCCATGATAGTACATGAGTGTTCATCACTATATGGCTAATATATTATTCCTAGGAGGGTAGTACCCTAGTGAATCATATATATTCATATGTGACTGATTCCTAGGATACCTAGTAAATTAAAGGGAATACTCCCATTATACCACACACATAATATCTTTGAATCAAATTTCCCTGTTCTCCTCAATTAAACATAACAGATGTATCCACATAATTCTTGGAGGGTTTCTTAGTCATTTATCAAGGGGATTCAATAGTGTATATTGGGATTTAAAATAAACATTATTATATATATAAATACATCTGAATTAATATATAATAATTCAAATTTTATGATTATATACCTTTGAAATTTTCTACTTGTAATTATAAAGAAATAAAATCTCCAAAAGTATTTTCAATGGCCTCACTAAATGAAATGATATCCTAACATCAGGGGAATTCGTACATACATTTGATGATTTACTCTAATGATAGATCTTTGGAACCACAACTAAGAATACACTAGTGAATCACCCATAATAATTTATAGTAAATCCAATCTTCCATATAAAAATTTCTATGATACTAGATCCAATACAATTCAGGTATCATAGGGTAATATCCATATCAATAGGTGATTCATGGGAATCCTAATAAATAAAATAAATTTTAAGAAAAATTTTGGAATACTGGGAATACTAATAAATAAAATATCATATATAAAATAAAAAAACATAGATGGGACTACTTGAACACCCATGCACATCCCCATAATCACAGACCCTTTAGGGTTACATGTGGGTTCAGGTTATGTGTACCACCCGAAACAATATATAATAATATCCAGATTCACTTTGTTATGATCATATCTCATCAAGACCCCAGATTTTCCCCTAGATAAACTCTACCATGGGATTATCCTCTATGGTATCCTTTATCACAACTAGTACATCCATCCAATTCTCAAGGCTCATGGGACAGATTATAATACACCATCGTTAATGTCATATCATGTACTTAGGTTCCTTACGGATATGCAACATTTTTGAATGTCTCAAGATATTACTCAGTGTCCATATTTATTTTGAAGTACACTCCAATCAAGTCTACTCACCAAACAGGCACATATTTTACCAACAGTATGTCCACAAATAGTAAATAGATCTCACATATCCTTAACCAATCGTTTATGTAGATTCATCTATAGTCCAATCACATGAATCCTTTTAGAGGGTTGAGTATGAAAGTATACAATATATAGGGACATAACCATTGGTGGATATGGAATCAAAATCTTCCACTAGATAAATGGTGGCCAAGTACACTTGTCCAATAGTCCTTATGTTCTAAAAATAATTTTACTATTTAATATAATTATAGAATATTCATATAAATGGGGCACCATGTAAGATTTAGCCCACATGGACAAACACATTTATATAAATACAATTCCTAATACGTATGTATTTTATTAGGACCACCTTAGACATCCTAAATACATTATATTTATTCTATAATAGAAAAAAATGGATTTCAAAAGCCTTATAGCATCATCCACAATCCTTCAACCATCATAAACCTATAACACGCACCAAATAGGTCTAATTAATTAAAAAATTAATATTGTTACTATTAATTATCTAACCCAATTATAGATAAGAAAAAATTATTGATGTATTAGTAATAAATATATCTACATATTAAACATGACCGAATACCCATAGGAGGCCCACAATAGGATTTCAGTTCCATCCAAGTTGTATGAAATTGGGTATTTGTTAATTTAAATTTCTTATCATCATATAAATGAATATATCTTTATATATTGACGTTATAGAAAATACATGCTTAATGATCCAAAGGACATTATTTTTTTATTAATTTGTGATAATACCCCTTTTATGTGTTCAAGGGGAATCATTACATGGACCATAGGATTCCTGACATCAATGGATCTGACAGTATTAAGGAAATTTATCTCAAAATGTGACTACATTGAGTCTACCCCTCCCTAGTGTCTTCATATTGTTTATCAACCCACATTTGCTTATCTATTTGACTTTCTATCCTACTCCTAGATTCATAGGCCTGGTACTGATGGAAAATCGCATACTCTCTCATCCTTCAAGGTCTAATATCTATTTTCTGGTGAATTATCTTGCTATGAATCCTCCTCTAGATATTATTCCATGTAGAATTAGGCTGGTTTGCATCAGTGCATCATATGGCTTGAAGGTATTGAATTCGACCATATTTCTCTAGGTGACCAAAGGAGTTGAGTTGGCCTTAAGGCATTTTGGTGTACCAATGAACTGTAGGTGACCAAAAACTTATGGTGGCCCAAAGCCTTACTAATATGAAGTATTGGGAGGCCTGAAGTCATGAAGGATTCTAGGACCAAACTAGTGCCCCAATTATGAATTGTTCAGGCTGCTATAGAACTAGACAATGCCTTCTATAGTAACTTTTATTGTACTAATAAATATTCCACTTCCCAGATTCAAACATGGGTCTCATTGATGAACTTGAAGAGTCCTCAACAACCAGGTTGTGGCTCATATGCTTACATAAAATATATGCACTATAATAGTTATTAAAGAATATTATATATTATTACATATAAAATATTATTTTGAAACATAACCATAGATAATATATCCAATTTAAAGTGGTCATATAATCAGTTCATATACTTAGGTATGTGATAGAGACTATTGATTTAAAGAAATTATGATATTTACTTAACCAGAAGGGCAGTACCATGTGATGTGAATTTATTAAATCTTCAAAGGGAGGTATAATATATTGGATTTACCACTAACCAATACCAAGATGATATTCTATATCTAAATTATGATAAAATCCATTTAAAGAATATTTTCTAGCACACCAAGATCATCACCCAAACCGTGATCAACGATCCACCCAAAAATTTATCATTATCGCACACCATACCCTTAAGAAAATCATAAGTGTTATAAAGGAATATGAACATCGGTCTAAATATCATGAATATTTATATTTTTATTTTATTTAAAATAATTATTTTATTTATGAATTATTATTTTAATGATTAAATAAGGATTTTCATGAAAATGATTTTTAAAAAATGAAAAAAAATCAAATTGTATTTTTAGGAAAAACGAAATTCCAAATATCCAATTCTATATTAATAATTCATTAATTTTAAAACTAAAATATATATTATAAATATAATATTAAAAAAATAATATTTAATAATTATAGTTGAAAATATAATTTTATGAATTCAAAAAAAAATTATAAGGGTTAAAAAATATTTATTGTCAAAAGAAAATCTATTTCAATAAATTGGGATTTGGATTGAAAAAAAATTTAAAAATTTTAATATTTATTTGAAAAAAATTAATATTTGGATTCATTGTGTCAATATTATCCTATTGAGATTTTTTCACAATTTTATGGGCCTAGAAATTTTTGGTAATAATTAAATATTATATAAATATACAGTAAGTATTATGACATCATAATAAAAAAATGTGACATAATTTATTACATATTTGGTATCCACAACAAAAACTATTTTAACCCTTCAAAATAATGTATTTTTAGGAAATTTTATTTATTTTATAAATCCTTTTTAGGTTTTCCATACCCTATACTATATATTGAGGATTTAAAATCCATTCTATATAATCATAACTCACTTCCACATCACCATTGGTAATATTTTAATTATTTGGTTTCATGGAAATTTAAATTCAGGAAATTATATTCTATTTTATGAAAACCATCGTAATTTTATTGGTTTTGATTAATTTATTTTTTGGAGTCTATAACCTATGTTTGGGTAAAAATAATGAACTCCCTTATCAGTTCAAATACAAACCCACTCAAGCCCGCATTTCTCATCACATAATGAAATGTTATCATAACATTTATCAACCCAATTTTCTCTTTATCCCTAACATGGTTCCCTAACTTATCTATAATCACCTCCAAATAATTTTCAAATACCCTCACAGGTTAAGGGATCCTATCCTTCTCATATTCATTTGAGAACCATATTTTTTATGCATTGTTATTTCCAATTCATAATGATTGGAAATTTTTTTCCACATCCATAATACATTACTTTTTATTTCACAATAATTATTATATAATCTTATATAATTAATTAATTTTATTAATACATAGTAATGTTCATCATTCTGTTGAAATTTCATAGTGGATTTGTATACCAAGTGATTGTGATGTGAATTCCCATACCCATTTTAAATCAAGGTATGCAACTATATATACCAATAATGTGTTCATTTTATAATTCCATGTATCTAACCAAGATTCCACAATCATGTGTTAAATAGTGATGGAAATTATTCTTATGTTATATGACTTGTGTGGAAAAATATCCATGTACAAGATATGATTATGATGGGAGTTCCATGTTATTAGTCAAATAAATCGGAATTTGTTTTAATATCATTAGATACCAAGAAAGGTGACGGTAAGTTTATCCTATGATATATATATATATATATATATGTAATTATGACTTTTTGGTTAACCTCAATATATGATATGATTACCTAAATTATTTTATTTCACATCGCCACATTGCCTTTACAGTAGCATGTTATATTTTACCTCATTGTTCATGATTATCATTATCACCTCTTATAGAACATTATAATGAATCTTGTATCACATGTATTTCATTATTATATTCCATGATTTTTATTACCTTGCATTCATTTATAGATTATACATTTATTATATATGTCCCTAGTTTATCTCGTAGTTTTTTAGAAGAACAACGTAAATTCAAGGAATGCTAAATAAGTTTCCAATAATTTTTTTATATAAATGTATGAAGTTATTCTGATATGTAACTAACTAAAAAACACACTATAATTTACAATCAATTGGAAAATCATCATGTGTACAATTATGTAAAAAATATTGAATTTTTTTATAGAAATATGGGTAATCATAGTTGGTTTTTGATAATGGTAATATTATTTTTTAGATATGAATAAGACAACTCTAGTAAAATCATTTGGGATAAGACTAAAAATACAAAAACCTCCCTAAATTTTGTTATATTTTATATTAAGTGGTTTCCATGATAACACACCCCCTTTTAGATACTATAAGTGGATGTAGACCCCCCATAGATGTACCATGTTGTAATATCCTTGAAATCAACATATTGAGAAATATATGAATGTGATATAGTGGAAGATAGTAGGATTTTATGCACACATGGTTGTTTTAGCATAGGGGATATAATGTGGTAAATTTACATGATAATTATTAACTTCTATTAACAAAAAAATATGATTATAATATTTTTTTAATAGATATAAATCATGTGTAACATTGATTTATGACAAGATATTATTAGGTTTGAAAATATATATAATTTATAATTTATCACATTAAAATCCATATAATACATTTTTATGTTTAATAATTATAAAACATTCATACCAAATTCTTAAATTTTCTAGTAATTAGATAGAAATATGTGGAACCATGTCAACATCCTATGTAAGATGTAATGTGCCGAATTCACAAGCCATTAGGAGTTGGAATTACGATCATCGAGACTATATATTCTCAGCCATCTCATGTTTTTTTACCAACGTATATATTAGGTGGAATTACCAAACCCTATATAGAAATATAAGGATGAAATTTATACCGTAAAGTGAAAACATAATACAAATTACAATGGATCTTCTGATTCCTTAATTGAAAAAAATAGGTTTGATCCATTCAAAATAACATATCCACCAATCAATACCCTGGAAAATACAATGACATAGAATATATATTTTTTATAAATAGTGAATACATTCATTGGGTATGTTTTTCATGAATCTGAATCCTAATGAAGATATCATAGAGATGGAGTGTAAGAAATCATAGTAAGTATTCATCAATATATAATTTCCTTTTAGTATATAAGAAAAAAATGTGGAGGGAATCACTTCATCTAAACTAAAAGGATGATGAATCATTCAGAGAATATGTGGAAAACGTCACAAGACATGAATTAGATTCCTCCAACTTATCTATTACCCCCAAATTTAGTCTTGAATTATTATTTGGGGTACGAAAGTAGATTTTTTGAAACATCTGGCCAATTCAGGACAATAGAAGTTATCAATAAATTTTCTTATGTGATCTCTAAGACAAAATGGAGATCCAAAAATCTCAAGATATTCATTGTGATATGTATTGCAAAGTGAAGAATAAATCTGGTGATGTTATAGTGATATAAAATGGAAAAATAACATTAATGTATCCCACTAGTTAAAAATTTAGGGAATAAGTACCCTTGAATGTTACGAATGGTGTTGAAGGAATTATTTATGTGTTGAAGGAAATGGAACATATCTTGTGATTACCATTAAGACAAACCCACTAAGGTTTTTGAATACATGAATTTTCTATTAAAAAATCATCATATTTTCCAATATTGTAACTATAATGAAAAATGAAACTATGAAATCCACAACACAAATAAATATGTTATTAGGGAAAATAAAAGCCAACAAACTATAATTAATTAAGGGAGGTTATACTCAATAACATACAAATAGGATTATAATCAAAAAGAAGTTCTGATAGATGAACTAGTTATTCATTCATAAATAGAGGACGTACTTTTTATTTTAGTTCAATGCAACATTTCATAACATTCAAGTGTAGATAATATATTCAATAACCACTGAAACTCATGGAAGTATAGTTGTTGAATAAAATAAAAAATGGAAGAATTAATTAATTTATAGTATATAATTAATCCCTATCCATATATGGAATATTAAATTTCTATAATTACTTGTTATATTCTATATAGGATAACTTGATGATATCTGGGGAATGTGATGGGATTCAATATACAGTCCCAAAATAAACAACTTATATAAGGAAATCAACATCCAAATTCATATTTCTCTATGATTATATACATTTTAAATTATTAGGATGAATCATATTTGGCACCATCATAATAATAATAAACGTTTTTGACCTATGAGAAAATATATCTTTCCCTATTGATTATGTTTAAATGAATGATCAACCATTTAGGAATTACCATTATGGGGGGATATATTGATTTTTTTTAAAATAATTCCATTGTCTCCCTCTTATAAGAGTAGATAAATTTCCAATAGAACAAATACCATGGGCTTTACTAACATCTAAGACCTTATATAGAATGTTTATTTGTTAAAATTGATGTACATAAGAAATAACTACAGGAAAATATTGATAAAGTATATATTCTCTTGATTGGTACACTATGTGGTCCACCCATCCTCTTAATTTAGAAGATAGATGTGAAAATGTGCCTTTTCATTGTTTATCATGAGGTCAAAAAGATCACCATAATGAACATGTATCCTATTTCATGGATTATATTTTTTTGAGAGATATTTGGATATGTATATTTATCAAAGGTATTATTTTTTTGGATATTATCATTTAAAGGTGAGGGAGGAGGTTATCCACATGAGTACTTTTTATACAAGGTATATGTACTAAGGTTTCATTTTGATTACATTCAAAATATAAAATACTCTTGCAAAATTCATTGAGTGGGTGAATATATTATTTATAGACTGTATTATCTTATTTGTGGATTAATTTTTAGATTATATTCTTATCTACTCAAGAATCAAGGATTAATATAATGAGAATTTAGTTACTATACTAAGGATTTTCCAGAAAGAATATATGGATGAAAATTATAATAAATATCTGTTCTATATTGAATTAGTAGCTTTATAAGGGAATTTAATCACCAATAACATAATATCAATATATCATTAAAAATAAAGATAACTTATTGGTGGCTGAGACTGTCCTCCATGAATGATATTAAAAGTTTCTTTGAATTAATTGGGTATTATAATCGATTTCTATAATACACCAAATGATTTTAAAGAGATATAAATATAACTCATAAAGAGTTATTCATTTAAACTATGATTATTCTAAGGAATGTTTCAACGAGTTGTATAAGAGGCTAATAACTACCCTTATAATCACATTACCCACATGTGGGGAAGTTTTTATGATATAAAGATATGCATATAAAAGGTCTTAAGAAGTGAAATTAGGAAAAATAAAAAAGTGATAGCCTATTCCCCCCACTAAAAAATATGCACGTGAATAACTAGCCAAATCATGATCTTTAATTAGGTACAATTATCATTTCATTAAAAATTTGATAGCATAATTTATATGGAAGGATGTTTGACATATATAAAGACCATAAAATCCTAAATAATATATTAACACATATAGATCCTAATATGAACTAATGACGGTGGATTGAGTTTATTAGAGGTTATTATGTTTCAATCCATTACCACCATGGAAATGAAAACAATGTGGAAAATGCTATGACCAGATAGGATCCTTCAACTCTATCCATGATGAATATTTTAAGAAATATATTATTCATGTACATAAAAATGATGGATATAAAAATATTTCAAGGATCATAGTCATACCATTCTTAATTATCTTCTGAACCATATATTTTTTAGAGGATGCTGGTGGATTAGAAATGTTATATATTAAAACCTAATATGGTATTATATATTATTTTATTATTATTTATAGAAGATAAAGTTATAAGGTGTTAAATTCAGATATGTGTCTCATAAATGATACAAATGAAGATATATAACAAGATTATTCATATACATATTACTCAACTCTATTATTCCATACTGATCTATTTTTTATTCATATTTTATGTAGTATTTCATGTGAGATAACCTGAAAGTGATATTGTGGAGTTTGTATCTTGATGGATGATATACCTACAAGTCAAGGTGTAATGAAAACTATCTAATGGTATAATGTGTACATTTCACAAACCAGTACTGATATGGTAAAAAATATAAATAAATTTAAACATAGGAATCCCTAGGACACCTAAAAGAAATATCTTCTTCCCGATAGTAGTCGGTCACCTTAGTAAAATAAAATATTTTCATTGTCATCAATTATTATATATCTATTGACCAAAATACAATGATAAATATATGAAATGTTGTAAGACTACATGGAGTGACACATATATTGGTTATAATCATGATATATGGTTTCCCATATGGATTATATAATCCTTCAATAGCGTTAAATTCAAAACTACGATTTCGTAGAACTTGTCACCCTTAAATGGTTGGACATCCTGAAATTCCAATTAAAAAATTGGAAGATATGATGAGATAATGTTAAATGGATTTCATAGGATGTTGGTATCATCATCTTCCACTATTAGAGTCCATAAATTAAATATGATTCTGGACAAGCATTCAAATGCAAAATTATGAGGCTCTTTATTGGATGTTATTTATGACTCAGACACACTAGGATGAAGTTGGTGAGAAAAATTTTATGAGACCCAATACTATCTATGATAATATTTATAATGATCAATCATTCATTAATAATGGAAATATGAACAAATTATACATAAAAGTGATATATACAAAATAAATTGAGACTAGGTGTATGAGGTCAGTGATAAAGTGTTACTTCATATATATACATGGAAGAATGACATGAGAAAAGGGAAAATGATATTTCTTAGTCTAGGATTTATTTTCCCTATTGATAACTATTATTAAATTGGAGTCGTTGAATATAGACATTAACTCTCACCTGAAAATCATGAGTACGTTTTTTTATTGCATGTATCACTCTTGAGGAATTATATAATTGACCCCTCAAATGTACTAAATCCAAAGGTGTTACCATTGAAAATGATCATGAAATTGAGGAGTATCTGGTGAATATCTTGTATCATAGAGATTCTGTTTTATGAATTAAGACATCTCACATGGTCAAAGTATTGTAGAGGAACCAAAAGTTCAAGGATGTGACTTCGGAACCAAAAAAAGGGATGAAATAGATGTAATGTCTTCTATTATAGTGTATGAAATGAAAATAATATGGAAAAAATTAACAAAGTGTTAATAATGTAATGGCCATAATTTTAAAAATGATATCATATCTCTTTGAATAAATAAATGTATTATTAAATAATGCTATTAGAGAAAACACATTCATTATATTGGTTATTTATCAACATTATATCCTACGAGATTTTAATGTCATTATGACACATAACATTTCATTATATACCCATTGTATAATGATCACATGATAATTATATATAGAGTTATGATAAATTTCATTGATATAGATAAATGAACTGATGACCTTTACTTGTAGGTTTTACCATACCGATATCATTTTTTTACCATCATAGGGAGATAATATCTCTTGGATTTTCCCTTGTATATCCACAATATGTGATTCACAAAAAAAAGGAATGATTGAAACTCTTTTTGGTATAACTTTAAGCTCATTATGATCATAGACGGATCCATGTTGGTCTAACCAACTCAAAAAAATCCCACCATCGAACACCTTACACTTTATAATTTTCTCAAGTAATAAATGTCTATATATAATGAACCTAATATATATACATATAAATATATTAATTTTTATGAAGTTGTTATTTAATTTATTAATTATTTATTTTACATTATGAATGATTATATAATGAGTTTTATAAAAATATTATATTAATATGAAAAAACATGATTTGTATTTTTCATAAAAATAAATTCAATTTATAAAATTTCTTTTGATTAATTAATTAATTTTAAAAATTAATCATATTTTAATAAAGTAAAATTATTTTATAATATTTTATAATTATAATTTTTGATATAAAAAAAATAAAATAATTTTTTTTAAAGGGATTACAATTTTTTTATGTCAAAAACAAATAATTTTCAATAAATGATGATCTTGATTTAAATTTTAAAATTTCTCATATTTTTAAATTTAGTTGGATAAAATAATATTATTTTTTTGTTAATCATATTCAAATTACCCAATAAATAATTTTTCATAATTTCATGAGATAATATAATTTTTACGTAATAAATAAATATTGTATAAATTAATTGTATGTATTAGGAAATCCTTATTACACAACTTTTTATTGTGGATTATGTGTGTTTACTGTAATTTTACCCCAAGCACTAAATATATATATTATCATTTTAAAATAATTTCTTTATGAACATGAATCCCTTTGACATCACCAGGGCTAGTATTTTAGTGAGTTTCGTTTTCGGACATATACACTAATTTAATCCATAATTAACAAGGATGAAACCATTCGAAAAACCGATGGTAGGATTTTGGTTTTGATTAATTTATTTAATAGAGATTCCGACACATTTATTATAAATAATAACAATCTCCCCACTCTTTTACAATTGAAATCCAACCATGTTCTAATATATCATAACTCAAAATCCATGTAGAAAAAATAAACACTGCACATTCCTTTCTAGATACATCCCTACGGTCCCCCAATATATTAAGAATCACATCCCATTCTTTTTTAAAATCCCTTTAAATGAAGGGGATCCTCACCTTAACTTTTTTTTCCAGATCCTTCTTTATCTGATGCCTTTTTATTTAAAATTTCTAATGTTGGGATGTTTTTTTCAATTCATAATTACTTAATTCTTAATTTAACATGTCTAGGAACTGATTTCTATATCATTAAAAAATATATGAATCTATATGTATTGTCATTATGCTTCCAAAATTTAACTATTGGAATTTGTGGTATTTGTGATGGGCTATTTGCGATAGGATCCCGTTACAAAAAAGGATTTAGTGATGGGGTCCCATCGCAAATAGATCGTTGTAGAAAACGGCGTCACAAATAATATTTTTTGCATCGGGCCCATCTCAAAAAATGTTATTTGTGATGGGGAAGTTCATCTTCGCAAATTTGTATCTGATTATATAAATTATATAGAAATAAACCTTTTGCGACAGGCCCATCGCTAATAGGATTTTGAGACGGGCTCATCGCAAATAGTATTTTCGATCGCTCCTTTTTCCCGTCGCAAATGCTATTTAAAAATATATATTTTAACTATTTGTGAGGGGATCCCATTTCAACAGGTCCCATCGCTAATGATATATATAGTATAAAAATATATATTTAATAAGATTATAATTAATGAAAAACTAAAAACAATATTATTAAAAAAAATTAATAAAATTTACAATATTCAAAAAAATATAAAAAATATAAAAATAATAATAATAATATTATTATTAGTAAAATAAAAAACATAAAAAAATAATACTAGAAAATTTTATTTAATAAAATTATGATTAATGAAAAAATAATATTAATATTAATAAAATAATAAAAAAAATATTAAAATTCTGTATATTCTAAAAAAATTTAAAAAGATCATAAAATATTATTATTATTATTATTATTATTATTAAACTAAAAAAAATAAAAAATTATAATAATAATAATTAATAAAAAAATTTAAAAAAATGCAATATTTACACAAATATAAAAGACAGAAACTGTAAATAGTTCATATGACAACAAATTTTCAATTTAAATGTTTTTATTATATAAATATCACTGGGGGTCGTCCTCTTGAGGAGGTGGAAGTGCTATAGAAGATGGTGGAGAAAACTCCATCCCTATAGTACGAGTCAGACGACACATGTACTTCATCTACTTGTGATGCTGCTACTGCCATCGACACATCTCATCATCGTGATGCTGCTGAAGCATCTCTTCATAATGCCTATGAAAACTCTCTATAAGCTCAGTCTGAGTTTGCAACTGCTTCTAATACTGTGAGTCAGAAGATAATTCCTCTCCACGAGCTCCACTTGAGCAGGACGCCAACATCGCAAAAATACCATAAAAAGTACCATGAGTCACATGAGAGATGATACTAACTACTTGGCCCTTCTCAAAGACATACTGAGTCACATGTATCCATGTCGAAAAATCGAAATGGTGGGCACTGGTCTAATCAGTCATCTCATGCTGAATCCCAGCCTATTTCCAGGAGGTCACAACATCGTATGACTCCTTCAATTCCTATTTGAAATTAAATATGTGAGAATATTATATGTTGTTAATTGTGATACTGAAAAAAATAATACATACCACAATCCGATGATGTTGATCACATATAATCTCTTAAGTGGATGGATCACTGTACATAATCCGATAAACGTCATACTCTGTAAAATAGGGATTCTTGACTGCCTATAGAAATTTAAATAAACTACTAATATTTAATGACATATAAAATATTTAAAAAAATATTTACTAGATGATCTCTATGTGTACTGAATGTTTGACTACCGGCTCAATGAGTCACCTCTTGTGTCCCTCGGTTCTTCCAACCCACAGAAGACCTCTTCTAAAATCCACCACCCTACAAGTGTAAACATAATCCATCCCAAACGATAGATGAAATGTACTCTTGTTGGTGGATTCTATATGACTCATCAAAATAATTTACTCCTACTTTCTTAATGTTTGTCCTTCTCAAATTGTGAAAAAACTAATGGAAACAGTCACACATAGACGCCTCTCATGTCGCGTGGATAACATCACGCATTCTATCTTCAATTAGATACTGTAATCCGTAAAAATAATTTATAATAAAAAGTTATTAAAAAAATAATTTTCAAAATAAATATTATTTATTTACATATCAACCGGTGATTGAACATGTCGAGCTACACATCAACGAGAATCTATTCCCATGTGATCCATGACTGAGAAAAATAATTGTGAAAGATACTGCTCCCCTGTCCAACAGCTACATGTGCAAAACTGTGAAAAAAATAAATAATCAAACAATTAATATGTTTATAAAAAAATTAATGAAAGCTAACTAAAATATAATGGTTACCATACCTTTGTGTGTGTGGATTGATGCCAAGATGTAGACTTTTCTCATGAATAAGGTTGGGAATCTTCAGTCACGCAAGATTGTGCCCCCTCCTCATACACCATGAACAGCCAGTTGGTTTCATGTTAGATGATACCAAATCCTCCTCAACTAAAGGTATCTCATCCACCATTAACACACAAAAGATATCAGGGTCCATAAGAAACATAAAATGATTATTGTTAGCAGATAAGTGAAAATAACTATTATATATAGATATATATTATTTATGATTATAAACAGTATTAAAGTGGTCCAATGTTCACTTTCTTCATCATCTTCATATCTAATGAATTCAATGTCTTCATATTCCTCCACGGCATCATCAATATGCATATGAGTTTAATCACCATTTTATAATTCGGTCCTAGATAACACATCTTAAATTTTCATCCAGAATTCCATAAAAATCAACTTCAGTTTCATTATGATGTGATCCACTCATTAAAACCCCAATGTTCATTGTTTTTTTATTCCCCATATGCACGTGTATGAAAACTAAATCCATTCACCACATATTCATTATAATATTTAACAATTTTTTATGGTGGGTTACTAAAAATACAGAGTCACTTATCAATTTTATCAGCATTTGAGACACATAAAAAATATTAAAACAACTCTCAATATAATATATAATAAACTGAATTTATATTAAACAATCAATAATTTATGTCACGAGTTTTGAAACCATTAAGAATTTTTTTCTATATTATTCAAGAGAAAATACTGTAAAATGTGGAAGTTGTTTCTTAGTATAATTGTCATATAACCTAAAAATAAAATAAGTTTACACACTATAACATAATCTACTGAATTAGTGATAGAATCAATCATAGTACATATGATGTTATTTCTTCATAGTTGAGTAGAATGTATGTATGAGCTCTGTGATGTTCATCATCTGAAATCCATTGTAAATGAACTCCACTGAAGCCATGATTTGGCTAATTAAAATCTGATAATTGAATTTCCATTCCTTCCTTAACATTTCCCCGATTCTGTCCCATACTGTATTGTTTTACGGGATATTCAGATTTAATATAATTAGAGTAGAAAAAAGAAATTTCTTCTTACGAATAATCTTTAGCAATTGATCCTTCTACTGATGATTTGTTATATACTTTTTTCTTCAATTTTAGCATGCATCTCTCAAATGGGTAAATCCATCGAAACTATTATGGACCACCAAGTTTAACGTAATGTGGATAATGTAATATCATATGTTCAATTGAGTCAAAGAAAGCCGGCGGGAAGACTTTTTCCACTTTAAAAATAATTATAGAAGTATCTTCTTCCAATTTACATAGCACATCATAGTTTTTTTGTTGCACAAATGTCTGAAAAAAAAATTTATATGTTCATTATCGGATCCCAAAATCATATAATTCAACAAACCTCTTAATCCAATCAGCATAAGTCATTCCATTAAAACATGAAAACTATGAATTTTTTATCTGTTAATATGACCATTCTAACCACATCTGCCTAAATTGGAATCATAGCCATATGGAAGTCTAAAATATGCAATCTACTGACATAATAATAAGCGACTTTCTTTGGATAGTGTTTAAGCTACATTTTTCTTCATTAACCTCTATGATTTTACATTTTCTTATATTTCATCTTGTGGTCGTTTGAAAATTTGGGCAAGATCTAATTGTATATTTATAGTACCTTTGGTATTACCTGGTGTATCCGGAACTGTATAAAATATATTATCAAAATAGTTTTTCTCAATATAAATGAAATCCAACATGTGTCTGACAAACAAGTTAGACCAATATGAAAGATCCAAAAAATGCTCCGTTTTATCCAATTATATTCTTTCCCAAAACCATTAATTTTATATTGGTTTTCTATTAGCCCAAAATTTTATTGAAGGAAATGAAAATACAACTGATTTTAACCCTGTACCTAACATCATTTTTAGAGGTTCATCCCATTCAATTATTCCTTTTCGGAAATGATAATTGTTCATCTGAAAATGATGATTGGTTGGAAGAAATATGTGATTACAGTAATAATAAAAAGGTTCTTTTAATTGGCTTGCATAAAGGCTTTGTTGTCATTCCGACAGTAAGGGCATGATTTTGGACCATCTAACTCTAGATAGAAAATATGACATATGACAGAATATCTGTAATCATCCATATCAATTTATCTTTTTATATGAAATTTTGTTTCACTGCAACATCATATATACCAACACAATTACTCCACAAATAATTTAACTCATCAATTGATGGTTTCAAATAAACATCAATATTCTTTTTCGGGTGTCCTAGGATTAATAATGTCAAAAAGATATAGTTATCTTTTATCAAAAACCCTGGAGGTAAATTGTACGGAGTTAAAAAAACAGGCCAACATGACTACTGACAGCCATAAGAACAAAATGGACAGAAACCGTAAGTAGGAAGAACTAATCGCACGTTTCGGGCTTTTAGAGAAAAAGAATAAAAGATAAGGTCAAAATATTTCCATTAATCCCCAAAATATAAATGATTCATCATTTTATCGGATGAAATATTAGTTTTGTGACATGACATCATTGATCATGTCTTATGAGATGTAATGAAACGCAACAACCTGGGTGTAAGAGGGAAATATCTCAACTGTTTTATAGGAATTAATACATACTTCCCTGGTAGAGCTTCTTTATAGCTCGATAATCCACTAGTGGGACAACTATCAAATGACTCAATTTCACGAGAATATAAGATGCAATCATCTTCACATGCATGAATCTTCTTATTGTCTGAAGCCTATATTAAGAACCAACCTTTTTCCCTCATAGTAATTTATAGGCAACACATTTCCTTTAGGTAAAAGTGTTCTAACAAAATAAAATATCTGATCAAAACAGTTGTTTGAAATTTCATTATCTAATTTAATAGCACTAATTTTTTTGACCGCTTCTAATTTTCTTATCTTGCAACAAGGATATAATGCATTCTCAGAATACATCGATAACTCATAAAATTCATATGGTGCCAACTCAAATGTTAAATCAATATAATATTGAGTTTTGGTTTTTTGAACAGGTAGACGTGCACCATCATGTACTAAATTTTTAATCTGTGATGGATTCGAAATCAAGTTATTAGTATCTTCTTAAGAACTATGTTTATCGTGGTGATACCAAAAAACATAATCTGGTTGAAAACCAAACTACTAGAGATGTCCCCCAACCTTGTCAAACTTGTCAAACATTCTCAAAGAACATTTTTTACAATGAAACTTCATTGTACATTTTAAAAAATATTTTGGTTTTGATGACGTGAATGAAAAAAACATTCAAACTCTTAATATATACACGATTTAAACAAGAACTGTTTGTATTTATGCACTTATTTATCCAAGCACAATTATTTAAAAATTTGTTTTTTCTACTTCCTTTTTCCACATTTTTAAAAAAAATATAAAGTCATCACTATTTTGGTATTTTTTGAAATTATAAAAACACTGTCTGAAAAAATAAGATAAATAATTACAACTACTTTTTAATAATAACCATTATTTACGGGCGACCTAATTTCCAGTGGATCGTCGACTACTCTTATGTCTTACGGTTAAATTACATTCATCATTTTCACACTGAAATCACAATGACAAATTTTCTTGGAGGTACACATATTCATTCTTGTGCATGCGAGAATGCATAACTGTTCCTCTAAGTAGATTCTTCATTAGGATTTCAATGTCAGAAAGATGCTAGTAAATGATCCATCGAACAAAAAATCCCCCTTTTCATCGAGGAATCATCTTCTTATAACTATCACCGCATAACAACATTATGAAAAAATGTGGTCCTACGAATGTGTATTCAAACTAATGCATATGAGATTCGATATGCATAAGTAGAAGCACACTTTTAATATTGTTTTGAGTCGGTGAAATTTAAATGGAGAAGATTCATCAAGAAAAAAGAGATCCTCCAATCCACTGAAATTGTTCCATGTTATTACAAGTTATTACAATTGATTATAAATGATTTTAAACTTAATTATTTATTACTAATTATTATTAATTAATACTAATGAGTTTTATGTTTTAATAATTATTACTAATAATCACTAATTATTACTAATAATTACTAATTATTACTAATTATTACTAATTATTACTAATTATTATATGTTATTACAAATTATTATTAATTATTACTATTTATTACTATTTATTACTAATGTTTACTATTTATTACTTTTTGTGACTGTTTATTACTATTTGTTACTATTTGTTACTATTTATTTCTATTTTTGACTATTTTTGACTAATTAATATATATTTTACTATTTATTACTAATTATTACTAATTATTACTATTTATTACTATTTATTTCTATTTATTACTAATTATTAAAATATATACCTATTTATTTCTAATTATTACAAATTATTACTATTTATTACTAATTATTACAAATTATTACAAATTATTACAAATTAATACCAATCATTAATAATTATTACTAATTATTAATAATTATTACTATTTAGTTCTATTTTCTACTATTTATTACTAATTATTAATATTTATTAGTAAATATTACTAATTATTACTAATTATTTTTATTTATTACAAATTTATTACTATTTATTACAAATTCATACAAATTATTACTATTTATTAATAATTATAACTAATTATAACTAATTTTTATGATGTATTACTATTTATTAGTATTTAATTGTTTTTATAACTATTTATTTCTATTTATTACTAATTATTAATAATTATTACTAATTATTACTAATTATTAATTATTATTAATAATTATTACTAATTAATACTAATTAATAGTAATTATTACAATCTATTACGAATTTTTACGATTTATTACGAATTATTACTAATTATTAATAATTATTACTGTTTATTGCTATTTATTACTAATTATTACTAATTATTATTAATTATTAATATTTATTAAAATTTATATCTATTTATTACTATTAATTACTTTTTATTACTGTTTATTACTATTTATAACTATTTATTAATAATTATGAAAAATTATTAGCAGTTATTAGTATTAAATAGTATTTATTATTATTAATTAGTATTTATTAGTATTTATTAATTTTTATTACTAATTATTACTATTATTTATTGATATTTATCGTTATTTATTGTTATGTATTATTATATATTGTTATTTGTTCATATTTATTGCTATTTATGACTATTTATGACTATTTGTTGCTATTTATTGCTATTTATTAGTATTTATTTCTATTAATTACTATTTATTTCTATTTATTTCTATTTATTCTTATTTATTCCTATTTATTTCTATTTATTTTTATTTATTCAATTTTATTGCTATTTATTGCTATTTATTCCTATTTATTCCAATTTTTTTTTATTTATTCCTATTTATTCCTATGTATTCATATGTACTGCTATTTATTACTATTTATTGTTATTTATTCATGCTTTTTATTATTTATTATTACTCGTTACTAATACTTCCTATTTATTCCCATTGAATACTATTTATTATTACTTATTCCTATTTCTTCTTAGTTATTACTATTTGTTCATATTTATTCCTATTTATTCCTATTTATTTCTATTAATTTTATATTTGTTATAACATATTGTTATTTGTTTCTTTTTATTGCTATTTATTTCTATTTATTGATATTTATTTCTATTTATTGTTATTTATTACTATTTATTACTATTTATTACTATTTATTTCTATTTATGGCTTATTATTGCTATTTATTGCTATTTATTTCTAATTATTGCTATTAATTTCTAAGTAATTATATTTATTTCTAATTATTTCTAATTATTCCTAATTATTCTTTTTTATTCCTATTTATTCTTAATTATTAATAAGTATTCCTATTTATTCCAATTTATTAATATTTATTATTACTTATTAATAATTATTACTATTTATTACCATTTACTCCTCTTTAATACTATTTATTCCTATTTATAACTATTTACTATTTATTATTACAGATAAATACTGATAACAAAACAATTTAAATCAAATTTAATTACAACTAATCAACAATAATTTAAATTTATATAAAAATGAAATAAATACTAAATTAAATAAAATATAAATATATATAAACTAGATCAACAAATGATGTAGACGGATTCACAACTTCTTCATAAAAAAACTAACTTAGAGAAATTTTCACTCTAAAAATAGTGTTCAGCGAGAGAGAGAATGTGATAATTGAGAGGAGGAATAGAAAAAATGGATAGTGGTATATATAGGTTAGATTATTTGTGATGGGACTATTTGCGACTGATTACCCGTCTCAAATAGTAATTTGTTCCGATCGTTCCCATCGCAAATACCATCGTTCGCATTAATTACGGTCACCGGTTAAAAGGGTATCTGCAACGGGAACCGTCACAAAAAGTTCATGCTGACACACTTTTTGTGATGGGACAACTTCTTATCGCAAAAATCTATTTACCGCCACTGGGTATTTGCGACGTGTCTCATCGCAAATACTCTCCGACCGACACACTTTTTGTGACGGATGAATCCCCCCGTTGCAAATAACCTTCCCATGGTTTGGCACACAAACAACGCATATCTTTTTGTGACAGGACCCAAGTCCTATCACAAATGACCAATTATTTGCGACAAGTCGAATCCCTCGTCCCAAATAATATCTGGGATGGACTATTTGCGATAGGATTAATTCCCTTCGCAAATAGCCTGTCGTAAAAAGCTGTTTTTCCAGTTGTGTTTCACATTGATTTATCCATGCCATATTATTTTTGATATTAATTTCCATACTCATTTCCACTGAAAATATTCAATTATATGAACATATATTTATTTAATTGGTTAATTAAATGTATGTAACCAATAGTGATTAATATTAGGGTTGATATATATTAAATAAATTCATATTGTATATGAATTATGTGGAACACTTATGCATGTAAAAGATATCATTATGATGGGTAATATAAGGACCCATCCTAAAATATTACAAAATCTTGAGTTATGTCAAGAATTCACATTGAGGATCTTTTCAGATTTAGATCTTTAGAGAACTAGGCCATAACTATTACATAACAAAAAAATATAAATACAAAGAGGACACATCCAACCGTATCTATTTCATCCATTATTTTTTTAAAATGAAAGAGGGGTTCTTTCCATGTTTAATCATCATAAGTTTTCCTTGACTCTATTGTACCTTAAATACTGTGAAACCATTTAAATATTGGGGTGCACACAAAAAGTTCAGTAAGGGCATAAAAATAATGAAAAACCATTGGTATAGTTAGCACATGATAAACCATATAATGTTTTTTGAGAGGATGAAACAAAAAAATTTCAGATGAATAACACTCGTACTTTTTGCTCAATGAAAAACACTAAAACCTATTGGATGAAAATAAAACTCATTTAGGTGACATAGAGAATCATATATATATAATAACATTTCATACATATTCTAATTTGAATAACCATATTGTAAACATCCAAATTGTAGATATATAATGGGGTTCACCCTTCGTTTAGGCTATATTGGGGTCACCCATGAGATTAAATGGGGCTCAAACTTTCGTATAAGCTGTGTCGGGCTCACTCAACTCATAAAATGCTCAGGTACCATTTTATGAAAAAAAATATTCATCACAAAACCCCTTTTCAAAAACATCTTCCAATCCCATATAATACATATTTTCATATAAAAATACCATTATAATTTAGTAATCCCATTTTAAATACCAAGGTACTCAAATAATGGAATATGGGATTTATTTAAAATACATTAAGGCTTATAAAGGAATCCAAATATCATATAATGGTTAATGCGGTGTAGAAGTGGTTATCACCGTATATGTTAAAACAAATAACATGCCTTTTTCATTTTTTATAGAATATAAAATGATTTTTATAAAATATTTATTTTGAAAAAATTGAATAGAATTCTATATAAACATATAATGCCCTTTATAATCTTTTAGAATCCGTATAAATAAATATGTAAATTAACATCATGAAGACATATATTTGATAATTAAGTCTTTAAACATTCAAGGATTCCCATACCACATTAAACATTTAAATCTTAATATTCATGAATTAATAAATAACATTACTATAGAAAAAAATATGACATTAAATGATTTAGTGGTTTTATATAAACCATATAAAAGAATATAGATTGATATTATCAAGAAGAGGCTTAATAAATACAGATTGAGATGAAGTCCCGGACCTTGAGTTTGAATTGTCTCATTAATTCATTAATTTTATAAATAAGATACTTTGGTAAATTTTTAGTCTCTTCAGAACCATATTCAAGTTTATTATATGTTTTATATAATTTATTACCTTTTTATAACAAATAGTTAATTACTTTAGTTCATATCAGGTGTTTTGTTGATGTTTGGTACTTGAGTAAAAAATGAACGTGTTTTGATGTAAATTTTCCATGCTGTCAAAAGTCTATCATCACGAGATTATTATTAGTTATTTAAGAATAATATATATCCATTATATTTGTTTTTAGAATAGTCTATTACATTTGGATATAGAAAATTAAATGCACTGTTCATGAAGACGGTAAGACGTACCTATACATTAACGCTACTTTCATTTCTTTTTCATATTTAATGGAATGAAAACTAAATGATACATAAATATATTATAATTCTAGTATAATATAATATTTTATATACGTTACATTATTTCATTATCTTCATCATTTATACGTTGCATGTATGGCATGAATGAGCCATATCACATTGAGGGGGAGGTATTCTATACTTCCTTAGATGAAATAATTGTATTTACACATTATGTACATCATAAAAGTATGATGTAAAAGAAAAATACAAAAGAATAGAGACAATATTAAAATAATATATATCATATATAATAACAGTTCCATCATAATGGCCACCATGAGATGTGGTAGGGTAAAATTGAACAATAATCGTTTCCTGAGGCATTAGTTCGCCATCCACAGAAATTGAATATTCATATCCATTAGATGGTTGTGTGACTATGTGTAGTTTATTTACTACTCCTAAAAAATTCAATAATATTTTTTATACTGGCGTTGTTCTGAGATAAAATAATAAGAAGAGAATAGGGAGTGGATAAAGAAAATAAAAGAAAAGAGAATGGGATATGATGTTATCTTTGAATCAGGCAACTTCTTCTGATTTGAAATGAAAAGGCATTTTATAATTTCCTTAATCCCAATATAAGGATTCTAAGTGGTTGGTAGGGATTATGAGAGCTTATATGTAAGAAGTTGTTTTATCCCAGGGGCTTGATAGGTGTTTCTATGTGGGTAGATGTGGTGACCTTTTATAAGTGGGAGGAGGGGAACTTTAGGAAGGTCTTGGAATATTATTTTATAATATATTTATTCATAGTTTCTAATTTTTCAATTTTTTTAAATATAAGATGATTTTGGGTCAAAAAAGACTCAAACTATTGGTTTTAGACAAGTTTAGCTCCCAAAATTAACCTTATCTTTTATCTTGAACCCTTAGTTAAAAACATTAACTCATACCATGTCTTCATATTTTTTCATAATATATGGTTACTATATTTACTATAAAATTACATGAGATCCATAAGTGTATCATTAATAAATTTTTAAAATTATATTAGTCATTCTTCTGAATCTTGAATTTTTAAGACTGTTATATAATTTAATAATATAGTATTTGTTTGAAAAACTCATTTATGTCAATTTTGACACTATTAAGAAACTGAGTTTTTTATTGTCATAACAACATAATTCCTTTCAAAAAGTCATAAAATAAAATATAACATGTCAATATATTCCATTAATGATGTGTATGGCATCAATATAATCAAATTACATTAATTTTAATCCGTTATTAATGAATTAATCATTGTATCATCATTGTGTCATAATAAAATTTATTTATTTAAAATTTAAAAAGTAAACATAAAATATCATGATGTATGAAATATTTTTATAATTCAAATGAATACTTATAGAGAATGATATCTGTTATATAACCCAATATGAATTTTTTTAGTAAAAGATACATGTTTCTATTATATTTCACTTTACATTAAATTAATTCTTATATCTTGTCATTATCACACCCATGTGGCTCCATGGGGTCCCAAAATCAACTAATGGATGTCGATGGTCAGAAACGTCCCATACAATTGGATCATGACAAATGTTAGGGTATTTTGATATTATTAATATATTATTTTTTACTTTTATTTACCAGATTTACCCTTTTACCATTGTAAATAAAATAATTACTGAAGTTACTAATCATAATGTCCAAAAATAAAAGGTACATATTTACAAAATATGAACCTCAGGATTCCAAATAAAGAAACCATTTTTCAAAATTAAAAACAAAGAATTTTTAGAATTTAATTTAAAATTAATTCCCTTTGTAAGAACAGAAAAAACATGTTTTTAAGAAGTAAAAATTAAAAAAAAGATTGAAATGTGTTTAAGTACAATTTAAAAGTGAAATTACTTACAATGACCAAAATTTTATTAAATGATACAAACCTAATCCATTTACACTAAAAAACCTATTAAAATTACAATCTAGCTGTATAAATAAGTTATCTGAAAATGTGGTTTTGAATTAAAATGCAGTATATATCACTATTCAAAAAAATTAACTTTATTATAAAATTTAAAAAAATTTATCCAACTTAAATTTTTATGTCCCTATTATATATAAGAATTTTTTTTTCAATTAAAACATATAAAAGTGATACATACTTGATTTGAAATGTTATTTATCAAAAGGTAGTAAAACAAATTTTTTTAGAAAAAATACATTGCTTATTCAAAAAATTGAATTTCTTCTTATATCATATCTACAAAACATATAAGATGAATTTGAAACATTAAATTGAATATATAAATGATTTTTTTTCATTATATAAAATCCATAAAGAGTGATGTTATTTTATAAACACAATTATTCTCTTTTAAATAGGTTTTCATAAAAATATATCATTTATATTCAATTGGTTTTTATTTCCATTTTTAATAAATTTTGAAACCAATGAATAATCATTTAAACTTGCGTAAACTATACTTCAATATTTAGTTGATATTATTTAAAAACTCTATTAAAATTCCTATAAATAACTACCATTTAAATTAATAATAATTATTGTATTATTTTCTAATATAACTCAATGTTTTGTTCAATGTAGGATTTCAGAAAAACCCATTTTTTCATGTCGAGTGCACTATCTGAAAAAGATTCCCATTTAATGTAATATTTATATCTTATACATAAATATTAATTGGATATAAAATTTATTATTCTATAAATACCTAGGTCGGTATAGGTATTCCCCGAAAGCGATCCAATGCATCATTTACTTTTTTAATCTAATCAGATTCTATATGAGGTGAATGAAAGGTTATCTTATGAACACAATATTATGATGAATTTGTTGTTAAACAAGAATTACGGTTATAATTCCATGTTTTATGTTGTTTGAAAATTCCCAGGCTACCATTATGTTATCATATTATATCATCACTCATTGTCCATGATTATTATTCCAACCTATTATGATTCTTTTGAGGCCTCTTGTATCACATGTATTTATTTACCACATTCTAGGAATTTTTAATTCCCTTAATCAGCTTTATAGCTCCCAAATATCTTATATATCTCCGCTGCTTATCCAATATTGTTCAAATAGACAATGTATATTTTTTTTAATGTCTTGTGAATTATCAATAATGTTTCTATATCTAATTGTCAATTTTTTATGCTATTTTCTTATTTCTAGAAGGTAGTAAAGATCATGATATTTTTGGAATTTATCATTTGTACCTCTATGTATTAAATCAAGAAATAATGGGTATGAAAATTATGGGTTTTCATTTCTAGAAAATAAAATAACCTAAGGATAAAAAATAAATAATAATTTAAATAATTTTTATAAAAATGGTATGAATATTCCAAGAAACAAAAAAACCTCCATAAAAATGATGATTGATTTCCAATAGATGAGTTCTTTAGAGACCCTCTCCCATGTTATAATGTAATCACCATAAATGATTTCCAATTCCACCATGAAATAAGGAAATCAACATAAAAACACATGATGAAGGAAACTAAAATCATATATTAAAGGAGGTGATTTAGATATGAGGAGAGTAGAATATAAGAAATAACTTAAGTTAATAGAAATTATAAAAAATAACCACAACATGAGGAATAAGTAGAAGGAAATTAGGTAGTTCATGGGATCATGTTGGAGAATTAATGGGGACTCATACTGTTAATTTCAAATAAGAAAATAAAAAACACTTTGTTTAAGTAATATATATTGGTATCATAGTTCCCAAAATTTTGCAACACAGATGTGATATAAAGTATCAAATTAAACCCATCTAACAAATTAGATCAAAAATATTTTAACCCATTTAATAAAGGTAAAAATTTGAATGTTCACAAGATTTATCACTCACATGGTTTGACTACAACCATCTATAAGTGTGTGATAATCAACATGTTCAAATAATGAAATAGTATTCAATGTATAGTTGACATTAATTACTCATAAAAATGGATTAAAAGATATTAATATTAATACACTATTGAAATTAAATTAAAAATTCCACAAACATAAGTTTCCACGATGTTTATCTTGAACAATTAACCATGGAAGAATCCATACCAAACAATCAAAATTTTTACTATTTATCATGAGATGTGTCTGAAATACTAAGGAACCTATAAAAACTAAAAACAAATCTAAAATCATAAACATGATATTAAGAATCTTAAAAAATATATATTTTTATCCCATTACATAATATTTAATGTACACAAATTATAAATTCATAATCTTTTTGGAATTTACATTCAATTATAAAAATATGGCATTACAACAACTCATACATAATATATAGATATTATTTTTTTAAATACAATAATTTAAATTTATAATAATAAATGATTAATGGATTATTATATATGTTATAACTAAAATATAGGGAGAAATCTTCATGTAGGTATTTAAAATTTTATTTACCCAATGTATCACAGGATAAAACATGATGAAATTTATCTTACTGAGACATGCATGATTGAATAAGTGATAAATTTAGATCATATATCATAAAATGTGATATTGATTGTTTTTACATGTGATGGAATGTACAGTACCTATTTCATATTTATTGATATTGTCTATTTCTTTCCTATGATATTTTGTTATAAAAATTATTTTCAATATTAATTTTATAATTATTGAAAATGATATGTTTTTTAAATAGTACTACCACATATTTCCCATTCATTGATGAAAAAACTCATCGATCAACCCTTATTCCAAGAAAATGTGATAGTTTATCAAAAATGGGATTCAATAGGGTATATAAATAACTAATCACAAAACCGTTCTAGTTAATTTTTAAATTAAACTAATTTAACTAGATACAGTCTATATGGTAGGTGATATATGAATTTGTTTTATCATGGATTGGTATAATAGATAATTAATCTTCAGGATAAGGTATAAACCTTTAATTTCTTATAAAATAACAAAAAAAAATATTACAAAATAAGTACATATTCAATTATCAATATTAACATCCCTTTTATTGATTTAATAAGTTTTTCCACTTATGTGTAAATTTCATTAAGATATTCTATTAGTGGTGGTTCTAGATATGTTTTTCCAATAAAGATCCAATTCTAATCAATTATATTTGTTTCTATCCGAAAATATTGTAATATTATTAGATTGTTATAAAATTTATACACCAAACTATTATAATAAATATATAACAAAACAAATCTCAAATATAATCATTCTTATGGAAATTATATTTCTAACTATATTAATTATATGCATTATAATTAGAATTGTGAAGTATTGTATTCATTTGATTTTCATTTGGTTTTAAAATATATAACTCCTTTCAGAATTCATTATTGGAAGATTTTATATACCTGTAAATCCTAAATATATTATAAATGTGATTATATATAGAAAATAAAAATAATATATTATCTAAAATGATCATATGAACAATATACCTCATATTACATTATTTGGTCCCTTGACTTTTTATCATACTAAATATTAAAGATATGAAATATTTATTCAATATTAAATATCATAAATTCACATGAATCATGGTACATTTATTATAATAGAATCCAAACACATTTCTATTAATTAATTTTATATTAAAAAAATTTCAATTACATTTTAATTCATGAGAATAATGGCCTTTATTTATACAGTTGGGAAAAAACATATCTCGTTCAATAATGTCCCGTGGTGTTTCTTCCCATAATTATTTAATCCTATAAATTATATCCTTATTTAGTGTTCATTAATAATATTGTGTTTACATTACACTCTGTAATATTCTTATTTCTTTACTGTCCATTGAAAATATAATCCATAAAATAATGTTTTTTAGCCAATATGAAAGGTGACACTATCACCAATTATAATAATTATTTATGATAGGGTTATTCTAATTGGAGGAGTTCAGTTTCCCTTTAAAATAACAAATAAATAGTTATTTATGTATTTTATATAAAATTTAAAACATTTATAATTGTTTATAAAAATATTTCTCCAAACAGTAGAAATATTTTCACATTAATATTCATAAATATAGAATTTTTTTTTCTATATTATATTATCTCCCATAATGAAAATATATATCAATGAATATATAATTTAATTTAATTCATTATATTAAATATTTATTTTCTAATTTATCTATTTTTAATCATTTATCACAAATGATCAACATGTCATATTATATGGCATATATTAACTAAGTCTTTATCCCTTTTGAGAAGGGAAATGTTTCATTTGGTGATTATATCATATCTATATGTGTACTAGTTCTTCTTTCCCATGTTTTTTCCACTCCCAAAAATTTTTACATTCCCTAAGGATTATATCAGTAACCAATTATTTATTTGTACTCTAGGTATATAAATTATATATTTTTTTTTGAATGACTTGTTGTATTTTTTAGAATATTAAATAACTCCTAACATGTGGTTCTCTTTTGATTTCCCATTATTAATATTACATCAAAAAAGAAACATAATGGATTAATTCATTATTAATTTAGTGGTATTGTATTATTATTATACGATATATTGATATAAAAATTGTTTTTAGGGACAGAGTTTTATAGTTTACAGTTCTCTTGGTCATATTTCTTTATATCAGATTTATATATGGGGTGGTTGTGGGGGAATTTTTATTATAATACATATGGTAGTACTTTTCAATATTCTCCCTACACTCTTTTCAGTTATCGTATTTGGAATGAAAATATATCATTCCAAATTTATGATCTTATAGAGTATTAGGATGATTATAGTTTAATATGTTTTGGAATCAGTTTTATATAATACCATATCCTCTAATATTTATTTTCATCATAATTTCTCTTGATTTAGGGTTCATTTATTCTAATATTTTGTCATTTTAATTAACATATTGGAGTTTTTTCCAATTTTCAAACATTGTAATTTTCTATATCCACCCCTATTACATATTTAATATTCTCTTAGTAGTGACCCACCATGATTTACATCATCTTATTCATGAATGACGATTCCATTATTGGTGTGGGGTTAGGATAGTAGAAGTGTTATATATTGAATTTAGCATAAAAAAATGGCATTGTTTCTTTATACCCTCCATTCAATTTCAATGATATTTTTTAATTGTTTATACCTCATAGTGGTGTATCTTCATTTTAACTAGTGATTATTCTTTGGTGGTATAGTTCATGGATGTGCTGATATGGTTGATTCATGGGAGTTTTCCCTAATATTATTTGTAATTTATATCATCGTAATTAATTTTTTATTACTTCAATAGAAATATAATTTCATTATAATCTATTTATATGTGTTCTGTGGTATTCTTTGATCAAAAATGTTTTCATTATGATATTTTCAATAGGGATTTCTAACTGATAGGGTTGGTTGGGTTGGATAGTTATTGTATTCACATATTCACATTAGTTAATGAATTGACATGATCACAAAATTACATTATTCTAGGATTGAAAATATTAATGAATATCATTCATAACCAACTAAAATTTGAATAATCACATATACATCTAGATATATTCATATCAATTAGTTATTTTCAATTTTTTTAGAAATAGTTTATTTATAGATGTATTTCTTGTTATAATAATTTAATATGGTCTCTCAATTAGTTTTATGGTCTCTATAGAACCATAATGTGTTTAATATATTGAAAATGTAAAAATTATTAAATATTGAAAAATTTAACCCCCATCTCATCATCCTAATGTGATGAATATATTCTCTGAAGAAAAAATCTAAATGTTTTGATTATAACGAAATAGTGGTTTAAGCATAGGATTTTTTTTGTTTCCTCATAAAATAATCCATAATTTAATGAATGTATAATGTTAAAAAGGCCATTCTAAAAAGGAAAAATAGTTTTTAAGATCTGAGTCAACTTATGTAATATATAGATAATTTGTAGCTTCAAAACCATCTTTATTGGCTTTCATAATAGTGAAATAAATTGTATCATTACATTTATTACCAAAGATTCTTTCCCTCTATTATGAACTATTTCAATAAAATATCATATATTAATTACTTATTGAAAATTAGTGTTAATTTTGAATCACTATATACAATTCCTATATATTTATTACAAATTCATTTCAAATGTTTTTTATTTTATAGGTGAATATCATAGTATCATAATTTTTTATCAATATGGATTATTCAATTTATATGTTTTTTGAAATTAGAATTGTATGGATTATAGAATAAATCCTATAATAAAAACAAAAAAAATCTTATAGTAACATTGAGTTATTGGTTATTATATATATTTTTAGAAATGTATAAATCCTAACCCATGGGATCGAAAATATTATTCTCCTTTAATTATCATATACATACTTATCCATCACATTAATACAAAAAACAAACATATAACATATAATAAATAAATGTAAATTTATTCTTTAAATCAAAAATAATATCATTCCTAGTTTCATGGGGAAATGGTAAACTGATATAATATTTAAAAAAAAGATATAAAAAATTCATACCATTAAAAAGAAATTAATATAGTATAAAATTAATATATAATAGTAATGGATGAAAATGTCGAATAATTCTATATATAATTTTTTTTAAATAAATATAATACAAATATATATTTAAATAATCATATGGATTTTTATAATTAATGAAATAATAATTTGGGAATGAATAATATCTTATATTATTATTATAAAATCAGGGCATTATTCCATGAAACCACTCATAAAAAGGTATGGATATTCCAGATCACCATAATATTTTTCTTAGAGAGACCTATTAATGAATTAAGAAGAAATATAATTCTAAGATCATCATATCACATAATAGGTCAAATTCATATTTTAAAAGAACAAAGATACAAAACAATATATATAATTATTATTGAAGATGAATCACATATTGAAATAACACCATTATTAAAATAAATATCTATATAGACATATTTTGAATATGGATTGACAATATTTACCTTATAAAATAATGAAAAATATTTTATAATGAAAAATAATAAATTCTATGAGATATATAGATATATCAAAAATGGAGTAATAGAGAATGATATTTAATATATGTAAATATAAAAACGTGTGGAAGTGCACTATTAAAAACAATGTTTGGTAAGAACTATAAATTTAAAACAGAGGAATAATGACATGTAATAAAAAATTGATAGATAATAATAGGTTATATATATAATAGATAATAAGTAATATAGATAAGATATGATAAAATGTAATGAAAATTATATATGAATACAATAGAGTTGTGGATATGAAAAACATACCTCCTGCCCCAATTAGAATGGAATGAAACTGTAACAAGTTAGTTGAATAAATAATCTTTCCTAATGGCATATAAATGAATAATTTTATTTTAATTTTATATTTTATAGTATATTAATTATCATATATTATTCATTAATTGTATTGGTTTTTATCGAATCAAATTATGAGGTGGTTTGTCTATAATCCCAAAAACATATTCTATATAAATTTGATCTGTAAGATTATTTCATAGATGGATCAATAAAATCCAAATTATTATATTAAATTATTTAAATCTAATTATAAAAAAATATTTTTCTTGTTAAAATAATAGTTTATATTTCTTGTAGTTTAAGAATCATATCTCAGTGTTATCATTTTTTGGTAGTTAAATAGTCAGTATTCTTTAAAAATAATTTCAACAAATTTCCCATTTATTTATCCACAAATTACAATAATTTCAAAGAAATCATATTTATTCATTATATGTATTATAAATCCAACCATTTAATGTTGTAAAAATTGATATGTAACATTATCCATATGTGTGGTTTATGTCACGACCCGTCTTCGGGGGCCGTTCCGTGACTACCCAAGCCCGCCTTCCATAGGCCCGGGGCTGGCTACTAGCACCTAGGCGTAAATCCCGGTAAAAAGGGAAGGCATTGCCTTTGTAAAGTAAACAAACACCACTTAGCAAGCAAGCAAAATAAGTAAACACTATGTAAAACTGTGTAAAATAGTAAGTGTGGAAAAGTAAGTGGGCCAGAATACAGACCCAAACTGAAAGTAAAGTACAACTGGAAATGGAAAACAGCAACTGAAAGTAAAGCCGCAACGTCGAGCCGCCCAAAGGAAGTCCCACTGAATGGTTAGTACAGATAGCCTCCACAGATCCTCGGGTCCTGTAACGCCCCGACCCCAGTTACCCAGAGTCGGTGCATTAATTACATAACATTGGCATGATCACAAGAAAGATCAAATCTCGAAAGACCGATTGGTTTAGTAGCCTTGGAAACACTAGATATATTCATAAGTTTTACATTACATCATAAAATGAAAAACTACTACAACAACATAATGTTTCCATAGTCCACACTATAATCCCCTCATAATATCCCTGCAGGTCATTCATAACTTACATCTTCACTTCCTGGGAAAAATAAAACATAGAAAAGGGGTGAGCTCAAATGCCCAGTAAGGATAACAATATAGCGGAAACTTTCATAAATAAGAATAAACATTTAAGGCAATGTATAACTAAAACAAAAGCCTTTTAAATATTAACTTTCAACATGGTATGACATAAATAAAATGAAATAATGCCATTTACTTATTCACATGGATATTCTACTAATCGAATAATCACATGCAAAAATCAATAACCACTTTCATAATGTTGGAATGCATAATGCCAGACTATCATAACCACCTAGCCAAGGCCTCGTGCCAAGACTACAAATAAGATTTTGTCAAGGCCTTGTGCCAAGACACTAGTTTGTCTCATGAGACCTACCGATGCATCGAGGAGCTATAACGGGCTCCACACGTCACTTATTAAGTCCAATGCATTCCCATATGAAAAGGTTTAAACATAACATAAACATTCGTATTAAAACTAGCATACGAAATGTCAATAATTTCACCATAAACTATGAATGGTATAAAAATAGCACATCCACAGTCAAACATATCACAAAAACTTCAATACAATATAGAAGTTTTATATCATAATAAATCAACTTCAAATAATCTTAAAATCCATCAAAGGATGTTGACATAGATGAAATCAAAATTCTTTTTAAAGAAATATCTCCTTTTATTTTGAAATCATTTAAGATCCATATAAAATAAAACATTTTCTTTGAAAATATTCTTATAAGATTGTAAGGAAAGCTTCGACGATTTTATAACGACGGAAAATAACCGCACCCGCCGTATAAGTTAAAAAAACATTCTTACCTCAATTCTGTCGAAAAGGTTAAAAAGGACCTTGTTTTGAAAACGACGGAAAGATTCCTTTATAAACCTCTTATAAAAATTAAAACAAGGGTATAAATGACTTTAACCCATATTCTTGTAAATAGTAAAATTGTTTTGAAATACATTTTTAAGAAAACATGGATGTGGATGATAAAGAGATCCCAGTAGATTATTACGTATAAACAACCTCGGATAAAGAAGAGATTGTGAAATAACCCTTACCTTGTACTTTTCCTTGGTTGGGGTAGGTTAACCTCCTGTATAATGGTGAAATAGTTGTTATTAAATTATACAAGAATCATATATATTAATATGATATCATATATGATCTTTTAACATTGATTTGTTAATAATATCTTAGAATTATCGTCGTTTCGGGAGTTAACTTACTCATTTTCTTTTATATGTTTTGTTACATAAGCCATGGTTGTTGTATCTTATTCATATCCAGAATGATATACAGTCCATAAACATCATTTTTAAATCATCAAATGATAATTATACTTGAATGGATACGATGGAGAATGAATCTCATCGCGTTCGTGGAGACGGTAGTCCGTACGTACGCACGAGCGACAATATCATTCTTTTGATATTAAAATAATATATAAATGGATGGTATATCATATATACAGAATCATTAACATGTTATATTTATTATTTACATGAGTTACACATCATTATTATACCCATCCAAATAATATTATATTGAATAACAATTACACCACGACGTGGAGACGGTAAGCCGTACGTACGCACGTATGGTGACATGTTATTCAAAGGGTGGATAGAATACTGAATATGATTGTACCATATTTATAATAACATCACAGTATATGTGAGATACTGGAGTTATTATTTCAGAATGGTAAGAACAAAGGAAGAAGAAGTGGAAGAAGAAATGAACTTAGAAAAGGGTGGTGAAATCATTACCTCTTCTTCGGGTTCTTCCTTTTGATTTGATCAAAAGGGCTCCTTAGGTTGGCTTTCTGATCAAACTAAGGCCTCTAGGTTGTATTGAGGGATGTTGGGAGAGTATTTGGGCAGAGTTTGGCCGAACCAAAAGGCTTTGAAGGTGTGAAGAAATGAGAAGGAGGAGTGCCCTTTTATAAGAGGGGTGAGGGGCACCTTTGGAAAAGCTAGAAATATTAATTTATAATAAATTCATATTCGGTTTCTAAAGGCTCCAAAGTTGACTATTCATAGGATGAGGTGGGGATAGGTCGAAAACAACTCATCCAATAGAATTTAGACAGTTTTGGGTACTTATATTAACCTTATCTTTAAGTATTAACTCTAAGTTAATTAGTTTCACTTTTACAATGTCTCTTTGTATTTTATATATTATGGTTAATAAACTTACTATATACATCCAAGCGACCCTCAAGTGGTCCATTAATGATTAACCTATCATAATATAAGTCTCTTGGCCGAACCTTAGATTTTTAGGAATTTAATATCAATTAATAATATAATATTTGTTTTAAGAACTCTTTTATGTCAATTTTGACACTATTCAATAGTTGATTTTTGTGAAACTCATAACAGATTGATTACTTCGAAAAAAGTCCATTAAATCAATCCTAATATATCATATTAGCCTATAAAATTAGTTTAATTCATTAAAAGTTTCATATTATATTTATTTGGGTATTTATAATATCAATTATTTTAATTTTTCACTATTATATTAATTACTGCATCATCATTGTGTCATAAATAAAATAACTTATTTAATGTCTAAAAATTATAAATAAAATATCATTATGTAGGAAATCTTTTTATATTTCTAATGAATATTTATAATCGAAAATCCAACATGTATAACCCTATGTAAAAATTGTTGTTCTAAAAGATATATGCTTGTGTCATTTTTTGTATTCATTTTGACTTAATTAAAATAAAGTGTCATTATCACTTACAAGTGGATCCATGGGGTCCAAAAATAGACCCAAAGATGCCCATGGTCGACCATGTATCAACCAATAGGGTTAAGACACGTTTTAGGGTAATTTAGTATTATTATAATATTATTTTTTTAACCCTTATTTACCGGATTTACCCTTTAACCATGGTAAATAAAATATTTACCGCAGTAATTATTCAAAATGTGTAAAAATAAAAGTTACCTATTTACACAATTTGAACATCCTGATTTCAAATATGGAATCCATTTTCCTAAATTCAAAACACAGAAGTGGCAGAAATTAATTTAAAATTAATTCCCGCTGTCAAAACAAAAAGCGTGTTTTTAAGAGATAATAACTATCAAAAGATTGACACTTGTTTATGTTCGGTTTAATTGTAAAATTATGTCCAATGATAAACATTAAATTGAATGGTAAAAATATATTCTAAATATACTTTAAAACCACTCAAATTCATAGTTTATCACTATTAATTATTTTGATTAAAAAAGTTGTTTTTAATTAAAATTTAGAAATTTTCACTATTCATCAAAATATGAAAGTTATCCGAAATGTACCAAAATTTCACCTTAGGCTAATTTTGATATTCCGAATCCAAAAATGAAGTCCATTTTGAAATATAGAATATATATGATTTCAAAAAGTAGGTATTACTATTCACAACGGCTAGTTTAATTAGTTGTGGTGTGTGTTAGAACTCGAGGTTGCGTACAACACACGCTATCGCATTATTCGAAGGGAAACGTACCGTAGAAGCTTGGGGTGTTACATTCTCCCCTCCTTCAAATAATTGCATCCTCGCAATTTCTAGGGTATTACTACATAAAAAGACTCGGGTGGTTCTTCATCATAAGTTCCTCGGGTTCCCACGTTGCCTCTTCCATCTTATGATTTCTCCACAAAACTTTTACCAGACGCGTCGTCCGGTTTCTCAGTACTTGTTCTCTTGTATCAAGAATCCAGACGGGCTCTTCGCAATAAGACAGATCGGGTTCCAGTTCTAATTCCTCATAGGTGAGTACATGCGTTGTGTCAGGCATGTATTTTCTCAACAGAGATACGTGGAACACATCGTGAACTTTGGAGAGACTTGGCGGCATTGCCAATCGGTAAGCTACAGCCCCAATTCGTTCTAGAATTTCGAAAGGTCCGATGTACCTGGGACTCAATTTACCTTTCTTACCAAAACGTATGACTCCCTTCCACGGAGATACCTTTAGGAAAACATGATCACCGACTTGAAATTCCAAATCCTTCCTTCGATTATCGGCATAGCTCTTCTGCCTACTTTGAGCTGCTTTGATGTGATTTTGGATTACCTTTACCTTTTCCATCGTTTCCTCCACCAGTTCTAGACCTACAAGTTTTCTTTCACCGACGTCATCCCAACAGGTTGGTGTACGACATCTCTTTCCATATAACGCTTCATATGGTGCCATCTGAATACTCGAATGGAAGCTATTGTTATAGGAATATTCTACCAGAGGTAAATATTGATCCCACATACCCTGAAAGTCAAGTGAGCAAGATCTCAACATGTCTTCTAAGGTTTGAATAGTCCGTTCTGATTGTCCGTCTGTCTGAGGGTGGTAAGCAGTGCTCAAATGAAGTTCAGTATCCATGGATTTCTGAAGACTTTTCCAAAACCTTGAAGTAAAACGGGGATCACGATCCGAAACAATTGATAGGGGTACTCCATGAAGTCTCACAACTTCATTAATGTATAGTCTTGCTAGACGTTCCAGGGGTAGATCTTCTCTTATAGCAAGAAAATGTGCTGACTTGGTAAGACGATCAACGATAACCCATATTGCATCGTTCCTTCTATGAGTCTTTGGTAGCCCCATGACAAAGTCCATTGTAATATTGTCCCATTTCCACTCCGGTATGGGAAGCGGTTGCATGACTCCTCCAGGCTGTTGCCTTCCAGCTTTCACTTGTTGACAAACCATACATCTTGACACAAAATCAGCAATCTCCCTCTTCATGTTGTCCCACCAAAAATGTTCCTTCAAATCTCTATACATTTTGGTGCTCCCAGGGTGTATAGAGAAATTGGAACTATGAGCATCATCCAGCAATTCCCTTTTTAGATCAGGTATATTGGGAACACAAAGTCTCTTCCCGAATTTCAAAATTTCATCTTTATACACAAAGTCTCTCAATCTCCCATCATTCACAGCTTTAATCTTCTTTTGGAATTCGTCATCATCGGTCTGAGAACTCTTAATCCTTTCTAGTAAAGATGGTTTGGCAACCATTTGAAAAAGCATTGATGTTTCACCTTCCCTGGTTATTCCCATGTCCATTTTCACTAGATCCATGAAAATTGGATCCCTTTCAATTCTCATATTGTTCAAAACTCCATGGTCTTTTCTACTCAAAGCATCTGCCACCTTGTTTGCCTTCCCCGGGTGGTAGTGTATCGTACAATCATAATCCTTGAGTAATTCAAGCCATCTCCTTTGCCTCATGTTGAGTTCTTTTTGTGAGAAAATATACTACAAACTCTTGTGATCAGTATAAATCTCACATTTTTCACCATAGAGGTAGTGCCTCCATATCTTCAAAGCAAAGATCACAGCTGCTAACTCAAGATCATGAGTAGGATAGTTTTGTTCATGAATTTTCAACTGTCGTGATGCATAGGCAATAACTCTATCATTCTGCATAAGGACACAGCCAAGTCCTTTCTTTGATGCATCACTATAAATAACGAACCCATCATTCCCCGATGGTAGAGTCAATATAGGAGCATTGACTAATCTTCTCTTCAGTTCTTCGAAACATTCTTCACACTCTTTTGTCCAAACAAATTTAACCCCTTTACGCGTGAGCTTCGTTAATGGGTTAGCCAATCGGGAAAAATTCTGGACGAAACGTCGATAATAACCTGCCAAACCAATAAAACTACGTACCTCAGTTATACTCGTAGGTGCTGGCCATTCTTGGATTGCCTTGGTCTTAGAAGGATCAACAGAGATTCCATCTTTAGAGACAATATGGCCAAGAAAAGAAATCTCCTGAAGCCAGAATTCACACTTGCTAAACATTCCATATAATTCATGCCTCCTCAGAGTCTTCAAGATAATGCGCAAGTGATTTTCATGATCTTTGTAGGTTTTGGAGTATACCAAGATATCATCAATAAATACCACCACAAATTCATCGAGATACTCCTTGAAAACTCTATTCATCAGATCCATGAATACAGAGGGTGCATTAGTCAATCCAAACGGCATTGCAGTAAACTCGTAATGCCCGTACCTGGTTCGAAATGCTGTTTTCGGAATGTCTTCCTTCTTTACACACAACTGATGGTATCCAGATCGAAGGTCAATCTTTGAAAAGTATTGAGCTCCATGCAGTTGGTCAAATAAATCATCAATACGAGGTAGGGGATACTTGTTCTTTATCGTTATAGCATTGATCTCCCTGTAGTCGATACATAACCTCATAGATCCATCTTTCTTTTTAACAAAAAGAACAGGGGCTCCCCATGGAGAAACACTAGGGCAAATAAATCCCTTATTACTCAATTCCTCTAGTTGTTTCTTTAGTTCGACTAACTCTACAGTGGCCATTCTATAAGGGGTCTTCGATATAGGCCTTGATCCAGGAATCAAATCAATGGAAAACTCAACTTCTCGTTCTGGAGGATGTCCAGGTAAATCTTCCGGAAATACATCTACAAATTCTTTCACAACAGGTACACCCTCTATTTGAACATTCCTTTCCTCACCGATAGTTACTTCATTCTCTTCCTCCCCAATAATTGAATTAAGTTGAGCTACTAGGGGTGGGTCTAAATAAGAATTAGGTGGTGACGATTCTGCTCTAAAAATAAGGTGTTCCTTATCATTATCATCAAGAATCGTAACCTCTTTCTTCTTACAATAAATCTTCGCATCATAGTCCGAAAGCCAGTCCATACCGAGGATTATATTAAACTCAATCATAGGTATGACGATGAAATCAGCAGATAAAGAAAATTTATGTGCTCTAATGGGGACTGATTCACAAAACTTTGTTGCAACGATACTTCCCTTAGGAGTTTTAACTGACAACTCCCTTATTAAATCAAATTGGAAATATCTAATTTTCTTAGCAAACTGGGAAGATATGAAACAATGCGATGATCCAGAATCAAATAATGCATTTGCTAAACTTGAGGAAACCATTAAATTACCCGCCACCACGTCTTTCGGAGTTTCTACCTCAGCAGTAGTGATAGCATAAGCCTGGCCTTGATCCCTTGGCCTTTTCTGAGGTAAGTTCTCCTGACGCTTAGGACATGCATTTGCATAATGCCCCATCTCCCTGCAATTGTAGCACTGAACGTTGGTAGCTTCCTTCTTCCCCTTGCAATCATGAGCTTGGTGGCCTTTTTCACCACACTTGTAACAGACTCCCATTCCCTTCAGGCAAGCACCGGGGTGTTTCTTCCCGCACTTACCACAAGATGGATATTCAACCTTTCCCTTCTTCCCCTTATTTCCATTCCCAGATTGATCAGCAGGTCTCTTCTTCTCTTGCTTTGCTTTAAAGTCATAAGACTTAGAGAATTCCTTTTCGGTCTTGATAGCACATGAGACAATGTCTTCGTACGATGAAAAGGATTGTGAGACTAATGCTCGACGGAGAAATGGTTTTAACCCATCAAAGAAACGATCAATCTTACTTCTTGGGTTGCGAATATAATCTCCAGCATACCTCGCTAACCTTGTAAAGTTAGCCTCATACTTTGTGACATTCTCATCCTCCTTTTGTCTCAGACTCAGAAATTGCCTTTCCATATCTGCTCGATGGTCGCGAGGAAAGTATTTTTCTAAAAACAGATCTTTGAACTCCCTCCATTCCATGTTTGATACTTCATCATCTTCCTTCATGTTTTGAATCAATGACCACCATTGATCAGCATCTCCAGTGAGGCGGTAAACTGCCATGGTAACTTTTTCCCTTTCACTACTCCCCAAAGCCTGAAATATTTTCTCTAGGGAAAATATCCATTGCTCAGCTACTAAGGGATTTGTACTTCCATTGAACATTGGTGGTTGCTGTCTCATGAATCGATCTAACATTGATCCTCCACGCTGCGGATCAGGGTGCTCCATACGGGTAAGGTTATTATTCATAACCTGAGTAAGTTGTCCCAGTACGGTGATTAGCTGATCAGCACCAGTTGCATCACCAGCCCCACTATAATTATCTTGAGCAGGAGGGAAATCCCTACATGGAGTGCGTGCATTGATACAGTTTCCATTTCTTCCACTAGGCGCCATTTCTAAACAATGGCATAAACTAGATCAGTTTATGAATCAAAATACATAATCCCATACTTATAAAACACTTAACATAAATTGAACTATCTATGGATATAATCCATAATCATAAATATGTTTTCTTTGAGGAAGTATATACTCATAAACCCTTCATAATGATTTGTAAAGAAAGTGAGAGTTATCCTAAGCATATCCCCCGGGAGTGTCGTAACCAAGAGTGCAGCAAGGCCCGTTGTCGTGCACCAGTTCCCGTTCGAGTCTAGCTCAAAGCGGTGTTTTCGGGTTTTACCCCTAGGTACATCTGTGCCAGAGCCGCCTCTACCTGCTCGTATCCAGACAGGGATGTATTGCTCGGAAAACTCACAAAGTCTCTACAATACCAAAATTCTAGGAAGTTCTTCTATACTAATCCTCAAAGTTCATCTTAGGTCTATGTGCTCTAATCAGAGTTTATCTAAATCTAGCTTCCAAGGTTTGTACTAAACCTCCCTCTGATACCAACTGTAACGCCCCGACCCCAGTTACCCAGAGTCGGTGCATTAATTACATAACATTGGCATGATCACAAGAAAGATCAAATCTCGAAAGACCGATTGGTTTAGTAGCCTTGGAAACACTAGATATATTCATAAGTTTTACATTACATCATAAAATGAAAAACTACTACAACAACATAATGTTTCCACAGTCCACACTATAATCCCCTCATAATATCCCTGCAGGTCATTCATAACTTACATCTTCACTTCCTGGGAAAAATAAAACATAGAAAAGGGGTGAGCTCAAATGCCCAGTAAGGATAACAATATAGCGGAAACATTCATAAATAAGAATAAACATTTAAGGCAATGTATAACTAAAACAAAAGCCTTTTAAATATGAACTTTCAACATGGTATGGCATAAATAAAATGAAATAATTCCATTTACTTATTCACATGGATATTCTACTAATCGAATAATCACATGCAAAAATCAATAACCACTTTCATAATGTTGGAATGCATAATGCCAGACTATCATAACCACCTAGCCAAGGCCTCGTGCCAAGACTACAAATAATATTTTGTCAAGGCCTTGTTCCAAGACACTAGTTTGTCTCATGAGACCTACCGATGCATCGAGGAGCTATAACGGGCTCCACCCGTCACTTATTAAGTCCAATGCATTCCCATATGAAAAGGTTTAAACATAACATAAACATTCGTATTAAAACTAGCATACGAAATGTCAATAATTTCACCATAAACTATGAATGGTATAAAAATAGCACATCCACAGTCAAACATATCACAAAAACTTCAATACAATATAGAAGTTTTATATCATAATAAATCAACTTCAAATAATCTTAAAATCCATCAAAGGATGTTGACATAGATGAAATCAAAATTCTTTTTAAAGAAATATCTCCTTTTATTTTGAAATCATTTAAGATCCATATAAAATAAAACATTTTCTTTGAAAATATTCTTATAAGCTTGTAAGGAAAGCTTCGACGATTTTATAACGACGGAAAATAACCGCACCCGCCGTATAAGTTAAAAAAACATTCTTACCTCAATTCTGTCGAAAAGGTTAAAAAGGACCTTGTTTTGAAAACGACGGAAAGATTCCTTTATAAACCTCTTATAAAAAGTAAAACAAGGGTATAAATGACTTTAACCCATATTCTTGTAAATAGTAAAAATGTTTTGAAATACATTTTTAAGAAAACATGGATGTGGATGATAAAGAGATCCCAGTAGATTATTACGTATAAACAACCTCGGATAAAGAAGAGATTGTGAAATAACCCTTACCTTGTACTTTTCCTTGGTTGGGGTAGGTTAACCTCCTGTATAATGGTGAAATAGTTGTTATTAAATTATACAAGAATCATATATATTAATATGATATCATATATGATCTTTTAACATTGATTTGTTAATAATATCTTAGAATTATCGTCGTTTCGGGAGTTAACTTACTCATTTTCTTTTATATGTTTTGTTACATAAGCCATGGTTGTTGTATCTTATTCATATCCAGAATGATATACAGTCCATAAACATCATTTTTAAATCATCAAATGATAATTATACTTGAATGGATACGATGGAGAATGAATCTCATCGCGTTCGTGGAGACGGTAGTCCGTACGTACGCACGAGCGACAATATCATTCTTTTGATATTAAAATAATATATAAATGGATGGTATATCATATATACAGAATCATTAACATGTTATATTTATTATTTACATGAGTTACACATCATTATTATACCCATCCAAATAATATTATATTGAATAACAATTACACCACGACGTGGAGACGGTAAGCCGTACGTACGCACGTATGGTGACATGTTATTCAAAGGGTGGATAGAATACTGAATATGATTGTACCATATTTATAATAACATCACAGTATATGTGAGATACTGGAGTTATTATTTCAGAATGGTAAGAACAAAGGAAGAAGAAGTGGAAGAAGAAATGAACTTAGAAAAGGGTGGTGAAATCATTACCTCTTCTTCGGGTTCTTCCTTTTGATTTGATCAAAAGGGCTCCTTAGGTTGGCTTTCTGATCAAACTAAGGCCTCTAGGTTGTATTGAGGGATGTTGGGAGAGTATTTGGGCAGTGTTTGGCCGAACCAAAAGGCTTTGAAGGTGTGAAGAAATGAGAAGGAGGAGTGCCCTTTTATAAAAGGGGTGAGGGGCACCTTTGGAAAAGCTAGAAATATTAATTTATAATAAATTCATATTCGGTTTCTAAAGGCTCCAAAGTTGACTATTCAAAGGATGAGGTGGGGATAGGTCGAAAACAACTCATCCAATAGAATTTAGACAGTTTTGGGTACTTATATTAACCTTATCTTTAAGTATTAACTCTAAGTTAATTAGTTTCACTTTTACAATGTCTCTTTGTATTTTATATATTATGGTTAATAAACTTACTATATACATCCAAGCGACCCCCAAGTGGTCCATTAATGATTAACCTATCATAATATAAGTCTCTTGGCCGAACCTTAGATTTTTAGGAATTTAATATCAATTAATAATATAATATTTGTTTTAAGAACTCTTTTATGTCAATTTTGACACTATTCAATAGTTGATTTTTGTGAAACTCATAACAGATTGATTACTTCGAACAAAGTCCATTAAATCAATCCTAATATATCATATTAGCCTATAAAATTAGTTTAATTCATTAAAAGTTTCATATTATATTTATTTGGGTATTTATAATATCAATTATTTTAATTTTTCACTATTATATTAATTACTCCATCATCATTGTGTCATAAATAAAATAACTTATTTAATGTCTAAAAATTATAAATAAAATATCATTATGTAGGAAATCTTTTTATCTTTCTAAGGAATATTTATAATCGAAAATCCAACATGAATAACCCTATGTAAAAATTGTTGTTCTAAAAGATATATGCTTGTGTCATTTTTTGTATTCATTTTGACTTAATTAAAATAAAGTGTCATTATCACTTACAAGTGGATCCATGGGGTCCCAAAATAGACCCAAAGATGCCCATGGTCGACCATGTATCAACCAATAGGGTTAAGAAACGTTTTAGGGTAATTTAGTATTATTATAATATTATTTTTTTAACCCTTATTTACCGGATTTACCCTTTAACCATGGTAAATAAAATATTTACCGCAGTAATTATTCAAAATGTGTAAAAATAAAAGTTACCTATTTACACAATTTGAACATCCTGATTCCAAATATGGAATCCATTTTCCTAAATTCAAAACACAGAAGTGGCAGAAATTAATTTAAAATTAATTCCCGCTGTCAAAACAAAAAGCGTGTTTTTAAGAGATAATAACTATCAAAAGATTGACACTTGTTTATGTTCGGTTTAATTGTAAAATTATGTCCAATGATAAACATTAAATTGAATGGTAAAAATATATTCTAAATATACTTTAAAACCACTCAAATTCATAATTTATCACTATTAATTATTTTGATTAAAAAAGTTGTTTTTAATTAAAATTTAGAAATTTTCACTATTCATCAAAATATGAAAGTTATCCGAAATGTACCAAAATTTCACCCTAGGATAATTTTGATATTCCGAATCCAAAAATGAAGTCCATTTTGAAATATAGAATATATATGATTTCAAAAAGTAGGTATTACTATTCACAACGGCTAGTTTAATTAGTTGTGGTGTGTGTTAGAACTCGAGGTTGCGTACAACACACGCTATCGCATTATTCGAAGGGAAACGTACCGTAGAAGCTTGGGGTGTTACAGGTCCAGCCATCCGCTCCAAGTACGTCTCGCCCAGTGGTCCACCTCCAGGAATCATCCTGCTCAGCAATCCACAACCACAATCAGCATTGTTCGTCGTCTACAACCAACACAACGTAGTGCGAGCATAGCCCATGCAGGGGTGAGTATAAGCTACTCAGTAGGGATCCCGAGACCCCCTATGGTCTCCCAGAATCCACAAAGGATAATCCACAATGGAACGATACAATCACAAAGTAACATCCAACACTGCTTAGGTATATTCCCAAACATATACCTAAGTCATCAATTCCAGTTCTCTCCAACCTCCGAGCCCAAGTACAACCCGGTACACACAAGAAATCACAACCCAATCCACATAGGAAAGAAAAATGTAATCCACACAGGATAGCACAACACAATCCACAAAGGAAAGAAAAAAATGATTCAGCTCACACAGGTAATCTTCTTCATAAGACGATAGAGATGATCAGATATATCTACTGATTCATCTAAGCCATCGAACCCACAAAGGATCGAAAGGTACTAACCCCCGCAATGACCCACAAAGGATCTGACCCACGCATGATCAATAAGTAATCAACCCCCGCAATAACCCACAAAGGATCTGACCTACAAAGGATCAATAGATAACTATCCCCTGCAATGACCCATAATGGATCTCACCCACAAAGGATTGATAGATAACTAATCCCCGCAATGACCCACACAAGATCAGACCCACACAAGATCTGTAGGCGCTGGCCCACACAGGACCGCTGAGCGCTGATCGACACAGGATCGGACCCACATAGGATCTGTAGCACTGATCCACAAAGGATTGCTGAGTGTTGTAGTCGTCACCATCGAATCCACTGAGGATCTCTGTACAGTCAACATCGTAGTTGCAGTCGCAGCCAGCTCTAAGGTTCCCGCACACAGCAAGCTCGTTCGGGGGGGGGGGGGGGGGGGGGGTCCGCTCCATGAGACGAGAGGCTGATACATCAACTGACACATAGTCCAGATTTGAAGTATCCAAATGTTCCGTATCGTCAACAGGAACTCAACGCCACATATGGCGCGTCAAACGGACGCCCGGTCTGAGAGTTATTGGCTTTTTCGTCCCAGGGGCCCGGTTGGTTTTTAAGAAAAAACCAACCCGACCGTACTCCACCTGTGTCCAAACCTCGGGCAGAGTAAGTCAAAAGATCCATCTTACTTAGGGGAATACATCAAAGTCAATGGCACATCAATCGGACGTCCGGAGCTTAAGTTATGAGTGTTTCCACTCCGAAAGCCCGGTTGATTTTGTGTACAAACCATCCCGGTCGAACCCAAAGTATTCCAAAACCTTGCGTGCGATATACCAAAACGACCGTCTCGATCCAAGGATCGCATCTCAACTTACGGTGCGTCGATCGAAGGCCCGTAGATCAAGTTATGGGAAACAGACTGAATAAGGTTTGGTATTAGGGGGTTCGGGCCTGGTCCGACCCGGCCCGATACCCCCAGGGTTGACCCAAACCGGGTCGACCCATCCCGGGTCCGGGTCCGGCCCGCTTGGGCGCGGCCCAGCCCAATCGGCGCGGCTCGGCCCGGCCCTGTGCGGCTCGGTCTGGCGGACCGGCCAGGCAGCCGGCCCGGCGCTTGGCATGCTGTCCCGGGGATCGGCCGAACGGCCGAACCGTTTGGTGCGGGGGGTGCTGCCCACGCGTGAAGTAAACCGCGTACCCCTAATGGGGCCGCTTCTTCTGGCCAGCTGGGGGGTTTCGATCCCCCGGTTCTTCCATGTTTTGGTCGGCCCGCTCCGGCCGGCCGGCTTCTGCGGCCACGGGACCGGCAAGGCCGGTCCCCTTGCTCCGTCGCTGGCAGCCTGGTATCGGCCGCCGGTTCCACTACACCGCCGCGGCCCGGAACTTGCCGCGGCTTTCGTCCGTCTGGCGCGGCGCGATGGTGCTGCGCCCCTCCGCCGCGGCCCAGCTCCGAGCACAGTGCTTCTGTGGTCCTCCAGCTCGGTGCGATGGTGCCGCGTCCTTTTTCATCTTCTACGGCACGGTACGACGGCGCTGTGGATTAGTTGCTTCCCACGGCGCGGTGCGGTGGCACCACGTTTCTCTGCTCTCTCTTTTTCAATTTTCACGTGGTGCTTCGGCACCGCGTTGCCTTGTTCGCCACATAAAAAATCCAAAACCAAAAATGGGAGGAGTGTCTGCCGTGTTCGTGCGGTCCGACCTCCTCCCATTAATGCGATAAAAGTCGGTTCAATTAAAATGGGAAAAACGATGGAAGAAAAACACAAAAAAAAAAGAAACGCATAAAAACTCGTACCTCAATGCTGTCGTCGAACGAGCATTCATCGCAGAATCAACCGTCCCGGAAGAAGAGGTTGTCGCGGAAGAAGAGGATCGCCGTGGAAGAAGAGGTTCACCGTTGGTGTTGGGTGAGCTCCAAGGAAGGCGTCTCTCACCGTCGGAGGTTGGTGTTCTTCGTTGGCGGTAGAGCGTTCTTCGCATTCTTCGACGTAGAATGAAGAATCCTCTCTTTGTTCTCTCGAAGGTTTCACACAACACAAACCCCCAAAAATAATAAAATAAGTCCTCCTCTTATTTAATTATCAACATAAGAATTTGAAAATCAAAAGATAAGAAACGAAAAATTAATTCGAAAAATTAATTGTAACAATTTAACTACCCAATTTAATTGGGCGTTTATTAACTAGAAAAATGAACGGTTGACTTTCATTAAAGAGGGTGTTTGTGGGTGCGTTACTTAGGGGGGAAGAAATGGTGGGGCTCATACGAGCCCCACCTCCCAAATATCCTACCAAGTGGGTAGAATATTTTGGGTTCCACCCAATTCGCTTAACTAGGCTTAAGTGGCTTTAAGTGAAATAAAATAAAGTTGTCACACCACTTTATTATATTTCTTAACTTAACCCCAAAAATTAAAAACCACACCCGAGAAAATGCAACTCCGAAAAAGGCGTTTCTAAGCAAATACAGGCGCTGCGATTCCATCATTGCCCTCGGAATTCGATTCCGCGCACTGGTTCAAAAGTTAGTAAAACCCGCTCGATCATTCACTAAACGTACCTGAGCTAAACATTGGAAAATGATTCCGGGCACACCGGGCCTCGGAATCAGGTGCCGTTAGAAACTGATTTCTTGTAAAATTTCCAAAAAAAATTAAGAAAAAAAATTTCCTTGAATTTTACGGGTCTTTACATCACTCCCACCTCAGGGATTTACGTCCCCGTAAAGATACATCATAAACTTGGGAAACAAATGTGGGTACTGAACATGCATCTGAGCCTCCCGCTCCCAAGTGCTCTCTTAGAGGTTCTCGTGCTGCCATCTAATGCGCACTAGAGGAATCGACCATCCACGTAGGACCCGCTCCTGTTGATCTTCGATCTCCACCGGAATCTCCGCAAAAGTCTCCCCATCATCAACGTCCAGCTCCGCATCGTCAATGATATGTGTCGGGTCGTTTACGTATCTCCTTAGATGATATATGTGGAAGACGTTGTGCACCCGATGCAATTGAGGTGGTAAATCCAGGCAATAAACCACCCCGCCAATCCTGCTGAGGACCTAGAATGGTCCGATGAAGTGTGGAGACAACTTGCCACCTCGGACAAATCGCTGAAATCCACGTCGAGGTGAGACACAAAAGAAGACGTGGTCACCATCCTCGAACTCTAGTGGCCTCTGCCTTCTGTCAGCATAAGACTTCTGCCGGCTCTAAGCTGTCCTCATCCACTCCTGGGTGACCTCGACCTTCTCTGTCGTGGCCTGGACCATCTCCATTCCCACAAGTGCTTACTCCCGAGGGTCTGTCCAGCACAAATGAGATCTACAAGATCGGCCGTACAATGCCTTGTATGGTGCCATCCCAATGGTGGAGTGGTATTTGTTGTTGTACGCAATCTCCACCAAGGGTAGCTGGTCCTCCCAGCTGCGACCAAAGTCGAGGACACATGCGCGGAGCATGTCCTCAAGAGTTTGTATGGTCCTCTCTGTCTGACCATCTATCTGAGGGTGAAAGGCAGTGCTCAGACGTAGCTGCGTCCCGAACTCCTCCTGCAAACCCTTCCAAAGCCGGGAAGTAAAGCGATCATCTCGATCAGAGACGATAGATGATCGCACACCATGAAGTCATACAATCTACTGAACGTAGATACGTCCCAAGCTCTCCACTGAGCCCTGCTCTCTAATGGGTAAGAAGTGAGTCGACTAGGTGAGTCGGTCGACAATCAACCAAATGGAGTCGTGACCTCTGGAAGTGCATGGAAGTACAGTCACAAAGTCCATAGATATCCCATCCCACATCCACTCCAGGACCTCCAAGGGCTGTTCCAAGCCCGCTGGTACCTGATGCTCTACCTTCACCTGCTGGCAGGTGAGGCATCGAGAAACAAACTCTGCCACATCCTTCTTCATATCCGGCCACCAGTGCTGTCGTCTGAGGTCCTGGTACATCTTCGCCACTCCAGGATTTACTGCCAAAGGAGAAGTGTGAAACTCTCTCATCACCTCCTCCCGTAAAGCAACTGGTACCAAGGTACGTCCTTTAAAAAGGATGTCGTGCTCTGCTCTAAAGGAGAAACCATCTGGTGCCTGTCCTGAGGATATATGTGCATGCCGCGTCTCACAGTCAGTGTTCCCACGCTATGCCTCTCTGACCCACTGCAGTAGTGTAGTGGTGAATGTGAGTGACTGAAGGAAGGCTACTCCATCTCTAGCCATGAAGGATATCTGCAAAGTGGCTAGCTGCTCTGTCGCCTCCTCATATAGCTGAATGCCCATCCTCATGCTGAGAGAATCGGCTACCACGTTCCCATTCCCAGGAGTATAGAATATCTCAATGTCATAGTCTTGGAGGAACTCGAGCCATCGCCACTATCTCAGGTTCAGGTCCTTCTGAGAGAAGATATACCTGAGACTGTTATGGTTAGAAAGGACTGTAAAGTGCTCACCAATCAGGTAGTGTCTCCGTGTCGTCAGAGCGAAGACCACTTCTGCAAACTCCAGGTCAAGAGTAGCATAGTTATGCTCATGCAGCCTCAACTGGCATGATCCATAGGTGATCACGGCCCGCTCCTGCATCAGGACACACCCGAGTCCGGTCCTTGATGCATCGCAGTAGACTATGTACCATACTCCCTTCTTCGGCAACCTCAAGATATGGGCGCTGGTCAATCTATGTCTCAGCTCCTGGAAGCTCTGTTGACATATGTATGACAACACAAAGGGTTTCCCCTTCTTCGTCAAAGCTGAGAGTGGTTCCGTGACTCTGGAGAAGTCTGGCACAAATCTACAATAGTATCTAGCTAATCCCAAGAAACTCCGCACCTCCATCACGCTCCTGGGTGGCTCCCAAGCTAGCACTGCCTCGATCATCACATGATCCACCGCAACTCCCGCCTCATAGATGACGTGTCCCAAGAATTGGACCTCACATATCCAGAATTGACACTTCGTGAGCTTTCCATAAAGCTGGTTCTCTCAGAGTGTGTCTATTACAACCTGTAAGTGTTAGGCGCACTCCTCCTCAGTCGTCGAGTATATCAAAATGTTGTCGGTGAAGACCACGACAAATAGATCGAGGTATGGCAGAAAGATCCTATTCATGAGGCCCATGAACACTTCCGGAGCATTGGTTAGGCCAAATGGCATAACCAAGAACTCGTAGTGGCCATACAGATATATCACGGTCGTCTTTTGCACGTCCTCGTCCCAAACTCTGAGCTGATGATAGCCTGACATGAGGTCTATCATTGAGAACCATCGTGCTCCCTTGAGCTGATCGAAGAGGTCCTCAATCCTCGGTAGCAGATACTTGTTCCTTACTGTCACCTGGTTCAGGCGACGATAGTCGACACAAAGTCGCAAGCTCCCATCCTCCTTGGAGAACAATATCGGGGAAGCCTAGGGTGAAACACTGGGTCAGATGAAACCCTTTCCCTGCAAGTCCTCCAACTATACCTGTAGCTCTCGAAGCTCAGCGGGGGACATCCGATATGCTGGAGTGGATATCAGGGCTGTCCTGGGGTACATATCAATATAACAGTCTACCTCTCTATGAGGAGGAAGTCCTGGAACGTCGTCCGGGAATACGTCCACATACTGATCCACCACTACAGGAAAACTAGGACTCCGCACGTAAACTGATCCTAGGATGAGGCTAGACAGCTGATGAGTGATGGGCTCTACTCTCCTCTGTGGAAGTCCATCCGGTGCTGCGAAGTCTCCCTTCTCGCCGGTGAAGGTGAACCTGATCCCGTCGGTGCGTACACATCGCACCTTGTGCCTAATACATTCAATCTATGCATGGACTGTAGATAACCAATCCATGCCCAAGATGACGTCGTAAGGCCTCGACACTGCTACAAGAAGATCCCAGCCGAAGCTCTCGCCTCCTGGAGTAATCTCACACTGCCGGCAACAATGTGTAATCATCGAGTCTGCTTCCGTATGAGTCTCTAGTCGTAAGGATCGAGCCAACGGCTCTGTCAGAATCTCTGAGCTCCGAACAAGGGAAGCGACTATGAAATAATGACTCGCTCTAGTGTCTTTAAGAACTGCAGCAAGGGTGGAATAGACACAGATAGTACCTTGAATCATCTCGGGCGTGCTGTGGTCATAGGCCTCCGCTGCCTGGAGCTGTGCTTGTCTCTGGCCGCCAGCTCCCTGTGGTGGGGGTGGACCTCCAAGTGGTGGTGGTGGTAGAGCCTCAAAGCGTCTCCCACCACCTGCTGGTCGGCCAACTCCTCTTCCTCATCCGCCTACTCCCTGTGGTCTTCCACGGTCGACCCTCTCCCTCTGCCTGGGTGGCCCCTCAAACATCTGCTACTCCTCGGCCCGACGGTTTGGGCAGTCACGAGCCATGTGGCCCTTCCCTCCACATGTGTAGCATTGTCTTCCTCTCGAAAGACTGGCTCCGCGCTGTGTGCCTTGCACTACTGAGCCAGTGTCATGAGGTCGTCTTCCTGTGGGTCTGGTCTTCCTGGATCCATGATTCATCCGTCGACTGCCTGTTAAAGAAGACCCTGCTACGTGCCGCCCCGCGGTAGGTCTCACTGATGAAGAAGGCTCAGCAAGAAAGCTCTCGATCAAAACGGCTCGCTCCATTACTCCTTCCTGGGTCAAAATGTTTAGGGTGATCAGCGATGACCTAATCTCATGACTCAATCCCTACTCAATGCTCCGTTCCTAGAATAATGGGTCTCGTACCATGTCTGTCGAGTAGCACGAGAGATCGGTAAATCTCGCCGAGTACTAGGCGACCGTCAAGCTTCCCTGCCGCAGTTGTAGAAGTACCTGGATGCGCACCGCATGGAGGGTGGCTGGGATGAACTCTGAGCGAAAAAGGCTCTCAAAGTCCGTCCAGAGAAGAGATGCCTCATCGTGCACCTGGAGCATCAAGCTCCTCCATCGGCCCGATGCCGCGTGCAGTAGGCTCGTTGTGAGGATCACCATGAGGTCTGCTGGTGTCCTCACTAACCTGAAAACTCATACCACTGCCTCCAGCCAATCCTCGGCTGCCTGGGGGCCCATCTCCCCAGTGAACCTGGGCGGTCGCTGGCGCTGGAACTCGTGCAGTGCACTAAGGCGACGTGCATCGTCAGCGGCTGGGGCTGGAAGCATCGGTGGCTCGGCGGGTAGAGGTACCGCCGGTGCCTCAGCTGTCAAAGGGCCCTGTACCGAGGCCTCGTCGGTGGGTGGGCTCTCATAACGCACAACACTCGGAACCCTAGCTGGCTGCCGTCGTGGGGCCATCTTGAAAAGAAACAGGTGCACCACGACAAGAAGTATACCTGGTGATATGACACAAAGTAATCACAAAGAAAACTTAAAACACACATTCAATCAATGATTTCATGCATTAAGTCGGAAATCAGAAGTCAGGGTCCTGGTGTACGGATACGTCAGCCGCCACACCAACACTGGACTCCCTGGACTGATAACCACACCAAATATGCTTAACATTATTGCTTCATTTAGAAAAAAGATAAGAGTCCAAAGTCTTGTGGTAGAACTGAACTCCTCTGATACCAATATTTCACGACCCGTCCTTGGGGCCCGTGCCGTCACTACCCCAAGCCCGCCTTCCATAGGCCAGGGGCTGGCGACTAGCACCAAGGCATAAATCCCGATAAAAAGCGAAGGCATTGCCTTTGTAAAGTAAACAAACACCATAGAAAAATAAAGAATAAGAAGTAAACACTATGTAAAACTGGTTACAACAGTATGTTTGGAAAAGTAAGTGGGCCAGAATACAATCCCAAACTGAAAGTAAAGTACAACTAGAAAAGGAAAACAACAACTGAATGTAAAGCCTCAACTTTGAGCCGCCCACTAGAAGTCCCACCTGAATGGTGAGTACAGATAGCCTCCACAGCTCCTCGTGTCCAGCCGTCCGCTCTGAGTACGTCTCGCCCAGTGGTCCAGCTCCAGGCACAGTCCTGCTCCGCAAGCCTCAACCATGATCAGCGCTATCCGTCGTCTGCAACCAACACAACATAGTGCGGGCATAGCCCTTGAAGGGGTGAGTATAAGCTACTCAGTAGGGACCCCGAGACCCCCGTAGGTCTCCCAGAATCCACAAAGGATAATCCACAAAGGAACGATACAATCACGAAGTAACATCAGACACTGCTTAGGTATATGCCCATTCATATACCTAAGTCATCAATTCCAGTTCACTCCAACCTCCAAGCCCATGTACAACCCAGTCCACACAGGAAATCACAAACCAATCCACACAAGAAAGAAAAATGTAATCCACATAGGATACCACAACACAATCCACAAACGGAAGAAAAAATTGATTCATCTCACACAGGTAAACTTCTTCATAAGACGATAGAGATGATCAGATATATCCACTGATATATCTAAGCCGTCGGACCCACAATGGATCGAATGGTACTAACCCCTGCAATGACCACAAAGGATCTGACCCACATAGGATTGATAGGTAACTAACCCCCGCAATGACCCTCAAAGGATCTGACCCACAAAGGATAGATAGGTAACTAACCCCCGCAATGACCCACAGAGGATCTGACCCACAAAGGATCGATAGGTAACTAACCCCCGCAATGACCCACACAGGATCGGACCCACACAGGTTCTGTAGGCGCTGGCCCACACAGGACCGCTGAGCGCTGACCCATACAGGATCGGACCCACACAGGATCTGTAGCACTGATCCACGTAGGATCTCTGAGTACGGTAGTCTTCGCCGTCGAATCCACTGAGGATCTCTGTACAGTCGTCGTCGTAGTCGCAATAGCAGCCAGCTCTACGGTTCCCGCACACAGTAAGCTCTTTCGGGAGGGTCCACTCCATGAGCCGAGAGGCTGATACACCAAATGACACATAGTCCAGAGTTTATGTATCCAAAAGTTCCGTATAGTCAATAGGAACTCAACGCCACAGACGGCGCATCAAACAGACGCCTGGTCTGAGAGTTATTGGCTTTTTCGTCCTAGAGGCCCGATTGGTTTTTAAGTCAAAACCAACCCGACCGTACTACACCTGTGTCCAAACCTCGGGCGAAGTAATCCAAAAGATCCGTCTTACATAGAGGAATACATCAAAGTCGACGGCACGTAAATCAGACGTCCGGAGCATATGTTATGAGCGTTTCTGCTCTGAGGGCCCGGTTGGTTTCGTGTACAAACCAACCCGGCTGAACCCAAAGTATTCTGAAACCATCAGTGCGATATAACGAAACGACCGTCTCGATCCAAGGATTAAATTTCAAATGAAGATGCGTCAATCAGAGGCTCATAGCTCTTGTTATGGGCAACAGACCGAATAAGGTTCGGTATTTGGGGGTTCGGGCCTGGTCCGGCCCGACCCGATACTCCCAGGGTCGGCCCGAACTGGGGCGACACGACCCCGTTCCAGGTCCGGCCCGCTTGGGCGTGGCCCGGCCCCGCCTGTGTGCGGTCCGGCCCGGCCCGTGGTGCGCTGGCCTGGGGTTCGGCCGATAGGCCGAACCGTTCGGGACGGTGGGGCGCTGCCCCCGCGTGAAGTAAACAGCAGTCCCTTAATGGGGCCGATTTGTCCGTCCAGTCGGGGGGTTTCGAACCCCCGGTTCCTCCGTGGTCCGGTTGGCCCGCTCCGGCTGGCCAGCTTTTGCCACCAGGGGAATGGCAAGGCCGGTCCCCTTGCTCCGTCGTCTGCGGCCCGGTACCGGCCACCGGTTCCGTGGCTCCGCCGCGGCCCGGAACCGTCGCGCCGCGCCCCTCCGCTGTGGCCCCGATCCGGTCGCGGTGCTTCTGAGGACCTCCGGCGCGGCGCGATGTTCCGCGTCCTTTGTTCATTTTCTATGGCGCGGCGTGATGGCGCAACGGATTTGTTGCTTCCCACGACGCGGTGCGGTGGCGCCGCGTTTCTCCTCTCTCTGTTTTTCATTTTCCGCGCGGTGCGTCGGCACCGTATTGCCTTGTTCGCCGCATCAAAAATCCACAACCAAAAAGGGGAGAAGTGTCGGCTGTGTTCATGCGGTCCGACCTCCTCCTGTTAATGCGATAATAGGCGGTTCAATTGAGTGGGGAAAAAAGATGGAAGAAAAACGCAAAAAAGAAATGCATAAAAACGCCTACTTCAACGCTGTCGTTGAACTAGCATTCGTCGCGGAATTAACCGTCACGGAAGAAAAGGTTTTCGCGGAAGAAGTGGATCGCCGTAGAAGAAGAGGTTCGCCGTTGGAGTTGGGTGATCTCAGAGGAAGGCATATCTCGCCATCGAAGGTTAGCGTTCTTCGTTGGCGGTAGAGCGTTCTTCACGTTCTTCGTCGAAGAACGAAGAATACTCTCTTTGTTCTGCCAAAGGTTTCACACAACACAAACCCCCAACACTAATAAAATAAGTCCTCCTCTTATTTTATTATCAACTTAAGAATTTGAAAATCAAAATATAAGAAACGAACAATTAATTCGAAGAATTAATTGTAACAATTTATCTGCCCAATTTAATGGGGTGTTTCTTAACCTGAAAAACGCACGGTTGACTTTCATTAAAGAGGGGGTTTGAGGGTGCGTTACTAAGTGGGGAACAAACGGTGGGGATCATGTGGGCCCAACGTCACAAATAACCTACCAAGTGGGTATGATATTTTGGGTTACACCATATCCGCTTATCTTGGCTTAAGTGGCTTTAAGTGAAATAAAATAAAGTTGTCTCACCACTTTATTTTATTTCTTAACATAACCCCAAAATTAAAAACCACACCCGAGAAAACACAACTCCGGAAAAGGCGTTTCTAAGAAAATACCGGCGCTGCAATTCCATCGGTGCCTTCAGAATTGGATTCCGAGCACCGGTTCAAAAGTTAGAAAACCCTGCTCGTTTGTTCACTGAACTTACCCAAGCTAAACTTCGGAAAATGATTCTGGGCACACCGGGCCACGGAATCAGGTGCCGTCAGAAACTGTGCTCTTGTAAAATTCACAAGAAAATTAAGAAAAAAATTTCCGTGGAATTTTACGTGTCATTACAGTTTAACTAATCAATAAATATATTATTTTAATATATAAAATATTAAATTAATATAGCTTTTATGATTATTTCTAAAACACATAATATATCGGTTTTTTTCATTTAATTCTTATGCGAGAACATATTAAATAAAATTTATTATGTTGAATATTCAGCGATATGAGATTACTGAAATTGATTGATATTTGTATAGAGAGTAAATTTTTTTCATTAACATAATTCCCTACAAATACACAAGAAGGATTCTAGAAATTTTCTTTCTATTAGACTAGGGATTAAAAACATTTCTATGATGACATGGGGACGGAATGTGGTATAACATTTACAATTTAATAAGATTTTATGGTGAAGACAAATGGTTGTATAATGGGCGTGATTATATGTGAAGAGGAATATTTTTTATTAACCTAATGTTGACTGATTTATTATGTTTTCTAATGACTGTGAATATTGATCATTAGTATGAATAACTAAAATAAATGATGTTTGTGAGGATAAGATAAATGGTTCTCGAAACATCCGTACAAAATAGATGATATTTTTTAATTACATTGTCAAAAGATACAATATTTTACTATATTTATCTACTTTGCAATAAATTTTAAAATTTATTATAATATGTAAAACATCACCTGTACTTAATTTCAAGTAAATAATTACAAACATTTTATCATATTTTCAAAAATATAGTACTAAATTTGGTAATTTATTTATATAATAGTTTTATGAACATTAATATTTTTTAAAATAATATAACCAATCATATAATGTAAACTTATACATATAATATAATTATTTTACATTGATTAAGCAATTATTTTATTTTATTTTGATAAAATTTTAAATTAAATCTATCATTAATATAAATCGATTAGATGGTATCTTATTGGTTACTATAATTTTAATTTTATTATTTGAGTTGTAATGGTAGTATATTACTGATCAGGTTACTATTTTAATTATTATTTATCTAGAAAATAATATTCTAAAATACAATAAATAACTATATTTTAATTATTTTCATTGAATAAATTTTTTATTAGGGTCCTTTATTATTCATTTTAAAAATATTGCCTATAAATATTAATTTTTTTTCATTTTTATTTTCTTGTTCACTAAGTTGATATTTCATGGTGTCTATAAACAAAAAAAAATTCCTTAATTAAAATCATATTGTTTATATATATTTATTTTCACGTATTACAATATTTAATTTTTTCTTAGCAATTTATAATTTTTTTTGTGGTTATAGTTTTTATCCTGAATGAATCCATATAATGGTAATATACTACTATAAAAATGAAAATTACATGTTTTAAATTGAAATATTTATTTATTAATGAAGAATCATGAATTATATAATTATATTAGAAAAATATCTTTTTTCACAATTTTCATAAATGATATTGTCATTGAAAGAATATATTTTATAGTATAAACATATATTTATACTTTGGAATCATTTTTAGATTCCCTGAAGATTGTTATTATAATATGATTACAGTTCTCCAATTTTTCGAGGATACAAATGAGAATAATTAAAATAATAATGTGGATATAAAATTTTCCATTTCAAAAAATGATACAATAAGTAATATTATTACATTATTCTTTTTTTATGTTTTTTATATAATAAATAGACGAGTTTTGAAAAAAAATGTTTATAGAAATGTTTGTTTGAAACTAATAGAGTTTCTCAATTGGTGGTTTGTTAATATGACATATATATATTGTTAATTAGTTTTTAAATTATAATATATTAAAATATTAAAAAAATAAATTAAATTTATATGAATTTAATAATGATAAATAATATGTGTTTTTATAAATTAAATATGGCCAATTGTTAATATATTCATAAAATAAAGGATCTTGTTTAGGAAATTAATATTATGAGGGAAAGTGGTAATGATTCCAAAAAACGACATATATTATAGAATTAACTATAAATATAGAACTAGGATGTGAATTCAGAGATTATACATAGATATATTGTTAAAATCATTTGATGGGCTCTAATTATAAACATCATTACAAAATTATCATAAAAATGAAAAAATTAATTTTTATTTAAAAAAATTATATCTTATGTGTGCTATTTGAGATAGTAAATTTGTTTGTATATGGGAAAATGCTTACAAGAGTAAGTGGTGTTTATAAGTATATTATAAAAACTAAAAATAAATTTAATCAATTATGTCAAGTATTCATATAATAAAAAAATATAAAAATAAAACTATTCAATGATTTAATAACAATGTATAAAATAAAATTTATAATATTATTAAAATATTAAAATATTTTTGTGGTGAAATATTAATTAAATAGATTATTTACCATATCATTAATTTGAAAACTACATCACTACTTAACCAAATCATCACACCCCCATTGAATGTTTTTTAAATGATGAATTATATCATTTTAGTAAATGATTAATAAATAAAAGGTAAATTTAACATCCATTTTATTTTTTTAATCATAAAATAATTATTTTCCAAATAAAGAACTATTGTTATTTTAAATACACAATATGTGATATGGACTATGAAATGACCCAAAATGTATTTTTTGATTATTTAGTATTAAATTATTATGTGATTTGTAATGTTTTTATAAAACACCAAACAAAGAAAGATTTTGAAAAATTGTCAGATAACTTAAGGAAATGATGGTTTATTTCTTTATAAATCCAATAAACCAAAACTAATTTCTAGTTAATTTCTTTTTTTATATTTATATGGAAAAAATTACATGTATATGTATTGAAAATTTTATATTATTTAATTTTTAATCCGGAAAAAGTATTATTTCTTGTGATAGAGTATATTGTGGTTTCCTAATATTTTTTAAAATATTGATCAAACTAAATACAAACATTTTGCTCAATGGTCCAAAAATAATTTTATATTCCTGAGGGATATGAATTTATTACATTAAAAGACAATTTGGATGGGTTCTTACATGATGGACATTACCTAAATCAGTAATTCATCAATGTTTTAACATTTTTAAAATAAATATCATTACTAAGATATCAAATTAAATCAATTCTCTCAAATAATATAATTAATATGATTTATATATATGAATGTGTATATATTATGTAGTGTATGTGGATATCCTAAATGAAAAACATGGATAATACATTTTCTAACTATTAATCATATATTTTTTTAAAACTACATAATAAAATACCTTGTGTTTACTATTATGAGACACTTTCACCATTAAATGTGATAAATTATGTTATATGATTTTATTATATAACAACTTACTTTGATTATGATACTTAAATGATGGATATCCAAATTGATATTAATTTTTTATAATATCATAAATAGAACTCTCACACACACACATATATGATACTCAATGAGGATTTGGATAATAAAAATTATGTTACCAATTATTAAAATTTATAATGATCCATATATATATATTTCATAAATCACCTCAGTATAAAATATCAAATTTAATGATTAAATTAATGATTTAGGTTTTTTTTACATATATGGATTATTGTTGTGTATAAAAGGTGGTTAATTAGGGATCCTACTTATCTATATTACCCCATGTGATGGAAATAATACACAATAAAAAATTTATTACAAATTTTGTGAGTTCAAAGATATTTTTATGAAATAATTTACAATGAGAATAATTAGGGAATTTAGATCACATAGTGTGTATAATTATCAATATATATAGATCTATGAGTTGATATAGTATAAGTAATAAAAAATATTTTAGTAAATTTATAAATATAATTTATATGGTTAAAACATATAATGGGTTATTACCATTGTTACGTGGTCTCAAACAAACAATTGTCAAATTTAATTTTTTTTAAACATAAAAGAAAACACATGGATATGATTTATTTGGATATATTAATTATATTAATGATTGTTTTCATATCATGTAGTCAAAGTTATGTGTATTTTGTTTTAAGAATAATGTGGTGTCAAAATATATATTTGAGGGGGATTCATCGAATTTGAATTTATAGGATATATTCTTTATCTTTAGTTAAGTTTAATTTATCATATCAATGTTTTTTACTAATGTTAATTTTAAACAAGTGTAGATAGTATGATATTTTAATATGTATTCTGGAACAATATCAATGATAGTTACATTCTTTGTAAATATTAAATTTAGTCATTAGTGGTTGATTTTAATTTATAATAATAGTCCCTCCTTAAATAAAATTCATTGAATGATGTTATTTTGATTATGAAGTTTGTTACTAATCTTCTGGGTTTCAATGAAAAATAGGATTTATATAGTATATTCATTAAAAATTAATGGTTATTTTGTAATATAAATAACCATATTCTAACCAATGGACAAAATATATATTTTTAAAGTTAATACTCCTTAGTGAAATAATTTAGTGGGGAGTTGTTAATTTTTAATATAGATTCAATATATGATATTTTATAATATATATTGAAAATAGAATACTTTTTTAAGAATAATCCCTATTTTTTATCTTTACAATTTGATATATCACAGATTTATTTTATTTTATTTATTATTTTCATAATCACATATATAATATGATTTCTTATAATATTTGAATTAGTAACTATATTATATAATAAACAACCCCAACATGACTCTATTGTAGAGGATACAAAAATAATAACATCAAGTATTACCAATAATTTTAAGATGATGGTTACTCAAACATATATTTCATTATAATCATTTTGGGGTAATTTATAAATTAATAAAACAATAATACATTAAATAGTAAATGATACTAAATTTAAATATTTATTATAAATGTAACGTATAAATTGAGGTATATCCAAAATCCCAATATATATATCTTTTAAAACTATTCTATGCTAAAACAACATACTACATCTTTTTTCAGGTTCTCTTCAACACATCATTAGATATTGTTTATTTGGGGGTTGCCTCAGGGTTTTTCAGGTGAAATTTGTATAATTTTAAAGGGTTTATATGATTTTCATGGTTAATGGATGATATTCCCATATTGTGGGCCCCTATACTAAATATTATGCATCCATTGACACTGAGGGTCTTCACGGTAGGTGCACAGTTTTATGAACCATGTCCCTATCTACGAGAAACTATTTTCTATGGATAGTGAGTCTAAAGGGGATGCACATTTATGGAGATCATATTCTCTAACATTACATCCCTCTCTTAGAAACCAATCATGTAGACCTTTTTAATAGTAAAAAATTATTTTATAATCCCTAACACACTATTTAACACCAAGACAACCTTAATTAGACCTTCCTCGAATTCCATTGGCTTTAGAGGCCATCAAGATGGATTATTGGATCCGAAAACCTCTTATATTGGAATATCAAAGTGTGGTTGATCACATTTAATCTCTTTTAGGTATGTGAATCTTCTTTCATAAGATTTAATTTAGTCTCTCAGTAACATATACACAATGTGTATTAATATCTCATGGTTTTGATTTTTATAAACTATATTTACTTGAATCTTGATTCAATTTATGATTTAATGATATTTTATGCATTTTTTTATTCATTCTTGAGCCCCATTTCGGGGGTCAATTATAGATATATTTTGAAAGGATGGTGATTCCATAATTATTTTAAATATAATATAAACCATGAGTTTATATAATTAATTTAATTAGGTATTTAATTTGTCTATAATAATTGAATTTTGATTATTTTATTCTTGATTTCAATGTGTTAAAATAATTGACAAAATAACAATTTTAGTGGAATTGAGATTTTTGGGTGAATTTATGGAGAATGATAGATTGATTTTTGTAAATAATTTTGATAAATATCATATTACATATATCAAGAGAAAAACTAATTTTTTTGATGTGATATAAAAGTATGAAAATTGATAATTTGGTTTTGAAAAGATAAAGGAATATTTTTATTTGAACTAGGGTTTTTTCAATGTAATTTGAAAGGATTAATTTTAAATTTGATTGATTGTTGAATAACTTGTTATCCTTAAAAATTAGTAGTATTTGGGATAAGTACTCTAGGACCATAACTCTCTATAAATGGATTAATTATGGAAACTGTTACAAAAACAACTACATTTAGACTACCATTAATGTGTTCCCCTATATTGTGTGAAGATTTATCATTTTGCGATCCTATATTTGGGATTTATTGGTTCGATCTTGCCTAATTAGATATTTGATCTTAGTGAGATGTGTGAGAATCTTATTACCAAATAAGCATACATACCCATTTTTTCATATAGTTCATTCTGTTATACATGTTGATTTACTTTATTATATATACACTTCAGATAGTTGAAATGATTTATTCATTCCATGTGATTTATATAAAATATACATTTAAGAGTATTTGAATGATGTTTGACATATCCTATATCCATTTGAAATGAAAATACATTCTTTATAAATACTAAAATCAAAATCAATGTTTAATTTAGTTTAAATTAAGATAATATGTAATTTATTTTTATTTGAACTAAATATAGAATACACGGTGAGACCCTATGGTGCATCATATCTGACACCCTACACTTTCATCTTGGCATTTTTATATTTTCATATTATTGGTTTGAGTAATTTGAACATGTAACATGTAGGTGGTGAATGTTCATGATCCTTTAGTCATGGAGTATTGTTTCCTTGGGATATCTATGTTTTATATTTCAATATTTTTAGTACATTGAGGATTTACCAGATAGATTTTTACCTAGACTATTTATTTTAATTTATCCCACTAGCATGTTGAGAATACTAACTTGTAGAATTGTTTCTTCTACTATTTTATAGAAAATTTATTCCTTCCATTATCGTGAATGATTCCAAGTGTTATTCACCCACCATTGGGGGTCAGTAATTCCATTTGTTCTTTATCAGTGCGTGAACCGTTATAAGGATACAAGTGTATTTTAGTTGGTTTGTAAATAATTGGATTTAAAAGTATAAGTTACGTGAATTTTCCTGATGTTATTATGAATTTTGTAATATATATTTATGAATTTGGAGGTAGATGCATGTGATTTCATAGAAAACACACATTATAATGATATATAAGTCAGTGTGGGAGGTATAGTAAATTCATCTAGAGGAACAATGTTATATATTTATATTATATTCCATGAATATTAATTCAATATATTGAAATGAAAATCTATTTATCCTAAATGATGGGATTTATCTTCTGATTCTTATTCTATAAATTATTTTAAATGTAAATCTTTTCTCATGTATTCAATTATTTTTAACAATTTTGTGTTGAATTATAACTCTGAGAAGATGTGTGATTATTCCTAAGGATGAATCTAGTGGGGAACCATAAAAGGAGAATCATATCATAGACTAAACCCTTGTTATGATTATTTTCAATGCTATCGATGCCCTGGGATAAGAACCTAAACCCCTTCTCATTCATGATTTAGATGAGAAACCTCATAGGGATGAATATAACAATCATTCTTCTCAATTCATTCGTAATAATCCACCGTCATTCCAAGGTTCATATGATCCTCATGTATCTATTAAGTGGTTTATGAAGTAAGATATTATTAATTTTTCTTGAGTACTCCTGATTAGATCGAGTTAAAATGTTCCACATTCATGATAGATGTACATAGTAAGGGATGGTGGTACAAAATGATTAGTAAAAATAGAAATGATTTCTTAGAGTGGAAAATAGTGGGTTTCATTTAACATACCATTTCAATCCAGATTATGTTGTATTTTCTAAGGCTATATAGTTTTTCTAAACATAAACATGATTATACGACCGCGATGGACTATGGAAACTATTTTGATGGGATTTTGTAGATTGGACATGGGATTATATTGAATCAGAATAGGATTACTCAATGGTTAGATGTGCACCTTCGATCTGATATTCATTCATAGGTTTGGTTGTAGACGGTCAACTCTTATACTAACATGAGAGAATGGTCATTAATGTTTGAGCATGACCTTGATGGAATTTCAGGGATTCTAGGAGTTCATATTTTGTAAGTGGTGGTTATTTGAGTTCTCATAATGTTTAATGTATGGGTGATGTGTCTCCAAGTGATTTTTGATAGTTTTCATCCTCTATGCCTCTTCCATTTTCTCAATGATTCCATTTGAGTTTATTTTAGTTTGTCATTCTTGGGAATTTAAGAAGTTTTATTACAAAGGTGAAATAATTTTAATGTTAATTTGGTCACCAAGGAAAACTACAGAAATTTTTACACTAAATGTATCCTCTGTGTAATGGAAAATTTTCATTATCAAATAAAATTAATATGTTGTAATCATATGATTCAAGAAAAATAAGTTCTAGCCATTTACCTCCATAACTATGTTTATTCTCCATGTAGGCAAGTATATTGAGGAATATTATACTAATCCAGTGAATATAGTAGATACCGTCACTACAGATTCATCTTTCGTGACATATTTAATTGATATTGGTGAATCTCACTCATTTATATCAATTCATATTATAAACTATCCATATAATAACACATATATTATTTAATAAGTAATGGATATTACTATTCCCAAAATAACGACTAGAATATTCGGATACATTCTCCAACTTATACATTGTCATTTTAGATATCATAGTAACCCATGAATTTTTTTTTCTCCATATAAAATTTCATGATGTGGTTTTGAGAATATTTTGGATTTATACAATAATAATAACCTAATTGGATACTATGTCTGAAATTTTTCTATTATCATTCCTGATTGGATGTTCCATATCAATCATTAAAAATTGGAGTTGATGTCATGTAGGGGTTTACCTTATTATTTATTTTCTAAAGTCATATCAGTTATCTCTTTCAATATAGAGTTCTAATAAATGAACAATGATCTACCTCATGTTTTTAATTTATTTATACAATGTGCATAGTTATGATATATCAATATACCTACCAAAAAATAGAGTTAGAGGTACATATTTAATTTTTACCTGGTACAAATCTAGTGTCTGTTACTTATTACCACATTGGACTAGCTGAAATGGATGTGATGGAGATTAATTTGGATGATATCATGGAGAAATTCGTTATATTTTTGACTAGTAAAAATAGGATAAGAGTGACTAGATGAATTATCTTTTATATATTTATCACCATTCAAAGATAAAAGAATTTTACATTTAGAAAACATCTTTCCAGAGTATGTGTAACCATTATGAGTAACATTTCATTCCATTTTTTTATAACTAATTACCCTAAAGTATTTATGGATTTTATAAAATTGTGATTCTATTAGTATATTAATATGTACAGGGTGGTATTTGGGGATGATATCATGATTTATCGTCATTCTAAGGAGGATCAAGCGATTCATCTGAGATAAATTATGGAAATTTCAATAAAAATAGTCTTTATTCCAAGCTATCCAAATATTTTTTAGTGATTCAAGGTGTTCATTTTTTTGAAAGATGGTTTTGGAACATGATATTTCACCTTAACCTGAAAAGGATAAAGATATTATAATAATGGAGAAACTATGAACTTTATTTTAGATATATAGATTATTAGGACCATCAGTGTATTATCACCAGTTTGTAAAGGATTTCTCAATGATAACTAATTGAATGAAAAAAATAATGGAAGGTGGTGGTTTCGACATGGGGTAAAAAATGTAAACGCCAATTTGATGATAAGAAACATATGTAGTAATATGTTCTAGTGTTTACTCTTCTAATGGATAATTAGGGAAATGTTGTCTTCTGTAATGAATCGTCTTTATGATTGGGCTACTTTATCATCTTGGTTGATCACTTCATTTCATACAGCACTAGGAAGAATATGATACACATGAATAATCATTGAACCCATGATATTGATATCATATACATGATGAATTCACATAATATTCATCAGTATTATCTTTTCAAATACATTTTTACCATGTATTCTGACCACATGAGCCTCAATTATATATTAGAATCACTACCAAAGGTATTTTCCAGAGTACCTATAGAATTTTGTTTTTGATATTACATATAACTTACATTAAGTGAATTTAATTGTTTATTCCTTTAGTATGAATACTGTAAACCTAGTCATGAAAGAATCCTCAGAACAGTGAAACATTATTAGTCTTTTTTAATAGTTTCATATAAAATTATTGAAAATAGGGGATGGGATTGTCTAGGATAGTGATACTTTTTCCACCTTTCATCTTGAGATTATTCTCTAGGAAAAACATATTTTTGATAAACTCCATGTTATTTTGAACTCTCATTATGGTGGAGATAATGATAATGATTGGTTGTTCTCCATTGAAGGAATTTGATTTTTCAGAAACCAGCACAATGTTCCATAACTAATGATAAAATCTATGATGGTGTATTTTCATAACTCACAATGGATGTGGTATTTTGGTTAAATAATGATGTTATATGACATGAAAAATTGATTCTGGTGTCCATGTATAATATTATACATTAAAATATTTTTATATTATTTTTTTAGTTTCTAATAGGCCATGATAGAGCACTAGATAGGTTTGAGTTTACATCATCCACTACTCTAGATGAAATGGATGTAGGAGGAGATATCTTTTGGATATTCTTGTTTTTCAACAATATAACTAGATAAAGAAGAATGTGATATGGGTTGTGATTGATAGGATGACTAAATTGTCTCACATCATAACCATTCATGATATAAACAATATTTGAGTTTTTGGAAGATGTCCTATCTCAGATATTATAAATTATCATATATTTCCATCACTTATATTCTCTATGGGTTATATTGTTTGATTGAATATGATGTAATACATGAAGATGGATGAAAAAATAGATATGTCAATAAATATTACTTAAGGTATGATTTGGGCATGTGACATTGATTTAATCAATTATATGGATCTATATTGGTTGTTGTTTTAGTTTTCTTATAAAAAGTTTCAACTCTATTGTATTAATAGTTTTTATTAAGGCCTTATTTGAGAGACCCTGTAAATATCAATTCTGTTTGTCAATGATTAGAAAAGAATCATTTTTTGGACCAAGCTAAGTCGATGAGATGAAAAAATAGTATACATTTCTGATGATGTTCATAGAGTAGATCTAGTATAAATCTTATTTTTATCATCATCATGGACCATTGAATCTTATTGTGGGTTAACAGTTGTAATTTATATTTTTATATTGGTTTTCTCACCAATTTATTGGGTGACTAAAAAATATATCACAAGGGATTGTGGGATATTTTTAGGTGGTTGAGATGGTGGGGAAATTGTATTTCTTTTTTCTTCAATAAATCTACAAATGATGTTGATATATAATCTGTTTTTTTCATTTTATTTATTCTGAAAAATATCACTTCTTGATCTAGGAGGTTCTTGATGTTGATAAAAACATTTATGAGATTGAGAAACTATTCAAGATATTTTATTTTTAAACAAAGTTAAATCATGAGTGGAAGATACATTTGGCCATTTTTATATGGTATCAGTGTTCTATTTCTTATAATACTTGGAAGATGAAGGAAATAATGAGAGTGAAGTGGAATTATATCATTAATATAGAATATTCTGAATAAGTTTTATGTTTATAAAATGTTTTCATGGTGGGGAGTTTTTAACATCATGATAATTGTTTAGTGGTACCCTTGAAAAAATATATTGATCATTATTTTTAGGGGTTTTCTCGTGTTGATTCAGGTTAACTACATAGAGTTATAGAAGTTTTCATGGGTTTTAACTCTTGGAGGATAATTTTACCAAAACATGTAACCATATAGTGAAATTCATGATACCCTGGATAGTGATGGTTTTGACATATGGAAATAAATTTAAAAAAAATTTACACCTTGAAGAAATCATAATCCTTCGACCTTGGGTCCCGAGGTGGGGCATGGTTATAGGACACATTTTTTATAACTGTGCATCCCTCTAGAAGAAAATGTGAATTCATGCATTTTTAATTGTAATAATTTTTTTGAAATCACAAACCCCTTTGTATTCCCCTCAATTTCTTCCATTCAACGTAGCTCTAGTTCCTTGTATTATGAGGATCTTATGAGGCAATTTTCCCTCCTCAACCCCATTATTTTGGTGTATTAATGTGCGGATGATCATTATTAATTTCCTTAAGGTTAGTAAATAATCTATCCTGATTTTTCTTCGACTACCTAATTACATTCTCTTTGTAGGGTATAATATTATCACAGTTTGGAAGAATCTAATATCTATTTATATGGATCTTGATTATTGGTTTTATTTACTTATCTATGTTTTTTTTATTTGTTATAAAATCCCAACATGGGGATCATTTAATTAACATATGTTAAATGTATGTGGTTATATAATTCTTTTCTGTACTATTTTACAATTTAATTTTTAGTTTAAATTTAGTTTTTTTATTTTATTTAAAAACCAAGAATTGTGATAATATAATTTTTTTATTTGAATGTAATAAAAAAATAATTTAAAACACAAATTTAATGGAATTTAAATTTTGTGAAGAATTTACAGAAAATCATGCCTTGTTTCTTAAAAATATTTTTCACAAAATTATTTAGTATTGATATTATAAAAATGACATAATTAAGAAAGGTCATAAAAATAAATCAAATGATGAAAAAAATTATTTGGTTTCAAAATGATAAATCCATTTTGTAAATATTGTTTTGAAAATTACTTTCTATAATTATATGAAATAATTATTTAATAATTTTATTGTCAGATAAAGAACATGTTATACATGGTAGTTAGTTATAAATACCACAAGAACAAAAGGAAATTTCCTCTAAAGAAATGGATTACTGATGAAAAATGTATCTAAACCCACATCAGCTAGATTTCACATAATGGGTTACATTAGTTGGGTTGTATGCCACCACTGACGGGTTCCTATATTTGGGGTTTAACTGTATGTTCACACCAGACAGGAGACATAATCATAATGAGTTGTGTGAGGATCATATTACCTAATAAAATAACTTTCCACATGGTCTTTTAAAATGGATTTCACAATGGATTGAGTAGTATGACTTGATTATAAACTCCCTTTGAATTTTGGAACATTTACATCAATTCTAAGGGATTTATTTAATTTAAATTATATAAAAGTTATATATAATAATCTTGGAAGATTTTTTCATATTAAATCCATCAATTTGATATGAATGCATGATTTTTTTAAATAATAAAATGAAATTCGATTACAATATATATTTAAATTATAAATATATCTAGTTTATTGTTATAGTAATTAATGTTGGATTAGTTGGCCAAGCCCTGATAGGATTTATATCTACACCCTACCTTTTCCTTCAGGGGTTTTTATAATTTATAATTACAGGTCCAATAAAATTGAACACACCCTAGGGAGTTGTTAGAAATTCATGATAATTTGGTATTAAAGTATTTTTTTCATTAATATGTATATATTTTATATCCCTAGTTTTTCAACACTATGAGGATGTATTATTTTTGTGTTTTTTAACCTATTATATTTATAGTCCATTCTCCCTTAGTATTATTCATCATATTGAATTGTAATCTATATTAATATTCTTATTTATGGAATACTCAATGTCTTTTTTAACATTTATGATTCCAGGTGATAGTAGCCAACCCACGAGGATCAAAAAATTCAATTAGAAAATATTAGAGACTACTCAACTGTAATGATTCCAATGTTTCCAAGATGCTTTACGAAAAATAAATTATAAAATCAAAACAATTTGATTGAAATAAAAATTGAAAACCCCAACTGAAGTTACCAATGAATTATTTAGATACTCTATGGTACAAACATTTAGTATTTTAACCGTCGAATCTATTAGTATGAATGGATCATGTATGATCAGCAACACATAACGACCACATGAATGATATATAATTATACATGGCATAATATATAACATTTTCTTAAGGGTAGATTTCTATATGGGTATTTAATTGTATTTTTCTTCTTGTATAGTTTGATTCAATGATTTTTTCAATAGTAATTAATGTGATTTCAATGTTTGTAAAGGTATAATTCCCAACAGAAACCTTATATGATAGGGAACTGTCATCATTAACCAAAAACTATCTCTTCAAAGTAGGTTATCGCGTACTATGTTTTTATATATGTTCTTACCAATTAACAGTCTACTAACTAGTGATTTATATAATAAAATAATATTATAAAATTATTCAACAAAAAAATATGTAATATCATTAATCTTAATGTTACGTACATACCTAAATAGCATCAATAAAAATTATAATAATTAATTTACAGCACAGTATGGCTTGTAAATAGATCACAATAACACTTTCAATATCATTTTTTATGTAACATCTAAAAAAAGAGGAAACAAAATATTTTTCAATTAATTAGAATAATTATCTTCTAGAACATGAATTAAATGAATATTCCTACATTTGTTTACATCAAACCAAATATAAATTAATCAAATCTAAAACCACATTCTTCCTCATAAACATTAATATTCAGTACTTAAACATGATTCACAAGAATTTTGGTAGTGCTAACATACATAAATATAACCATTAATCAAAAAAATCCTCTAAATCAAAAATTATTATTCTCAAATTTATATGCCTAAAACTCATTGATGTTAATGTTATTTTAAACATAATGGAATTTTTATCCATTTACTATATAATACTATCTTCCCTCTTATCATTATTAATATATTAATGATATATATTATTTTTTTAATTTTATTATTGGTTAAAAACTCATATAAACATGAAACTATGGGCTCTAGTTAGATCTCACTCTGATTCCCCAAAATTATTATAACATTGTTCATTAATTTTAAAATATTATAAAAGATCAAGATTTGACCTAGAATTATTCTTATTCAAATCATGATTAACACTCTCCACATCCTTTTAGAATCCCATATTGAATCATCAAATACTATTTATGATTCTTATATTTTGAATCACATCTCAAAATCATCACATGTATTTCAATGACTAAATAAAACAATCCTATATAAATTCTATTTGACCAACCACAATATTGAAATCATTATTATGTATCATTTTTTACTCGAAATAATATGAAATATATCTAGAGAATCTATTATTATTATTATATTATTCATACACAACATCTAATATTTTGATCATAGTATCTCATTATTTATAATCACAATACACCCTTGTCGAACTTTTGATCTCCCCATCATTCAAAAATTATAATTTCCTCAATATTCTCCCTACACAAACACTGATCATTTAGAGTTTCTAAAATTATAATCTTGAAACATCATACATACATGACACTATATAGTTTTCCGATAACTAAATGAATTCCAATGATTAATATTCACATTAGTGAGTCAAATTAACATATCATCTTCAAAAGTGTTTAGATATTCTCAATATATTCTGAATTATATATTAGTTTTCAACACTACCTAGAATATGTATCTCTAAATTTTTTTCCACATAAGGTGTATAATTTTAACCACAGAAATTTACATTACAACATCTATACTATTATTCCCCATTGGGATTACCATCTAAATTACATAAAATCTATCATATAAAAAATTAATATATTTTTTTACATTCATATTGGTAACTAGAAAAATATTACTTAGTAAAATTTATCATATCATTGGGAGATGGAATCCGGAAAAATTAGTGATCTTTGATGCTCTGTAAAAGTAAACATAAGAAATAGCCATAAACAATCATTTATAAGAATAAGAAGTAGATATTGGTAAAATAAATACATATAAAATGATTATTAGAAAACAATATTTTGTCATAGATCGCATAATACATAATGAAACAAGATAAAATGATTTAATGTATTATAAAAGAGGGGTAAAGATGAAATATAAAATCTAATAAAATAATAAAAACATAAAATTTTATATAACATGAAGAAAACAACACGATGATATGGAATATCTTTAGGCTTTATAAAATGTTTGTTATAAAACTCAATATTCCCATACCGATATGAAAAAAAGCCATTATATATATGATTTAAAATGTAATGATATTTATTCTTAAACTAATACATTGGATTTTAGTATATGAACACAACAAAAATAATAGTTACTTATTTTTTCCACATGAAATCAATAATTCTTCATGACTAAACGATTGAATGAAAATTGGTTTCATAACATGTAATGATTATATCACCTAAAAATCATACACAAATAAAATCTATTAATACAAAATTTTCAATAATTTTCATAACATGATCATACCAAGACATGTAAATTAATATTCAATGATTTTTTTGTATGTATCTAGCTAAATACACATAATACAATATAACACTTGGTGTTTACAGCATATATATAATTGATATTTGATTTAGTTAAGACATACCCAATCAATCATTCTATGGGTTAATAGGTGAAAAATCATCAGTAAAGGTAATAAAAAAAATATTAATAGAGGAAATTCAATGGATGAAAAATTATAGTTATACATTGAATATGATTAGAAAAGAAACATATCATGGAATGACATTTATTTACTAATTTTCAATAAATTTTAATTTATATAATATAATTTACGAATAAAAAAAATTCATTGTATAATTTATTTATAATAATTTGAGTATTTTATTTATAATATAATTATAGAAATAACACTTTTACATTGAAACCCATTTAAAAAAATTATATAATTATTAGAAAATTAATTTAAATTTTTAAAAATGAGGCATTTGAAATAATTATCAATTTAAAAGGAAAATCCAAAAATAGTTTTATAAATAATTTATATTCAATGAAGTCCCTGATTGGTTAACCAAATATATTTTATGAACGGTTTAATGGAATCATTTTTGAAAAATATTATAATAATGACTAAAAATCAAGTGATAGAATCCTAAAAACATTTTAAATATTGTAAAGGGAAAACATGGGGGGAGTTTAAAAAATATATCCATGAAATATAAAACCATTTATATTCTAAAACAACATTATTGAGAAACGACATCATAAATAAGTAAAAAAAATTATTAAAAAATTTATGATGAGAATAAAGTGGATAAAAATAAGTCAAGGGATCATATTTTAATGTCCAAAGTAAATAAAAAATAATATGGGGGAATAAAAATATACATAAGGATGAAAAATATACATTTTATTGAGAGGAAGTTATTTTTACCTATGTAAAACAATAATTTGATAATGTATTTTATTAATGACTATGATACTGATGAAACTATGTACTTTCCCCTTGAATGGGGATAAATTAAAATGGGAAAACAAAAAAATAGATAAAAAAAGGTGTAGTATATCTTGACTAAGTGGAATAGTTTTTACTTAATAAGATATAATTTGACGTGGAAAATTTATTATGTCATGAGTAACATTTAATTTTTACCCACAAAATAATATGGTCTCATATTAATCATTAAATATAATTTATAATTATAGGACCATGATAATAATTAATATGGGATCTATATATACACCATTCCAATGTAAACATGGGGTATAATATTGTATTTTAATCAAGAAACTACATTTGAAATAGGAAACTCGTACCTTGTGCCTTTCATTGTCGAATTAACATTATGTTCTTATATAACAAACATATCTATTATAAAATCACCTATTTAAGAACCTTATTCACAAATATTACATAATATATATATATATATATGATTTTATATAATAACCATGTTAATATTTGAAATCAATAGATTCAATTTAATATAATTATATAATAAATGATATTTATAGATTTTTAATCTCTATTGGTATATAATGTAATTTTTCATTCAAAAGATAGTTATTTTATGATTAATATATTTATTTGTATTATATGATTTCACATGAAATAATAATATATAAAAGTTGTAATTTTAATTATTTTTAAAAAATTCATTTTTTATTCAACATGTCTTAGTTAGGTGAGAGTGATTTTTTGATAATTTTATGAGAATGTTTCTTTTTGGGTAAATAGTTGATTAGAACCACTTTTAGTAAAGATTTAACTTATTTTAATTTATAGACCTATTTAAAGTATAATATGTACTTTTATAAAAATTCTAATATCTACTTTTGAATAAATATATTCTAATAAATCACATTAAAATCAATATTATTCTTGAGTTTCTGTAAAAAAACATTTTATACAAAAAAGTAATTTTTCATGAAAACTGTTTTTCATCATGTTTTCATGATTTTATTTAATCATTTTTCCCCTAATAAATATTTTATTTTATGAAATTTATTAAATATGTAGAATCATCATTTCCATATTTTTTAATGAGTCCAATTTAATTGTTTTTCATTATCAATAGTCAATTCAGAGAAAAATGTTGGTTTCCCTATTAATCATTAAAATGTGTTATAAGGGATAAATAATAAAATATATGGGTTAAAATGAACTAAATTCTTATTAAAATCCAATGTTATATTAATAAAATTATTTTATATTATAAATTATTTTAAAATAGTCTATTTTAGAGAAATTATTCTTATATAAGACATTAAAATATTTTAATATTTTTGATGAATTAGACGTGTGTCCTCTCTATCACATAATAAATGAATCCCTCTCTCTTATTTAATTCAAACATTAATTACCTCTTATATAATCCATTACCAACATAAATGCTTTCATAATGACCCTTTTAATTTCCTACTGGTTACGGTGTTATCAAAATATTATCTTTGGAATACATTATGTATAATCCAAAATATATTTTTTGGAAAAGCGGTGTAATAATTTTCTAAGTATTGTCAATTTATTTTATCTTTTAACTCTTTCAGACATCTCAAAAAAATATTTCAATACCATAAGTATATTTAATATTAATAAATTTAATTAGTATTATGTTTTATCCCTTTTCAATATACATAACTCTCTAATAAAATTTTAAAACACAACTCATGTGTATATGCAGATTAGATTCTTTCAAACCAATGTGTTATTGATTTCATAACCTCCTAACATAGATTATATATATAGGGTTTAATAAATAACTAATATTATATATTTTTTATGATAATAAGTTTTGAATTATAAAATAAATATTAACTTCTTTCCCACAAATTTTTTGAAAATTGAAATTTTACTCATGTAGACTTACAGACTGTCATCTCCATGTGGTGATGTAAATAATTTTTCTAATCCATCATACATTTTTAGATCTAAATGTTTCGTTAAAATGTAAATGGTACAATTATATAATTACATTCATTATAGAAATGATATGATCCAAAATATTTTCACTTTTTTCATACTACCAAATACATTTTTGACTTATTAACCAAATATCCTCAATACATTCAAAGAAAATTTATTCAATTAAGTGACTAAGTATAACATGGTAATACATAAAATAAAAGGAATAAAAAATTGTAAAAAATATTAAAAAATTATTATGAAATTAAATAATTAACATAATTTGGTAATTTATAAATATAAATAATTCTTGGATGAAGTTGGACTCAAGTTATGTGATACTATAACATAACAAATAGTTTTAAATATTTTTATGATTTATATTCCAAAAAATTGTTCGATTTTAATGTATACAGAACAATTTGACATCTTTTATAAAATCAGTGAAGGAATATTCTGTTTTATTTTATAATTGGTCAACAACTTATCGCTATGTCACAATCGTTACATGATATTTATATTCCATTACATGCATCATTTTTTTAAATCAAAAGTATCCTTTCCCTTATATTGGGTATTTAGAATTGATAATGGGATTTTTAATGAATGGTATATATCAAAAATTTTATTTTTTTAATAATGGATTTAAAATTATATTTATAGGATTTTGATAATAAAAAATTAATATTTAATGTGTTCAAATGTTTCTCATTCCATTGATAGTTTTATGATAATTGGTGAACCCATTACATATCTCCAATGAAATGGATAATGATTATGCAGTCTTGATAATTATTTTGGTATTTACCAAGTAAGTTATACTATTCATAATATTTTTATGGTTAATATGTAAAAAGATAATCACATGTATTTTCTATTTATAGTATGGAGTTTACATACATTTATTTTCATTTCATAATATAATATAATGATATTTTGTTTAAAAGAATGATTATTTCATTTCAGAACCATAATGGATATGTCTATGAAAACTTTTTTCCTTGGTTATCATGTTTTAAATTAAACCATCAGGATTATGAATTTTATCTATGTTATAATATAAAGTTTTTATGAAAAAATAAAGTTATTAAATATTATTTAGAGTGTAATTAAATGATTATATGAGCATAATTTTTTTATTCTAAATTGAAAATATCTCTATGATTTTATGTCTTTGATGTGGACTAATGAGTTTATTTTCATTATTTTGTATATTATTAATATAATTGTTCTTAAAAAAAATTTTAAAAACAATTCATATGTTTATAAGGATGATGAAGAGAAATGGTGAATTGATGTTGAAAATTGTGAAGATTTGGCATAAAAATTAAACATGATTCATTTAAAAAATTATACAGTGCTGAAAATTTTCATACTACGTGAAATTGAAAACTTTTTAATGTAAAAGATTAATATATAATAGTTATAAATTGATTTTCAAAAACTATACTCCAAAAAAGTTATCTGGAATTACGGGAAAAATAAATATTGGTCAAAAAATCAAGAGTATGTAATGATTTAAGGCTATGTATTTATATTAATTATCATTATTTTTTCATTATTATGTTCGTTTGATATTGTAAATTTTTACTAATGAGTATTATTAATATAAATATTCCCATTAAAATTTTATAATGTAGTTACAATATGTTGATCATTAATACTTCTGTAATAATTTCTATATCAATTAAATTTCATGAATAAATCATTTACATAGACTTATAGTGTTCTTATTTTAGATTTACTATTTTATTTATGTAATTCGAAAATAAAATTATTGAAAATATTGTTTTGGTAAGTAATAGAAAATGAAGACATGTGTATTAATAATTAGTAAAATATTAATATAACTATTCAAAATACATTATAAAATAAATAATTACTAATTAATATCTATTATAACTAGAGTTAATTTTACAGAGCCATCCATGATAATGTTTTATAGCATCATTCATATATGTGGGTAAACCAACAAATAAATAAAATTTCTATAATTTTAGGACTGTATATGGTTATGAAATTCTTCATTTTGACAAAATTATATCGTAATAATAATGAAAATTTTTAGATTTTTTAGGGTTACAAATACCAATCTATTTTTTTGTATATGGAATCTAGAACTAGATTAAAAATAAAACACATGATTTTGTAGATGTGGTATTCCCCACAAATACACAATCAATGTTCATTTATTTTTTAATTTTATTGTGGAGGAATAAATCAAGGATACTAGATTAATATAATAAAATGAATTATTTTTAATAATAAAAATATTATTAAATTATAATTAATATTTTTAGTGGTGAAATGAAAGAGTATAACATAAAACTAAAGAGAAGTAAGAGACAGGAAATGAAGGAATTAATCTTCTCTTCAAAAACATTATGATTTTGAGGTTGTTGAGGAAATATTAATGTCCCAATTGAATAATAAAGTGGTAAAGGTTTAAAGGGGAAATATAAATGTACATTTTATGTTTTATGGTTTTTATAACAGTTTTTTCATGAAGTGGTGGATGTGTATCCCTTTTTATATAAATAAAATGGATTCGTTTTTACTTGACATTATTTTTAAATAATCGCATGAAAATATTCATGGATCAGTGCCTAAAATTGGTGAAATAATGGGCAGGAAAATATATTTTTTATATATTCATATCCATTTTTAATTGGTATACATGACTGGGTGATTTTGGTATTTACTCATTTGTTTCTAAATTTTACCATGATTACTATTTTACTATGTTAATTAATTACAGCCATTGAAATTAATTTTAATGACCAAAATTAATATTGTAATTATTTAATAATTTAAATTTTTATGTTTGAATTATAAAAATATGTTTATAAAATAAAATCAATATGGTTTCGAGAATAAAATTTCATTGCAAACACACATTATTTATAAAAAATATTTTTAGAGAATGGAAGTATATAATTGTAAATTTATTTATAAGATATAATTGTAAATGTAATTTATTAAAAATTAAAAAAAATTATTGTTAAAAATATAAAATTTATTTAAATTTAAAATGAAATAATATTATTATTGTACAAAATAAATTTATTTTAAATCAAAGACTATATTTTTTTAGTTTGTTGATAATTAAACCCATATTCTAAAATTTAACTATTGTATCAATATGTTAATTATAATATATTTAATTCGAAATTTTACCCCTTAAATACATATATTAATATTTATTTATCTAATGAATTTATATTTCTTATATATATATATTTAAATAGTCATAATTGATTCGATTTTGGTAAAAAGTACACATTTCAGTAGTCACATAGAAATTATATATTAAAGAACCAAAAAATATATGTTATTAAGATAGTATTTATTTTATTAATATTTAAGTGTGTTTCATTTATACCAAATTAGATTTAATAATTAAAAAAATACTACTTAAATTAAAATAAAAAATATAGAAAAAACACAGGTTTCATTGAAAAAATTCATTTTAACCTTCAAGTGTCATTAATATTATTTCGTTTGGATTTTTAATAAATTTAATGTGGAAATATTAGTTCATAATTATGAAATCATAATATTATGAAAAAATATTAAATATTATAAATTTATTTTATTTTATAAAAATATAATACATTTATGAAAAATTCATCATTGATATCCCCAATTTTTAAAAAATTTATCAATTAAAAATAATAATATGTCAAAATATTAATTGATTATATTAATTTTTATTAAGAAAAAATTTATAAATAATATATTTTTAATATTATAATTTTTTTAATTTTTATTTTTAAATTTGTTGTTTCATGTGACCTAATATGGAAACAATAATATTAATTTCATGGATAAGAAAGATGGGGTTGTTATATTTTATTTACTTAAATAAAATATAAGATAAATTTTTTATTTTCTACTCATTGATAACAATAAAAGTGATTATTAATAATATATTTATCAATTGTTATATGACATCTAATAGGAAATCCACATTACTCTATATATATATATATAAATCAATTCACTCATTTTTCCGTACAAAACATGAATCTTTTGAATATTAATAATCTCGACTCTTAATATAGCCTAATCATATATTAGAAACAATATAACTTAACCAAAACCATATGAATATATTTTTACATTTAACAACAATTGTACCACCAGAGACATTTATGGGAAATATTTTGTTTTTATGTTATATAAATCCTCAATGGAATCTTTCACTACACAAAACACTAGCTTGGCTTTCTTTACACGCAACCACGACCTTCCTCGATATCTTGCATCGTACGCAATACCGAGTTTCACTAAACTAAGATATATTATAATACTAGCGGTTATGAATAGTATTAACTGAATTTTTAATTTTATAACATTTTAATTCATCTTATACATTTTCTATAATGAGGTATGAAAACAAAATTAGTTTTTTGGATAAAAGAAGTATTTTTCAAAAAATATAGTTTTACCGCCTATTGATGGCGCACCCACATTAAATCTAGTTTTTGACAAGTCTATAAGTTCAATTTGAAAAAAATAAAATTCTTCCTTAGAATCAAGATATAAAAATTAACTTTGGATAATTTTTTTCATATTATTCTGATAACTTTCATATTTTAATGTATAGTAAAAACATGGTATATTTTAATTAAAAACATCTTTTTTCATTGCAATACTTTATATGGTTAAATTATAATATTGAATTTTTTTAAATTATAAATACGATATATATTTACCATTTAATAAAATGTATGTCATTAGCATTAATTCTACATTGAATTAATAGGTAAAAACATTTCAATCTTTGGCAATGTTTTAACTTTTAAAACCTGTTGGCTTAACAACATGATTAATTTTAAATTAATTACTCAAACTTATGTGTTTTAAATTTTGAAAAATGGATTCCATATTTGGAATCATTTGGTCCAAATTATGTTAATAGGTTTATTTAATTTTTTGATATTATGAATAGTAACTACGGTAATTTTTATTTACTATGTTTAAAGGTAAATAAGGTAATTCAAGGTTAAAAGAATATTATAATAATTCAAAATTACCTTGACAATTGTCCTAACCTTAATGGATGAGTAGTGGCCGACCATGGGCATCCTTTGGTCGATTTTGGGACCCATTGAGCCACTTGGTAGTGACAATGACAATTTGGATTAATTAATTTATTGTAAAGACAAAATTGACATTAACAAAAATCTTTTAGTAATTAATTTTATTAGGGGTTATATAAATTATATTTTCGACTATAAATATTCATTGCAAAGAAAAAACGATTTCCTACATAATGAGAGTTTTTTTTATAATTTTTAGACACCAAGTAAATTAAATTATTTATGACACAATAAAGATGATGTATTTACCTCATTTATAAATTATATAAATAAATAAGATTATAATGATTAAAATATTTTCTAAAACATGTCCAATTATAATTGGATGATTTTATTTCGACTATGAGTCATCATATATTCATATTTTATTATTTTTTTACCTTTTGAAACCGAATATAAGTTAATAATAAAATAATATTTCCACACATTCCAAAGGTGCCCCTCTCCTCTCTTATAAAAGGGCACCTCCTCCATCTCTTCATAACACCAATTTTATTCTTCAAGCTTTTCCAAACCTTGCCCATTTCACTTCCCTGCTTCCTTATAAACCTACTAGAGGTACTGGTATTATCAAAAGACCAACTCTAGTGCCTTATGAGAAAGTTTAAAGGAGGCACTTCGAGAAAGAGGTAATACCTTCTACCATTTTCTTCAAGTTTCATTCTTCTTATACTCCATCTTCATTAGTTGTTTCATTATAAGGTAATAACATAAGTATCCCTAATATACTGATATGTTATTATAAATATGAAACAACCATATTTCACCTCTTATCCATCCTACGGAAAATGAAATCACTGCTCGTGCGTACGTACGGAATACCGTCTCCACGCCGTTGTGTAATCTGTTTTCCACCACCACCTTACTTGGATGGGTATAATGGTGTAAATAATAACTATATATGATTATTAGAAAGTGATATTTATTCTGAAATATTATACATACACTTCAAAACAATTCCATGATCATGGAAACGATATCATCGCTCGTGCATACGTACGGCCTACCGTCTCAACAATGTGATGCGACTCATTCTATATGATATTCATTGAATAATGATTATATAAATGAATTGAATGAATTAATATGATATGTATTACACTAATACCATTCTGTAAATGATGTATCTATATCCTATAAAGAGTAATAAGAATTTATTCGACAAAACATGCATAAGAACAAAAAGTAATAAACACCTGAATAATAAGAAGTAATGAAATATTACTAATTAGAATCTAATAATATGACCATATATGGTATAATAACCATGAATATGATTACTTAATAATTCAATGACATTATTTAAATCATTATACAGGAGGTTCCGACATGTACAAAGCATATCGGACCTGAGGTAAGGGAAATATCACAATCTCATTTTTATCCGAGATTGTTTATACTTTGGAATTTACTGGGGTGTATTTTATCATCCATATCCATGTTTCCTCAATATGTAATATTATTTCCATCCACTGACAATTGTTTAAATCCAATTTTACCCTTCAGTGAGTTTTTAGTAAATGATATGAAAGGAATCTTTTATCGTTTTTCGTACGAGGAATTTTTGACTTTTCCAACAAAAGTATGAGAAGAATATTTTTTTAACTTATAGGGAATGAATGAATTTTTAAAACATTATTTCCAATAATACTCCTTTACAAGTTTTCATGTCTATTTTTAATCAACTTCTTTTAGGTTAAAATTTTATGATATGTTTAGTAAGGAAAAATGTTTTTGAAGTATAAAGGACATTTTCCTCAAGAATGGAGTTCAAGTGTTTTATCAAAATTATTTTCCATCTAAGATAATATAGGGTTATGTTTATATACCTATAATTATATTTATTTGATTATGTTGTGATGGAAATATTTTTATGAATTACTTTATCTTATATGAATTGTTTTATGATGTCATGATGTTTAAGATTCCCATTTTTATTACATGGGTTATGCTATGTTGTATGGTTTATGATTTCATGGATCATAGAAGAATGGTATAATTATAATATGGGTGGGGCCTATATCTCCCTCCAATGAATTGGGTATAGAATTTATATCTCATGAGATATACATGGCTGGAACGGAAGGTTAAAATGGTTCAGTGAAAGAGGACTGAAACGAGGAGTGAACTCGGTTCAGAAATGGACTTTTTCCACTAAGATAGTCTTGGCTATGAGTCTTAACTAATAAGAAATGATTCTCTTTGATTATGTGTGTATTCCACAATGTTTCATGTTTTATGTTATGATTATTGGGATTACATTTCTCTACCATGATTTATCCCATGTTATGAAATAATGATCTATTTTGCAGGGTAGGATTTCCAAAATGTTATGTTCTTATAAATTTGATGTGATTAATATTTATTTTGTTTACCCTTACTAAGAATTTGAGCTCACCCTTTTGTATGTTTCTCTCCCCAGGTCAGGAATAAGGTTATTAAGTATGATATTCCAATAAGGGACTATATATATGATGAAATAAATGGGAGATAGTGTAGATGCTTTATGAACCAGTTGTTTATGTTTCCCAGTTTCTAAAGACATTATACATATACGGTCCTTTCATGATTTTTTTATATGTTATAATAAGTATTCTTCAATTTTGAATAATTAACCATGTATGTAATGTATGGGTCGTTATAGTTGGTATCAGATGAAAGGTATAGTCAACCTTTGGAAACTAGGATGTGAAAGCCTTAGTAAGAAAACTAAGGATATGTCTAAGCATAGAACACAATATTAGTGTTTTAGAAATGTCCATTATCAACCTATGATAAGACCATAACTGTGAAATTTTATTCTTGATTATGTGGTTTTCCTATTATAATTAGTGTTTCTCACACTATTCTTCTTGGTTTTAGTCAATGGCTAGAACCTGAAGAAACCGTGTTAATGCAGAATGCGACAGGAAATGCAATGATGTTCTCCCTGAACAACCAAATGTTATGGGAGCTAAATGAAAAATATTGTAGCCATGCTCATACAACATTCTCAATCTATGAATCATGAAGGACTTCCAAATGAGCAATGGAATGAGAAACATTCTTTTGAAGCCTTCATTAGGCAACATCCACCTTCATTCAGTGGGTCTTCTGATCCATTAGTGGCTGAAAAATGGATCAGAACCACTGAAAAGATATTTTCAGTTCTTCAACGCTTTGAACATGATAAATTCATCTTAGAAGTCTATCATTTGGAATGTGATGCTGATCAATGGTGGAATCTTATTAAGAATACGAGGCAAAGGGATAAAATTGAGTCCATGGAATGAGACGAGTTCAAGAACTTATTTTTCAATAAGTATTTCCCTCATATTCTTCGAACAAAGATGGAGAAGGAGTTTCTTGAACTAAAGCAAAAGGATGATGAATTCGTTGGTACCTATGAAGAAATTTTTACAAGACATGCAAGGTACGCTTCCGGAATTATTATCCAACCTGAAAGTAAGATCGATTGATTCATTAGTGGCTTAAATCCAAGTCTTCGAAGGGCGTTAGCCATAAGGGACTTCAATAGCTACGAGGAAATTGTTCGATGTGCTCTCAAGGTTGAGATGGAGATTGGTGTAACCCATCAATCACATGGGTTTGATAAGAAGAGGAAAATTGAATTCAAAGGACAATCTAAAGACCACACTGAAAAGAAGATGAGTTTTCACTAATGCTCAATGTGTGGAAAGAAACATGGAGGAAATTGTCTTAAGGGGACAAGAAAATGTTGTAAGTGTGGAAAATAATGTCATCAGGAAATTGAATGTCAGAATAATGGGATGAAGATGTCTAATGATGCAAACAAAGGAAGGGATACACAGAATGAACTTACTACACTTCAATGTTTCATGTTCAAGGAAATTGGGAATTACGCCAATCAATGCCCAAAACCAAGGGCTGATGATGATGATCAATGTCAAAAAACTCATAAGGTCAAAGACAAAGGAATGTCACATGCAATTACTATCGGAGATGTGGAGAATGCCAATGAAGTGGTGAGAGGTAGACTAACCATCCACTCTAAAGTAGAAAATGTTTTATTTGATTATGAATCCACCCACTCATTTATTTCTGAAGAATTTTCATAGGGTATCACCGTATTACCTCAACAATTAGATGTTGAGTTCGCTGTGAAAACTCCTAATGGAACAACGGTCGCTTCAAAAGATTATAATTCTTCTCCGATTGAAGTTTGTGGTAAGGTGCTTCCTGCCAATCTTGTGATCCTTCCTATATTGGAATTTTATGTGATTCTTGGCATGGATTGGCTTTTGTTATATGGTGCTCATATCAATTGCCAAAGAAGGGAAGTCACATTTCATATTCGAGATCAATCTATGATCGTCTATCGATTCAAGGATGAACATAACCTTCCAGTGGAAATTTATTCCATCTTATTGGTCTTGATCCCACTAAATAAATGTTATTTATTTCAAATGGTTGGTAAGAAACTCATGATTATGAATATTCCCATTGTACGGATGTTTGACGATGTCTTTCCAGAATAATTTCTAGGTCTTCCACCAAATCATGAAGTTGAGTTTTCAATAGAACTCGTACCGAGTGATTTGCATATTTCAAAGACACCTTATAGAATGGACCCAATTGAGTTGTAGGAATTGAAGAAGCAAATCAAAGAGAATATTGATAAAGGATTCATACACCCTAGTGCGTCACCTTGGGGATCACCTTTTCAGTTTGTTTAGAAGAAAGATGGATCAATTAGACTCTGCATTGTTTATCGATAACTTAACAAGATCACTATCAAAAACAAATATCCTCTCACTAGTGCAGAAAACATTTTTTACGTTGGTTATTTTTCATTATTTACGTCGGTTTTTAGGCGACGTTAATACGGACGACGTTATAAATAACGTTTTTTACGTCGGTTATTTAAAACCCGACGTAACATCCCTAACATCATGGTGTTTATCACGTCGGTTCATTAATAACCGACGTGAAAAATGATGGGGGATGGGGATTTATAATGGCGGTTATTATATAACCGCCGTGATAACCCGCGGGTGGGGGGAGGGGGGGGGGGGGTTAGCACGTCGGTTATATAATAACCGACGTGATAAATATGCGCGGGGGGGGGGGGGGGGGGTTTATCATGTCGGTTATTTCTAAACCGACGTGATAAAACGCCTGGGATATCGTTTATCACGTCAGTTATGACATAACCGACGTGATTAACCCTTCCCTGGGCCTATTATCACGTCGGTTTCTTAAATAACCGGCGTCATAAAAAGGCATGGGAAACATTTTAGCACGTCGGTTATACAATAACCGACGTGGTAAATCGATTCCCAGGCCTTTTAGCACGTCGGTTATATTAAGAACTGACGTGCTAAAAGGCCCCGGAATGGTTTATCACGTCGGTTCTCAAAAAAACCGACGTGATAAAACCCTACCGATTTATTTACCACATCAGTTATAAAATAACCGACTTGAAAGCGATATTTTTTTTAAAATAATTGCACTGCTCTCACCAAAAAGCAACCAGAAACCAAACAACAAATATAACCATGCCAGCCCTCCCCCAAGCCCCAACTGAACCCCACCCTCATCTATACCCACCTAACAACCTGGCCAGCCCTCCCCCACCACATTGGAGACCCACCACAACCCTTGGACACCCCCCACCCCTTGGACAGCCCCCACCCTCATTTACACCCCCACGACCCCTAGTACAGCCTCAAACACCCATTGGACACCCCTCCCATATCCCTTGGACACCCCCACCCCTTGGACACCCCCCACCCCTTGGACACCCCCTCCACCCTCATTTACACCCCCAAGACCCCTAGTACAGCCTCAAACACCCATTGGACACCCCCCCCACACCTTGACAGCCCTCCCAGACCTCTTGGACCCCCCCGACCCCTGGACACCCCCCCCCCCCCCCCCCGAGCCCTTGGACAGCCCCAAACACCCCTTGGACACCCCTCTCATATCCCTTGGACACCCCCACCCCTTGGACAGCCCCACCACCCTCATTTACACCCAACCGGCCCCTTGGACAGAACTCCCAGACACCTTGGACACCACTCCCATATCCCTTGGACACCCCCCCCCCCCCACCCGTTGGACACCCCCCCCCCACCCCTTCGACAGCCCCCCCACCCTCATTTACACCCCCCGAACACTAGGACATTCCCAAACACCCCCTGGACACCCATCCCATATCCCTTAGACACCCCCCACCCCTTGGACACCCCCCACCCCTTGGACAGCCCCCCCACCCCCTGGACACCCCCCAACCCCTTGGAAACCCCCCCGACCCCTTGGAAACCCCCCCATCCCCTTGGACAGCCCCAAACACCCCTTGGACACCCCTCCTATATCCCTTGGACACCCCCACCACTTGGACACCCCCACCCCTTGGACAGCCCCCCCCCCACCCTCATTTACACCCCAACCGACCCCTTGGACAGCCCCAAACACACCTTGGACACCCCTCCTATATCCCTTGGACACCACCCACCCCTTGGACACCCCCCCCACCCTCATTTACACCCCCCGACCCCTAGGACAGCCCCAAACACACCTTGTACACCCCTCCCATATCCCTTGGACACCCCCCAAACACCCACCCACCCCCTTGGAACCTCTCCCCCATACCAAAATCTAGACCAGAAAAACCATCAACAGTAGACCAAAACAAGAAGTAGAGAAAAATTAAACATTCACTTATATAACATTCAAAACATACACTGTCAACTTCAAAAAAAACTAAATCCAACCTAAACGACTACGAAATACACAATTACATTAACAATATTCAAAATTACATTTTACATTACAAACAACTAAAAGTCAATCAAACCTGTAAAATAATTTGACCACTCCACTTGTAAGTGTTTGATATCTTCAGCAGTAAAGGGATGAGGGTCATCAAAAAGCTACAAAGGAAAAGGATAGTAGTCAACGTGTATAATGAATAAATCAAATTGAAATATTATGAGAAAGAGGAAATCTTACCAGGTCAAAACTTAGAACTGTCCCAGTTGTTATTATTTCATACATAAATCTTAACATGTAATATCCGCATTCGATGATGCCTTGTTGCTCATGACATTTCTGTTTGAATGAGTGTAAATTCAATATATTATTTTTATGTAATAAATCAAAATGTACAAATTATAAATGGATATTTACCTTCGCATGTACATATTTGATCTTGAAATTCCTTTTCTATGCGCTTTTTCGAAAGTGGACCCATGCCCTGTTAGAAAATAATACGAATGGGGTAAATTTAAAATTCATTATAATATATAAAACTATTGTGAAATTGAAACTTACGTTTCCAATATATACTTAAAACTTTCTCGCACATCATCATGGAGAGAGCATATCCAATAAGTGCTTTCTCCCTAGGTCAAAAAACCCCGAACATCCAATGATCCCTGATAAAAGGAAATTTAACGTTAGTGGTTTTTTATGTTAAAAGATAATTAACTCTTTGAGAGGGATGTGTTTCATACCTCTCACAAAAAGGCATCATCCAACACTGTGTGATTACATTCTTTTCAAATCTATCAGCAATATAAATCATTCTTTGTTCCTCATCCAATGCACATGCTTCAGGGGAAATAAATTGTGGGTCCACGAATCCATATACATCTGTCAGCTCATTCCTCTCACAAATTTTATACAGATACCAAATAGAAAGCAGACATAAGTATACATTTTTAATAAATATAACGCAAGGAAAAGGTGTTAAGACTTACATGATAAAAACTTGCACCACGTTGATGCCCAACTTATCTCCAGTGACAAACTCCATGATATCAGTTTTCATAATCCCCACACTTAGTTCACGTCCACAGACATGAGCTTCCATTGTAAAGTCATAATGAACCGCCAACAAATTTGAATATCTTGACAATTTGTCAAGACTGCCAGTATTTGCATCTAATGTCATAGCTATCTGTCTTTGTTGTTGTGTATACAGTATTTCTTTACCTTTGATGTATTCCTGTAAAAATAAATTGAAAAATATATTAGTTTTCAAATGATAAAACATTAATAAAAATATATAATAAAAGATATAACATCCATACCTCTATGGTAATGAGTCGAAGAAGTCTGGATGGCCAAAGTAAAAAATGGCCGATACTATTTCCAACTGTCGTCACCTCATCTGTAGGTAATGGTATCCGAGCTGATCTATCTATAATATCCTGTACAGTGACCCTCTGATTCTCTACCTCTAACTGTTGATGATGAACTGTATCTCCTATACAATATACCATCCCATATGCAACTATATGATGTTGAGGATCATCAACATACAACTCACAATAAGTAGGTAGCTGCGGTGAAGGAGGAGGATCAAAAATGGGGTCCGCAGGCTGAGGTGGGGGAGTGGGAGCTACTTGGAGAGGTGGAGTGGGAGCTGCACCCTGAAATTGTCTTTGCAAGTCTGCAAACATAAACTGCACCGATGCTCTAATCTTGTCCTCCATTGTCGGATTAATATTATGGACTTCAGCCTCCAAGGATTCTATTTTTTTTATAAACTCCCTCAACGTTAGAAGTTGAGGAACGTGGAAACACTTTTCTTACTGATACACCTGCCGGATATCCTCTTACACGGCCAGGATGTTCGGGCTTTCCCAATGCCACAGATAAAATATCTTCCCTCCCAGATGGTGTAAATGTCCCCTGTGAACTCTGCTCCTCAATAGAGTCCTGTAATAATTAATTGAACATTTCTATAATGATTGGAAATATATGACGAAAATAGTAAACTTAAATAAATAAAATAGATATCTTACAATCCTCTCAACTACGAGTCTCGATTCTTCCGAAAGATATTGTCCTTTTTTGCCCTTCCGAGCTATTTTCCATTTCTCATGTCTAGATGGAGGGGATGGAGGGGCCACCTCTCCAGAGCTTGAAGACTCAGCTCTTAGATGTTGAAATTTTTCTACCATCATTAGTTCTTCCAATAATGCATACCCTCCCCGAGATAAACTATGAGGGTATACATTTTTAGATTGGATCTCTTGATGTGCTTTCCTTGTTTTCTGTAAATTAAGAATAAGTAATCATTAACAAAACAATAATAAGATCATTTATATAAGAAAGCTTATAAAAGTTTACATTTCCCTTACCAAAAATGATTCTTTTCTTCTACTTTCAAAAAATTGTCTCGATGTGTCTTCATCTATAAAAGGATATATACGACATGGATTCTCACGACTCCTATGGCCATAAATGAAATCAGATGAGAGGGTTGATTTGAAATCCCTCCATCTCCTAGCAGCCAATGATAAGCATTTCTTCCTGACTCCTCTAGTGTCAGGAATATCAAATGTCATCTGATAAAAAAGAGGTTAAAAATATTATATATACTAGAAACATTTAATGAACAGTCAAACAATAGAAAAAGATCTTACCAAAATGGTCTCCCACAGCTGAGAAATTATCGCCTTATCCACACTTCTCCAATCATCATAGAGAATGCTTACTTTTCTCTTAGCCTGAGTTGCTACAAAACCCTTAAAATCTTTAGCATTTGGACCTCTAGGAAGATCATCATCATCAAACTCCACATCTATCCTCTCCTCCTTCGTACAGGCAAGTGATAATTTTGGTAAACGTGTGCACCCACGCTTACCAACCTTTGAACTCTTTTTCATAATAGGAGCATGTGAATGTTCCTCCCCAGATGTATGACCAATATGCTCATCTCCAGAATCATGTGGCTGATCAACTGATTGATCTGTCATTTTCCTTCAAATCAAAAAAACAAACATTAGTTCACAAATATAAAAATTCTAATATTGTAATACTACTTAATCAGAAAATAGAAAAGTGTACTAAATTACATAATAGTAAACATTGGTAATATGGTAAGCATGTTAAACAATGATAAACATGTTAAACACAGTCTGTTGTACCCCTCTCTCTTGGATTTTAGTGATCACAATCACTCTTATTATGGTATAACTTTTTTTCAAGTGTTTTTGTTGATAGGAAAAAGGTTGCCAAGGAGTTGGCCCAAGAAAGATGAAAAGTGGACTCACTGAGTCCACCGGTCAGCCGGTGTGAGCTCACCGGCCAACCGGAGGACCCAGGCAGTAGACTGGCCCACTGCCTGGTGTCACCGGCCGGCCGGTGGACCAGACAGAGAGCCTTCCTCTCTATCTGGACCACTGGCCGGCCACTGGCTCATCACCGGCCGGCCGGTGGACCAGACAGAGCTTTGCTGTCTGGACCACCGGCCAACCGGTGATCCACCACCGGCCCGCCGGTGCGCCCAGGACTTCTCCTCTTTACGGTTTTTATTGTTTTATCATTTTGGGTTGATACATGTTTTCATAAGAAAAAAATTTACAATATCTAACATTATATGAAAAAACTAAATGTAAACAAGAAATAAACATATGTTACCTGTAATTTTAGTAAGATATAACACCCCCCCTGGACACCCCCCGACCCCTCTAGACAGCCCCTCGCCCCTCCTGGACACCACTCCCCACCCCCTACCCCCTTGGACACCCCCTGGACATCCCCCAACCCTCTGGACAGCCCCCCCACCCACCCGGACAACCCCAAATACCCTCTGGAGAGGCCGCCACCCACTTGGACAGCCCCCCACACCCATCCACCCCCTTGGACACCCCCCTGGACACCCCACCGACCCCTCTGGACAGGCCGCCACCCCCTTGGACAGCCCCCCACACCCACCCATCCCCTTGGACACCACCCTGGACACCCCCCGACCCCTCTAGATAGCACCCGACCCCTCTAGAAAGCACCCCCACCCCTGCTGGACACAACCCCCACCCCCGACCTGCTTGGACACCCCCCTGGACACCCCCAACCCTCTGGACAGCCCCCCCCCCCACCCCTCCTAAACCCCACCCCCACCGCCTACCCCCTTGGACACCCCCCTGGACACCCCCCAACACCCACCCACACCCTTGGAAAGCCCCCCACACCCACCCACCCCCTAGTAAACCCCCCTGGACACCCCCCAACCCCTCTGGACAGCCCCCCACCCCTCCTGGACACCACCCCCCACCCCCTACCCCCTTGGACACCCCCTGGGCATCCCCCAACCCTCTGGGCAGCCCCCCCCCCCACCCACCCGGACAAGCCCAAATACCCTCTGGAGAGGCCGCCACCCACTTAGACAGCCCCCCACACCCATCCACCCCCTTGGACACCCCCCTAGACACCCCACCGACCCCTCTGGACAGGCCGCCACCCCCTTGGACAGCCCCCCACACCCACCCATCCCCTTGGACACCACCCTGGACACCCCCCGACCCCTCTGGACAGCCCCTGACCCCTCTAGAAAGCACCCCCACCCCTCCTGGACACAACCCCCACCCCCGACCTGCTTGGACACCCCCCTGGACACCCCCAACCCTCTGGACAGCCCCCCCACCCCTCCTAAACACCACCCCCCACCCCCTACCCCCTTGGACACCCCCCTGGACACCCCCCAACACCCACCCACACCCTTGGAAATCCCCCCACACCCACCCACCCCCTTGTAAACCCCCCTGGACACCCCCAGAGCCCTCTGGACAGCCCCCCGCCCCTCCTGGACACCACCCCCACCCCCTACCCCCATTGGACACCCCCTGGACATCCCCCAACCCTCTGGAAAGCCCCCCCACCCACCCGGACAACCCCAAATACCCTCTGGAGAGGCCGCCACCCACTTGGACAGCCCCCCACACCCATCCAACCCCTTGGACACCCCCCTGGACACCCCACCGACCCCTCTGGACAGGCCGCCACCCGCCTTAGACAGCCCCCACACCCACCCATCCCCCTTGGACACCACCCTGGACACCCCCCGACCCCTCTGGACAGCCCCCGACCCCTCTAGAAAGCACCCCCACCCCTCCTGGACACAACCCCCACACCCGACCTGCTTGGACACCCCCCTGGACACCCCCAACCCTCTGGACAACCCCCCCACCCCTCCTAAACACCACCCCCTACCCCCTTGGACACCCCCCTGGACACCCCCCAACACCCACCCACACCCTTGGACAACCCCCCACACCCACCCACCCCCTTGTAAACCCCCCTGGACACCCCCCGACCCCTCTGGACAGCGCCCCACCCCTCCTGGACACCACCCCCCCACACCCTACCCCCTTGGACACCCCCCTGGACACCCCCAACCCTCTTGATAGCCCTCCCACCCCCCTGGAATCACTGAAAATTTACCATAACAAGAAGTTGGGCCATTCAAAGAATGTTTTTAGGTGTGGAGGAAGAACTGAGTTTCAATAGATAGAGAAGGAACTCGACATTAGGTTGTCTATTCCAGGTGTGGATTTGAAGGAGTTAATGTTTGTTCAGTGACCAAAGAGATTGAATCAGAAATTCAGATGTTGTGCCATTTTCTCATGATGAGGATGAATAATTGGTGGGGTTTTACTTTTAAATGGAGAGCTTAGAAGACCATCATATTTTCTATAGATCAGTAAAGGATGTTAGCATCAAACATAAGGCTTAAGGGATGCTTTCAGATCCAAATATGTATGTTGATGGATGCAATGGATCTAGTAGAGGTTCTAGAAAGAATGGTGGTTTTATTTGTTTAGGATAAGTAGTGAAGAAAAAACTAGTTAATTTTTTACTTGCTGAAAAGAGGGTATCTAAAATTTTTAACATGCAGAGGGGAAATCTGGCGAGTCCTCCTCGTGAAACTTTGTTTGCAGGGGGTGAAAATGGTGATGTGATCCCAAATCCATGCACCAATGCCATGGTTGTGTGTGAATAAAGTAGTAACAACTGTAAAAGGGAAACCCATCCAAATGGACACGCCCCAACCCTCTCGGGGATTTATAGAAAACGATGAAAAATTAGTGAAATCATAAAATTAGTCAATATTGCAAGTCGAACTAATAGATCTAGGGATGATAAATAAGATTATGGTGCCAAAACGAGTTAAAAGGGTTCGCAATCGAAGAATCTTAGCTAGTTTCAACAAAAAAATCACAACACATATATATATACTATCCGCGAAAAAAAACGAATGAGTGGGAGGATTACCTGAGTGCTGCGAGTTTAGATGATTGATCCGAGGAGATTAAATATGAGAAACGATGATCGCAAAACGAATCTAAACCAACGAAATGGATGAGCCGATTCGGGTTTACGCGAGAGAGAGATGAGTCACGACTGTCGAAGGTAAACTCGCGAATGACAATCCACGGGTCTGGGTAAATTTTTAAATGAGTTATAACGTCGGTTATTCAATAACCGACATAAAACCTTCCTCCGATTCTTTTTTTACGTCGGTTATTTTATAACCGACGTTATAAAGGGCTCAAAATCCGCGTTTTTTACGTCGGTTATTCCATAACCGACTTCAAAAACATCTGCGGATTCTTTTTTTACGTCGGTTATTTTATAACCGACGTAAAAAGGCCTTCAAAAACCGCGTTTTTTACGTCGGTTATTGAATAACCGACGTAATAACTCGTACATATGTCTCTTTTTTATGTCAGTTATTCAATAACCGACGTAACAAACACCCCCCGCTTCTGTTTTTTACGGCGGTTAATGTATAAAGGACGTAAAAATCGAAGCCGCGCAATTAATAACATCGGTTATAAAAATTACCGACGTTAAAGGTGTACTAAACACAGGTTTTTACGTCGGTTATTAAATAACCGACGTACAAAACCTCGTTTTACATATTATGACGTCGGTTTTATATAACCGACGTAAAAAATGGTGACGTAAAAAACGTTTTCTGCACTAGTGTCTCCCACGTATTGATGACCTATTTGACCAACTACGTGGAGCTCAATACTTTTCCAAGATTGATCTTCGTTCAGGGTATCATCAATTAATGGTCAAAAGGGAGGATATACCAAATATGGCTTTCCGTACAACGTATGTACACTATGAATTTATAGTGATTCCATTTGGTCTTACTAATGCCCCTGCAATCTTCATGGATCTGATGAATATAGTCTTTAGAGACTATCTTGATCAGTTTTTGGTGTTCTTCATGGATGATATTCTTGTCTATTCAAAGAGCAACGAAGAAAATTAAGATCACATGAGAATTGTATTAAAGACCCTATGAAAGGAGAAGCTTTATGCCAAATTTACCAAGTGTGAATTTTGGCTTCAAAAAGTTTCATTTTTGGTTCACATAATCTCAAAAGAGGGGGAATCTATGGATCCAGAAAAAATAGAGGTTATCGAAAGATGGTCGATACCAACAACAGTAACTGAGATCCGAAGTTTTCTTGGTTTGGATGGATATTACCGATGTTTTGTGAAATATCATTCAATGTTATCTAACCCACTCATCAAGTTAACTCGAAAAGGAGTTATGTTTGTATGGACGGTGGAATGTGAAGAAAATTTCAATGACCTAAAAAGAAGGTTAGCTAGTGCACCTGTGATCACACTACCTTGCAGTGGAGAAAGGTTTGTGATCTACAGTAAGGCATCCAAGAAGGGACTGGGATGTGTTCTCATGCTAAATGATATGGTGATAGCTTATGCCTCACGACAGTTGAAAATCCATGAGAAAATTACCCACCTCATGATTTGGTGTTAGCTGCGATAATCTTTTCATTAACGATTTGGAGGCATTACCTTTATGGTGAAAGGTGTGATATTTATACTGATCATAAATGTTTAAAGTATATTCTCACACAAAATGAGCTGAATATGCGTCAAAGAAGATGGATGGAGCTGATTAAGGATTACGACCGCTCAATCCATTACCACCCTGGGAAAGCAAACAAGGTAGCAGCAGCATTAAGTCGACAAGACCATGCTAGATTATCCATGATGAGGATCACAAAAGATACAATATTTATGGGTTTACAAAGGATGGATCTTGGAATTATAATGGAATGGGAAAATCGTATCATTCTCAAATAAATGTTCAACCATCTATACATGTAATGATTAAAGAGGAATAGAAAGAATATGTCGAGTTACAAAAGAAGGTGAGAAATGTTCCTAAATTAAACCTTGATTGTGATGGGATAATAATGTTCAGGAATTGGGTTTGTGTTCCTCCCATCCCAGAATTAAAGAAGGAGCTGATGGATGAGGCTCATAGTTCATCATTCTATATTCATCCTAGAAGCACGAAGATGTATAAGGACATGAAAGAGTACTTCTGGTGGGATGGAATGAAAAGAGATGTTGCCGAATATGTCTCTCGATGCTTGGTTTGTTAGCAAGTTAAAGATTAGAGACAGAAGTCTAAGGGGATGTTACAACCATTACCCATACCTGAATGGAAATTGGAAAACATCACTATGGTCATTGTCACTGGACTTCCTAAAACATCCAAAGGCAATAATACTATCTGGGTCATAGTTGATCATCTTACAAAGTCTGCACACATCATTTATATTAGAGAGTATTTCTCTCTAGATCTTCTTACTAGGATATATGTAAAAAAGTGGTAATATTGCATGGAGTACCACTTTCTACTATATCTGATCAGGATCCGAGGTTTACCTCAAAGTTCTAGCAAAGACTTCAGCATACTATAGATACAGAGTTGAGTTTCAGCACTGCTTATCATTCTCTGACAGACGGTCAGTCTAAGAGGACAATTCAAACTCTAGAAGATATTTTGGGATCTTTCTCTATGGATTTCATAGGTGGTTGGGATCAACCCCTTCCATGGGTGGAATTTTCTTATAATAATATCTTTCACTCCAGTATTCAGATGGCTCCTTATGAAGCTCTCTGTGGAAAGAAATGCAGGACTCGAACTTGCTGGGATAAATTTGGGGAAAGAAAGCTATTAGGAACTTATCTTGTTGATGAAATAGTAGAAAAGGTAAGATCTATTCAACAACACATAATAGCAGCTCAGAGTTGACAGAAAAGTTATACCGACAACCGAAGAAAAGACCTAGAGTTTGAAGTGGGTGATAAAGTGTTCTTACGAATATCTCCCTGGAAGAGGGTAATGATATTTGGAAAGAAGGGAATGTTGAGCCCTAGATATATCAGTCCTTTTGAAATTTTGGATCGTGTTGGGAAGGTAGCTTAACAATTGTCACTTCAACTGAATCTCTCTCAAGTTCACAATGTGTTCCATGTATCTCTCCTGAGAAAGTACATACCTTATCCTTCACATGTACTCAGCTCAGAAGTTGTACCACTAGAACAAGATATTTCTTATAGAGAACAGCCGATAGAGATTCTGGATCATAGCAAAAAAGTCCTATGGAACAAGACCACTCGCTTGGTGAAAGTTTTATGGAGGAACCACCAATTAGAAGAAGCTACATGGGAAATTGAGGATATGATGAGGGAGATGTATCCTCATCTGTTTGTTACGAAGTGATGAATTTCGAGTGAGAAATTCATTTTAAGGCGGGTTAGAATGTAACACCCGAGACTTCTATGAGAAATATTTTGTTTTTATGTTATATAAATCATCAAATTAATCTTTCACTACACACAACACTAGCTTGGATTTCTTTACACGCAACCGCGACCTTCCTTGATAGCTTGCGTCGTATGCAATACAGAGTTTCACTAAACAATGATATATTATAATACTAGCCATTATGAATAGTATTAACTGAATTTTAAATTTTATAACATTCTAATTCATATTATACATTTTCTAGAATGAGGTATGAAAAAAAATCAGTTTTTTGGATAAAATAAGAATTTCATAAAAAATGCAGTTTTACGGCCTTTTGATAGCGCAGCCACATTAAATCTATTTTTTGACAAGTTTATAAGTTCAATTTGAAAAAATAAATTTTTTCTTTAGAATCAAGATATAAAAATTTACTTTGGATAAAATTTTTCATATTATTCTGATAACTTTCATATTTTAATGAATAGCAAAAACACGCTATATTTTAATTAAAAAAACAATTTTCATTGCAATAATTTATATGGTTTAATTATAATATTGAATGTTTTTAAAATATAAATAGAATATATTTTTACCATTTAATATAATTTATGTCATTAGCATTAATTTTACATTGAATTAATAGGTAAAAACATTTCAACCTTTGGCAATGTTTTAACTTCTAAAACCCGTTTGCTTAACAACGTGATTAATTTTAAAATAATTACTGCAACTTATGTGTTTTGAATTTTGAAAAATGGATTCCATATTTGGAATCAGTGGGTCAAAATTATGTTAATACGTTAATTTTATTTTTTTGATATTATGAATAGTAACTACGGTAATTTTTATTTACTACGGTTAAAGGTAAATATGGTAATTCAAGTTTAAAAGAATATTATAATAATTCAAAATTACCTTGACACTTGTCCTAACCTTATTGTATGAGTAGTGGCCGACCATGGGAATCCATGGGTCAATTTTTGGATCCCATTGATCCAGTTGGTTGTGACAATGACAATTTGGATTAATTACTTTAATGTAAAGACAAAATTGACATTAACAAAAATATTTTAGTAATTAATTTTTATAAGGGGTTATATACATTATATTTTAGACTATAAATATTAATTGGAAATCTAAAAATATTTCATACATACTGATATTTTTTTTATAATTTTTAGAAACCAAATAAATTAAATTATTTTTGACACAATAATGATGAAGTATTTACCTCATTAATAAATGATTTAAATAAATAAGATTATAATTATTAAAATATTTTCCAAAACATGTCCAATTATGATTTGATGATTTTATTTAGACTATGAGTCATCTTATGTTCATCTTTAATGATTTTTGGACCTTTTGAAACCGAAGACAAGTTTATAATAAAATAATATTTCCACACATTCCAAAGGTGCCCCTCTCCTCCATTATAAAAGGGCACCTCCTCCCTCTCTTCCTTACACCAATTTGAGCTTTCAAGCTCGGCCAACCCCTGCCTATCTCACTTCCCCACTTCCTTAGAAACCTACTAGAGGTACCGGTCTTATCAAAAGACTAGCTCTAGTGTCTTAAGAGAATGGTTAAATGAGGAACTTCGGGAAAGAGGTAATACCATCTAACATTATATTCAACTTCCATTCTTCTTCTACTCCCTATTCATTAGTTGTTTAATTATTAGGTAATAACATCAGTATCCCTCATATACTGATATGTTATTATAAATATGAAACAACCCTATTTCACCTCTTATCCATCCTACGGAAAACTAAGTCACCGCGCGTGCGTATGTACGGAATACCGTCTCCACGTCATGGTGTAATCTGTTTTCCACCACCACCATACTTGGATGGGTATAATGATATAAATAATAACTATATATGATTATTTTAAAGTGATATTGATTCTGAAATAGTATACATACACTTCAATAATATTCCACAATCATGGGAACGATATCATCGCTCGTGCGTACATATGGCCTACCGTCTCCACGATGTGATGCGACTCGTTCTATATGATCTTCATTGAATAATGATTATATAAATGAATTGAATGAATTAATATGATATATATTGAACTAATACCATTCTGTAAATGATTTATCTATATCCTATAAAGAGTAATAATAATATATTCGACAAAACACGCATAAGAACAAGAAGTAATAAACACCTGAATAACAAGTAGTAATGAAATGTTACTAATAAGAAGCTAAGAATATGACTATATATGGTATAATAACAATTAATATGATTATGTAATAAGTCAATGACATTATTTAAATCATTATACAGGAGGTTCAGACACGTACAAAGCATATCGAACCTGAGGTAAGGGAGATATCACAGTCTAATTTTTTTCCGAGATCGTTTATACTTTGGAATTTACTGGGGTGTATCTTATCATCCACATCCATGTTTCCACAATATGTAATATTATTTCTATCCACCTAAAATTTTTTAAATCCAATTTTACCCTTCAGTGAGTTTTTAGTAAATGATATGAAAGGAATCTTTTGTCATTTTTCGTATGAGGTACTTTTTGACTTTTCTAACAAAAGTACGAGAAGAATGTTTTTTTAACATATACGACATGAATGTATTTTTAAAACATTATTTCCAATAATCTTCCTTTTCATGATTTCAAGTTTATTTTTAATCAAATTATTTTAGTTTAAAATTGTATGACATGTTAAGAAAGGAAAAATGTTTTTGAAGTAGAAAGGATATTTTCCTCAAGAATGGAGTTCAAGTGTTTTATCAAAAAAAATTTCCATCTAAGATAATATAGGGTTCTGTTTCTATCCCTATTATTATATTGAATTTAATATGTTGTGATGGAAATATTTTTATGAATTCCTTTATCTTATAAGAATTTTTTTATGATGTCACGATGTTTAAGATTCCCATTTTTATTACATGGGTTATGCTATGATGTATGGTTTATGATTTTTTGGCACACATAAGAATGGTATCACTATAAGATGTGTGGGACCTATATCTCCCTCCAATGCATTGGGTAAAGATTTTATATCTCATGAGATAGACATGGATGAAACAGCAGGTTAAACCAGTTCAGTGAAACAGGACTGAAACGAGGAGTGAACTCGGTTCAGAAACGGACTTTGTCCACTAAGATAATCTTGGCTATGAGTCTTGACTAATAAGAAATGATTATCTATGATTATGTGTGTATTACAAAAAGATTCATGATTTAAGTTATGATTATTGGGATTACATTTCACTACCATGATTTATCCCATGTTATGAAATTATGATCTCTTTTGCAGGGTAAGATTTCCAAAATGTTATGTTCTTATAAATTTGATGTGATTGATATTTCTTTTGTTTACCCTTACTGAGCATTTGAGCTCACCCTTTTGTATTTTTCTTTCCCCATGTCAGGAAGAATGTTATTAAGTAAGATATTCCAAAAAAGGACTATAGATATGGTCAAATAAATCGGAGGCAGTGTAGATGCTTTATTAACCAGTTGTTTATGTTTCCCAGTATCTAAAGACACTATACCTATACGGTCCATTCATGGTATTGTTATATGTTGTAATAAGTATGCTTCAATTTTGAAGAATTAACCATGTATGTAATTTATGGGTTGTTATAAAAATGAACCTCTATATTTTTATAGAAATTAACATAATATGTAACCCCCATTGGTTTTAATAAATAGGTCTTAAAATCAAAGAATCCAATATTTAAAAATATATCAAGAATTATATAAAAATACCTATAATATCGTGATTCAATTATCAATCCAAATGATACCAAAACAAGGTAACACACATTTTCCAAACCAATAAGATATTTATTGTCTCCTATATCATTCGTATATTAAGAATAAGAGTTATCTGTCCCCTGATTATTTTTCTTAAATAGTTCTCCCAAAAATTATAACATTTTAATAAAATCAATTTTCATGTTTCTTTATACAATTAAATATGTCCCCAAAATGTAGATTAAAAAATAAAAAATTAATTTAGATACTTTACATAATTCTCATAACTTTTATAATAGAGAAAAATGTCATATATTTATATCAATCAATATAAAATTGGTAAGAATATTAATATTAAATTTATATTTAGATATTATCTTCAATAAAATAAATTAGAATAAAAAACTCACCATTTCTATCAATAATTTAATATGAAAATATTATCATACATTTAAGAATTCTCCATTAATTGGTTATAATAAATAGATGTATTCAGATACATAACATTTTTAGTTTCATTTTTATGTTCTGGTATCATAACAATTCTTATATATAATGGATTATGATAAAATTTACATTAATAATATGTAAAACACATTCAAGTAAGTATTCCAAATTGAAAAATTAATTTAAAAAATATGAATATTTATTGTTCAAACAAGGTTTCTAAATTTTTTTAATCAATGGTTTTCCATTTTCATTTTGTCATAAGGTTCTATAACCCAACTAGTTATTATCCTTCTCACATCCTTTAAAATAATTTATTGTTTTTATTGTTTTTTAATTCATTAATTTATACTATTTTTAGGTGTACAATTAAATAAAATGACACAAAAATAGGCCTTCACATCATTATAATATTTTATATCTTACTAACCCACCTATGTTTTTGGTTACCTGTATAGATACAATATTATTATATTATTTATGTAACTGAAGAATTTCCCAAATGAGTTCCTTGAATACCCTTATGAAATGAACCATAAGGGACCAATGATAAATAATATCATATTCCATTTGAAATAGGACCAAAATCCCACTGAAGAGAATCCAACTCACCTTACCCATAACAAATTCCAAAAAAAATCATGTGTAGGGAAAACAACTATCACTTATACCATTTGTTGGTTCTTCATTATTGTGTGTGGAAGTTGGAACGGTCCATCCAGAAGTTGGAATGAATTGTCACCACCAGAAAACCACCCCTTCCCATCATTGAGATTTGTCAACCTAAACTATAGATTGATACCCATGTTCATATAATGTGGAATGGTGAGACCACATCCTCCCCCATTTATGGAGAGGGTGTTTCATTACAACGACCTACCACGTCTGATGGTATGATCCACTCGTCACTGTCCCCTATCCCTACTTCTAATTAGGGATCAAATTCACTTCCACTTCCTTGTATGGTTTTATAGAAATCCTATAAAAAATGATCCCACTTCAATTATATAGTGATCTACTACATCACAGGCCAGTACAGATGGTGTGATCCACCCATTATTCTAGTATCATATGATGAAATTCCATAGAAGTGATGCAAAAAATTTAATGGGGGATACTAGTAAATGTGGGTTCTTCAATGTTATCCCCAACAATGAAAATGGGATGTGAGTTTACCCAACCACTCTGCCAAACCCTTATCTTCCAAACTGTGAAATATCTATAACATAACCCCTTGGTTTCACTAGCTATGTGTTTAGTCCTATACCCACACATTGTTTACTCGAATGAATATTAATTGGTTACTCAACTAGAGTTTTCAATGGTGATTTACTTTAGATCATATTTGTCACATCCCCATCCACATTACAGTATTTAGACATGATTATAATTTTTTTGAGAACCACACAATCTCTAGTTTGGAAAAAATATTTGATGTTTTCATATATGTAGATTTTTACTTATTTTGTTCCCTAATATTATCTTATCGTTTTCCAAAAAATCCTCCTAAAAATTACTAAACCCTATAATGATAAAAAATTTGAAAACCAGCAGACAAGAACATCTCAATTATGTGACATTAATGAAAATATTTCATTAAAATAAATTCCCATGGTCATTTATATTTAGTATTCTAGATTATTAGAATTAATTATTAACTCTAAAAACCTAACCCATTATAAATAGATGAAGATTTTTACAAGTATATATACCAATGGATTTATCCAACTATATATTACATTTCTCCCACTAATTTAGAATGAATCATACTATACAAGACACATCATAGGTATTAATTTTTATCATATTTTATTAAAATGAAAAAATAATTATTTTATGATATTACATTCATATAAAGGGTAACCATAAGAAATATCCATCATTGATCATAGACGAGTATAAGATGATTTTATAGGTATAATCTGTATATATATACATTTATGCCTACTAATTTCTAAATCATAAATCATTGTATAATTTATTGAATAACATAAAAGAAAATAACTTAATAGTGATGACACACAATCATAGAATTTAATATATGATGAAATTTTGAGAAACATATAAAATATGAAAAACAAATTAAAAAACAACATGGAGATAAGAAAAAAACATAATAAATGTGAATTCATGTTTTAAAAATAAATAATCCCATGCTTATATAAACAAGATCACTATTAAAACAACTGAAAATAGAAGAAATATCATTATTCCCTAGATGGTTAAGTAAATAAATTATGTACATTCATTGAAATATCACTATAAAATAACTTAAAAATATGTTTTTGAGAGAGATATAGAATCTAACCAATGAATATCTATAAATTATTGTTTCCAACAAGAAAAAAAATTAATTAAATATAACCATGGATATAATATTACTTTTGTATCATTTATATATTTTAGGACATAGAAAAAATACATATTTGAATATATAGATAGAAAAAATTTAGAAGTACACATAACATGAAAAATGATATAAAATAATTGGGTATTTAATAAAATTAAGTAACTATTTTGATAAATACCATTAAATGAATATACAAAATGGTATTTACACTGTATATCTAATTGTTATATGGTTTATTCAAAATTCACCACATTAATTGATGTATAGAAAACTAAGTGAACACCCTCTAATCAATGTAATTGAAAATAGTGTATTTATGGAGGTTATAAAATGATTAAAATATTGTAGTCTTTCATAGAAGATGATTTTGTGGGACTCAGGTGATAATGGATCATTTATTTATATAGTTTATAATTTCTAATTTTTAATAACATAGATACAGATTCGATGGGTATTTAAAGAGTCATTTTATAAGAATAATAGTTTTTTACTTTTAAAATGATGATAAAAAAGATCATCTATCTATGAAAACCCAACTAAATAAATGTAATTGATTAATAGAAAAAAAATAATTTACTTTTAAATACCCTTAAAAACAAGAAATAATATTAACCATTATGCTAAATATATCTTGTGAACAAGTTTCAAAAATAAGTTCTAATTATAATTTTTATAAATAATATATATTTAAATAAGTCAAAAGCGTATTTTGGTAATTCATTTTCAAAATGGATGGAATGTTGATATAACAGGACATAAATTTTTATGAAATGTCCAATAATAGAATATTGTAAAACACATTATTATTTATAGAGAAAATTCAGAGTACTGGACATGAAATATATATTTGAAACAATAAAACATCTTTATATTTTAGGGAACCTTTAATGAAAACTCAAATAATCAATATGGAAATGAAATTTATATTTGGAGCATTTCATGGATATATTAGGGAATCACATGAAATATCACATATTTTAGTACCCAATATCAGAGGAAAATATTGGTAGGAAATAACATATTGACATGGAGATGATAAATCTATTTTATGGAATATGTGTAATTTAAAACGACGTCAATGTTTTATTTTAGTAATAATTCCTTAAAAGAAGAATACACTAATGAAAAATTAACCATTAATTGTGTTGAAGTGAAATTAAAATTTAATAAATTAAATTAAATGTTAAAATGGATCTTATGAGATCCTAAGCAATGGGAGAATTTATTACAGATGAAGAATGTATTTGAGAAGAGAAACCAGTTATAGCTTCCATGAGATTTAAATTTAAACCACATGAATAATATTATTTATTATGAAGCACTAAATAAAATGATAAATAAGTTCATAATGATAAAAAAAATTAAATTTTTAGTAGACATAATAGTCTATAGAAAAGGTGGTTCTTAAGAATAATTATTCCTCAATTAATAATCTCAAGATTAAAACACTAAACATATTTCCCACTTAGTAAAATTCACAATAGTATTCATTATAACTAAAATCACCATCATAATCACATTTTTTTAGAACATCATCATATATATGCCCTTTAATGTGCTTAATTTTAAATTATTTATTATATTTATATATTTCAATTATACAAATTTTGTACAATATGGTGTTGGTAATTTAAAATTTTATATTCAGATTTTATAATATCGATTCTATTACACATTCATTTATATTAACATTATTATTGCCAAATAATTTATGATACTAAAGTATTTATTTTTAATTTATTTATATTTTTCTTAAATAATTTATGACTATGTAATTTAAATTATGGGAACATGAAATTATCAAGAATATTATGTTTTAATTCATAAAAAATGATTAGTAGTGTATTAATAATAAATTGAATTAAAATAAGAAAATTCTAATAAAATAAACCAAAAATTAGTTATTAATTATTACCTAATATAAAAAATTAGTTATATTTTTATTGTTATCAATGATAATGTTTTATTATGTAATTATTGTAGAGGATATTAACAGAATAAAATTAAAGCATGAAATAATTTGATAGAATAGTATAATTATGAAAATGTTTATTTTATCATATTATTATTGTAAAAAAATAAAAACAATATTATTTAGATTCTTCTATGTTTTTTAAAAAATAAATTAGTTTAGATAAATTATGAAAATATATATTAAAAATGAATGATCTTATTTTATATAGTTCAAAATCTTCAAGCACATATGACATAAATTATTTTGGGGTTAAAAGCTTAAGTGGATGAATAATTTTTTTATTATTTTAATATAATAAAATTTTAAATTTTTTTAAAAAATGCTGTTATATTATGTTTGATTTTTTGGGTGTTAAAATAATAAATCATAGGTGAAAAGATATTGATAAGTGATGCCCTTATGTAAAAAGAAATAACTCTACGATTATAAACATCCCTGATATTGAAGGGAATTTAAAAATATTAAGGACCAAAGTGAATAATAATGTTAGGGAGATATCACGTGTAAATATAATTCTAGTGTTTTTGAAATAAATTTTATATATTTGTGTAGTATGATGTAATTGAAGTGTGAACCTTTTATAAGTGATGAAAAACATAGCTTTTGTAAATAAAAACTATTTTTCAATAATAATAAGACACTATGAAAGTTGAAATTTGTAAAAAATATTGAAATAATAAAGTGGAATTTTATTCCTATATAGAATTGAGCCACCAATTTATTCGATACGATATTGATTCATTTAATGTTTCACTAATTAATTTTTATATTTTCCAATATTTGAATATTTATAATTGTAATAAATTTTTAAGCAATGAAATTACTTTTTATAACAAAAACATGAAATTTACATGTTGAAAATGTTATCATAACTATTTCAAATATGAAATTCTTTTTATCTAATAAATTAAAAAATGTTTAGAAAATTAAATCTCATAATTAACAGACAAGATACATAAAAATAGATTTTATAAAATGATTTGTTAATACTTAAACATTACTTGTAGGTCAAATTTCCCATTTTTATTAATTTAGATAGAAATAATTGGTGAATTATATATAAAATAATTTTTTTATATTTTAAAACAACCCAACCACAAATTTTACAAAAAATTGTTTAATTAAAAGAAATTATTGGACACTATTTTAAAATTTAAATTAAATATAACCTAACATCTAAAAATTAATCAAATATTTTCTATAATTAGATTTATATTTTTAATTAATTTTTTACCACAATAATATATCATTTTAGTAATTAATGTTTTTGATATTTTTTATTCCTTTACTATTAAATGATATAGTTATAAAATATTTAATTTTATTAAAAAATAAATGTTCTTTAATCACAAATTATTTTTTTTGGAAAACTCTCGAATAATAATGTTATGCAAATACTATCATTATAAATCCAAAAATGAAGTTTCTATCAACCAATTGAAATTGTTTCCCTAATAAATTTATCATTTAATCAAAAATACAAGCTATTCAAATAAAAAAATTGTACAAAAAATGACATTTTCAATGAGATAGTGAAATTAATCTTACATTATATAAATTTATAATTAATTTATTTTTCAAATATTACTTTATAAAAAAAAATATTAACTATTATAATAATCCTCCAAAATTTTTTAATTTAATTTGTGCAGACAAAAATAAATAATATTTTTAAAATAGGTATGTTAATGGAATAATTTTAATAATATTAATAAAATAAAAATAGTATATAATTATTTTATTTAATCATTTAATTTTTATTTTCTAATTATTTTCTAATTATTATTTTATTACTAAAATGTTAGTTTCATTCCTGTGTTTTTATTGATCATTGATTCATGTAAAACATCATATTGATGAATGTAAACATATAATGGTTCCAAAAATCATGAGTCAAATGATGGTAATTACTATAGTGTAGGATATTTTAAGACAATCTTTAATATACATTAAATTATCTTCTAGATTCACCTTCTATACTCACAGAAGATTGATATTATATTATAGATGAAATTTTCTACTCCATGAAATTTCATATTTCTTATTACATATTACATATTTAATATTATAAAAATTAATTCATATGTTAATAATTAATGAGTCTTGAACAATCATATATTTATCTAAACTCAAAAAATTCCATATTAATAATTAACATTTTACTTACAGTATTGTTCACATTATGAATATTTATTCACCATTTTATTTCTCCACAAAATATGTTTTTAATCATTTAAACTCATATACTACATTAAATCAAGATTCATGTTTTATAATTATAATTCTACAGTAAAAACAATATTATGGTTTTTCAATTGTATCCTCATTAATTGTTTTTTTTTTGAGTAGTTTCTTCACATATTTTTTTTTGTAATTAATTTTATATATCTAGTACACATCTTCAAATTTTTTATATCATTTTCTTGATTTACCCAATTCAATATTTACATTCATATATTATCATCATTATTAAATATATTTGATCAATCATAGATCATCATGTATATTTGTTAATTAAGTTTTGGTTATCCAAAATTTTTACCTCTCAATAAAATATATTCACCTGAATTCATCTTCACCCATCTAATTTTAAATCCCAAAAATAACTTCATAAATTAGGTATAATTACCATTTAGAAAATAGTTCATCCAAAATTACCACACTAATAAATTATTGTGTCTTACGTTAGAATCATCAAATTCAAATTTAATAGTAAAAATATTTTTTTATACAATATAAAAATGTGATGGGTTTATAAAAACTAAAAAAATAATATATATCAGAAGTTTATCTCATCAACTCCAACCTTTTTTAGGGATTCAAAGTATTTTTTGATCTAAAATTATTATATGTTTCTACCTCTTAAAAAATTAATCTTCACAACATGTTTCCATTAATTTCATCTTTAGTATTTACTCAACTTTATTACTTCCATAAACATAGTTTCTTCTCTCATAAAGAGTGATTATCAATATTATAATTGTTTTTCTATTATATTCCTGATAATGATTTGGAATTTTCTTGTTTTAAAACGTGATACATTATAAAAAAGTTTTTATTTTGATACAATTAATTATAAATAATTACCTCCAACACATATTCACAGTAAAACCTACTGAATTCCCTTATAAATAGAAAAAAATACAACACTCTTAATCAAAATCTAATTAGGAACATCAATCTCCCAAATTTATTGTTTTTTCAAGAAATATTTAAATTATGTAACCTTATCCTTATGTTGTACAAATAATTTTATCATTTTGTATATCCCCATTATTGATACTGAATAAAATTATTAATTAATCTAATTATTAAGAAATTCATTCTTAAGAAAATATAATATTCATCACATGATTCACTTATAATTATAATTTAAACATCTTCACTTATACAAAATACGACCAAAATACTATGGGTAAATGTTGTAATAACATATCATAATGAGCTAACACATAAAGTAACAAAATCTTTGTTCACATTAGAAATTCTGGTCTGAAAAAACCTGATGGACTAATATTTATATATTATATATCAATAAATATTACAAATTGATATATAAACTATGAAATAAACATCTTGGAGTTATTTAAAATTTCTCGATTTAGTATCACATATTATTACTAAATAATATAAAAAATATTAATAATTTATATTTCTCCAATTTCATTTCAATATTAAATTTTCATAAAATAAAATTTCAATTTTATTTAGTTTAATAATTAATTTTTTACATAATGATGAGAAAATATTATAACAATTATTTATTAATGACACTATTAAATATATAGAATTTAATCATATAAAATATTGTAATTCATAATTCAAATAATAAAATCATTAACATTACGATTTTATATAATTTAAAATCATTCAAATTGATAGAATAAATTTTCAGAAAAAAATGATCTATGACAAGCCATACATTCGACATTATAGGACACATTAATATCTAGAAGCTTTTAAATATCAACTCCATCTCCATTGGTAAATTCCATCCATCTCATCCATTATTCCAAAAACAAATTGAACAGATTATAGGAGGTAATGATCATTGATTAAAATAACTCAATGAAAAAAGTTCTCATGTTTCTATAAAGAGTTGATTTTTTAATGTTTTATATGTGTTCTCTGACAATATCACATCACCTTAAACTCCTTATGTATTGATAATATGTAACGCCCTATCACTAGTTACCTAGAGTCGATGCATTATTACATAACATTGGCATGATCACAATAAAGATCAATTCTCGAAAGACCGATTGGTTTAGTATCATTGGAAACACTAGATATATTCATAATGTTTTACATTACATCATAAAGTGAAAAACTACTACAAGAACATATTGTCTCGATATCCCACACTATTAACCCCTCATAATATCCCTGCAGGTCATTCATAATTTACTTTTTCACATCCTGGGAAAATAAAACATAGAAAAGGGGTGAGCTCAAATGCCCAGTAAGGATAACAAAATAGTGGAAACATTCATAAATTAGAATAATCATTTAAGGCAGTGTATAACTAAAACAAAAGCCTTTTAAACTTGAAATTCAACATATTATGGAAAAAATAAAATGAAATAATGCCATTTACTTATTCACATGGATATTCTACTAATCGAATAATCACATGCAATATCAATAACCACTTTCATAATGATGGAATGCATAATGCCAGACTATCATAACCACATAGCCAAGGCCTCATGCCAAGACTACAGATAAGATTTTTTCAAGGCCTTGTGCCAAGACACTAGCTTTTCTCATGAGACCTACCGATGCATCGAGGAGCTATAGCGGGCTCCACCCGTCATATATTAAGTCCAATGCATTCCCATATGAAAAGGTTTAAACATAATATAAACATTCGTATTAAAACTAGCATACGAAATGTCAATACTTTCACCATAAACCATGAATGGTATAAAAATAGCATATCCACAGTCAAACATACCACAAAACCTTAAATACAACATAGATGTTTTGTATCATAATAAATCAATTTCATATAAGCGTAAAATCCATCAAACGATGTTGACATAGATGAAATCAAAACTCTTTTTAAAGAAATATCTCTTTTTATTTTAAAATCATTTAAGAAAAATATAAAATAAAACTTTTTCTTTGAAAATAATCTTATAATCTTGTAAGGGAATCTTACACAATTTTATAATGGTGGAAAATAGCCACACCCGCCGTATAAGTTAAAAAAAATATTCTTATCTTATTTTTGTCGAAAAGGTTAAAAAGCACCTTGTTTGGAAAATGACGGAAAGATTCCATTATAAACCTCTTATAAAAATTCAAACAAGGGTATAGATGACTTTAACCCATATTCTTGTAAATAGTAAAAATGTTTTTGAAATACATTTTAAGAAACATGGATGTGGATGATAAAGAGATCTCAGTAGATTATTACGTATAAACAACCTCGGATAATGAAGAGATCGCGAAATAACCCTTACCTTGTACTTATCCTTGGTTGGGGTAGGTTAAACTCCTGTATAATGGTGAAATAATTGTTATTAAATTATTCAACAATCATATACATTAATATGATATCATATATGATCATTTAACATTGATTTGTTAATAATATCTTAGTATTATCGTTGTTTCGGGTGTTAACTTACTCGTTTTCTTTTATATGTTTTGTTACGTATGCCATTTTTGTAATGGATAGGTTGTATCTTAATCATATCCAGAATGATATAAAGTCCTTAGATACTATTATTAATCATAAAATGAGAATTATACTTCAATGGATACGATAGAGAATGAATCTCATCGCGTTCGTGGAGACGGTAGTCCGTACGTACGCACGAGCGACAATATCATTCTTTTGATTAAAATAATATATAAATGGATGGTATATCATATATACAGAATCATTTACATGTTTTATTTATTATTTACATGAGTTACACATCATTATTATACCCATCCAAATAATAATATATTGAATAACAATTACACCACAACGTGGAGACGGTAAGCCGTACGTACGCACGTATGGTGACATATTATTCAAAGGGTGGATAGAATACTGAATATGGTTGTAGAATATTTATATAACATCAAATTATATATAAGATACTGGAGTTATTATTTTAGAATTGTTGTAACAAAGAAAGAAGAAGTGGAAGAAGAAAGGAACTTGAAAAGGGGTGGTGAAAACATTACCTCTTCTTCGGGTTCTTCCTTTTGATTTGATCAAAAGGGCTTCTTAGGTTGACTTTCTGATCAAACTAAGGTCTCTAGGATGTAGTGAGGGAAGTTGGGAGAGTATTTTGGCAGAGTTTTGCCGAACCAATAGGCTTTTATGGTGTGAATAAATGACAAGGAGGAGTTCCCTTTTATAAGAGGGGTGAGGGGCACCTTTGGAAAATATAGAAATATTAATTTTTAATAAATTCATATTCAGTTTCTAATGGCTCCAAAGTTTATTATTAAAAAATTAAGGTGTTGATAGGTCTAAAAACACTCAAACAATAGAATTTAGATAGGGTTGTGTACTTATATTAACCTTATCTTTAAGTATTAACTCTATGTTAATTAGTTTCACTTTTACAATGTCTCTTTGTATTTTTATATTATATGGTTAATAAACTTACTATATACATCCAAGTGACCCCCAAGTGGTCCATTAATATTACACCTATTATGAGATAAGTCTCTTGGCCCAACCTTTGATTTTTAGGAATTTAATATCAATTAATAATATAATATTTTTTTTAAAAAACTCTTTTATGTCAATTTTGACACTATTCAATAATTGATTTTTGTGAAACTCATAACAGAATGATTACTTCGACAAAAGTTAATTAAATCAATACTAACATGTCATATTAGCCAATAAAATTATTTTAATTCATTAAATGGCTCAAATTATATTTATTTGGTAATTTATAATATCAATTATTTTAATTTGTCACAATTATGGTAATTACTACATCATCATTGTGTCATAAATAAATTAAATTATTTAATGTCTAAAAATTATAAATAAAAAATCTTTATGTAGGAAATATTATTTTCGTTTTAATGAATATTTATAGTCTAAAATAAAACATATATAACCCTATGTAAAAATTGTTTTCCTAAAAGTTATATGCTTGTGCCATTTTTGAATTCATTTTAACTTAATTAAAATAAAATGTCCCTATCACCTACAAGTGGCTCCATGGGGTCCCAAAATCGACCAAGAGATGCCTATGGTCGAAAATGTATCAAAAAATAAGTATAGGAAACATTTTAGGGTAATTTAGTATTATTATAATATTATTTGTTAACACTTATTTACCAGATTTACCCTTAACCATGGTAAATAAAATATTTACCGCATTAATTATTAAAAATGTCTACAAATAAAAGTTAAATATTTACACAAATTGAACATCCTGATTCAAAATATGGAATCCATTTTTCAAAATTCAAAACAAAGAAGTGGCATAAATTAATTTAAAATTAATTCGCGTTGTTAAAACAAAAAGCTGGTTTTTAAGAGATAATAACTATCAAAAGATTGACACTTGTTTATGTCCAGTTTAATTGTAAAATTATGTCCAATGACCAAAACTGTATTAAATGGTAAAAATATATTCTAAATATACTTTAAAACCAATCAATAATACAATTTATCACTATAAATTATTTTGATTAAAAAAGTTGTTTTTAAGTATTTTTCACTATTCATAAAAATTGGATGTTCTTAGAAAAATACAAAAAATTCAACTTATGATAATTTCGATATTCCGAATCCAAAAATGAAGTCCATTTTGAAATATATAATATATATAATTTCAAAAAGTAGGTATTACTATTCATAACAGCTTGATTGATTGGTTGTGGTGTGTTAGAACTCGATGTTGCGTACAACACACGCTATCGCATTATTCAAAGAGAAGCGTACCGTAGAAGCCTGGGGTGTTACATAATAAATATTTTATATATAGAAATAAGGTCTCTTATGATTTAATTTTTAGTTAAATAAATACGGTGGTGATATATTTCTCATTAATGAATAATCAATTATTTCAGATGCTGCTAATTGTGAACACTTCATTCTATCACCATCAACTATTTCCAAAACATTATTTTCAATATGTAGTATATTCATATTATATTCTACAAATTTTTCTTAAGTAGTGTAGGGGTTTCAAAAAAATAAGGGCATGTTAATTTAATGTTCTTTCACCATATTCATTATTATCTCAAACTATATAAACTCAAAAATTATAATTTTTATATTCTATTATGAATGCATAAATTCATTATTTATTAATTTATTTTTAAAAGACACATTAATTATATTTCAATTTTTTTTAAAATATTTCAATCATTGTATAATGGTATTATAAATACCATTATAAATCATAAAAATTGATAGTATAAATGTTCTGTAGGGACCATTAATAATATAACATATTAAGGTTTATGATAAGATCTATTCGAAACAGAAGGAAACCGATATAGCCTAGAGAAGTATAATTTTACCATATCAATTACATTTTATTTGAGACTCAAAGGTATATGAAATCAACGGTATTTTCCAACACTAACCATAATTTTATATTCAATAATTGAAGCATGAAATAATTTCGGGATGGGATAAGTTCAAATTTATTAACATCACATTCCATTCCATATTTTTCTAACCACACTATTAAATTCCACCATTACACACCTTACCGTTAGAAAATATGATTTAATAATAACAGATTATCTATCTAGAATGTTGTAGTATAAATATTTATATTTTAATATTTACTAAATTATTGATTATATATATCCCATTTCATTATTATATTATACACATTTTTATATAACAAGTTTAATAAATATTTATTATTGATATGTATAAAAAATTTATATTTTTTGAGAAATATATTTATTCAATTAAAAAATGCATTTTGATAAATTAAATAATTTTCAATTAGAAATTATTTATTTAAATATTATTATTAATTAAAATTAATTTATGAAAAATTATAATATAATTTAATGATGACCAAGGTATTTTTTATAATGGTTAGAATGTGGTCAGTTTCCTAAAAACTAGTATTTTCATGTAAATAGTGAATTACATATAAATGGGATAATTATAAATATTATCAAATTATTTATAAATATCAATTCTACATAAAAAATAATCATGATGATGTTAGATGATCATAAATTTTCCATAATTTATTGAGATAATGGATTTTTTGGTTAAAATTTATAAATTGTATAAATATAAAGTATTTTTTATGACATAATTATAGAATAAATTCTATTTAATATATACTATAAGTTTAACCAATGAACAAAATTATATTTCCCAATTAATTTAATTTTTATTGATGATATGTGCTCAAATTTAGAAATCTATAACGAATCTTTAAAAACCAGAATTATATTTTAATTTTTTTTAAAAAATTTCTTGATTAACGTGACTCACTTACACATTTTGAATGGAATTATTTTAAAAATAATTCATATCCTAATTAGATATTTAAAACTTACACTCTTGGCTAGAAACATTGTGAGAGAATAATGGGAATGGTTGTGGTTTATTATTATTTTTTGTCATACATTTGAAAATATATGTTTTGAAATTGATAAATACATACCTCTATTTTTCAATAAAATCCCTAACATCTTCTCATTAATTTTCACTAAAAATACATTTATCTTAAATTTTTCTCCCTCTCCCCATATAAAGCCCCAAATTTTGTTCCCAAGACTTTAATAATATCCTTTTATTTCATTAGAGAAACTCTATCAAGGATAATGATTAATTTCCTCCTCATCTTTGTTGAAATACATTTTTTATTATTACATTTGATGTAATATTTTTCATGTTGACATATGTTTTTACACATACCATTAGAATCATTATGATCACCATATAATAAAATACCACCTCTCACTCTCATTAAAATATTTCATTATCCATTATTAGCACCAGTAATACTACTAAAATTATTTTTTAATTTTTTATGATAATTTTTTGAATACTATTGGTGACGAAATATGGGAAGCATAGAAGCAAACAAGAATCCCTTGGGGATACCTCAAAAATTTCACCCACATAGCCGTGCAACACTTTGGTCAGCATGATTCTCCACCTCCGTGAAGCTGTTGTGGAGAAACATGGAAGGAGGCTCTGCGATTAAGACAAAATGACACGTGTCTTTACACAAAGCGAGCTCTACTTCACGATTCCTCTTCACTATAAATATTGGGCTCTCCTCGAACCCAAAGGATGGATCCTCCGACCATTAACATTCTTAGATATCAAATCATGATGAAATTTATCCCTTGAGATCCATGAACTCATCAAGGTGCTTTATCATCTTGAAGTGCCTTTCCCTTTTCTTAAATTCAACCCCACTTCAAAGGGGGATTCCCTTCATGGAGCCCACTGGCCTTTGTGAAGGAAGGCGATCCCCAAGGGGACTCGGGACTTTGCGGAGCACTTATGCTTTAGAATTTACCCTTCGTGCACATGTAACCCATATTCTAAGGCTTGGTCACTCTACATCACAAGGTACATTACTTCGCAATGCTACACATCACCAGGAACCATTACTTCACGAATCCCTACCCTAAGAAACCCTTTCTACTTTGCAAAGAACCATATGTATGCCGCAATTCTCTATACCTAGTATAAGCCACTTCAATTTAAGAAGCACACCCCTTCGCAAAGTAAATCCACTACATCTTGCACCAGATCTTCACGTGGCCTCTTCCTATGAACCCTATTGCTCTAAAACTCCTTTTCCTATGTGATCCTCCTGGTTTTCATGAAGTGATTTCAAAGTCTATTTGGTGGTGCTTTACAATTTTTTTCTTTGGCTCATGCTACTTTGCATAGGAACAAAAACTACTATTATTTTTTCGCATCGTCGTGCTAATGTAGGCCCCTCTATGGATCACATATTAACACACCAACACCATGGCATTGCTGATGCCATCCCTTCCTCAGAGGTGGGAGGGTATTAGTTATGTACGTCCTAAGGGGTGCGATGTGAACCCACCTTAGTCCAGAAGTAAGATGTTAAACTGCCAACCGCCATCATCCTCAGCACATGACATTAAAATGTGGTCCCGCCCCATGCATCGCCCACAAGGTGACCCGTCTCAGACATTCTCTATGCCTACTCGTCTCCACAAAAATGATATCTTCCTCAGATGTAATAAGATCCTCTTTTCTAGAGTGGCATCTATCTATAGGGGAAGGGAAAATATTTTGGTGTAAGCCCCTAGCCTTTCATGCGGGAGGGAGCATCCCTACTCCCCTAATCTTCTTCATGGCCAAACAACAGAGGGGGGGGGGTACCAGAACCGTCACCTATATCATACCAAATCCCTCTCCCATTGGGCTTTGTCTCCACTCGGGTATCTTCTTTGTGTAAGCCCCATTCCCCATTACCGCTCCATAGTGAAACCTAGGCCGCTAACCACATATAAGACCATGTTTCTTTATGGGCCACTAATCTTCATGTAAGCCCCATTCCACTTCTCACATACTCCCCTTTATTGAAGTGATCGCTAGGTCTTTGTTGACTCTTATTTCTCTCACCGATCACGATTCATGGGGGATTAGAGTAAGCATCGACCATAACCTCCTATTTGGTCCCCATAGAATGTAATCCCCAAATCAACACCATTCTGAACAATGTAGACATTGATTCTTTGCAAGGTTAGGTATGTAGGAAGCCTCTCTGAGGTTGAATCCCAACAACCATTTTTTCCAACCACTTCGCGCCAGTTCACCAATACCTCATCCAATCTATGTGGACTATGATACTTGAAAATTCAGGGTATGTGGGAAACCTCCATGAGGTTATATCCCAGCTCCCATTGGTCCCGACTACTTGACGTCAATCCACACATGTCTTTCATGAAATTAATCTGTACGCACCTTTCTTCAATCATGTCCCTATACTGTCCCCCAATCAGTGGTAATCCATTGTTAATCGAAATCACACGTAAGTCATTGTCAATCCCAATCAATCGTACACCTCTCTGTTTTGAAGTCGACAGTAATTCATTATGTTTTACAACTGAAGGAAAGTTGTTGTGTGCCTTGATTAACAGTAACCCGTTATCAATCCCAAACCGTGGTAATCTGTTGCCATCCCCTTTGTTGGGACACATATTTCGTGTCCTCCCTAGTGGTGTCATAGAAACCATGGATGCTAACAAGGTGTAAGCCCCAATATATTGTTAGGTCATTCTCCTCTACATACAACACGATTCTATGCCACCATTCTAAACTACGTGGAAATTTATCCATGCTAAGGAAAGGTACGTATGAAACCTCTATGAGGTTCAAGCCCTCACCCATGTCTCATCCTTATCCTTCCCTCGAGCATTGGTGTTCCAGGAAGGACATGAGCCAGCCAAGGTGTTATACATACTTCGGGTCCCCTTTATACGGGTTCCATCTTTACGTTTACCATCACCTCCCTAAGAAACGTGTACTTCTATTAACTACCACCGGGATACAAAAAAAGTCTCTTTGAGGCTCAATCTCAATATAATCGTCACCTTTATCAAAGTTCCATCTCATTCCCCCACAACATAATTCTACCCTCCAACATCCACCCATATTCTTACCCAGGCCGCCACATACTGGTGAGATCAATCCATTCACTTATTCACTTATTTGACCAGCATTAGTGTTACTAGCCATGTTTTATCCCTTGAATATGTGTTCCCTTAAAAGGTTTCATCCATCTGATCCACTCTAGTCAGTGTTCTGATCAGTCTGATCCTTATCCACTAGATATTAAACATGCAGCATACCCTGTGTTAAAAATGGGAAGTTGAGGAAAATCTCAGAGAAATTCCCAAGGTATAAAATTCCCTGTATTCGACGTGGGATTCCTCGGGCATCTGTGCCCTTGAGAAGCCATATCACAAAGGGAGGAATCCCAGAAAAGCCTATATTCCAGCATCCAGACCCACCATGGGATGTTCAACATGACTACACCCCTGACTAAAGCTTTCTTCCCGAACCAAACACTTTGGAATGTCCTGACTGAATCATTTTAATTAACCGGTGTCAATGAAGATATGGAACTGGGAAGAGTTTCACGAAAAAAATCTTAATCTACGAGGGAGACCCATACTAGGAATCGATCTCCAAGGAAGTATCCTCTGTTGATGTGACTGACATCCCACCATCCCGTTTCGATCAAGGAGAAAAAATCCATGAATAAGTGACAGATTCCGCCCGCCTTTGGAAAGCGGGAATCTGAAGAAATAGTCAAGAGTGTCCTAATTGTCCTCAAATTGGTAGATGCGTGAACCCCAGTTAATTAATCAGAAAAATAAAGGTTGAACATGATGTGATGTTTTTCTTCTCAAGGTGTATATTAGTAGCATTCGAGAAATCAGTGGAGTAGCGTGTCAACTGATCCATGTATCTGACACCATGTCTGACAATGAAAAGAGTGTGCATGACGTCAAACTCAGAAGATGTTGGGGCAGTTGAACTATGGAAATCCCAGTCTATGATGTCTTCTGCATGTATCCTTCTTACCATCAATGGAAGATGGATTGGTGCTGGGCAATTGAACATAAATTTCCTTGTTTCAATACTAATTTCTTAATCTCCATAGCTTACAAGACCTAAGAATTAGTAACAGGAAACTGATCAGCACCCACCCAACAATGTAGGGGCAGGGGCAACACCAACACGCCAATCCTGTGTGGCTCCACCGCTTCTGTGATAGCTTCCACACCCACAGCTACTGTAATCTCATGCCCCATCTGACCTTATGAGTTCGTTCCACAAAGGGTGATAAACGACCTCATCTACCAATATGAGGAGGTGGGGATTATCCCAACCCAGGATATGGCACTCTAGGATTCTGAGGCATCTTTTCTTTGTCTCCACCACTGCACCCAAGGGTTACGAAGAGATCCATTGCTCCCCAATCTAATTCACTACTGTTTCAGGTGCCTCTCCTCTGAACGCTTTGATGAATCCCTCCCCTGCGATGATGATGTGGGGGAGGTCTCGTCTAGCCCGTCTGGGATCTCATCCCAGGGGATCCCAAGGAGGGCCCCCACTAGGCCTCACCAGTGATGCCACCCAGTATCATAGGTCGAAGAGCAGTTAAGCTATGAAACTGCACCACTGACCCCAGTCTGGCTGACCTGATGCCTGCGTCAGGAGCAGGTCAAGGAGGACACCCGCCGAGGGGCATCAACATCATCAACTACTTGGCTAATGGAACCTCCTACCTTTACCATCAGTTCCCTATCGATTCCTAGAAGGGGTTTGAAGATAACCGACATGGATCAAGGCCCCAACTGCCCTATGGGCAAGACAGGTTGACACTCCTAGTTTCCAACTCAGGTAATGGGCACCACAGACAAACCTGCTATAATGACACCCAATACAGAGGTCCTACCCATTTCGCCACCATGGAGAACATGATTCCACCCTCCATCCGAGATCGACATAGTGGTTTTCCATGTGCTACCTTCAATCTGAATGTGGGTCATCCCCATTGAAATGACACTTAGTACAGAAGCACCTCCCATGCACATAACATCTGGAATGAAGTTAATCCACCTGCCACAAACTGTCGGTTTGGAGATGATACACATATAGTCAATCTCAAGTGTGGGGGAAATTCCAATGTCCTTAAAACAGCAGACGAAATTCCTCCTTGGTTCAGAAATCATAGAAATGAAGGTCAGCTTCACTTCATCAGTACCCAAAAAAGAGGTCCTACCCATGTTTGGCTTGACCAGTATGAGGACCCTCCAGGCACTAACATTGCTAGGGGAAATAATAACAGAGGCCCTACCCATGCTTCTACCAGGTCTGACGGAGGTCCTACCCACTCCATTACTTCATACAAAGATTCCCTCCACACATCAGCTAATGGACATGGAGGTACACCCCATGTTCCCTTTGGCATATTCTTAAGTTCTTCTCACACCTAAGCTCACTGAGGAAGAATTACTCTATTCCCCAGCACCAGATCGTTCAAAGGAACTCCTTCTTATATAGATACACTAAGTCTCTAAGAGACATGTCGGGGCATGAAGGAGGGACGTTTCCGACATAAAAACAATTTCGTGTAGATTTAGACCGAGATTTATCAAATCTGTATCTCAGATACTATGGTGGAATACAACTCTGCAATGGAAACCTTGGCTAGATCCTCTGTGAATAGGGTCGGGGCCGGAACAAAGGGCATCAAGCTCATAATACTAGAATGTGAGGTCCAGTGGATCCATGCCTTTTTCCACAGTTACATCCCAGAGAACAAAAAATTGGAAACTCCCTAGGGTTCGGTTGTGCAATCACCACCATCATCACAAGGATCATTCTCTACATCGGCCAGAGATCACAGAGAGTTTTTCAAAGTACTGATGGCGAATGAGCAACATCATGGTCTACCACCATCAGTCATAGTCCCTTCACAATAAACTATAGTTGCATCACATATTATTGCGATGTGGTGGCCAAATAACTGCACTCTTCATAGGATAGCCCGAGTTTCGGCGGTTTGTAAGCCATCTCGTCATACTCTCCACCATCCAGTCTACTATCTCAATAGTTTTCTTCAATACCACTACTATTTCCCCATCTGACACTAGTTGATGAGTTGGTAATTGAAGTCCCATACCCTGAATCTATAACAATGAGCTTTTGGTACATTCTTGCATCAGACCATTTCATGATGTAGTTTTGTCCGGTTGCCGCATCGAATTTATAGACACTAGAATTACTAACCCAAGACACGGTTCGATTATTTTACCAGACCTTCTACATGACTCACTTTCATCTTCATCATCAACGAGAGGCCTACCCTAAGAGTCAGAATCATTTTGAATACATTGGCCAACATTGTCATTTTGTTGAATTGCCTTCAGTCCACAACGCCCAGTGCACTAAGTCACCATGTCTCCATAGGACCCTCCAACAACGATGCATTCAGAGCATTAATGTTCTATACATCATAATCAAGGAGGCTTCTATCCATGTGAAGATCCATGGTTGGGGGTGGTATGAGGCCCTCCATTTCAGTTCCATTCGGTGTCAACCTGACTTCCCGAGCGATATCGAGGATATGGATCCATTCATAGTCACATATAACATGGACAATTTATCATAGGTAGATATGGAAGTAAAAATATTTGGGGAAAACATACCCCCAGGGGGAGTGCCACAACTTTTGGACCCATCGGGAAGGGTTACTCTCCAGTAGAGAAATCTTTTGGGTCTTCCAGTACCCACTGAGGAATTGGTCCTCAACTGAAATATAAACAAGGATAAGAAGTACCTCGGATACATAAACCATAATACCCATCTGGTTTAGTGCAAAAGGAAAAAAGAATATCCAGAAAAAGATGTGTTGCATCAGCAACTCACAGAACACAAGAAGATGGTCGACAAACTCCTTGCTGAACGCGTTTTAGAGCAACGACGAGACATTTTTTATCCTCAACAAGGGAAGCATAGTAGAAAAAGATTCCCCCAAGCGAATTGAATCTAGGAGACCCTGATCATCCTACCCAAATAGATAGGGTTGAGGCTGGAACTTACAAGAAGAGGGCACGTTATGTGTCACCCAATCCACTCGAGCGGCATGAAAATCCTTAGTACCCAGCTCAGGGTCTGCCAGCTGCTCCATAGGTCCTACCACTAACCACTCAATGGCCCGACATACCTTTTGATCATGTTGAAGAGCTTCCCAATGCACTGGTGGTGAGGAATCCCCATTATGAATGGAATCCCTAGCCAGATGGTCCCATGGTAGTTCTCATTTCCAGCTTCAAGGCATTAAAAATGCAATAGGTGGCCATATCTCCTAACGGAAAGCCATATCCGGCATGGGTGGATGATATTCATGCACCCCCCGGGTTTCATAAATCTCAACTTTTCTCAATTTAATGGGACATGCGACCCACTGTAGCATCTGGCCAACTTCATATAGAGGGGTGAACCCATTTTGGGAACTTCGGCGCAGTAGGAGGCTACCAAACTCTGTTTTTTTTGCAGGCATTGGAAGGGTATGTGTCTTTCTGGTACAAACAGCTTCCCATAAGATCTGTAGCTAGCTGGGAAAACCTCCATAGGCAATTTAACTCCCAGTTCAGTTCCACCACTTAGAAGAAGAGAATTACAAACCTCTTCAAGTGAAAAAAGTGGTCTGACGAGCATGTCACAAACTTTGTTGCCCAATGGAAATGGCTCACATACTCTCTTGACATGCCACTAACCCAAGAGAAACTGCCGAAGATGTGTGTATGGAATGTCATGACAAAAAAGGTCCACTCTCTAATCACCCATTAATACCCTGGGGGATTTTGAGTCTTCTCTAATAAGGCTAATTACCTAGAAGAAGCCTTATAGCAGGCCAAGAAGGCATGCCTATTGCCTCATGCGATTCCCATGAGTATATACACTAGGGCCGAGCCCACAATGGTGTTGCAAATAAAGGCCCCAGGAAATTAGTTTTGTATCCAATGGAGCCACTTCCATGGCCTCACAGAGGCCCTCCACCTCAGGCGCAACCTTCGTCTCAGCAGGGACCACCTCAGAATCAGAAGGTGACCCCATGTAATGCACCTCCACCGCCTAGGTGAGACAACTAGGTTCCACCTCCATGATAAGCTCCTCCAACAACTCATCTAGGACATGCTCCTAGGCCCCCCCTTCTTAGATAGAATAAACCAAAAAAACTCATTTAATGAGGCTCAGGTTCCTGGTTACTTCTTATGTGCCTTGGAAGAAGGTTTTGTTTGTTTTCCAGAATAAAAGAGGCCAGAAAATGAGAATTTCATAGATCGCCACAATTACTACCCATATCACCGGATATTGGGGAACACCCTCAAAGAGTGGAACTTGTTTAAATACCATCTTCATGTCCTGGGGATAATAACAAATTCTGGTTCGTCCCAGCTCCAGAACATGTAGCATGCGTGTTCATGTAGCTTGGAAGCAATAGTGATAGTGACGGTGAGTGGCATCAGGGTTCTAATTGTGGTTAACAGAAGATCGATGACTGGATGGATTGTAATATAGTCGTCCATCCCCATTGTATTATATTTTCATGTCTGAATTGAACAGATCCTTTAAAAAATATAGTTAAAACTTCTTCATCGTCTTCTATCTATCCTCTTCCCAGAAGAGCAAGCATTGGCGGCGTAATAGAAAAAATTCCCTCACCGATGCCATTGTCACCCCGTACTCTCAACGACTTCATGCCTCTAGGGATGGAGATTCCTCCCAAAATCCTTCCAACAATGGATGATTCTTTAAGTGATAGTCAATGGTAATCCTCTGTTAATACTGTAGAGCTGGTAAAACCCTATATGATTCCATATGATGAGGAGCGCCGGGTGGATCCTCCTAATGTCCCTAGTCGTCACCAGCTTTGGTGGAGCCATCCCAATATAGGTCATTGGAGTTACATGGTCAGTACTTTCAGCTAATCTATTCATGCTATCGAAACTAGGCTATAGGCCCAGCGTAGAGCTCATCACACACATCCTTCTCATCTAGTGTCATCAGGCCCTTATTCCCCGCCGTTTGAGTTTCTTGATCAAGAAGAGTCACCTCGATCACGCCGTTATTGGTCGAGCTCTACCAAATATCAGTCTTATCCATCAGGTCCTCATTAGATAGTCACTCTAGAGTCTATGACTAGTGAGCAATGAGATATTCCCAACAGCAGTCAACCTTTGGTCCATTTGGTAGTGCCCTCTATACCTCTTGTCACAGAGAGACCCCTTGTAAGAAGAAGCTCACACCTGGAACTTAAGTATGATTTCCTAAAAAATCTTTCCAGAATTCTAGAAAATCTCTTCATCCTTGAGTCCCTTTTCCTATCATCAGATATGTGTGTGGCCCTTGCTATGGATTTATGAATCCACCTCCAATTCGAGGCGGAGGTAGTAGATATAGAAGCCTTCCATGGAAAGACTACTGAGCATGCTGAATAACATGACATCATCTCACTCTTAGGGGAAGACAAAGGCTCTCACATATAAGAGCACATCCACCCACTGTATATCACCGTCGAATTTAATGTTGGGAAGGTTTGTCTCTATCTTTTTTATATAGGCTATGGGTTCAACCTAATCCTGACTTTGACACTATAAAAATTGCGGTTGTTTGAGGATGACTTGAGTCCATCAGACCTAAAAATATAAGGTTATGGTAGGATGGAACAAAAATTAGTTGGAATGATCCTCCAGAAGAACCTATTTGGTAGACTAGATGCCAGCATCATGTTCATGGTTTTCTCTAAGGACACGCCCTACAATGCGTTGATTGGCAGGTCATGGATCCACCTGCATGTGGTGTCCCTTCATTGTATATCTAGTGCCTCAAGTACTCACTTAATTGTTGAGTTGTCATAATACAAGGTGATGAATCTCCCTTTTACATATGTGAATCCTTCAATCTGGATGTCGAATATTACAGGAGAAAAGACAAGTAAATTCAGGCTAACGAGGTTGAGCATGTTACGGCTGCGACCAACATGTGGAAAGACTAAGATGATTCATACATCATTACAATACACCAATTGGAGGCTACAACCCCATACATGGGACAATGCTTCGTTGTTTCTCGAATGAGGGAGGAGATCATTAGCAATTCTAAGTGTCACCAAGAGATCAACTCGTACTTTTACATGAATTAGGCTCATGTGATCTGGGATCCTCATACTCCCATAAGGTATTAGGATGTCTACCCCACGACGAAAGCAATACGTCATACTTGCTTGTTCGGCCCTGCATGGATAAACATCCTCAAGAAGATGCACCAATATTGCTTCGATATCATCAAGCATGGACCCTTTGGAAGAAGTCTAAATGGGATCAGATCAACATCCTTCATCACTATGGTTTCCGCAGCACAAGAGTCCACCAATGTCGTGTCCACTGCCACCTAGGCTGGTACCAACCTCCCATCGAGATCTATTTACACAAAGGAAACTCCTCCCACCAAGGATCCATACTCTCTAGCTGAAGAAAAAGATTTAATGGATTCTCCATCGATCATTGAAGTGGGTCTATCCACCACAATTGATGAATTCATATAGGAAAACCTTGATAGTGAATCAGACCCAAAACCCACATTGATCAGTGCCACTCTGCTCCTCGAGGAGCAACTGTAGTACATAGACATCCTAAAACAACACCGCGAGGTGTTCACCTGGAGTTATGATGATATTTCAGGACTATATCCTCATGTATCATTCCCACAAATCGGTCTCCCAGGCAATCATCATGGATTTAATAATCCTTTTAGATAGATTCACCCTTCCTCCAGGGACATGGTCGAAACCGAAGTCGATAAGCTTTCCAGAGCCAATTTCATCAAGGAGGTATAGTACCCCAAACGGCTATCCCACATTGTGGAAGTCAGGAATATGAACAAAAAGCTCAGAGATTGCACTGAATTCAAGGATATCAACCATCATCATCCGAAAGATGATTTTTCCATTCTTGTGATGGAATTTTTGATTGGTTCTATAGTTGGGTTCTAGGACATCTCCTTCATGGGTGAGAACTCTGGGTATAACCAAATTCGAATGTCCCCTGAGGATGAAGAGTCTCCAGACTTCAGTGTACCCCAAGGTAAATTTTTTTATCAAGTCAATCCCCTCGGTCTAACGAATAGAGGTCCCACCTATCAACAGGCTATGCATATCATATTTAAGTCAATTATATGGACATTGGGAGAAGGCTATGTAGATGATCTGGTGGTCAAATATCTCCTGCTTCAAGACCATCTCAAAGACCTATATAAATTTTTTTCCTTTCTTTGTTCCCACCACCTGTAAACGAATCCACTGAAGTGTGCCATTATGGTCACCTTTGGAATGTTTCATGGATTCATTGTATGATATTGGGGCATTGAGATCGAACTAGGGAAGATCAAGGCCATTATCCAGATTTCTCCACCATGTAACCTCCATGAGCTTTGAGGTTTCCAAGGCCACTTAGCCTAGATTCACCGATTCATCGTGAACCTGGCTGAAAAGTGTTATACTCTTTCCTGTCTCATGATGAAGGGAAAATTCTATGAGTGGGATGAAGAATGTCATACTTCTTTGAGGAAATCAAGAAGTACCTGAACCATCTTCCGATATTAATTCCACCTCTCTCTAGAAAGTTGCAGGTCCTTTATGTGACCACCATGGAATGATACCTTGGTTTCCTTCTCACCTAGAAGAACAATAATAGAACAGAGAATAGCCTCTACTATCTAAGTCACATGATCCTTGATATGTAGAACAGAGAATCCCCTTTCAAGAAGAGATTAATTGCAGTAGTATCCGAATTACATAAACATTGACATTACATGTAGCATCAGGAGGTACATCTGGTGTCCCGAGGGGATTTGTTGAAGTACATCTGGAATCATACAGTGTTAAAAGGACATATAGCTTGGTGGGTAGTAATTCTTCAGTAGTTGGACATTAGGCTTTTTCCTCATAGGCCTATTAACGGGCATGCATTGGAAAAACTCCTCATTTCCCATACAGCTTCCGCAGACCAGTCCCTAGACCTCAATTTTCCCAATGATGTGATTCTCTTTGTAGAACAATCCCTAATGTGAAGGAAAATACACTTTGATGGTGCTTCACAGAGCCCCAATGGCAGAAAACTGAGGGACACCTAGCTCAATAGAGTAGGCCTGAGTATCATCTTCATTACCCCAACACAAGTTGTTCTACCATATTCTTCCCTACTTTCAAAAGGCTACACCAACAATTAGGTAGAATTCAATGATCTCATTACTGGTGTCTATCTAGAACTCGGTATTTATTTTCCACAATTTCATGTGAAAGGGAGCTCTTAACAAGTCCTCAATAAGATCAATGATGACTATATCTTCATAATTCCAGAGATCATACCATTGTCGGAATGAACCCTCTAGTTGATTGCCCAATTCTCATCTCGTCCAGAAGTCACTCATGTCCCTTGATTCTAGAACAGTCGAGCTGATGCCTTAGCCAGCCTAGTTGCATCACTTGCAGATCCCGAACAACGTGATTTGATTATCAATGCGGTACACCAGAGGTTCATCACTCCCGACACTCTATATGATGATGACAGCCCAGAGGTTATCCACCATACCACCGAATCCTTCACGTCCGGACCTCCAGGTCCGCCAGATGCATTTATTGTGATAATCACAGCTATAGGTCCTCCTTTGTCGAGTACCTCAAAAACGGTAATCTCTCAGCAGATCAGGCCGAGCGTGAGCGAATTTGATGCCGCACGCTGCTGTTTACCCTCTAGAGTGGTACTTGTTAGGAGACAATCCTCTATAAGTGCTTTTTTGCTGGGGTTGTACTCTGTTGCATTCAAGGAGTTAATATTTCTCTAGTCATGCATGAGATTCATGACAGTTCTTACAGGGATGATCAGACTGGACCAAAACTAATTCACCAAATCCAGAGACTGGGGTATTTTATTCCCTCCAGGATTCATGGCTTCAACGAGTTCTCCAAAAGGTGCCATGCATGCCAAATTCATTCCGACATTATGTATCGGCCGCCATAGCCTCTCTGCACTACCAATTTCTCTTGTCCCATTTTTTTTGGGGACTCGATGTTGTGGGACCATAGCCACATGAAACAGCTCTCCAGTTCAGTTTTATCTTAACTGCTATAGATTTCTTCTCCATGTGGGCAGTAGAAGCCCCACACAAGGAGGTCAAGGCCCGTTTCATCATTGACATTGTGAGATCCAACATCATCTCCTGATTTGGTGTCCCTCAAGTAGTCCTCACCGATAATGACATGAACTTCTTAGTATATGATTTTATGAAATTTTACGCTATGTAAAACATATGATCTAACTATAACTTCTATTATCAAGAACAAGAAAATGGTGAAATAGAGGTGTTCAATAAGACCCTCTCTAACATTATGCAATATATGGGGGTCAAAACGAGAAAATATGGCTAGAAAAGATCCCTATCTCCCTCTAGGATTATCAGAAAATGACTCGTAATTCCACCAAGGTGTCCCCTTAATCCCTGGTGTACGGAAGAGAGGTCGTTCTGCCCATCGAGACCCAATTTACATCATTGTACATAGATTTATAAGATTATAATGTGCCAGATAAAGTGGATGAAATATGTCCAGCATATTTGGATTCACTCTTTGTGAATAGGCTTGGGGCCCTGCACAGTCTGGAATGGAAATAGAATAAGATATCTAGGGCTTTCAACAAGAGAGTTCGCATAAGCTATTTCTTGCAAGCAAACTTAGTGTTGGCCCTGAGAACACCAATGATACCAGGACAGAAGCAACAAAAGATGTAACCCAAATGGAAAAGACCTTAGATTATTCACAAGTATTACCCTAATGGAACATATTCCATGGTTACCATGGATAGAGAGCATATAACTCCACCCACCAATACCATGTTCCTCAAGAAATACTTTTCTTGAGGAAATCAGGTCTTATATGATCTTAAGCTGAAGAGGGTCCTACATGACCTTAAACTGTAGATGGACCTACATGACCTTAAACAGTTGGTGGTACCGTAAGACGTTATGCAGTAAATGGTCCTTCATGAACGTAAAATTTCTGGTCCCATACGACTATAAACTGTTATGTACCACATGACATTAAACTGCATTTCATCCTGCATAACGTTAAACTGTATTTCAAGAACAACGTATGGCTTGATTACCATACCCATGGGGTAAATAGGATCACTCATGTGTTTTTTCAATGAGGCCATCCCCGACCCTCTTCTAATTTGACTACCCCTCTGGGGTGTTGTTTCCATGGAGGATCCCATGTGGTGCAGCCTAAGCCTATTTGGACCCACTCACGACATGAATACAAAGGCCACACCATGTACCCCCACCTAGTTCTTCTATCCTACCATGTCTTTACCACATGACAGTAAACTACATGGCCCTTTAGGAAATATGAGAGGCTTTATTCCCATCTGCATGGGATACGTATGACTACCCAAACATTTTGTCTATAGGCCCAACCCCAAACTCCAAGGTATCCACTTGATTCATGCCCATAATGACATTAAAGTGCACAAGAATATTCATGGATTTCTCATCCCCTTAATTTTGGGTATCCATCACCCTTCACATCTGAAAGGACCACCGAATGGAATGGATACTCTGCCCAAGGGCTCTCATACCAGTACAAGCCAACGTACTCAATGATTTCAGATGAAAATTAATATATGACCCGCATTGTAAATATGATCAGTAGTTGACACTCATTTGTTTTTCCCATTGTAGGTCACATGATATGGATTTTATGGTTTGAATATGGTAAAAATTCATCCTCTTTCGTTCTTTCCATCCATATAAGTCTCGAATATTGGATCCAGTGATTTGGTTTTTTCATGTTACCTCTTCAAACATCTATCCACCAAAGATATTAGTGTTGACCTGGTTGGGATAGGCCTTGCTCGATCTTCATCCCTTATTTCCATTACTCTTATATGTTTGGTAGATCCCGATCATAATCCTTATTTTCCACATTATGAATTACTCACATTGGCTTAGGAGGTTCGGTATGACATTACCTGGATAAAGGGTCCGGTGTCTATAGTCAACCGGGACCACCTTATCCCAAGTACCTAGACCTTTTTTGGCCCCCTAAGATAATGTTCTCATATAGTATTGTGTGATGTGGTATATAATTTTGTCCACATTCACATTAGGCTATTTTTCCATGACACATATACCCTCTTGAGATGTATCCATTATTCTTTTCACATCTTTTCTGCAAGACGTCAAACTGCATAGGTCCCACCACGCTTTCTGCGCCCCATCAACTGGTGTCTCTAGAATCATTCACATCTAAAATTTCCCTAGAACGTCACAAATGCAAGGCCCAAGGGATATCCTTACATTTCGAGCCATCTTTCCTAAGGATTCTGGACGACAATTGATACAATTACCGTGTTGAAAATATGGTCAACAGTAGACGCTCAATTGTATGCAGTTATTCCTGGTCATAGAATATGGATACTATTTTGTGAGCATGATCAGTAGTTATCCTAGGTCATTGTTGTCATGTTTTGTATTCCTTAATAGTAGGCCCAATGGTACTCTCCTTTTATCTTTTTCAGTCCCACACACATGACATTAAACTGGGCATCTACATTCTGAGCTCTATGACCATAAACTATGATCTCCATGGTTCTTACCTCACCACATTAAACTACATGACATCTTCCAAAAATATTTATGTCTTTATTCCCAATTTCATGGGATATGTAGGAAATCCCAAACATCTAGTCTTCGTGTCTAGAACCATCTTTTAGAATCCAAAAACAATCTTTCCTCTTGGCCTGGGTCTTTCCAAGGGAGGGGTTCACAGTGTGGTATGGAATCACATCTCCATTCATGAAGGGTTTGTAACTACCATGACACATACGTCACTCTCCGGAGTTCCCTTCACTCCCTTTCCATAAACTCATCTTTTCAGCTTAGCTGATCTCAAGGTGGGTCCCTTGACCCTCTTAAGTGATTCCCCAATTTTTCTAGGAGTAATCAAGTTTACAGCCTAGAGTGTTAAATTCTACCTATACATGATTTCACCATTTTTTAGGATTCATGTTCTCCATAATTTGGGATCTCATCATATTTCACATCCAAAGAGACCCCCAAAAGGAATGGACACTAGGGCCATGGGCTCTCCTTCAATTATGGTCCAACATCCTTAAGGGTTTCAAAGAAAAAATTGATACATGAAACACATTGAAATTTTTTTCAGTGTTTGACACTCATTTTTTGTTCCTATTTCTGGTCACACGACATGGATACGATGTTTCCAACATGGTCAAAAATTATCCTCCATCATCATGCCAACCCCATCAAGCCTTGAATTTCGGTTACAAGATTCACATCATCTTCCACCCCATCACGTCCAAGTAGAATTTCGACAATCTTGGTACTATCCATCAGTTCACATTTTCATGTTAGGAGGAAAAACTGTAATAAGTCACCATTCAGGGCTCTGCACTGAATTACCCTTTACTCATATCCCAAGAGTTGAAAAGACATCTTCTTCCCTTGATTCCCACACTAAGCTTGACTCATGTGGTATTAGGGATCAGATCGAGATCTCTACTTTCTTGGGAGAGTTTCACTACCCCATGGTCCATGATCTATGTCCAAAAAAATGATCTCTTTATGCATTGTCCCCCTAGAACTACGTATGGCTTGATTCCCATCCTCATGGAATATATAGGAATCCCCAATCATCTTGCCTTTGGGACTAGCTCACATTCCACTAATTATCTCTCCCGTTGATCCTTTTAGGCCCCTACTCATATAGGATTGTGTGGTGTGGAGTTTGTGGGATTATGTACTCATTCACATCGTAGTTATGATAGATGTACCATGTGATCCCATTCTAGGAGCTACTCCCTCCTACCTTCAATCCTGCATGACATTAAACAGTATGATATCCCGCATGACATTAAACTGTATACAGTATAGCATGGAAAATAACTGTTACATCCCGCATGATGTTAAACTGCTCTCTCACACCTATGTGTGGCTTGATTTCCTTCTTTATAGGATACAAAAAACATCTGGGTATTTCATCCATAGTTCTAGCCTTTTATTTTCTAACATCTGTTGGACCCTCAGCCAAATGTTTCTTCTTCGGAATCATTCATTGTGTGTTTGGGATTATGAAATAATTTACGTCGTGTATACTTTAGAATGTCATGCGCATTCCCCTTATGGTCTCACATGACTTCAAGCTATTGTGTCTTTATTTCAAGACATTAAAATTCATTGTTGTTACTTCTAAATGACCTTAAACTATGACATTATCATCCTAGTCGCACGATGAATAATGGCACTGCATCGTGGTGTCCTCATTTGATGGGGCATCTTGTTGGGTATTGGTTATCCACCATACCATTTAGAAATTCCTACATACATCTTTTTTCCTATAGAGATACCAAGATTCACTGTCCTAGGTTTATCGATTAAAAAACACACATCTATCATAAAGTACAAACAAGATCTATCAGATACCATTTCGTTTGGTGCACGCACCAGACCCGCTTGACCTATCCCTAGTACTGTTATCATACCAATCTATCTTTTGAGATAAATATGGCTTGATTCATATTATCATGGGGCACCTAGGAATGCTTCAGAGCTTTTTCTCAAGCCCAACCTAACATTCAATTTTGGTCTCCCAACCTAGATATATTCTAGGGAGTATATTGTTGCGACACAGACTCCCACTGTCCTCATTAACATCTAGTTTAGTAATTATATCACAATGTCTCTCCCTCCTTTAGTCCCATATATGGTCCGAGCTTTATGACCATAAACTAAGACAACTCCATGTTCCAGCCATAATAAATTAAACTTCACGACATCTTCTAGAACTATGTATGGCTTGATTATCATCCTCATGGGATACGCCGGATAACCCAAGAATATTGTCTTTGGGTCCTATCCCAGGTATCTAAAATCCCACCCCCTCTCTTTATCCACTAGGCCCAAATACTTTTTCGAACATGTGGTGTGGAAAGTACCTCCTGGGTTATCATTCACATTGGGTTTTGCAACAGCCGCACCCTATGTATCCCATTCATTTTCCAAATATTTTTTGAGTTCTATGACACTTAACAAAGATATCCCTATGTGAACTACATGTAGATTTTTTCTCCATATCTACCCTTCACATAGTCAATTGTATCAATCCCCCCTTAATGGTTCATCATATGACTGTAAGCAGGAAGCGTGCAACCCCAGGACCCTTGTCCTTGGAATGGGACTTGACTCCCTCTATCTGATACGTCATATTTTCATACTCAGATGTGTTGTGGAAAGGATCCTGAAGTGTAGAATTTTCCTGGTGAAAATCCCCTCATTCCATTTCCAAGAATTGTGAGACCTTTATTTGTATCCTCATCCTCTTCCACATCTGAAGGGACCTTTTTACGGTCTGGTCTCATGCCAAAATAGATTACCTACTATCTTGGGCCAACGTCCCTGAGGACCTCAGATGACATTTACGAAATGTACCATGTTTGGATCATGGTCAATGGACAAACCCCATTTTTTCGGTCCTTATTCCAAGATAACATGGCACATATGATGTGTTTCGAACACGATCAACAGGTATGCCCTATCGTCATGCCCCCATTATTGTGTTCTAGATCTCGAGCATCAAGATTCACATTTTTTCACTTCCTTATGTTCATGTAGAATACTGACATACCTGGATTTACCCCGTCATGTATCCAGGTGTGTTATGTAGTTGGGTCAGCATTATTGGGACATCATTTACCTAGCATCCCACTACCCTTAATTTGTGCCTCCTGGTACTGAGAGAGTCCCATAACGACTCCTTGTTTCCCACATCGAGCAGAACTCACACGAGATTAGTAGTTTTGGTAGGATTTTTAAAGGTTCATCTATTCCACACATGCCCTTCATCATCCCCCATGATGTTAAACTGTACTCTAAAGAACTATGTTTGGTTTGAATCTCATCCTTATGAGGTACGTAGTGAGACCCAGGAATTTTTCCTTAGGCCTAGCCTCATGGCCATTAACCCTTCGGGCCCCTTGGACACAATTACGGTCCAGACAGTGTGACTATAAAACTGTGTGCATAATCTACATCAAGCAAAGTTAAAATATGTTTTCATCATCACCCTTGTTATGGCGTAAAACTACAACGCATTCCTAGTGCTGACTAGTGAGGTCATGTTCGGAGGAAGGTATAACCCCTGATCAGACTGATGGATCCACATTACGTGTCCTCACCACGATGGTGTAATTTGAAGAGTTTTGGACTCCGTTTGAACAACCCATCAGTCCACCCACCAAGAATTGTGTTCCCTTCATTCGGACCCTTGTCCTCTTTAATGTCTAAATGAACCTCATAACAGTATGGATGCTCGGCCTATGGCATGTGTAATGACCTGAACATGGAGCCACTCAACTGTGCCCCATACCCGGTTCACCACATGACCTGAAGCACATTTTTCCAAATACCAAAAGCTGCCGACTAGCAGTGAGGGACTTGGCGAGTCATTGGGGAAACGATTCCCTCATTGGTAAGGTATTCCTGGAAAAGGAAATAACAATGAATAATGGAAGAAGTAAACATCATACAACAAATAAAACTAAATAATGGAAGAAATGAATATATAATAATGATGATATTGATGCAGTGGGTACAATTATCTATAGAAAGCAGCAAACACAACAATGTGATGAAATACAACTGAGAAAAAAAGTATGAAAAGTGAATAGTAACTCTAGTAGCATCGCCAGCTTAAGCACGGTCCTATGCTCTATAGATCCAACCAGCAATCATGTACCTGATTTAGAGGGGCCACAGTCCATGTCAACTCCTACAACCATATAACATGTTTGACCAAAAAATCAGGACCCAAAAAGGGTGTGAGACTAATCCCAGTATGCAACCACCACAAGATCTATGCCCTATTGTCAGTGAGTAATATAGAAGAAGTAATGAAAGTAAATGTAGTGATGAATTAGGAGTACACAAGTGAACAATCCTACCAATTACCATTCACATTACTTTAATAATTAATTCATTAATTTAATAAAACAACGATGGAATCTAGAAAAGCTCTCTTTTACATGGTAAACAGGATACACAGAAGGCATCAAAAGACTACCTAAACAAACAAGCAGGCCTATAGATCAAAGATTGTGCTTAGGCATGGTATACTCACCTAATCCAACCAAAAAAATCCACATTCACACTGACTCTATTGGTGGTTCAAACTTGTAGACCCCTATAGTCATGTAAACATACAAAGGAACAGACACTCTGGGAAGCACTCACATCGATTCCCCTATGGTCTTGCAACGATAGCTACAGACTCTCTAAGGAAGCTCCTACGTCTAATTCCTCATGTGGTCTTGATACGTGCATATACTAATGAAACTATTAGGAACAAAATGGTCCTATTAATGTAGGTCATGTGTACAAAAATAATTCCAATAGACCCCCTAGGGAAGCACTAAACCGTCTATTCCTTCTTTGGTCTCCCGCACCAGGTTCTCACCGCCCTGAGCAGTCCAGTCGTGCGTAATCGACTATCAGAAGCCCTATGTAAGTTTATAAACTACTTGGCAAAAATCTACAATTAATCAAAAGAATTAAAACATGAGGCAACACATACAATTAGTTATAATAAGAAAAACTAGCAATTGCAATAGCGTTTGACTTGCAGGAAAACTGTGGCAAATGGAGATAAACAACCAAACATGGATAAAACCAATGGGTGACCCTCAAACATGAAAAAAAGAAACTATTATTATCAATTAACATTATTCTAACAAGAAATCTATGGAAATTAAACAATGGGACTAAAATCCCTAACCCGAGATACCCGAAACATGGTAATACGTCACTTTTTCCCAAAAACTCAATTACATTCAACGTAAGGCAACAAACCACCTACCTCGATCCTAGGAGATCGATATACCTGAACCTTGGCCCGTGAATTGGCCTAGAAAAATGTAGATATGAAAAAACGTCTAAAACATTTAACCTATGATAAGTCCCATAAGAAAAAGATTCAGGAAATGTGGCCAAGGAATAACCAAGATCTCACTGCTACGATTCTATTACAACCGACGTTGTTCGATTCGGATAACCAGTGACAGATTAGTGGCTTGGAGAAGATTCGACCTCCTCAGATACTCTGGATGGAATTATGCAAAGAAGAAGGTGAAAAAAATATTAGATGTGACCCTGGTCCGTTTAACAAAAAAAAGAAAGTACACGACCTGTACTTCTAGAGTACATGACGTGTACTTTCCTTTTCTGTACTCCGCTTTTGTCAGCATCAAATTCACCCTTACATGGCCGTGTGTGTGGCCCTGATACGGCCAACACACGTCTTCTAGTGGAATCAATATACACGGTGTGTATTCATAATGTACCCGGTGTGTACTTTGAAAATTCCCAGATTTTCTTCTTTTTCCCAAAAACAACTAGAAAAGGAAAAAAACCTTAAAAAAAGATTCGGGTTCTTAGAAAAATACCCCCTTAATGAAATTAATCCCCATATTTCCCTAAAAAGGTGTTGAAGAAGAAACCTCAAACAACTCTGGCCATTGTGATCGCATATCAGCCTCCCTCTCCTAAGTCTCTTCATGTACACGGTCGTGCTTCTATAGCACCCATACCAGAGGAACAGACTGTCCACAAAGTACCTTTTCACTATGACCAAAAATCCTGATTGGATGCTCATTGAATGATGCATATTTCTCCATCTCAACCTCCTTTGGTTGAAAAACATGAGACGGGTATGAGAAATAACGTCGAAGATGAGAATCATGGAAGATGTCATGCATAGCCTGGTACCTCTGAGCTAACTGCAACCTATAAGCAACCAGCCCGACACTCTCCAAAACCTCAAATGATCCACCGTATCTCGGTGAAAGATTTCCCTGTCTCTTAATCCTCTTGTGTCCCAACCTTGGGGTAACACGAAGGAAAACCTAATCTCTGACCTTGAACTACGAATTTCGTCTCCGCTTATCAGCATAAGTTTTCTACCTAGACTATGGAATATCCATCCTTTTCCGAATCAACTCCACTTTTTCAGTGGTCTCCTGAACAAGATGAGGTCCCATCATAGCTGCCTCTCCTGCCACCAGCCAAAACTAGTGTGATCAGAATGGCCTACCATAAAAAGTCTCATATGGTGCCATCTGAATAGTTTCTTGAAAACTACTATTGTAAGAAAACTCCACTAGAGGTATACTTCTCTCCCAAGAACCTTTAAAATCATGGATGCATTATCGTAGAATGTCCTCTATCACCTAAATTGTGTGCTCTGACTGGCCATCTGTCTAAGGATGGTATGCTCTACTCAGAAGTATATGTGTACCCAAAGGCTTATGTATCCCTTTCCAGAAATGTGACGTAAAGTAGGTGACCCTATCTGAAATGATAGTACTCGGAATTCCATGCAAGCATACAATCTCACAGATGTACAACTGTCCAAGATCATCAACACTGAATGTCTCCTTAATCGGCAATAAGTGAAAAACCGTCGTGATCCTGTCTATGACAACCCATACCATGTCATTCCCTCAAGGTGATCTCAGTAACCCTATCATGAAGTCTATCGTTACATAATTCCACTTCCACTCGGGAATGGGTAGCTGCTGTAAAAGCCTTGATGGTCGCTGATGCTCCGCCTTCACCTGATGAAAGGTGGAACACCTCTTGAAAATCCAGAAACATCTCTCTTCATACCTATCCACCAATACTAGTGGTGTAGATAACGATACATCTTAGTGATGCTGAGATGAACTGCCCAAACTGAGGAATGAAATTATTGCATCAGATCCTCACATATATCTGCTGGAACCCATACGCATCCCTAGAAATGCAAGATCTCACCCTAACATATGGTCTATTCAGGAAGAGGGTCCTCTCCTGACATGCTTTCCTGTATGACTATGCCTTCAGAATATGATTGTTTCCTCATTCGATCTCGGTGAAGAAGGGAAGAGGAAAAAAATAAAGAAGAAAGAAAAGACTGACCTTAACTGTCGTGAACCTCCAAATGCATTTTAGATAACAGAGCCATTAGCTTCCACTCATTGCTAGACTCCTGAACTACCTGTATTTGCATCCTCATACTTGGGGAATCTACACACAATGTTTCCTTTCCCATATATATAAGAAAGCTTGAAATCGAAAGGATGTAGGTACACAACCGACCTCTGTTGTCTCAAATTCAAGTCACACTATGTGAAGATATACTTGAGGCTCTTCTGGTCAGTATATACCACAAAATTATCTCCTAGAAGATAATGTCTTCAACAATGCAAAGCATGAACAACTGCATCCAACTAAAGGTCGTGCATTGGATAGTTCCTCTCATGTGGCCTCAACTATTGAGATCAATATGCCACAACACGATCCTCCTGCATAAGCACTGATCCTTGTCCGATGCCAGATGCATTATAGAATACTGTATAACTCTTTCCCAGCTCTGGAAAAACTAGAATTGGTGCTGAATTCAATCTCCCGTTCAGCTTCTGAAAGGCTTAATCACATTCTTATGACCAAAAATACTTCACCCCCTTCTTAGTCAAGCCCATCAAATGCACTTCTAAGCGTGAGATGTTCTGTATAAACCACATGTTGTAACCATCCAGCCCTAAGATACTTCGTACCACGAAGTCATTTTTCAGCTGCTCCTAGGTAACTACGTCTCTCACATTCTCTGGGTCTACTGATACTCCTCTATTTAAGATGACATGACCCATGAAGTGAATCTTGTCCATCCAAAAGTGGCACTTTGATATCTTAGCATATAACTGATTCTCCCTCAGTGTACTATAAATTATCTCAAGATAGGTAGCATGGTCATGTCGAGTCTAAGAGTACACCAAGATATCGTCCCCGAAAACCACTATGAATCAATCCATGTAAGGATGGAAAACTATGTTCATCAGTACCATGAAAACTCCAGGCATGTCCATGAGATCGAACGACATAACCAAATACTCATACAGACAATACCTTCTCCGGAAGGTTGTAAGAGGTATATCCGATGGTCTGACATGCAACTGATGATAGACGGATCTCAAGTTGATCTTTGAGAACACTATATCTCCTTGAAGCTTATCAAAGAGATCATCTATCTATGAAAATGGATATTGGTTCTTTATCTTCAACTGGTTTATCTTCCGATAGTCCACACAAAGCCGTAAAGTACCATCTGCTTTCTTTGCAAATAGAACGGGAGGACCCCAAGGAGAAGTACATGGTCAGATGAAACCATTTTCTTGAAACTCCTCCTACTTATTTTTGAGCTCCATTATTTTAGGTGTAGACATCCTATAAGGAGGTATGGTTATTGTTGATGCTCCTAGAACAAGATCAATAGTGAATTATACCTCTCGCATTGGAGGGAACCCAAAAAATTCATCCGAAAAAACATCTCTAAAATGATCCACCAGTTGAGGAAATTATAACAGGGAAGTCCCTGGTCATCCAAATATAAGCTAGAAATCTGGGCCGTAACAACGCCCAAACCATGATGCTCTGGTCCAGCTCTGCACACCTGGAAATTCCATTCGACCGTGTGAAGAAAAGATCCACACTCTAGTGATGTGAAACTCACCCTACGAAAATAGCAATCGAAAAAGGCCTAGAAGGGAACTAATCAGTCAATCACAATAATTACATCATCGCTTGTCATCTCCAAAACATAGAGATTCCAGGAAAAATGAAACCCACCAACCTCAATGGCGCAGTCTAAGCATTGACACAGCTAGCAGTTCTAACTCCCAAGAGAGTGTCTTGCATCAGCATATCCTCAGTAGTATAAATAGTAAGTATAAGGATTTCAACAGTATGCACAAAAATAATTCTATGAGAAGCTCATGTATCGAAAAGTGAAGAGGATAAAAATGAGGCTACAAAAATAGTACCTCGAACTGTATAAGGTCCAATATTATTCTCCTGATGAATCTGCTCTACCTCAAAAGTCTGGCCCACACCACGACCCTGTGTAGCAGCCTGAGATCCCTCAGCTGACCCTCCCTGAGCCTGAATACTGCGTCTATGGCCTCTCCCTGTCCTGAAAACCTTAATAACTCTATCCCATAGTCTATTGTCGAACTGGAAATCCTACACTTGTACACAGATTCAAAACTGATCCTCTTTTATTAGCCACTCGATGGAAAGCCCTGCAGAAAAATTGCAAATGACTAATATTACCATAAGATCGGTAGTCCACTGGGTCTCTCTAGCACTGATGCTTCTTATTCCCGCTTTTTCAACACTGATAGCACAACACTTGGTTTTCAGAAGGATGACCCCGTCTACCAGAATGAATACCTCTCTTCTTCGAGTCACCTCGGGTAGACTCTTGGTGGCGCTTCCTGGTGTCTATCGGAAACGATTCAGCCTTGGGTGCTGAACCGCCCGGGTCCACATCTCCTGTATCCCTCAAATTTCCCTTTGTGATAATCCCCCAATTTACTATTAGATTAATAGAAGTCAACTAAGAGATATTCACCTGTGATCTGATGTCCGGTCTGAATCCTTCCTCAAACATCGTCGCTAAAAACAACTTGTCATTCCCTAGAACGGGAGTGAAATGCTGTAACTATATGAAGTGAGAGGAATACTCCATAACTGTGAGAGTACCCTGCTACTGGTTAATGAAATCTCCGGATCTGTTAGCCCTCAGCATCACTTGGTAGAAGTATTCATATAACGTACGTCGAAAATCATCTCATGCCACAGCCTATTGGCACCCTGCCTTCGAAACCACATCCCACCATCATTTGGCAGATTCTCGCATCATATAAGTCACCAGCTTCACTATCCTCTCTGAAGGTGCCTCCAGGTTCCCGATGAAGGATAGCATGGCTTCTATCCATGACCACGTAGCCTGTGGTCCTCCATCCCCTATAAACGTGGGAGGATACTACTGCTGGAAAACCCGTGTCAGCTCTGCCATATACGGGGCAGGATGCTGAGCTCCCTGGAAGGTCTGCATGAATTTTCTGAAACTCTATTTGGACTGAGTGTCAGTAATTGTGTCCATTATCTCTGTAGGTGCCATGTCCAGAATGATATGGGGAACTACTGTTAGTCTCTGATCTGCCGTATCAACCGTACGGTCACTACCTGGTTTTTTACGGACAATGGGAGGACGGCTCTGTGCCATGAATCTGTAAGGTCAAAAGCACATCTTAGAACACATTACCAAGAACTGAAAACTAGGAGTGTAAGAAGAAAACAAGGAAATAAGCATTCAAAAGAAAACAAACCATGACTACACGGTGTGTATAAAGACTACATGACGTGTTCCCTTACGTCATTTACATGGGTGTGTACTCCTACATAACTAGTTGTGTAACACCCCAAATACAAGTCGTGTTGTCCCAACACACGGCGTGTACATGAATTATATTCTCTTTCCATTTCATTCTACATCTTTAAGGTGCATGGATCTCTTAATACAAAGCTACACAACGTGTTCAAGGAACACATGATGTGTAATCAGCAAGCTTCACCAGGCTTGTGTTGTTAGTGACACAACATCTGTACCTAGGTCACACTACATGGCGTGTTCCAGAAGGATACGATGTGTACTAAAAAGTCCTAACATACAGTGTGGTTAGCGACACTGTTGGCTACATAGCTGACACTACAGGGTGTGTTTAAGGAAGACACAATGTGTATGAGAAAGGATAACAATGACCTATGTTGTACGTGACACAGACGAGTACCTATATAAAACTACACAGTGTGTAAAATTCAGAAACGTTGTGTATGTGAAAAGATAACAGGAACCGTGTTATCCATGACACGGTCGGGGTACCTATTTCATACTACATGGCATGATAAACTAGTACACGACCTGTTCCTATAATATTCTTTTTCACAAATTCCGATCTGTGAAGCCCCATACTCCACACGAATCAAATTTTGGAATCTTTAACAAGTCACAACAAGGTAAAAAATATAACAAAGTCACTATCCACCAAATTCAGATCCCCGAGGGCCTATAACACCTCTATGAACAATGTTTGGCATCCTTGATAAAGAAGCTGTAAGCAAACGATACCCTATCAACATAGAAGTATTCTATCACAACAGCTATCAAAACAGCATGCATATTCAATCACAAATTCTATAACAACAACATGTAATGTCTAATTTAATTTAGATGGCCTGAAAAAATGCATGACATGTGACCTTATAAAAAGTTACATTATGATGCATGAGATGGCATACCCATATCTCATTGGTTTTCAACAAAATAGAACCACATTCATATAAATAGTAACAACACTAAACAAGTGCACCACACAATGGTGAAATCAATTAAACTGTAACATTTTCAAAACAAAAAAATTTCAATATTCGAGGAATCCTGGCTTTTTCCTTGCACATGGGTTTCAGAACTCCCAGAGACAACTATTTATCATTAACATATTTTGCCTTATTCCTATCTAATGTCTCTAAACAGTATGTCAATAGAAAGAAATCAACCCCTATGATACCACATTGTAATGACCCGAATCCAGAGCCACTCAACTGTGCCCCACACCCGGTTCTCCACATGACCTAATTCACATTTCCCCAAACACTAGAGTATAACGACTAGCAGCGGGGGCCTTGGTGAGTCATTAGGTAAACTATGGCTTCATTTGGTACATCATAAAAGGGAAAGGAAATAAAAGTCAACAGCAGAAGCAGTAAAAATTATAAAATAACTAAAACTAAATAGCACAAGCAATGAATATATAGTAATGATTATAATGATGCTGCAGGTACAAGTATATAAGGAAAAAATCAAACACAATAATGTGTTGAAATATATCTGAGAAACAGAGTACGAAAAGTAAATAGTAACTCTAGCAGCATCGCAAGCCTAGGCTTGGTCCTATGCTCTCTAGATCTAGCAATCAATAATGTACCATAAATATAGGGGACATAGTCTATATCCACACCTGCAACCATATAACATGTATCTCCCAAAAAGAAGAACCCAAACAGGGTGTGAGACTAATCCTAGTAGGCAACCACTACAAGTTCAATGTTGTACTGTCAGTGTGTAATATAACACATATACTGAAAGTAAATTTAGTAATGAACTAAAAGTACACAAGTAAACAATCCAAAAAATTACCATTCACATTCATTTAAAAATTATTTAATTCATTTAATTAAACAACTGAGGAATCTAGCTAATATTTCTATTCCAAGGTAAACTGGTAACACATCAGGCATCGAAGGACTACATAAAAAACAAGAAGTCCAATAGATCCATCCTTGTACATTGTTTGGGAAGAATCATCTAAACCAACCAAATAATACACATTCACAATGAATCTATGGGTGGATCAAACTAGCAGACCCCTATAGTCATGTAAACATACAAAGGCACAGACACTCTCGGAAGCACTCACGTCGATTCCCCTGTGGTCTTGCAACGATAGCTATAGACTCTCTGAGGAAGCTCTTATGTATAATTCCTCATGTGTTCTAGATATGTGCATAAAATACGGACACTATTTGGAAGAACAATGTCCAATTACTGTAGGTCCTGCATACGAAACTAATTCCAACAGACCCCCTAGGGAAGCAATAAACCGTCTATTCCATCTTTGGTCCCACACACCAGGTTCTTAACGCACTGAGCAGTCTATTAGTGAATAATAAAACATCATAATCCCTAAGTAAGTTTATCAACTACTTGGAGAAATGTTAAAATGTGTAAAAATCATTAAAAAATCAGGAAAAACATGCAATCAGTTATAACAAACAAACTAGCAATTGCAATTGGGTTTTCCTTGCAGGAATACTGTTCTAAACGGAGATAAACAACCAAAAAAGGATAAAACCCATGGGGTGAAACTCAAACATGAAAAAAATTATATATTATTATCAATTAACCTTAATCTAACAAGAAATATAAGGCAATTAAAAAATAGGACCAAAATCCCTAACTCGAGATACTAGAAACATGGGAATCCGACCATTTTGCACAAAAACTCAATGAAATTCAACGCATGGGAACATAAAACCTACCTCAATCCTAGGAGATCGAGATACATGATCCACAGATCATGATTCATCCTATAATGGAGTAATTCTGAACAAATATCTAAAACGTTCATCCTACGATAACTCTCCTAAGAGAAGGAATCTGGAAACGTGGCCAAGGAAGAACCAAGAACTAACTGTTGTGATTCTATTGCAACTGATGGTATTTTAATCGGATAATTAGTGATATATCGGTGGCTCGGAGAATATTAAGCCTTCTTAGATTCTCTAAACAGAATTAGGTGAAGACGAAGGTGAAAATAAGGATTAAACGTGCCCCCTGTCCATTTAACGAAAAAAAGAAAGTACATGGCGGGTACTTCTAGACTACACAACGTGTACTTTCCTTTTCCATACTCTACTTTAGGCAGCCTCCAAGTCACCCTTACTTGGTCGTGTGTGTGTCCATGACACGGCCAGCACACATCATCCAGTGGAATCATAGTACACCACGTGTACTCAAAAAGTACACTGCGTGTACTTTGAAAATTTCTAGATTTTCCTCTTTTCCCAAAAAACTACCAAAAAAGGAAAAACATACCTGAAAAGAAGATTGATGTTCTTACAGATGTCCTACTGTCATGTTCTATCATTCCAGGAGACTAATGGATAACATTTCGAGTCAAGACCCATGTTTTGATCATGGTCACCAGACGACCCTCATTTTTTATCCCAATTTTATGCTAATTCAATAAGAATGCTTTATTTAGAGCACTGTCAAAAGTTATTATTAATTTACACAGCATCATAGAAGTGTTTCGAGTTTTGGGTTTCATAATTCAAACCCCCAACCCCATAGTTCGGATTGATTATAATTCCCCTAGAGTTACCACACTCGTGCATTAGACAACATTCATAAAATTGAAATTTGACAGATCTGAGACCTTCGTTCTCCAGTCAGGCCCCACTGTTTCTTCCATGAAATCTGTAATGGTTATTCTAACCCTAGATTCACGAAGCATGGTTGGTTCTCTCTTTTTTGGGTGGAATAAGAAGGTGGTAATCCCTTGTTTCTCACATCGGGCCTGACCCACATGAGTTTAGGGATTGGTCGTCAGATGTTTCACGAATGTGAAAGACATTTTGCAGACTGATGTAAATAATCGAACTCATTTATGCATATATCATAATTAATCAAATCATGAATTTTCATTCCTAAGTTACATTCATCATATTATATAAGGATCAACCACTACCATAGATGGGTTGACCCCATAAAAAGAGCGTTTCAGCTCTGCCACCCTGTGTTAAGTGGAATCTAGGATCTGTTGTCGCCTGTTTAGTTCCAGCTCTTCCTTGATAGATATGGAGAGTATTTCATTGTCCACAATCTGGGCCCACTCCTCGTCGCTCCGGAAGATAGCCATCTCTTTGGATGCTTGCTTCATCTGGTATTTGGCCTCTACCAGTTGGGCCTTCAGCCACAATATGAGATCTGATTGCCCATTGAGGAAAGAAGAGTGCTCATCTTCCTAGATGTGTAGCCATTTAATTTCATTTTCCGCCTCGTGGAGCCTCCGGATGTTCACCTCTTTTCTCCACTTCCATCTCACCCCATGTCCACAGTCACATTACATTATCTTATCTTCCATGAGATCCTGGAAAAGTATGAGAGGATGATGGGAATATACTCCCACTGTGTGTAGTTCAGGCAGCCACGACTGATGCCTCTCTATCTGGTCTATCCATTTTTCTTGAAAGGTGTCATCAATGAATTGATATATCATCTTCTACAATCAAGGATAGATTATTTTTCTATCCACTTCATCAGAGGCCTTATGGTCCCAATCTGTGGGGTCAACTGGCTCATATGAAAGGAACACCTCTAAAAACTCATTAGTAGGGTCTGCATTTAGTGTCTAATCGGATATGTTAGGAACTGTGTTGTCCAATATGTTTTTGTCGTCATAACCCATCTCAATGTTCTTAGGATTGGTCCTACTAACAGTCCCAAAAGTGATAAGGAGCATCACAGCTTGATCAGTTTGGGTATCCACATCCATGAAAATTGGTATTCCCCTTGGAAAGGCACCACTGTGAGTACCAACAAACCATTCCAAGGAATCCCAGGCCATTTGAAGAACTATGGATACCAAGTAGTGCAAGAACACAAGTAAACATCATCAATGGGTGGAAGGCATGATATTCATAAAGGATATTTACTTTGATCATATTGTCGGTCTCACTCCTGGGTTCTTTCCATTGGGACCCTAAGGGGTGGTCCTCAGTATACTATTGGGATGTCTGCAAACTCTAGAAGAACTAACATGGGAGTCTCAGCCCCGCTGGACGTACTAATCTCCACATCAGTGGGCATTGATTCTGAAGGCCCCATAATAGCATCAGCTGTAGGACGAGAGTGGGTTCTACGCATTAGGCCCTCTTGTACAGTTCAAATATTTGTGAGGGGTCCAATGTGAATTGGAAGAGGATCCTGGGGAACAGACTCATGTTTTTACCTTAAGAGCATCTACAAACTCATGAAGTCCTGGGTCTGAATTGCTAACTTCACCCTCCTCTAGAGGGATCCCTCAACCGTCCTCTTCCCCTATAAATATTCTTCTGATTCTTCTAGAAGTGGAAAGCATTCCCTCAATTCAGTAATCAATAACTACAAATGGGATGTTCGATCTAGAAATAATTTTACTCGATCATTCATTAGATGCAGAGCACCCCATGTGTTCACAAATTCTACCATATTGTTTAGGTATTACTCCCCCTCCTCCTGGGACACCGCAAAGCAATCCCTGATAGGGATGATCCCTGGAAAACAAATCCTATGATGGTTCTAATGTTTCTACATCTCTGAATGGCTATAAAATTTTAGGTTTCCATCCTAGATGCCCCAAACTTCTAGGAAGACAACTTTCTCTGGCATGTCTATATGAAGTAGCCTCTTCACTGGGGCATGAGTGGATATCATGCAGATTGCACTTGGTGGCCTCCCCTCTGAATGACTCTGCTCCTCTAGGACCGCTGGCTTCGTCGCTCCTGCCTCCCTTTTGACCGTTGAATGCCTTGCCGCCACAGTGGCTCTACCACCACGAGATGTCCTTGCTGAAATCCAGCTCCATCCATGAGGTGGGGGAGGCACCCCATCACTGGACCAAATAGTTGTAAAATTCAGAATCTCCCCAGGGTAGGACACCTCCTACTTGTTTCCTTACTCCATCAACAATATGAATGCGGTCATGGTCAGAGTCATCTTGTTCCACATTTTACCATCTTCCCATGTAAATACGAGCCACAACTGCCTCATTACACACATGTGATTCTTGTGGCGCACCCCCAAATAGACATGCTGGGGCGACAACTACATACACCGAAATTCCTTTGCAAATTGGTGTGGGTTGTACGGATCACAGAGGGATTCGCGGTCCACTTGCGCCACCAGGACTCCGCCTTGAAAGGCATAGAGGTATGACCAATGATATGACACTTTATCTTGTATAGATTGGCGAGCATTGGGATCATGGTGATGACCCGTCCTCCTGTCCCAAACATGGACTCCATGATATATGTTCTCAGTCGAATGCCCATGTTCTTGTCTCTCACCGGCATGATCCAACAACAGATGAGCACCACAATCAATGCATCTAACCTGAATATCAGTTTCAACTCAGTACTGATGCTGAATCCCTACATATTACACTGGCTACCCTCTTAGAGCTGCACATACGAGTTCTCCTTGCCTCGTTGAGCCCCATTCATGAAATTCCAAGGCCTCACAAGGAACAAACTATTTTCCAAGAAGTTCAAGAATTTATGAACCACCATTTGAAATGGATGTCCCTCTCCCACTATTTTTCCTTTCCTGACACGACATCCGTAAATGCCATTGCTAGTGGTGACATCTGCTCTGGATCCTCCCATGCACCCATAACGGGGAGGAACACATCACACATCAACCCCAGTACTGGGTCCCCTAAGATCTGATGTAGGTCCCATAAAATGATGCTAACCTCCCCATGATGAATATTTTAGGTATTGATCCTCCATGACCATCTTCTCAGTAACTCTGACATCAGTAGGTTTGGCTGATAAATATAGAATTTGAAGGCCCAATCCACCTCATATTGACCCAATCTCCTCACCTCTACCCTTAACACATCTCATGAAGAACCTACCTAGTAGGTCTAAGCCTTATCATCTGTGATGTTTCCACCCTGCCACAGGTCCCACTCATTCGACAACCCCTTCTTCGGGTTCCCCAGAGATGAATTCATGATTGTATTGTATTGTGGTAGAGAGGTCTATAGCTATAGTTCCTTCCCATAGACATTATTCACTTGATTTTACATACAGTCAGCATTGAGAGGCGTGATGTCCACCCATGTATTTCTTCCAACTGCCCAGAACCACTGGCGTTGACACGGGGTGCTTCAAAACTAGTATCCTGGCTCATCCCTGCTCGCTTTAGGGATTAAGACGTCATCCCTTGGGCCAAATTCATATAGAGGCATCCTCATTCATAGTAGATATTTTTTTTATTTATGAAAGAAACTCCACCAGAAAATTATGGTCAGAATAGCTCCATACATACTCCCATATACCTACGATATCCTCCGTCTCCTCCCTCTAGACAACATCCTCCACCACCCCCTAATATCTTTTTGTTGATACATTCATTCTTTGTGATTTGGAAGATTTTGGTTCTAGTTTGCGAAGATCATTCATGGAGCTCGTACGTGAAGACCTTTCACAGATCTCGATCACAACAAAAAAATCATGGAGCCCTTCTCTGACCTTCATGTAGAAGCTGAGGAGCACACCGCCACAGAGCCAATGACTCATTGTTCTATACGAAGCAGAAATCACGATATGTGGAGACAAATCACATAGTATGTGGAGCTTCGTGAATCAAGATTTCTAAATTCCAAAATACGGAGTTGAGAATGGAAAAAAGAGAGGTCATCTTCCCCTATTTATATGCAATGACACCTTGGGTTTCACCGCCCATCCAACCGCAGCCTACCTCACAGTGTTCTTAGCTTGCACGTCACATCTTCACCTCATGAGCCTCCTTCATGGGCCTTCTTCCCAATTGACCATGAACTTTTGGGTATTGAGCCTCTAAATTTGACCATCGTTTTCTCTTTGGATTTATGTTGGAGAGGGGGAATTTTTTGTCACCAAAATTTGGGAATTGGAGAAGGAAATAAGAAGCCTTTGAGGATTACTCGTGAAGCTCGATCGCGGAGCCCCACTGCATCACAGCCGGTGCGAAGCTCCCCCTCTGTGAATCCGTCGTGGAGCAATTAGGCAGGAGGGTCCACGGTTATGAAAAAATTTCATATGTCTTCACGTCGAGTGAGATCTGCTTCGCAGTGCCTCTTTCATATTTATAATGGGCTCCCCTCGAGCCCAAAGGATGGATCCTCGAACCATTTTCCTTCTTAGCTCTAAAATCATGAAGAAATTTCTTCTCTATGAACCATGATATCTTCAAGGTACTTTATGGACATGATGTTCCTTTCCTTTTTCTTAAATTCAACCCCTCATCAAAGGGGGATGCCCTTCACGGAGCCCACGGACCATCGCAAAAGATGGAGATCCCCAACGGGACTCGGATCTTCAAAGATCACATATGCTTCACGAATTACTCTCTGTGCACATGTAACCCACATGCTATGGTTGGGTCCCTGAGCTTCGTAAAGAATATTGCTTCACAATACTATGCTTCGTCGGGACCCTTGCTTCATGAATCATTTCTCTGAGAAAGGCATTCCACATCGTGAAGTAACTTCTATATGCACCAATTACCTATGCATAGGCTAGGCCACTTCATTATGAAAAGCACACAACATTGCAATGCTCTTCCACTATATGGAGCACCAGTGCATCACGAGGCCTCTTCATGTGAACCCCTTTCTCTGCAACTCCTTTTCCCGTCAGACCCTCCAGGTTTTCACGATGTTTTTTCAATGTCATTTGGGTGGTGCTTTACATTTCATTTCAGTGCCTCATGTTTCTTCTCATAGGAACAGTAATGGATATTTCTTCTTCACATAGCCAAGCTAACATGGGCCCCACAAGGGATCACTCCATAACACCCCAACACCACGACATTCCTGATGGCTTCCCTTCCTCAAGGGAGGACTAGTATCAGTTATGTAAGTCCTAAGGGGTGAGGAGAAAACCCTCATCATATGATCTGCAGGAAATTAAACTACCAAGAACCATCATCCTTAAGACATGACGTTACACTGTGGTATCTCCCCATGCATCGCAAATGGGGTTCCCCATCTCGGAAATTCTCTATGCCTGCTCGTCTCCATGGGAGTGAGATCTTCCTTACCTGGAATGAGATCCTCTTTGATGGAGTGGCATATGTTAGTGGGAGAAGGGAAACCATTTTGGTGTAAGCCTCTGTCCTTTCTTTTGGAAGGAAACATCCATGCCCCTTATATGTACTTCCTGTACAATTATCAAAGTGGGGGATGGTCACCAGAAACATTTTATCTTCCATTCCAATGCCTCTCTAGTAGGTCTTTGTTGCCACAGGGCCAGCATCCTTGCATATTCCCCATTCACCATTACCACTCCACAGCAGCACCAGGGCTGCTAACAACACATAAGACCATGTTTACCTTATGGGATGCTAACCACGTGTAAGCCCTATTCCAGTTCCCATGGACAAACCTTTTACGACGTGATCGTCTGGTCTATTTTACCTCTTGTTTCTCACACCGAGCATGACTCATGTAAGATTAGAGTAAGAATCTACCATGACATCTTCTCTATGCCGCATTAGCACGTAAGAATAAAAAACAAAACCATTATGAACTATGCAAACATTGATCCTTGCAACGTAAGGTATATAAGAATCCCCCTTGAGGTTCACGCCCAATAATCATTGATTCTAACCACTTTAGGTCCGTTCACCAATACCTCATGCAAAATACATAGATTTTTATCCTTTCCAAGAAAGGGTACATTGGACACCTCCTTGAGAGTCAAGCCCAACTCCCATCAATCCCCACTATTTCACATCGGTCCACCATCGTCTGGCATGACATTAAACTTTACGACCCTTTTTGTCCCACATGACACTAAACTATTACCCAAACAGCAGTAAGCCATTGTTAATCCCAATCAGTGGTAAGTCGTTGTCAACTCCAATCATCGGTAAGACATTGTGTTCCCCAATTAATGGTAACCCATTGTGATTCCCACGCTACGGTAATCCATTGTGTACACCGATCGATGGTAAGCCATTGTCAATCCCAACCAATGATAAGCAGTTGTGTTTTCAATCTAGTAGTAAATCCGTTGTTGTCCCCATAGTTGGGAGAGGCAAATTTGGTCCACGCCAGTGGTGTCAGAAAAACTCGATCTACTAACCACTTGTAAGCCCCAATATATCATCGGGTAACTGTCCTATGATTACACCCAAATTATATACCCCCATCTTGAACTACATGGACAATGATCCTTACAAAGGAATGGAATGTATGATGTTTCCTTGAGGTTCCATCCCATCAACCTGTATCATCCTAGTATTTCCCTCAAGCCTTGTTGTTTCGGGATGGTCATGTCCAATCCCAAGTGAATCACTTCCTTCGGGTCCCCATCATAGGGGTTTCCACCTTAGTTGTCCCATCTCCTCACCAAACTACAAAAACTATGATTCCCTACCATAAAGATACATAGGTATTCTCTTTGAAGAATATGCTCAATAAAACCATAAACTTAATGATAGTTCCATATAATTCCCCCACCACATAATTCAACCCTCAATCATCCATCCCGATTCTTACCCGAACCGCCACATCCTAGTGAGATCACACCATTCATTTCTTCACTTCTTTAACCAGCATTTGGGTAATTAGTCGTATGTTATCCCTTGCATCAGTGTTCCATTATGGGTTTGCACCCATCTGATCCACTCCAGTCACTATTTCGATAGGTCTTATACATCTCAACTAGATTTTAAATTCACGACATACCATGTGTTAATCATGGGATGCTGATGAAAACCTCAGAGACATGTTCATGACATATAATTCTTCGCATTCGACATGGGATGCCTCAGGCTTCGGCACCCTCGAGAAGACCTATCATAAATGGATGAAACCCAGATGCGCCAATGTTCTAGAATCCTGACACACTAGTGATATCCAGCGTGACTACTCTCCCGAATAGGGGTTTCTGCCCTAACCCGACCCTTTTGAATGTCCTGACAGAAACTGTGTAATTAACTGGAGTACATGAAGATATGACACTGGGAAGAGCTTCACGAACAATGTATTAATCTATGAGGGACACCCGGAATAGGTATCGAGACCTGAGGAGTAATCCAAGGAAGGAGAGACCAACATCCAATAATCCTATTTCAATATAGGGGAAAATGACGCTGAATATGAGATGGTTGCCGCCTGCCTTTGGAAAGCAGGAATGCAGGGAAATAGTCAAGTACGTCCTCTTCATTCTAAAACAGATGGATGTGCATGCCCCAACGAAATCATCAGATAAAAATAACCATACTCATTTCCATGTAGGGTTATTCACATTGTTGTACATATTCTTTATTTATTGGGGATATCCATGTATTTATCCCCCAATAAATATTTTGCATTAAAATATATAGATTGATTGTATAATAGTGTATTCGTTATGTGGAAACAAATTAATATAAATATAGTGTTGTGGATGGTGGGTATAAAATTATATATATTCCTCAAATTCATTGGGTAATGGTTTTATCTCATGAGATTCCATTTAAGGTGCATAGGTTGTTATCTTGTTCACAATATGTTACGATTTCATGAAGCATATAATTAAATTATTATTATTATATCATTTTTACACCACATTTCAATGATTCCATGATATTATCATTTTATTTCATGCTTCAATAATGATTATTTTGATTCTCACATTTTATGCCACCATGTTATTCCCCCTGACCCATATGTACTACTATACATTATGATATGTTATTATTATTAAATTAATGAGTTTTATATCCCTCAACTATCTATAATATATCCCAAGGTTATCCCATGTATTATTTGAATATAAATGGAATTTAATGACATGTTATTGTGATTAAAATAATTTATTCAAATCCATGTTTCATATTATAGTTATATGTGTGTAATTACCAAAAATTACTAGTCCACTTGATATTTTGGAATTTTATTATTTTTGTATTTATATAATTAACCATTAAGTAAATTGTATAAATATTTTTGGGTTTTTTATAATTGGTATTAGAGAAAATATGGTTTATTTTTTGAGATTATGATTAGAAAATTTATTGAAAACCATATGAATAAGAATAAATAAAGTAAAACAAATTGAATTATTGTAATTTGTAAAATATGGGGTTTCAAAAAACAATATTCACATGTATGTACACTGCATTTTTACATTGATCATGAAAATTTATACGTAGGATTAATAAACATGAAATGGTATATTGGGAATTAATTAAATCATCTCATAGGGAAGTAAAAAAGATCCCTTACGGCAAACCTTCTTGGAACCTCTCTGGGGTGTCATGTTATGAAAAATTTACAATATATTTTGGAAAAATTATTAAAATATGAAAAATGAAATTTTATGTCATCATCTCATTTAACTCGTGTTTTGATAAGAAATTTAAATTCATAAGAAAACCCACATATACTTATGAATTTGAATGTTTGACTATAGAAATTTATCTAACAATTAACTCTAAATTTAAATGGAAAAAATGATCCTGTAATTGAATAATAATGGATCTACTATATTGAAAAATTCTTTTCATTGCATCAATTGTCTATCAAATAGAAGCATGTATTGTCTATTTATCACATAATGAGAGAATATGATCAATAGTGGACTCTAATTAAGAATATAAATTATATGTTATAAAATTATATAATGTATAGAAATGAATTCAATAGAATGTCATTCAATAAATATTTTCCACACTCACTATCATAAAATAGAGAGGGTGTTACATGGGATCAAGATAATGGATAATGAATCTATTGGGGTGTATGATGGGAAAATTACAAGACATGATAGATATTCCATTAGATAAATCATTGGCCTCAAAATTAATACTAATACCTTCATTAGTGGGATAATGTAGATCATATTAAAATATTTTCCTTTGGGAGGTTTTGATATCTATAATTAAATTTCCTGATGTAACCTCAATGTCAAAATAGAGATTGGTGAATCTAAAATATCTCATTAGTTAGGATCAAGGAAGTATATAATGGAGTTAAATTTTGTAAAATCAGTGGATAAATATCATATTTGTATAAAAGAACAAAATAAATTTCAATTGTTTTGGAATTATCCATGAAATTTCATGAAGGGTATATGTAAATGCTTTAGTTATTGTAAGGAGGGGAACCAAGATAATAACTTTTTTGTGAGGAAAACCCCACTATGTGATAGAAAAATTGAACTCCCTTCTATACCCTTTACCAATTCCCCATTTATTTATTCTCATTGAATTTTAAAATAATGAGAACTAATGAACTAAATCAAAGGTTGGTTTATATAACTATTGAAAACATCCTCCACACCCATGAGAGAATGGTTTAGAATATTCAGTCAAAACTAATGATGAGAATCCTTATAATTATGTGGTGGAATAAAAATTATTTATTCAATAAAGGGTATGGAAATAAATTTTGTTCATTTATTACATTCATAGTTAGTAGACCTATTCAAACATCACAAAAAAATAAGGAAGTAATATTATTGTGAAAATGTAAAATGGTTCCCTTATTGCATCCCACATATATAACTTCTACCATATCAAAATTCATTGCTTTAAAATACCTTGTAACTTTGTAAAACATATATTAGAATAACATTATACTATATTAAGTTTTTATTAGATTTTGTTTTATATAGTTATCATAAATTGTTTTGTGAGGTAAATAACTCTTAGTATTAAAATCACCCTTAGATTTTATAAACATATAAGGCGGCCGATGGATATCCTTTAGCATCATCTTCTAAATAATATATATGATTATATTATTAGAAATTGTTTCCAGATTTATTAAATGAGACCATTGATAATATCCTCATTTATGGAATGCCCACTCTAATTGAATATGTTTATGTGTTCCCCGAATATATTATTTGTCATCCTCATAGTCAACATGTTTTCCCCTTTCAAAATTATAAACAAATAATTCAAAATATATATGAATATACATAGAATGACCTATGTTTAACATGAATTTATGAATAATATACAAAATAATTATACTACTAAATGGTTAATATACCCAATATCTTCTACGTGGGGTGTACTAGTCCTTTTATTTAGGACAAATGATGTGAATATATGCTTGTGAATTGAATATAGTGATCTAAAAAACTCAAAATAAAGAGAAACCATCACCATCAAAGCATAGATGATATTTTTTTAGATACATGTGGCCATGTAATTTTATATAAATGTTTTTTATTATTATATTATAATGTAATGGCAATGAATATGAATATATACATGAATTCTTTTAATAAATGTTTTGGGAACTATGAGTTCATATGGATCCAATTTTTTCCTAGATAATTCACATGTTTTCATCATAGACATAAAAATTATAGAATATTTGGATGAACATGACATGTTTTTTATAATAATCATAGACAATATACATACCCACTACAAAAATAAGGAACATGATGATAATTTATCTGTTGTAAGGAAGACCATAAAAAATGAACTACAAGATGTGAAGTACAATATATATGTGTTTTAGATCAATCGTGTAAAAATATTGGGGAATATTATTTCGATAAATGTTTTATCAATATAATATTTTTAGATGAAGGATGTTGAATATAGACTAGACTAAAATCTATTATGAAATCCAACATTTTTATAGATTATTTTTTTAATATTTCATTCTTTTAAGAAACTTATCAGGATTTTAAAATATACAAACCAAGATAAACATGATGACATTGAAATTTTTCTAAACTAATAAATTCATGTGCCTCTTTATACATTTACTTTAGTGGATAATCACTAAAATTACGAATGTATTACCAACCAATGTGAGGGGTTTATAATCTATAATTACACATCCAAAACATTAGTTGGTTGTGTACAATTACAATATTAGATGTTTATAATATATTACATTCGCAAAACAATTATCCATTTGAAGAACTACCCTACACATGATCTTGATTTGGATATTGTGATATTCTCATTTATTATATTGAGAAATTATCTCTATGGGTAGAAATGAGGCATATGTATAAATCATAAAGAATCATTTATATATCCACTAAAAATGAACTCAATATTCACTTTAGATGGTAGATAGAACAAAAAAGTATCATTATATATCAATCGCTTATTAACCTATAATGGTAAATAAGTTTTAAGATACTCGTTATAGAAGTGACCGTGAAACCCTATACATGATATTTATTAAAATTGATCCTATCATTTTGGACATGGAAAAGAGGTTCATGGTAATATTAAATTTATTTACATCCTACATTTCATAAATAAATTTTCAATAATACATTCATAAGAGGATCAAGTAGGATCAAATTTATTATAAGGAGTTATATGTAATGTTAGTGTATATTAAAAAATTCATATTTTATATGGTGGAGTAATATTTTTTGAATCCAAGATAAGTGTGACATGAAAGAAATTAATGAATAGGTAACTTCAGGATTATTAACATTTATTATCATTCTCTATTAATCGATGATGCATGATTTATATTGATCTGATGGAATAAATCTATTGGTAAATCATTAAGATGTATATTTATAGATTTGTATCTAGATGATTATTAGTCATAGAATTTAAGGCTTAATAGCCTAAGTATAATGGTATTATGAAACCATTCATTATAGGAGTATGTTAATCGGAAATCATAAACTACTATTTCATCATAGGATTCCTTAATACATATAATGGAAATAAAACCATATGGTTCCTGGACAATCACCATATAAAGCTAAAATATTTCATTTATATCAAGGATTATATATATCATGACTATCTCTCTATGATATATATAAGAGATGTTGTATGAATATATGACTTAACATTCTCCATTCCACATGATTGAGAGGGAGAAGTCACCTCAAGGATCTAATGAAATAGTTTTCATATATTATATATTGATATGAATTTCAATACTTCCTATAACTATCATACAATTTTTGAGTTTGAGTGAATAATCCATGATATAAAGAATATGTATAAGGGCCTAGCCTTAAACCTTACATAATCTTGAGTTTTTACAAGATTACACACTGAGTATCGTTTCCAGTTTAGAGTTTTAGAGAATTAGATCATAAAACTTGCATTACATTCCACATTTAAACAAAGTGGTTACATAAAAGATAGTATTCATTTTTCCCATCAATGGAAAAATATTTAAAATAAATCATGGATTCTTTCTTGACACTTCCTTGACACTATCATCATATCATGTACCCTTCCCTTGACCTATGAAAAACATTTCAAAAACATGGGATGAGCATAAAAAGCTCAGTAAGGGATATAAAAATATAGAAAGGAAACATGAGTACATGTATACATAAGAATGAAATCATACATTACCCATAAAACATAAGCACTTTAACATACCTCATAAAATCATGAATAAATCATAAAAATCATAAGACATAAAGGTAATTTGAGGCATTCATAACATTATTACGTAGGGAGTAACCCTCTTGGTTACGTTTGGAATACCCATCATAGTATATTCCCTAAATCTCTTCAGATAAACCTTAATGTTTAACCCCTTCACGTTACCCAATGCATTGGAGAGATATATCGGGTTCACCTGCCCTTAGTTTATCAGGGAACCACCCGTCTTCATAATAATTCCCATGAAACTCAACATAATCGTATCACATTAAACATGCATAAAGGAAACATAAAATTTCCACCTTTCAATCAAAAGATATCAATACAACACATTGATATAAAAACATTATGAAAACCACTTTCAATACCAAAATAAAAGAAAATTAAAACATGGTATTTATTTTTCTTTTAAAAAAAGGTATTGCTTATATAGGAAGCTGAAACTCAAATAATGGTCACGGCGGTGGAGAAGTCATTACCGCCGCATACAGATGACATAAACATTCCCTTTTGTCATTTAGTAAAACGATTTTTATAAAAAATATTCCTTTCGGATAAATGTAAAATTCAAAGGGGTTTATACACCGTATAAAAGAAGGTTGTGTATAAAACAAAATATGCCTCAATGAAAGGAGATTGACAAGAAGTCCCATACAAAGACGGTATCTTTCGATTAAGGATAAATCAATTAAATAATTATTTTTGACAAACTAATACACCAAATATAAGTGGATATTAAGTGTAAAACAATCAGAGGTTATTCACACATATTCATAGAACAACATATTCAAGGAGTACAAGCTTATCCAAATGAATCATAATTGGGTTAAGAAGTTCCCTTGCAAAAATTTGACAGCCTAACGTTGTCACTACAAAATCCAGAAAATGAGTTGATGAGAGATAACAAGGGTATCTCATCACATGGAAATAAAATTTAAATCACTAAGGATATAGAAGAACATATCCCAACATAATTTTATGTGAATTTAAAGACATAACAAAATAAGTCCTTTAAAAAGAGGAGGGTGAAAGGTTCTCTTACCGACATGGGTATCTTTCGAAACATACACCCTGTGAAAGAAGGACAATAAAACATTGATTTAAATACTCATAAATGAAAGTATATTACACAATGAATAAAATAATGGGCAGTACATACACCACTCAAAGGATATTGTGGAAAATGTAGCATAAATCTCACAGGAATAAATGTGAGATGAAAAATCCCTTACGAAAACTCGGCAGCCAAACGACGCCACTTAAAACATACAAAAAATGGATTGATGAGATCAAATAGGGTCTCTCATCATATTAACATAAAGTTTATAGTAAGAGGAATATAAAATAACATCCCCCAACATAACAAAGAGGAGCTTAAAATAAGTGACATAAAGGATAGTACTTAAAAAGAAAGAGAGAGGTTAGATCTCTTACGAAAATTCGGCAGCCTAACGGCGCCACTCAAAACTTCCAAAGTGGATTGATGAGAAAGAATAGGTTCTCCCATCATATGAACATAAAAATTACAGTAAGAGTAATATAATATAACATCCCAATCACAAGAAATATGAGCTTAAAAGGAATGACATAAAAGAGTGTACTTAAAAATAAAGAGAGGAGTAGGATCCCTTACCTCGGGTCTGACATGACTCGATCGTTCTTTAACGTCCTGAATAATAAACTTGAGTTAATTTATACTTTATTAAGAACCTTTTTCAAGTTAATTATTCCGTTTATATCACTTATTTCAATGTTATAAACATTATTTAATCATTTAAGTTAATAATTTTTGTTTTGTCGATATTTGGTTCTTAAGTCGAAAGTGGACTTCTTACAATTACATGTTGTTCGTGTGGTCAAAGGTCCATTATATCCAGAATGATATTAATTATTTGTATATAATATATATCATATATATCCAGAATATACATGTATTTATTATATTACATAATCATTTAGAGGTTAGAAATGAAAGGCACCGTTCATGGAGACGGTAAGCCGTACGTATGCATGAACGCTACTTTAATTTCAATGACATATTAATGGAATTAAAACTAAATGATAGGTATGTGTATTTTATTTCCATAATTATATTCATCATTTATATGTAACATAAATCATATATAATAACTTTAAATGAATCCTTTATACATCCCACATATGGCATTAATGAATCAAATCACTTTGAGGGGGCGGTAGTCCGCACTTCCTAAAATGTAATTATCGTGTTTACCCAAAATGGAAACCATAAAGGTATGCCAAAAAAATAAAGAAACATAAAAATATTATATATCATATATAAATATAGTTACATCTTAATGGACACCATTTAAGGTGTTATATGAGCGTTGAACAATCATCGTTTCGTGAGGCAGAAATTCCCCATCCACAGAAACAGTATGTTCTTTTACCATTTGATGTAGGTGTGTGTAAGTGTTGCTCGAATTATTCTTATAAAACAAACTAGTATATTGAATATACTTGATTTTTTGCAAAATAAATGAATAAAAAGAGTTTAGGGGGTTGGAGAAGCAAAATAAAACAAAAGAACACAAGTGAAGACATTACCTTAAAATCCGGTAACACTTTTTGATTTGAGCTCAAAGGATTCCTTGGGAAGACTTCTGCCCAATCTGAGGCTTCTAAGAGTAAGATAGGGATGTGTAGAGACACAATTGGCATGGTTTGGCCGAGCCAAAGGCTTTGGAAGTGTGGGTAAGGAGGTAGAGGTGGGGGCCTTTTATAAGAGGAGAGGAGGGGCACTCTTGGAATGTAAAGAAATGTTACTTTATTTGAAAATGAGTTTTATAATTTAAAAGGTCCGAAATTGATATAATTCGAGTCTAAGGTGATAAGGTTTCTAAATCCATCAATCCAATAGGTTTTGGACATGTTTAGGTCAGATATTTGACATTATCGTTTCATTTTATTTAAATCCTTTATTAATGAGGTAATCACTGCATCATTATGATGTCATAAATAATTTTATTTATTTAATGTATAAAAATTATAAAAAAAATAACATGATGTAGGAAATAATTTAATCTTTCCAATTACTGTTTATAGTCAAATATTTGACTTGTATAACCCCATGTAAACATTGTTTTAGTAAAACAACTCACGTTTGTGTCATTTTTACTTTTACATTAAATAAAATGTTATTTATGCCATTTCCCAACCAATGTGGCTCCATGGGGTCCCAATGTTGACCCATGGATTGTCTTGGTCGACCATGACACATAAAATAAGGGTATGACATGTTTCAAGCTCATCTCATATTATTAAAACATTATTTTTACCTTAAACTATACTAATTACCTCTAATCGTGATTAAAAATTTAAAAGCTATTATTCAACAAAAAATTATTTTAATTACATTGAACAACATTTTACTTCTTAATGAAAACCATTTATGTCAGATTTTTGATATTCAAAACACAGAGCTGGAAAAGTTTCATTTAAACGAAAAATCAGTTTCATTAACTACCATTTAGTGGTTTCACTATTCATCAAAAATTGATGTTTTTCAGAAAAATACCAAAAATTCACCCTAAGATATATTTGATATTCCGAACTCAAAAATGATGTCTATTTTACAAAATTCAAAACATATAAGTTGTATTAATTAATTTAATAATTAATTCCTGCTGTCAAAACAAATAGCGTGTTTTTAAGAAACAATATCTATTAAAAGATTGACACTAGTTTAAGTCCAATTTCCAATTGAAATTAATTCCAATGACCAATATTGAATTAAATGGTAAAAATATATTCTATTTTTACTTTAAAAATAATTAAAAAGATAATCTAATCATATAAATAAATTATATTAAATAAAGGTTTGGAATTAAAATACAACATTTTTCGCTATTCATAAAAAATGATCTTTATCAGAAAGATACAAAAAATTTACATAAAGTAAATTGTGATATCTATATTCTAAAGAAGAATTTTATTTTGTAAAATATAACACATTAAATTTTCAAAAAGTGTATTTAAAAGAGGTTCGCCACCAAAAGGTGGTTAATCGACCTTGTAAAGATTATTAGAATGTTTACGCTTAAAATTGAATTCATTCACATTTTTAATCCTCTAACATTTATTGTAAAAAGTAAAAATATTTGACAAACATATATAATAATTTTTTAGTTAGTATTTTTCATTCCCTCCATTACAACGGCTAGGTGTTAACTACCATTTAAGATAATTTTATTTTATTTTTATAGTACATAGTAATATTTCAAAGAAACTCGTTGTTGCATATTGGGTAAGTCATCAAGCATAGCGTTCCCTTTAAATTAATATTAAAATTTTATTCAAAAATAGGGATAAATATAAAAATGTAATATTCTTTATTTACCTAGGGTGTTACATCCTTCCCCTCTTTTGGGAATTTCGTCCTCGCAATTTTAAAATTGGGCTCAGAAACTTCATTGAAAGTCCCACATCAGAACAAGAGTCGGTAAAACAATCAATTTAAAATAAAGAAAGAGGAGTACAGAGGTCACCCGAGTTAACCCATACTAGGATTCCATGTAAGAAAATATGGAAATGGAGGAAAAAAACAAAGGTTCATGTTCTAAGGGAGAGTGATAGTAAACATGTCTAGGAGAAAGTTAACCACAAGAAAATCACAAACTTGTTATGGGTTAAACGGTATTCGATTCCCCAGTATGAAAAGTTAATAGAAAAATTTTTGTATTATGTTTCTTTTTATTGAGGAATTTATTCATAAGGAATCATAATCACTTATCATGTTGACCTCCAAATTTTATTAGATTTCTTACACAAACTCATATTTTTTCCAAAAGACAAGTATTTAAGAAGACTTGTTCACATTAAGAGTACTATAATCAACATCTAGGGAATCACCTAATCCAAAAAAGAGAACTATATACTTCCCATGTCTTTAGACATTAACCAAAACAAAAACCAAAATGGTTAGTACAAGATCAGATAATCCAGAAAAGGATAACCCTTTATAAAAATAAAATCTATTCTTAATCTCCAAAATTTGTCCAACAAAACCCAAAGATCAACGAGGACCATTTGATAAACAATTTTCCCATAAAATTCTTCAAATAAAACCAAACTAATATTGAAACCCAAATATTTGAAAGATTTAGTCACATAGTCTTCCAAGGTACAAATTAAATTTTATCTCCACAAAACATCAGTTGCTCTTAAATTCTCATATTGAAATGTAATTAACCTAATCACATATCCTCGATGATAGGTTAATCATTTCCATAGATAACCCAAAATAAACTTACACTTGATTACTAAAATAATCTAACTAAAATAAATTAGTCAAACTAACCAGGGACTTCACATAGTCCAGTGGTAGGCGATAAATACCAGTTGCACATTGGTTGTGGGTTCGATTCCCGCATCTTTGTCCGACATGATGGGTTGTCACACGGTCTGTGTGTTGTCCTTTTTCCAAAACTATATAATTCTTATAACATTCCCCAAAATGAGATAAAATCTTCAAAAATAATCATAAAATATTTAAACCTAAAGATTATCTCATGCCTTTCATTTTCCATCATAACATATAATAACCCATAATTACCTCAAATGTAAGGATCATATAAACTCTAATGGTTACATTTATAATTATTACCTGAACTTCCACATCGATTTCTCATCTGGTACATGATACATTACAGATCATACCAAGGTTCATGTGATTGATCTTGACTCCTTGATAGTTGGTTTAGAATAACCACGAGTTTTCTCATAGAATCCCCTATTTTATCTAGTATCTTAATCAGAGAACCACCACAGTTTCCTTCAAACCTGTTGTCTCTTTGGTGCCTGCTAGATCCATCCATTCACTAAAAATAGAAATGTCAGTGAGAGTATATCGACAAAACCATCATGTACTAATGTGGAAGGTAAACACTAAGATATACTTACTTGTTCACTTTATCTAAAACTAGGACTCTTTCTGAAATCCTAACCATTATGGCAATGTCACTTGTGCTTAGAGAATACCCTAACCTCTAAAGTTATCTAAACCGTCCTCTGATACCAACTATAAGGCCCCAGCCTTAAACCTTAATTAATCATGAGTAGTTACATGATTACACATTGAGGGTCTTTTCAGGATTATAGTTTTAGAAAATTAAGTCATAAAACTTGCATTACATTCCACATTTAAACAATGTGGTTACATAAAAGATAGTATTCATTTTTACCATCAACGGAAACATATTTAAAATAAAACATGGATTCTTTCTTGACACTTCCTTGACACTATCATCATATCATGTACACTTCCCTTGACCTGTGAAAAACATTTCAAAAACTTGGGATGAGCATAAAAAGCTCAGTAAGGGATATAAAAATATGGAAAGGAAACATGAGTACATGTATACATAAAAAAGAAATCATAATTTAACCATAAAACTTAAGCACTTTAACATACGTCATAAAATCATGAATGAATCATAGAAATCATAAGACATAAAGGTAACTTGAGGCATTCATAACATTCTTACGTAGGGAGTAACCCTCTTGGTTACGTTTGGAATACCCATCATAGTATATTCCATAAATCTCTTCAGAGAAACCTTAATGTTTAACCCCTTCGTGTTACCCAATGCATTGGAGAGCTATATCGGGCTCACCCGCCCTTATTTTATCACGGAACCACCCATCTTCATAATAATGCCCAGGAACCTCAACATAATCGTATCACATAAAACATGCATAATGGAAGCATAACATTTCCACCTTTCAATCACAAGATATCAATACAACACATTGATATAAAAACATTATGAAAACCATTTTCAATACCAAAATAAAAGAAAAGTAAAAAATGGTATTTATTTTTCTTTTAAAAAATGGTATGTCGTGTAGAGGAAGCCTAAACTCAAATAATGGTCACGGTGGTAGAGAAGTCATTGTCGACACATACATACGACAAAAAAATTCCCTTTTGTCATTTAGTAAAATTATTTGTATAAAAAACATTCCTTTCAGATAATCGTAAAAGTCAAAGGGGTTTATATACCGTATAAAAGAAGGTTGTGTATAAAACTAAATATGCCTCAAATAAAGGATATTGAGACGAAGTCCCATACAAAGATGGTATCCTTGGATTAAGGATAAATCAATTACATAATTATGTGAGACAAACTAATACACCAAATATTAGTGGATATTAAGTGTAAAACAATCAGAGGTTATTCACACATATTCATAGAACGACATATTCAAGGAGTACAAGATTATCCCAAAGAATCAAAATTGGGTTAAGAAGTTCCCTTGAAAAAATTTGACAGCCTAACGGCGTCAGTACAAAATTCATAAAATGAGTTGATGAGAGATAACAATGGTATCTTATCACATGGAAATAATGTTTAAATCACTAAGGGTATAGAAGAACATATCCAAACATAATGTTATGTGAATTAAAAGACATAACAAAATAATTCTTCTAAAAAGTGGAGGGTGAAAGGTTCCCTTACCAACATGGGTATCTTTCGAAACATACACCCCGTGAAAGAAGGACAATACAACATTGATGTAAATACTCATAAATGAAATTATATTATAGAATGAGTAAAATAATGGGCAGTACATACACCACTCAAAGGAAATTGTTGCAAATGTAACATAAATCTCAAGGGAATAAATGTGAGATGAAAAATCTCTTACGAAAACTCGGCAGCCTAACGGCGCCACTTAAAACATATAAAAAATGGATTAATGAGATCAAATATGGTCTATAATCATATTAACATAAATTTTATAGCAAAATGAATATAAAATAACATCCCACAACATAACAAATAGGAGATTAAAAGAAGTCACATAAAGGAGAGTACTTAAAAAGAAAGAGATAGGTTGGATCTCTTACGAAAATTCGGCAGCCTAACGATGCCACTCAAAACATCCAAAGTGGATTGATGAGAGAGAATAGGTTCTCTAATCATATGAACATAAAAATTAGAGTAAGATTAATATTAAAGAACAACCCAATCATAAGAAATATGAGCTTAAAAGGAATTTCATAAAATAATGTACTTAAAAAAAGAGTGGAGTATGATCCCTTACCTCAGGTCCGACTTGACTCGATCGTTCGTTAACGTCCTGGATAATAAACTTGAGTTAATTTATAATTCATTAAGAACCTTTTTCAAGTTAATTATTCCTTTTATATCACTTATTTCTATGTTATAAACATTATGTAATCATTTAAGTTAATAATGTTTGTTTTGTTGATATTTGGTTCTTAAGTCGAAAGTGGACTTCTTACAATTACATGTTGTTTGTGTGGTCAAAGGTTCATTATATCAAGATTGATATTCATGATTTGGATATCATATATATCATATATATCCAGAATATACATGTATTTATAATATTACATAATCATTTAGATGTATGAAATTAAATGCACCGTTCATGGAGACGGTATGTCGTACGAACGTATGAATGCTACTTTCATTTCTATGTCATCTTAATGGAATTAAAACTAAATGAGAGGTACACATATTTTAATTCCCAAATTATATTCATAATTTATATGTAACATACATCATATGTTAACTTTAAAAACATCCTTTATACATCCCACATATGGCATTAACGAATCAAATCACTTTGAGGGGGCGGTAGTCCGCACCTCCTAAAATGAAATTATCGTGTTTACCCACAATGGAAACCATAAAGGTATTACAAAAAAGAAAAATAAATAAACATAAACATATTATATATCATATATAAATATATTTACATCTTAATGGCCACCTTTTAAGGTGTTATATGAGTGTTGAACAATCATCGTTTCGTGAGGGAGAAATTCGCCATCCACAGAAATAATATGTTCTTTAACCATTTTATGTAGGTGTGTGTAAGTGTAGCTCGAATGATTCTTATAAAAACTTAATAGTATATTTAAGATACTGGAGTTTTTACAGAATAAATGAATAAAAATAGTTTGGGGGTTGGATAAGCAAAATAAAACAAAAGAACACAAGTGAAGACATTACCTTAAAATCGGGTAACTCTTTTTGATTTCAGCTCAATGGCTTCCTTGGGAAGACTTATGCCAAATGTGAGGCTTCTAAGAGTAATAGAGGGATTTGGAGAGACAAAATGTGCATGGGTTGGCTGATCCAAAGGCTTTGTAAGTGTGGGTAATGAGATAGAGGTGGGGGCCTTTTATAAGAGGAGAGGAGGGGCACTCGTGGAATGTAAAGAAATGTAACTATATTTGAAAATGAGTTTCGAATTTTAAAGGTCCCACATTGATTAAATTTGAGGATAATGTGATCAGGTTTCTAAATCCACCAATACAATAGGTTTTGGACATGTGGAGGTCATATATTTGACATTATCTTTTCATTTTGGTTAAATCCTTTATTAATGAGGTAATCACTGCATCATTATGATGTCATAAATAATTCTATTTATTTAATGTCTAAAAATTTTAAAAAAAATATCATGATGTAGGAAATCTTTTTAGATTTCCAATTTCTATTTATAGTAAAAAATCTGACTTGTATAACCCCATGTAAAAAGTGGTTTAGTAAAACTACTCATGTTTGTGTCATTTTTAATTTTACATTAAATAAAAAGTTATTTATGTCATTTTCCAAACAAAGTGGCTCCATGGGGTACCAAAGTTGACCCATGGATTGTCTTGGTCGGCCATGAAACATCCCATAAGGGTAGGACATGTTTCAAGCTGATCTCATATTATTAAAACATTCTTTTTACCTTAAGCTACACTAATTACCTCAAATCGCGATTTCAAACGTAAAAGTTACTAATCACAAAAAAAATATTTTAATTCCATTAAACCACATTTTACTTATTAATGAAAACCATTTATGTCAGATTTTTGAAATTAAAAACACACAGCTGGAAAAGTTTCATTTAAATGAAAAATCAGTTTCTTTAACTACCACTGAGTGGTTTCACTATTCATCAATAATTGATGTTTTTCAGAAAAATACCAAAAATTAACCCTAAGCTATATTTGATATTACAAACTCAAAAATGATATCTATTTTACAAAATTCAAAACATATAAGTTGAATTAATTAATTTAATAATTAATTCCCGTTGTCAAAACAAATAGCGTGTTTTTAAGAAACAATATCTATTAAAACATTGACACTAGTTTAAGTTCAATTTAAAATTGAAATTAATTCCAATGACCATTATTGGATTAAATGATAAAAATGTACTCTAATTTTACTTTAAAAACAATTCAATAGATAATCTAATCATATAAATAAATTAGATTAAAAAGAGGTTTTGAATTAAAATACAACATTTTTCACTATTCATAAAAAAATGAACTTTATCGGAAATATACCAAAAATTTACACAAAGTAAATTTTATTGTCTCGATTCTAAAAAAGAATTTTATTTTGTCAAAATATAACACATAAAATTTTCAAAAAGTGGATTTATAAGAGGTTCTCCATCAAAAGGCAGTTAATTGACCTTCTAAAGATTATTAGAATGTTTACGCTTAAAATTGAATTCATTCAAATTTTTAATCCTCTTACATTTATTGTAAAATGTAAAAATATTTGACAAAAATATATAATAATTTTTTAGTTAGTTCTGTCCATTCCCACCATTACAATGGCTATGCATTAACTACCATTTAAGATAATATTATTTTATTATTATAGTGCAATGTAAGATTTCAAAGAAACTCGTTGTTGCATATTGGGTAAGCCATCAAGCGTATCATTCCATTTAAATTAATATTAACATTTTATTCACAAATAGGGATAAATATAAAAATGTCATATTCTTTATTTACCTGTGGTGTTACAATATGCTATGATGTTCTTCAATGGACATCCAAGGATATGTATGTCCCGACCCGACCCAACAGGGCCCAAATCACAACTACACCATGTATTTCATTCAATAGACAAGATTCTGGAAAGAGATGCCTCATTGGAATTACAAAAAAATGTAGGAACTATCCTAAAGAACCTATACACAAGAATCAAATCTCCAATCCCATAATATGGTGAAATGTAAAACAACTAAATCCAAGGAAATAATACATCTATAAATCCCAAAACAGAGTAAAAATGTAATTCAATGAATATTAAAATTATTCCAAATACCGTCCTAACCCCAAATTGCAGAGATACCTACCTACCCCAAGGGTGAGGAATACAATCAAATGAGAAATTGTGGAAATACCCCTGGTTATTCAATCTCGAGATATGATCCACTTATATTGCGTTGTCCCATGACACCATAAAAAGTGTCACCATCTACATAAGGTTTGAGAAGTGTGCAAAGCGACCATATAGGGATGAGTATAACATTACCAATTGGAAAAACCCAAAAACACTAAACCTGAACCATCAGTTAAAGATACATCATAATAATGATATATAAATTATTATATATTTTAGAAAACCCAAATATACACAAGAAGGACACCACACCACCTAGAGGTCGCGACCATTTTCTAGTCAAATGATTCATCTCAAAGAAACGCTCATTCAAGCATAATCTAATCCACATCCCATGATAAAAAATAGATACACTAATAATGGAGGCCATGAAAATTGGTCCCACCAAAAAAAACTTACATGGTATCAGAATACTAGGATGATAAAATTGGGGGAGGGGGTCACACCCAAGAATGATGGGGACACCCCAATCAAAATATGGATGATCCCACAACATCAGGTATTATATGAAAATTATAACTACAACCCCTAATGATAATACCATCTAGATAGAGGATTAATTACTTACTCAACATGTTCATTCTTGCTACACAAACACAATATAGGGTAAAATTATGATAGATGATCACACAAAAATTATGATGGAGTGACCCAAATAATTATTTATGTGACTCAACCTCTTAATTGGATCACAATCATGATATATTGATGTAATTTCACATTGTACCCCCATTATTAAGGACCAAGGGGAATTTTTCTCAAAGGACACTAGTTTAAAATGATTAGATAATGACAGACAAGATTTATATAATAGATTACACAATATGTAAGTGGCGTAGAAGACATTCCATTGTCTATCTTGATCTTCCAATGTGGATATTTCAAAAAAGTAATGTAATCTCTATATTTAATGTGTTTAGGTAATGTAGACAACATATATGGATTAGTCGGTAGAAATCCATTGTCACCTATTCATGCTTGGGTGTCATTGGCCTTGCCCATGTACACCTGGCCATGGACATGTCTGAGTACATGGTGTGACCAAGCTTCTATAATTCTAGTCATATCTGTGGACAATATGTGGTACATTCCAAGGTTCATAGGTTGGTTCAAATTTTGTGTGACTAGGTTTATATTCATGTACTATTTAACTCCATCGAAAACTCTATCTCTATATATAGATGGTCCTATAACGCATATAACACTGAATTACATGTTTTGTAACAAAAGATTTTCCAAAATCCAAAGTCCCTCTTCCATGTCATCCAAAGAATCATCTTAGCCACCATCCATAGAATAATTCACATATTTATGGTTAGATGAGTGTTTCCAATGCTTTTGGCAATGAAATAATTGCATATGCAGTTGTAAAATTCATCTGGAAATCCATCTATCATTGCTTGTCAAAATTTGGATGAATAAAATTATAAATCTATCTGATCTGCATTTGGTCATCCCCCTCTTTTTACGCAAATAAATCTGACTCTCAATATTGAATCTCACTTGGGGAATTAATTTTTTTAGCTGATGAATGGCCATGAAATGATCGTACAAAAGGAATTCACAGAGACATGGTCTTAAGGGATTGAACCTGACATGTGTGAGAAGAAACGATATAAAAAACCACAATACATTAAATTTTATAAATTAACCTCATACTTTTTCTTAATCACCTTAGAACTAATTCCATGGAAATGGAAATATGGAGAGGATTATCAACACAACAATAAAAATTAATCTTAAAATTTAGTCCACACTTGATGCACATATTAATTCTATTCAAGGAATTTTTCCACTTTCATATGATAAATGGAAAGGATAGAAAACCAAAAACAAAAAATCCTACATGGATTTATGATTGATTTTTGATAAAGAAAAAATTATTATAGATTATTTATAAGAAAAAAATTATATGAGAAACAATCCACAATACTTATTTATTCTAGCATCCCCTGCCAAGAACACTCTCCAATGGTTCTCTAGGTCAATACGGTTTAGTGGGAAACCGTAAGTCAAATTCTATAATTTTGGATTTATATAAAATTCCACTCACTATGCCAACTAAAAAAAATAAAGAATTTAATTTCTTATTTTAATTGTTTTGTGCCCATGAATGATTTTTCAAATACACATTGCATCACAATGGTTAAGTCACACCTAGGGTGAAATCAGTGCTCTAAATTCTATTGTTCCTTCATATTTTTATATCACTCCTCCAATATGATTTTTCCCTATTTTCACATAAAAAATCATGTGTATAGTTTTTTTTATATTTAGTATATTTAAAACAATTATTCAGGGAGAATCAGGACTAAGAATTACACTTCTACTTAGCGCATGTTCTAAAAAATATTCCATATAATATCAAAAAACAATTCATGTAAAATAAAATTCATTAAATCTTTCCCACCTAAGGGTTTTTAATTCACATAAGAGAAAACAATACTAAACAATGGGGGTATTGGGATCAAATATGGTTCTCCTACTCCTATGTGCTCTAGTGATGATTCATATATATCCACCAGACACATAGTATGGGAATAAATCTCCAATGAAGGATTATCTATTATCAATCCCCAATCACTATCATGTACATATAAATGGTAGCTCCATCAACCATATCCATCCCTATGTAGTTGATAACATGTGATAGGCCACTTACACACCGCCTATTCTACAATACATGGAATATGATGTGTACCATATCCATCTATGATGGAAGATGTAAATGGTGAACCACATTTCGACATTTATGTAGTATTTAGAGATGCATAATAATTCTAATGAATATATTACATCCCTAGACAAATCACTTCAATACACGTTGATGTGGTAACCTCAATAACACATGTTCCCCCTCCTCATACTCCATATGTATCCATTGTCTGTCTATATAAGACGACTGATAGCTATGTGCAGTCCTCTTATGCTCATAAATGATATGTACCACCACTATAGAATCTCACAAAAAATATCGGTCCATGAGTTCTAATATTCTTATATCATTCCATCAAAGTGGTGACATGCATGGTCTCCCATACAATGCATCTATTTATTACCTAATAACTGTAGAATGTTATCTATTATGGAATGAAAGCTCCATCAATGATATATGATCCTCCGAAATATGACCAATGGACAACATGACTTCCCACATCCTTTCCTCAATACCTTAATGGTATTCTTATTCTTCCGATCATTATGTGGGTGAAACACTATTCTCATGATCAAATGTGTCATAAAAGACTCCTATAATCCTCTCCATAATAGTGAACTAAGAAAACTTTATAGTCTAAAATAACCATCGTGGGAATACAATAGTGTCAGACTATCTTTTACATATATAGAAATTCAATTAACTCTACTGAACTATTCAATCAAATGGATATGAAGAGGTCCAACATAGTTATTCAATCGATGATCACCCATATAGAATTATGTCCCCTAAATAGACATGGTAACCGACCATGATTTCTATGGATATCCCACCACCCATCCAATCTTGATTATTGATTAGTAGAGATAATCCGAATAAAACCTTATGCTCATCCATCAATTTCTATTATGTGAAACATCAAGAGGGAAACCCAACAACCAAAATATTCATACATTGACAAAAAAATGACATCTGATGTCTTGGTACAGATTTTCCACACCTCGATGCACCACCAAAGGAGATTTATGAATCTACCACATCAGCTCTGACCATATGGTCAATGGTACCATCATCCATCAACTAAGAAACATATCATGTTCCCTAAATTCAATATATATATAAGTATCATTTCTAGTGTATATATGAGTACCTATGGTTTAAGAATTTGTATCTCCATGTCGAGAATCCATGATATGCGGTAAAAATAGTGGGTAAAAAAAAGAATATAGATATATAGTTTCATACATTTCTAATATGGACAATAGTAGTGAAGACAACTACTCTGATACCTCAAAAAAAATTATGTATAAGATATCCTTCTACGAGAAACTTCATCCATATTCCCAATTTGGGAGAATCGATATTCTCAAATACATAGTCCTAGAGTAACTATATATATCTTCTCCTTCTCATGTTGAGATCCTTCTATGAAAATATATACATGATAATCTTGTGATCAATGTAGATGATAAATTTATCACCCCTTAGGTAGCATCCCCACATGTTCAATGTAAATATTACTGCTACTAACTCGAGATTGTGTGCCACATAGTTCGACCCATGTGGCATCAAATAACATGAACCATATATAGTCCTTTACTATCTCTACATCCCTAACCAATGAAGCATGGTCTATGATAAATCATAGAAAAATACATACATGAGACCCTCCTTTGGTAATATAATAATTGGAGCGTTCTTCTACACTTGTATCAACACTTAAAATCCCTACTGGAACCTTTTATTCCACAATAAATGCTACCATTTTAAGGATAAATCACTCTATGGTTCAACCACTCTAGGTAAATCGAGTACAAACAAAATATATTAACATTATTTTTTAAATAAACTCTTCACGTCGATATCACTCATTGGTGGTTCCCCAGAGATAACTAACTCATCCTTTTCCAGGTCCACTACCACCCCTCCCTATGAAATGACAAGTTCCAGAATGTGGACCAATTGAATCCAACAATGAAATGTTTTGAGGTTGTCATAAATATAGATATCTCAATGTGTTTTTGGAATCCTCATGTATCTCATGTGCTCCTCCTGAGACATCATGTAAACTAGGATATCATCGATGAGGACCACCTTGAACCTATCTAAAATTGATTAACGATCAAGTTCATGAGTCCCATGAAAATTGTTGGGGTGTTAACAAATCCTCTAAGAATCACTGTGCTCTCGTAGAGACAAAAAAAACCTATTAATGTCATATTCGATATGTTCCCATGTCATTATTTATGGTCACATAGCTCATCGCATGTAGTCTACACATAACATAATATTCTTTCCTACCTTCATGAAGAAAAACCATATGGTTTCTGTGTATGAAATTTTGGGCCTCACTGTTCCTTTATCATGTGTGGCCTCTAATGGTACCCTCTTCTCAGGATTCTTCTCTAGAGGCTTTTAATATTCTAGCACAGTTATTGGGGCCATCTCTAAGTGTAATTCAATGCAAGAGTCTATCTTAGTGTAGGGAGGTAAGCCTCCAACATCCTTATGAATGATGTTCTCTTAATCCACCACCACTAAAGGGAACCGGTAGCCCATGAATTTTATTCTCAAATAGTCATTCTAAAAAATGGGATAAATTGGTTGGAAGATCATTATATTGGTCATGTCTTGATCCCCCGGGATTATCATTTCACCATGCAAGGAAAAAATCTTCCCATTAATATAAAACCACTGCAATCTCCACCTAAAATAGCCAATTTGGACATGAAATGTGTATATATTTTCAATGCCTAAGATTAAGACAAAAGGAATCATCTCTGATAAAAAAATGTGATCCCATAAAAAACCCCCACCATGAAGATTCATGTTTAACTATTAACAGAAGTGCGTAATCCAAGAGTCCTCACCTGTTGGAGACTCTAACTATAGGGTTTAAGCCAATGGATCAACCAGAATCTCCATACATTTAACTAGATATTTGGAATGGAAGTAACTACCCACACATGTGTCTATGAATACTACATCTAATGTTGAATATAAAGACATCATACATTGTATAATCCCTAAAGCCTTATGGTCATAGGACTCCAGAACCTAAAACTGTCCTCATCCCTAATAATCAACCCCATAGTCTTAATGTGGACAAATTTGTGGTGTTAGTGATAATTTTGAAATCATATGAATACATCATAATACTCTTCCAATCCTTATTAAACAAATTTGAACCCACATACCACCCTTCTCCTGTATTTCTCTCTATCTCGATAGAACGAGGACCATCACTCGATCAGCTATATGACATGTCAAAAAATGGTGTTCTAGATGTATCCCACAATATCAAAAGAAACACCATAACTCCCTTGAAATATTTTATCTATCATGTGAGTCCTAGATAAGTAACCCTATGTCTCTGGATTGGCACTCGAAGCATCTGATGCAGCTGGATCCTTGTGACTATCATCGGCAAATTATATCCAATATTTCAACTCCAAGGCACCCACTAATAGCACCCACTATTGGTTACTACTCACCAAAGTGGATATCAACCACCATTTCATGATCCCACACTCTATAATAGGTGGTAATGTAGAGATATGTAAATTAATCCTTAATATCCGGGTGTAGTCTCTACTCAATGGTATATGCTCTGAAAAAAGTACATTGACCAGTATCCAAAGAGTATCATGAATGATTAGTAAACCACATTGAGTACTACACACTAGTCATGCTGCCTTATTGAAGATATAAAATCATTTTTATTTTCTACAACCTCAATGTAGAAATAACAAACTCTTATCTTACTTGACCCTCAATGTCTAAACATGATTAATATTTCATGGTTTGTGTTGCATCATTATACCCTACCAAAGCCCATTTGATCCTTGAATATTACTCACCGTGGGGACCACCATATCATGTGAATATGTACTCATAAAGAATAAATGGTGAGTGTCAACCATAGGCTAGTCCTCATCACCAAGGGGTTTGGATCACCCAAAAATGTTAGAGGTCGTTGCCTCGGAAACACATATGGTTCACTCAACTAGTTTCCACCCAATATTAGAACTATCAGTGATTACAACATATTGAATGGTGGTGGTATATATTTAAATACACATTGAGGTGAAATATCCTATATAGGACCCTATTTGGATGACCAATAACTCAAAGGATCATCATCATGACCCAACAATGGAATCTTAGATAGCTTACATCATTGAAAAGTCTGGAAATAGAAATAAAGTACCAATATCAAAGATTATATCTTGATATATATACTAATAAAAACATTGAATCAAAAACCCATTACAATATAATGAATTTACCAATATTTTCCATATAAAAATTTCAATATGTACTTATATGAATTTCAGGTGATTGGAGTCCCAGTGTACAGATATGTCGGTTGTCGCACATACAATGGTATCAGGGCCTGAAAGCCAATGTTGAAACACATAAATTTTTTTCCAAAACAAATATAACCACTATTGTCCTAAAGTAGATGTAAAAATCTAATACCACAATCTCATGAAAGTACCAAACATTGTTGGACTCGTTAGTTCCCCAAGACCTACACTGGTAGGTCTGATGCTTGACACCGATTCCAAGTAGTTATATCCTATAAATGGGAGTTATTGAGATAATTTACATGTTCACACACACACTTCTACAATCCCATACAATTATATAAAGAATAAAAACTGAAACATTTTCATGAATACATATATAAATCCAATAACATAGTATGATAGTATTGACTAAAATTGAAAAATGATCCAACTAAATGCCCATCCAAAAAAAAGTTTTCAATATATTATATGGGTGGGGGATACTATGAAATGATAACTCTGAGAGAACACCTAGATATGTCCAATTATATCTATCCTCCAACTGCTCTGTCACAACCCAAGGAACTATAAAAAGTGTCTTTATTTTCATATGACATGACACATGTGGGAAGATACCAAGAATGGTTGAGTATTAAAATACCCAATCGGACACCCCAGTAATAGTAAAAAATGAATCATAAAAATAGAAAGATCATAATAATGATATAGAGATAAATTCAAAACAAAAAACACCCAAATATACTCAAGGAGAAAACTGATCCCCTACGAAATCATAAACAATTTCTTGGCAAAAGAATATGATTTACCTAATGATTTTATCTATATAATCCACCACAAGAGCCATGATATCTTAATATTCACACATCCATGAGGTTAAGATTAATTTTCCCTACCCATGATATCTCACTCATCTTAAAAGACACAAATTCTCAAATAAGGGGTCATGCTGGGGATTATTGTCGGGCATAACGAAACAAATAAGGATCAACCATCTATTATGGGGATTATATTCCAATAAGAACTTAAAAACATACCAAAATGTACTACTATATGGGGGATTAACATCCTAATAAAAAATTTCATACAAATTCCATTGACCCCACCTATGGTATAACTGTAATATAGGATTACACTCAAGTATAACAGAGTGATACCATGAACACTATATTTGATTTATCTATAGAGGGGATCACAATATTGTGAAGATGATATCATTTTGTGCACTACCATAGAGTGTATAAATAAAGGGTAAGACTGCTCAACCAAAACGTGTCTGAACTGAAGAGATGAAGACCTCCATGTTGTCACAATGGTAGTACATGACGTTTATATTTACTAAATGACATTCTCTGATAAAACTGGATCATCTTATGTGGTACATACTCACATGGAATGTCATATACATATACAAGGTGTGTATTTAATGTAAAAGTCAAGTAGTGGTCACTCAACACAATTCCTGAATCCCTTGGTCATCCCTATGTAGCACTATCCATTCTCGTGAAAACATGGCCATGTATGTGTATTATTAACCGGTGTGTTTGAGCCAATATACTCTTGCGCATATCCATATAACCAATTTGGAATACATAGAATCACCTTGGTAGGGCCATCTGATGTGTGATAAGGTAACATGACATGTTATATTTAACCCTTATGAAAAAACTAGTGACATATCTAGGGTTTCTCATACGTTGTATAATGATGGTTTACATGCTCTGTAACCTGGGATTTCAAGAAATCTATAGTTCCATTCTTGTATAATCTTTCTCATTTACATGGACACCCCCTTGCTGATAATCTTACATCAAGGGTCATCCAATACTCCATGATATCTTTTTAAGGGATTTTCTTTTAGATCTTCCTTGAAAACTCCTCCATCATGTCATTTATCCCCATATATCAAAATCCTGATGAACAGGAACAACAAATCTATCTGATCTACCACCGATCATTCTCCACCATCATCACACAACAATAACACGATTTATCTTGAACTATACATGTGGTATTAATCCATTATATTGAATAATCGTCTCTCAAAGATCGAATACAAGGAATTCATCTTACCATGGGCCCAAAGGATTTCCCACATTGAATGTGTGAAGAAAAGGGGGAGAATAGGAGAAACCCTAAAACTTGTGGAATGATCCTCATAAATTTTTTCACATAGCCTTTCATTTTTTTCAATGATATGGATATAATTATTGGACAAGAAACTGAATGATTAAAATATCATAAATCATTTTAATCAACATTTGAAGCATGAATAAATTCTATTCATTGATGTTTTTATAGGATAAATTATATCAATGGAAAACAACAAATCAAATATCACACATTCTAATTAGATCAATCAATAACAAAGAATAGATTATTTTTTATCATTGAAGAGATCTAAGAATCCTATTGCAAAAACGATCCACAATCCTAAATTAATTTGTCATTGTATTCCAAGAATTTTTTCCCATGGTTCTCTATGTCTCATGGGTTTGGAATCCTTCCCCAATTTAAAAATTATAACCATGAATTTATAGACAATGTCACTCTCTACATAAAATAATTAAATAAAAACATTTTGTTAATTAATTTTATTACTTTCTCCATCATAAAATATTTTTTCACAATCACCTTACAGTGATAACGGTTATGTCGCACCTTGGGGGAAAAAGATGCTGATAACACAATAGTGACCTTAGATTTCTGATATGAACCCCCTTTTTGGTTGTTATTCCACTCTTTTTGAAAAATATTATTTCACATTATATTTAATATATTTATTATTGTACAAACATGTATTTCGAGCAGACTAGGCCTCAGAAACACACACCGTCTATATGATTAATCAAAAAATAATTAATTATAATATAAAAAAATAATTAAAAATAAATATGATTCATTACCATTGGAATCAATTACATATAGTGGTAGAGTTCACATAAAACAAATTATTTCATTCTAATAGAAAAATATAACAATATGTATATATTTATGGGATGATTTTCTAGAATACAATATATAGGAATGAAAATGGGGAGCATAATATAATGTGGGTCAATCATATCCAATAGTTACATTGAATGTTTCAAAGAATCATCCATATATGTTATCATTGAAAAGTCGATAGAATATCTACTCATAAAAATATAAATTATGCCTAGATTTGGATATCATATTTTACATGTACATTAATATATCTACATGGAATAATGACAAGAGGCTTGAGAATAAGGGATAACATAGTCAAAAATATATTTACCCCTTTTATTTCCTTCGTCACAATTTATATTTAGCCTATCAACAGAAACCCCATCTAACCAATGTCATGTAGCTGATGTGTTACATATATCCATATTATAGAATTATATACTAGTCCACTTATAGGTGTATTATAAAAATGTGGTTCCACAAGAGAAAAATATTTCACTTCAGGAGAGTACAATGGAGATACTATATTATAGAGATAATGTTCAATGAAACATGACACACTACCATTGTCAATGTAACGTGTTAGGAAAAAAAATTTGAGGAGGTAAATGGGATCCAAATAAGCTGATAAAACAGAATTTCCATCCTAAATTTTTTTACATTAAATAAAATTTTGAATAAAATTATTCTTAAGGGGTGGAGAGTGTAATGATTTAAAAATTTGTATGAGAAATTACCATATAGATAAATATATATATTATTTGTTTTTTTGTTTTAGATAAAATATTTTTTGTTTTTGATTTCTTATTTTAGACTATTGCAACTTATATCCACAATTAAATGAGTATTATAATAGACTAATATGAATTATAAACACTGATAATATATTTATTATAGAGTGGAATTTAATATAAGTACATAATAAGGATAAAGATAATAAAAATGTTTCAGAAAAGGAAGGATATATAGACTCGACTAGTAGTAATTTACCCAATTATACTCATTTATCAAAGCATTCAATGGGTATATAATCACTCGATCTATACCTTGAAAAAGCACACAATGATACTAAAAAAATAAATATTAATAAATTATATTTACACGATAAGATTAATATTATCGACATCACTACCCAAACCATGTTCACTAACCCCCCCCGAAAAGTAACATCATGGTAGACATTTCTCTTAGGGTGTATACTTTCTTTATAAGGAGTGGTATATCTAAACCATATAATTATAAATTTATTCCATTTTATGTTTAACCAAATAGTGATTTTATATATCCATATTCGTTATTACATTATATGTAGGTTTTGATAAGTTTTTAATAAACACCACACATTGATACAAAGATATTAAAATAAATTTTTGAAAGGAATATATTGTTACAATTAACAACAATTATTGAATGTCATTAAATATGAAAAAATTTAAATTTACATGAAATATTTTTATTGAATAATATTTAGTAAATATAAATTATAATACAATTTTGATAAAGCAAAATATAATTTTTATGTGGGTTAGAAAGTTGATAAAAGAATGAAAACTAATATTTTATATTAAAAAGGATTTTCATTGAACAGAGTCAATTTAAATATATAGAACGTTATTTTATAGAAAAGTATATTTTTAAAATAATCATGTTTAAAAAAATTTAATGGTGTATTTCACATTACTTTTTTTATAAATTAACCATTTTGGGATGAAAATAAATATGTTATATATATATGGTATGTATTATGAAATCATAGTATCTCAGAAGTGATTTGAAAAATATTTAAAATGATATATTTTTAATAGAAATATATTTCCCCATTATAATAGTGTCTTTTAGGTCCTATACATAATTTCACAAACCAATAATTTATCCCTCAAAACCAATATTATATTTTAAGGATTTTAAAATAATTTTTTATAAACATGAACATCTTTCAAATCATTAACAATATATTCTTAAAGTGATTGATTCTTATCATAATAAAATAATGAAATCAACTCCATTATGGATCAAAGAATGAGGAAAACTATATGAATATTAATAGTTTTTATTATTTATTACATAGATCCCAAAACCTACATTTAGAAATTTATAAAGAATTAATCTATCTTTTTCTACAAAAACCAACCAAAAAACCCAATTATATTCATATAAAATCCATTGAGCATGTAGTTTCTCTCCATCTACTCTTTATATCACAACATGGTTTTACCAAGATTTTAAGATTCTCATAAAATGATATTATAATCACTCACTCAAGAAAAGTTATTCTCTTTCTCCTCCTCACTATTTATGAACATTATTTTTATAAATACATTTTATTTCAAATTCTTCCAATTAAATGAGAATTGTTTAAATTTGTTGTGATACATATTTTTTCCATGTAATGATTGACCACATTCACTCATATTAAACCCTTTCCATGAAAAATTATATACACCTATTATGCTACCAAAATTAATCATTAATTTCTTATTCCCAATAATAACATTGTGAAAAATCGTTCACATTTAAACTCAATGGTATACACCTCATTATTTCAATGATTAATTTTATTATCCATGTATGGAACCTACACCATTTTATTATTGGAAAAAATGTGATGAAATATTTTATTAAATTTTGTGATCAATATAATTTTTTTTCCAATTCATAATATGAACCTAAAGAGAGGGCCCAAAATTATTATCCCTCTAATGTAATGTGTAATGTTTTTATATAATGAGACACCGTGTATGGTGAAAGATAATATATCCTATGTAAAATATGTTATGATTTATCTCTATTAATAGTAGAAATATTCTACGATGTCATATTTTAGGAAACATTCCTATGATTACTTGATGTTATCATCTTATTTCATTCATTGATATTCAGGATTATGAATCACACATTTTCATGCCACCATGATACACCCCTTACCAAATTTTTGAAATTTTAATTTAGTCCATAATTTTAATAATTTTTTATTTATTTTTATTTATATCTCATCGATTTATAATTTTCTTTCCCATGTTATATCATTTAGTATTTGAAGATCAATTGAATTTAAAGGCTTGTGATAGAGTTTTAAATAATTTAAGTTTCACAATTTCTATTATTATTGTGATATGTATACAATTATAAAAATAAATTAGGCATTATAATATTACCTGAATTTATTATATGTGTATTTATATAATAATTCATGAAAAAAGTTTTTAAAATGATGTTATATCATAATGAATATTCTCGAAAAATTATAGAGCATCATTTTGGAACATGATTAAAATTATCCTTTTGTATAAATATTATACAAAATATGAACATTATAATAAGTAAATTAATTGGTGTGTTAATCCATTTACATACACAATTATCATTCCGTAGAAGTGATTTCATAAAATTTTCATGAGTCTGACCATCCTTTTTTCATCATCAATATAGTTTCTCAAAAAACCATTATGTTTATTATTTTTTAAACTTTTCTCAAAAAAATTCAACACCCAATTCATTGATTTATCCCACTAAACCTACCCTTATGATATGTTCACACATTTATACCATTTATTATTCAAACATGATTCTTTTGACACTAATATTTTTTACATGTTAGAAAATACTGATGTCGTTACATAATCATCACCAATAGAAACACCACATACTTGGTATAGCATCTTCATTATTTTATTATTATCTATATATTTTATTTTTTCATATCTTCATTTAGATTAAAGTACATTTTAATATTTTAATAATTACTTATTTCCAATTTTTAATATTTTTAAAGTAATTACTTTATATCTAAATGAATGAATCTTATTCTGTGTAAATAAAAAAATATAATCAAATTTATATCTTTTATTTCCCCATTCATAGTTGTTATTATTATAATAAAATCTTATAATAGTAAAAATATTTACATACATTGGTGGCTGTTATTTTAACTATGAGTGATATATCATAGTTTTATCCCCCCTATATTTTTTTCATTATTTTTTTCAAATAAAAATATATTCTCCCAATAATCAATGTCCTTAGGCCTAAACTATTAAAAATATAAAAAATGGATAAAATAAAATGAGTTATTCCTTTTTGAAATAATATATACACTATGAGTGTTTTGTAAATTTATAATTACATATTCCATTTTTGAACATAGTTGGGGTTTATAATTATTACTATTTATTTAAGTAACATATGATATTTTATTATGTTTGATTAAAATTATCTTCAAACATATTTTTCCATTATATATTTTGTAACCTATAACATTCATGGAATAATTACTAGAGTAAAACATTTTTTTCATGTAAGATATTCTATTAAATAAAATGTTTTATTTGATTTATCCTTTGATAGTTTGATGATTTTCATTCAACAAATATGACAATATTTTAGAAATAATAAACTGTTTAACAACACTAATGGAAATAGACTATCCTTAACCATGATATGATGAATTCTATTTACAAAAAATAATGTTTCTTAATATATTAACTAAATCAGGACACTTTAGATTTATATTCTTATACATATATAAATGATATATAATTATATCCTCAAATTCCATTATCATATTCATCTAGATTTTTAGGAGTCCAATCCCATTAATATAGGGAATTTTAAATATATTGTATCATGTTACACAAGATTTCCAAATTATCATATTTCACCATAGGGAAATTATTCAATTCGTGAAACTTTTCTTAAAATTCAATTTTAATATTGACATTCAAATAACAATATTTATTTCAATGAATCTTATCGAATGATTAGTATTTTAGAATGATAAATCAATTCTATAGATGTAATATTTTTTGAAAAGTGTGCAACACTGGTGAATCTTTTTTATCATATTATTTTGCTAAATAATCACAATGAAACTATCCAAATGTTTATTATAATTTTATAAACGTAAAAAAATTGTATACAATAAAACATCTACATTTACATTTTATATGAAAATTTTCACATAATAACAAACATATAAATCTTTTTCATTTTCTGAATAATATTTATCTGTAATAATATATTATTTTATAGTATTATTTAAAACATACATTGATAATAAATATAAAAATTGATTACATGTAACTTGTGTTGAATCCTCAGTCTATTTTTTTATTAAAATTGATATCCCAAAACATTAATTAGTTTTTATGTTTCAATATTTTTAGAAAACTTATTTATTTTCTTTAACAAGAATTACATCCTATTTCTATAACTGAGGCATCACAGTAACTACCCAAAATCTTTAAATAATGCTAAAAAATATGTTAACTATGGAAAAAATAATCCAACTAGATTAATAACTATATTCTTTATAAGGAAATGATGTACCAAAACAGAAATATGGTTGAAAAATTCAGTGTTCATCAATCTGGATGAGTTTTACCTAATTATTTCTACATAATAATTTACCCAATTTTAGTTTTTATCCATCTTCATCTATCTGGTTGAGTGGAAATATTATATTTACCAAAAAATTCTTATTATATTCTTGATGTAATTTTAATAAATATGAATATAATGTGTATTAATGAGACACGATACCAATGGGGTAACTGTTACATAATCCATTTAAAAATAGTGTATGATATTGAATTATAAATATTTTATACTATTTAATTCTCAGGTGAGAAGGTAAAATATAATACATGAAAACTATACTATGTTAGAAGGGATCATTTAGAACCCAATCTCTCCCTATATAGTAGGTTGTAGCATAATATGTTCAGTATAAAATCTCAAACCAATTTACTATCTCGTAAAATGTTCATTACACTAGATCCCACTTGTTTAAAATCATATAATAAAAAATGAGTAATATACATTTCTAGGCTTCATTGACCATTATGATGCATACAAAAAATATAGTTATCTTTCTAAAGGTATTCATAATAGTTCAAAATCACAACCAGCTCACTTATTCATGATATTCATTGTATGTAATATATAATTTATTCATTTCCATCTACATTTTTACTTATTCAGTATCATCATATTTTATTAATTATAATTATTCTGTTTAATTGGCCTCACTAACCTCATCTTGTAAAAAAATACTTTTGGTCACAAAAAATCATCTTCTTGAAGAACATAAATATTTTAGTATTATATTGGATGGTTTTATATGAATTTATTTATCGGTAAAATTAAAATAATCATCATTTTTTAATTACTAAACTCATAAATATTGAATATAAAATTCCCAAAAATTAAAATATTTACCCAAATGATATTAAAAATGTAAAATTTATCTTCTATGTATCTTTTATTATTTTATATGATCTCATATCAAAATTATACTATGAATAGACTCTCTATTTATTCCATATTCAAAATTCCCTAAATTCTTTCTAATATTTTATCTAATTATTTAAATGAATCATATTTTCCATTTATTTTTTTTAAATTAAATACATGTAAATATTTATCATTGCATTCTCATATCCTAAAAAAATCCAATAAAATATTTTATAAATTTTATATCATGATGTATAATGATTCATCATAAAATTAATTTAAATAACTCAATTAATCAGTTTTATATATCTTATAATTAACCATTTAATTTTTTGTTTCTTTATTATAGATCGACTGTTATCATTAAATATAAAATTGTGTATACCATTTTATATTAGTTCTATTATTATATAACTCCAATGCATCATCAAAACTATATAATATATCAAAAAAAGCCTCCTCAAAAAATTATTTCCTTAAAAATTCATTTATTATTCTTAAAAAATATTATTTGATAACATTGAATTTCCATAGTTATTTTATCAGATTAGTTAATCCTATGATCATTTCATAAGACTCTATATCTAGTAATAATAAATATTTTATAATTTGGTTGTCTTATTTTATGACCGTATAGAACATGTAATTACTATATCATCTATCACCTCAATTTCACATTTAAATATTCCCAATTTCGGCTTCTTATAATAGAAATTTCTTTAGAATATTATGAATGAAGAGTATCCTCAATATCATTATTATTTGCACATCAGCATGGGAATAAACTCATGATTAACCTAATACTACTTCGTATTTTCTAATATCATAGAAATCTCAAATTCATTATGATATAAAACATCCTTTATACTATATAAAAATTTAATTTAAAGGCTAATTATATGGACCATCTGTATATTCTTAGTCTTCTCCTAACACCATGAAGGCCTTCTTGATAAAAATTACATGAACTCTAGGTCTTATTACTTTATCAATAATTGATCATAACAGTAATAAACCCCATATAGTGGTTCTAATATTCCATAAAAAAATTAATTCACATGTAGCCTCAGATATTATCTAGAAAAGATGATATCATAGGGTTCTTCATATTTTGGCATATGAAACATCCACAACAGACATTTCAAAAACATGTTAGAACATTTTTTTGAAAATAAATCATCTATATACATTAATCATCTTCTTTTAGTTTACATATTCATAGTTGTTCAATATTCCAAATTATTATCTCTAATTAATTATTCTCTTTTATATTAACATCAACTATGATTTTTGATCTGATCATTTAACTTCAGTAATTTCATTTCATATATCATTAAATTGTACTTCTATAAAAATAGTATATCCAAAGTTCATCATCACCCTCATCAATTAAACACAAAAATATTATATAATCCCAAATTAATTTTTATCAAACAAGAAATTATTCATCTAAATGTAACCAAAATGAAAATGATGTCATATTTATTTGGCATTATGTAATTGTACATTTTATTTCAAAATCATTTTTCATAGTTTATTAACACATTTATGTGTTATCATACCTTATATAAAAAAATTTAATAGATGGTTATCACTTAAAATATCAAAAATTATCAAGGATTCATTTTATTTTTAATTAAAAATCACTACATGTTGTTGATTTTTAACTATTTCTATTCAGATGATAGTGGTGTAAAAATACATTTCTATCAGTTTTGAAATTTAAATTTATAGAAATTAATAATGATCCATAATTATAATTAATCATTTGGAGTCATTATATCATTTATTATAACCTTACAGATGTATATATAGATTCTATATGTATGTCCGGGTTTAACTCCCTAATCTCTTGTTTTAAATTCAATTAAAATTCATCATTCATATTTACCGTCACAACAAACAAAAATTACATCTCATTACTAGAACTTATCTTTGAGATCAATTAAAATAACCTTCATGAAAATCGATTTGGGTACTTTTAATATAATATAATAAATAATATAAATAAAAATTTACTTTAAAAATAATCCTTAAATTGACTAGAAATCACATTCTCCATAATTAATCATCATCCCATTCTTTTTTGTAGAATATTATACATAAATAATACTTTTATAAAATATTGTATATTTAAGGTTAATAAGTTTAAATCAGTAATAAAATTCTGATTTATCATAGAAACATCTTGATATTTAATAGATATTCATAACATATAATGAAATGATATGTTAAAATTATAATATGATGTAATATAGATCATAAAAGACAAAAATAATAATAATGTAGTTTGTAGGTCATCAAATATATTGGGATTACCATAAATAAACATATTTATTAGGGTAACCAATACATTTTTCATAATGATAATCTTATATTGTATCATAACATAGTTATGGTGGCACTCATTTTTCTATTTCATAACATAACAATCATAAATATAAAAATATTTTTTAATGTAAAGTATCTCACAAATGAAATTTTATAAATGGAATAACACAACAAATGTTAACGAATATAAAAATAAAATCATATCTCATTAATAAATCTTATCAATCTATCGAATAAAATATCTAATTGATAAAACCACATTCATAGTCATAATAGAATACATTATTCAGTAAATATTTAATGCATTTATCATCCTTGTATTATAATTAAAAAATATTAAAATAATTTAATAATATTTCTGTAAATTAGTATCATCATTTAATGACCCTAAATTTCATTCTGAAATTTTACTCCATTTAAATCACCTTGGAATTCCACATTATTTTTCCAATTTAATGACATATATTATCTTTAATTATATTCATTCAATTTATAATAATATTTAAATTAAAAAACCAACAATTTGAACACTATAAACCAATTCTAATTAGAGTTGAGTGATTAAAATAATTATTGTATAAAACATAATTAATTTAATTTGATATATTACTCAAATTATGTCTTTTTCGTATGGCATAATATTAGATAAAATATTTTTAATATTACATATAAAATATGTATGTACTCTTAGTAAATGGTAATAACCTTTTAAATCAAGATAAATAAACTCCTTTAAAGAAGAAACATAATTTAATTCTTAATGGATAATCCAAAATGAACTGTCTAATTATATAAATATAAATAGTGTTACTGAAGAAACGTATTAAGAAACATAGTATTATGTGGGAAAAGTTTTTGATTTATTTGGCCACAATATTTGGAAAAAAAATTTATTAATAGGTCAAAATTTTATCATGAAGAGAAATATTTATCATGAATTAATGGAGGTAGAACAACAAAGAGAATCAGATAGTATTATATAGTTCATTTGGGGAATGATAATGAAATTACAGCTTTCACAAAAAACATGGATAGGAAATTATTAGAAAATTCCGTAGTGAATAAATATATTAATGATATACTACGCACCTAGTAAAAATTAACTTGATACATGGTGGGTCTGATGTATATATTGTTCAATATTTCTATTTTTTTTACCATTTTTGGATTATTTTTTATTGGTTTTTATCTTTCCCATTAAATAAGCATAGCACTATCTATTATTCCTAAAACTCATTAATCCCCAAATTTTTGTTAATAAAAAGAGTCAAATAAATTCTTATATATGATGAAATAAAATAAATGAAATTTAATATGAAAACAAAATACTGATTTAATATCATATATTTATGATGGAATTTTTTTAATTTATTAGTGAATATCTTGGGTTATGTATTTCGTAAGGGATTTTCATTAATATTATCCACATGAGGAAATCATAGATATTTTTATAAAATTGATGTTTGTTTAATAAATTTATGGGTATTGAGAAAATATTATGACTGATGTTAGTAAGGGATTTTATATAGATATAATGTTCACTCATTAGAAAAAGGGAAGGATTATTGTATTGAATCAGTATCTGAATTATTCTATAATGAATATTATATATACATATAATATATAATTATTGGTCTACACTATATATTTGTGTCACACTATAATTTTATATTTTTCGTTTTTATGTAAAATTGTTGAAATATATGAAAAAACATGAATTATTTGTGTGAAATGCTCAAAAACTAAGAGTTTTTTATAACTTTATGGTAAATTCAAAGTTATATTATGTTTAGTAGTAAGAAATTGTCTTTATCATACATAGTATTAGCCCTATTTTTTTTTAATTGAAAGCTGATACAAATTGAGTAACCTAACATAGGAGGAAATCATATTCATTTGGGGTTATATAGGGATGGATAATCCATTAGACCAAACTATGAAATCCACCCTAGGTGATCTATTGAATCTCGCCTAGTATTCACATATTAAGGTAAAACCTATGTCTAAATCATGAATAATTTATGAATTATTAGATTTATATCATTCTATGTCCACTATTTTCTATTTTAACAACTCTTTTCTAATTTATCCCCTATCATTAACCAGACTCAACTCATACAGATCTTGATGCATATGTCTTCCTTATCTATATGTTCCAAATATCATTCATTGTTGATTTCTTTCGAATGATTATCTAATATATAAAACTTTTTCTATTTTTTCACTATATTTATATTTTAATATTCTATTTTTTTCCTTCATTATTATATGGGGCCATTGTGGAAAAACAAAATGTTATGTTATGCTTAACATGTTACATTAAAAATGTATAATTTATTTAGAATATTACATAAAACAAGCCTAGTAGATGAAAAAATTGAGATTAAAATAACATGAATCCAAATCATATTTTGTAGTAATATAGGATCGACTAGTGAGTGTTATCCTTCATTAGGACCACTAACCCCTTCTGTCGAAGCTAATTATCAAGACCTGACCCACTGTAGACCACATATAAAATGTTTTTTTGAGTTTGTAACCCTAGTCCCACATTGAATAGGCTAGTGGATTTTTACCATCATCATTAAGAGTATCTAATTGAAGTCCTTATCAAAATGTACATGTACACACACACACACATATAAAAATACCCATACAATGTTGAGAGGTAAATTTCATCAAATACCCAAATTCAATAATACAAATATCTACAAAAATTAATGTATGAAAAATTATTGGAATGAATAAATGGATAAATATAACCCCCAAAAAATTATTAAAACATTACATCCTTTTAATTATGGTGCTAATTTCAAATGAATCACATGGTAAGGACAATTTAATATATATCCCAACTATTCTTCACCTCCCTTGGTTCACAAGAGACTCCATGGAATGATATTTCATTGGGGTAAGACTATAATTGTGTGGGAAATGAGTATAAATGGATGAGTATAAAAATTCACATTATGAAACTACATAATCCCTAAAAAGGAAAATTAAGAGACTAGTAATTTCATCGTCATTATGATGTGTCAATCAGAATATAAGACATAAAAATAACAATACTAAATCATATATAAACTCAATAGAAAACATGTCTCAAAAAGTTATCAACTATACATCCATCAATTGGATTCTTCTCAAGGATTCAAGGTAATAATTATCTAGGAAAATTCACCCCACAACCCATTCTATAACTAATGGTTCTCATCCGAGAGGATGTGGTCATCAGGAAAAGATAAATAAGTCCTCTTCATAACTCCGCATACCATGATTCAAAAATAGGATATCTTAGACATGGTCTCTATGGTATACCACACCCTACCTAGAATAACCCGTTAATTTGTGGATCAAATTACCAGGTACATTGTTCGTGATGGTTCTACATATTCAACCTTGGGTAAAATATGAAATGATACATGAACATACCTCATGTAACATATAGTGATACATGATCTCTATCTTTGATTAATCCCATATCGGATATCACAATCATATTCGCAGAATATTATCCCACATTATTCTTTCAAAGGGAAGGACCAATGGATTACACCCAACTAATATAGTTATACACTATAGATAACAAGTGCCTCATCCTAAACTAGATTATGTATATTGTGTGTACAAGGAGTATACTATTTGTATAATCTTCCCCAGTCTACCCCTATATTTTAGCCCTTAATGTAAATATTTTGGTCATTCCTCAATACCAAGTATGGTCTGGGTACTATTAAAATGTCCTGGTATTGGATTGTGGCCATAAAAAATGATTATTTCTAGATTGTCTGTCCAGATATGATTGTTAAACTATGCTCGTGTACTATAGTTGTGTCTATGTACCACAAAATGTCTTGGAACTTATGTCGTGCCAATGTACTAGTTGCTTCGTATGTATTCTGTCCATTCATGTATATGTAGTCATGTTTTGAATGTTTACTACAAAGGTACAATGTGAGTTTCTTGGAACTGGTCAGAAGGAATGTGTTGGGTACCACATGATGTGTGGTATTTTTTGTTATTTTTAATCCTTAAACATCTCATCCAAGGACCATGTGGAAGGTTTTATTAGGATTATAATATATAAAATAAGGATTTTTCATAAAATCCTAAATCTTTATGTTGATTACTGAAGAACTTCATGTTAGTAAATATAGAAAAAATTTCACTAAGGAAAATGGACCTATTGTGGATAACACATGATCCATCTTTGATAAAAATATTACAGAAACCATTTTCAATATTAAAACCTCCCATAACATTGTACCGATGTCACAAATCAAGGTCTTCCAATCCAACATCAACTCTTTAATTATCATCACACAACCCTACCATGACATTGATCAAAAATGAATCATGTACTACTTATTTTGTTATGATAACGATCGATTATGCAATGACCCACTATCCAGATGTTATTGAATTTTTTGATGATAGTGAACTTATAAAGAATAAGGTTTGAAATGAAGAAAAAATACAAAATAATTGGAACATACCTCAAATACTGATATATTTTCCTCAGTCTATTACGCTTGTTGTGATGAATGGAAAGTAATAATTAAATTAAAAATAGCGAAATATCATCAATATACAAATCACATAAATATAAAATCACAAATTGAAACATGATCAACCCTTGATTCAGTAGGTTAGTGGAATTGAATCATTTTCATCAAGGGATAAATAAAAAATTAATAAAAAAATTAGCTACCATGTTTTTAGATTTATTTCCAAAAAATAATGTCTAACATTATTGATCATCCAATAATTATCCTCCAAAATCATTCTCTTAATCCTTAATGTTAAGAAAATAACCCTATGGATTTTCTATAATTGTTTTTATATAGAGGAAGACTATATTTGTATTTTAATAAAGAAATTAAATAATTAAATGATATATTATTCTCCCAATAAAGATTTTATAGAGAAGCACTCATCACATACATAGGTTGTGTAATTCCATGGGAAAATATCACAATTATATTTTAATGGAGGAATCAAAATTATTATTTGAGGGATGTTTCATGGTTTATTATGTTATTTCAGAAAAACTACAAGCACATAATATAATATTGTTATTATTATTTTTATGTCATTACTTATTTATTCTAAGCCCTAAAAACCCAATAAATTTGTCCACCTAAAATTGATAATAATAATTTAAATATTAAAATGTTTATTATGGAAAATATATATTTACTATATTACCCAACCATATGTATTTTTATTGAAATAAGTGAATAGAATAATAAAAAATATAATGATATAGAGCTTTCGACATGGTATCCCACTCCTAGGGGTTCTACTAAAAATTATCATTCTTCTATTAGACATGAATAATGATAATCACCAATCCATGATGGATCATCACCCATATATACTTGATCTCTACCATGTACATGGAAAATGTATTAGTTTCCCTCATTTCTATCTCACCCTAGTCGGTAACATGTTATGTGTGATGAACATAGATTTTTATCTATGACATAAGGAAGATAATAGGTTCCCAATTTAACTATGGTGGTTGCAATACAAATTATTACACCTAACCACCCATACATACTATTTATAGTTCCCAAATTAATCTAGGATATAGCACTCCACCCAATCTAAATTTCTATTATACGTATCGACATGATACATTTAAGAACACAAGATCTCCCTCATCGAACTCAAAATAACTCCATTATCATTCCAAATATACCATTTTACATCTATGGGTAGTCCTCATATACTTTTAGATGATATTAAACATCTATATAATCATGTTCTCCAAATCTATTCCCTTGATTAGTAAACTACCTGGACCAACGCAACTTAGTAGAAACCTACAGGGTCTCTCATATAGGGCCTCTAATGGAATAATACAAAAGGTGGAATCCTAATTTTTACTTTATGAAATATTCACCAAGGATAGGTGATCCTTCAAACTATGAAATAATTTTTTAATAAATTCCATGACACACTACCGAAAATGTGTTCCCATCCTTGGTTGGAAATGTGAGAAAGGAGATAATGACCCCTATGTCCCACCTCCAGTAAGCCCTGAGGTGGTGATTAGAACCAAGTGTATAAAAATCACACAAATGAGAGGCATTACCCTCTATGAGAACACATGAGAAAGAGAGAGATAAGAGAGACACCAACTAACTCCACCTCCGACTAAAATATAAAAGAAACCACATGTACATATGTCTAATGTCATTAAAAATTACAACAATTGAATGGGAAAACTACAAGTACAAAATTAAAGTAAAAAAACAGTGACCAAAAATCCCGAATAACTCCTGTAACCCCTAGCTAGTAGTAACAATCCAGATATCCAACCAACTCCAAGTGTCCTAATAATCAGTTTATATATACATAGGGTGTGTATAATAATATATTTAGTAGGATCCTCTTAGTACCTCTTGTACGAAATTAAAGATAGCATACTAAATCATAGTTAACAACAATTGAAACTGAATCTCCACAAAAATAAGTATAATACGTTCCCAAGATCACCATGTATACTCTATCCATGTATCACGTACACAAGTATATAATATAATAATTAATATCAATGGTAACCTGATACCACTTCTCCACTATTTTGATGCTTTTTACCAATGTCACACATCCTATTCATCTCTCTCTAAAAAGGCTTTCCTGCAGACACCTATGAAAAAAAACAAGAACTTCAGGCAGCACTACCAACACATCCATATATCCTAAGTAATCGGGTTGTGTTTAGGATCGACCATAGCTCACATAATGTGTATGATACATCATTCATTATATCTCAAGCCATTTCATCCCATAAACTCAATAAGGATCTTCATTCTATCACAGCCTATACACATTACCAAAATTGTATTCCATAGAAACTATATCCAGAATATATGTGTATAAATAACCACAAAACATTATAACCATTTACTCACAAATACGCATTATAATTAACAATTTTTCCTTCCAGCACAAGTAACTACCAAGAGAAGAGAGTGGGGAAAAAGGGGGTAGTCATCCATCTATCATCCCCACAAAATGTTGTGGAAACACCCATAGGCCTCATAATCCATGGCGTATCAGTTTCTTGAACTGAAAAGGTGGAGTAGTGTATAAAAACAGAAAAATTAAACAATTTATTATATCTCAAAACCACACCATTGGAATAAACTAGTCATAGACTCAGCTACAACTAATGTCTCTCAGAATCCTTGTTTCCACTAAGATGACTTGTTATTATATATGAACATAACCATTTAAAGAGCTAAATTATATTCCATTACCCATTCTTCTCAGATTCAAATTACATTAATTAATTATTTATCTAATAATTAATCATTACAAATATGACATTACATTTCATTATCATCACACCGAAGTTTGATGTCCTCTAGGATTAACCAAACAATGTCCACAGCTTCTCAAAAATAATACCTCATCATTGTATCCCAAAAAGATCTGACTGCATAAGATAACATCATTGATTCATTTATTTATTAAAGGCATTATTACATTCCTATATTCCAGGAAAATATTTAAAAAAATATGATACTAAACAAAAAGGGCTCAACATGGAGTGTAGATAAACTACATGTCATGTCATTTCTAGTATATTAGGAGCATAGAACCGTCATCCCTCATGAAGAAAAACATAGAATGCATGTGGAAAACCCTGCATGTATTCACTCCCTTTTAGAAGGATGGTAAGCATGTACAACTACCTTGATAAGGGGTGAATTTAAATAATATAAAAAATCAACAACATTAAACAAGCATCAAACATTCACACCCATCCCATTTTATTATCTGTACTGTCCTCCACAACACACACATGAATAAGCTGATGCATCTCACCACTCTATGTAAGAATTTCTCCTACAACCATGGGGACTCCCTATACCTCCAACCCAAAACATATATATAGGCTCATAACACATCATAAAAAGTAGGAAATATCAATGAAACTAGGATATTGGCCCTAAACAAGGCATTATACCTTCACATGAAATGAGCTCTCATGGCTCTACAGTAGAAGGAGCTCATGCTTACAAGAAAGAGGGTAACTCAAAACCCGACAATGCATTACCTTGTATTGATCATGTGCTCTTTAATACATCTTGAAGTATCCAATTAATTATTATTATGTTAGAATTATGTTCTTTCTAACTGGAAAGCTATCATTGTTATCAAGAATAAATAAAGCATTATGACCACTTCAATTTTATTATCATAAATTTATAATAGAAACAATCAAATCAATTAAATGCCTCTTTTTCATTGACAATATTATAACAATTAATCTATGTTTACATTATTTACCAATTTTTATCAAGAAAGTCATGATAAATATGAAAATAATAGATATCACACTATCCAAAAAAACAATAGGCAATAACATACAAATGATTCAATTTTATTTATCAGGTTAAAATATTTATTATGTTAATTCCATTATGATCTATTTGGATAAAACATGATAAATCTAAAAAAATGAAAATGTATAGATAATACCTAAATCCCCTACATAAAAAGGTTTCTAATGTTCTTTTCATAAGTGAACTCAAACAAAATAGATCATGAGCACCTCTCTTAGAGGACTGCATCTACCTGAGGATGTAGAGACTCCACCACACAAACAAACACGAAAGAAAAATTCATTAGGAATTTGGAGATCTCATGGAATAAAAATTAAAGTAGAAACAAAAAGGGAGGAACCTATAAGAACAATGGTATAACATACCTTATATCGAAGAGGGAAGGACACTTCATGGTTTCTCCAAAATAGGGGGTGTTATTTTAAAAGAAAGAACATCAAGGGGAACTAATAAAATGAGGAAATTTTGATCGTATAACTACTATGGGATGAAAGGAAAGGATTGATAATATCTCACGAGGGAAAAAGAAGGGAGAGAAAGGGTGTAAGAAATCTCTGCCCTTTAGAATATATAATAGAGTAGTGGTTTTAGATATGTGGGATTTTTCATTAAGATCATATCTATCAATGATCATGCTTTTTGACCGAGTTTGGGATTTTTATTTATTTGGAAAAATTAAAATAGGAGTTATGGGATTTGAGTCAGCCTTAAGTACCTCAGAGTAATCCATTTAATCCATTTTACATCAAAGGAATAAACAAATAGGATAAACTATTTGATATCTGGAAAATCAGAATATTTGAAAAAAGAAATGAAATGGTTCTCGAAACACTATTCAAGAAACATTTTAAGTGCCTCCATTATGGTGCTACTATTTCAGTGATATCATTCCTATACCATCATTTTGGTGCGACTACTTCTGTGCCACCATTTCTATGAGACCATTGTTTCCACATTTTTTTCAATGATTTAGTTCCACTATTTATGTGCCTTCGTTTCTATGCTACCATTTCTATGGAATAGTTTAAATGCAGCAATTTCTGAATACCCACTTCCATGACACTATTTCAATGCCACAATTTCTGGGCCACCAAATCTATACAACCATTTTTTACACTATTTATGTTCCATCATTTTTTTACCACCAATTCATGGCACAATTTCATGAAATATTTTTATATTTTCACAAATTAATTCACACAACTTCTTGACACAGTTTCATAAAATATTTTGATCATTTGGAAATTGACGTGACACCATTTTGTGACACTATTTCATAAAACATTTTGGAAATTTGGAAAAGGAGGATGCCCAATTTTATGACACAGTCTCATGGAATATTTTGAAAATTTGGTAATGTATGTAAAACTATTTCGTGATACAACTTCATTAACCAGTTTGTAAATTTAGAAAAATGTTGGGGTTATGTCACATTGAGCTCCCCGAGCACCACAATCACCAAATTTCAGAAATAGAAGGTAAATGATAGGTCTGGGCCATCACAATAAATTTTTAAAACATGTACTCCAAATCCTAAATGACCAACTCAATCAAGCCTTCAATCCATGGTTGGAATATTGAGCTCATAAGTAGTTGAGTCCCAAAGGCTACGTACAAACATCTCTATAATCATGATGTTAAACAAAAATTATGGATATAAATGAATGTACTTGGGAAACCAGTGAAACTAAAATATATGTTTCATATAAAGTCATCTAATTATATTAGATGAAATATAGTCCGCGATTATTATTATGTGGGATAACCTGGTGAGTCGACCAATAATCACCTAGATAGAATTGTTTCAACTAATTGATAATGGGATACCTGTCATCAATTACATTAACAAATATTCCCACTTACACAATGGAAATTAGAGGGTTAGAGATGATACTATGGGATCCTTGGGATGATCCTTCATCTTCAATCATTTAAGGCATTGAGATACACACTATAAAACAAACATCTTCATTAATTTCCACAATAAATTATAAAAAATGGGATAGATAGCATGATGTACTTTTCATAGGGTAGACGATAGTACCATTGACATTTCAAGAGGTGGGGATAAGGTATTTTCCAAAAAAACAATTATTTCTTCATCTAGGTGTGTATAATATATACGCAGACCATATCAATTAGTTTTTTATGCATGGAATATGGATGTTTATAGATAGGTTTGGAACTCGATTCCACACATTTATATAAGTGATGGAAAAAAATGTTCCAATAGATCTGTCTCAAAATATAATTATGTTAGAGTGGATGTGGAGTGGAATACGAGTGGGCATTATGATGGGTCCTGCGTGGTTGTTTAGAAGACATTAATCCACTTAGGTGGTCATATATCAACTCACCATGTTATCCAACATACTAACTATCAGAAAAGAGATTTTATTTGAGGTCATATAATTTAAACATGTTATAGAGATTATATAGCTTCATAGAGTTCCCTATATGGTAATCTATAACAACGATTCTCGCTATATGTCATGATTATATAGAGGATTAAAAGTGGTATATGGGACTCAGTTGTGTTTGATCATGGTGTTTCTCATGAAGATTTATGGATAGACTGAGTGAAAAATTTGGGTTTTGGTGGAAATGATTTTGGATTTCATGTTTGACATTGGACATCATTTGGAGTATAAGATACCCAAGGTGGGGATTCCATTAAGTAAAAAAACCGAATTTTATAATTCCTATGGAACCATTTGTTGACTTATTTGGGAGATAGTGCATGTCATCGCTAAAGTAGACTGCTCCTCGAGATTCAACACTCAAGGGAACCGACATGGTGAGAATTATATTAGGGAAGGTACAGATCCAGTTGGAGTGGATGAAGACTACACAGAGCCATCAAAATTTTTAGGAGGACTAGTTAAAAAGTCTTTTGAAGTTTATGTATAGAGACAATGTATTCTTAATGGTCTCAATTAAATAAAAATTATAGGTATTTAGAAGCGGAGTCACATTATCTATGATATTCATTAGACCTTATATACACATCATAGTTTTTTGGAGGTTTGAACCACTTATCCCAAACTATATAATTATAATGGGAAAGTGAAGACATGTATATTCCATAGGGGATGATGTCTATTCATGACATAGGACATGTAGTAGTCTAAGGATGTCTATAAATCATGATGGAGCTACAATTAAAGAGTACCTAGTAGTTACTGAGGACCGATATGCAAATATACTCTTGGGATGGATATTACCTTGGTGTGTTTCTGGTGGTATCATTAGAATATGCAAGAGATCTCCAATGAATTAGCGAGTCAAAGGTGATCATAATACCCTCATTTCTTATTATTTTATTTACAAAACATTAATATATATAGTGGGGAGAATGTGATGGATCTATTTTTTCATGATAAATATTTGTAATATTTTATTTTACATTACTTATGCTAATAACTGAGTTTTCATTGGTTTATAAGGCACGAAAGAGCATGATATTTAAATAACAATAAAGTAAAATTTATTCTATTTTTCGATTATAATTTTTTGAAATAAAATAATAAAATTTGTATAGAGATGTCGCCCAAAAAGATAATACCTCTATTAATTTCAAAACATAATTATACCCTAAACATAAAACCTTGATTTTGTCGATCAGTTATTTTTCTTTAAGCACCATCTTGGGAGGAATAGTAATTCAATAAACTATTTAAATTCGTTATTTTATATCAACATAATAACCTATTCATTCTCTCTTTTATAATTGTTACAAAACATTATTAGTGTATTCTATGTATAGAATGGGGTTACGAGTGTTTTTTATTTTAGGATTCATGGATGATAAATGTTGCATCATTGATTCAAAATTATTGTTCCAAAATAGTGTGTGGATATAACAAATTATAACATCAATTGTTATTCATTATAAATTAGTCAAAACTTCTCTTATGGGTTTTTTTTTATATTGGTATAATCATGATTTATTAATACAAAGATGATTTGAATTCATTCCACTAATAGATTTATTCATAAGTTGATCATTTTAAATCATCATGTGATTTTTTGATTGATTATATTTTACAATTGTTTATTTATTTTTAACTTATAATTAATTATTATAATAAATATTGAATGTGGAAAATCCAATAAATACCCTAGGTTCATTCTTCTTTTTTTTCACTTATTCCCTATGTTCTTCATACATTTTTCATTATTGTATTATTTCGATAATGATTCTTGTACAACCTAGTAGGAAATAATTGTGGAATCAATCATTAGTGAAACACAACGAATCTCCATTCTTAGATTTTTTATCGACCAAATGGTATTTCATAACAATTATAACAGCATATTTTTCTTCAGATTGAGAGACAATAATTTTAGATTGGCATGTTGCAATTGAACTGTTTGATGGTAGGACTTTTTGGAGGTGTAGGGTGGCATTAATCTATCAACCCATTATGGATTCGTTGTGGTATGCATTCAGTATATGAGTTCCTCTTCACAATTATTTATTGATTTAGATTAATTAGTAGTGTCAGTTGGAGATAAGTCATGTTTCTTTATTTCTATAAAAATCATAGCTACATGGAGTGAAATCCTTTGAACAAATTTCTTGTGGATCTTATCTTGGGTGGATGTATTTTACTTTTGAAGTAAAATATCATATATCATGTGGTACACATAAAAAAACTTGTGATCCATGACTGATGACTCAATGTTTAACCTTGGGGTACAATGTTACAAACACGTCCAAGGACATAGGAAAATCCAAAGTATGTGATCCCATCCATGTACTGAAACATGACAGGAGTACCTAGAAACATCCATGTATACGGTCATTTAATGAGTACATGAGAAAGAATCAAAACTCTGACATGACTCGAGTTCCCGATTAGGATCAGGGTATAATAGAATTGCCATGTAAAAGTACATGGATAGATTACATATACATGACTAGGTTCATAGGTATGAAAATATTACATTGACATGACCTATTTTAAAGGCCATGAAAGATGTATAATGGAATACATGGCATAGAAGAGACACACCATGTACACCGAGGAAATTCTGTATACATTATTCAAGGATGGTTATGGCCCACCACCACTTATGTGTAGACCAATATTAATTGGGAACAATGTAGAGGTATTTCCATATGAGTTTAATTTATTTAATTACATCTTTCACATAGTATAGTGATCTCGTCGGTGGAATTACATTTTGATTGACTTTTGGAATCCAATCAAGTGACATGGGGTGTGATCCTATGTCATTAATTCTTCTTATTTATGTGGGGATTGATGAGTTATCATAAAAACAACATACATTTGTCTATGATCCCCTATATTATGGTTAATTCTAGTCTGGATCTAATATACCAATATGCCATGGGTGAAATCTTGTATTAGTGTATCATGACCATTCGAATTATAAAAATTACTTCATTGGAAATGATCAATGAGGATGTATACATTTATGAGTCCAATTAGTGATAGCATGGATCATGAAGTGACTTCTCCCAGCTGCATTTTACCTTAAAGACTAAACTAAAATCATGTATCTAGAGATATGGTTGAGTCCACAATCATACCGAATTTCAATCATGCTTATATCTGGGTAATACATATTATTATTTTTCTACATAATCTAATTGAGAAATCATCAATATGATGAGTTGAATACTCTCTTTATGCCTTTTTATTGGTTATTTGGGGTGTCCTACAATACATTATTATACTAACACTAACTTAGGACCTTCAAACACATATCATGACTTATATAAACAAATACATATTGGGGAATCCCTTGAAAGACCATGAATAAGTTGCGAGTTGTTATTCTCTATAGGATATTGTTCATAATATGTGGTTCATTTGATAAAAGTCTCATACTTCATAGTAGGATGATAATTATTCCTATATTGGTGGGATAATATTTTGGGTTATTTTTATTTCCAATAATACATTAATAATCAGATGGGGGATATAGAAATTGTCATGTATTTGGGTATCATTGGTATATAACCTATCAGCAATGTCCGGGTACATAAATATGTGGAAATGGGTAGATGTACAATAATATATGGACTGTCGTGTGATTGATGGGACTAGTAGTCACTAGTCACCAGCACCAGACATATTGGAGGCTGTCTCAGAGTCTCAAACATGTAACATTTCCTACAAGAGGGGTGTCTATGGATAAATAAAAGATATTACTATATTAGAGTTTTGTTCATATTAGGAGTATAGTTTAAAGACATGTCTACTTATGAGAATTTGTGTGGGAACTAGAGTACATGTATTAATTTATTTTGATTACATCTCTCTAGATACAGTCTCTAGTGATAGTGGCTAAGATAACATATATATTCTTTAAAACTTTGGTAACCTTCTTGTTGTACTATTATATTTAATAACCTATTTTGGAAAAAATAGTACATTTATCATATTGAAATAGGTTTTAGTTATCAGGTGCATCTTGTTTCATCTCCAAAAAAATACACATTTATTATTGTGTGACTTTATTATTTCATGGTTTTTATGATGATACCAATCCATTATTCCACATTGGTATCATGATAATGATATTATTAGTGATGAGGAATAAGTGTAAGTTGTTTTAAAATTTGTGGTACCTCTATGTTGTTTTATAGTATATACACCACATGTTTTGGATCATGTTGTGCAGATAACATCACTTTAGGATGCATATAGGCTGATCACACATTATGATTTTTATAGTTAGATACCTCCATGGTTTTTAAATTATTCAGACCACCATGAATTTGAGGACTTTCTTTAGGATATGTAGTATGTTTCCAACATTTTGAGGGAACCACTAGATACAATGTATTTAAAAAAATCATGTATTATTTATCATTATGTAGAGTGATAATTGAGATTTCTGACTTTGAAAAATGATTAGATGGATCCCTCTTGGAAAGTGTTCTAATATACCATCAAGGTGGAGTTTTATAGAACCATTATTTGTGTATATTAAATCTACGAGCCTCTAAATCATTTGCATGGAAACATGATCCTTGAAGAGTATTCATAGTGGTCCCCAACATCTCATTATTCTCTAAGGATATGGTTCATGCTCCATTCATCCCGAAATTGTCTGTTTAGTGGTTCATATTACAACAATTATGATCTAGAGTGATATCGCTTTGAAATAATTAATATACTATACATATTGAGTATGATTTTGTAGTGGAGAGATTTCTAGATGAGCAGAAATCAAATGTTGGTTCTAGTAGTGGACATAAAATTGATAATACATTGATTGTATGTTATTGATGGAATTCACATGGATTTTTTAATTATAAAAACATTAGGAGAAGATACTAGTATATTGGATAATAGATTGGGGTTCTTAGGATGGTTCTATAATGTTAATAGAGAGTCATAATTTCGATTGTGATTTTCATTGTTATTTTAATGGGGATTATATATCCTCTATGTAGCTAAATGATATATGGGTTTTGAATGACCAGGAAGAGACAGAAATTTTTTTTAGGGAGGTCCACATGGGGGATCATGTGGGAACTTATAATGGTGATAAGTATGATGTTGAATATAAATTCACATGTTATCACCACCACCCCAAGGTGTCCCACCATATGGTCAGGGTGTTGGATTTCTAAAATCAGAAAAGCTATGTAGTTGGGGGAAAATGATCTATAGTCTCCACATAGTTTTATAGGTATGATATATTTATCATATACATTATATAAACTTTTGATATTAATATGTTTTAGCAGTGATTTTATGTACACTTCATTTTTGAGACATGGTGATTTCGGTTGATTTCATGGATTGAAAATTGTGATAGGATACTCCTGCTAGAGGGGATTTTGAGTTAAAACACATACATCGATAGTGTCACTTCAATAATGGAGGAGAGATATTATTATGGGATATATATGAAATAGTGATTATGCCTTAAAAAATTATCATATGCATGGAGTAGTTATTCATTGTTCGTGCATTGACTGACTATTTTTGGAAGATGATGAATTGATTATATGTTGATGGGATGTGGTTTCCATAATTAATGAGAAGGAAACCTAGTTAATAAAATATGGGATCATACCTATGAGGATACAATATATTACTCATAAATTGAATAATATTAACTTTAGAAGAGAGGATTTAATGAGACTTTAACATCATGTGGGGATGGAATAGTATGATGATATCTTTCTTGAGGATGAGTTATGTTTACCTCCCCATCTTGAGATTAAATTCAACAAATTATTAAACCCACTAACATCCTTAATTTATATTCAAACATTTAGGATGGATCTTGAATAGGTTCATTAAATGAAGGTGTAGTTGGAGGGTTTTCTTTATAAGAGTTTCATGAGTCATTGTTTTTTCACTCTGGGAAGCTCATTGTTATTCACCATAAAGGGGGGTAAGATATTTATGTTTATTTTGGATTATAACCACATGGACCAGGTGAATAAGATTAATCCATATACACTACCAATGATCAATGACCACCTCAATCAGTTCAAAGGTGCATGATGATTCTTGAATATTGGCCTCAGATTAGGCTATACCAATATCCGATCATGAGGTGAGGATATATAGAAGATGTAATTATGATTCTTCTATAGTCATTATGATTTTTATTTACTCATTTTGGTGAAAACAATTCCCATTACTATTCATTCGAATAATGTATAATATATTTCATCCTTTCATATACCAGTTTATAGTGGTATCCATCGATTAAATCCTATTTTACATGGTTTTAAGGGAGGTGTAAAGGAAATGATGTAGGATTGTCCTTGTTGTAAATTGAAATAACATGATTTTTATGAAGGTATCATTGGGTGGATTTTGGATTTTATATGTTCATTTTATAGGATATTTGATATGATAATCTGGAGTAGTAATGGACCCCAAAAATTTTTGGGTTGATTTAGCTTAGAATCCCCCAAAGAGAGTGCCTGAGGTGTGGAGCCTCCATGGGATGGAAGAAGAACACAAAATATTGTTGTCTGATTTCTCTATGACATTAATCTCATAGATTCATTTGACTGGAAATAGGAAACCATTTTTCTGGATAGAGTAGTTCCAATCGGATTTGTAAGAGTTTTAGAATGGACTAAGGAGCTACCCCATATGGAGACTTCGATAGGATGGTCTTGAATATATAGTCTTATATGTTTCTACTAATATTGTTCTTACATATTTCATATTTAATATGCGGGAGCTTATTTCCTATGTAACATAATGGTTTTACAACTTGAGTAGAATGTTCTGACCCATGATCCAGAGTTGGAAGTGGCAATATTCTCCCTGACGATGTTGTTACAATACCATATGGGTCATTAGATTATCTTCTATTCACACAAAATTTTTCTAATCTGTATCATGACATATAAAGTTATTAAATCGTTATATACATGATCACAATAGTTCCTCTAATATTATGGTTTTAAATAATCTATACTCACAAGATTGTTAATGTCATGGTATATTCTCTCTACATGAGGTCTAGATCATAGTTGTTGAGTGAGGCCTCAAATTATTTTCCCTCGTTATAGATGTCATTAGTGGATAGGGATAGTCCATCATACCTCCTGTCAATTTTTTAAACCAGTTATTATATAGAATTTTATGGATTCTTATCTTGTAGATTATAATTGTGATACCTTTAATTTTTAGATATAAAAAGGACATTATCCTTATTTATTTTCTAAAGGTGGAGACCACATCATTACTTTAACTGGAAAGACGATGGTACCACTAATTATTCTAGAGGAGTTATTAAAGGCATTTCATACATCCACCTTGGTTGTACTCCCATTTTTGAATAATAATTTTTCAGGCCATAAATAGTATTTATTGTGGACCTGAATAATGAATAGTCAAGCTAGGACTACCTCTATATGCCTCATGTTTGAGAAGGTGATGGCTGAGCAACATGCTCCAGTTGGGTTTTCATAACCCATTTATGTGTCAGAGACGAATATGAATGATATATATTGTGGTTTTGGAAGATATATTCAATTATATTCTTGATAAATACATTCTATCGTGATAAAATTTATCAAATTAGAATTTCATCCAACTTCCTATCTATATGAGAGAAGAGATCAGTTGATACATTGGGATTCATTTACATAAATGACAAAATACAGATTCATTGATATAATTTAACTATCTTTTCCGAACAAGATACTAACATCAAATAATGATTATAAAGAGGATTGGGGGATTCTGTTGGGACTCACTTGTGTTTTATCATTATGTTTCGTCCCCATACGTAGATCAAGAATGAGTAGACCATTCATGATATAGAGGAAATGCAGTGTGGTTGCTTGTGGGATGTTTTCCCTATTTGAGAGTATCACCTACCATGGGTGTATCTTTGGTACAACAATGTTTCAATTAAAAATTCGGTATAACAACATTTTAAGCCTTCTATATGAGACACTACTGGTCACCATAATTTTAGAATAATCCTTGAGATTTAATATTCATGGGCCATGGGATGGAATGATTTATGTGAAAGAAGGTTGAAATCATCTAGGAGTAAATCAGAACTACCCAGGTCTATCATATATATTAAGAAGGTGGATGATAGAGACATCTAAAGTTTTAGGAGAGAGACTATTTGTTTCCAAATGTCTCACATCAATGTTGAATATGGATATTTGGAAATAGATGAATGTTATATATGAGTAAAATTGTCCCTTAACAGATAATGGGTTGGGATGGAAAGGTGACACACCACTTTTACTTATAGTCACAGTGTGACAAGGTACATGTTGTATTCCATGTTACACATCTATATAGGTATATGCATGACCCATAACATGTTATCAATTATTGAAAGATATAAATTGTGGATCAAGCTACCTTTGCAGCATACCTAATATAGAATGAGGATCGTAATGTGATGATCCATCATAGGTGAGTAACTGCCTTAGTGTGTGACTTATGGAAGCATGTATATCTATAGAGGATTACATGGGAGTGGGAACCCAATAATTTAGCACAATAACATAGTTGTTTTTGTAATCTAATTGATTTCCAGGTTGAAAAGACTTATGTTTGGGAATATTTAATGGATCTATTTTGTAATTCTAAAGTTGTGGAAATTTTTAAATATATTTTTTATGTTAGGTGGTATATACTCATTATTTTCCAAGGGTTAGAGAATATCATTACTGAAATAATAAAAATATGAAATATGTTATATCTTATGCACATTATTTTTTTCAAAACAATGGAATAATCCAAGAATAGTGTGATAGATCATAAATATTAATCCTCCATAAAAAAGTAATCATTCCATAAAATTATCAGAAATCCTAATAGTGATTGTTTTAAAATATATTATTTAAATTTTTTTAATTTTATCACATAAATTTAATAAATATGGTTATAATTTCAGATATTTTTAATTTTATTTGAAGGACATTTATTTTCATTTATAACTAATTTTTAACCACTATGTTTAATAAATATATGTGTAAATATTGTTGGGGTAGATCATGAGTTGTAAACCTAATAATTCTATATTCAAATTATGAGGTTTTGAATCATTCAAAGTCCATTAAGGGGTTTATCATATAGGCAGTGATGCTAACAAGATGCAGGCATGAAATGACACATGTAAGATGATATAAGCATGATGCTGCATTGGTCTTTCGATCAATGTTCATGGGACCCTTGGCCATTGGCCAATGCGATATATAATTAGATTACAAATACATATATATACATAGGTCATAGATTTCATTGTAATTATTCTTTATGCCCATATTTTCAAGAAAATATATATTTTTTCTTAAACCATACACATTAAATTATTTATTTAGTACTATTCATATATTCAAAATAAATTTCTAGGTTATTATGGAAATGTTTAATTAATTTAATTTTAATAGTGTATAATTTTTTGTTTAAACTATGTATTTGCATGAATCAAAATTTATCAAATAGATAGAATTTATTTAATATGAAATATATCATAACATATCTACGTATAACATTATTTTCTAATCTCTGTGTTTCGTGTCAAATATGATATCGTAGTTGATTTCCTTTTTTTAAAATATCAGTTTGTTAGTAATGTCCTTAATAAAAATGTTATTATCATATCCTTGGTATATGAATAAAATTTATCCCAAAATGGAATTATATTTTTTCATTGACCGATCATAAAAAGCGGAATTAACCTATGTGTGGGTTTTTCATGGATTATATAAATCACATGAGATAATGTTGATGTGAAGGATGTTCTTATTGGTTTATCGTTATTGTTTTTATGTGATGTTATATATTAGTCTAGAATAATGATATTTAATATTATCAATACACATAGGGAAGAATAATATAAATAAAAATAATCCATTAAAATATATTTTCACATTCATTTCATTATATTTAGTCAACCAATAATATACCTATAAAATTTATGCTATGTAACAGTTTTATTATTATGTGTATATATTTCTAATGATAAATGATGTTATTATAATTCATATTATGGGTATTGATATGATATTTTTTCTTATCTAAGAAGATTCCCAAAATAGTCGTAATTCATTGGATCAAAATATAATTTATAAGTTACATTAATTAAAACCATTACACATGAGTAAGAAATTAATCTAGATACCATAAATATATATCATTATTGTCTTCTTTTATAATAAATTATCACTGATAATATTTAAGTAATTGTTTTATTCATGTAAAAACCCATTATATTCCACGTAAATAATTTAACATGTGATAAATCATTACATAATTTATTAGAGGGAATATAAATTTAAGACCAAATATCATTTAAATTTTCTATAAATTAATTCATGAAATAAATAAAAAATCCCGATGATTCACAAAATAGGGTTCATGATAATAATGAAATGGAATTGAATAATTGAATCCTAAAAAATAGTAAAATATCCTGAAGTAAAATAACAGTAATATAAAGTAATATTTGGGATCAAATATATAATATATAGAATATAAAAAAAGGTTTGGTTGAGTGTAAATTAGAATATAATAATTTACTTATCTCATTGAAATATTTATTAGTAAAAATTTATCATTTAGAGAATCTTATTGTGAAATAATTGTATAGAATCATTAAAAAATTATATAGTGTTATATAAACACACACATATATATATATATATATATATATATATATATATATATCCTCAGTATTCCACACCAACTTTATAGGTTCTTCAATATAATGCCAATGATTTCACTTGAGAGAATTTTTTAGTATTTATTAATTTCAATGAATACTATAGTGGTTGGATTTGAAAAAAACTAACTCCAAAAAACGTGCTAGGATATATTATAAATAATTATTAGTTAAGGGAGTTGTCTACCTAACGATTCATTTTATAAAATCAAGTCTTTTGATATTTGTATGATCCATTCCATGATCTTGAGGAATAATAATTTGAGTAGTACATTTTGGTAATAATAGTTATCCAAATATTTTAAATATGAATTATTTTATAATTTATACATTAAATCATAATAATATCTTGGAAACATATCTATCTTAAAAATTATATAAAATGTTGTTTTGACATAATTCATTATAGATTTATCATGTTATGTGCATGATATTTTACCATTTCCAAGTTATTCATATTGATATTATATTATCAATCCCTTCAATTTATATGTGTTTTAAATCAATATAATTTGAAATTTGAAATTTTTATATTTTATAATGGATTAGAGAATAATTAAGAGTATCCTAATAGGATTAATTATAACACCCTACATGATAACTTCTTTGTGCATTTAAATATCACAATCGATGATGATGATGATGAAGTATTGAATTTTTTGTAAAAAATGTATTTAATTCATTTAAATGATATTCAAATGATTTTGAAGAAGCTAAAAAAGAAATGGGTCATATAATAAGTGAATCCTTCAAAAGATTGAAAACTAAATGATCATATCTAACACTATATTTTGATGTAAATGAATGGTACAATAATCATAGAGGAAGATTTGTTTTCATGTTACTGATATATGGAAATATAGGATTATAAAAACGATTATCTACATTGAAAATTAAATATATCCTAAACAATATAAGATTGATTTATATTATCATAATTTTTTTTGGGAAATTCAAATTTTTCAATTTTTAAATTTTAGTGATGTTATTGAGTATATAGAGCTTCAATAAAAATATAAAAGTTAGGTTTTGAAATATAGTGAGATATGTACCTTGAAAAGTATCATCACTAGATGAAAAGTGAGAAAAAATTGGATGGCCTTTAAAAAACAAATTTTATATGAATTTTGAGGCTTTCATGCTATCTTAATATATCCATATAATTTTATATAATGAAATACTAAACCATTTGTATGAAAAATCACACTAGAGTAAGAACAATAGTGATTCATGATTAGTATATCAAATAATTATAAAATCATACACATGAATAATTATAGTTGATTCTACGGACTCTGAAAAAATGTGTCACAAGTATGTATACGAATAAATGAAGAGGTCAAACATCATAATAATAGGATAAATGTGTATACATAAAAAGATAACTTGGAACATGAGATGATTTAAGAATCATCCAATCATTAGAAGAAAGATAATGGGATGAAGTATCAAATGAGTAGGGAATATGACATGTAGATAACATTGTGTTTTGGTGATAAGATAATGTTTCATGGGTATGGGTAAATAATTGAATTGTTTTATGAAAGAAAATAACGAACCAAAAATAAATGATAAATAAAATCATCCCATCCTAGAAGATATGTTGCTCAAAAGATATAGTAATATCTTGATTAAATAATCATATAAATGAGTGACAATTAAATGTTTGTACAATGAGAATATATTTAAAATTAATACCACTGAAATAATTATATGCTTAAAATTATTATATGAAATACTAAAGGTAGTAAGAGACTATGTAAATATAGGGGAATCACCAATATGGGGTGATTTAATTCTATATATTTCATTTTATTACATGATTCTAAGTTGATTTATATTCATGTGAACTAAAAATGTTATTATTATGTAGATCTAAATGATTAAATTGAATCATTCATGATGGGAATTGTCTATTTGAATATAGTATTTTAAAAATATCTGAATTGATTCAATGTGGAGTTATTTTAGTGGCACGATCAAGGAGATACCCCTACTGAGTGTGGTATATTAACGGTTGATTGATTCAAAATATAAATGCTTACAAATCTAGTAGTTTAGTGGTTCAAATCCCAGAACTACTCAAATAAATTTTAAAAAAAATATGATGAGATCGTTATTAATGGCACACCAAGAAACAAAGTTTTAAAATTATACAAAATTTGAAAATAATATATTGGAAATTGTTTATTTGTTCACATTCAATGTTATATTGGGTCATTATATGGAGAAGAAAAGAACATATGGTTCTAAAGTAGAAGATATAGATTATCATAATTAGTTGACCCAATGGAAGAGTTATTGACAACAACCAATGTATACTTATTGAATATTTCGACATTAGAAAATATTCCATTCGAGTATAAATGTTATTTTAACAGAAATACGGATATAGAAATGTGATACTGAGTTTACTATGGGATATAAAATTTTTATGAGTTTTTATAATATATATTTCATTACGAAACATTGATGATATGTGGTTTAACTATAATTAATTTCGATATTCTTATGGATATTTGTATGAAATATTTTGATAGATATCCAATCCACTTTTTATGATTTTTTATTTAGCATCATGAATGATACATGATCATATGTAAAGGATATTAACTTCACCTATTTTAAAAAAAGTAAAAATTTTGAAAACAAATTTTTAGCAATAACTACAAGACAGAGAAATAAATTTCATTCAGACACTAATATAATTATATGTAGTGATAATTGTGTATTGTTTCCTTTATATTAAATTATTTATAATTAGATGTATGTTTTTAGGGAATATATTAATGATTAATACATCGAATATTATGGATATTTATTGATCAACAAAAAGGAATAAAAATTTCATTTAAAACTGAAAATATAAAATATGGTCACACATGGTTAAATCCAACTCATGGTGATGGAAGTGTCCAGTGGGACATATAAGTGGGATCAAAGCTAACAAGTTTATCTGTATTTCGATATACTATTAATATATTTGTTATTTTCCATTATTTATATACTTATAACATTTTTATTCATTTTATTCACATATATTTTATAATAATATAAATTAAATCCCGAATCAATGTTAACATATGTTACATATATTATTTATAACACGGTCACTTCATCCCGTACATCGAAAAAACTGAAGAAGATAATGTCCAATGAAGACTGCATTTTATCCCCTAAATCATCATATAGGATGACATTCTGCTATAAAAATATTAATACAATATCATATATCTTGAATATTATATTAAAAATATTTCCTAATATTAATAAAATTTAATTCATGTTGGTCACATGTCTATTTATACTCTTAGATAGTTTTACTATAAAATAATTAATTGTATGAAATTGTTAATGTGAAATTTATCTAAACAGTACTATAATTTGTCACAAAAAATCTTGAATAAATAACAATTATAAATTTAAATCCAATGAAATGAAGGATTCATTAGATAATTTGTTTTGAATGTTGATAATTATCTATAAACACACTTCTTAGAATTAATAATAATCATAAATTTTCAATTAAAATATTCCATAGTATGAGTAATATCAATTAAATTCTAATTTGGAATAAGTATTTATTAATTTTTTCTAGAATAAATTAATGTATTATCATAAAAAATTAGAATAATGATCACTTAGTAGGAGAAAAAATACATAAGAATAAATTTTCCTGAAAATAAACTCTTATAGTAGTGAATGTGTCATAAATATATGTTTCGTATGTTAAAATATGGATGTGAAAAGAAATCACATGTGATTCAATATTACCAAATCATATTGTATTTAAATTTCCATTCGTTGAAAATAATTTCAAAATAATACGATTTTACTCTTGTTAAAGCTATAAAAAGAACTAAGAAATTATATACTACTAGTTCTTAAAATGATTATATTTCCACATAGAAGGACCAATTATATAATAGAATATTTTAAAAACAAATATAATGTACAACATTTTTGGGCTTGTGTATGAAAGTGAACCCATGTTCCACTGAATCTATATAAACTAAATACCATACATTGTATAGTATGTGTTATATATCATGATGAATATTATAAAGACCCAAAATTATTATACATAAATAATTCTTCTTAAATGAAGAATATTCAATAAATATAATAATAGTAATTGTGACTATTGTTTTGGTCTCATTCCTTTAGAAACTAAGACATGTAAACAACTCAACCATAAGTTAACTAAATCATCTCCCATTATATTCTTCATAACCCACAATCGCCTTTTAAATATCATACATAATACCATTCATCATAACCAAGCTAAAAAAATATGATAAATGGTTAAGATAAAATTCTTATTGAATTTAAATAAAATAGATATCAAAATATCATGATCATAATGGTATAGTAACTTGTGAGTAACATATGAAAACCATATCATGCATATCATAAATCATAAACATGATTCATATTATAAATCATGGTATTTCATAAGATAATAATCAAAGTGAATGAAATGATCAAGAACCAAGAGAACATTCCATTATCCTACTGTATAGATTTTTTTAAAACATAGAAGAATATAATAACATTTACTTACTAGTTCAAGGATCATATCCAATATTATCATAATGTAATGGGATCACTCCCAAATTTACTGTAGTAGTCAAGGTTCAGTCCTAAGAATATAATAGTAGATATTTTCTATTACTAAAATAGCTTTACTCTCAATTCTAGTTTTGTTTGATCGTGAGATACTAATCGAAAACTAATTTATTTGATGGTTTTTAATCACCCTCACATATGTATTTTGAGGTATCCACCATTCTTTGATAAAACATAGCCAACATCCTTGTTTCTAACATAACTCATATCCATGAACATAATAGAACCACCGTAATTTATTATAATGTAATCACCATCAACAAATGAGAATCATACAATAGTGTTCCCCGATATTATTATAAACTCAACGTATAAAAAACCATGAATAGAAATGGGGTAAATAAAAATTTCATCATTACTTAACATATTGAAATTAAATAGGTTTCATAATCATAGGATCATATAATAACAGAATCACACATAAAATAATTGTTTTAATAAGAATATTATTCTATAAACCCTGGAAGATAAACTCGTTTCATAAGAATATTTTCATCATAAATATAAAGAATCAAAATAATGAATAAGAATCATATCCTTGGTTGATATCTCTATTAAATAAAAATTATCATTAAATGATGTCATCATAGAGGGAGAATGCTTATGAAGGACCTGTGGAAAGTTTTCTTGATGAAAATATCTATTCACTAATAAAATGCAATTTTTAGAAAATAAAACATTTTCAAAACATTTTTAATTAAATATGTGATATGAAATCCTATTATGTAATAAATAAAAATAATTTCAGACATTTTTTTGGAAAATATTCATTCTATTTTAAGAATAAATTTTTTTTTTAAAAAAATTAATACAACATATTAGATTGCATTATAGGTGAATATACACATTAAATTATATATAGGAATCCTAAAAACATTCATTTAATCCTAATGGAGGTAATTACTGTTCATTCACTATATGATAAAATAATTATTCTATTGTCATTTTTAGTAAATTTGGAAATGATTTTTTATTAATTATTGTGAATATTCATTTTAATATACTAATTAATAGAAAAAATGGTTAAAATGAATTTAATATATCTTTTTTAGAGTGTTATAGCATTTTTTGAATATATATATTAGAAAAAATGGATATTAAAGAAAAAATGCATTTTTAACTGAAGATAGAAATAATGTGGGTTTAAATTAAAATCAATCTTCTTAAATATTTAGTACATATAGATAATAAAATGAAGGGAAAATAGAGAATCACATTACATAATTAGATGATAATAAAATTCATGATTCTATCAAAATATGGATAATAATGATTTATCATCTGAATATTACATCTAAAGAATATTGATAAACGATTAGATTGTTCCATAAAACCATTTCCACTTTGTAAACTATGAATCATAATCCCCCAAAAAGTACATCATTATGTGAAACAGAAAATATCATTTTAATAAAAAAATTCATTATATTATATATCAATGAGAAAATATATATTCCCCAAAAAATAAGATAGGTAATAACATGACATATGACTCAAATAAGGCCATTTGAGACAAAAATATCAAGCACATTTACCAATATATTTAATCATATTTCTTAATGAATCATAAATTAAATTTTATATTTTAATATAATTGAAATAATTATATTAATGATATAAAATTGAAAATTGAAGTCATTTACACCACACAAATGAAATGAGTGGCAAATTTTCAGATGAGTCATATAAATAAAAGATATACTCTTAATTCCTTACATTGAGTCTCAATTTTTTCATATATTTTTGAACCACATATATAATATAAAATTTTTTATAATTAAATATTAGAAATAATATTATATTTAATAATATATATTTTATTTACCTAAGTATTTTTATTAAATTTTTATTAATAATTATTTTATAAAATATATTTTCAAATAATAAATGTTTTTTTGTGTAATTTTTTATTTGTTTATTTTTTTCATCTTATATAGATCATGTTTAAATAACCTCCATATATTAAACCTAGATATTAATATCATTTATATTCATTATATTTTTATTTTGAGTAATCCAGAAATTTTATATATTAAAAATTAAACACTCATTCATGGGGATGGTGTGTCATATGCACAAATGATTTTTTTTCAATATTCATTATTAGTTTAAATAAATAATTTTAAATAATATACTACCAATACATAATAATTTTTTTTTCATATTAATGTCCAAATGTTTTATTTAATCCCATCCTTACATCCTTTACTGTAAAGTGTACATAAAGAACAAATGACATAGCTTCGCAATGATGCGGTCTGTTTTACAGAACATGGACATTTTGTATTCTCATATAATTTAATTTTAATATGAATATGTGATATCGTAATACCAGAAGTAAAAATATGTAACAAATATCATATAATAGTATTTATTCAATCCAAATTACCATCTTATTTAAATATAAATGAAAAATACAAGACATTTTTCAATGAGGTGTTAGTCCTCCACACACACAAATGATTATTTTGTATCACATTTGATACTAGAGCAGAAGGATTAATGTTATTACAATAAAATAATTACAAATAATAATAAAGTGTACACTAGTATTATTATATTTTAATTTTTTAAATGATTAATTATAAAGACGTTGACCCCAGTAGCTTTAATATGATACCCTAATTATTATATTATCATAGGACACATGTAATCACACCCTGATAGATTAGATATTTTAGTAGTATTTGAAGACTATATACATTCCTATATCATACATTTAATTTTTTTATTTATTTAAATAATTTTTTTTAATAATATCCATTTGTTACAAACATATTACAATTCCTGGATTCATATAAAAGTAATCATCAAAATAACAATGAACTCACATTCTCAGAAAAGATAATGTATAGTAGTAGATATCATGAATCAATAAGTACAAAAAACATGGAATGATAAATAACTAAAAAAAATTCATTTTAATTACTCGACATGGAATGACTAAAATATATATGTAAATAACTGAGTAAAAATTCCATTAGATCAATGAACATAAAATTATGTGCATATATAGATAATACCATAGTGAATATCTCAAGGATAATAATAACTAATCTATTAATTATTGTTATTCATAATTATTTTACAACATGTCTTATATATAAGATGCCCCTACTGACAATATATTTCAATAGACTATTTAGACTATTGGAAAAAGCATGTTTAATGCTAGCTTATTTTGATTTTCTAATTTTTCATAATGAAACATTGTGTGGACATAATATATCATCACCCACCCTTCACTACAAGTCCAAAGAATTGATCATATATCAAAAAATTGGTTTATATAATAGACAATGTTCCTTGAAATTAAATAGATGTATTGACTAAAGAATTCCAATTTACCAATATTTCCATAGTCAATAAAATAAAAATGAATGTAAAATATTTAATACCAGTATGATATATGGAATAATTATTAATAATATACCTGATAAATAATATTTATTTTATGGGAAATTTAATTTTTGTAATTCAATGGGTTGTGAATAATTCAAATGTATTTTAATGTCTACAAAATGAGATAAGGAAGTTAATTCCAACACTATATTTGGTCAAATTAATTATAAACCATAACTGGGGATGATTAAGGATGGTATAAAAATATAAGTATATGTTTAATAATAATGGTTTTTATCATTTATTAAAATAAAATTAATTAATGTATCATTAAACTAAATCATCATGAAGTTATATTTTTTATTTTGAAACACTTTTTGATAATCAAATTCATTGAAAATCACATTGAAAAACATTTCTCAAAAAAGATTTCGAGAAACACGAAAATGAAGAATAAATGAAATAAAGTTCATGATAGTACATATTTCTGTACATTTGTTAAATTATAATATTGATAATACTTTTTAAATGAAAAAACTGTTATTACGGTTTATTTGTTTGAAAACAACGAGAAGATTTTTTTCACATTTTTTGTAAAAGAAAATATGGTTTTGTTTTCAAATTCAAATAATATTCCCATGAAATCAAATAATAAGGAGTAATAATGAATTAAAATTACTTTATTAAATCATTATAACAATATAAAATAATTAATAACTTTTTTAAAAACATATTTTTGTTAGAAAAAATATTTCTGACCGAAGAGGGAAATGATGTCTGATTTTGTGAAAACATTGTAATAATTTATTTAAGTAAAAATAATATAAAATAATGTATTATTACATGATGATATAATGAATAAAAATATAAATATTTCATTGAATATTATTTTAGTTTATGATCAAAAAATATACTTCATTTGAAATCAAGAATAAAAAAACTCCATTAAAAAGAGATTGTAATGTAACCCATTAAAATATCATAATGTTGAAATATTAATTCTCTAGTGAATCAATTATATGTATGTAATATAAATATAGAAAAATAATTACAAGGAAAATATTATATAATGATAATTAACTATACACATATTCATAGTATTACAAAATCAATGAAGTATATTTTTAACATTGGGAGAGGAAATTGAGGTAAGAAATTCACAACCTAATTCTTTTGTTCGATTGACTGTAAATTAAAATATTTAGAGTGGTTTTAAACCATTTTCACCTGTAATAGAACAATATTAATATTTATTATATTATATGTGATCCAATTATAACATCTTATTACCCATTAATTAACAATAATTCATTATTTTAAATATTTCATGTGTTAGTTGACTAGTTTTCATATGTGTGTTTTATCTTGAATGAAAAATTTAACTTACATATTATAATGTTATATAATTTCCATAATAATAATAATTAAATTATTATCATTTTTATACACATATTTTTTTTAATACACATATGTAAATACGGATATGAAAAATTATATACATTACAATCATGGAAATTATATGTGGTAAATTCCCATGAGTAACATTTCCATTTTTCAATGATAATTATAGAAATGAGGCATATAATAATTTAACATTATAGAATTATAATAACATTATATATACCATATTTTATTTTTATGGACATTATCCATGATGTTTGTTGATGAAAAGTGAGCCACATCGCTTTGTGAAGGCCGCAGTCAACACGTACAAGGACAATGTTATCATTTCTATGTGAATAAATAAAAAGAACTAGAAATATATATATTATCATTAAGTAATTAATAATATGTATTTAATATTATACTTTTTTCATTTATATCAAAAACAGTCATTAACATGAACTATTTCACATTCTATGTGAATTGTTAGTGGAATACTTATCACATCACTTTTTGAGGTAGAAGTATTCTATACAGACAGGAGATGTTATTATATATCCTAGAGACTAGAAGGTATATACTTATATATGATATATTGAATAAAAATGTATATATCTTTTATCAAAATCAAATATATATATATATATATTATCCATCATCATACACAACCATTAGATGTGGAAATTGAAAAACAAACGACATCGTGTCGTGAGGCGGTACTCCACCAAACACACAAACAATGATTTCATAACACATTTTATGGAATTTTAGATTCGTTACCATCATAAATATTTTTAAAATAAAATAAGTATATTGAATATTATAATTGTATTATACATGTATTTTTTAATAAAAATTGATATATTTGGAGGAGGAAGTAAAATAAATAAGCTCATTGAAGAACACTACCAAATCAAAGGATATCCACAATTGGATTTCAATAATGAATTAATAGGTTGGCTTTATAAACAAAAAAATGATAATAATATAATGGTTGGTATATTGGTAATTTATTTTGATAGGTATCGTCCAATAAAAATTGGTTTTATGGGTAGAATAGTTGAGGAGATTGTGGACACTTTTATTTTTGAGGTGTTGAACGACTATAAATATACAAAATTTTTCACTATTGGGATGCATATATTAATAAAATTATCTCAAATATTTATAAATAATGGGTAATAAAGATGCACCATTATATTCTTACCCTATCCACAAAATAAAAAACACTTGAAAAAAAAATCGTTATCATCAATTTTTTCTTTGTTTCATTTCAGTTTTTCATTATTGTAAATTGTATTCTAAAAAAAGAGATTATCATTTAATACTAAAAATGAATTAAAAATAATAGATAAATTGGATCCAATTGTTTTAGATATTAAATATAAATTAAAAGAATAATAATACTACGCCAGTTGAAAATTAATTTCAAAACAATATCATTTTTGATGAAAAAATCACCATTTAAGCCTAAACTGCACTGCCATAGTTTTTACTATTTAACACTAAATATATTCATTAAAATTATAATTTTTCTAAGAATTAAAAATAGTTGACAATTTTATCATTTAAAAATGACTTTCTGGACTTTATATTTTTTTATAAATTTTAAATCATTTATTTATATATAATTTATCAAAAATTAAAATTAAAGTCAATTTTTGGAATTATAAATTTAATTTGAATTTAAAAAAGTCAAGGAAAGGAAAAAATTAAAATATATTATTCTAACACATATTTAATTTTATATCTTCATATAAAATATTAATCTATCATGATAATATACTCAATTTACATCAAATATAGATTTTTAGTACAATTTATTTTTATTAATTATTATCTAAATAATTAATGTGTCGACATTTCATAGAAATTTAATTTAAATAATTTATCCATAAAAAATAAAATATGTTTCCATGATAGAAAAAAATCATTTATATTTAAAATATTTTTTATTACCGATCATGCATTATTTTTTTATCACAAAGAATTATAGAAACTGAGAGAAAGAAATGTTCATTTATATATTATTAATTATATAACATTGTATATAGGTCACATTCATGGACAAATTTCCAAAAAACATTCATAAACATATATTTTAATTTCATAATGGTATATAATTTTTCAGCCAATGGATTTTTAATATTTATATAGAGTCATTTAAACACTTTTATTCATCGGTTAAACCCGGGGTAAACCCATATGTACCTCAACAATTATAATTATTATTTTTAGTTCATTCACTATTCAACATGGTAAAATATTTTTGTTTCAATACTAAATATTATAAAATATTATAATTCTAAATATTTAATCCATGTTTCAATATTCAATTCATACAAGAGGACAAATTTAAGATAAATATAATCAAATATATATGATGAGAAAGTAGTTTTTAATGTGAAAATGATTAAAATTTTACTTTTTTATAAATAGAATAAATATATAAATGACCCTATTGAACTAAATTATATTAATTAATATAAAAATATAACTTATGTAAATTTATATTTAGTTAATAATATAATTTTTCATTAAAACTTTATTAAAATATATTGTCGTTGTAAATTAAAATAGTGTTTTTTTCAATATTCATCAAAGAATATCATATTTTAGAAAAATACTAGATATTCACCCTAAGATAATTTTGGTTTTAAAATATAATATTTGTAGTTTATTTTTTAAAATTATTTTTTAATTGTTTTAAATGAAACCGTCAATTTATAAAAAAAAATGTGTGATTAAATAGTTTATTAGAAAAAATACAATTTTTTTGAAAACATTTATTTTTAATTTTAAATGATTATTATTTTTATTTATAAACAACAATAGAATAAATTTGATAACAATATATTAAAAATAATTTAATTTATTCTTTAAAAATAAATCATTATATTTTCTAGTGAATATTTTATATAATATTTTATTTTTTATTTTTTCCATAATATTATGTCGTACCTTTAACATAAGAAATCAAATAAAACTTTTCTTGCGGGAAGCACGTGATAGATCATTATTATTTTTGTTGTATATTATAAAAACTACAATATTAATATTTTAAAAAAAAAATTTGTCTTACACTCTTCCCTCGTAATTTAAATTTCATCCTTTCAGTTTATACTTGATGCCGATAACGATGAGTCTGAAATATGAAAATTAATTTATTGAAAAACCACATCATAATAGAAGTTAATAAAATATTCTATTAATATGAGTGTAATGGTATTGAAAATATCATATGTAAAAAAAAACATATCTAGTATTATATATAGGATAACATTGGTGAGAATTGAATATAAGGACTTCAAGGAAAATAATAAATAATTATAGAGAGTCATTGATGTTATTGATCACAAGAAAGTCAATTATCAATGGAACATTAAGGTCCACAAAACCGTAAATATGTAGTGACACAAAAACCATCTGATTCATTAGATATGAATATAGTAGGTTGAATTTTTAGTTTCATGGTCATTTTTATATAGATGAGTAAATCCTTTACTCTCTGTGAATATAATGACATATATTTACATGATACATTTATATTTCATAAGAAAAATATCATCCATTGGTTGTGCTTGGATCAATTACCAATTCATAGTTCCTTTAATTTAACAAATATCCAAAAAATTAATTTTTTATGTTTGAGTCACTACCCTCAACTTTTTTATGGACTGTAAAAAACCTATAAAATTTAGAAGTATTTATGTCTGTCTAAACTATTTTCCACAAAAATTATGGTCACTCTAAGAAATAAAATGAATTAATTACTAAAAAAGATAATAAAATGGTTTGTCTTTAATATTTATTATTTTTTGGAAATCATTTTTCTAAAAACAATTACACTTTAACAATGAAATCTTGTTTTCCAGTGGAATGTTCAAAACAATTATCATCTTTCGATCAAGGTTTCATTTCCCAATGCCTTAAATAATGAAAGAGGATTTAACTAAGAATTAGGGATACCATTTTATTAAAACCATATTAAAATAATTCCATTAACATACCACCAAAAACTACAAGAGATAATTTTTAAAAAAGTTAATCATTAAATAAACATTTTAATATATCTTAAAAACAACATATTTTATTCCAATTATTAACAAAAATATTTTTCTATTATTATACTATCTTTAATGACCATATTAACCCTAATGTCTTTCAATATCATTATAAATTTTCTATAAAATAAAATTCATTTATTTTTCTAAAAACATTTTCACAAAAATATGTACTAAAACAATAGGTTTTATTATCCTAAATTTTTTCCAAAATATCCCTAATCATGTAATATTCCGACAAAAAAATTCTCAAAAATCATATTGTTAAGATGCTGAAATTATAATCAACCATAATCTCATAACACATAATAGTATCCATAATTATTATGTTAATGTACATATATATTTTTTACAACATAAAACAATACTTTTATATTTCACCATTCTAACAACAATAAAAAATCTGTAAAATTACATATAAAATTTAATAATTGAATCAAAATGCACAAAAAATAATCTATTTTATTTTAGCATATGTAATCAAATGATAGTGGATTTAACTGAGGATTTACATTAAATGTATCTAGATAAATTATTAATAATGGTCTCTAAATAAAATGAGAACTATCCTTACCATATCACAAGGGCGTGTCAAAGTAGTTTAACATTAAGGGCCATTTTCTAGCAAACTACTGATGATTATTTCAAGAAAAATACATTATTATTTTATTCATTACCCCTAAATACATCATTTTTAGAATAAAACCAACATTTAGTAAACAGACATGATTTTATTTTTATGAGAAACTCAATAATATCTTCACTTCAAAAATTATAGCATGTTTTAACATAAATGTCAAAAAAGTATATCATTAGGTTGTGTTACATATGCCATGTTTTCTAAAATCCAGTTCCCTATGATTCAACTAAACATCCTCTAATAACAATTAAAATGTCCTTAACCTCAGTATTCAAGATCCAGTTCCTAGTTTCTAATATGCGAATAATATATATGGAATCAAATCCTGAATGAAAAAATTGTACATTAGTCTTGGTAAACTAGAGGAATACATGATTCTTGTGTTATATTTGAATACAATAGTTACATAATTGTACTTTTTAGAATAAATTTATTTTATCTATATTTTCCTGGCATATAAAATATGTTACAATTCATGGATCCATATTAAAGGGGAAAAAATGAGTTTGATCTCATGTTATTAGTAAGGGTTATTTATAGGGGAAGTTATCATAAGTTAATAACAATAATCAAAATAGAAATTTATATAAGTTATAAGACATTAATTTAAATAATTAGATAAGGAATAATCAATATGGAATGTTATATAACTAAAAACACATGTCACATAATAAATTAATAGAAAACAAAATTCATCATGAGATAATTTCTAAGTTAAATGTTAGTGGATAATAATAAGAAAAATCTTATTCTAGAAAATTCTATATTTCTGGAAGGCATGTATAAATAGCATGATATTTTTTGGTAAAAAACATTCAAAAGACCATTTATAATAAAGTTAAAAACATTTTTAATTCTATAAAAACATTATTGTCTCATGAGATCATACGATTTATCGAGGTAATATATTATATTGTTCCCCACCCCTCACAATATGTTCAATGAATTAATAATATATAAATTAATTGATTTATTTAATGAAAAATGTTCATATCATAAATTATTCATCTTATATAATTAATATATTTTTATTTATATTTCCACAATCAATATAATAAAATTTACTGTAAATAACCTGATGTGAAAACGGGACACTATTTATTATATAATAATATCATTGTTAAATAATATATATATATTTAGGGTAAATTTAATATCTAATGTTTTTACATAAGTTAATATTTCTAGGTGAATATAATGACTACAATATTAAATAAGGAATGAAGTGGTAATTATATTCATGTTCAAAATAATCATAATATATGAGGTTGAAGAGTAAATATGGAATCAAAATATATCAATTTGATTAATAATAATGGGTTAATACCATTAATCAATTTAAATAAAATATAAATATTTCTGAAAACATTATTTAGGAAAATATCCATCTTATTTTGAAAAACATTATATCAGTCCTTTTCATTGAAAATCACAATTAAAAACAATTTCTTTAATCAACTCCTAGTAATTTTTTAATTGATTAATCCATGAAATGAGGCTGATGATGGTGGGTAATTTTTTTGATTACATAATGTTTTAAAATATTATTCCATTTTCAATATAAAAAACATATGAATGATCCCTATCGAAAAAATGATAAGAAGATTCTATTCGAATTTTCATTGAAAGGAAATGTAGAATTATATTGAAAATGGCATAAGATTCTAAGGAACATGTTTTGTAGGAAAAAAATAGTTAAAAATTAATTTAATAAATAATTTATAAGTGGTCAAATATAAGTTTGACAATAATTTAAGAAAACATGGTTTTGAATGAAAATGGATTTCTAACTAAAGAGAAAAATTGCGTCTAATTTCATTAAAAAAATTTATCATTTAATTTGAGTCACTAGAAAAAGAAAAATTATAAAAATAATTGAAAATTTCATTCAGAAATATATGATAATTAGATTAAAATAGTTATTAAAAAATGATCATATAATATACTTCAATTGAATTTCATGAATCAACAATATCTAATAAAATGATATTCTAATGTAAACCTCTATAAATAGAATATTATTGATGTGAGAATCAACCAATTAATTTATTATGAATATAATATCTAAATACACATAGAATATTTATCAATATAAAATTATATCATCAATATTCATTATACTTATAATCAGTTCATGAAATATTCAAGAAGTATATGTTTAACCCATTAAGTGGAAATATTGTTAAGAAATTCCTTACCTCATGCCTCTATTAAATTGGCATTATTTAGCTTAGTGAATTGTCATTTTAAACCTTTTATTAAATTATAAAATAAACAAATTAATATTTATAGTATTATTTTTGATATATTTAAAACATCACGTTAACCATTCATTAATAATATATCATTTTTTTAAATATTTTGGCTTTTAATTTCCTTATTATCTCAATCATTTATATTCAAAAATGATATAGTTCAGGAAAAAATTATATAGTTATGTCATCTCCAAAATAATAACAACAAAATAATAATCCAATTTTTATGTCAATTATTCTTTTAAACACAATAATGAATGATATTTATTTAAGGTGATGTATGTTATGATCATAAAGAGGGTTGGCCATATGTATGCATGACAAATATTTCTATATTTAAATGATCAATATGAATAATCGGTACCATATATTTTACAATTAGATTAATAAAATTATAACATATATACCATATTAAATACATATATATATCATCATTGGGGAATGGTGATAAAAATAGAGTCACATCGATTCGTTAATGCGGCATTACATAGGTACACGAATGATGCTATCATCTTTACATGAGTGAAAAGGAATGAAATCCTTTGATATATATTATAATTTAAAAATGATATATAGTAAATTAATATAACAATTATTCCATTTATATGGTATATAATCATTATATGTATCCTAATAACCTTCAATGTGATGTTTTTCAAATGATGAACCACATTGCAATGTGAGGTGGTAGTTCGATGTACACACAAGTGATATTATCATTTATTCTAAAAAATTTAAGGTATAATTATATATATTATATATTTACTCTAAATTTATATATATTATATTAATATCATATATATATATATATAATTTATATCCACCATAATACCCAACCATTAGAGATGTAAATAAATAACAAACAACATTGATTCGCATGGTGGTACTCTACCACACACATGGAAAATTATTATATAACATATTAGACGTAAATAGAGATAGTATTACTTCTTAAAAATATTATAACAGAATAATAATAAATGTAATTCAAATGATGTAATTTATCATCATGTTTTAATAGAAATTTTCTTTGGTGGAGAATTACAAAAATGCTTCTTGAAGTACCGTACACTTTCATCAGGTATCCACCTTTGGATTTCACTAAATAACAAAATATATGGATTTATTCTAATAAAAATGAATCTAAGATGAATGGAATTGTTTTTAAATGTTATTTTTGATGTCGATATCTTATTTATAGTTGTTTTATGGTGCAATGTATCGAGGATAGAGATTTCTATTTTATAGTTTCGGTGGGGTGTTACATTTTTAAATTCGAAAAAGTATTCAGTATTTGGAAGTCAGTAATACCAAAATTATCTCAAATATTGATAATTAATGGATTTTAGGTTTTATATTGTTGATAAATACCAATATAACAGAATAAAACATTTTTTTTAATTTTTTTTATTTTCTCATATATATATTCTTATTTTTTATTATTATTGTAACTAGTTATTCAACCTCAGTAATTTATCCTTTTAGACTAAAAAAATATGATAACTACTATTTATTTTTTATCCACTAATTATAAATATTAATTCTAGTTTATAAAATCAATATCCTATTTGTGTGGAATATTATGTTTATAGTAAGAGCATGTGATGTGAAAAAAAAACAATTTGTAACCATAAACACACTGAAAAATTACATAATTTTTTTTGATTAATATATATAAATGAATAATTGATCCATTAATGTAATATTATTGATATTTATTATCATTTTAAAATACTTTTTTTGAATAAATGGGTTTTAGAAATTTTAAAACAAATAATAAAATAATTTTTTTCATAAAATTACTTTATTGTCAATTTTGACATTTTTCATTTTATTGGGATTTAAAAATAACATCAAAGGAAGGAATTAAAATCTTTGATGCCCAAAAATTTGTAACGTGATATATATTGAACAAAAAAATTATTGTAACCTTATAATTCACAAACATTTATTGACTTTCAATATTTATTATGGGTATTATTTTAGTTAATTATTAGGTAAATAATTATTTTGTTGTAATTTCCATTGAATTTATCATTATAATGTTTCAATTACATATCAGAATCAAAAAAATTTATTTATCATTCAAAATAATATTTACAATCTAAACAATATTTTTCTCTATCCCAAATAATGTTATAATATAAAAGGAAGAAGGGTTCATTTTTGTCTTTTTTGTTACATAAATGTTTATATATGTCACCTTAATGTATGGGTTTTCTAGATTCAAATATAAAATAGAATATAAGTTAATAAGTTTCAAAATATTGACATAAATTGGTTTTGGATAAATTTTAGCTCATTTTAACCATTTTATTCCTAGTTAAAAAACTATATAAATTTTTTACCTTAAATGTGGTAAGTAAATTTTTAACTATATTCACTATTCATTTGTTTCAAAACATATGTAGATAAAATTTGAAATTATACATGATTCATATTCCACATATGAATTTTTTTTAATGTTTTATTTATAAAGGTGAAAAAACAAAATTCATAAATAATCCCAAAAATTTGATGACAAATCATATTTTGAAAGTTAATATTTTTGAAAGATTACAAAGTTTAAATATATCAATTTAATATGAAAATAATTCCAAGGACAAGAATTATAATAATTTATATAAATTTTATGTAATTTTACACAAAAAATAATTAAAAAAATCCATTTAAAATTATACGTAATTTAATAAAAAATGTTGTTTTCATTTAAAATCAGGTATTTTCACTGTTCATAAAAATTAAATATTTGAGAAAATCTCAAAAATTCATCTGAATATACTTTTGGTATTATGATATCAGAAATGAAGTTTATTTTTTAAAATTATTTTAATAAATTTGGTAAAATTTAATTATCAATTATGTGGGAAAAGTTCAATTAAACAATCTATTAAGAAAATATATTTTTAAAAAAAATTCATTTTCATTTAAATGATTTATATTTTTTCATGTTGATAAATAATTTAAATGTTTTAAGAAAAAAAATTATTAATTTATTCCTTTGTATTTAAACATTCATTATAATGGAATCTATATAAATTCAATAATATTATTAATAATATTATATTGTTTTTAAAACACAGTCTTTCATGTAACATAATTTATTAGAGAAACTAGTTGTTTCAAGTAACAAATGATAAATATGTAATGAATGTAAAATACACTATTAAAAAAATATTCTTATAAATTTTTTTGTTGCAATTATGAATCTGTATGAAGGCATTGGAAAATATGAATCTATAAGAATATTAACTCTTCTTCATAAAGCCTCTTCTGGTATACAACAAAAGCATTATTATGTTGGAATCATAAATTATATAATTCCTATAGGATTATGGGAGGTATTTATCTAAAATATTTGTGATTTAATTCACTAAAAAATGGTTTTTCTGAGTCAATAAGATTATAAAAGACATGGTGGAATCTTCTAATTGAGTTTAGTTACACACATTAAATTTTTTAAAAGAATAATTTTGTAGTAATAATTTTCAGATTACATATTTCTCATGAGTGTTATATTACAGAACCTTAGATGCTATTATTACTATATATATCCATCCAATGGGTTTTTGGATATTTTCAATTTTTATTTTACACCTTATCATTTTTGTTTAACGTCTTATTAAACCCATTTAAACCATAAATTTTCTCATTATTTTTGAATTTTGTTACTATTAATTATAATAATACATTATTTTTAACATGTTAGATAATATAAATGATTTGGATTAATAATTTTGTTCCCATTTTTCCAAAATCTAATCATAGAAGAGAAAATTTAAAATTTAAAACTATTACCTCACTTGGGAAGAAAATGTGGGTTTTAAAAGAGAAATGTTTGAAATGTTGAATGAAAATTAATTTAAAAATAAAACATAAAATTGATTCCAATGACCTATATTGGATAAATAGATATGATATTTGACAAATTCTACTTCTAAACCAATATTATTAATATTTTCTATATTTATAAATTAGTTAGGTGAAATTATAATCTGTAATAAAAACCAGTATTTATCATTATTAATTAGAAAATTTTTATATGTTTCAAAATTATCAAAAATTCCCTACAGGATAATTATAAAATAAAAAATATTATTTTAATTTTATTTAGGAATTTTAATACTGTGTTAAAATTAAATTTATCTCTATTGAAAAAAACACATAATATTAATGTTAAGAAAATATTGAATTTTTAATATATATATATATTCCATTAAAATAAGTCATTTAAATGTCATTTATAGAATTTATTTGGTTAAAATTCATTTCTATACATAAACATTGTTTTTAATGATTTTTTTCAAATGCTTTTTTATTGTAATTTTAAATTAATTTTTTATTGATGAATTCGTTATATATACGTGTGTATAAAATATATTTTCATAACAAAGAAAATACTATTTATAAACTTCAGTACAAAGTCTTTTTGATGACTATATTGTTAAATAATAATATCTACATAGTATTCCTTGTTTTGATTTAAATCGGGGTTGTGTGTAATAAAAACTACATTTAGTCCTAAAAGAAACACAAGATATTATTAATGATATTATAACTCATGGTAAACTCGGTACATCATTTAATGAAAACTCAAATTTTTTCTCCATGTAACATAAATTGTTTAATATATTATATACATTTGTAGAAAAAAATTCCCAAAATATTGGGTTTTTACATTCTACCATGTTAAAGAAATTGAATCCTCAAAATTTTAAATTTTTCTCATTTAAAGAGGGTTTATTATTTTAATTTCCATTATAAAAACCCTGCATTTTATTAATTATTAATAATACTTGTTCTTGAGATGATAATATTGAATTTTTTAATGTTATATTTAATAAAATATAAAAGCATTACAAATAGGAGAACATATGTTAGAAGTGTTATTTTAACAAGGAATAAAAATGAATTATAAAAAAGTGATCGAGAGTGTCATAGATCACTGGTCACAAGAAATTGATTGATCATGTGAAAATAAAAAATCTAAAAACCATAAAAACGTGTCACTGAAAAATCCATTTATATTATCTGAAATCATATTAATAGGACCAAAAAAATTTAAATACCATTTTCATAATATTGGAAATTTTTTAAGATAACATATATATAATTCATTTAATTCAATTTCATAATCTTAATCTCATCATTTGGATGTAATTTGATTAATTATTACATTATCCCTTACATCGAAGAAAATATATATGATTTTTAATTCCATAAGATCTATTGGATCGTCTGATCCATAACACAATAACATTTCATTTAATATTTCCCTAGTTATTATAATGAACATAAATTTTAGGTCAAGATATTCAGTAGAATCAATATTTAAACTTAATCTGTATCATTAACAGTTAACCTTCATTATCCTCTATTTTTTTTAAAAAATTACGTCCAATTGTTTTGAAATATGGTAACAAAATTTTCCAATTAAATACATATATTTATCCCCCAAATATAAATAAGTGTCTCTTATTGTTAACATATAAATTATATCAATACATTGACTATTTATTCTCCTCATGTGTTTAAATATTTAGATTTGCATTAAAACATAAATGATAAAAATAAATTCATCATCATTCCTTAAATAAAACTATATATTAATGAATATATTAAATAAATCTATAAAATAATAATCAACAAAATTGATGACATATACAATTTTTTTCAAAAAAAAATATTTAATCAATTATAGGGCATCATTATAATCAGGTTTACATTATACATATCATTAATCTCATTATACACACTAAATAATATCTTTTAACCATTATAAACTCAACAACGAAAATATATGTTTTATTAGAATATCACTATTCCATTAAATTAATTTTTAATTTCATCAGCACCAATCAAAATATTATTACAAATAAATAGTAAAAAATATTCTAGAATATAATTATTAAATATTTCATGAATACTGTAACATAAATAACAAATTATTTTACACATAAAAATTAATCATTTCATATAATTATTAAACTAGTAATTAGGATTTTTCATATTATTTCGTAATACCCCTTTCAATTTAAAAGTCATTCATATTATCATCATTAGCAACAGTATAACCCTTACTTATAACACCATGTTTTTTCTCGATACAAATATATTACATTTTACATTTATTTATATATTACAAATTTATCCCACATTTATAATGTTAAACCATTTATGATTCTATAGGGAATCCATTATTCTTATCCATTGTGTTCACTTAACATTTCAGTTTCCTCAGAAATGTTTTATTATGTTTCAGTATTTCACAAAATGGTATATTCTCATTTCTTTAATACATTCCATAGATTTATTATTCCAAAATTATCAACATATGGAATGAAAAATCTTTTCTCATTCATGTCATCACACTCCAATAGTATAAATTAACCCCGTCATTATCTTCAACGATGAGTCTAATAGTTGATCAAGGAGATTGTTATTAATATTTTATTAGAAAATTGAATTCCCTAGTGTGACCTTTTTGAAGCCACCTCACAGAGAAACCCCCCTCCCCCACAAAGGGATGGTACCCACAGGAAACTCCCCAGATGGGAAATGATCCGTTTCTAGATGAGATGGAAGAGCGTCTAGGAGGGTAATGGCCCGACAATGATGGATTGTCACAGCGATCTGTCATCGATTGGGTCGAGCCTCATTTTCCCACCCAGAGGAGTCCCGGAAGCCTGGAATGGTGGGTGGATCCTGGTGGAGAGGCTCGTCCCTAGAGCAGACTCCTAGGATTCGAACCCTGAACCTCCCAAAGAATGTCCTATTTGGGAAACTCAACTTCACCACAGTACGACCACCGAAGTTGCAAGTGACTGTTATTAATAATATTGTAACATCCTAGGTAAATAAATGATTTAATATTTTCGTGTTGATTAATATTTGTAAATTTATTATTCATATTAATTTAAAGGGGATGATATGTTTGTGGCATACCCTACATGAAAAAATGGTTTTCTCTGAATTCTCATGTTGCACACAATGTTGAGTCATACTGAAAAAATAATAATATAATATCATTTTAAATGGTGGTTAACGCTTAGCCATTTTATTAAGGGACACGAAAAAAACTAACTACAATATGATTATACATGTTTTTTAAAGGTTTTTACATTTATCTAATAATATATAAGGGCTTAAAATGTGAATGTATTCAATTTTAAGCATAAATACTCCAATATTCGTTAAAAGGTCGATTTACCACCTTTTGATGGAGAACCGTTTTTAAATATATTTTCAATCACATTTATATGTTCTATTTGAAGAAATAGAATTATTTTTCATAATTTAGAAATCAAAATTTATTTTGGATGGAATTATGTTATTTATTTTGATAATGTTCATTTTTTAAATGAATAGTGAAAAATACAGCATTTTAATTCAAAACTTCTTTTTAATAAAATTTATTTATATTATTAGACTATAATTTTATTTTTTTAATGATTAATAAGATTATATTTTTACCATTTAATCAAATTTTAACCATTTTAATTAATTTCACTTTGAAATTTATTATAATAATGTTTAAATCTTTTGATAGTTATTTTTTCTTAAAAACACACATTTTGGTTTTGACAACACTAATTAATTATAAATTAATTTATGAAACTTATGTGTTTTCTAATTGATAAAATTGACTCCAATATTTGTAATATGGAAGAACAAATTGTGTAAATAAGTATCATTTAAATTTAGACATTATGAATAACAACTTTATTAAATATTTTATTTACCACTATTAAAGGATAAATCTGCTAAATAAGGGATAAAAAATATTATAACATTATTAAATTACCCTAACTCGTGTCCTAATCATATTTAATGATACTTGTATGACCGTGTAATTTTTAGGGTCAATTTTGGGACCACATGGACCCACTTGTATGTTAAAATGGCACTGTAAAAATTAATTTAATTTTAAGGAAAATAGAACAAAAACATATATCTTTTAAAAAAATTTAATAATGCGTTATATAAATGTTATTTTAGACTATAAATAGACATTAAAAATATACATATATTTCCTACATCGTCTTATTTTATTTATAAATTTTATACATCATATAAATAAATTTATATATGACATAATGATCATGTAATGATTACGTCATTAATGAATGTTTTAAATAAATGACATTATTAATATTAAAATAATTTTATTTTGAAATTTTTTATGTCATCGAAAATTTTTATAGATAATTATAACTTGTTTTATTAGAATTAATGTAGTTTTTTTTGAAATAATCATGTTAGTTTGGATTTTTTAAAAGTTATGATATGAATAGTAATAAAATTGGTGTAAAAGTTTTTTTAAATCAATAAATATTTTATTAAATGATAAAATAATTATAAAAACCAATGATTAGGTAAAATTAAATATATGATTTTACTAATGTCATTAATGATCCATTTTTGGGTCTCTTGCCATTTTATATTAAATATATTAATCATATAGTATGAATATTCTAGAGGACATGGTTAAAGATAAATTACTTAACTAAAGGTTAAATCTAAAAGATAAGGTCAATTTTATGCTGTAAACATGACTAAAAAAATTTTCTAAGAGGATTTAGAACAATAACCATCTTATATTGTAATTATTTTAGTTGGAAACCATTTGAAATCAAAATTATATTTATAATAAAATAATAATTTTAAACATTCCAAAAGATCCCATCCACCACCTTATAAAAAAGCCATCACCCCTATCCCTTACTCACACCTCTGAAGACCCCTTTACTCATCCCAAATTGGCTGAAATAAGCCCCCTAAATCACTCTTCTCTACCTGTAATCCTTAACTTATGCATAAGTCACTTCAATAAGGCCTTTTGTTTCAATCTAATGTGAGTTACCCACTTTAAAGGTAACACCTCTTGTCATGTTATTTAATTTTATTTTCCTTCTCCAATCCAGTAAAATATAGTTATTCCATTTTTTATACCAAAAATTGTATCTTAAATATACTAGGTTGTTGTTATGAGAATTATTATAAATACACATCTACACACCTCCATCTAATGGTTACAAACATACTATTTCTTTGGATGACGAACTACTACCTCACGAAACAATGATTGTTCAATTATCTCTAACTACCTCTTATAGTAGACATTATGATGGCACTAAATTTATACGTGATATATATAATATTTATATTTCCTATATACTTTTTTATTTTATATTTACCACATACCATTACAGTTTCCATAATTGGTAAATATAATAATTTCATTTGAGGATGTGCAGACAATCTCCCCATCAAAGTGATATAACTCATTCATGCAATACATGGAACACATAAAAGAAGGATTTAATAAAATTATATATGATATTATTCTGTAAGGATAATATAACAATGTGTCATTATTTTTATATTTCATTAAATAAGAAATTTATATTAAAGTAGCGTTAATGAATACGTATGACTTACCATCTCAATGAAAGGATCATTTCATTTATTATCACCAAATGTTATGTACTATTATAAATACATATATATACTAGATATATATGATATATATGATATCTGAATCATTAATATTATTCTTGAGATAATTGGATTTTGGCCTCATGGACAACATGTAATTATAGAAAGATTATTTTTGACTCAAGTAAAAAATATCAACAAAACAACTGTTATTAACTTTAATAATGATGTATTGTTTAGAACGTCATAATAAGTGATATAAAAGGAATACTAAACATGAAAAATGTACTGAAGCATGTATAAATTAAAAATATTTTGTTATTCCGGAGTGTTAATAACAAATGATTCATGTCAGACATGAGGTAAGGGAATTCCACCTAATCACCATTTTTTTAATGGTTGGGGCCGAAGCCTCAATTTATTATTTGAAAACAAAGTCCTCTTTAGACTGGGTAGAGGACGTCTCAATCACCATTAATTGTGGAATATTTGGATTTATACACGAAATTATATTATATGGTGTATAAACTCCATTTAATTGAATTTTCATTCAAATTGAATATTTTTCCTCATGTCATTTTACTAAAGGAAAAAAGGGAATGTTTCTTTTTTATCATACATGGTGACAATGACCTTTCCACTGCCGTGAGAATTATTTGATATTTGGATTCCTAAATAAGATGTAATGTTTTTAAGAGAAAAAATAAATACCATATACTTATTTATATACATTTGTATTGAAAATGGTTTTGATAATTGATTCTTTATGATAATATATTTAAATGGAATAATTTTTTTGAAATGATGAAATGTTATGTTTTTTATGATTGTTTTATGTGTTAAGAATATGTTATGATTCTTGGGAATGTTTTACGTATACGGGTCATTTCAGGATAAACTAAGGTGAGTGATACTGAGATAGCTCTCCAATTCATTGGGAAACATGATAGAGATAAACGTTAATGTTTCTCGTAGAATATTTAAAGAATATTCCATGATTTGGTATTCTAAACACAACTCCCTATGTAGCTGTGAAATCTATAGCGTAAGTATGTTACGAATGCCACATGTTACTTATATGATTTATTATTTTCCATGTTTTATTCATAAATATTATAATTTTTTGTGGTATGTTATACAATAAAAAGTATGATTTCATTGATTAGTATGTATTGATGGACTAATGATTTCTTTCTAGTTTTATAACCCTTTCTAATATTTGTATGTTGATCTCGTGTTATAAAAATGTATTTTCATAGGATATCAGGAAGGTTTATAGAAATGAAGAATTAAAGAATATTTTTATCAATAAAATAATTATTGTCTTCTTTAAAGATTTTTTATTTTTATGAAAAAAATTGATACTGAGTAGAAGTGCTTACTTTGTATTGTTTGAGATATACTGTAATATTTAGGCCTAATTTTCTATTACTATTAAAAATAAATGACCCTCAATGGGAATTGTTATCATAATTCAAGATTACATAATGATTAAGGTTGGGACCTTATTGGTTGTATCAGATGGAGGTTTAGAAAATATTAGGAGTTATGGTATTGTTAAATTAATATCCATAAATTAATTTATGTTATGATTGAAATAATATAGAATTTATTGATTACTATGTTAATTAATCTATCATATAATTCTGTTTATAATGGTTTTCTGCGTAGGAAACATGTCTTCTATGAAGGGACAACATCAGGAAGAAAACAACCATCCATATCCAAAACTTGAGTTGGTCAGAATCAGAACTAAATAGTTTTTTGCAGTGATGGAACAGTTGACTCAATATATTAATTGTGGTGGAATCCTTGAACAAATCATCCAAATCAATAACAAAGGAACATGTCAGTAGTGGATCATTTCACGAGGCATCATCCCTTATAATTCAAAGGATCATGAGAATATGTACTAGATGAATGGTGTATTAATGCATTAAAGATGATTTTTGATGTCTTGGGTTGTTTAAGACATTAGAAGGTTTGTCTGTATATTTACCATATGAAGGTGATACTGATCAATGGTTTTCTATGGTGAAAAATATCTGGGATAATTTGGAGATTGATGCACTTTATTTTGAGGAATTCAATGGTATGATTCCTGAAAAAATAATTTTTGAAGGTGGTTTGTCTTATGAAAGAAAAAAAAACTCCAGGAATTGAGGAAAGAGGATGACTCAGTGGCTACTTATGAAGAAAAATTTACTCGACCAAAAAGGAGTGCTCCAAATTTCATAAGAGATCTTGATAGTAAAATCAACTGTTCTTATTAAGGATTAAATCCAATGTATCAAACTTTTTTTTCTTCTCATGAGTTCAAAAGTTCTGAAACACTTGTTTGATGTGAGGAGAAGGTTCAAATGGAGTTTTACAATGATCATGTGTTATTTGAAAAAAGAAAATAAGAGGTCGAGTTGGAAAACCAAAGGTAAGAACTCTTCAAAAATGTCTGATGGTAAAAAAAAATATGTTTACAGTTTGTGAAAATTGTCGTAAAAATCATACTAGATAATGACTTTTGTATTCTGGTAATACTACTAAAGTGGTAAAATTGGGCACAAGGCACGTAATTGCACTGAAAAAGATCGGGATAATGGTAAAAAACCTATTTCATAGTTGTAAATTGTTTTAAGTACAATGAAATGGTTCATTATGAAAATTAGTGTCCAAAGAAAAACTGAACTAAGCGAATGTAGCCAGACCACAAGCAGAAAGGGGTGGTGAAATCTTTTCCAACTACTTCAGAATATGTTGTGCCATCGAATGAAGTATGATCAATTATGATGTTTTTTTATTAAGATTTTTCCAATGGGTTGTTTGAATCAGGGTCTACACATTTTTTCATTTATGAGAATGTTCTTAGTAAATTGGGAATTCAATCTCATGATATGAATCCTGAAATTATAGTAAAATCACAAGGAAAACAATTTGAGACATAAATATATTATGAGAACCATCATGGCCTTATGTGTGGAAATAATCTTCCTGCAAACCTTTTTGTTTTGCCTCTAGTAGAGTTTGATGTTATTTTGGGTATGGATTGTCTTTCTATGTATCATGATATTATTGAATGTAGTGATAAAAGGGATTATTTTCAGAATGAATATCAGTTTGTGAATAAACATGAACCCATAATTTTGATAACATATCAGGAAACATAGAAACTGGTAAAAGGTGTAAATTAATTTTACCTTTCACATATTATTGAAAATAAAAGAAGAGTTTATATTAATGATGTTCTAGTTGTAAGTGGGTATCTTGATTTTTATCATAATTATTTTCCTGGTATAATACCTGATCAAGAAGTTTAATTTACTATTTACATAGTTCCTTTTGATAGGCCAATATTATAACCCCATCATCAAATGGCTAAAATTGTACTTTTAGAAATAATGAAGAAATTTTAGGAGATATTTAATAATCATTTAATTTATCCTAGAACATCCCCATGGGGTCCTCTAGTCTTTTTTTTAAAATGAAGATAGTTTAATTAGACTTTCCATTGATTAAATATAATTTAATGACATCACTATTAATAACAAGTATCCTTTTCCTTATATATAATATTTCTTATCACCTCTAGAGAGATCAGTATTTATCAAATATTTACATGAGATCTGGGTATGATCAGTTGAATGTAATGGAATACTACATTCTAAAGACCTCATTTCATACAAGATATGTCCATTATGAATATGAAGTTATGACTTTTGTGTTATCCAATGCACCAACTGTATTAGTTGATCTTATGTGTAGAAATTTCTATGAGTTCTTTGATATGTTTGTGGTTGTGTTTATTGATGATATTTCGGTTTATTCAAAAATTAAATAGGAACATGAAGGTTATTTATGGGTTTTCATTCAAACCTTAAAAGAAATAAAACTGTATGGGAAATTTAGCATGTGTGAGTTTTGGTTACAAAAAATTTCATTCCTTCGTCACATTGTTTTAAAAAATAGCATAACTGTTTATTCTACTAATTTTTTTTTTGAATAATGGAAATACCTTTGAACATAATAATGATTAATAGTTTTCTTGGTTTAGAAGGCTATTTCAGATATTTGTTTTAGAATATTTCATGGTTATCTAGCCCACTAACTATGTTATCTCAAAAAGGTGTTAAATTAAATAGGGAAAAAGAATGTGATGATTATTTTCAGGAATTGAAAATAATATTGGTGAATGATCTAGTTTTGGATATACCTTCAAGAGATTATCAATTCGTTATCAACAATGAGGCTTCATTGAAAGGACTTGGTTGTGTCTAAATGCATAATGGTCAGGTAATTTCTATGTTTCACGTTAGTTGAAACCTCATGAGTTAAATTAGCCTGACATGATTTATAATTAGTTGTCATTGTTTTTGCTTAAAAAATATGAGGCATCATCTGTATAGAGTAATATGTGAAATATATACTAGACACAATAGTTTAATGTATACATTCACACAAAATGAATTGAACATAATATAGAGGATATGGATGGAATTAACCAAGGTTTTTTATTGAACAATTCATTACCATACTAGAAAGGCAAATAATTTGGCTGATGTCTGTGTCAAAAAATAAATGATACATTAGTATATTTATTTTTGGAACAAGATATTTTGATTAAATATTTGATAAAATTTGGAATTGAAGTTGTTGGTGCATGAAATCCCAATGTTTTGTTTTAGGTGTCATTAAAATAATCTCTATTAGACAAAATTAAACAAGAAAAAAAGGAATATAGCGAGTTTCAGAAAAAGTTATTGTGGGTTTATGAGGATATATTGAATGATTTTAACATCAATAATTATTGTATTATAATATTTGGAAAGGTATTATGTGTGCCTTGTGATTCACAGTTGAAGAATGAGGTGTTATATGAAGCTCAAAATTCTCCATTTTTTTCTCATCTCGACAGTACGTAGATATATAGAGATATTTGGGTGTATTACTAGTGGGATGGAATGAAATGAGATAATGATGAATTTATTGTGAAGTGTTTGTCTTTTCATTAGGTTAAATAATAATTCTAGTTACTTAAAGGGATGCTTTAGCCTTTACCATTTCCAGAGTGGAAATGAGAAAATATATCCATGGACTTTGTTGTGGGATTACAGAACACATCTCGAGGTAACATTGAAATCTAGGTTATATTTGATCGATTGACTAAATTAGCTCATTTTATTCCTATTCAATATACTCTACCTCTAGATCATCTTTTTTGGTTGTATGTTAAGAGATAGTCAGGTAACATGGAGTTCCCCTCTCTATTAAATCTAATCTTTATCTGAGGTTCACATATATATTTTGGAAAGGACTTTAGAATTCATTGGGTACTGAATTAAATTTTAGAAAAACATTTCAACAACAATCAGATGTGTAGTTAGAATGAAAAATTTAGACATTAGAATATATGCTACGAGATTTCTCAATGGATTCCCAGGGATATTGGCACCAACATCTTTCAATGGTTGAATTTTTTTATAATAACAGTTTTGATTCCTATGTAGAGATGGAATCATTTGAGGCATTATATGGGAAGTAGTGTTGAACCCAATTTTTTTGGGATGATGTAGGTTAATGGAAGCCGATGGGAACTGAATTTGTATATGAGATGAAAGATAAAGTTCAGTTGATTCAGAAGTACATGAGAACAGCTCGGTGTAGGCTGAAAAGTTATGTAGATTACTGAAGGATGGATATTTCCTTCAAGGTAGGTGATCATGACCTTCTATATCTTTCTCCATAGAAGAGTGTGATGTGTTTTGGTAAGAGGGAATGTTGAGTATAAGGTTTATTGGACCCTATGAGATGCTAGAGAATGTTGGATTAGTTTCCTATATAGAGGAGTTACATCCCTGTTTATCCCAGGTAAATTTTTCTTTCATGTTTCAATGTTGATAAAGTATATTTTTGATCCATCTCATGTTTTTAGTTTAAAGGTAGTTAATTTGGAATAGAATATTTCTTATAAGGAACAATCAATCCAGATTTTTTACTGTAGAGAGAAATTGTTGCAGAATAATGTAATTAATCAGGTAGATATTTTGTGAGAAAACCATATGGTTGAAGAGAAAACATGGGAAGATGAGAATACTGTGAGGGTAAATACCCCCATTTATTTGATAACTGTATAAAATTGTGAGGAAGAAATTTCTAAAAGGGGGGAAGGATGTAACAGTTTACATAAATAATGTTTATAATATTTTCATAATAATTAATATTTGTGAATTAAAAATGAATTTTACTTTAAAGGGGATGCAATGTTCGATGAAATATAGGACACACAACAATGAGTTTCTCCGAAATTTCATGTTGCACGCAATGCTGAGTCATCCTAAAAAATATAATAGTATAATATTATGTAAAATGGAAGTTAAAGCATAACCACTGTAATGGCATGAATGGATAAAACTAACTACAAAATGATTATACATATTTTTTAAATGTTTTTACATTTTTCCAATAAAAGTTAGCGTCTTAAAATTTGAATGAATCTAATTTTAAACATAAAAACTCTATTATTATTTAAAAGGTCAATTTACTTCCTTTTGATAGAGAGCCCTTTTAAATATTGTATTTTTTCACTTTTTCATGTTATATTTGGGAAAATAAAATTTCTATTAAGAATTGGGACATAAAAATATACTATGGATGAAATTTTCGTATTTTTATGATAATGTTCATTTTTAAAAGAATACTGGAAAATACACTATTTGAATTCAAAACCGGCTTTTAATAAAATTTATTTATATGGATAGATTACTTTTTAATTTTTTTTTAATGTTTAATTATATTACATTTTTAACATTTATACCTATTATGGTCTTTGGAAGTAATTTTACATTGAAATTGAACATAAAGAAATGTCAATATTTTGAGAGTCATTATTTCTTAAAGACTAGTATTTTGGTTTTGTTAATGGTTAATAATTTAAAATTAATTTTTTTAACTTCTATGTAATGAATTTGGAAAAATGGATTCTATATTTGGAAAAATGGATTCCATGTCTGGCAATGGGAATCCTTAGGTTGATTTTGGGACCCCATTAATCCACTTGTAAGTGAAAATGATACATTATAAAAAAAATTAATTTTAAGGAAAATTTTACATAAACATATATATCATAGTAAAATTTTGTATAATGATTTATATAAGTGATATTTCAAACAAAAAATAGTAATTAGAAAGATAAAAATAGTCCCTACATCATTATATTTTATTTATAATTTTGGAACATCATATAAAATAAATTTATTTATGACATAATGATGATTTAATGATTACCACATTAATGAATGTTTTAAATAAATGAGACAATAAATATGAAAATAAATTTATCATGAAAATTTCTATATCATCCACAAATTTTGGAGATAATTATAACTTATTTAATTTGATGTAATGATGGCTTTTTGAAATAAAGAAGTTGATTTTATTTTTTTTAAATGTCATGATATGAATAGTATTAAAATTGGCATAAAATAGTTTTTAAAATAATCAATAATTATTAAATGATAAAATAATCCTAAAAAATATAGTATTCATCCAAATGATATATATGATGTTAATAATGTCAACAGTTATCTATTTTTGGGTATATTGGCATTCTATTGTAAATATATTCACCATATATTATGACTATACAAAAGTACATAGTAAAAGTTATATTAGATAACATAATGTTAAAGATAAATGATAATGCTAATTTTATGCTCTAAACTTGTCTAAAACAGTTTGTACGATATTATTTAGAACCATAATAACATTTTCGTCTAATTAAACGATTTAGAGACTTTTTAAAATCTAAATTCAGTTTATAATAAAATATTATTTTAAAACATTCCAAAAGATCCCCTCCTCCCCTTTATAAAATGCCATCACCTCTAACCCTTACTCACAAGTCTCAATACCACATGGACCATACACAAACTGACCCTATAAGCTCCCAAAATCCCTCTCAACAACCTATAATCCTTATAAATAGTAGAATACACTTCAAGGAATCATTTTAGTTCAATCCAAAGTGTGTTACCCGATTTAATGGTAACACATCCTCTCAAGTTCTTCTCTTTATTTTAATTCTCCAACGCCATAAACTCCCATGATTCAATTATATAATTACAAATATAGTATCTTCAATATACTTGGATTTTTTATGAGAAGGATTAGAACTAAACTTCCACACACCTCCATCTAATTGACACTAACATCCTATTTCTATGGACAACGAACTACTGCCTCACAAAACGATGATTATTCAATCATTTCCAACCATATTTTATGGAAGCCACTAAAATGGAAATGTATTTATATGTGATAAATATAATATTTATATTTCCTCTATTCTTTTTAATTTTTTATTTACATCATACCTTTTTGGTTTCCATAATGGGTATATATAAGAATTTCAGTTGAGGAAGTGCGGACTACCGCCCCTAAAAATGATATGACTCATTCATTCCATATGTCGAATGTATAAATGATGGAGTTTATGAAAATATATATGATATTATACTAGATTATAATATAAAAATTTTTAATTATGCTTTTATTCCAATAAATATGAAATAGAAATTAAAGTAGTGTTTATTCATACGTATGGATTACCATTACCAAGAATGGTGCGTTTCATTTCATATCTTCAAATATTGTATACTATTCTAAATACATATATATAATGGATATTTATGATATATATGATATTTAAATCATTGATATCATTCATTATATAATTTTATTTTGACCACGTGGACAACATGTAATTATAGGAAGTTCATTTTTGACCCAAGTACAAAATATCGAAAAAATGACTATTATTAGGTGAAATGAATAAATAATGTTTATAACATTGTAATAAGTGACATAAAAGTAATAATATAATTGAAAAAATATCTGAAGAAATTATAAATTAACTTTAGTTTTTTATTCAGGTTAATAAAAAATGAACGTGTCTTGTCGGTCATTTGTTAAGGGACTTCGTCTCAATCACCTTTCAATGAGGTATATTTTTATTTAGACACTACATTCTTTTATATGGTTTATATAACTCGATAAAATGAATTTTCATTAAAATGGAATATTTTTTTACATAGTGTTTTACTAAGAAGTAATGGGAATGTTTTGTTTTTAACGTACGTAGTGAAAACAGTCATTCCACTGCCACAAGCGTTATTTGATATTTGGCTTCCTTTATAGGGCATAATGTTTTTAGAAGGAAAATAAATACCATATACTATATTACGTATTTATGTATTAAAAATTGTTTTGATATTGAATTGGTTAGGATAAAATATTTATGTGATATATTATGATTGAAATGTATAAATTTGATCTTTCCATTATGTTTGTTTTATGTGTTATGAATATGTTATGGTTCTTGGGCGTTGTTTACGTATAATGGTGGTTCTATGATAATCATAGGGGTGGGACTGAAATAGCTCATCAATGCATTGGGTAACATGATATAGGTAAATGATAATGTTTCTCCAAAGAGATTTAGGTAATATATAGTGATGGGTATTCTGAACATAACTCCCTATGAAGCTTTGAAAGCTACAACATAAGTATGTTATGGATTCTACAAGTTACCTTTATTATTTATAATTTCCCTGTGTTATTCATAAATCTTATGATTTTTTGTGGTATGTTTAATATTGAAAAGTATGATTTCATTTATCTGTTTGTATTGATGGACTAATGTCTTCTTTCCTCGATTTTTAACCCTTACAGATCTTTTTATGCTCAACCCATGTTTTTGAAATGTTTTTCACATGATATAAGGGTAAGGGAAAGGAATAATTCAAGAATATTTTTATCAAAAAAATAATTCTTTTATTCCCTGAAGATTTTTTATTTAATGATAAAAATGGATAGTAAGTACAAGTGTCTATTTGGTAATATTTGTGATATAATTTAATATTTATGACCTAATTATCAAAATATTTAAACCTGAAAAGATCATAATTTTTAATTAATAACTTAATTCAATATTATGTAATGTTTTAGGCTGGGTCCTTATACATATATTTTTATACTATATTAAGAATTATCATAATGTATTTAACTCTTGTAATCAACCCATTTTTTTATAATCAATACATTTTCTATAACATTTATCATAAATCCATTTCCTTGTAATTTCATTCATTGAGTAATATAGACATAAATAACATAGATAGGAAACTAATAGTGGAAACCAAAAAAATTATGAAAAAAATTATATTATATCTAAATAAGAACACCTTATTTTCAATATATAACACATTAGGCTCAACATAGGTCATTAATGATAATTATTTATATATTAAATGCTGGTATGTAAAGTGATTGGGAATTTTAAAATCATATCCAATATAATATTCAAACTAGATATATATCAAGAACCACTATCATGTACCATATTATAATAACGTGCATCCCTCTACACCCATTTTAGAGGTAATACCTCTAGGTACATATTTTATAGAACAAAATCCTCATATATTACCAAGACATGGATGTAATTTAATGGAATCCACATTCTCTATCCATTATAATATATTCATGATATTTTTTCATATTTAACTCATTCTATGACTTGTCCTTATTCATATCCGTTAACATATCCAAAGTAGTATCCCTAATGGTATAACTATTGTTTTATCACAATAGTTTCCAAAATATAACTAATCCTTACTCTGATTACTTATTTAAAAACTAAAAATAATCATAATGAAAAATTAAAACAGATTAGATGAATATTCATCACACAACATTATGATGTATTCTATAATCATTTAGATATAGTTCTGTCAGAAGTATAGTCACTTAAAATATTGGTCCTCACGTGAGCTAACTAATGTCTCACTACATTCTTTATAACTACATTTATTTTAGACTAATCATACATAATACATTATATTTTATCATAGGGAATAATAATTATGAATGTTGTGTGATTTTATGCTCAGTATTGGTAATAATATATATAAACTTGTCATGAGAATATGTGTGTGAGAAAATTAGAAAAAAAATGAAAAAATTATTATGCATGTCAAAGATCATAATAATGATTCATCAAATAAATTTTGGAGGTTCACAAGACATTAATATTACATAAATCATTGAACATGAACCATGAGAACATATCATTAGGATAAGGAATAAATTTTCAACATACTCATAATTATAGAAAATCATTTTCACAAAATTTCAAGGCCCATTATCAAGACTATCATTGTGGTATTTTCAAACTCCCCAAAACATCACTTTAGAAATTGTTCACATTGAATACTATTATAGTGGTTAGAGTCCCATACTGAACTAGGTGACTCCCCATTCAAGTCATGTTAATCTCATGAGATATCAAATCATCCCCCAATGTGTTTTGGGGAGATATTAGTCCCACCATTATTGGGTATAATGTAACCACAAACCTTGGTTATATTGTATCCACCAACCCTAGTCATAACATAACCACTTACCATTTTATAACATAACCACCATCATAGGTTATATCCTAAATATTATCACATAATGAAAATCACTCATATTTTTGCCACAAAATCTTAATAAATTACTCGTATCAAATCAAATGAAAAAATGAGTTTCCTATAAATTTAATCATTATATAACCTTTTTAAAATAAATATCTTTCATAATCCTTTCATCATTTTATCGAATCATATCCCATAGAAAAAGATGAATATTTCACAATCATTTTATCCTAGTGTAACCTATGTTTGAGAAATGGGTTTCATGAATATCATAACATGAGAAATGTAAACCTTCCATAAGATGGTCTCTAATGGAATCCTTTGATCATATGAACTGTATATAATATGTAACATAAAATGAAATTATCATAGATTGATAATGATAATGAAAGTTCATTTAGAACATTTTTTTGGGGAACATCCGTTTTAATTTTTTTTAAATATCAAAACATATAAAATTTTCCAAATAATTTTATATTAAAATATCACAGGAAACTAATTAATGAATTTTAAAATATTGTTTAAATAATTTTTTAGTGAAATAAAAATTTCCAAATTAAAAAAAAATGGAAAACTTTTTTAAAATAAATTTCATAAAAATATAATCGGAAACATAAAATTAAGAATTTATATAATTAGTTGGACTTGATGGTAAAAAATATTATCTGTGACATATATCCTAAAAAATAATCCTTTGACATTTTCTATAGAATGGAAAATTGGAATTTTTTTTTAAAATAACATGGTGATTCCTATAAATGAATTTTTTAAAATTAAAACAATGGAAAATTTATTTTTTATATCATTTGGAGAATATAAAAACATGTAATAAAATAATTTTTTTAAAATAATGTTCTGGAATTTTTTTTATAATTGAATAGTTAAATATATTTGTTTTATGTCATGACCTGACCGAAAGGTTCTCTAGCTATAACTTACCAAATTCTGCCTCCATAGGATTATGGATAAATATACTCTAAAAATAATAACAAATATGGGATAAATATTCCTAATGTACTTGAATTCACACACCTTTTAATATCTTGGAATAATATAGAGGTATAATACATAATGTCTCAACTTCAAGAGAATACACATGCACAATAATCCTCTAGGTTGAACAAGAGTGCGAAAAAATAATATTAAATGAATATGGGAAAAAATACACACCTAAAAAGATTTCCTAAAATGACTAAACTGGAAATGTAATGTGTTAAGAGAGAATAAATCTATATCTCCACACCCCAACCACCATAGGTGGTCTAATTCATCATGTATCCCAATGATCCTATATAATCACCATCATTTTTTATTTAATCTGAATATTATATGAAACATGTGGTCAGTTGTAGTGCATGGGTGATTATATATATAACTAGTAGGTTTCCCCGTAAAATGATAGTGGAGAAGTTATGTTCATGATATGAAAAAATATCTCAACACATAGATAAAAAGTAACAAAATACCAGAAACATGGATATAGTTATAAATTTATTTACTATAAAATAAGTCCAAATGAGAGTGATAGGGTATCACCATCTCATTTCCTAGACATAGAAATATACTATTACTTTCTAAGATTTCCACCAACAATGCCCATCATCTGTTGTGTATGTCTATAAGGAGCATCCATATTGATCCATGCCTCTCCACTGTTCTGCATAATTGATGGGCCACAATATCAAGGAAGTGGACCCATTAACATTTACAATATAAATGTGATTATCAAGTAGTATATAGTTGAACCAATCCCTAATATTGAAGGATAGCTTCACTAATTTGTTATAGGATCCATTCCCTTACTCTACAAGTGGGTGAAACTTTGGTGGTTAATAGGGCCCAATAAGCTACATATCTGGATGGTTCCACTCTAATTTCAATGGAACCATACCCATATACAGCATGAGAATTCCACATGTATAGTAAATATAAGTCTCATTAATTTCCTATAAAGAGGGTGACACTATAGTGGTAGAAAACCCATTCCATGTCTCTCTAGAAACGGTTCCACTCAGATATTATATAAAGGATGCATTCAATCCCCAATAGGATGGTGAAACTCTAATATTCAGTAATGGTTCCATCCATTCGTAGCTTGAGGTTTCTACATGGATAGCTTATAGGAGACCCATGACCTACCAAAGAAGAGGGTTCCAATCTAGTGGTTGAGGACTCAGAGTATGTCTCTACATGAAGTTGATAGTCTGATGATAGATTAATGAATCATGCCTTGTTAGAGGGTTCCACACAAATTATAAATTGGGGAACCATGAAATTTATTTCTAAATGGATAAACATAAATAAAAGATATAGTACCCAAGTAGTTTATAGAATGAGTTTTCCACTCTAATATTTCTAATGATCCATCTGGATCACATCCATTGATGAGCTTGGACAGAAAAACATTCATACACATTACATGTCAAATTGTATTCAAAATCCAATATAAACGAAAAAAAATCACACTATAATTTTGACTAATCACGTTACAAAATCCATATGAAAACACTAGATATGATATATTTATAAGTTTCATAATAATGATGTAGGGGTACTCTTCATATAAGGGGACACAAATGGAATGTGTTCACACTATGTATCCTTGTTCTATCCCTTCTATTTCATAGATCACTACCCATGTATCCCTACATGGAGTGTGAAGGGACTAAGTGGTGTGACTTAGCAACATGGGTTCCTTCATGTTCTCCTTATGATTTATTTTTAAAATATACTCATGCATGTGTGTTATAGTACATGGTGGTTCATCCCACATGTGGTCTTTGCTATGCTTTTTTTCATGCCCATGTATAATGGTACACATTATTTCTTCCAACATATGGTCATAACCATGTGTTACATCATAAAAAATATCTACCTGGGTAGGGTCACACCATGTGTGGCCCAGCCACATGGCTTCTGATCTCTAACATTTTCAAAAAACCCTATTTCCATAATCATAAGGGTACTACAAGATTCATGTTCAAATCAACTATATGTATTATAGTCATGTTTTTTCATAGAAACATAGATTCATTATTGTAAATTATATATCCTTGAATACCACATCAAATATCACATCCATGCCACATGAAACATGATGGAGGATCCTTTTTCCATCATTTTGGACAATCTGATTGACAGAAATCAGATTCTCACTAGTCCATCTAAACCCTACATGCCTATTATGCCTCACATTATAGGGTAACTATGAATCAAATTTGAAATCCAAGAATAGATAATATGTTATCCCATGGTTTCAATTTGTTCAAACTAATATCTGATGACTATTCACTAGATGTGAAACTATCACAAATCTATGGGCTAGATTAGGATCTATTCCTACTAGCAATGTACAATCATGAACCCATTGTCCAACAATGTAGAATGTGAATAATTTGGGGGGGGGGGAATAAGAAATAGATGTCAAATAATCATTTTCAAAACGTTATTTTCCAACAAATACCAATCGGGACACCTGGGGTGAGAAACGTGGCATAAACTGAATGAAGAATTTAAAAATAGTTCATGGGATCAGGAAAAGTCTCAACTTGAACACAAATCACTTAACCATATGATCACGATCAACCATTTAATAAATGGTTTAGAATCCAAAAAATTAATTTTCATACCTAAATATTGGATAGTTCATCATTGAATAATGTGATCTCCAATGAATAAGTGAAGTTAATGCATTTGTTTCTCCTTGATTTTCCTTGTTCCAAAATACTATTATCATATAGTCTTGATTCACAAATAGAGTATAGAATAAATTTCTTCTTCAAGGTATACATTAAATTTCGATAACCTTATCGATTCATCATAAAGATATATTTATAGTGGCATTCAAATTTTTTTTGTTCATATAATAAAAAGAAATTAATAATTTATTTATCTAAACACAACTATAAATGGATGCTTTTATCAAAAATCACCATAATGACCAATTTTACCTCACTCCTAGATAAAACACACATATTGGATAAAACTGTAGACTTTTTTTTAATTCACGAATTATTATTATATTTAACACGTATTAATTAAGAAACCTTGTGTGAATGATATAAAATATATTAAATAAATTATTAAAAAATTAATTCCAAGAGCACCAAACCGTAGAATATCATGCGTTTCACCACCTAGAACTATAAATGTACCTAAATCTAATCCAAAAATTGTCTATAAAAAATGGTCTCCATATTATTCTATACATCATTATTTTCATTCCCAAAAAGAAAATCTTAATGAAAATTAGTGTTATACTAATCCCACATCTAGCTCTCTTGTTCACATGTTATCTCTACCATGCTCCCATGATTCCAGTACACATGAATCAAATAGATGGTCGATCCAAATAGGTTCTTCTCCAATTAATCCTTTCTAACCACCATTTAGTCCTCATTGTTACCTTTGTCTTTAATTTATAGCTCTCCCAAGTCAATAATGCACAAGAGGTCTTCCACATATCTCCAAAAATGTAAAACCTATAAGACATTGTGCACCTGTTCCAACAGTAGTAGTGGAGTGAGATGGTATGTAATCTCTCCAACAGTCTATATGATCTTGAATGGCTCAATGAACATTGAGGATAGGTATCAACCATGTACAAATCTCCATAATCATTATATTATGGATACTCCTAAAAAACATAGTCACAATGCTCAATCTCCAAGGGCCTAGAACATCGATCGGAATATGTTTTATAATTAATCTGTGTTTCCCTTTTATGCTCGTAGATTACCATGAACATATTTTTCATTTTATTCACCATCAATAAACTAATTTTTTATGTATCATCGATCTCATTCCAAAATAAGTGTCACCAGTAGGGATTACCATACATGAACACAAAATTTACCATGACGATAGTAGTGTAATAGCTATTACACTATGAAAACTCTACCAAGGAAATGTGACGTTCCCATCTCCACCCAAATTCTATCATTTAATCCCCCACAGTATTCTATATAACATGTATTGTGTTCTAGTAATACCTTTATATATGGAGTTGAAAGGTTTTAATCATCCTCATATAGGTTTTGGATTCCACTTACACCCCTCTATAAATATGATGTGAAATTTGTATCATGGTTAATGATACTGGCAGAGGAAACTATATTATTGAAGATAGTATCCCATATTAAAAAAATCCCAATAATCTCCATCGAACTATTCTATTTGATATCAAGAAGTGTGAAAAAATTGTGAGGTTATCAATTATCATCCAAATTGAGTGTAAACCACTCCTAATCCAAGGATTTAAATTCTCAAATTACACTGATCTGTTGTCCAAGTTTCACACCAAGATCTAAAGGGATTCTACAAACCAACTTGAACCTAGGGCTCAACCACCAACTACTGAAATGTGATGCACCACGACATGAACTATGAAATGCTCCCATATCATGTTGGCCGCTCAAAACCATCGCTGAATTTATTTATACATCATACAAAAACTTTCATATAATACCAAAGGAGACATTTGAAACTCTCACATCACCTACTCCCACATGTGACTGGGACAACTGTTTTTCCCTAGAAAAGAACTACATGATTCCCTCCTTTATAATAGCCATATGGAGAATCTCGTGAGGAGATATCATCACACATGATATCATATTCGATGTCTCCCATCTATGACTCTATCACACATAAGAGAGGTGTATGTTTCAGCACCATTGACTAGAAAAAAGATAAACACTCTTTTTAACACATGGTCAGATGCAAGTATATAACACCTGATTGTTTTTATGATATATTTTTTCTATATATATTTAATTCTCCAACATATTGAATTTCACACATTCATGAGATTAAATGATACACAATATGACCTTAGTATAAAATTAAAATTGTAACTTAATAATTATATTAGTGGGAATAAAAATATCTAAGTCATGAAAATATGATGTGAAGTCTTTCACTACATACTATTTATGAAAAAAAGAAATTATACATTTTTATTATCTTTATTAATAAATTTTGTTAATAAATATTTGTAAATGTAAATATAAAAATATATAAGTCATATTCTTAATAAAATATTTTATATATTCATCCAATATATATTTTTGTCATAGTGTATGAATAAACCTGATTTGATGAATAAAAACCTATATTTTCAATAAGGTAATTTTCCACCTTTTAATGGATAATCCTTTTGAAATTTAGATTTTGACTCATTATTAATTTTTATATGAAAAAATAATCATGTTCCTTTTAAGAGAGTAATAAAAAATACATTGGATAAAATTTAATTAATTTTTGGACAACATTCAAATTTTAGTAAATTGTAAAAATAAGAATGATTTTAATGGAAAAATAAATATTTTCCTCCAACTAATTTATATGAATTAATTATGATATTTAATATTTGTAATGTAGAAATATAATAAATTGTTATCATTCAATATAATTTATTTTATTATCATTTATTTTACATTGAATTTAGACGTAAAATCATTTCAATCTTTTGCAATATTTTAACATTTAAAATGTGTTCTCTCATTCCAATAGTAAGATAAATTTTAAATGAATTACTAAAACATATGAGTTCTTAATGTTGGAAAATGGATTCCATTTTTAGAATCATTTTTTACAGATTTTGTAAATATTTTGGTTTTATGTTTGGGAATTATGAATAGTATCTTTATTAATTTTTATAAATACATTAAAAGTGTAAAATTTTTAATTTAGGGTAAGAATAATATTATAAAATAATGATATCACTTGTCATAATATTATAAGATGAGTGTGTTATGGCCTAAATAATTATTGGGTCAAATATTTTTCTTTGTGAGACACTTTGATGACATTATGACATTTACTTTATTTTAATTAAAGTAATGTTAAATATATCAAACTCAAATTTTATTAACAAATTATTTTTCATATAAGGATATATAGAAGATAAATTAGATTATATAAACACATTTAAAATATAAAATATTTTTATTTTTCATCGGAATTTAATTATAATATTTTGAATATTAATAATTACTTTTTAGACTAATACTTTGTTGATTTAAAAATTAATTGACTAATGATAAATCAATAAAATAATTTTTATAAAAATATTAATAACCATAAAAGGGTTGAAAACCATGACCATGTCTTATTGGACATGTTATCATAAAAATAATCATTCAAGGGTCTTGTTAGGGACTATGTTTTCATTATTAATGATATTATGGAATTTCGATTATTTTATTAAAAGTGACATTAATGTTGTAAAATCCATAATTAATTATGTATAACATTTTAAATGTTATATTTTCTAGAATATAAATCACGATACATATATTCTTAAGAAATATAGTTGAGTTTAAATCATCATAGTTTTTTATTTTAAATTTTTATTCAATAAATAAGTATGGTGACTGAAAATTCATTTTTTATTTTTAAAACACTTTTAAGGACAAAGTAAGAAACCACCTTTACAACCAGACCAACAAAACAAAAATAACCCAAGTATAACTAGGCTCTGTCTCACCCTAGAAAATTCATCATGTCAATAAACCATCACCAATATCTGACTAGTTGACAAGCAGTCCCGTGTGAAATGGACGGGCACGGAACCGATGGCATTAGCCATAACCTCTTAATCCTCCATTAAACATGCATGAAAATTTGGTGGCCACATGCTCTGAACCCCATATGACTCACAACCAAGTAATGCAGGGAACCCAAAAAACACCTCAAGACATGCAATGGTTAAACCAAAAGAAAAATTCAAATGAAATCTAATGATTCCAACCCAGAACCAAAACCCTCAAAGTTAGAAAGGGGCATTAAAAATTAAACTAATACTACATATAACTATCTCCCTGAACAACTTCCATGAGATTGAAGTTACATTTCTTGTAGACACCATCAGCATATTATAAATTTCAAAGGCTAGCCAATCCGAAGACTGAATGTACTCCTCAATGCTAATCACCCCTCTGTTGAAGCCCCAGACAAGAATATTATCTTGCTTTTCAACCTAGGAATATTACTCCTCTTTAAGGGACGCTATTAATGGTCTCCCCATCATTTTTACTTTCACCTCTTCAGATGCATTAATCACTAAGATCTTCTCAACCACTTCCTCCTCAGAGCATAGAAAAATCTCCGAGCATTGATCCCCCTGAACCCCTGACCTCTGAGTATCTACATCTTGAATGACTTCATTTTTTGAGTTTTCTTTTCGAGCCGATCGGGTCTCCAAAGTTGGTGGTAAAGACGAGTAATCCTTCCTACCCTTCCTCCTACTATTACCCCTAATAATTCTCGGACTTGCAGCTTCACCACCTGAGAGGCTATGAATATCCTGTCTGTATTATTCCACGCACACCCCAATGGCCTCTGAGGAGAGAGAATGAGCATAGCTCAGTCCTACATCAACCAGCCCCTCGAACCTGTTGGTTAAATGTATAAGAGATTGGTTTCATGCATCAAATCCCCCTGGAATCCTAGCCTCTCTTGGCAGGGTTGTCTCTAGACCAAGGCCATGCCTCCCTCCACACAGATTATATCTATCTGAGGAAATCTCCTCTCTGACATCCGTTCTCACCATAGATAGTTCACCCCTGGTTTCTTTGTGGCCAACACAGACGCTTTCTTGTATAGTCCGTCCTTCCTCTATCACTCCATCGGTGCAAGAAGGTGGTCCAGACAAATCCTCCCTCAACCTACGAAATACACATGCAACTGATGGGTTGAATTGATAGGCCCCCAGAAAATAAACACCAGTATCTAGACCTGCTTCTGCCTCAATTGGCACAACATATACCCCTGATATCCTGGCTAATTCCCTATCCTCTGGAATCAGACTTCCATCGAGTTCACCCCTTCCCAAATCATTGTTCTAACCTAGAGGCTCTTGAACCATCCTATATGCCTACTAAATGACCTTTTCCCCTCAACCACAATCATATCTCTACCTCGAGGCCTTTATATCCCTTCAGCTGTAGGCTCAAAAATGCCCCAATCACCTACTTCCAGCATAGAAGTCCATCCAGCTTTCATATACCACTCATTTTTTGCAACAATACTCTTCTCCCACCGTAACTCACACATAATCAGAAGTGATTCTTGAAACATCAATTTAAACACATATACACATATTAAAAGGATGAAAAAGGGCCGTAGTGCGGCTATCAGAACACATATACCTACCAATGAGGTTCCCTAGTATATGAAGAACCGTAGGATTTTGGAGCATAAGAGGAAGATTTGGAAAACTAACCCATTTCTTCATTGAAGGAAGATCATCCATCATGTGAAAATAGACGGACCAGCGACATAGAAAGAACCTGAAGTCATTGAAGCTATGAGGTGATCTTGATCAATCCTGGTTGAGGTCGGATTCCAATGCAAAAAGAATCATAATTTGACGACAATCCAGAAGGCCCACAGTAGCCCTATCTTGAAAACCCCACGCACCGAAGACATTCCTATCAATGGAATAAATTGAGAGTCATCTCTGGTAAAATCTAGACACCAAGGTATGCTTTCGGAGATCCGAGGATTCCGAGAACTCCACGGTATACAACGACAGGTTAGGGAAGCCATCGAGCAACTCCGAGACCTTCAGCCCAATTGAGATTTGAGGAAAATGGGGAAAATTTTGAGGTTTGAAAAACCTATGAAGGAAGGCCTATAACTATTATTTATGAATATAATAAATTAGTTGGTTAGATGTGAACTTATTATAGTAGTTTTTTAAAAGAAATAAATGAATTTTATAGTGTCAAAATTGACATTATTGATTTTTTATCAAAATAATGTATTATTAAATTATTTAAAATTCTTAATTTTATTTTGAAAATATATAAAAAATATGATATGTAAAAAATTATATAATTTAATTTATTATTGTCCAATTGACATCAAATAAATTATTATTTCTCCATTTTAATATTTAATCATTTATCATCACTATTAAAAATAAATAGAATAACTAATTCTAAATTAAAATGAAAAGGTTTAAATTGACTGGAATACATGTATAAAATATATTGGATGATGATAAAACGACCATATATCATTAAATATTCTAATTTGGTAATTTTTGGTTTTTTGGGTAGAGTTTCGTTTTATTTTAAATAAATATCTTTGTGGTCCCAAAATTAACCCTCACCTCAATTAAAAAAGGGTACATCTTTCCTCACCTATTCACATCACTTTCATCATTCAAGCTCAAAAATACCTGAACCCATTCCCTTATCAATTTACCTTATAAAATTATAGATATTTTGGTAATCTTCAAAGACCATATCTGGAGCCATAATAGAAGATTAAGATGAATCATGTCGAAGAATAGGTAGCCTTCTCTAATGATTTTTTTCTTATTATAAGTTATTTTGATGAGATATTTCTTTACAAAGTAATAAGTAAAATATCCCTTATATAATGATATATTATTATAATTATGAAACAACCATATTCTAAATTATATCTATCCTATGAAAAATTAAATCACCACATGTGTGTATGTACGACTTATCATCTCCACATTGTGCTGTAATTTTTTTTCACCTCCACCATACATAGATGAGAATAATGGCGGAAAAAATAACTATATATGATTTTTATAACATAATATTAATACTTAAATATTATACCCCTTCCAATTAAATACTATTCAATAAATTCTTGATTGACATCATCGATTTTTCCTACGTATGACCTAGCATCTCCACGATGTGATGTGATCCATTATACATGATCTTCATTAAATCAGGAATATATAAATGTAAAAAATAAATAAATATGGTATATATTATGTTATTTCCATTTTATTTTGATATAATCATGATCTAAGAAGGAGAACTAGAACCTGTTAAATAAAAATGCATATGAACATAATGTAGTTAATATCTGAATAATGAGTACCAATGAAATGTTATTGAAAAATAGATAATAATATGATCACATATGATATCATAAAAATTATAATTATTTTTATAAAGATCAATTACCTTATTTAAATCAGTATACATTATGTATGGATTCATAATAAGGATATTGGACCAATGGTAAGTGACATGTTTGAAATTGGATTCTTATCTAAGATTGTTTAATCGTATGTATTTATTGGGTTATATTTATCAACCATATAACAAACCATTTTGTTATTTCACACATAAACATGATTTATTACATAAAATATTCACTTAATACAAGATATAAGAATGAGGGGTCTGGTGTCTTTGGGACTTAGGAACATTACATAATAGCTTTGGACATAAAACACACAACATATTTATTGAAAACATCCTTTACAGGGCCAATACATTCCCTCATACATAGCATTTCATGAGATAACCTGAGGACATATATAAGAAAATGGTGAGCTATAAAGTCCAGTAAGGGAATAAACATGGAATAAAATGAGTAATATATTACAAGTTAGACAATCTGAATATCAATGGAGCACAAGATAAACATGAACATAAAGGCATGTTAAAGCATGATTATCCTAATATGGAAATGTGGCAACAAGACTTAACATTGAATTAATATGATCCTAGGATCATTGCACCTGGAGAATGAGTAAACCCCCATTAAACATTAATAACAAGTAAAACCTCATTTCACATGAATTATATTGATTAAACACCCATTTCACATGATGTATCATGATACTTTACTTCACCCAATGCATTGGAGCGCTATCAGGGAACACCCTTCTTAAACATTTCATTTCATGCATAAGTGTGCCACATAGATCATGGAATCAATCCAAATAATATTTTATCCCACGATTAAGTAATGTTGAATAAATAAATTAAAGTACCATTCAATATATATATATGTTTATAAAGGTTAATACCATTGATAGAGACATGGTATCGTATTCACTACACAATGATGTCAGATTGGAAAAACGTGGTGCAATTTGGGCAGCATAACGACGTGACATAAGGATTAATGAAAATGGTTTATGAGAGATAAAAGGGTGTCTCATCATATATAGATTAAATGGACAGTAAGGAGGTAATATAGATACATGTACCAAAAACATAATGGAATTTAGATTCATAATACAAAATAATTACCTGGATGTAAAAGAGGAGAGAGAAATACCTCAAGGAATTTCAGCATGGTAATAGATGGGAGGAATTAATAAGATAGAAATGGGTCTCACATCATCCAATCATAATGAGTAATGTATGGGGGAGTTAAGATATAAAACCCAAATATTTTTAATTGAAAACAAAAGGGCCTAACAACTTAAAGAAAATTGGACAAAAATAAGAAAGGAAAAATCCCTTACATGGAAGTGTGATCCTAAAGGGTTGATAAGGGATTGAGAGAGGGTCCATGGGAGATTAGGGAACCTTGGAAGGATTATAGAGAGTTGAGGGAATGGTTTGGATAAACTCTAAAGGCTTTGAGTGAAGAGGAAGTGGGAGCACTAGTGGGTTTATATAGGAAGGGAGAGAGAATTATTTATTATTTATTTTCAGTAACCTCAGAATAAAATAATCAAAAAAACAAACCAACCCTTGGTTTTTGATTAAGGGGAGTGGAAAAAAATATTATATATGTTAAATTTCCGATCTTTTTATAATAAAAGGGTTTATTCTGTGGAGGTGAGTCACACTCCTAATGAAACAATTTAAAAAGACATAATGTTTTTTAAGACTTGGAGGTTCCAATAAAGATTCATAAAATATATAAAAAAATCACATTATATTAATGTTAAAACATATATTGGCAGAACATAATGTTTATAAAATTTTATTACATAACTATTGGATCATTATGATTTCATAAAAAACATTATATATTTAAACAGTATATAATTTCATCCCAAAATTTTAACTGTCTAAAAAAATTATGAAAAATTCATTGTTGGATAATTTCGACGTTCTGTTTAAAAAAATAATATTCATTTTTTCTAAATAATTTTATAAATATGTGAATTTCTACTTTTATAATAAAAAACAACATTTACCATAAATTCATGGGTTCTGTCAAAAAAACATTCAATCATTAATAAAAATTACAATATGTTTCAGAAAAGAATATGATAATTTATATTTAATAAAAATTAATTTTTTTATAATAATATTTTACTCAAATATCGTTTAATTAAAAAATATATTAATTCAAAAAAATTTATTTCTTAGTTGAATATTAACTAAAAATACTATTTGTGCTTTTAAAACTATTTACCAAGTTACAATAATAAAATGAATGCACATTAATTATACAATAATAATTAACATAGTCATAGTGCAAGGGTATTGTTACATTACACATTATAACACCATAATAAGACCAAAGGGTATGGTGTGCGATGGTGACAGACTCTTGAGGTGGCTCAGATAACATCGCTCGAGTGGTAATCTGTACTAACTTCCACTTCTCCCACAGTCGGTTCCTCTCAAGATTAACATGTTCATGCTCAAAATGGGCTTGGTCAAAAGAAAATCCAAATGACGCCACCTACATTCCTTGCTCTGACAAATGGGCTTCGTATGGGGAAAGTATACTGGATGAGGCCATTGTATCCTTTGTCGGAGTAAATTAGATTTGTTAAAGACCTATATTTATACTAATCATGGTATAACTGTTAAACGACTATATTAGAAATGTTAATAATAGATAATGGTATTTTAAAATACATAATCATAAAACCAATGAATTTCACACATTATATAACCATAATAAACATTTAACTAGCTTCAGTGGAATTTCTATTAATGGGTTTTTCTGTCATTACAATCATCCTACCTTAAGAAATTTCTCCCTCACAATTTTATTTTCCCACACTAAAATAGATGCAAGGAAAATTATTTCATCACTTCCTATGATTGCCATGTCGCTTATTAAAACTTTTGGTTTCTCCACAACACCTTGATGAGGGGAATTTTCTTATTTTGTAGAACTTATTCTCGACGATCTATGATCATCACTGGTTTCTCCTTGTAAGAAAGATCATACTCTAGCTGTAATACCTCTAAATATAGTACATGTGCAAGGTATGGTATGTACTTCCTTAATAAGGATACATGAATGACATTAGGTACTTTGGACATGGTAGGTGGATGCTCTAGTCGATAGGCCACAACCCCAACACGATCAATAATCTCAAAGGAGCCAATATTCATAGGACATAACATACATTTCTTTCCCAACCTCATGAACTTCTTCCATATGGATATGCGTAAAAATACAATGTATCCATATTTAAACTCAATGTCTTGTCTATGGTAATATACATAACTCTCCAGTTGACTTTGGGCTTCCTTTATATGCTTCTGAATGGTTTTCACCTTCTCCACGATTTCATCGAACATTTCTGTTCCTATAAGCTTATGTTCACTGACTTCATTCCAACATGCTGGTGTTCTGCACCTCTCCCTATACTGGGCTTCAAAAGGATCCATTTAGAAGCTCAAGTGGAAAATGATATTGTAGGAGAATTCAAACCAGTGGAAGATGTTGGTCACACCCTTCATTAATTTCTATATAACATGATAATAACATATTCTCTAGTGTCTAAATAGTTCGCTCAGATTGGCCATCAGATTGGGGATTATAGGTCATACTGATGTTCATTTTAGTATCTAGAGCATGTTGAAGACTCTTACAAAACATAGAGGTGAATCTTATATCTCGATCGTATACAATAGATAGGGGTACTCCATGCAGTCTAACCACAACCCTAATATATATCCATGCTAGTTGATCCAATCAGAAATCCTACTGAATTTCAATAAAGTGTGCAGACATTATATGACAATCCATAACAACCCAGATTTCATTTTTGAGTTTGGAAGTCTTCGGAAGACCAATGATGAAGTCCATGGTGATGTTATCCCTTTTGCATGATGGTATGGGTACTGGTTGCATCATAACCGTATACTATTGCCTCTATGCCTTCACTTGCTGACACACCTGGAACATTGATGTATACTCAATGATATCCTTATTTATATTATCCCATAAATAATGTTCTCGGAGATCATTATATATCATTGTGCTTCCTAGGAGAATAAAGAAATTTGAACTATGTTCATCATCCAAAAGATCTTTCATCATCTCTGGACCTGATGGAACACATTGTCTTTTCCCAAATATAACAATTCCTTCTTCATTAACATTGAACTCCAAGGATTTTTCTTTTTTGATAGCTTAAACATTTTCTAAATTCATACATCATCCATTTTATCAACCATTTAATTTTATAGAAGAGATGGTTGAGAAATCATTTGTGAAAGGATTGATGATGATCTCTTCCTTATGATTCCCATTTCCATCTTCACTAAATCTATGATGATTTGATCATTCTCAATACTCATCAGTGATAGAATCACTGGGTACTTTCTACATAGAGAATCTTCCACCTTTTTTGATTTCCCTGGGTTGTAATGGATTTAGTAGTCACAGTCTTTGATCAACTCTAACAATCTTCGTTGGCCCATGTTCAACTCTTTCGGTGTGAAAATATACTTGAGGATTTTGTGGTCCGTATATATTTCACAACTCTAACCAAATATGCAATTCCACCAAATTTTTACAGACAATATCACAGAATCCAACTCCAAATCATGTGTTGGATAGTTCTTCTCATGAACATTCAATTTCCATGAATCATAGGCAATGACATTATCATTTTTCATCAACTCAAATCTCATGCCCTTCTTTGAAGCAATATTAAATACCACAAAATGTACTCCAATTTTGGAAAAGTGAGCCCGAGCATAGTGATAATCCAACTTTTTTAACTCTTTGAAACATTCTTAGCATTCATCTATCCAAAAAAAACATTACTCCCTTCCGATTTTTCATTGTAAGTGGTTTGGAAAATTGTGATTAATTTCTAAAAAATCATCAAAAATGTCCAGCTAACCCCAAGAATCTACGGATATCTGTTACCATTTTTGGCCTTGATCATCCCTTAATTTCATTTATTTTGGAGGTATCCACATATATCCCATTGCAGGTGATTTTATGGAAAAATAATGAGACCTCCTTAACACACACTTATTGTACATTGCATTTAGATTCTCTTTCTTCAAGGTCTCTAGTACAATTCTTAGATGCTCCTCATTATCCCCCATGGTTTTTGAGTTTATCATAATATCATCTATAAGGAATTCAATAAATTTGTCAATGTAATCCCTTAAGACTCTATTCATCAAGCCCATGAAAATTTCTGGAGCATTAGTGAGTCCAAAAGGCATTACATTGAATTCATAGTTCTTGTATCTTGTACAAAAAGTCGTCTTGGGGATATCTTCCTTCTTTACCCTTACATGATAATATCCCAACCCCAAATCCACCTTAGAGAAGTATTGTGCTCCACATAGATGATCAAATAAGTCATCAATCCATGGGAGAGGATAGTTGGTCTTTATCGTGATTTTTTTAAGCTCATGATAATTGATGAAAAGGTGTATTGACACATCTTTCTTCATGATGAAGAGGATTGACGCAACCCATGGTAATGCACTTCGGTGTATAAACCCATTATCCTGATTCTCCTGTAGTTGTTTCTTTATCTCCTCATTCTCCACAATATCCATTCTATATAGATCCTTGAATATTGGAAACTCCCCAAGTAAAGGATCAATTGAGAATTTAACATCTCATCTAGGAGGAAGACCATAGAACTACTCAAGAAACACATCAGCGAATACCCTCACAATAGGCATGTATTTAAGGATGGATTCCTCCTTAGACTCAACCATCTTATCCAGATACGTATGATCATAGGGTAGTAATATCCATGCTTGAGATGATGGAGAAAAAAAGATTTATCTTCCTCCTTAAACTTGTATAGAATAGGGGGTCGATTCTATACATGGACATTGATTTCCCTCTCACTACTATTTATGTTTCCTTTATATATGGAAAGCCAATTCAGGAAAAGAATTGTATCAAAATCCACCCAAGGAAGTATGACGGGGTTCTCCTGGAAATTAAATCAACAGATTATGATAGAAGAGAAGTTATATTCATGGGATGCAATGATTACCCCATTTGTCGTACTCACCGACATCATTACTTACATAATTTGTGGGAATGCTGGGATTGTTCTTCTAATCTTTTGGGATATAAAATAATGCATAGAACCTAAATCAAAAATAATGTTCAATATTCATGAATGAATAACTACCGTACCTATCACCACTTCATTTTTGGGGTTCACTTCGGGAATAGTGATGGAAAAATCTCTTCATTGCTGCCTTAGAGGTTGTTGGTTTCTTCCAATAACCTTTGTTTTAGGGAACTGATATGAAAGATGCCTTGGATATTTTTAGTTGTAGTAATGAACAACGCGTTGAGGTTCATGCAGAGTGTTCCACTCTTCTATTGTAGCTGCATGTTTTTCTTGTAGGAAATTAATATCTATGTTCCATTCTCTTACACTCCTTAAGCATTTCCTCACCCCCTTCAAAAAATTTTGGGAGTGCTTCATTCCACACATTTCTCAAGTCTGGTGATGGATGTTCTTTGCACCTTTGGATTTATCCACCAAACGGAATCATTGAATTCATCCTTATGCTTCATCTCTTCATGATACCCCTATGATTCTTCGATCTCCATTTCAATCTTGAGGGCACATCAGAAAATTTCTTCATAGTTGTCGAATCCATAGATCACAAGAACGTTCCGTAGGATAGGTTTTAGACCACTAAATAGGTGGTCAACCTTGAATTCAGGGGTTACGACAAGTACAATGTCATAACATGAAATCCTTGGTATGTTTTACTCATTCTCTCTGATAGACTTGTCATCTACTTTGTTTGAGGGAAAGGAAATCTATTTCCATATTAAGCAATAGGGGGCACAAAAAAATATTTATCAAAAAACATCTTTCAAAAATCCTTCAATTCCAACACCATTATCTCCTCCTCAGGCTTCATATTTTTTATCAACGTCCACCATTGATCAGATTAATCTTTTATACAAAAAGCAACTAGCAGAACCTTCTATTGTTTAGAACATTGAAGAGTGGAGAAGATCTTTTAAATGAAGTTGAAACATTGTTCTATGATTGAGGGGTAAAATCATCGATTAGATGAAAAGACCAGTAAATTTCAAGGAAATGGTTTTCTCAAATAATTTGGAATTTTACGAGTACGCAGTTTCTAAAGGAACCTAATTCCAAGGCCCGATGTTCCCGGAATAATTATCTGATGTTTATCTTGGGTACGTTCAGTGAACGAACGAGCAGGTTTTTCTATCATTTGAACCGGTGCTCGGAATTGAAATCTGAGGGCACTGATGAACTCACAACGCCAGTAATTTCTTTAGAGGACTTTTACAGTAGATGCATTTGCACAGGAGGAGAAGTTAAAATTTTTGGATTAAATAAGAAGTGAATAAAATTGTGGAACAATTTAATTTTATATCTAATGTGGTTATATCCTACATGGGGGAGTTTGGGTGGGACCCATATGCACCTAACTACCCATATGTGGATATTTGTGTGGTTGGTCCCACACGAGCCCCAACCTTTCACATTCCCCAAACTCCTTAAACCGCCTTACATTATTTGTTAACTCCTATTTATGTTAGTAACACTTCCTCTCCCTCTCTCTCTCCAATAGATTTTACTAACCTACCTCTTAATTAATTATACAACTTTACTTTTAATTAAATAAAGGGATTTGATTTTTGAATTTTGAAATTCATGGCATGTTTAATTAAAATAAGGGGTGGCCTTATTTTAACTGGGTTGGATTTTTTGTGTGGGGATTTTGGGAGAACAATTGTGAAGAAAAGGAGGATCCATCCATTGTTGACGAAGATCATCCTCAACGAAGAACTGATCTTCTCCAACGATGTACATCGACTCTTCAACGTAAATGACTCGGCGACCATAGTTATCCATCCTCTTCTTCCTCCACCAAAAGGGAGGATACACCAATGTGGGGAACTCTCTAATAATGACACGTCTTATATTCTTTTCTCTGCATCAAGAGAAGTGTCGTCACTTCATCAGACGCACTCCGACGACATCTACAAATACTCACCTCGCGACGCTGTCTTCCACAAAGAAGATGTAGGACAACAATTGTTGAGGTATGGTTAATTGTTCTAATTTTATTTCAATAAAATTGTTCATTTTTCTTCATGAAATTCTGTTCATCTTAGGCCGATTTTTACTGACTAACGCGTAGGGCATGGACCAATCAAACATGGCCTGATGAGCCTCTTCCGTTTCTTGATCTTCATGGAATCAGTGACTGATGGTGGAGGAAGCACGGCACTGTCGAGCCGTGCCAGGAATGCGGCGGAGGAAGCCAGCGCCGACAAGATGGCTATGTGGAAGGAACCGCGGCCCATGTTGCAGGCCGTATCAACAGAAGAACCAGCCGGCCTGGAAGAGGCGAGTCGCCACGCCAAGAGGGCGCCGCGCTGGAAGACCCACGACCTAATGGCTGGACGGGTGGAGCTGAACCACGGAACCAGGAGGGCGCTGTGCTGGAAGACCCACTTCCCGCCCGTGCAGGACGCTTGTGCCAGAATGATAGTTGGCCTAGCCGGCCAGTTTAGGAATGGCGGCGCCGCTAGGCGCTTCCGGTTCTGGCAGCCGGGGGACGCGCCCCCCGGAGCAGTCGGCCTATGGGCCGGGCCGCGCGGCCAGCCGGCTGAGCCAGTCGAGCCACGCCACTTCAGGCTGTTCCGCGTCCTTCGGACCGAATTGAATTTTTTCTTTAGATCGGTCCATCACCCATGCCGAGTCGAACCCGACAAACTGGGTTAACCCGGCCTGTGGTCCCACCGGGTTAAGCGGGTCAGGACAATTATTCACTTAAACATGAATAACTTATAGAACTCCAATTTGATTGACACACCGTCTGCGGCACTGGGACTCTTTTGATGATACAGTCCTTTTGCGATACTCTATATGTGTTTTGGATATCTTTGGAAAACGGCCAGGTTTGGAATGAGCATATTTCCAAATGGGCCCTTAGAATGAAAAATCCATTATCACTCAGACTGGGCATCCGATTGACGCGCCTTCTATCGCTTTGATTTCCGTTTGATGATATGGAACTTCGGGATACATCAACTTTGGACTGCGTGATAGTTGATGTATCGACCCACCTTTACTCGAGGAGAAGACCCTCTTGGAATTGAGTACGCTGTGTGCAGGAACCCTAGTGCTGGCTGCGACTCAAAGACTACTGTACTAGAATCCTCTGTGGGTTCGACAATGAATACTAATGTACTGGGATCCTCCGTGGGTTCGACAGTGATGACTACTATTCTTCTATCCTTTGTGGGTCCGTAAGTATTGACCTTTGTACTTGTATCATGTGTGGTTCCGGCAGAGTAGATGGTCTTGTATCCTTTGTGGGTCCAACAACTTAGCTAGACTTGTATCATATGTGTGTCCAACAGCATAGATGAATCAGTGACTACATCTAATCATCTCTATCACTATACGAAATATGTATACCTGTGTGAGCTGAGTCATGATTTTCAATCATTATAACCGATATGATTGACTTGATTTCTTGTGTGGACTAGGTTGTACTTTCCTTTATGTACTGGGTTGTGTTTCCCTATGTGGACTAGGTTGTGTATCCCTATGTGGACTGGGTTTTGCTTGGGCTCGAGAGTCAGTGCCAAATTATAATTTATGACTTATGTATATATATGGGCATATACCTAAGTAGAGTTGGTTAATATTTAGTGATTTTTTTTTCATTTTTGGTTTATCCTTTTTGGATTTTGTGAGACCTTCAGGTGTCTCCGGGTCCCTACTGAGAATCATATACTCACCCCTGCACTGGCTATGCCCGCACTATGTTATGTTGGATGCAGACAACGTACATCACTGATCTAGTTGGAGGCTTGTGGAGCTGGATGGAACTCGGAGGTGGACCACTAGGCGGGATGTACATGGAGTGGACGGCTAGACCCGTGGAGCTGAGGAGACTATCTGTACCCACCCTTCAGGTGGGATTTCCGATGGATGACTCAGTGTTACTCTTTTACTTTACTACTATATTTCTTTATTTTCAGTTGTACTGTACTTTCAGTTGGGTTTATATTCTAGCCCATTTATTTTTATGAATATAATTTTGTACTCAGTTTACTTTTTCTATACTTGAGCTTGCGTACACTTTTGTGTGTTTACTTCTCTAAATGAAATTCCTTCCCTTTTATCAGGTTTTACACCTTTGGTGCTAGTCTGCAGCCCTTGGCCTATGGAAGGCTGGCGTGGGGTAGTCATGGCATGGGCCCCGAGGATGGGTCATGAAAAATAGGTTTCAGATGAGATGGATCTACCGCAGAACCCAGGACTCTGATAATTTCATCTCTTGGAATTAATAATGTTAAGAGTATTGAGTGTGGTAATCAGTCCAGGGAGTCCAGTATTGGTGCGGTGGCTGACCTATCCAAACACCAAGACCCTAACTTATGATTCCCGACTTAGTGCACGAAAACATTGATTTCATGTGTGTTTAAAATGCTTTCTCTATGATTACTTTACATTAGCTCACCAGGTATATTGTACTAACTGTGGAGAACCTGTTTCTTCTAGGGATATCCCCATGAAGGAAGCTAGATAGGGTTCCAATTTACATGCAGGATGGCAGCCCACCGAGCGACGAGGCCTGAGTGCGGGGCCCTATTACAGCGGAGGCACCAGTGATACTACTACCTACTGGGCCACTGATACCACCAGCCCCAGGAGTAGAGAGTACACGCCACTTCTGTGCATTTCATGAGTTTTAACGACAAAGGCCTCCTGGGTTCTGCAGAGAGACGGATCCTCAGGAATCCATGTATTGAATGGACTCTATCATCAAAGTCTTCAGATTGGTAGGAACACCAGCAGACCTTATGGTTATTCTTGTCGCGAGTCTTCTGCATGCAGAAGTAGGTTTATGGTGGATCATGATGCTCCAATTTAATGATGAGGTATCTCTACATTGGACAGACTTCGAGAGCCTCTTCTACTCGGAGTTTATTCCATACACCCTATATTCGGTGGACATCCAAGAGTTACTACAGCTGCACCATGGTAGCATAACAGTAGCCCAGTCCACGACAAGATTTACCTACCTCTCGCGCTACTCCACGAACATGTTACGGGACACATTCTTCAAGACCCGATCCTTCAAGCAGGCACTGAGCCACGAAATCAGGGCTTCGATAATAACCCTCAGCATTCCGACGCAGGCAGGATTACTGGAGCGAGCCCTTCTTATGGAGATAATCCATGCTAATCTGACGCCAGCAGCGAGACCCACCATAGGGCAACACAGAGTAGAGTCCTCTATACTTGGCAGTCAACAGATGTCACAGGGGTCTAAGAGGGCCAGGACATTAGGTGGGAGACCTCAGGATACACGATCGGTTGTGTGGAGGACCCGAAACAGAGCCGAACTTACAAGGATCAAACAATGTTGTGCATGCGGCAGGGAAGGCCACATGGCTCATGACTGCCCAATCCTCCATGTGGACGATTAACAGACAGTAGACAGACCTCCCAGGTAGAGGCAGAGGATCAACCGTGGAGGTTCTCAGGGAGCAGGCGGATGAGGCAGAGGAGCTGGCCGAGCAGCGGGTGGTGGACAATGCTTTGAGGCTCTACCACCACCACCCCCATGAGTTCCACCCCGACCACCTGGAGCTGGCGGGTAGAGGCAGGCTCAGCTCCAGGTAGCAGAGACTTACGACCACAATGTACCTTAGATGATTCAAGGTACTATCTGTGACTACTCCACCCATGATGCAGTTCTTATAGAAACATGTGCAAGTCATTCCTTTATTGTCACTGCCCTTGTTTGGAGCTCGAAGATTCCGACGGAAATGTTGGCTCGATCTATATGGCTAGAGACATTTACGAGAGTAGACTCGATGATTGCGCACTAGTGCCGGTAGTGTGAGCTTACTCTTTGAGGAGAGAGCTTTGGCTGGGATCTTCTTGTAGCGGCATCGGGGCCTTATGACTTCATCGTGGGTATGGACTAGTTATCTACAGTCCATGCCCATATCGAATGTATTAGGCACAAAGTGCGGTGTGTCCGCACGGATGGGACCGAGATCATCTTCACCGGTGAGAAGGGAGCCTTTGTAGTGGAAGAATTACTTACGCAAAGGAGAGGGAAGCAAATCACACATCCGTTAGCTAGTCTCATCCTCTGAGTTGTTGACATGCGAAGTCTGAGTTTTCCTATTGTGGTGATCTGTATGCCGACATTTTCCCTGACGATGTTCCAGGACTACCTCCTGGCAGAGAGGTAGATTTCTACAAATACATGTTCCTATGGACATCACTGATATCTACTCCAGTATATCATATTGCTCCCGAAGAGCTTTGAGAGCTGTGGGTATAGCTAGAGGACATACAGGTAGAAGGTTCCATCTGACCCAGTGTTTCACCCTGGGCTTCTCCGATTTAGTTCATCAAGATGGTGGATGAGAGTTTGCAACTGTGTTTCGACTACGGTCGCCTAAACCAGGTGATCGGGAGGAACATGTACCCCATTACAAGGATTGACGACCTCTTAGATCAGCTCAAGGGAGCATGATGGTTCTCGAAGATAGACCACAGGTCAGGCTATCACTAGATTAGAGTTCGAGACGAGGATGTGCAAGAGACAACCTTCTGGATTCGGTATGGCCACTACGAGTTCTTGGTTATGTCCTTCACCATGACCAACGATCCACCAGTGTTCATAATTCTCATGAGCAGGATCTTCTAGCCTTACCTCGTTCAGTTTTCATCATCTTTATTGACGACATACTGATTTACTCGACTACAGAGGAGGAGAACTCCTACCACTTTCGGGTTGTACTAGATTCACTCCGAGAGCCCCATCATTATGGTAATATCTCTAAGTGTCAGTTATGGATTCGAGAGTTAAAATTCATGGGGCACGTCATCTCGGTGGTGGGAGTTTTAGTGGATCCAGTGAAGATCGTGACAGTGCTTCCATGGGAGCCACCCAGGAGTGTGATGGAGGTGCAGTGTTTCCTAGGTCTGGTAGGGTACTATCAGAGGTTTGTGCTAGACTTTCCAGAGTTGTAGCACTTATTTTAGCTTTGATGATGAAGGGGAAACCCTTAGTGTGGTCAAATAGATACCATTAGAGCTTTCAATAGCTGAGACAAATATTAACCATGTGCTCCCATCTTGAGGCGACCCTAGGAGGGCGTTGTGTAGTTTGTATAATGCGACGCATCAGGGACCGGGCTCGGGTGTGTCCTGATGCAAGATCAGGTAGTGATCGACTATGGTTCACGACTATTGAGGCAGCATGAGAAGAACTATGCTACCCATGACGTGGAGTTAGCAGAAGTGGTCTTCCACTTGAATATGTGGCGGCACAATCTGATGGGCGAGCGCTTTACAGTCTTCTCTGACCACCAGAGTCTTAGGAAAATATTCTCGCAGAAGGACCTGGACCTAATACAGTGGAGAGGGCTCGATATCCTCTTGGACTATGACTTTTAGATATTCTATACTCCTATTAAGGGGAATGTGGAAGTTGATTCTCTCAGTAAGAGGTCAGGAATTCAGATACTTAGAGAAGCAATAGAGAAGCTAGCCCATTGTAGATATCCTTCGTGGATAGGGATGAAGAAGAATTTCTACAGTCACTCACAGTAACTCCTCCACTTATTCAGCGGGTCATGGAGGCATAGAGTGGGGACGTTTATAGTGAGACGCGGCGTGTGTAGATATCCAAAGGATAGGCACCTGATGGATTTTATTAAGGAGGAGAGAACGTCATCCTCTTTAGGGGACATACCATGGTACTAGTTGCATTACAGGAGGAGGTGCTGAGGGATTTTCATAATTCCAATCTGGCGGTACATCTAGGAGTAGCAAAGATGTACCAGGACCTCAGATGACTACACTGGTGACCGGGTATAAAGAAGGTTATGGCAGCGTTCTTTTCACGATGCCTCACCGGCCAGCAGGTGAAGGCGGAGCACCAGGTACCGACAGGTTTGGTATAACCCTTACTGGTCCCGGGGTGGAAGTGGGATGGGATATCCATGGATTTTGTGACGGAGATTCCCCGTACTTCTAGACGACACAACTCCATCTCGGTGATCACAGAATAACTCACCATATCGGGCCACTTCATACCAATCAGAGAGTAGGACTCAGGGGAGGGAATGGGATGCCTCTACATTTAGGAGATCGTACGTCTTCCTGGTGTTCCATCGTCTATTGTCTTCGATCGAGACGCTCACTTTACTTTTCGTCTTGGGAGGGGGTTGCATGATGAATTTGGAACGTACCTACGCCTGAGAACCGCCTTTTATCCTCATATGGATGGCCAGACAGAGAGGACCATTCAGACACTGGAATACATGCTATGTGCATGTGTCCCTGACTTTGGTCACAACTGGGAGGATCACCAACACTTGGTGGAGTTAGCGTATAACAACAGCTACCACTCCACCATCAGGATGACACCATACGAGGCATTGTACGACTGACCTTGCAGATCACCTCTGTGCTGGACTGACCCTGGGGAGTTAGCTCTCATAGGACCAAAGATGGTTCAGACTATGAAGAAGAAGGTGCAGATCATCTAGGAGCAGATGAGAACTACACAGAGCAGACAGAAGTCCTCTGCAGACAAGATATGGAGACCACTGGAGTTCAAGGATGGCGACCACGTTATCTTACGGGACTCACCTCGATGTGGATTACGGGGATTTGGCCGGGGAAAAATGTTATCTTCGCGCTTCATCAGACTATTGCAGATCCTCAGTAGGGTAGGCGAGGTGGCTTACCGCCTGCCTCTTCCACCTCAGTTCTACCAGGTGCCACCATCTTCCACGTATCTCAGCTGAGGAGATACGTGCACGCCCTGAGGCAGATCATCGACCATGGGGCGCTGGACATCGATGACGGGGCAACATTTACAGAGGTCTTGGTGGAGATTGAGGTTCAATAGGAGCTAGTCCTACGTGGATGATCGATTCCTCTAATGTGCATTTGTTGGTAGCATAGGAACCTCTAAGAGAGCTCATGGGAGCGAGAGGCTCATATGCGTGCTCAGTACCCTCATTTGTTTCCCTAGTTTATGTTGTAGATTTAAAGGGATGTAAATCCCTGATTCGGGAGTTATGTAAAGACCCAGAAATTTCAATAAATTTTTTGATTATGTTCTTTGGAATTTTACTAGTATGCAGTTTTTGACGGCACCTGATTCTGAGGCCAGGTGTGCCCGGAATAATTATCTGAAGTTTAGCATGGGTACGTTCAGTAAATGAACGAGCGGGTTTTTCTATCTTTTGAACCAGTGCTCATAATTGGAATCTGAGGGTACATATGAACTCGCAATGTCGGTAATTGCTTAAGAGGGCCTTAACTACAGTTTCATTTGCACGAAAGGAGAAATTAAAATTTGTGGATTAAATAATAAGTGAATAAAATTGTGGAACAATTTTATTTTATATCTAATATGGTTATATCCTACATGGGGGAGTTGGAGTGGGACCCATAAGCACCTAACTACCCATGTGAGGATATCTTTTAGGATGGGCACACACGATCCCCAACCTTTCACATTCCCTAAACTCCATAAAACCCCCTACTTTAATTGTTAACTCTTCTTTAAGTGAGTAACTATTTCTCTCCCTCTCTCACTCCATTAAATTTTTCCAATCTACCTCTTAATTAATTAAAGAACTCTACATTTAATTAATTAAGGGGATTTGATTTTTAAATTTTGAAATACATGGCATGTTTATTAAAATATGTGGTGGCCTTATTTTAATTGGGTTGTCTTGTTGTGTGGGGATTTTGGGAGAACTCCTGTGAAGAAAAAGAAGATTCCTCCTTTATTGAAGAAGATCATCCTCAAAGATGAACGAATCATCTCCAACGAAGAACATCAAATCTTCAACGTATGAGGACTTGGAGAACGTGGATCTCTATCCTCTTCGTCCTCCGCAACAAGGGATGCGACACTGATATGGGGAACTCCCCAACGATGAAACATCTTATATTATTTTCTCCGCATTAAGAGAGGAGAGGTCATTTCCTCGGACGCACTCCGACGACGTCTACAAATCCTCACCTCGCGACGCCGTCTTCTGTGATGCTGACATACGACATCAATTTTTGAGGTAGGTATAATTGTTCTAATTGTATTTGAATAAAATTGTTCTTTGTGCTTTGTGAAATACTGTTCATCATCTGCTGATTGTTACTGACTAACGTGTAGGGTGAGGGCAGAAAAAACAAGTCCCAACAACCCTCCGTCGTTTCTTGATCTTCTTGGAATCGATGACCGAAGGTGGAGGAAGCATGGTGTCGTCACGCAGTGCCAGGAAAGAGGTGGAGGAAGCCGGAGCCAAAACGCCGACTATGAAGAAGGAACAATGGACTGTTTTATAGGTCGTGTTAGCGGAAGAACCAGCTGGCCCGTCGGCCAGCCGGGCTGAGGCGAGCTGTGGCGCTAGGAGGGCATCTTGCAGGAGAATCCGGCTGGCCCGTGGGCAGACCGGGCGGAGCTGAACCACGATGCCATGAGGGTTCCACGCTGGAAGACCCGCGACCCGCCCGTGTGGGTTGCTTGCGCCAGAAGGACGCCCAGCCAAGCCATCGGGTTTGGGAAGTGTTGCGCCGCCGATTCAGGCAGCCGGGGGCCCCACCATACTACGACGCGCCAGGCCGGGCTGGACTACGTCCTGCTGGGCCGGGCCGTGCCACTTCGGGCCAGTCTGCGTCCTTAAGACCAATTTCTTTTCGTTCGGACTGGTCTGACACCCCAGCTGGGTCGGACCTGTCAAAATGGGTTAACCCGACCCACGAGCCCACGAGGCTAAACGGGGTGGGCCCATTATTCACTTAAACTTGCATAACTTAATGACCACACATTTGATTGTCCTGATGTCTGCGGCACTGGGACTCTTTTAACAAGGAGGTCCTCTTACAATACTTTATGTGAGTTTTGGAAGGCTTTGGTAAACGTCCTGGTTTGGAACAAGCATATTTCCAACCGGTCCCCTAGAACGAAAAGGCCAATATCACTCCGAACGGGCGTTTGATTGACGCGCTGTCTGTCGCGTTGATTTCCTTTTGATGAGACGGAACTTTCGGATAGATCAAATCTGGACTTCATTATAGTTGATGTATCGAACCCCCTTTACTCGAGGAGAGTACCCCCTCGGAATCAAGTACGTTGTGTGTGGGAACCCTAGAGCTGGCTACGACTCAACGACTACTGTACTGAAATCCTCTATGGGTTCGACAACGACGACTACCGTACTGGGATCTTCTGTGGGTTTGATGACGATGACTACTATTATTGTATCCTGTGTGTGTCTCGTAGTATTGACCTCTGTACTTGTATCATGTGTGGGTTCGTCAGTGTAGTTGGTCTTATATCCTGTGTGGGTCTGACAGCTTAGCTGGACTTGTATCTTGTGTGAGTCTGACAGCTTAGATGAATCAGTGACTACAACTGATCATCTCTATCGCTATACGAATGATGTATACCTGTGTTAGATGAGTCTTGATTTTCAATCATTATCATCTATGTGATTGACTTGCTTTCTTGTGTGGACTAGGTTGTACTTTCTTATTGTGGACTAGGTTGTGTTTCCCTATGTGTACAAGGTTGTGTTTCCCTATGTGGACTGGGTTGTGTGTGGGCACGAGAGTTGGAGCCGAATTGTAATTGATGACTTAGGTATATGTATGGTCATATACCTATGTATAGTCGGTTGATACTTCGTGATTTTATTTTTCCTTTGTGGTTTATCCTTCATGGATTCTGAGGGATCTTTTGAGGTCTCAGGGTCCCAACTAAGTATCATACACTCACCCCTGCATGAGCTATGCCTGCACTAAATTTTGTTGGATGCAGATGACGGACTTCACTAATCGAGGTGGAGGCTTGTGGATTTGGACTGTACCCAGAGGTGGACCACTAGGAGGGACGTACATGGAGAGGATGACCGGACCAGGGAAGTTGAGGAGAATATATGTACCCACCCTTCAGGTGGGATTTCCGGAGGATAACTCCGTGATTCTATTTTACTTTAATAATATTGTACTTTATTTCAGTTGTACTGTACATTCAGTTGTGTTTGTATTCTAGCCCATTTACTTTTCAGCACTTACTTTTGTACTCAGTTTACTTTGTGTTTACTCCATCTTTCGTACTTTGTTGCTTGTTTACTAATCTAAAGGCAATGCCTTTCCTTTTATCTGGTTTTACGCCTTTGGTGCTAGTCGCTAACCCCTGTCCTATGGAAGGAGGGCATGAGGTATTCACGACACGGGCCCCGAGGACAGGTCGTGACATTAGAAGTAGGAGGCCTTTGTCTCATGAAGCTCTCGGTAATGACTTGTTCTTTCTTGGGGGGTGGGGTGTACTTTCCTCTTGACCCATGTTTTTTTTAAAATCTTGAGTTAACTAATAGGGATTCATGACAATGTTAGTGATTCCCACTCCTATCAGATTGGGAATCTCAATAGCACAGTCATCACATTGATTTTCACATCAGTTGTTAGCATGAGTCCTCGTATTATTGTCCATTGCCTGGAATAAATTGAAAGTTACGGGTAACACATAAAGGGTAATCAATGGAAAAAACATATGACAAATAAATTGATTTTATTTCCATAACATACGAATCAATTGTCTTCAATATATTCTATTCATGATTCACTTTCTAACATATATTCTATGGGGTATTTTTTTATTCCGTTAATAAAGGTTCAAACTAAGCATAGGAATTTACCAAAGCACATCTCCCAGGAGTATCATAACCAAGATTAAATAGAGTCCCATTGTCATTCACAACTTTCAATTCGAGTCTATCTCAATGAGGAATTTTCGGGTTTTACCCCTACGATACATCTGTGCCAGAGCTGCCTCTACCTGCTCGTATTCACACATGGATGTATTTTTTTGATAAAACACTTACTCAATAATCACCAATACTTAGTGATGTTTTTATTATACATATAGTTTTTCTGAATTTCTTCACTAGGGTTTTATAATTCTAATCCAAAAAAATACCTAAACCTATCCTCTAAAACCAACTATAACAACTGTTCTCTTTATTTCATACAAAAACATGATTTATTACCATAAATATTCACTTTCTAAAATATATATTATCTAGATTTCTAGTTTCTTTGTGGATTAGGAACATTAAATAAAAACATAGAACATAAAACTCACAACATCTTTATTGAGAACATCCTTTACATGACCACTACATTCTCTTATACTTAGCATTACATGGGATAGCCTGAGGAAATTCATAAGAAAATGGTGATCTATAAAGAACAATAAGGGAATAGACATGGAATAACATGAGTAATACAATACATATTAGACAATAGGAATATAAATGGAGCACAAGATAAACATGAACATAAAGGCATCATAAAGCATGATAATCATAACATGGAAATTTGGCAACAAAACTTAATATGGAATTAGCATGAGCCAATGATCATTGCACATGGAGAATGAATAAACACCAATTGAACATGAACCATGGGTAAAATAGAATTTCACTTGAATTATAATTAGTCAACATCCATTTCACATGACGTATGATCATATTATACTTTACAAAATTCATTGGAGCTCTATCAGGGTGCCCCCTTCTTAAACATTTCATCTCATGCATTAGTGTACCACATGGATCACAGAATCAATCAACATAACAAGTTATTCCATGATTAAGTAATGTGGAATAAATACATGAAAGTACTATTAAATATGTATTTGTGTATAAAGGTGAATACCCTTGATAGGGACTTGGGTATGGTATTCACTACACCATGATCAAGGCTTGGGAAAACACTGTGCGGTTTCAGAAGCATAATGATGTGACATAATGATTCATGAATTTTTTTGATGAGATGGAAAAGCGTGACTCATCATATATATATGAAATGGATGGAAATGGGGTCACATAGATACATATAAAAACTATAATAAAGGAATTATGATGCATAATACAAAATAATTACTTGGATGTAAAAAGTGGAGAGAGAAATCCCTCAAGGAATTTCTGCATGGTAACTAGTGTACATGGGAGGCATTAATGAGAGATAAGAGGTCTCCCATCATACAAAAATAAAGAGTACATTATGGGGGAGGGGTGAAATCATACCCCAACATTATTGAATTAAAAAAGGTCCTAAAACATAAATAAAATTGGACAAAAATGAGAATGCAAGAAATCCATTACTTGGATGTGTGATCCCAAAGGATTTGGAGAGGCTTGATAGAGTTTTCATGGGAGATAGGGGATAATTGGGAGGATTTTAGAGAGTTTTGGCAGGGGATGGTCAAAATACAATGGTTTTTAGTGAATAATAAGTGGGATCTTGGATGGGTTTATATAGGAAAGGATATGGAATTATTTATTATTTAGGTTTGGGAAAAATCACATTAAATTAATCAAAACCACAAACCAGCCTATTGTTTTTGCCCACGGGTTTTTTCAAATGTAAGTGGAAAAAAATATTTTATAAGTCCAATGGACGAAATTATTTAAATAATAGGGTTTCGTATGTGTAGGTAATTCACACTCTTAAGGAAAACAATTTAAAAAGACAAAAAGTATTATACGTCTTGGAGGGTCCTCTAAAGTTCTGTAAAAAAATAAAACAAAACCAAAATGACATTATTTTAATGGAAGAACATATATTGGACTTACAAAAATTTCATATTATTGTATTATATCACAATTGTGTCATTATAATGTCATAAAACACATTATATATTTAAACGGTATTTAATTTTTACCCAAAAATTCGTTTCTCTCAAAAAATAATGAAAATTTTACCATTGGATAATTTCGACTTCCTAAATCCAAAAATAATATTCATTTTATCTAAATAATTTTCTAAATAGGTGAATTTTTTACTTTTCAAATAAAAATCAACATTTACAGAAAAAACATGTGTTTGGAAAAAAACAGATTTCAAACATTAATAAAAATTACAATTGCATTCATAAAATTATATGATACTTAATATATAATAAAAAATAATTTAATTATAATAATATTGTGTTAAAATATAATATAATTCCAAAATATATTAATTCATCAAAATATATTTCTTAGTTGAATATTAACTAAAAATACTATTTGTTCTTTAAAAACTATTTACAATGTAACAATAACAAATCAAATGCACATTATTTATACAAAAAAATTTACATAGTCATAGTTCTAGGGTGTTGTTAGATAACCCATTATAAAACCCTCATATGACCAAAGGGTAAGATGTGCGATGGTGACAGACTCTTGTGGAGGCTCAGACAACATCGCTTGGGTGGCAATCTCTATTAACATCCACATCTCCCATAGTCAGCTCTACTCAAGATTAAAAAGTTCAAGCTCTACATGGGCATGTTAATGAGAGAAGCCCAATGAATATGCCTCATTTCCAAGCTCTGAAAAATGGGCGTTGTATGGAGAAAGTCTACTGGATGAGTCCATCACTTCCTTTGTCTGATTAAATAGGATTTTTAAAGCCCTATATTAATACTAATCATGTGATCCCTATTCAACTTCTATATTATCAATTTTCATAGTTCCTAATGGTATATTAAAATCTAGAAATATAAAACCAATGAATTCATATTTTATATAACCGTAATTAACATATTATTACATCATGATGAACATCCAGTAATGAATATTTGGGTCATTACAATCTTCCATCCTTAAGAAATTTCACCCTCTAAATTTACTTTTCCCACACTAATACAGATGTGGGTAACTCTACTTCATCACTTAGATAGACTCCCACGCTGCTTCTTCAAACTTTTGGTTTCGCCACAACACCTTGACAAAGGGCATTGTCTTATTTCATTGAACATTTTCTCTCTGATCTATGATCTTCACTAGTTTCTCCTCGTAAGAAAGACCATCCTCTAGCTGTACTACCTCTGAATAGAGTACATGTGAAAGGTCTGATATGTACTTCCTTAAGATGGATACATGAAATACATCATGTACTTTGGCCATGGTAGGTGGAATTTCGGGTAGATAGGCCACGACCCCAACATGATCAAAAATCTCTAAGGGGATGATGTACCTAGGACGTAACTTCCCTTTCTATCAAAATCTCACGAACTTATTCCATGGATATATTCATATAAATACCATGTCACCAACATTAAACTCACTGTATCTTCACATGTTATTTCCATAACTCTTCTATCGACTCTGGGATGCCTTGATATGCTACTGAATGGTTCTCACCTTCTCCACCGTTTCTCTGACCATTTCTTGTCATAGCATCTTACGTTCTCTGACTTCATCCCAACATGCCTATTTTATAAATCTCTTCCCATACAAGGATTCATAATGTTTCATTTAGATGCTTGAGAGGAAAGTGTTTTTGAAGGAGAATTCCATTAGCAGAAGATGTTGGTCCAACCCTCCTTTTAAGTCCATAGATCATGATCTTAACATACCCTCTAGTGTCTGAATAGTTCACTCAGATATGCCATCCTTTAGGGGATGATAGGCTGTACTAAAGTTCAATTCAGTATATAGATAATGTTGAAGACTCTTCCGAAACATATAGTTAAATCTTGGATCTCGATCAGATACAATAGATAGTGGTACTCAATGTATCCTTACCACTTCCCTGATATATATCTGTGCTAGTTGATCCAATGAGAAATCCTCGCAAATTGAAATGAAGTGTGAAGACTTTGTATGACAATTTACAATAACACAGATTGCATTGTTGCCTTTGGATGTCTTCAAAAGTCCGGTGTCAATGGCCATGGTGATGTTCTCCCATTTCCATGCAGGTATGGGAAGTGGTTGCATCATCCCCTAAGACTTATGCCTCTCCGCCTTCACATTCTTACACACCATGCACATTTATGTATACTCACCGATCTCCTTATTCACATTATCCCACCAATAATTCTCTTGAATATCATAATACTTAATTGAGTTTCTTTGGTGAATTGAGAAATATGAACTATGTGAATCATCCAACAGTTCATTCTTCAGCTCTAGAGTTGAAGGAACACAAAATCTTTTCCCAAATCCCAAAATTACTTATTCATTAACATTGAACTCCTAGTATTTAAATTTATGGATATCTTTTCCTTTCTTTTGAATTCCCACATCATCTTTTTGAGCATCCTTTAACTTTTCTAAAAAAAACAGTTGAACAATCATTTGTGAACGGATTGATGATGATTCATTATTTATGATTCCCATGTCTATCTTCATCAAATATGTGCATAATGGATCCTTCTCAATTCTCATTAGTGATTGAATCACTGGGTCCTTTCTAATTAGAGCATTTGCCACCGTTTTTGCATTCCTATGGTAGTGATGTATTGATCATTCATAGTCATTCATCAGCTCTAACCATATTTGTTGGAGCATGTTCAACACTTTCTGTATGAATATATACTTGAGGCTTCTATGGGCCGTATATATTTCACACATCTCCCCAAATTGATAATGCCACAAAATTTTTAAAGTGAAGATCACCGCATCCAACTCAAAATCATGTTTTGGATAATTTTTCTAATGAAAATTCAATTTCTTTGAAGCATAGGCAATGACATTGTCATTTTGTATCAACACACAGCCCATGACCTTCTTTGAAGCACCACTGAATACCAAAAAAAGTTCTCCACATGTTGGTAAAGTGAGCACGAGCGTCGTTCTAGGACTTCTTTTTAACACCATGAATAATTCTTCACATTCACCACTCCAAGAAAACATTACTCTCTTCTGAGTTAGCATGGTAAGAGGGTAGGAAAATCATGAGAAATTTATCACAAATCATCGATAATATCCAGCTAACCCCATTAAGATGGGGATATTCGTTACCGATGTTGGCCTCAAATGTCCCTTAATTTAATCTATTTTGGAGTTACATGTGTTGTTATGGCCCAAGAACAAGACCTCATTCAACCATAGCTCACACTTGTGGTACTTTTCATTGAGAATCTCCTTTCGTAAGGCCTCTTGTACATTTCTTACATAGTCCTCATGATCCTCCTTGTCTTTGGAGTTTATCACAATATCATTTTTAAATAATATCAAAATTTGGTCTAGGTATTCTTTAAAGACTCTATTCATTATGCCAAAGAAGATTTCTGGGGCATTAGTGAGTTCAAAAGGCATTACTATTATTTATAGTGCCCGTATCTTGTACGAAAAAGCAGCCTTCAGGATATCTTCCTTCCTCACCCTTACATGATAATATCCCGATTAAAAATCCACCTTGGAAAGTATTGTGCTCAATGAAGCTGATCTAATAAGTCATCGATTCATGGGATATGATACTTGATTTTATCCGGATTTTTTAAGCTCATGATAATCTATTTAAAGGCACATTGACCCATATTTCATCTTGATGAAGAGAACTTGTGTACTCCATGGTGAATTAACTTGGATGTATAACCCCTTTATCCAAATTTTCCTGTGTTTTTTTCTTCAGCACCTCATGCTCCACAATATCCATTCTATATGGATTAATGGAAATTTACAACACCCCAGGTATAAGATTAATTGAGGATTCATCATCTCTTCTAGGAGGAAGACCAGTAAATTTCCCAAGAAACACTTCAATGAATTCATTCACAATAGGGATGTCTTCAAGGATGGTTTCCTCCATAGACTCAATCATCTGAGCCATATATGTGCCCTCATAGGGCAGTAATATTGACACATGAGATGATGTATCTAAAGAATATTATCTTCCTCCCCTCACTTTTATAGAATCTGGGGTCAATTCTCCACATAGGGAGTGATTTCCACTCACAGCAATTTATACTAGCTTAATATAATGAAATCCAATCAATTTAGAGAATTTCATAAAATTACACAATAGGGAGTATGACTAGGTTCAAAGAGAAATTCAATACACATATTATGACATGGGGGGAGTTATATTCAAGGGATGCAATGATTTACCCATTTACCGTACACACCGATATATTTAATTCAATGATTTTTGGGGGTGCTGGGATTGTTCTACTAAATATTTGGGATATAAAAGAATGTTTAGAGCCTGAATAAAAAAGTATGTCCACTATTCATGAATGAATAACCAAAATAACTATCACCACTTCATTTCTGGGGTGTACTTTGGTAGTAGTGATGGAAAAGCTCTGCCTTTCTAGCTTGGATGTCTTTGGTTGTCTCCAAAAACCCTCGGACTATTAAACTGATATGCATTATCCCATAGTTCTTTCATTTTTAGCAACGAAAAATGCGTTGAGGCTCAAATAGAGTGTTCCTCTCCTTTGTTATAGCTTCTGGTTTTTCATTCCAGCAGTTAATAGCTTGGTTCCCTTATCATCCACACCTAAAGTATTTCCTCATCCCCTTCATGAAATTTCTTGGGTTCTTCATTCCACACCATTGGAAAGTGGGGTGTTTGATATTCTTAGAACCATTGGATTTATCCATCGGACCAAAAATATTGATTTCCAACTTACAGTTAATATATCCATGATACCCCTAAGATTCGATGATCTCCTTTTAGGCCTTGAGGGAACATCAGACTATTTACTCATAGCAATCCAAGTCACAAATCACTAGTTCTTTCTATAAGCTAGGTTTCATCCCACCAAATAAGTGGTCAACCTTGCATTTGTGGGTAACGAAAATGCTGACGTTTTATCCTGCATGCCTTGTGATGTTTTCCTCATACGCTCTAACAGATTTGTCATCTTTTTTCTTGAGGGGAATGAAGTCCCACTCTATTTTAAATCGGATGGTTCCCAAAAAATATTTATCAAAAAACATAATTGGGATATCCTTTTATTCCAATTCCTCAATATATTCTTCAGGCTTCATATTTTTTATCAATGTCCAACATTGATCAGCTTCACCCTCCAAATGAAAAGCATCCAGGAGAACCATCCATTATTTAGAACATTGAAGGATTTAGAAGATATTTTCAATGGATTTGATCCATTGTTTGGCTATTGAGGGATCATATGATCTATTAAAAGTAGGATTCCTTTTTCTCAATAAGATCTCAATAGCGAATTGATCTTTCTTAGGGGGGGATGAATGTTCTTTATGAACCATGTTTCTAATAAAAGCATGAGTTAACTGAGATAGAAACATGACAATGTTCCCGATTTCCTCTCCCATTGTATTGGGTATCTCATTAGCGCAGTCATTACAATGATCTTTATATAATTTATTAGCTTGAGTCCTCCTATTATAGGCCATTGGCTAGAATAAAAGGAAAGTTATGGGTAACAAAAAAATGGTAATCCAAGTACAAGAATAGATGACTTATTAATAACATTTATTTCCTTAACATATGATTCAATTGACTTCAATCTATGATCTTCATGATCTACTTTCTAAAATATATTCATAGGGGAATTTTTTTCATTCCCTTAATAAGGGTTCATACTACACTTGTGAATTTACCACAGAAAATCCACCAGGAGTTTCATAACCAGGATTACGGAAACGCCCATTGTTGAGAACCTGTTCACATTCGATTCTAGCTTGAAGTGGTGTTTTCGGGTTTAACCCCTAGGATACATCAATGCTAGGGAATCCCCTACCTCCTCGTATCTAGACAGAGATGCATTTTCTTGATAAACAACATAGTCAATACTCACCAATATATATAGATGTTTTTATTATACTTATTCTTTTCTCTAATTCAACACTAGGGTTTTCTATTCCTAATCCCAAAAAAACTAAACTTGTCCTCTAATACCAACTTTAGAAACCGTACTCTTTTTTTATACATAATCATTATTTATTACATGAAATATTCACTTGATATAAAATATACGATTGAGATGTCTATTGTCTTTGTGGCTTAGGAACATTACATAACATATTTGAAAATAAAACACACAACATAGTTTTTGAAAACATCCTTTACATGACCACTACATTCCCTCGTACTTAGAATTACATGGCATAACCTGAGGACATGCATAAGAAAAGGGTCATCTATAAAGACCAGTAAGAGAATAAACATGGACTAACATGAGGAATACAATAAATTTTAGGAAATAGGAATATCAATGGATCAAAATATAAACATGAACATAAAGGCGTGATAAAGCATGATAATCATAACATTGAAATGTGGCAACAACAATTAACATGAAATTAGAATAAGCCAAGGCTCATTGCACATGGATCCTGAGTAATCCCTCATTTCAAATGAAGCATGATTATAACCTCATTACACTTGAATAACCATGAGTCAACAACCATTGCACTTGATGTATCATGATACTATACTTTACCCAATGCTTTGGAGTGCTATCAGATCACACCCTTCTTAAACATTTCATTTCATGCATAAGTGTTCCAAAAGGATCATCGAATCAATCAACATCATAAATTATTCCATGATTTAGTAATGTAGAATAAGTAGATGAGTGTACCATTCAATTTATATATGTGTATAAAGGTTAATAGCCTTGATAGAAACATTGGTATGGTATTCACTACACAATGATCTTGGCTAGGAAAAACGTAGTTCAATTCCTACAGCATAACGGTGTGACATAAGGATTCATGAAACTGGTTTATGAGAGGGAAATGGGTGTCTCATCAAATATAAAAGAAATATACAATAATGGGGTAATATAGATATATTTCCCAACAAACATAATGGAATTTAGATGCATAATCCAAAAAAATTACTTTGATGTAAAAGAGGAGAGAGAAAACCCTCACAGAATTTCAGCAAGGCAACATGTGTACATGGGAGGCATTAATGAGAGAGAAATTGGTCTCCCATCATTCAAAAATAATGAGTACAGTATGGGTGGAGGTTTGAAATCATACGTGAACATTTTTAATTGAAAACAAAAGTGCTTTAAAACTTAATGAATTTTGGACAAAAATGGAGAAGAAGAAATCCCTTACATGGAAGTATGATCCCAAAGGCATAAGAGAGGCATAAGAGAGTCTTCTTGGGATATTGTGGAA